>OY282530.1:1550953-2829198 GCA_958296335.1 Urtica urens | reverse complement strand
TAATAAACGTACTTTAACTTGTAGAAAACATACTTTAACTTGTCAAAACGTAACTTTAACTTGTAAAAAACCTACCTTAACATTTCAAAACGTAACTTTAACTTGTCAAAACGTAAGTTTAACTTGTTAAAAACACATTAACTTGTAAAAAACGGACTTTAACTTGTTAAATATGTGGTTTAACTTTTAACAAATGGACTTTAACTTGTAAAAACGTACGTCAACTTGTAAAAAATGTACTTTAACTTGTAAAAAACCTACTTTAACTTGTCAAAACGTAACTTTAATTTGTCAAAACGTAAGTTTAACTTGTTAAAAATGTAGTTTAACTTGTCAAAACGTAACTTTAACTTTCAAAAAACGTAATTTAACTTGTCAAAATGTAATTTTAATGTGTCAAAACGTAACTTTAAGTTGTTAAAACGTAACTTTAACTTGTAAAAAATGTACTTTAATTTGTAAAGAACGCACTTTAACTTGTAAAACACATACTTTAACTGGTAAAAAACGTACTTCAACTTGTAAAAAACGTACTTTAATTTGTAAAAAACGTATTTTAACGTCTCAAAAGGTAACTTTAACTTGTCAAAACGTAACTTTAATTTGTTAAAAACGTACTTTAACTTGTAAAAAACGTAATTTAACATCTCAAAATGTAACTTTAACTTGTCATAATGTAACTTTAAATTGTTAAAAACGTACTTTAACTTGAAAAAAACGTACTTTAACTTGTAAAAAATATACTTTTGTTTGTCAAAACGTAACTTTAACTTGTAAAAAACCTACATTAACTTGTCAATACGTAACTTTAACTTGTCAAAACGTAAGTTTAACTTGTTAAAAACATATATTCACTAGTAAAAAACGTACTTTAACTTGTCAAAAATGTGGTTTAACTTGTAACAAATGTACTTTAACTTGTAAAAAACATACTTTAACTTGTAAAAAACGTATTTTAACTTGTAAAAAACGTACTTCAACTGGTAAAAAACGTAGTTTTACTTGTAAAAAACGTATTTTAACGTGTCAAAATGTAACTTTAACTTGTCAAAACGTAACTTTAACTTGTTCAAAACGTACTTTTACTTGTAAAAAACGTACTTTAACTTGTAGAAAACATACTTTAACTTGTCAAAACGTAACTTTAACTTGTAAAAAATGTACCTTAACTTTTCAAAACATAACTTTAACTTGTCAAAACGTAAGTTTAACTTGTTAAAAACACATTAACTTGTAAAAAACATACTTTAACTTGTTAAATATGTGGTTTAACTTTTAACAAATGGACTTTAACTTGTAAAAACGTACGTCAACTTGTAAATACCATACTTTAACTTGTAAAAAACCTACTTTAACTTGTCAAAACGTAACTTTAACTTCTAAAAAACGTACTTTAACTTATCAAAATGTAATTTTAATGTGTCAAAACGTAACTTTAAGTTGTTAAAACGTAACTTTAACTTGTAAAAAATGTACTTTAACTTTTTAAGAACGCACTTTAACTTGTAAGACACGTACTTTAACTGGTAAATAACGTACTTCAACTTGTAAAAAACGTACTTTAATTTGTTAAAAAACGTATTTTAACGTGTCAATATGTAACTTTAACTTGTCAAAACGTAACTTTAACTTGTTAAAAACGTACTTTAACTTGTAAAAATCGTAATTTAACATGTCAAAATGTAACTTTAACTTGTCAAAATGTAACTTTAAATTGATAAAAACGTACTTTAACTTGTAAAAAACGTACTTTAACTTGTAAAAAATATACTTTTGTTTGTCAAAACGTAACTTTAACTTGTAAAAAACCTACATTAACTTGTCAAAACGTAACTTTAACTTGTCAAAACGTAAGTTTAACTTGTTAAAAACATATATTCACTAGTAAAAAAACGTACTTTAACTTGTCAAAAATGTGGTTTAACTTGTAACAAATGTACTTTAACTTGTAAAAACTTCCTTCAACTTGTAAAAAACATACTTTAACTTGTAAAAAATGTACTTTAACTGGTAAAAAACGTACTTCAACTGGTAAAAAACATACTTTAATTTGTAAAAAACGTATTTTAACGTGTCAAAATGTAACTTTAACTTGTCAAAACGTAACTTTAACTTGTTCAAAACGTACTTTAACTTGTAAAAAACGTACTTTAACTTGTAGAAAACATACTTTAACTTGTCAAAATGTAACTTTAACTTGTAAAAAACCTACATTAACTTGTCAAAACGTAACTTTAACTTGTCAAAACGTAAGTTTAACTTGTTAAAAACATATATTCACTAGTAAAAAACGTACTTTAACTTGTCAAAAATGTGGTTTAACTTGTAACAAATGTATTTTAACTTGTAAAAACGTGCTTCAACTTGTAAAAAACATACTTTAACTTGTAAAAAACGTACTTTAACTTGTAAAAAACGTACTTCAACTGGTAAAAAACGTACTTTAACTTGAAAAAAACGTATTTTAATGTGTCAAAATGTAACTTTAACTTGTCAAAACATAACTTTAACTTGTTCAAAACGAACTTTAACTTGTAAAAAACGTATGTAAACTTGTAAAAACGTAACTTTAACTTGTAAAAAACCTACCTTAACATTTCAAAACGCAACTTTAACTTGTTAAAAACATATATTAACTTGTAAAAACGTATTTTCACTTATAAAATATGTGGTTTAACTTTTAACAAATGGACTTTAACTTGTAAAAACGTACGTCAACTTGTAAAAAATGTACTTTAACTTGTAAAAAACCTACTCTAACTTGTCAAAACGTAACTTTAATTTGTCAAAACGTAAGTTTAACTTGTTAAAAAATGTAGTTTAACTTGTCAAAACGTAACTTTAACTTGTAAAAAACGTACTTTAACTTGTCAAAATGTAATTTTAATGTGTCAAAACGTAACTTTAAGTTGTTAAAACGTAACTTTAACTTGTAAAAAATGTACTTTAACTTGTAAAGAACGCACTTTAACTTGTAAAACACATACTTTAACTGGTAAAAAACGTACTTCAACTTGTAAAAAACGTACTTTAATTTGTAAAAAACGTATTTTAACGTCTCAAAAGGTAACTTTAACTTGTCAAAACGTAACTTTAACTTGTTAAAAACGTACTTTAACTTGTATGAACGTAATTTAACATCTCAAAATGTAACTTTAACTTGTCATAATGTAACTTTAAATTGTTAAAAACGTACTTTAACTTGAAAAAAACATACTTTAACTTGTAAAAAATATACTTTTGTTTGTCAAAACGTAACTTTAACTTGTAAAAAACCTACATTAACTTGTCAAAACGTAACTTTAACTTGTCAAAACGTAAGTTTAACTTGTTAAAAACATATATTCACTAGTAAAGAACGTACTTTAACTTGTCAAAAATGTGGTTTAACTTGTAACAAATGTACTTTAACTTGTAAAAAACATACTTTAACTTGTAAAAAACGTATTTTAACTTGTAACAAACGTACTTCAACTGGTAAAAAACGTAGTTTTACTTGTAAAAAACGTATTTTAACGTGTCAAAATGTAACTTTAACTTGTCAAAACGTAACTTTAACTTGTTCAAAACGTACTTTAACTTGTAAAAAACGTACTTTAACGTGTCAAAATGTAACTTTAACTTGTCAAAACGTAACTTTAACTTGTTACAAATGTTCTTTAACTTGTAAAAAACGTACTTTATCTTGTAAAAAACGTACTTCAACTTGTAAAAAACGTACTTTAACATGTCAAAATTTAATTTTATTAATGTGTCAAAACGTAACTTTAACTTGTAAAAAACGTACTTCAACTTGTAAAACACTTACTTTAACTTGTAACAAATGGAACTTCAACTGGTAAAAAACGTAGTTTTACTTGTAAAAAACGTATTTTAACGTGTCAAAATGTAACTTTAACTTGTCAAAACGTAACTTTAACTTGTTCAAAACGTACTTTAACTTGTAAAAAACGTACTTTAACTTGTAGAAAACATACTTTAACTTGTCAAAACGTAACTTTAACTTGTAAAAAACCTACCTTAACATTTCAAAACGTAACTTTAACTTGTCAAAACGTAAGTTTAACTTGTTAAAAACACATTAACTTGTAAAAAACGGACTTTAACTTGTTAAATATGTGGTTTAACTTTTAACAAATGGACTTTAACTTGTAAAAACGTACGTCAACTTGTAAAAAATGTACTTTAACTTGTAAAAAACCTACTTTAACTTGTCAAAACGTAACTTTAATTTGTCAAAACGTAAGTTTAACTTGTTAAAAATGTAGTTTATCTTGTCAAAACGTAACTTTAACTTGTAAAAAACGTACTTTAACTTGTCAAAATTTAATTTTAATGTGTCAAAACGTAACTTTAAGTTGTTAAAACGTAACTTTAACTTGTAAAAATGTACTTTAACTTGTAAAGAACGCACTTTAACTTGTAAAACACATACTTTAACTGGTAAAAAACGTACTTCAACTTGTAAAAAACGTACTTTAATTTGTAAAAAACGTATTTTAACGTCTCAAAAGGTAACTTTAACTTGTCAAAACGTAACTTTAACTTGTTAAAAACGTACTTTAACTTGTAAAAAACGTAATTTAACATCTCAAAATGTAACTTTAACTTGTCATAATGTAACTTTAAATTGTTAAAAACGTAGTTTAACTTGTAAAAAACGTACTTTAACTTGTAAAAAATATACTTTTGTTTGTCAAAACGTAACTTTAACTTGTAAAAAACCTACATTAACTTGTCAAAACGTAACTTTAACTTGTCAAAACGTAAGTTTAACTTGTTAAAAACATATATTCACTAGTAAAAAACGTACTTTAACTTGTCAAAATGTGGTTTAACTTGTAACAAATGTACTTTAACTTGTAAAAAACATATTTTAACTTGTAAAAAACGTACTTCAACTGGTAAAAAACGTAGTTTTACTTGTAAAAAACGTATTTTAACGTGTCAAAATGTAACTTTAACTTGTCAAAACGTAACTTTAACTTGTTCAAAACGTACTTTAACTTGTAAAAAACGTACTTTAACTTGTAGAAAACATACTTTAACTTGTCAAAACGTAACTTTAACTTGTAAAAAACCTACCTTAACTTTTCAAAACATAACTTTAACTTGTCAAAACGTAAGTTTAACTTGTTAAAAACACATTAACTTGTAAAAAACGTACTTTAACTTGTTAAATATGTGGTTTAACTTTTAACAAATGGACTTTAACTTGTAAAAACGTACGTCAACTTGTAAATAACGTACTTTAACTTGTAAAAAACCTACTTTAATTTGTCAAAACGTAACTTTAATTTATCAAAACGTAAGTTTAACTTTTTAAAAACGTAGTTTAACTTGTCAAAACGTAACTTTAACTTCTAAAAAACGTACTTTAACTTGTCAAAATGTAATTTTAATGTGTCAAAACGTAACTTTAAGTTGTTAAAACGTAACTTTAACTTGTAAAAAATGTACTTTAACTTTTTAAGAACGCACTTTAACTTGTAAGACACGTACTTTAACTGGTAAATAACGTACTTCAACTTGTAAAAAACGTACTTTAATTTGTAAAAAACGTATTTTAACGTGTCAAAATGTAACTTTAACTTGTCAAAACGTAACTTTAACTTGTTAAAAACGTACTTTAACTTGTAAAAATTGTAATTTAACATGTCAAAATGTAACTTTAACTTGTCAAAATGTAACTTTAAATTGTTAAAAACGTACTTTAACTTGTAAAAAACGTACTTTAACTTGTAAAAAATATACTTTTGTTTGTCAAAACGTAACTTTAACTTGTAAAAAACCTACATTAACTTGTCAAAACGTAACTTTAACTTGTCAAAACGTAAAATTAACTTGTTAAAAACATATATTCACTAGTAAAAAACGTACTTTAACTTGTCAAAAATGTGGTTTAACTTGTAACAAATGTACTTTAACTTGTAAAAACGTACTTCAACTTGTAAAAAACATACTTTAACTTGTAAAAAACGTACTTTAACTTGTAAAAAACGTACTTCAACTGGTAAAAAACGTACTTTAATTTGTAAAAAACGTATTTTAACGTGTCAAAATGTAACTTTAACTTGTCAAAACGTAACTTTAACTTGTTAAAAACGTACTTTAACTTGTAAAAAACGTATTTTAACGTGTCAAAATGTAACTTTAACTTGTCAAAACGTAACTTTAACTTGTTACAAATGTTTTTAACTTGTAAAAAACGTACTTTATCTTGTAAAAAACGTACTTCAACTTGTAAAAAACGTACTTTAACATGTCAAAATTTAATTTTATTAATGTGTCAAAACGTAACTTTAACTTGTAAAAAACGTACTTCAACTTGTAAAACACTTACTTTAACTTGTAACAAATGGAACTTCAACTGGTAAAAAAAGTAGTTTTACTTGTAAAAAACGTATTTTAACGTGTCAAAATGTAACTTTAACTTGTCAAAACGTAACTTTAACTTGTTCAAAACGTACTTTAACTTGTAAAAAACGTATGTAAACTTGTAAAAAACATACTTTAACTTGTCAAAACGTAACTTTAACTTGTAAAAAACCTACCTTAACATTGCAAATCGTAACTTTAACTTGTCAAAACGTAAGTTTAACTTGTTAAAATCACATTAACTTGTAAAAACGGACTTTAACTTGTTAAATATGTGGTTTAACTTTTAACAAATGGACTTTAACTTGTAAAAACGTACGTCAACTTGTAAAAAATGTACTTTAACTTGTAAAAAACCTACTTTAACTTGTCAAAACGTAACTTTAATTTATCAAAACGTAAGTTTAACTTTTTAAAAACGTAGTTTAACTTGTCAAAACATAACGTTAACTTCTAAAAAACGTACTTTAACTTGTCAAAATGTAATTTTAATGTGTCAAAACGTAACTTTAAGTTGTTAAAACGTAACTTTAACTTGTAAAAAATGTACTTTAACTTTTTAAGAACGCACTTTAACTTGTAAGACACGTACTTTAACTGGTAAATAACGTACTTCAACTTGTAAAAAACGTACTTTAATTTGTAAAAAACGTATTTTAACGTGTCAAAATGTAACTTTAACTTGTCAAAACGTAACTTTAACTTGTTAAAAACGTACTTTAACTTGTAAAAATCGTAATTTAACATGTCAAAATGTAACTTTAACTTGTCAAAATGTAACTTTAAATTGTTAAAAACGTACTTTAACTTGTAAAAAACGTACTTTAACTTGTAAAAAATATACTTTTGTTTGTCAAAACGTAACTTTAACTTGTAAAAAACCTACATTAACTTGTCAAAACGTAACTTTAACTTGTTAAAAACATATATTCACTAGTAAAAAACGTACTTTAACTTGTCAAAAATGTGGTTTAACTTGTAACAAATGTACTTAAACTTGTAAAAACGTCCTTCAACTTGTAAAAAACATTCTTTAACTTGTAAAAAACGTACTTTAACTAGTAAAAAACGTACTTGAACTGGTAAAAAACGTACTTTAATTTGTAAAAAACGTATTTTAACGTGTCAAAATGTAACTTTAACTTGTCAAAACGTAACTTTAACTTGTTAAAAACGTACTTTAACTTGAAAAAAACGTACTTTAACTTGTAAAAAATATACTTTTGTTTGTCAAAACGTAACTTTAACTTGTAAAAAACCTACATTAACTTGTCAAAACGTAACTTTAACTTGTCAAAACGTAAGTTTAACTTGTTAAAAACATATATTCACTAGTAAAAAACGTACTTTAACTTGTCAAAAATGTGGTTTAACTTGTAACAAATGTACTTTAACTTGTAAAAAACATATTTTAACTTGTAAAAAACGTACTTCAACTGGTAAAAAACGTAGTTTTACTTGTAAAAAACGTATTTTAACGTATCAAAATGTAACTTTAACTTGTCAAAACGTAACTTTAACTTGTTCAAAACGTACTTTAACTTGTAAAAAACGTACATTAACTTGTAGAAAACATACTTTAACTTGTCAAAACGTAACTTTAACTTGTAAAAAACCTACCTTAACTTTTCAAAACATAACTTTAACTTGTCAAAACGTAAGTTTAACTTGTTAAAAACACATTAACTTGTAAAAAACGTACTTTAACTTGTTAAATATGTGGTTTAACTTTTAACAAATGGACTTTAACTTGTAAAAACGTACGTCAACTTGTAAATAACGTACTTTAACTTGTAAAAAACCTACTTTAACTTGTCAAAACGTAACTTTAATTTATCAAAACGTAAGTTGAACTTTTTAAAAACGTAGTTTAACTTGTCAAAACGTAACTTTAACTTCTAAAAAACATACTTTAACTTGTCAAAATGTAATTTTAATGTGTCAAAACGTAACTTTAAGTTGTTAAAACGTAACTTTAACTTGTAAAAAATGTACTTTAACTTTTTAAGAACGCACTTTAACTTGTAAGACACGTACTTTAACTGGTAAATAACGTACTTCAACTTGTAAAAAACGTACTTTAATTTGTAAAAAACGTATTTTAACGTGTCAAAATGTAACTTTAACTTGTCAAAACGTAACTTTAACTTGTTAAAAACGTACTTTAACTTGTAAAAATTGTAATTTAACATGTCAAAATGTAACTTTAACTTGTCAAAATGTAACTTTAAATTGATAAAAACGTACTTTAACTTGTAAAAAACGTACTTTAACTTGTAAAAAATATACTTTTGTTTGTCAAAACGTAACTTTAACTTGTAAAAAACCTACATTAACTTGTCAAAACGTAACTTTAACTTGTCAAAACGTAAGTTTAACTTGTTAAAAACATATATTCACTAGTAAAAAACGTACTTTAACTTGTCAAAAATGTGGTTTAACTTGTAACAAATGTACTTTAACTTGTAAAAACGTACTTCAACTTGTAAAAAACATACTTTAACTTGTAAAAAACGTACTTTAACTTGTAAAAAACGTACTTCAACTGGTAAAAAACGTACTTTAACTTGTAAAAAACGTATTTTAACGTGTCAAAATGTAACTTTAACTTGTCAAAACGTAACTTTAACTTGTTAAAAACGTACTTTAACTTGTAAAAAACGTATTTTAACGTGTCAAAATGTAACTTTAACTTGTCAAAACGTAACTTTAACTTGTTACAAATGTTTTTAACTTGTAAAAAACGTACTTTATCTTGTAAAAAACGTACTTCAACTTGTAAAAAACGTACTTTAACATGTCAAAATTTAATTTTATTAATGTGTCAAAACGTAACTTTAACTTGTAAAAAACGTACTTCAACTTGTAAAACACTTACTTTAACTTGTAACAAATGGAACTTCAACTGGTAAAAAAAGTAGTTTTACTTGTAAAAAACGTATTTTAACGTGTCAAAATGTAACTTTAACTTGTCAAAACGTAACTTTAACTTGTTCAAAACGTACTTTAACTTGTAAAAAACGTATGTAAACTTGTAAAAAACATACTTTAACTTGTCAAAACGTAACTTTAACTTGTAAAAAACCTACCTTAACATTGCAAATCGTAACTTTAACTTGTCAAAACGTAAGTTTAACTTGTTAAAAACACATTAACTTGTAAAAACGGACTTTAACTTGTTAAATATGTGGTTTAACTTTTAACAAATGGACTTTAACTTGTAAAAACGTACGTCAACTTGTAAAAAATGTACTTTAACTTGTAAAAAACCTACTTTAACTTGTCAAAACGTAACTTTAATTTATCAAAACGTAAGTTTAACTTTTTAAAAACGTAGTTTAACTTGTCAAAACATAACGTTAACTTCTAAAAAACGTACTTTAACTTGTCAAAATGTAATTTTAATGTGTCAAAACGTAACTTTAAGTTGTTAAAACGTAACTTTAACTTGTAAAAAATGTACTTTAACTTTTTAAGAACGCACTTTAACTTGTAAGACACGTACTTTAACTGGTAAATAACGTACTTCAACTTGTAAAAAACGTACTTTAATTTGTAAAAAACGTATTTTAACGTGTCAAAATGTAACTTTAACTTGTCAAAACGTAACTTTAACTTGTTAAAAACGTACTTTAACTTGTAAAAATCGTAATTTAACATGTCAAAATGTAACTTTAACTTGTCAAAATGTAACTTTAAATTGTTAAAAACGTACTTTAACTTGTAAAAAACGTACTTTAACTTGTAAAAAATATACTTTTGTTTGTCAAAACGTAACTTTAACTTGTAAAAAACCTACATTAACTTGTCAAAACGTAACTTTAACTTGTTAAAAACATATATTCACTAGTAAAAAACGTACTTTAACTTGTCAAAAATGTGGTTTAACTTGTAACAAATGTACTTAAACTTGTAAAAACGTCCTTCAACTTGTAAAAAACATACTTTAACTTGTAAAAAACGTACTTTAACTTGTAAAAAACGTACTTGAACTGGTAAAAAACGTACTTTAATTTGTAAAAAACGTATTTTAACGTGTCAAAATGTAACTTTAACTTGTCAAAACGTAACTTTAACTTGTTAAAAACGTACTTTAACTTGTAAAAATCGTATTTTAACGTGTCAAAATGTAACTTTAACTTGTCAAAACGTAACTTTAACTTGTTACAAATGTTCTTTAACTTGTAAAAAACGTACTTTATCTTGTAAAAAACGTACTTCAACTTCTAAAAAACGTACTTTAACATGTCAAAATTTAATTTTATTAATGTGTCAAAACGTAACTTTAACTTCTAAAAAACGTACTTCAACTTGTAAAACACTTACTTTAACTTGTAACAAATGTACTTTAACTTTTAAAAACGTACTTCAACTTGTAAAAAACGTACTTTAACTTGTAAAAAACCTACTTTAACTTGTCAAAACGTAATTTTAATTTTTCAAAACGTAACTTTAACTTGTTAAAACGTAGTTTAACTTGTCATAACGTAACTTTTACTTATAAAAAACGTACTTTAACTTGTCAAAATGTAATTTCAATGTGTCAAAACGTAACTTTAAGTTGTTAAAACGTAACTTTAACTTGTAAAAAATATACTTTAACTTGTAAAGAACGTACTTCAACTTGTAAAACACGTACTTTAACTTGTAAAAAACGTACTTCACTTGTAAAAAACGTACATTAATTTGTAAAAAACGTATTTTAACGTATCAAAATGTAACTTTAACTTGTCAAAACGTAAATTTAACTTGTTAAAAACGTACTATAACTAGTAAAAAACCTACTTTAACTTATCAAAACGTAACTTTAAGTTGTAAAAACGTAACTTTAACTTGTAAAAATCGTACTTTAACTTGTCAAAACGTAACTTTAACTTGTCAAAACGTAACTTTAACTTGTTAAAAACGTACTTTAACTTGTAAAAAACCTACTTTAACTTATCAAAACGTAACTTTAACTTGTCAAAACGTAACTTTAACTTGTCAAAACGTAACTTTAACTTGTTAAAAACGTACTTTAACTTGTAAAAAACGTACTTTAACTTTGAAAAAACGTAACTTTAACTTGTCAAAACGTTAGTTTAACTTGTTAAAAACATACATTAACTTCTAAAAAAAATACTTTAACTTGTCAAAAATGTGGTTTAACTTGTAACAAATGTACTTTAACTTGTAAGAACGTACTTCAACTTGTAAAAAACGTACTTTAACTTGTAAAAAACCTACTTTAACTTGTGAAAACGTAACTTTAATTTTTCAAGACGTAAGTTTAACTTGTAAAAAATGTACTTTAACTTGTAAAAAACGTACTTTAACTTGTAAAAAACGTACTTTTACTTGTCAAACCGTAACTTTAACTTGTAAAAAACCTACATTAACTTGTCAAAACGTAACTTTAACTTGTCAAAATGTAATTTTAATATGTAAAAATGTAACTATAAGTTGTTAAAACGTAACTTTAACTTGTAAAAAACATACTTCAACTTGTAAAAAACGTACTTCAACTTGTAAAACACTTGCTTTAACTTGTAAAAAACGTATTTTAACGTGTCAAAATGTAACTTTAACTTGTGAAAATGTAACTTTAACTTGTTAAAAACGTACTTTAACTTGTAAAAAACATACTTCAACTTGTAAAAAACGTACTTGAACTTGTAAAACACTTGCTTTAACTTGTAAAAAACGTACTTTAACTTGTAAAAAACGTATTTTAACGTGTCAAAATGTAACTTTAACTTGTGAAAACATAACTTTAACTTGTTTAAAACATACTTTAACTTGTAAAAAACGTAATTTAACTTGTCAAAATGTAACTTTAACTTGTCAAAACGTAACTTTATATTGTTAAAAACGTACTTTAACTTGTAAAAAACGTTCTTTAACTTGTAAAAAAACGTACTTGAACTTGTAAAAAATGTACTTTAACTTGTCAAAATGTAACTTTAACTTGTAAAAAACCTACTTTAACTTGTCAAAACGTAACTTTAACTTGTCAAAACATAAGTTTAACTTGTTAAAAACATACATTAACTTGTAAAAAAGGTACTTTAACTTGTCAAAAATTTGGTTTAATTTGTAATAAATGTACTTTAAGTAGTAAAAACTTACTTCAAGTTGTAAAACCTTACTTTAACTTGTAAAAACGAACTTCAACTTGTAAAAAACGTACTTTAATTTATAAAAAACGTATTTTAACGTATCAAAATGTAACTTTAACTTGTCAAAACGTAAATTTAACTTGTTAAAAACATACTTTAACTTGTAAAAAACCTTCTTTAACTTATCAAAATGTAACTTTAAATTGTCAAAACGTAACTTTAACTTGTTAAAAACGTACTTTAACTTGTAAAAAACGTACTTTAACTTGGAAAAAACGTAAGTTTAACGTGTCAAAAATGTGGTTTAACTTGTAACAAATGTACTTTAACTTATAAAAACGTACTTCAACTAGAACAAAACGTACTTTAACTTCTAAAAAACCTACTTTCACTTGTCAAACGTAACTTTATTTTGTCAAAACGAAAGTTTAACTTGTTAAAAACGTAATTTAACTTGTTAAAACGTAACTTTAACTTGTCAAAACGTAATTTTAATATGTCAAAAAGTAACTTTAAGTTGTTAAAACGTAACTTTAACTTGTAAAAAACATACTTCAACTTGTAAAAAACGTACTTCAACTTGTAAAACAGTTGCTATAACTTGTAAAACACGTACTTTAACTTGTAAAAAACGTATTTTAACGTGTCAAAATGTAACTTTAACTTGTGAAAACGTAACTTTAACTTGTTAAAAACGTACTATAATTTGTCAAAAACATAATTTAACTTGTCAAAATGTAACTTTAACTTGTCAAACCGTAACTTTAAATTGTTAAAAACGTACTTTAACTTGTAAAAAACGTTCTTTAACTTGTAAAAAACGAACTTCAACTTGTAAAAAACGTACTTTAATTTGTAAAAAACGTATTTCAACGTACCAAAATGTAACTTTAACTTCTCAAAACGTAAATTTAACTTGTTCAAAACGTACTTTAACTTGTAAAAAACCTACTTTAACTTATCAAAATGTAACTTTAACTTGTCAAAACGTAACTTTAACTTGTTAAAAACGTACTTTAACTTGTAAAAAACGTACTTTAACTTGGAAAAAACGTAACTTTAACTTGTCAAAACGTGAGTTAAACTTGTTAAAAACATACATTCACTTGTAAAAAACGTACTTTAACTTGTTAAAAATGTAGTTTAACTTGTAACAAATGTACTTTAACTTGTAAGAACGTACTTCAACTTGTAAAAAACGTACTTTAACTTGTAAAAAACCTACTTTAACTTGTGAAAACGTAACTTTAATTTGTCAAGACGTAAGTTTAACTTGTTAAAAACGTAATTTAACTTGTCAAAACGTAACTTTAATTTGTCAAAATGTAATTTTAATATGTCAAAACGTAACTTTAAGCTGTTAAAACGTAACTTTAACTTCTAAAAAACATACTTCAACTTGTAAAAAACGTACTTCAACTTGTAAAAAACTTGCTTTAACTTGTAAAAATGTACTTTAACTTGTAAAAAACGTATTTTAACGTGTCAAAATGTAACTTTAACTTGTGAAAACGTAACTTTAACTTGTTAAAAACGTACTTTAACTTGTCAAAAATGTGGTTTGACTTGTAATAAATGTACTCTAAGTAGTAAAAACGTACTTCAACTTGTAAAACACGTACTTTAACTTGTTAAAAACGTACTTCAACTTGTAAAAAACGTACTTTAATTTGTAAAAAACGTATTTTAACGTATCAAAATGTAACTTTAACTTGTCAAAACGTAAATTTAACTTGTTAAAAACGTACTTTAACTTGTAAAAAACCTAATTTAACTTATCGAAATGTAACTTTAACTTGTCAAAACGTAACTTTAACTTGTTAAAAACGTACTTTAACTTGTAAAAAACGTACTTTAACTTGGAAAAAAAGTAACTTTAACTTGTCAAAACGTGAGTTTAACTTGTTAAAAACATACATTAACTTGTAAAAAATGTACTTTAACTTGTAAAAAATGTGGTTTAACTTGTAACAAATGTACTTTAACTTGTAAGAACATACTTAAACTTGTAAAAAACGTACTTTAACTTGTAAAAAACTTACTTTAACTTGTGAAAACGTAACTTTAATTTGTCAAGACGTAAGTTTAACTTGTTAAAAACGTAATTTAACTTGTCAAAACGTAACTTTAATTTGGCAAAATGTAATTTAATATGTCAAAACGTAACTTTAAGCTGTTAAAACGTAACTTTAACTTGTAAAAAACATACTTCAACTTGTAAAAAACGTACTTCAACTTGTAAAACACTTGTTTTATTTTGTAAAAAACGTACTTTAACTTGGAAAAAAAACGTATTTTAACGTATCAAAATTTAACTTTAACTTGTCAAAACGTAAATGTAACTTGTTAAAAACGTACTTTAACTTGTAAAAAACCTACTTTAACTTATCAAAATGTAACTTTAACTTGTCAAAACGTAACTTTAACTTGTTAAAAACGTACTTTAACTTGTAAAAAACGTACTTTAACTTGGAAAAAACGTAACTTTAACTTGTCAAAACGTGAGTTTAACTTGTTAAAAACATACATTAACTTGTAAAAAACGTGCTTTAACTTGTCAAAAATGTGGTTTAACTTGTAATAAATGTACTTTAACTTGTAAGAACGTACTTCAACTTGTAAAAAACGTACTTTAACTTGTAAAAAACCTACTTTAACTTGTGAAAACGTAACTTTAATTTGTCAAGACGTAAGTTTAACTTGTTAAAAACGTAATTTAACTTGTCAAAACATAACTTTAATTTGTTAAAATGTAATTTGAATATGTCAAAACGTAACTTTAAGCTGTTAAAACTTAACTTTAACTTGTGAAAAACATACTTCAACTTGTAAAAAACGTACTTCAACTTGTAAAAAACATGCTTTAACTTGTAAAAAACGTACTTTAACTTGTAAAAAACGTATTTTAACGTGTCAAAATATAACTTTAAGTTGTGAAAACGTAACTTTAACTTGTTAAAAACGTACTTTAACTTGTCAAAAATGTGGTTTAACTTGTAATAAATGTACTCTAAGTAGTAAAAACGTACTTCGACTTGTAAAACACGTACTTTAACTTTTAAAAAACGTACTTCAACTTGTAAAAAACGTACTTTAATTTGTAAAAAACGTATTTTAACGTATCAAAATGTAACTTTAACTTGTCAAAACGTAAATTTAACTTGTTAAAAACGTACTTTAACTTGTAAAAAACCTACTTTAACTTATCAAAATGTAACTTTAACTTGTCAAAACGTAACTTTAACTTGTTAAAAACGTACTTTAACTTGTAAAAAACGTACTTTAACTTGGAAAAAACGTAACTTTAACTTGTCAAAACGTGAGTTTAACTTGTTAAAAACATACATTAACTTGTAAAAAACGTACTTTAACTTGTCAAAAATGTGGTTTAACTTGTAACAAATGTACTTTAACTTGTAAGAATATACTTCAACTTGTAAAAAATGTACTTTAACTTGTAAAAAACTTACTTTAACTTGTGAAAACGTAACTTTAATTTGTCAAGACGTAAGTTTAACTTGTTAAAAATGTAATTTAACTTGTCAAAACGTAACTTTAATTTGTCAAAATGTAATTTTAATATGTCAAAACGTAACTTTAAGCTGTTAAAACGTAATTTAACTTGTAAAAAACATACTTCAACTTGTAAAAAACGTACTTCAACTTGTAAAAAACTTGCTTTAACTTGTAAAAAACATACTTTAACTTGTAAAAAACGTATTTTAACGTGTAAAAATGTAATTTAACTTGTGAAAACGTAACTTTAACTTGTTAAAAACGTACTTTAACTTGTCAAAAATGTGGTTTAACTTGTAATAAATGTACTCTAAGTAGTAAAAACGTACTTCGACTTGTAAAACACGTACTTTAACTTTTAAAAAACGTACTTCAACTTGTAAAAAACGTACTTTAATTTTTAAAAAACGTATTTTAACGTCTCAAAATATAACTTTAACTTGTCAAAATGTAAATTTAACTTGTTAAAAACGTACTTTAACTTGTAAAAAACCTACTTTAACTTATCAAAATGTAACTTTAACTTGTCAAAACGTAACTTTAACTTGTTAAAAACGTACTTTAACTTGTAAAAAACGTACTTTAACTTGGAAAAAACGTAACTTTAACTTGTCAAAAATGTGGTTTAACTTGTAAAAAATGTACTTTAACTTGTAAGAACATACTTCAACTTGTAAAAAACGTACTTTAACTTGTAAAAAACTTACTTTAACTTGTGAAAACGTAACTTTAATTTGTCAAGACGTAAGTTTAACTTGTTAAAAACTTAATTTAACTTGTCAAAACGTAACTTTAATTTGTCAAAATGTAATTTAATATGTCAAAACGTAACTTTAAGCTGTTAAAACGTAACTTTAACTTGTAAAAAACATACTTCAACTTGTAAAAAACGTACTTCAACTTGTAAAACACTAGCTTTAACTTGTAAAAAACGTACTTTAACTTCTAAAAAACGTATTTTAACGTATCAAAATGTAACTTTAACTTGTCAAAACGTAAATTTAACTTGTTAAAAACGTACTTGAACTTGTAAAAAACCTACTTTAATTTATCAAAATGTAACTTTAACTTGTCAAAACATAACTTTAACTTGTTAAAAACGTACTTTAACTTATAAAAACGTACTTTAACTTGGAAAAAACGTAAGTTTAACTTGTCAAAATGTAAGTTTAACTTGTTAAAAACATAAATTAACTTGTAAAAAACGTACTTTAACTTGTCAAAAATGTGGTTTAACTTGTAACAAATGTACTTTAACTTGTAAGAACGTACTTCAACTTGTAAAAAACCGTACTTTAACTTGTAAAAAACCTACTTTAACTTGTGAAAACGTAACTTTAATTTGTCAAGACGTAAGTTTAACTAGTTAAAAACGTAATTTAACTTGTCAAAACGTAACTTTAATTTGTATAAAAGTAATTTTAATATGTCAAAACGTAACTTTAACCTGTTAAAACGTAACTTTAACTTGTAAAAAACATACTTCAACTTGTAAAACACGTACTTCAATTGTAAAACACTTGCTTTAACTTGTAAAAAACGTACTTTAACTTGTAAAATACGTATTTTAACATATCAAAATGTAACTTTAACTTGTGAAAACGTAACTTTAACTTGTTAAAAACGTACTTTAACTTGTCAAAAATGTGGTTTAACTTGTAATAAATGTACTCTAAGTAGTAAAAACATACTTCAACTTGTAAAACACGTACTTTAACTTGTAAAAAACGTACTTCAACTTGTAAAAAACGTACTTTAATTTGTAAAAAACGTATTTTAACGTATCAAAATGTAACTTTAACTTGTCAAAACGTAAATTTAACTTGTTAAAAACGTACTTTAACTTGTAAAAAACCTACTTTAACTTATCAAAATGTAACTTTAACTTGTCAAAACGTAACTTTAACTTGTTAAAAACGTACTTTAACTTGTCAAAAATGTGTTTTAACTTGTAATAAATTCACTCTAAGTAGTAAAAACGTACTTCGACTTGTAAAACACGTACTTTAACTTTTAAAAAACGTACTTCAACTTGTAAAAAACGTACTTTAATTTGTAAAAAACGTATTTTAACGTATCAAAATGTAACTTTAACTTGTCAAAACGTAAATTTAACTTGTTAAAAACGTACTTTAACTTGTAAAAAACCTACTTTAACTTATCAAAATGTAACTTTAACTTGTCAAAACGTAACTTTAACTTGTTAAAAACGTACTTTAACTTGTTAAAAACGTACTTTAACTTGTAAAAAACGTACTTTAACTTGGAAAAAAAGTAACTTTAACTTGTCAAAACGTGAGTTTAACTTGTTAAAAACATACATTAACTTGTAAAAAACGTACTTTAACTTGTAAAAAATGTGGTTTAACTTGTAACAAATGTACTTTAACTTGTAAGAATATACTTCAACTTGTAAAAAACGTACTTTAACTTGTAAAAAACTTACTTTAACTTGTGAAAACGTAACTTTAATTTGTCAAAACGTAAGTTTAACTTGTTAAAAACGTAATTTAACTTGTCAAAACGTAACTTTAATTTGTCAAAATGTAATTTTAATATGTCAAAACGTAACTTTAAGCTGTTAAAACGTAATTTAACCTGTAAAAAACATACTTCAACTTGTAAAAAACGTACTTCAACTTGTAAAAAACTTGCTTTAACTTGTAAAAAACGTACTTTAACTAGTAAAAAACGTATTTTAACGTGTCAAAATGTAACTTTAACTTGTGAAAACGTAACTTTAACTTGTTAAAAATGTACTTTAACTTGTCAAAAATGTGGTTTAACTTGTAATAAATGTACTCTAAGTAGTAAAAACGTACTTCGACTTGTAAAACACGTACTTTAACTTTTAAAAAACGTACTTCAACTTGTAAAAAACGTACTTCAATTTGTAAAAAACGTAATTTAACGTATCAAAATGTAACTTTAACTTGTCAAAACGTAAATTTAACTTGTTAAAAACGTACTTTAACTTGTAAAAAACCTACTTTAACTTATCAAAATGTAACTTTAACTTGTCAAAACGTAACTTTAACTTGTTAAAAACGTACTTTAACTTGTAAAAAACGTACTTTAACTTGGAAAAAAAGTAACTTTAACTTGTCAAAACGTGAGTTTAACTTGTTAAAAACATACATTAACTTGTAAAAAACGTACTTTAACTTGTAAAAAATGTGGTTTAACTTGTAACAAATGTACTTTAACTTGTAAGAATATACTTCAACTTGTAAAAAACGTACTTTAACTTGTAAAAAACTTACTTTAACTTGTGAAAACGTAACTTTAATTTGTCAAGACGTAAGTTTAACTTGTTAAAAACGTAATTTAACTTGTCAAAACGTAACTTTAATTTGTCAAAATGTAATTTTAATATGTCAAAACGTAACTTTAAGCTGTTAAAACGTAATTTAACCTGTAAAAAACATACTTCAACTTGTAAAAAACGTACTTCAACTTGTAAAAAAACTTGCTTTAACTTGTAAAAAACGTACTTTAACTAGTAAAAAACGTATTTTAACGTGTCAAAATGTAACTTTAACTTGTGAAAACGTAACTTTAACTTGTTAAAAATGTACTTTAACTTGTCAAAAATGTGGTTTAACTTGTAATAAATGTACTCTAAGTAGTGAAAACGTACTTCGACTTGTAAAACACGTACTTTAACTTTTAAAAAACGTACTTCAACTTGTAAAAAACGTACTTCAATTTGTAAAAAACGTAATTTAACGTATCAAAATGTAACTTTAACTTGTCAAAACGTAAATTTAACTTGTTAAAAACGTACTTTAACTTGTAAAAAACCTACTTTAACTTATCAAAATGTAACTTTAACTTGTCAAAACGTAACTTTAACTTGTTAAAAACGTACTTTAACTTGTCAAAAATGTGTTTTAACTTGTAATAAATTCACTCTAAGTAGTAAAAACGTACTTCGACTTGTAAAACACGTACTTTAACTTTTAAAAAACGTACTTCAACTTGTAAAAAACGTACTTTAATTTGTAAAAAACGTATTTTAACGTATGAAAATGTAACTTTAACTTGTCAAAACGTAAATTTAACTTGTTAAAAACGTACTTTAACTTGTAAAAAACCTACTTTAACTTATCAAAATGTAACTTTAACTTGTCAAAACGTAACTTTAACTTGTTAAAAACGTACTTTAACTTGTAAAAAACGTACTTTAACTTGGAAAAAAAGTAACTTTAACTTGTCAAAACGTGAGTTTAACTTGTTAAAAACATACATTAACTTGTAAAAAACGTACTTTAACTTGTAAAAAATGTGGTTTAACTTGTAACAAATGTACTTTAACTTGTAAGAACGTACTTCAACTTGTAAAAAACGTACTTTAACTTGTAAAAAACCTACTTTAACTTGTGAAAACGTAACTTTAATTTGTCAAGACGTAAGTTTAACTTGTTAAAAACGTAATTTAACTTGTCAAAACGTAACTTTAATTTGTCAAAATGTAATTTTAATATGTCAAAACGTAACTTTAAGCTGTTAAAACGTAACTTTAACTTATAAAAAACATACTTCAACTTGTAAAAAACGTACTTCAACTTGTAAAAAACTTGCTTTAACTTGTAAAAAACGTACTTTAACTTGTAAAAAACGTATTTTAACGTGTCAAAATGTAACTTTAACTTGTGAAAACGTAACTTTAACTTGTTAAAAACGTACTTTAACTTGTCAAAAATGTGGTTTAACTTGTAATAAATGTACTCTAAGTAGTAAAAACGTACTTCGACTTGTAAAACACGTACTTTAACTTTTAAAAAACGTACTTCAACTTGTAAAAAACGTACTTCAATTTGTAAAAAACGTATTTTAACGTATCAAAATGTAACTTTAACTTGTCAAAACGTAAATTTAACTTGTTAAAAACGTACTTTAACTTCTAAAAAACCTACTTTAACTTATCAAAATGTAACTTTAACTTGTCAAAACGTAACTTTAACTTGTTAAAAACGTACTTTAACTTGTAAAAAACGTACTTTAACTTGGAAAAAACGTAATTTTAACTTGTCAAAACGTGAGTTTAACTTGTTAAAAACATACATTAACTTGTAAAAAACGTACTTTAACTTGTCAAAAATGTGGTTTAACTTGTAACAAATGTACTTTAACTTGTAAGAACGTACTTCAACTTGTAAAAAACGTACTTTAACTTGTAAAAAACCTACTTTAACTTCTGAAAACGTAACTTTAATTTGTCAAGACGTAAGTTTAACTTGTTAAAAACGTAATTTAACTTGTCAAAACGTAACTTTAATTTGTCAAAATGTAATTTTAATATGTCAAAACGTAACTTTAAGCTGTTAAAACGTAACTTTAACTTATAAAAAACATACTTCAACTTGTAAAAAACGTACTTCAACTTGTAAAAAACTTGCTTTAACTTGTAAAAAACGTACTTTAACTTGTAAAAAACGTATTTTAACGTGTCAAAATGTAACTTTAACTTGTGAAAACGTAACTTTATCTTGTTAAAAACGTACTTTAACTTGTCAAAAATGTGGTTTAACTTGTAATAAATGTACTCTAAGTAGTAAAAACGTACTTCGACTTGTAAAACACGTACTTTAACTTTTAAAAAACGTACTTCAACTTGTAAAAAACGTACTTTAATTTGTAAAAAACGTATTTTAACGTATCAAAATGTAACTTTAACTTGTCAAAACGTAAATTTAACTTGTTAAAAACGTACTTTAACTTGTAAAAAACCTACTTTAACTTATCAAAATGTAACTTTAACTTGTCAAAACGTAACTTTAACTTGTTAAAAACGTACTTTAACTTGTAAAAAACGTACTTTAACTTGGAAAAAACGTAACTTTAACTTGTCAAAACGTGAGTTTAACTTGTTAAAAACATACATTAACTTGTAAAAAACGTACTTTAACTTGTCAAAAATGTGGTTTAACTTGTAACAAATGTACTTTAACTTGTAAGAACATATTTCAACTTGTAAAAAACGTACTTTAACTTGTAAAAAACTTACTTTAACTTGTGAAAATGTAACTTTAATTTGTCAAGACGTAAGTTTAACTTGTTAAAAACGTAATTTAACTTGTCAAAACGTAACTTTAATTTGTCAAAATGTAATTTAATATGTCAAAACGTAACTTTAAGCTGTTAAAACGTAACTTTAACTTGTAAAAAACATACTTCAACTTGTAAAAAACGTACTTCAACTTGTAAAACACTATCTTTAACTTGTAAAAAACGTACTTTAACTTCTAAAAAACGTATTTTAACGTATCAAAATGTAACTTTAACTTGTCAAAACGTAAATTTAACTTGTTAAAAACGTACTTTAACTTGTAAAAAACCTACTTTAACTTATCAAAATGTAACTTTAACTTGTCAAAACGTAACTTTAACTTGTTAAAAACGTACTTTAACTTGTCAAAAATGTGGTTTAACTTGTAATAAATGTACTCTAAGTAGTAAAAACGTACTTCGACTTGTAAAACACGTACTTTAACTTTTAAAAAACGTACTTCAACTTGTAAAAAACGTACTTTAATTTGTAAAAAACGTATTTTAACGTATCAAAATGTAACTTTAACTTGTCAAAACGTAAATTTAACTTGTTAAAAACGTACTTTAACTTGTAAAAAACCTACTTTAACTTATCAAAATGTAACTTTAACTTGTCAAAACGTAACTTTAACTTGTTAAAAACGTACTTTAACTTGTAAAAAACGTACTTTAACTTGGAAAAAAAGTAACTTTAACTTGTCAAAACGTGAGTTTAACTTGTTAAAAACATACATTAACTTGTAAAAAAAGTACTTTAACTTGTAAAAAATGTGGTTTAACTTGTAACAAATGTACTTTAACTTGTAAGAATATACTTCAACTTGTAAAAAACGTACTTTAACTTGTAAAAAACTTACTTTAACTTGTGAAAACGTAACTTTAATTTGTCAAGACGTAAGTTTAACTTGTTAAAAACGTAATTTAACTTGTCAAAACGTAACTTTAATTTGTCAAAATGTAATTTTAATATGTCAAAACGTAACTTTAAGCTGTTAAAACGTAATTTAACCTGTAAAAAACATACTTCAACTTGTAAAAAACGTACTTCAACTTGTAAAAAACTTGATTTAACTTGTAAAAAACGTACTTTAACTTGTAAAAAACGTATTTTAACGTGTCAAAATGTAACTTTAACTTGTGAAAATGGAACTTTAACTTGTTAAAAACGTACTTTAACTTGTCAAAAATGTGGTTTAACTTGTAATAAATGTACTCTAAGTAGTAAAAACGTACTTCGACTTGTAAAACACGTACTTTAACTTTTAAAAAACATACTTCACCTTGTAAAAAACGTACTTCAATTTGTAAAAAACGTATTTTAACGTATCAAAATGTAACTTTAACTTGTCAAAACGTAAATTTAACTTGTTAAAAACGTACTTTAACTTGTAAAAAACCTACTTTAACTTATCAAAATGTAACTTTAACTTGTCAAAACGTAACTTTAACTTGTTAAAAACGTACTTTAACTTGTAAAAAACGTACTTTAACTTGGAAAAAACGTAATTTTAACTTGTCAAAACGTGAGTTTAACTTGTTAAAAACATATATTAACTTGTAAAAAACGTACTTTAACTTGTCAAAAATGTGGTTTAACTTGTAACAAATGTACTTTAACTTGTAAGAACGTACTTCAACTTGTAAAAAACGTACTTTAACTTGTAAAAAACCTACTTTAACTTGTGAAAACGTAACTTTAATTTGTCAAGACGTAAGTTTAACTTGTTAAAAACGTAATTTAACTTGTCAAAACGTAACTTTAATTTGTCAAAATGTAATTTTAATATGTCAAAACGTAACTTTAAGCTGTTAAAACGTAACTTTAACTTGTAAAAAACATACTTCAACTTGTAAAAAACGTACTTCAACTTGTAAAAAACTTGCTTTAACTTGTAAAAAACGTACTTTAACTTGTAAAAAACGTATTTTAACGTGTCAAAATATAACTTTAACTTGTGAAAACGTAACTTTATCTTGTTAAAAACGTACTTTAACTTGTCAAAAATGTGGTTTAACTTGTAATAAATGTACTCTAAGTAGTAAAAACGTACTTCGACTTGTAAAACACGTACTTTAACTTTTAAAAAACGTACTTCAACTTGTAAAAAACGTACTTTAATTTGTAAAAAACGTATTTTAACGTATCAAAATGTAACTTTAACTTGTCAAAACGTAAATTTAACTTGTTAAAAACGTACTTTAACTTGTAAAAAACCTACTTTAACTTATCAAAATGTAACTTTAACTTGTCAAAACGTAACTTTAACTTGTTAAAAACGTACTTTAACTTGTAAAAAACGTACTTTAACTTGTAAAAAACGTAACTTTAACTTGTCAAAACGTGAGTTTAACTTGTTAAAAACATACATTAACTTGTAAAAAACGTACTTTAACTTGTCAAAAATGTGGTTTAACTTGTAACAAATGTACTTTAACTTGTAAGAACATATTTCAACTTGTAAAAAACGTACTTTATCTTGTAAAAAACTTACTTTAACTTGTGAAAATGTAACTTTAATTTGTCAAGACGTAAGTTTAACTTGTTAAAAACGTAATTTAACTTGTCAAAACGTAACTTTAATTTGTCAAAATGTAATTTAATATGTCAAAACGTAACTTTAAGCTGTTAAAACGTAACTTTAACTTGTAAAAAACATACTTCAACTTGTAAAAAACGTACTTCAACTTGTAAAACACTAGCTTTAACTTGTAAAAAACGTACTTTAACTTCTAAAAAACGTATTTTAACGTATCAAAATGTAACTTTAACTTGTCAAAACGTAAATTTAACTTGTTAAAAACGTACTTTAACTTGTAAAAAACCTACTTTAACTTATCAAAATGTAACTTTAACTTGTCAAAACGTAACTTTAACTTGTTAAAAACGTACTTTAACTTGTCAAAAATGTGGTTTAACTTGTAATAAATGTACTCTAAGTAGTAAAAACGTACTTCGACTTGTAAAACACGTACTTTAACTTTTAAAAAACGTACTTCAACTTGTAAAAAACGTACTTTAATTTGTAAAAAACGTATTTTAACGTATCAAAATGTAACTTTAACTTGTCAAAACGTAAATTTAACTTGTTAAAAACGTACTTTAACTTGTAAAAAACCTACTTTAACTTATCAAAATGTAACTTTAACTTGTCAAAACGTAACTTTAACTTGTTAAAAACGTACTTTAACTTGTAAAAAACGTACTTTAACTTGGAAAAAAAGTAACTTTAACTTGTCAAAACGTGAGTTTAACTTGTTAAAAACATACATTAACTTGTAAAAAAAGTACTTTAACTTGTAAAAAATGTGGTTTAACTTGTAACAAATGTACTTTAACTTGTAAGAATATACTTCAACTTGTAAAAAACGTACTTTAACTTGTAAAAAACTTACTTTAACTTGTGAAAACGTAACTTTAATTTGTCAAGACGTAAGTTTAACTTGTTAAAAACGTAATTTAACTTGTCAAAACGTAACTTTAATTTGTCAAAATGTAATTTTAATATCTCAAAACGTAACTTTAAGCTGTTAAAACGTAATTTAACCTGTAAAAAACATACTTCAACTTGTAAAAAACGTACTTCAACTTGTAAAAAACTTGATTTAACTTGTAAAAAACGTACTTTAACTTGTAAAAAACGTATTTTAACGTGTCAAAATGTAACTTTAACTTGTGAAAATGGAACTTTAACTTGTTAAAAACGTACTTTAACTTGTCAAAAATGTGGTTTAACTTGTAATAAATGTACTCTAAGTAGTAAAAACGTACTTCGACTTGTAAAACACGTACTTTAACTTTTAAAAAACATACTTCACCTTGTAAAAAACGTACTTCAATTTGTAAAAAACGTATTTTAACGTATCAAAATGTAACTTTAACTTGTCAAAACGTAAATTTAACTTGTTAAAAACGTACTTTAACTTGTAAAAAACCTACTTTAACTTATCAAAATGTAACTTTAACTTGTCAAAACGTAACTTTAACTTGTTAAAAACGTACTTTAACTTGTAAAAAACGTACTTTAACTTGGAAAAAACGTAATTTTAACTTGTCAAAACGTGAGTTTAACTTGTTAAAAACATATATTAACTTGTAAAAAACGTACTTTAACTTGTCAAAAATGTGGTTTAACTTGTAACAAATGTACTTTAACTTGTAAGAACGTACTTCAACTTGTAAAAAACGTACTTTAACTTGTAAAAAACCTACTTTAACTTGTGAAAACGTAACTTTAATTTGTCAAGACGTAAGTTTAACTTGTTAAAAACGTAATTTAACTTGTCAAAACATAACTTTAATTTGTCAAAATGTAATTTTAATATGTCAAAACGTAACTTTAAGCTGTTAAAACGTAACTTTAACTTGTAAAAAACATACTTCAACTTGTAAAAAACGTACTTCAACTTGTAAAAAACTTGCTTTAACTTGTAAAAAACGTACTTTAACTTGTAAAAAACGTATTTTAACGTGTCAAAATATAACTTTAACTTGTGAAAACGTAACTTTATCTTGTTAAAAACGTACTTTAACTTGTCAAAAATGTGGTTTAACTTGTAATAAATGTACTCTAAGTAGTAAAAACGTACTTCGACTTGTAAAACACGTACTTTAACTTTTAAAAAACGTACTTCAACTTGTAAAAAACGTACTTTAATTTGTAAAAAACGTATTTTAACGTATCAAAATGTAACTTTAACTTGTCAAAACGTAAATTTAACTTGTTAAAAACGTACTTTAACTTGTAAAAAACCTACTTTAACTTATCAAAACGTAACTTTAACTTGTGAAAACGTAACTTTAACTTGTTAAAAACGTACTTTAACTTGTAAAAAACGTACTTTAACTTGGAAAAAACGTAACTTTAACTTGTCAAAACGTGAGTTTAACTTGTTAAAAACATACATTAACTTGTAAAAAACGTACTTTAACTTGTCAAAAATGTGGTTTAACTTGTAACAAATGTACTTTAACTTGTAAGAACATATTTCAACTTGTAAAAAACGTACTTTATCTTGTAAAAAACTTACTTTAACTTGTGAAAATGTAACTTTAATTTGTCAAGACGTAAGTTTAACTTGTTAAAAACGTAATTTAACTTGTCAAAACGTAACTTTAATTTGTCAAAATGTAATTTAATATGTCAAAACGTAACTTTAAGCTGTTAAAACGTAACTTTAACTTGTAAAAAACATACTTCAACTTGTAAAAAACGTACTTCAACTTGTAAAACACTAGCTTTAACTTGTAAAAAACGTACTTTAACTTCTAAAAAACGTATTTTAACGTATCAAAATGTAACTTTAACTTGTCAAAACGTAAATTTAACTTGTTAAAAACGTACTTTAACTTGTAAAAAACCTACTTTAACTTATCAAAATGTAACTTTAACTTGTCAAAACGTAACTTTAACTTGTTAAAAACGTACTTTAACTTGTCAAAAATGTGGTTTAACTTGTAATAAATGTACTCTAAGTAGTAAAAACGTACTTCGACTTGTAAAACACGTACTTTAACTTTTAAAAAACGTACTTCAACTTGTAAAAAACGTACTTTAATTTGTAAAAAACGTATTTTAACGTATCAAAATGTAACTTTAACTTGTCAAAACGTAAATTTAACTTGTTAAAAACGTACTTTAACTTGTAAAAAACCTACTTTAACTTATCAAAATGTAACTTTAACTTGTCAAAACGTAACTTTAACTTGTTAAAAACGTACTTTAACTTGTAAAAAACGTACTTTAACTTGGAAAAAAAGTAACTTTAACTTGTCAAAACGTGAGTTTAACTTGTTAAAAACATACATTAACTTGTAAAAAAAGTACTTTAACTTGTAAAAAATGTGGTTTAACTTGTAACAAATGTACTTTAACTTGTAAGAATATACTTCAACTTGTAAAAAACGTACTTTAACTTGTAAAAAACTTACTTTAACTTGTGAAAACGTAACTTTAATTTGTCAAGACGTAAGTTTAACTTGTTAAAAACGTAATTTAACTTGTCAAAACGTAACTTTAATTTGTCAAAATGTAATTTTAATATCTCAAAACGTAACTTTAAGCTGTTAAAACGTAATTTAACCTGTAAAAAACATACTTCAACTTGTAAAAAACGTACTTCAACTTGTAAAAAACTTGATTTAACTTGTAAAAAACGTACTTTAACTTGTATAAAACGTATTTTAACGTGTCAAAATGTAACTTTAACTTGTGAAAATGGAACTTTAACTTGTTAAAAACGTACTTTAACTTGTCAAAAATGTGGTTTAACTTGTAATAAATGTACTCTAAGTAGTAAAAACGTACTTCGACTTGTAAAACACGTACTTTAACTTTTAAAAAACATACTTCACCTTGTAAAAAACGTACTTCAATTTGTAAAAAACGTATTTTAACGTATCAAAATGTAACTTTAACTTGTCAAAACGTAAATTTAACTTGTTAAAAACGTACTTTAACTTGTAAAAAACCTACTTTAACTTATCAAAATGTAACTTTAACTTGTCAAAACGTAACTTTAACTTGTTAAAAACGTACTTTAACTTGTAAAAAACGTACTTTAACTTGGAAAAAACGTAATTTTAACTTGTCAAAACGTGAGTTTAACTTGTTAAAAACATATATTAACTTGTAAAAAACGTACTTTAACTTGTCAAAAATGTGGTTTAACTTGTAACAAATGTACTTTAACTTGTAAGAACGTACTTCAACTTGTAAAAAACGTACTTTAACTTGTAAAAAACCTACTTTAACTTGTGAAAACGTAACTTTAATTTGTCAAGACGTAAGTTTAACTTGTTAAAAACGTAATTTAACTTGTCAAAACGTAACTTTAATTTGTCAAAATGTAATTTTAATATGTCAAAACGTAACTTTAAGCTGTTAAAACGTAACTTTAACTTGTAAAAAACATACTTCAACTTGTAAAAAACGTACTTCAACTTGTAAAAAACTTGCTTTAACTTGTAAAAAACGTACTTTAACTTGTAAAAAACGTATTTTAACGTGTCAAAATATAACTTTAACTTGTGAAAACGTAACTTTATCTTGTTAAAAACGTACTTTAACTTGTCAAAAATGTGGTTTAACTTGTAATAAATGTACTCTAAGTAGTAAAAACGTACTTCGACTTGTAAAACACGTACTTTAACTTTTAAAAAACGTACTTCAACTTGTAAAAAACGTACTTTAATTTGTAAAAAACGTATTTTAACGTATCAAAATGTAACTTTAACATGTCAAAACGTAAATTTAACTTGTTAAAAACGTACTTTAACTTGTAAAAAACCTACTTTAACTTATCAAAATGTAACTTTAACTTGTCAAAACGTAACTTTAACTTGTTAAAAACGTACTTTAACTTGTAAAAAACGTACTTTAACTTGGAAAAAACGTAACTTTAACTTGTCAAAACGTGAGTTTAACTTGTTAAAAACATACATTAACTTGTAAAAAACGTACTTTAACTTGTCAAAAATGTGGTTTAACTTGTAACAAATGTACTTTAACTTGTAAGAACATACTTCAACTTGTAAAAAACGTACTTTAACTTGTAAAAAACTTACTTTAACTTGTGAAAAAGTAACTTTAATTTGTCAAGACGTAAGTTTAACTTGTTAAAAACGTAATTTAACTTGTCAAAACGTAACTTTAATTTGTCAAAATGTAATTTAATATGTCAAAACGTAACTTTAAGCTGTTAAAACGTAACTTTAACTTGTAAAAAACATACTTCAACTTGTAAAAAACGTACTTCAACTTGTAAAACACTAGCTTTAACTTGTAAAAAACGTACTTTAACTTCTAAAAAACGTATTTTAACGTATCAAAATGTAACTTTAACTTGTCAAAACGTAAATTTAACTTGTTAAAAACGTACTTTAACTTGTAAAAAACCTACTTTAAATTATCAAAATGTAACTTTAACTTGTCAAAACGTAACTTTAACTTGTTAAAAACGTACTTTAACTTGTCAAAAATGTGGTTTAACTTGTAATAAATGTACTCTAAGTAGTAAAAACGTACTTCGACTTGTAAAACACGTACTTTAACTTTTAAAAAACGTACTTCAACTTGTAAAAAACGTACTTTAATTTGTAAAAAACGTATTTTAACGTATCAAAATGTAACTTTAACTTGTCAAAACGTAAATTTAACTTGTTAAAAACGTACTTTAACTTGTAAAAAACCTACTTTAACTTATCAAAATGTAACTTTAACTTGTCAAAACGTAACTTTAACTTGTTAAAAACGTACTTTAACTTGTAAAAAACGTACTTTAACTTGGAAAAAACGTAACTTTAACTTGTCAAAACGTGAGTTTAACTTGTTAAAAACATACATTAACTTGTAAAAAACGTACTTTAACTTGTCAAAAATGTGGTTTAACTTGTAACAAATGTACTTTAACTTGTAAGAACATACTTCAACTTGTAAAAAACGTACTTTAACTTGTAAAAAACTTACTTTAACTTGTGAAAACGTAACTTTAATTTGTCAAGACGTAAGTTTAACTTGTTAAAAACGTAATTTAACTTGTCAAAACGTAACTTTAATTTGTCAAAATGTAATTTAATATGTCAAAACGTAACTTTAAGCTGTTAAAACGTAACTTTAACTTGTAAGAAACATACTTCAACTTGTAAAAAACGTACTTCAACTTGTAAAACACTAGCTTTAACTTGTAAAAAACGTACTTTAACTTCTAAAAAACGTATTTTAACGTATCAAAATGTAACTTTAACTTGTCAAAACGTAAATTTAACTTGTTAAAAACGTACTTTAACTTGTAAAAAACCTACTTTAAATTATCAAAATGTAACTTTAACTTGTCAAAACGTAACTTTAACTTGTTAAAAACGTACTTTAACTTATAAAAACGTACTTTAACTTGGAAAAAACGTAAGTTTAACTTGTCAAAACGTAAGTTTAACTTGTTAAAAACATAAATTAACTTGTAAAAAACGTACTTTAACTTGTCAAAAATGTGGTTTAACTTGTAACAAATGTATTTTAACTTGTAAGAACGTACTTCAACTTGTAAAAAACGTACTTTAACTTGTAAAAAACCTACTTTAACTTGTGAAAACGTAACTTTAATTTGTCAAGACGTAAGTTTAACTAGTTAAAAACGTAATTTAACTTGTCAAAACGTAACTTTAATTTGTATAAAAGTAATTTTAATATGTCAAAACGTAACTTTAACCTGTTAAAACGTAACTTTAACTTGTAAAAAACATACTTCAACTTGTAAAACACGTACTTCAATTGTAAAACCCTTGCTTTAACTTGTAAAAAACGTACTTTAACTTGTAAAATACGTATTTTAACATGTCAAAATGTAACTTTAACTTGTGAAAACGAAACTTTAACTTGTTAAAAACGTACTTTAACTTGTCAAAAATGTGGTTTAACTTGTAATAAATGTACTCTAAGTAGTAAAAACATACTTCCACTTGTAAAACACGTACTTTAACTTGTAAAAAACGTACTTCAACTTGTAAAAAACGTACTTTAATTTGTAAAAAACGTATTTTAACGTATCAAAATGTAACTTTAACTTGTCAAAACGTAAATTTAACTTGTTAAAAACGTACTTTAACTTGTAAAAAACCTATGTTAACTTATCATAATGTAACTTTAACTTGTCAAAACGTAACTTTAACTTGTTAAAAACGTACTTTAACTTGTAAAAAACGTACTTTAACTTGGAAAAAACGTAATTTTAACTTGTCAAAACGTGAGTTTAACTTTTTAAAAACATACATTAACTTGTTAAAAACGTACTTTAACTTGTCAAAAATGTGGTTTAACTTGTAATAAATGTACTCTAAGTAGTAAAAACGTACTTCGACTTGTAAAACACGTACTTTAACTTTTAAAAAACGTACTTCAACTTGTAAAAAACGTACTTTAATTTGTAAAAAACGTATTTTAACGTATCAAAATGTAACTTTAACTTGTCAAAACGTAAATTTAACTTGTTAAAAACGTACTTTAACTTGTAAAAAACCTACTTTAACTTATCAAAATGTAACTTTAACTTGTCAAAACGTAACTTTAACTTGTTAAAAACGTACTTTAACTTGTAAAAAACGTACTTTAACTTGGAAAAAACGTAACTTTAACTTGTCAAAACGTGAGTTTAACTTGTTAAAAACATACATTAACTTGTAAAAAACGTACTTTAACTTGTCAAAAATGTGGTTTAACTTGTAACAAATGTACTTTAACTTGTAAGAACATACTTCAACTTGTAAAAAACGTACTTTAACTTGTAAAAAACTTACTTTAACTTGTGAAAACGTAACTTTAATTTGTCAAGACGTAAGTTTAACTTGTTAAAAACGTAATTTAACTTGTCAAAACGTAACTTTAATTTGTCAAAATGTAATTTAATATGTCAAAACGTAACTTTAAGCTGTTAAAACGTAACTTTAACTTGTAAGAAACATACTTCAACTTGTAAAAAACGTACTTCAACTTGTAAAACACTAGCTTTAACTTGTAAAAAACGTACTTTAACTTCTAAAAAACGTATTTTAACGTATCAAAATGTAACTTTAACTTGTCAAAACGTAAATTTAACTTGTTAAAAACGTACTTTAACTTGTAAAAAACCTACTTTAATTTATCAAAATGTAACTTTAACTTGTCAAAACGTAACTTTAACTTGTTAAAAACGTACTTTAACTTATAAAAACGTACTTTAACTTGGAAAAAACGTAAGTTTAACTTGTCAAAACGTAAGTTTAACTTGTTAAAAACATAAATTAACTTGTAAAAAACGTACTTTAACTTGTCAAAAATGTGGTTTAACTTGTAACAAATGAATTTTAACTTGTAAGAACGTACTTCAACTTGTAAAAAACGTACTTTAACTTGTAAAAAACCTACTTTAACTTGTGAAAACGTAACTTTAATTTGTCAAGACGTAAGTTTAACTAGTTAAAAACGTAATTTAACTTGTCAAAACGTAACTTTAATTTGTATAAAAGTAATTTTAATATGTCAAAACGTAACTTTAACCTGTTAAAACGTAACTTTAACTTGTAAAAAACATACTTCAACTTGTAAAACACGTACTTCAATTGTAAAACACTTGCTTTAACTTGTAAAAAACGTACTTTAACTTGTAAAATACGTATTTTAACATGTCAAAATGTAACTTTAACTTGTGAAAACGAAACTTTAACTTGTTAAAAACGTACTTTAACTTGTCAAAAATGTGGTTTAACTTGTAATAAATGTACTCTAAGTAGTAAAAACATACTTCCACTTGTAAAACACGTACTTTAACTTGTAAAAAACGTACTTCAACTTGTAAAAAACGTACTTTAATTTGTAAAAAACGTATTTTAACGTATCAAAATGTAACTTTAACTTGTCAAAACGTAAATTTAACTTGTTAAAAACGTACTTTAACTTGTAAAAAACCTATGTTAACTTATCATAATGTAACTTTAACTTGTCAAAACGTAACTTTAACTTGTTAAAAACGTACTTTAACTTGTAAAAAACGTACTTTAACTTGGAAAAAACGTAATTTTAACTTGTCAAAACGTGAGTTTAACTTTTTAAAAACATACATTAACTTGTAAAAAACGTACTTTAACTTGTCAAAAATGTGGTTTAACTTGTAACAAATGTATTTTAACTTGTAAGAACGTACTTCAACTTGTAAAAAACGTACTTTAACTTGTAAAAAACCTACTTTAACTTGTGAAAACGTAACTTTAATTTGTCAAGACGTAAGTTTAACTTGTTAAAAACGTAATTTAACTTGTCAAAACGTAACTTTAATTTGTCAAAATGTAATTTTAATATGTCAAAACGTAACTTTAAGCTGTTAAAACGTAACTTTAACTTGTAAAAAACATACTTCAACTTGTAAAAAAAGTACTTCAACTTGTAAAAAACTTGACTTAACTTGTAAAAAACGTACTTTAACTTGTAAAAAACGTATTTTAACGTGTCAAAATGTAACTTTAACTTGTGAAAACGTAACTTTAACTTGTTAAAAACGTACTTTAACTTGTCAAAAATGTGGTTTAACTTGTAATAAATGTACTCTAAGTAGTAAAAACGTACTTCAACTTGTAAAACACGTACTTTAACTTGTAAAAAACGTACTTCAACTTATAAAAAACGTACTTTAATTTGTAAAAAACGTATTTTAACGTATCAAAATGTAACTTTAACTTGTCAAAACGTAAATTTAACTTGTTAAAAACGTACTTTAACTTGTAAAAAACCTACTTTAACTTATCAAAATGTAACTTTAACTTGTCAAAACGTAACTTTAACTTGTTAAAAACGTACTTTAACTTGTAAAAAACGTACTTTAACTTGGAAAAAACGTAACTTTAACTTGTCAAAACGTGAGTTTAACTTGTTAAAAACATACATTAACTTGTAAAAAACGTACTTTAACTTGTCAAAAATGTGGTTTAACTTGTAACAAATGTACTTTAACTTGTAAGAACATACTTCAACTTGTAAAAAACGTACTTTAACTTGTAAAAAACTTACTTTAACTTGTGAAAATGTAACTTTAATTTGTCAAGACGTAAGTTTAACTTGTTAAAAACGTAATTTAACTTGTCAAAACGTAACTTTAATTTGTCAAAATGTAATTTAATATGTCAAAACGTAACTTTAAGCTGTTAAAACGTAACTTTAACTTGTAAAAAACATACTTCAACTTGTAAAAAACGTACTTCAACTTGTAAAACACTAGCTTTAACTTGTAAAAAACGTACTTTAACTTCTAAAAAACGTATTTTAACGTATCAAAATGTAACTTTAACTTGTCAAAACGTAAATTTAACTTGTTAAAAACGTACTTTAACTTGTAAAAAACCTACTTTAAATTATCAAAATGTAACTTTAACTTGTCAAAACGTAACTTTAACTTGTTAAAAACGTACTTTAACTTATAAAAACGTACTTTAACTTGTAAAAAACGTAAGTTTAACTTGTCAAAACGTAAGTTTAACTTGTTAAAAACATAAATTAACTTGTAAAAAACGTACTTTAACTTGTCAAAAATGTGGTTTAACTTGTAACCAATGTACTTTAACTTGTAAGAACGTACTTCAACTTGTAAAAAACGTACTTTAACTTGTAAAAAACCTACTTTCACTTGTGAAAACGTAACTTTAATTTGTCAAGACGTAAGTTTAACTAGTTAAAAACGTAATTTAACTTGTCAAAACGTAACTTTAATTTGTATAAAACTAATTTTAATATGTCAAAACGTAACTTTAACCTGTTAAAACGTAACTTTAACTTGTAAAAAACATACTTCAACTTGTAAAACACGTACTTCAATTGTAAAACCCTTGCTTTAACTTGTAAAAAACGTACTTTAACTTGTAAAATACGTATTTTAACATGTCAAAATGTAACTTTAACTTGTGAAAACGAAACTTTAACTTGTTAAAAACGTACTTTAACTTGTCAAAAATGTGGTTTAACTTGTAATAAATGTACTCTAAGTAGTAAAAACATACTTCCACTTGTAAAACACGTACTTTAACTTGTAAAAAACGTACTTCAACTTGTAAAAAACGTATTTTAACGTATCAAAATGTAACTTTAACTTGTCAAAACGTAAATTTAACTTGTTAAAAACGTACTTTAACTTGTAAAAAACCTATGTTAACTTATCATAATGTAACTTTAACTTGTCAAAACGTAACTTTAACTTGTTAAAAACGTACTTTAACTTGTAAAAAACGTACTTTAACTTGGAAAAAACGTAATTTTAACTTGTCAAAACGTGAGTTTAACTTTTTAAAAACATACATTAACTTGTGAAAAACGTACTTTAACTTGTCAAAAATGTGGTTTAACTTGTAACAAATGTATTTTAACTTGTAAGAACGTACTTCAACTTGTAAAAAACGTACTTTAACTTGTAAAAAACCTACTATAACTTGTGAAAACGTAACTTTAATTTGTCAAGACGTAAGTTTAACTTGTTAAAAACGTAATTTAACTTGTCAAAACGTAACTTTAATTTGTCAAAATGTAATTTTAATATGTCAAAACGTAACTTTAAGCTGTTAAAACGTAACTTTAACTTGTAAAAAACATACTTCAACTTGTAAAAAAAGTACTTCAACTTGTAAAAAACTTGCTTTAACTTGTAAAAAACGTACTTTAACTTGTAAAAAACGTATTTTAACGTGTCAAAATGTAACTTTAACTTGTGAAAACGTAACTTTAACTTGTTAAAAACGTACTTTAACTTGTCAAAAATGTGGTTTAACTTGTAATAAATGTACTCTAAGTAGTAAAAACGTACTTCAACTTGTAAAACACGTTCTTTAACTTGTAAAAAACGTACTTCAACTTGTAAAAAACGTACTTTAATTTGTAAAAAACGTATTTTAACGTATCAAAATGTAACTTTAACTTGTCAAAACGTAAATTTAACTTGTTAAAAACGTACTTTAACTTGTAAAAAACCTACTTTAACTTATCAAAATGTAACTTTAACTTGTCAAAACATAACTTTAACTTGTTAAAAACGTACTTTAACTTGTAAAAAACGTACTTTAACTTGGAAAAAAAGTAACTTTAACTTGTCAAAACGTGAGTTTAACTTGTTAAAAAACATACATTAACTTGTAAAAAACGTACTTTAACTTGTCAAAAATGTGGTTTAACTTGTAACAAATGTACTTTAACTTGTAAGAACATACTTCAACTTGTAAAAAACGTAATTTAACTTGTAAAAAACTTACTTTAACTTGTGAAAACGTAACTTTAATTTGTCAAGACGTAAGTTTAACTTGTTAAAAACGTAATTTTACTTGTCAAAACGTAACTTTAATTTGTCAAAATGTAATTTAATATGTCAAAACGTAACTTTAAGCTGTTAAAACGTAACTTTAACTTGTAAAAAACATACTTCAACTTGTAAAAAACGTACTTCAACTTGTAAAACACTTGCTTTAACTTGTAAAAAACGTACTTTAACTTCTGAAAAACGTATTTTAATTTATCAAAATGTAATTTTAACTTGTCAAAACGTAAATTTAACTTGTTAAAAACGTACTTTAACTTGTAAAAAACCAACTTTAACTTATCATAATGTAACTTTAACTTGTCAAAACGTAACTTTAACTTGTTAAAAACGTACTTTAACTTGTAAAAAACGTACTTTAACTTGGAAAAAATGTAAGTTTAACTTGTCAAAACGTTAGTTTAACTTGTTAAAAACATACATTAACTTGTAAAAAATGTACTTTAACTTGTCAAAAATGTGGTTTAACTTGTAACAAATGTACTTTAACTTGTAAGAACGTACTTCAACTTGTAAAAAACGTACTTTAACTTGTAAAAAACGTACTTTAACTTGTAAAAAACCTACTTTAACTTGTGAAAACGTAACTTTAATTTGTCAAGACGTAAGTTTAACTTGTTAAAAACGTAATTTAACTTGTCAAAACGTAACTTTAATTTGTCAAAATGTAATTTTAATATGTCAAAACGTAACTTTAAGTTGTTAAAACATAACTTTAACTTGTAAAAAACATACTTCAACTTGTAAAAAACGTACTTCAACTTGTAAAAAACTTGCTTCTACTTGTAAAATCGTACTTTAACTTGTAAAAAACGTATTTTAACATGTCAAAATGTAACTTTAACTTGTGAAAACGTAACTTTAACTTGTTAAAAACGTACTTTAACTTGTCAAATATGTTGTTTAACTTGTAATAAATGTACTCTAAGTAGTAAAAACGTACTTTAATTTTTTAAACACGTACTTTAACTTGTAAAAAACGTACTTCAACTTGTAAAAAACGTACTTTAATTTGTAAAAAACGTATTTTAACGTATCAAAATGTAACTTTAACTTGTCAAAACGTAAATTTAAGTTGTTAAAAACGTACTTTAACTTGTAAAAAACCTACTTTAACTTATCATAATGTAACTTTAACTTGTCAAAACGTAACTTTAACTTGTTATAAATGTACTTTAACTTGTAAAAAACGTCTTTTAACTTGGAAAAAACGTAACTTTAACTTGTCAAAACGTGAGTTTAACTTGTTAAAAACATACATTAACTTGTAAAAAACGTACTTTAACTTGTCAAAAATGTGGTTTAACTTGTAACAAATGTACTTTAACTTGTAAGAACGTACTTCAACTTGTAAAAAACGTACTTTAACTTGTAAAAAACCTACTTTAACTTGTGAAAACGTAACTTTAATTTGTCAAGACGTAAGTTTAACTTGTTAAAAACGTAAATTAACTTGTCAAAACGTAACTTTAATTTGTCAAAATGTAATTTTAATATGTCAAAACATAACTTTAAGCTGTTAAAACGTAACTTTAACTTATAAAAAACATACTTCAACTTGTAAAAAACGTACTTTAACTTGTAAAAAACTTACTTTAACTTGTGAAAACGTAACTTTAATTTGTCAAGACGTAAGTTTAACTTGTTAAAAACGTACTTTAACTTGTAAAAAACGTACTTTAACTTGGAAAAAACGTAACTTTAACTTGTCAAAACGTGAGTTTAACTTGTTAAAAACATACATTAACTTGTAAAAAACGTACTTTAACTTGTCAAAAATGTGGTTTAACTTGTAACAAATGTACTTTAACTTGTAAGAACATACTTCAACTTGTAAAAAACGTACTTTAACTTGTAAAAAACTTACTTTAACTTGTGAAAACGTAACTTTAATTTGTCAAGACGTAAGTTTAACTTGTTAAAAACGTAATTTAACTTGTCAAAACGTAACTTTAATTTGTCAAAATATATTTTAATATGTCAAAACGTAACTTTAAGCTGTTAAAACGTAACTTTAACTTGTAAAAAACATACTTCAACTTGTAAAAAACGTACTTCAACTTGTAAAACACTTGCTTTAACTTGTAAAAAACGTACTTTAACTTGTAAAAAACGTATTTTAACGTATCAAAATGTAACTTTAACTTGTCAAAACGTAAATTTAACTTGTTAAAAACATACTTTAACTTGTAAAAAACTTACTTTAACTTATCAAAATGTAACTTTAACTTGTCAAAACGTAACTTTAACTTGTTAAAAACGTACTTTAACTTGTAAAAAACGTACTTTAACTTGGAAAAAACGTAACTTAAACTTGTCAAAACGTGAGTTTAACTTGTAAAAACATACATTAACTTGTAAAAAACGTACTTTAACTTGTCAAAAATGTGGTTTAACTTGTAACAACTGTACTTTAACTTGTAAGAACGTACTTCAACTTGTAAAAAACGTACTTTAACTTGTAAAAAACCTACTTTAACTTGTGAAAACGTAACTTTAATTTGTCAAGACGTAAGTTTAACTTGTTAAAAACGTAATTTAACTTGTCAAAACGTAACTTTAATTTGTCAAAATGTAATTTTAATATGTCAAAACGTAACTTTAAGTTGTTAAAACATAACTTTAACTTGTAAAAAACATACTTCAACTTGTAAAAAACGTACTTTAACTTGTAAAAAACTTGCTTTAACTTGTAAAATCGTACTTTAACTTGTAAAAAACGTATTTTAACGTGTCAAAATGTAACTTTAACTTGTGAAAACGTAACTTTAACTTGTTAAAAACGTACTTTAACTTGTCAAATATGTGGTTTAACTTGTAATAAATGTACTCTAAGTAGTAAAAACGTACTTCAACTTGTAAAACACGTACTTTAACTTGTAAAAAACGTACTTCAACTTGTAAAAAACGTACTTTAATTTGTAAAAAACGTATTTTAACGTATCAAAATGTAACTTTAACTTGTCAAAACGTAAATTTAACTTGTTAAAAACGTACTTTAACTTGTAAAAAACCTACTTTAAATTATCAAAATGTAACTTTAACTTGTCAAAACGTAACTTTAACTTGTTAAAAACGTACTTTAACTTGTCAAAAATGTGTTTTAACTTGTAATAAATGTACTCTAAGTAGTAAAAACGTACTTCGACTTGTAGAACACATACTTTAACTTTTAAAAAACGTACTTCAACTTGTAAAAAACGTACTTTAATTTGTAAAAAACGTACTTTAACTTGTCAAAAATGTTGTTTAACTTGTAACAAATGTACTTTAACTTGTAAGAACATACTTCAACTTGTAAAAAACGTACTTTAACTTGTAAAAAACTTACTTTAACTTGTGAAAACGTAACTTTAATTTGTCAAGACGTAAGTTTAACTTGTTAAAAACGTAATTTAACTTGTCAAAACGTAACTTTAATTTGTCAAAATGTAATTTAATATGTCAAAACGTAACTTTAAGCTGTTAAAACGTAACTTTAACTTGTAAAAAACATACTTCAACTTGTAAAAAACGTACTTCAATTTGTAAAGCACTTGCTTTAACTTGTAAAAAACGTACTTTAACTTGTAAAACACTTACTTTAACTTGTGAAAACGTAACTTTAATTTGTCAAGACGTAAGTTTAACTTGTTAAAAACGTACTTTAACTTGTAAAAAACGTATTTTAACGTATCAAAATGTAACTTTAACTTGTCAAAACGTAAATTTAAGTTGTTAAAAACGTACTTTAACTTGTAAAAAACCTACTTTAACTTATCATAATGTAACTTTAACTTGTCAAAACGTAACTTTAACTTGTTATAGATGTACTTTAACTTGTAAAAAACGTCTTTTAACTTGGAAAAAACGTAACTTTAACTTGTCAAAACGTGAGTTTAACTTGTTAAAAACATACATTAACTTGTAAAAAACGTACTTTAACTTGTCAAAAATGTGGTTTAACTTGTAACAAATGTACTTTAACTTGTAAGAACGTACTTGAACTTGTAAAAAACGTACTTTAACTTGTAAAAAACCTACTTTAACTTGTGAAAACGTAACTTTAATTTGTCAAGACGTAAGTTTAACTTGTTAAAAACGTAATTTAACTTGTCAAAACGTAACTTTAATTTGTCAAAATGTAATTTTAATATGTCAAAACGTAACTTTAAGTTGTTAAAACGTAACTTTAACTTATAAAAAACATACTTCAACTTGTAAAAAACGTACTTTAACTTGTAAAAAACTTACTTTAACTTGTGAAAACGTAACTTTAATTTGTCAAGACGTAAGTTTAACTTGTTAAAAACGTACTTTAACTTGTAAAAAACGTACTTTAACTTGGAAAAAACGTAACTTTAACTTGTCAAAACGTGAGTTTAACTTGTTAAAAACATACATTAACTTGTAAAAAACGTACTTTAACTTGTCAAAAATGTGGTTTAACTTGTAACAAATGTACTTTAACTTGTAAGAACGTACTTCAACTTGTAAAAAACGTACTTTAACTTGTAAAAAACCTACTTTAACTTGTGAAAACGTAACTTTAATTTGTCAAGACGTAAGTTTAACTTGTTAAAAACGTAATTTAACTTGTCAAAACGTAACTTTAATTTGTCAAAATGTAATTTAAATATCTCAAAACGTAACTTTAAGCTGTTAAAACGTAACTTTAACTTATCAAAACATACTTCAACTTGTAAAAAACGTACTTTAACTTGTAAAAAACTTACTTTAACTTGTGAAAACGTAACTTTAATTTGTCAAGACGTAAATTTAACTTGTTAAAAACGTACTTTAACTTGTAAAAAACGTACTTTAACTTGGAAAAAACGTAACTTTAACTTGTCAAAACGTGAGTTTAACTTGTTAAAAACATACATTAACTTGTAAAAAACGTACTTTAACTTGTCAAAAATGTGGTTTAACTTGTAACAACTGTACTTTAACTTGTAAGAACGTACTTCAACATGTAAAAAACGTACTTTAACTTGTAAAAAACCTACTTTAACTTGTGAAAACGTAACTTTAATTTGTCAAGACGTAAGTTTAACTTGTTAAAAACGTAATTTAACTTGTCAAAACGTAACTTTAATTTGTCAAAATGTAATTTTAATATGTCAAAACGTAACTTTAAGTTGTTAAAACATAACTTTAACTTGTAAAAAACATACTATAACTTGTAAAAAACGTACTTCAACTTGTAAAAAACTTGCTTTAACTTGTAAAATCGTACTTTAACTTGTAAAAAACGTATTTTAACGTGTCAAAATGTAACTTTAACTTGTGAAAACGTAACTTTAACTTGTTAATAACGTACTTTAACTTGTCAAATATGTGGTTTAACTTGTAATAAATGTACTCTAAGTAGTAAAAACGTACTTCAACTTGTAAAACACGTACTTTAACTTGTAAAAAACGTACTTCAACTTGTAAAAAACGTACTTTAATTTGTAAAAAACGTATTTTAACGTATCAAAATGTAACTTTAACTTGTCAAAACGTAAATTTAACTTGTTAAAAACGTACTTTAACTTGTAAAAAACCTACTTTAACTTATCAAAATGTAACTTTAACTTGTCAAAACGTAACTTTAACTTGTTAAAAACGTACTTAACTTGTAAAAAACGTACTTTAACTTGGAAAAAAAGTAACTTTAACTTGTCAAAACGTGAGTTTAACTTGTTAAAAAACATACATTAACTTGTAAAAAACGTACTTTAACTTGTCAAAAATGTGGTTTAACTTGTAACAAATGTACTTTAACTTGTAAGAACATACTTCAACTTGTAAAAAACGTACTTTAACTTGTAAAAAACTTACTTTAACTTGTGAAAACGTAACTTTAATTTGTCAAGACGTAAGTTTAACTTGTTAAAAACGTAATTTAACTTGTCAAAACGTAACTTTAATTTGTCAAAATGTAATTTAATATGTCAAAACGTAACTTTAAGCTGTTAAAACGTAACTTTAACTTGTAAAAAACATACTTCAACTTGTAAAAAAAGTACTTCAACTTGTAAAAAACTTGCTTTTACTAGTAAAATCGTACTTTAACTTGTAAAAAACGTATTTTAACGTGTCAAAATGTAACTTTAACTTGTGAAAACGTAACTTGAACTTGTTAAAAACGTACTTGAACTTGTCAAATATGTTGTTTAACTTGTAATAAAAGTACTCTAAGTAGTAAAAACGTACTTTAATTTTTTAAACACGTACTTTAACTTGTAAAAAACGTACTTCAACTTGTAAAAAACGTACTTTAATTTGTAAAAAACGTATTTTAACGTATCAAAATGTAACTTTAACTTGTCAAAACGTAAATTTAAGTTGTTAAAAACGTACTTTAACTTGTAAAAAACCTACTTTAACTTATCATAATGTAACTTTAACTTGTCAAAACGTAACTTTAACTTGTTATAGATGTACTTTAACTTGTAAAAAACGTCTTTTAACTTGGAAAAAACGTAACTTTAACTTGTCAAAACGTGAGTTTAACTTGTTAAAAACATACATTAACTTGTAAAAAACGTACTTTAACTTGTCAAAAATGTGGTTTAACTTGTAACAAATGTACTTTAACTTGTAAGAATGTACTTGAACTTGTAAAAAACGTACTTTAACTTGTAAAAAACCTACTTTAACTTGTGAAAACGTAACTTTAATTTGTCAAGACGTAAGTTTAACTTGTTAAAAACGTAATTTAACTTGTCAAAACGTAACTTTAATTTGTCAAAATGTAATTTTAATATGTCAAAACGTAACTTTAAGCTGTTAAAACGTAACTTTAACTTATAAAAAACATACTTCAACTTGTAAAAAACATACTTTAACTTGTAAAAAACTTACTTTAACTTATCAAAATGTAACTTTAACTTGTCAAAACGTAAGTTTAACTTGTTAAAAACGTACTTTAACTTGTAAAAAACGTACTTTAACTTGGAAAAAACGTAACTTAAACTTGTCAAAACGTGAGTTTAACTTGTAAAAACATACATTAACTTGTAAAAAACGTACTTTAACTTGTCAAAAATGTGGTTTAACTTGTAACAACTGTACTTTAACTTGTAAGAACGTACTTCAACTTGTAAAAAACGTACTTTAACTTGTAAAAAACCTACTTTAACTTGTGAAAACGTAACTTTAATTTGTCAAGACGTAAGTTTAACTTGTTAAAAACGTAATTTAACTTGTCAAAACGTAACTTTAATTTGTCAAAATGTAATTTTAATATGTCAAAACGTAACTTTAAGTTGTTAAAACATAACTTTAACTTGTAAAAAACATACTATAACTTGTAAAAAACGTACTTCAACTTGTAAAAAACTTGCTTTAACTTGTAAAATCGTACTTTAACTTGTAAAAAACGTATTTTAACGTGTCAAAATGTAACTTTAACTTGTGAAAACGTAACTTTAACTTGTTAAAAACGTACTTTAACTTGTCAAATATGTGGTTTAACTTGTAATAAATGTACTCTAAGTAGTAAAAACGTACTTCAACTTGTAAAACACGTACTTTAACTTGTAAAAAACGTACTTCAACTTGTAAAAAACGTACTTTAATTTGTAAAAAATGTATTTTAACGTATCAAAATGTAACTTTAACTTGTCAAAACGTAAATTTAACTTGTTAAAAACGTACTTTAACTTGTAAAAAACCTACTTTAACTTATCAAAATGTAACTTTAACTTGTCAAAACGTAACTTTAACTAGTTAAAAACGTACTTTAACTTGTAAAAAACGTACTTTAAATTGGAAAAAAAGTAACTTTAACTTGTCAAAACGTGAGTTTAACTTGTTAAAAAACATACATTAACTTGTAAAAAACGTACTTTAACTTGTCAAAAATGTGGTATAATTTGTAACAAATGTACTTTAACTTGTAAGAACATACTTCAACTTGTAAAAAACGTACTTTAACTTGTAAAAAACTTACTTTAACTTGTGAAAACGTAACTTTAATTTGTCAAGACGTAAGTTTAACTTGTTAAAAACGTAATTTAACTTGTCAAAACGTAACTTTAATTTGTCAAAATGTAATTTAATATGTCAAAACGTAACTTTAAGCTGTTAAAACGTAACTTTAACTTGTAAAAAACATACTTCAACTTGTAAAAAACGTACTTCAATTTGTAAAGCACTTGCTTTAACTTGTAAAAAACGTACTTTAACTTGTAAAAAACTTACTTTAACTTGTGAAAACGTAACTTTAATTTGTCAAGACGTAAGTTTAACTTGTTAAAAACGTACTTTAACTTGTAAAAAACGTACTTTAACTTGGAAAAAACGTAACTTTAACTTGTCAAAACGTGAGTTTAACTTGTTAAAAACATACATTAACTTGTAAAAAACGTACTTTAACTTGTCAAAAATGTGGTTTAACTTGTAACAAATGTACTTTAACTTGTAAGAACGTACTTCAACTTGTAAAAAACGTACTTTAACTTGTAAAAAACCTACTTTAACTTGTGAAAACGTAACTTTAATTTGTCAAGACGTAAGTTTAACTTGATAAAAACGTAATTTAACTTGTCAAAACGTAACTTTAATTTGTCAAAATGTAATTTTAATATGTCAAAACGTAACTTTAAGTTGTTAAAACGTAACTTTAACTTATAAAAAACATACTTCAACTTGTAAAAAACGTTTTTTAACTTGTAAAAAACTTACTTTAACTTGTGAAAACGTAACTTTAATTTGTCAAGACGTAAGTTTAACTTGTTAAAAACGTACTTTAACTTGTAAAAAACGTACTTTAACTTGGAAAAAACGTAACTTTAACTTGTCAAAACGTGAGTTTAACTTGTTAAAAACATACATTAACTTGTAAAAAACGTACTTTAACTTGTCAAAAATGTGGTTTAACTTGTAACAAATGTACTTTAACTTGTAAGAACGTACTTCAACTTGTAAAAAACGTACTTTAACTTGTAAAAAACCTACTTTAACTTGTGAAAACGTAACTTTAATTTGTCAAGACGTAAGTTTAACTTGTTAAAAACGTAATTTAACTTGTCAAAACGTAACTTTAATTTGTCAAAATGTAATTTTAATATGTCAAAACGTAACTTTAAGCTGTTAAAACGTAACTTTAACTTATAAAAAACATACTTCAACTTGTAAAAAACGTACTTTAACTTGTAAAAAACTTACTTTAACTTGTGAAAACGTAACTTTAATTTGTCAAGACGTAAGTTTAACTTGTTAAAAACGTACTTTAACTTGTAAAAAACGTACTTTAACTTGGAAAAAACGTAACTTTAACTTGTCAAAACGTGAGTTTAACTTGTTAAAAACATACATTAACTTGTAAAAAACGTACTTTAACTTGTCAAAAATGTGGTTTAACTTGTAACAAATGTACTTTAACTTGTAAGAACATACTTCAACTTGTAAAAAACGTACTTTAACTTGTAAAAAACGTACTTTAACTTGTAAAAAACATACATTAACTTGTAAAAAACGTACTTTAACTTGTCAAAAATGTGGTTTAACTTGTAACAAATGTACTTTAACTTGTAAGAACATACTTCAACTTGTAAAACACTTGCTTTAACTTGTAAAAAACGTACTTTAACTTGTAAAAAACGTATTTTAACGTATCAAAATGTAACTTTAACTTGTCAAAACGTAAATTTAACTTGTTAAAAACATACTTTAACTTGTAAAAAACTTACTTTAACTTATCAAAATGTAACTTTAACTTGTCAAAACGTAAGTTTAACTTGTTAAAAACGTACTTTAACTTGTAAAAAACGTACTTTAACTTGGAAAAAACGTAACTTAAACTTGTCAAAACGTGAGTTTAACTTGTAAAAACATACATTAACTTGTAAAAAACGTACTTTAACTTGTCAAAAATGTGGTTTAACTTGTAACAACTGTACTTTAACTTGTAAGAACGTACTTCAACTTGTAAAAAACGTACTTTAACTTGTAAAAAACCTACTTTAACTTGTGAAAACGTAACTTTAATTTGTCAAGACGTAAGTTTAACTTGTTAAAAACGTAATTTAACTTGTCAAAACGTAACTTTAATTTGTCAAAATGTAATTTTAATATGTCAAAACGTAACTTTAAGTTGTTAAAACATAACTTTAACTTGTAAAAAACATACTATAACTTGTAAAAAACGTACTTCAACTTGTAAAAAACTTGCTTTAACTTGTAAAATCGTACTTTAACTTGTAAAAAACGTATTTTAACGTGTCAAAATGTAACTTTAACTTGTGAAAACGTAACTTTAACTTGTTAAAAACGTACTTTAACTTGTCAAATATGTGGTTTAACTTGTAATAAATGTACTCTAAGTAGTAAAAACGTACTTTAACTTGTAAAAAACGTACTTCAACTTGTAAAAAACGTACTTTAATTTGTAAAAAACGTATTTTAACGTATCAAAATGTAACTTTAACTTGTCAAAACGTAAATTTAACTTGTTAAAAACGTACTTTAACTTGTAAAAAACCTACTTTAACTTATCAAAATGTAACTTTAACTTGTCAAAACGTAACTTTAACTTGTTAAAAACGTACTTTAACTTGTAAAAAACGTACTTTAACTTGGAAAAAAAGTAACTTTAACTTGTCAAAACGTGAGTTTAACTTGTTAAAAAACATACATTAACTTGTAAAAAACGTACTTTAACTTGTCAAAAATGTGGTTTAACTTGTAACAAATGTACTTTAACTTGTAAGAACATACTTCAACTTGTAAAAAACGTACTTTAACTTGTAAAAAACTTACTTTAACTTGTGAAAACGTAACTTTAATTTGTCAAGACGTAAGTTTAACTTGTTAAAAACGTAATTTAACTTGTCAAAACGTAACTTTAATTTGTCAAAATGTAATTTAATATGTCAAAACGTAACTTTAAGCTGTTAAAACGTAACTTTAACTTGTAAAAAACATACTTCAACTTGTAAAAAACGTACTTCAATTTGTAAAGCACTTGCTTTAACTTGTAAAAAACGTACTTTAACTTGTAAAAAACTTACTTTAACTTGTGAAAACGTAACTTTAATTTGTCAAGACGTAAGTTTAACTTGTTAAAAACGTACTTTAACTTGTAAAAAACGTACTTTAACTTGGAAAAAACGTAACAATAACTTGTCAAAACGTGAGTTTAACTTGTTAAAAACATACATTAACTTGTAAAAAACGTACTTTAACTTGTCAAAAATGTGGTTTAACTTGTAACAAATGTACTTTAACTTGTAAGAACGTACTTCAACTTGTAAAAAACGTACTTTAACTTGTACAAAACCTACTTTAACTTGTGAAAACGTAACTTTAATTTGTCAAGACGTAAGTTTAACTTGTTAAAAACATAATTTAACTTGTCAAAACGTAACTTTAATTTGTCAAAATGTAATTTTAATATGTCAAAACGTAACTTTAAGTTGTTAAAACGTAACTTTAACTTATAAAAAACATACTTCAACTTGTAAAAAACGTACTTTAACTTGTAAAAAACTTACTTTAACTTGTGAAAACGTAACTTTAATTTGTCAAGACGTAAGTTTAACTTGTTAAAAACGTACTTTAACTTGTAAAAAACGTACTTTAACTTGGAAAAAACGTAACTTTAACTTGTCAAAACGTGAGTTTAACTTGTTAAAAACATACATTAACTTGTAAAAAACGTACTTTAACTTGTCAAAAATGTGGTTTAACTTGTAACAAATGTACTTTAACTTGTAAGAACGTACTTCAACTTGTAAAAAACGTACTTTAACTTGTACAAAACCTACTTTAACTTGTGAAAACGTAACTTTAATTTGTCAAGACGTAAGTTTAACTTGTTAAAAACATAATTTAACTTGTCAAAACGTAACTTTAATTTGTCAAAATGTAATTTTAATATGTCAAAACGTAACTTTAAGTTGTTAAAACGTAACTTTAACTTATAAAAAACATACTTCAACTTGTAAAAAACGTACTTTAACTTGTAAAAAACTTACTTTAACTTGTGAAAACGTAACTTTAATTTGTCAAGACGTAAGTTTAACTTGTTAAAAACGTACTTTAACTTGTAAAAAACGTACTTTAACTTGGAAAAAACGTAACTTTAACTTGTCAAAACGTGAGTTTAACTTGTTAAAAACATACATTAACTTGTAAAAAACGTACTTTAACTTGTCAAAAATGTGGTTTAACTTGTAACAAATGTACTTTAACTTGTAAGAACGTACTTCAACTTGTAAAAAACGTACTTTAACTTGTAAAAAACCTACTTTAACTTGTGAAAACGTAACTTTAATTTGTCAAGACGTAAGTTTAACTTGTTAAAAACGTAATTTAACTTGTCAAAACGTAACTTTAATTTGTCAAAATGTAATTTTAATATGTCAAAACGTAACTTTAAGCTGTTAAAACGTAACTTTAACTTATAAAAAACATACTTCAACTTGTAAAAAACGTACTTTAACTTGTAAAAAACTTACTTTAACTTGTGAAAACGTAACTTTAATTTGTCAAGACGTAAGTTTAACTTGTTAAAAACGTACTTTAACTTGTAAAAAACGTACTTTAACTTGGAAAAAACGTAACTTTAACTTGTTAAAACGTGAGTTTAACTTGTTAAAAACATACATTAACTTGTAAAAAACGTACTTTAACTTGTCAAAAATGTGGTTTAACTTGTAACAAATGTACTTTAACTTGTAAGAACATACTTCAACTTGTAAAAAACGTACTTTAACTTGTAAAAAACTTAATTTAACTTGTGAAAACGTAACTTTAATTTGTCAAGACGTAAGTTTAACTTGTTAAAAACGTAATTTAACTTGTCAAAATGTAACTTTAATTTGTCAAAATATAATTTAATATGTCAAAACGTAACTTTAAGCTGTTAAAACGTAACTTTAACTTGTAAAAAACATACTTCAACTTGTAAAAAACGTACTTCAACTTGTAAAACACTTGCTTTAACTTGTAAAAAACGTACTTTAACTTGTAAAAAACGTATTTTAACGTATCAAAATGTAACTTTAACTTGACAAAACGTAAATTTAACTATTTAAAAACATACTTTAACTTGTAAAAAACTTACTTTAACTTATCAAAATGTAACTTTAACTTGTCAAAACGTAACTTTAACTTGTTAAAAACGTACTTTAACTTGTAAAAAACGTACTTTAACTTGGAAAAAACGTAACTTAAACTTGTCAAAACGTGAGTTTAACTTGTAAAAACATACATTAACTTGTAAAAAACGTACTTTAACTTGTCAAAAATGTGGTTTAACTTGTAACAAATGTACTTTAACTTGTAAGAACGTACTTCAACTTGTAAAAAACGTACTTTAACTTGTAAAAAACCTACTTTAACTTGTGAAAACGTAACTTTAATTTGTCAAGACGTAAGTTTAACTTGTTAAAAACGTAATTTAACTTGTCAAAACGTAACTTTAATTTGTCAAAATGTAATTTTAATATGTCAAAACGTAACATTAAGCTGTTAAAACGTAACTTTAACTTATAAAAAACATACTTCAACTTGTAAAAAACATACTTCAACTTGTAAAAAACGTACTTCAACTTGTAAAAAACTTGCTTTAACTTGTAAAATCGTACTTTAACTTGTAAAAAACGTATTTTAACGTGTCAAAATGTAACTTTAACTTGTGAAAACGTAACTTTAACTTGTTAAAAACGTACTTTAACTTGTCAAATATGTGGTTTAACTTGTAATAAATGTACTCTAAGTAGTAAAAACGTACTTCAACTTTTAAAACACGTACTTTAACTTGTAAAAAACGTACTTCAACTTGTAAAAAACGTACTTTAATTTGTAAAAAACGTATTTTAACGTATCAAAATGTAACTTTAACTTGTCAAAACGTAAATTTAACTTGTTAAAAACGTACTTTAACTTGTAAAAAACCTACTTTAACTTATCATAATGTAACTTTAACTTGTCAAAACGTAACTTTAACTTGTTAAAAATGTACTTTAACTTGTAAAAAACGTACTTTAACTTGGAAAAAACGTAACTTTAACTTGTCAAAACATGAGTTTAACTTGTTAAAAACATACATTAACTTGTAAAAAACGTACTTTAACTTGTCAAAAATGTGGTTTAACTTGTAACAAATGTACTTTAACTTGTAAGAACGTACTTCAACTTGTAAAAAACCTACTTTAACTTGTGAAAACGTAACTTTAATTTGTCAAGACGTAAGTTTAACTTGTTAAAAACGTAATTTAACTTGTCAAAACGTAACTTTAATTTGTCAAAATGTAATTTTAATATGTCAAAACATAACTTTAAGATGTTAAAACGTAACTTTAACTTGTAAAAAACATACTTCAACTGGTTAAAAACGTACTTCAACTTGTAAAAAACTTGCTTTAACTTGTAAAAAACGTACTTTAACTTGTAAAAAACGTATTTTAACGTGTCAAAATGTAACTTTAACTTGTGAAAACGTAACTTTAACTTGTTAAAAACGTACTTTAACTTGTCAAAAATGTGGTTTAACTTGTAATAAATGTACTCTAAGTAGTAAAAACGTACTTCAACTTGTAAAACACGTACTTTAACTTGTAAAAAACGTACTTCAACTTGTAAAAAACGTACTTTAATTTGTAAAAAACGTATTTTAACGTATCAAAATGTAACTTTAACTTGTCAAAACGTAAATTTAACTTGTTAAAAACGTACTTTAACTTGTAAAAAACCTACTTTAACTTATCAAAATGTAACTTTAACTTGTCAAAACGTAACTTTAACTTGTTAAAAAGTACTTTAACTTGTAAAAAACGTACTTTAACTTGGAAAAAAAGTAACTTTAACTTGTCAAAACGTGAGTTTAACTTGTTAAAAAACATACATTAACTTGTAAAAAACGTACTTTAACTTGTCAAAAATGTGGTTTAACTTGTAACAAATGTACTTTAACTTGTAAGAACATACTTCAACTTGTAAAAAACGTACTTTAACTTGTAAAAAGCTTACTTTAACTTGTGAAAACGTAACTTTAATTTGTCAAGACGTAAGTTTAACTTGTTAAAAACGTAATTTAACTTGTCAAAACGTAACTTTAATTTGTCAAAATGTAATTTAATATGTCAAAACGTAACTTTAAGCTGTTAAAACGTAACTTTAACTTGTAAAAAACATACTTCAACTTGTAAAAAACGTACTTTGTTGTCGCTCTTTTTCGGACAACGATTTAGGAACCCAAAACGGTTCGACCCAAGGCCGGACCAAGTGATCGCGTTCGGGTTCTAGCGTGTCAAACTCGGTATCCCGAGTCGTGCCTTAGTTGTCAATGGAATTCGTGCTGCGCAAGTATCTGAAATGTGAAGAAATCAAATGAACTATCAAAGGGAAGCAGAGGGGATGCCTCTGTTTACCTCTCCGACGCTCAACATTAGTTGGATTGAGGTGGATAAAAGGGTTTAGAGTTCGTAGGTTTAAGTTTTGAGTGAAACGAGTGAAGTCCGAGTTCAGCAGCGTTTCAGTACTCAAGTGTTCGTCCCAGTTATTGGGAATCGGGTCTCCTATTTATAGAGTATCCCTTCTCTTGTTTTATAGCCGAGAATGGCTTTTAACCGGCCAAAGGGGGCCTAGAAACGGCCTTTGGCCGAGAGGAGCTCTTCGTCCGGTCTTCCACCGAAGGTAAGACCTTGGGCCGGCACTTGGCCGGGTCGAGGAAGTTTCACCCGGCCTTTGGCCGGGTGAATGGTTTGGGCCGCCCCTGGCCGGGTCAAGGAAAGGCCAGGGCCGGCCTTTGGCCGGGCGAACAGTTTGGGCCGGCCCTTGGCCGGGTCAAGGGAAGGCTAGGGCCGGCCTTCAGCCGAGGGGAAGTCTCGCCCGGCCTTTGGCCGGGCGAGTAGTTTGGGCCGGCACCTGGCCGGGTCAAGGAAAGGCCAGGGCCGGCCTTCGGCCGAAGGGGAAGCTTCACCCGGCCTTTGGCCGGGTGAGAAGTCTTGGGCCGGCCTTTGGCCGGGTCAAGAAGAGGCCGAAGGCTGCTGGGCCGAGTGGCGGGGCTGAACCCTCTCGGAGACTCCGTCGAGCCGTCGTGCCTTTTATGCACGCAACACTAGCCCCCCGAGTTCGGCATTCGACCGGGGTTCGTGTGGTGAACTCAGATTCTCTCATCCCCGATCGTCACCCGTCGTCACCTTCTCTCTCGGTAAGTCCCCATCTTTTTACTTTATTTTATTTCTGACGTCACGCTTAGCCGCGTGGGTATGGATTCGGCCGACAACGTGTCAGGGAGTGGGACCATCGGGGAAGACCTTTTTCCCCTTCTCGAAGACCAAAACGTGGATTTGGACCTGTTTTGGGACCAATTTTCTTCTCCCGCGAGACCTTTTCCCGTGCCCCCATCTTCTTCCCCGCGCGAGAGGGCTTTTGAAATGGTGGACGGAGAGTTTTCCTCTGTTGACACGTGGCTGATCGACGGGGAGGGAACTGAGCGAACACATCCAGGGACGCCCACCGTCGGGGTGGCCGGCGATCCATCTCCCGCGGATCTGGGCGGCGCGAATCGGCAGGATCTGGGCGACAGCCTCCGGGCGGATCTGGGCTACGAGTCTCGCGCAGGCTTGAGCGGCGGTGCGTCCCGCGCCGATCCGGGCGACGACCCCCGCACGGGGCTAAGCGACGTCGCGCGCTGCGTCGATCGGGGAGAAGACCTCCGCGCGGGTCTAGGCGGAGACCTCCGCGCGGAGCTGGTCGTTGACGCGCGTCGCGCCGACCGGGGAGAAGACCTCCGCGCGGATCTGGGTGGAGACCCCCGCGCGGAGCTGGGCGGCGACGCATCCCGCGCCGGTCTGGGCGAGAGCCTCCGCGCGGGCCTGGGCAGAAACCTCCGCGCGGAGCTAGGTGTCGACGCGCGTCGCGTCGACCGGGAAGAAGAACTCCGCGCGGGTCTGGGCGGAGACCTCCGCGCGGAGTTGGACGGCGGCGCATCCCGCGCCGGGCTAGGCGAGAGCCCCCGCGCGGGTCTGGGCGGTGACATCCGCGCGGGGCTGGGCGGCGACACACCCTGCGCCGGCATGGGCGAGAGCCCACGCGTGGATCTGAACGTCGATCTCCGCGCGGGGCTGGGCGGCGAGAGCCCCCACGCGGGTCTGAGCGGCGACCTCCGCGCGGGGCTGGGCGGCGGCGCATCCCACGCTGGCTTGGGCGAGAGCCTTCGAGCGGGAATGGGCAGCGACCTTCGCGCGGGTCTCGGCGCGGATCCGGGCGGCGGCCTTCGAATGGACCCGGGCAACGACCTTAACACGGGTCTGGGTGGCGATCTCCACGCGGGCCCGGGCGGCGGCACACCTATTGAAGACAATGTCGGCGCCGAGGGTTGCGACGAGTCGCCCGACCACTGCCTTCGTCCGGTCATTCCCGCCACTTCGACCGCGAGGGAGGAGAGACGCGCGATGTCGTTCCCGGTTAGGGAGTCGGTGATTCGGGTCGGTTTTGATTGTTCCGGGGTCGACTTCCCGAGCTCTCTCTCTTTAGCCAACTTCACGAGTTTGAGGCGGAAGTTTAGCATCCCAGGCTCCGTCTCGTTGTTACGACCATTGCCTGACGACCTCCCGAGTCGCCCGCGTTTGGGATTTGCGGCCGTTCACGAGGCGAGTCTCCGAGGAGGTTTACGATTGCCTTTCCAACCCGTAATTCAGGATCTGTTGGTTCGGTTGGGTGTTCACGCGTCTCAGATGTCCCCGCTCTTCTATCGAGTTGTGGCGGCGTGCCACATGATGCTTTATCGGGCACGAAGTCGCAATGTGACAGCCGATGAGATTCGGAACCTTGTCTCCGTCCATGGTGTGTCTGGGAAGCCGGGTTTTTATAAAGTTCAAAATCGGCGGCGATTTCCCATTCTCACCAAGTTGACCACCAAACATCGATATCCCTGGGTATGGGTCTCTGAATCTGCCTTTGGAAAAGCGCCTTTGACCTTTGGCCCCGTTGCCGACTTTCCAGCAGACCGCGATACTGAAGATTTCGAACTCGCACTCGTAATTGGGGCCATCCCAGACTCGAGACGGCAAGGGCTTCTCTTTGAGTCAGCTGATCTCATGGCGACTACTGGATGGTTCGTTCCTGATTCGGAGGCGATCTTCGATCCTGCCTCGGCTGAGGAACCTGCTGGAAGCATCGAACTTGAGGCGGCGGATCTCCCTTCACCTCCCGACTCGGGGGGTATTGACCTCACGCCTGATTATGTAGGTATTGTCCTTTTAACATCGTTCCTATTTTATGACCCTTGTTTTGCTTTCCTTTCGTTTCAGATACGATGGCTCGCAATCGTCCACGTGCATGCGTTCCGAGGGGTGAACCTACTGCTGAGGCCGTGGCCGCCGCACGTCTGCGAGTTGAGGCCCGACGTGGGAGGTCGCCGATCCGGGTTGGGGCCGAAGTGGGCTCTTCAAACAAACGGCCGGCTCCTCCTGCCTCTTCTTTTGAGTCGCCTGGCAGCAAACGTGCCCACACCTCAAGTGCGTCGGGTAGCATGGACTCTTCGCTCATGAAGGAAGCCGCAATGTTGCGAGGTCAATGTTCACGGGGCATCCTTGATTCCCCTTTGCGGGAATTCAAAAGCCTCTTGACGACCGGGGATCTCGATTACTTTCAGAACGGGATTAGCGACGCTCGTAAGGTAGTTACTACTCTTTCTTGGCATTGCGTCGTTCGTTACCCGCTTCTTTTTGTTTACACATGCGTATGCTCCTTCGCCGCTCGTTCTGTCAGATGCTTGCTCGACAGGAACGGGGTGATGCGATCCTCCGGGATCTGCTGCGAAGGATGCAGGTCATGAAGAAAGACGCCGAGAAAACGGCGGCCGACCATGCTGCCGCTCTAGCTGAGGTCCGTCCCGTTCGGGACTTCCACATCCTGGAGGGAGAGCTACGGAAGGTCCGTGCGGAGTTGGAGGCTGAAAGGTTGCTGCGAGCGGAGGATCGTAAATCCCGAGAGAAAGCGGAACAAGCGGCAGACACCTTCCTTGGTGAGACGAAGAAACTCCAAGTAGCGCTCTCGGGTCGGGACGAGGAGTTGAAGATCGTGCACGCTCAACTTATGACGAGTGAGATTTCTCGCGTCAAAGCCGAGAGGGAAAGGGACTCACTTCTCCTCGAGATGCAGGCCCTTATCGAGGAAAAAGACGATGCCGTGAAGTCGAAAGACGACTTGGAGGATGACTGGGACCTAGCCTTGGAGGAAGCACGCCATGCGGCCGCGGTGCGGGTTCGTGACGCAGTCGCGAAAGAGAATGTGACCCGGGGGGTCACGTTTTCTTTTTTCGAGGCGATGTTCCCCACGCTGGATGAAGCTCCTCGGTTAGATGGCGTGCCACTTGGGGCTCCTTCAGAAGTTGCCCAATCCACGAACCGCCCTCCCGACGGAGAGACCACCGACGGATCCGGAGCTCTCAACGACGAGGAACAAGTAGATTTTGGCTCTGAATGATTGTTTCATTCTTTTTGATTTCTTTCGCGTATGTGTTTAGCGCTTGTTTCCCTTTACGTGTTTTCTTTCTGGATATCTTCGTTGGATTTTGGATTTTATTTGATACGAGAACCTTCCTTTGATGTTTGTTTAGTCATAATGTGATAGTGTTTTGGGCCCATGCCTTTCGGTGGGCGACACACAGCCATTTGGCATACACCATATGGTGGGCAAATGTCTGGTTATCCGGTGCGCGGATGTTGGCCTTTTAGTGAGTTTTGTGAGACTTGCTGCCTGTCGGCGTGTGAGTGCGCAGTCTTATGCCATCCGGTGCGCGGATGTCGACCCTTTAGCGGGTTTTGCGAGACTCGCTGCCTGTCGGCGTGCGAGTACGCGGTCTCTTGACGCGAACCGGGTTATGTGAGAACCTGGACTATGTCGCAGCCCCCCGAGTTTATTTAAAAACTTGCGAAGATTATAAATAAATTGATGTGAAGCGTATTTTGTATTCATTGCCAAGAAAAATGTTACATTTCACGGGTCATGGACCATGCATACAATGAATTTAAACTGCAAAAAATAATAAAACGGGTCGTCCACTAATCGACGCCTACTGATAATATTGTCTCAAGTGCTCGGCATTCCACGGGTGGGTGAAGACGAGACCTTCGAGATTTTCCAGCTCATAAGTGCCGTTATGAGTGGTGCCTTATCCGATACGGACCTTCCCAGGTGGGTCCCAGAACTCCAGCTCCCGGGACTTGTGTGTTTTGAAAAACCCTCCTGAGAACAAGGCTTCCGTTTGCGAATTTCCTTATTTTGATTCTTGAATTATAGTACTTTTCCACTTTCCTTTTTTGTTCAATTAAGCGTGACAACGCGCCCATCCTCTTTTCGTCAATGAGATCTAGCTCCATCCTCATTGCCTCGTCGTTTTGGTCGACGTTGTAATCGATAACCCGACAAGTGGGGATACTTGTCTCTATAGGTATCACGGCCTCAACGCCAAATGCTAACGCGAATGGAGTTTCGCCGGTAGCGTTACGCGCCGTGGTCCTATATGCCCACAGGACTGTTGGTAACTCTTCCGCCCAGGCTCCTTTTTTCGCTTCTAGCCTTTTCTTCAAGTTTTCTTTGATCGTCTTGTTGACTGCTTCGACTTGACCGTTAGCCTGAGGGTGTCGGGGTGACGAATAAGTCTTTCGAATCCCCAATTGTTCACACAATTCCCGAAGGCGTGCGTTGTCAAATTGTTTCCCATTGTCGGTGACGATCGACTCTGGAATCCCAAAGCGACATATTATATTTTTCCACATGAAACTTGTTGTGTTCGCCTCTGTGATCTTGGCGAGGGTTCTGCTTCTACCCACTTTGTAAAGTAATCCACTGCCACGATTGCGAATTTGTATTGTCTTGGGGCTGCAGGTAATTCCCCGATGAGGTCGACCCCCCATTTGGCGAAAGGTCGGGGTACGATGACCGGGCATAAAGGTGCCGGAGGCTGTCTTGGCACGTGTGCAAACCTCTGGCACTTGTCGCATTTCTTGGCCCACAAGTGAGCGTCCCTTTTCATGGTTGGCCAAAAATACCCCGCTCGGAGTAATTTCAAGGCCAATGACTGTCCGGCCGAATGGTTCCCGCAAACCCCTTCGTGTACTTCATGCAATGCTCTTTTCGCTTCATCTTCGGATAAGCACCGGAGCAGCGACATTGAGTATCCTCGTTTGTAGAGTGTCTGCTCCCTCAGCACGTATTTGGATGCCAAATTCTTCAGTCTTCGGGTCTCTTCTCTCCCTTCGGGGGTCTCCCCCTCTTGTAGATATTTTAGAAGTGGCGTCATCCACGTTGTGTGTGGTGTCTGTTCGATCGTTCCCACGTCATTTCTTGAGATACATGGCCTCGTCAGTTTTTCTATGGGGACATTGTCAATCCCCCCTTCATCTATCCCAGATGCCAAACGGGCTAGAGCATCGGCGTGGACGTTTTTTTCTCTGGGAATCTGAATTATTTCGAACCACAGGAATGATTCTAGTAGTTTTATAACCTTGGCGCGGTATGCCATCATGCTTGGCTCCTTAGCACCATATTCCCCTTTGACTTGGTTGACCACCAATTGCGAGTCGCAATGGATACGCAGTTTTTCAGCGCCGAGTTTTTCTGCTAACTCCAAACCTATGATCAGGGCCTCGTACTCGGCCTCATTGTTCGAGGCATTGAACTCGAATTGCATGGCATACTTGATTTCTTCCCTATCGGGGTTCGTAAGTATAATGCCAGCGCCAGCGCCTTGGGCGTTCGACGCACCATCGACGTGTAGCTCCCATAACAGGCCTTCCGGGATCATTGGTCTTTTCGCGGTCGTGTCGTTTTTCTTTTCCCCGAGAACATCTACATCGTCCCCTATCGAGGAGGACCCTGTAAATTCAGCCACAAAATCGGCCAAAGCTTGACCCTTGATGGCGGTTCTTGGTTGGAACTCTATTCCGTATTCTCCCAGTTCTTGAGACCATATGGCCATCCGGGAGGATGTGGCTTTTTGTAACGCCCTTTCTATGGGGTACTTTGTACGTACGATGATGGGGTGAGATTGGAAGTAGGGTCGAAGCTTCCTCGCGCCTGTGACTAAGGCCAAAGCCATCTTTTCGATCTCCGGATATCTGGTTTCGGCGTCGAGGAGCGCCTTGCTCGAATAGTAAATTGGCCATTGAATCTTATTTTCCTCACGCACCAACACCGTGCTTACTGCCCTTTCGGTCACTGCGAGATATACGAACAATTTTTCCCCTTCGTTGGGCTTTGCCAAGAACGGCGGAGAACTGAAATAGGCTTTCAGTTCGCGGAAGGCAAGTTCGCACTCCTCTGTCCAATCAAATCCATCAACCTTTTTCAAGGCCCTGAAGAACGGTTGGCAACGATCCGTTGCCTTTGACACGAATCGTGATAATGCTGCAACCCTACCTGTTAAGCTTTGTACCTCTTTGATTTTGGTAGGGGACTTCATATTCAGGATTGCTTCGATCTTTTCGGGGTTGGCCTCTATCCCCCTGCTGCTCACCATATAACCCAGAAATTTTCCGGATTCGACCCCGAAGGCGCACTTATTTGGGTTAAGCTTCATTCTATAACGTCGCAGGATGGAAAACATATTCCTGAGATCTCCGATATGATCGTCGGCCTTTAAACTTTTGACCAACATATCGTCGACGTAGACCTCCATTGTTTTCCCAATTTGGTCGGCAAACATGCGGTTCACCAATCGTTGGTACGTAGCCCCTGCATTTTTGAGGCCAAAAGGCATGACCTTATAGCAATATAGCCCTCGGTCGGTGACGAAAGTGGTTTTTATCTGATCTGGACCATGCATGCGGATCTGATTATAACCAGAATAGGCATCCATGAAGCTTAACAATTCATGACCAGCGGTGGCGTCAACAAGTTGTTCGATTCTGGGCAATGGAAAACTGTCTTTCGGACAAGCCTTGTTGAGATCCTTGTAATCGATGCAAATCCGCCATTTGCCGTTCTCTTTTTTCACCATAACCACGTTAGAAACCCATCTGGGATATTCTGCCTCCCTTATGAATCCTGCTGCGAGGAGTTTATCAACTTCCTCGCCTATGGCTTGGTATTTTTCCCCACTGAACGCTCTCCTGGGCTGTATTCGCCCAGTTATCCTTTGATCGTCATTCAAACGGTGAACCATGATCTCGGGGTCGATTCCGGGCATGTCAGCATGGGTCCATGCGAAAATGTCCTTGTACTCTTGGAGGAATGTCGTTAGTAAGAGTTGCCTCTCTGATGAGAGTTGTGCGCCTATTTTGACGACTTGATCGGGTTTGGATTGATCCAATATAACAGTCACGAGGTCGCCCGTTGTTCCCATCTTTCGTCTTTCGACTTCGTCCCTCTGATCCAACTCTCCGAAAGTGCCTTCAGTTTCTCCAACGCTCGACAAATCCGGGGAGATGGTATTAACCATCTTCCCTTTTCCTTTCCCGTCTACCCCCTGAATGTAACACATTCTGGCCATGGATTGATCCCCGGCCATGACGGCTATCCCCTTATCTGTCGGGAACTTTAACATCAGATGATAGGTTGAGGTTATGGCCTTTAGTCTGTTGAGAGTTGGACGGCCAATTATGATGTTGTAAGCCGATGGCTGGTCGACCACGAGGAATGACACAATGTGAGTGGCCTCGAGCCCTCCCAGCGTCCCAAAAGTGACGGGGAGGTCGATGATACCCTCAGTCATCACTCTCTCGCCAGAGAATCCAAAGAGTGGGGTCGCCACCGGAGTCGGCTTTAATCTGGTCAACTTCATCCTGTCCAAAGCTGACTTGAAAATGATGTCGGCGGAACTACCGTTATCGATGAGAATTCGACGGACAAGATTGTTTGCTATCGGGGCCGAAACCACTATTGCGTCGTTATGGGGATGCATGATCCTTGTCGCTTCCTGACCTGTGAAGAACATGGATTCGAACTCGTTCGGAGGTGGAGTCACATAGGTGTGGTTTATGTGGTGCACCGCTGTTGACTGGGATGTTTCGCGGGCGTATCGTTTCCTTTGGGCGCACGAGTCCCCACATTCCGGACCGCCCAAGATGGAACCCACAATATGCAATTGCGAATTATCTGGTTCTCGAGCTGTCACTTGATCGGTTACAGTGACCGTGGCGAGACCTTTCCTTTCTTGATGTCCTCGCTCACCCCCCGATGCCGTAGCCCCCAAGGTTCGGAGCACGTATTCTTTCAACTTCCCATCTTGTATGAGAGCCTCAATTTGTCTTTTGAGTTGATAGCATTCCGAAGTTAGGTGACCGTGATCCTGGTGGTATTCACAGAACTTGCTACGATCTCGCTTTGCCGGATCTTTCGTCAGCGGAACTGGGCTACCCAATTTGTCGCGATGTAACGCCAAAATTCGTTCTTGGGGGGTGTTCAGCGGAGTGAAGGTCGAAAACTTTCGGAAATTGTCTGGACGCGGTGGTCTGACCCCTGAGAAGGGTCGATCGTCGAGACTTTGTTGTCCCCTATTCCTCCTCTTTCGAGGATCGGCATATTCCTTCTCATGGTCCCCTAGCCGGCGACCTGGCTGCCCATTGGTCTTCCGACCGTCTCGGCCTTCCAGATAATCTTCCACTCCCATGAACGTGCGAGCGCGCGTCATGAGCTCCGCCATATCCCTTGGGACCTTCCCGACGATTGACTTCAGGAAGTCACTCGTGCGAATTCCTTCAGTGATTGCCGTGATCGCATCCCTATCATCGAAGCCTTCCACCTTATGCGATTCTTCAGTGAAACGGGCCAGATACTGTCTCAAGGTTTCATCCCGGCCCTGCCTGATTGACAAGAGATGAGTTTTGGATTTCTTCTGCATCACGAGAGTGGCGAAGCGAGCGAGGAAAGTTTCTTTCAAAATCTTGAAAGAAAGAATGCTCCCCGGCTTCAAACTCCTGAACCACTCAAATCCTGTTCCGGAAAGGGTCAAACTAAATGCCTGACACAACGTTGCATCTGATTGCCCTTGCATTGTCATCCATGTTTCATAGTGTTGGATATGAAAATGAGGGTCTGTGCGCCCATCGTATGGAGGAATGGAGGGCAGCTTGAAATTTCCTCCACAGGATTGTGCCAAAATCTGAGCGGAGAAAGGGGAGTATGATTCTTCGGCCCCTCCGTAGGGTCGCGGCTTTCCCGACTCTCTCATCTCGATTATCTGGTTCTGGAGACTTTGTATCATTGTTACCATATCGAGCCCGTCTGCGGGGTTGGCCGTTGGAGCCAAAGGAGTCACATGGTGCCGCTCGTTGGATGCCTGATCGGCCGCATTAGTCCTTGGACGGCCAAGCGTAACGGCTGGTAACACCTCTCTCTGAGAATTCAACCTCTGTCGGAGGTCTTCGCCCCGAGAGTTCCTCTGAGCCGTGAGATGTTCTCTAAGATCCATATCAGGAATTCGACGAGACGAATCCAGCCGGTGCCGAAATGTCTTTCGAGTCCCTCGACTATCTGCCCCTTCATCCCGCCGTGCACTCCTATGTTCGAGCCGCGATCGCGATCGACCGCCCCGAGAGTTCGCAGATGGAGTGCCCCTGAATTGCGGACCTGACGGTCGAATCGGTGGGGGTTGGTGTGAAGGTGGTCTTGTGTCCACTCCTCGATCAGGGAGAGGAGTTATCTCACCTGTCCGAGATTCCCCCACATATTCGGGGTCGGAACCATCCCGGAACGAACTCCTATCAATGTCGTATCCGAGGAGATCGGCTATGAGTGTATTGTCCACCCCCGGCCTATCCAAGATCTCAGCAAGTCGTCTAGCTGTATCCTCTCGGAGAGCAACGTCAGGATCAGCCCTCGAGCCATGGGACCCGTTCTCGTTCTCACGAGGCTGACCGCCGATTCGATGGGAAAGGCTTCGAAGGCCATATCTGGCGTTCGTCGCCCGAGTGCCGGTAGATGCCACAGGAATCTGACTCATCCTCTCGGAGGTTGTTTGATGAGGAAACAAGGTTGGTTTTGTCAATAGGTCCCCTCCTTCTAGCGCCAAAATGTTGTCGCTCTTTTTCGGACAACGATTTAGGAACCCAAAACGGTTCGACCCAAGGCCGGACCAAGTGATCGGGTTCGGGTTCTAGCGTGTCAAACTCGGTATCCCGAGTCGTGCCTTAGCTGTCAATGGAATTCGTGCTGCGCAAGTATCTGAAATGTGAAGAAATCAAATGAACTATCAAAGGGAAGCAGAGGGGATGCCTCTGTTTACCTCTCCGACGCTCAACATTAGTTGGATTGAGGTGGATAAAAGGGTTTGGAGTTCGTAGGTTTAAGTTTTGAGTGAAACGAGTGAAGTCCGAGTTCAGCAGCGTTTCAGTACTCAAGTGTTCGTCCCAGTTATTGGGAATCGGGTCTCCTATTTATAGAGTATCCCTTCTCTTGTTTTTGAGCCGAGAATGGCTTTTAACCGGCCAAAGGGGGCCTAGAAACGGCCTTTGGCCGAGAGGAGCTCTTCGTCCGGTCTTCCACCGAAGGTAAGACCTTGGGCCGGCACTTGGCCGGGTCGAGGAAGTTTCACCCGGCCTTTGGCCGGGTGAATGGTTTGGGCCGCCCCTGGCCGGGTCAAGGAAAGGCCAGGGCCGGCCTTTGGCCGGGCGAACAGTTTGGGCCGGCCCTTGGCCGGGTCAAGGGAAGGCTAGAGCCGGCCTTCAGCCGAGGGGAAGTCTCGCCCGGCCTTTGGCCGGGCGAGTAGTTTGGGCCGGCCCCTGGCCGGGTCAAGGAAAGGCCAGGGCCGGCCTTCGGCCGAAGGGGAAGCTTCACCCGGCCTTTGGCCGGGTGAGAAGTCTTGGGCCGGCCTTTGGCCGGGTCAAGAAGAGGCCGAAGGCTGCTGGGCCGAGTGGCGGGGCTGAACCCTCTCGGAGACTCCGTCGAGCCGTCGTGCCTTTTATGCACGCAACATACTTCAACTTGTAAAACACTTGCTTTAACTTGTAAAAAACGTACTTTAACTTCTAAAAAACGTATTTTAACGTATCAAAATGTAACTTTAACTTGTCAAAACGTAAATTTAACTTGTTAAAAACGTACTTTAACTTGTAAAAAACCTACTTTAACTTATCAAAATGTAACTTTAACTTGTCAAAACGTAACTTTAACTTGTTAAAAACGTACTTTAACTTGTAAAAAACGTACTTTAACTTGGAAAAAAAGTAACTTTAACTTGTCAAAACGTGAGTTTAACTTGTTAAAAAACATACATTAACTTGTAAAAAAAGTACTTTAACTTGTCAAAAATGTGGTTTAACTTGTAACAAATGTACTTTAACTTGTAAGAACATACTTCAACTTGTAAAAAACGTACTTTAACTTGTAAAAAACTTACTTTATCTTGTGAAAACGTAACTTTAATTTGTCAAGACGTAAGTTTAACTTGTTAAAAACGTAATTTAACTTGTCAAAACGTAACTTTAATTTGTCAAAATGTAATTTAATATGTCAAAACGTAACTTTAAGCTGTTAAAACGTAACTTTAACTTGTAAAAAACATACTTCAACTTGTAAAAAACGTACTTCAACTTGTAAAACACTTGCTTTAACTTGTAAAAAACGTACTTTAACTTCTAAAAAACGTATTTTAACGTATCAAAATGTAAATTTAACTTGTCAAAACGTAAATTTAACTTGTTAAAAACGTACTTTAACTTGTAAAAAACCTACTTTAACTTATCATAATGTAACTTTAACTTGTCAAAACGTAACTTTAACTTGTTAAAAACGTACTTTAACTTGTAAAAAACGTACTTTAACTTGGAAAAAACGTAACTTTAACTTGTCAAAACGTGAGTTTAACTTGTTAAAAACATACATTAACTTGTAAAAAACGTACTTTACCTTGTCAAAAATGTGGTTTAACTTGTAACAAATGTACTTTAACTTGTAAGAACGTACTTCAACTTGTAAAAAACGTACTTTAACTTGTAAAAAACCTACTTTAACTTGTGAAAACGAAACTTTAATTTGTCAAGACGTAAGTTTAACTTGTTAAAACCGTAATTTAACTTGTCAAAACGTAACTTTAATTTGTCAAAATGTAATTTTAATATGTCAAAACGTAACTTTAAGCTGTTAAAACGTAACTTTAACTTATAAAAAACATACTTCAACTTGTAAAAAACGTACTTCAACTTGTAAAAAACTTGCTTTAACTTGTAAAAAACGTACTTTAACTTGTAAAAAACGTATTTTAACGTGTCAAAATGTAACTTTAACTAGTGAAAACGTAACTTTAACTTGTTAAAAACGTACTTTAACTTGTCAAAAATGTGGTTTAACTTGTAATAAATGTACTCTAAGTAGTAAAAACGTACTTCGACTTGTAAAACACGTACTTTAACTTTTAAAAAACGTACTTCAACTTGTAAAAAACGTACTTTAATTTGTAAAAAACGTATTTTAACGTATCAAAATGTAACTTTAACTTGTTAAAAACGTACTTTAACTTGTAAAAAACCTACTCTAACTTATCAAAATGTAACTTTAACTTGTCAAAACGTAACTTTAACTTGTTAAAAACGTACTTTAACTTGTAAAAAACATACTTTAACTTGGAAAAAAAGTAACTTTAACTTGTCAAAACGTGAGTTTAACTTGTTAAAAAACATACATTAACTTGTAAAAAACGTACTTTAACTTGTCAAAAATGTGGTTTAACTTGTAACAAATGTACTTTAACTTGTAAGAACGTACTTCAACTAGTAAAAAACGTACTTTAACTTGTAAAAAACTTACTTTAACTTGTGAAAACGTAACTTTAATTTGTCAAGACGTAAGTTTAACTTGTTAAAAACGTAATTTAACTTGTCAAAACGTAACTTTAATTTGTCAAAATGTAATTTTAATATGTCAAAAACGTAACTTTAAGCTGTTAAAACGTAACTTTAACTTGTAAAAAACATACTTCAACTTGTAAAAAACGTACTTCAACTTGTAAAAAACGTACTTCAACTTGTAAAAAACGTACTTTAACTTGTAAAAAACGTATTTTAACGTGTCAAAATGTAACTTTAACTTGTGAAAACGTAACTTTAACTTGTTAAAAACGTACTTTAACTTGTCAAAAATGTGGTTTAACTTGTAATAAATGTACTCTAAGTAGTAAAAACGTACTTCAACTTGTAAAACACGTACTTTAACTTGTAAAAAACGTACTTCAACTTGTAAAAAACGTACTTTAATTTGTAAAAAACGTATTTTAACGTATCAAAATGTAACTTTAACTTGTCAAAACGTAAATTTAACTTGTTAAAAACGTACTTTAACTTGTAAAAAACCTACTTTAACTTATCAAAATGTAACTTTAACTTGTCAAAACGTAACTTTAACTTGTTAAAAACGTACTTTAATTTGTAAAAAACTTACTTTAACTTGGAAAAAAAGTAACTTTAACTTGTCAAAACGTGAGTTTAACTTGTTAAAAAACATACATTAACTTGTAAAAAACGTACTTTAACTTGTCAAAAATGTGGTTTAACTTGTAACAAATGTACTTTAACTTGTAAGAACATACTTCAACTTGTAAAAAACGTACTTTAACTTGTAAAAAACTTACTTTAACTTGTGAAAACGTAATTTTAATTTGTCAAGACGTAAGTTTAACTTGTTAAAAACGTAATTTAACTTGTCAAAACGTAACTTTAATTTGTCAAAATGTAATTTTAATATGTCAAAACGTAACTTTAAGCTGTTAAAACGTAACTTTAACTTGTAAAAAACATACTTCAACTTGTAAAAAACGTACTTCAACTTGTAAAAAACTTGCTTTAACTTGTAAAAAACGTACTTTAACTTGTAAAAAATGTATTTTAACGTGTCAAAATGTAACATTAACTTGTGAAAACGTAACTTTAACTTGTTAAAAACGTACTTTAACTTGTCAAAAATGTGGTTTAACTTGTAATAAATGTACTCTAAGTAGTAAAAACGTACTTCAACTTGTAAAACACGTACTTTAACTTGTAAAAAACGTACTTCAACTTGTAAAAAACGTACTTTAATTTGTAAAAAACGTATTTTAACGTATCAAAATGTAACTTTAACTTGTCAAAACGTAAATTTAACTTGTTAAAAATGTACTTTAACTTGTAAAAAACCTACTTTAACTTATCAAAATGTAACTTTAACTTGTCAAAACGTAACTTTAACTTGTTAAAAACGTACTTTAACTTGTAAAAAACTTACTTTAACTTGGAAAAAAAGTAACTTTAACTTGTCAAAACGTGAGTTTAACTTGTTAAAAAACATACATTAACTTGTAAAAAACGTACTTTAACTTGTCAAAAATGTGGTTTAACTTGTAACAAATGTACTTTAACTTGTAAGAACATACTTCAACTTGTAAAAAACGTACTTTAACTTGTAAAAAACTTACTTTAACTTGTGAAAACGTAACTTTAATTTGTCAAGACGTAAGTTTAACTTGTTAAAAACGTAATTTAACTTGTCAAAACGTAACTTTAATTTGTCAAAATGTAATTTAATATGTCAAAACGTAACTTTAAGCTGTTAAAACGTAACTTTAACTTGTAAAAAACATACTTCAACTTGTAAAAAACGTACTTCAACTTGTAAAACACTTGCTTTAACTTGTAAAAAACATACTTTAACTTCTAAAAAACGTATTTTAACGTATCAAAATGTAACTTTAACTTGTCAAAACGTAAATTTAACTTGTTAAAAACGTACTTTAACTTGTAAAAAACCTACTTTAACTTATCAAAATGTAACTTTAACTTGTCAAAATGTAACTTTAACTTGTTAAAAACGTACTTTAACTTGTAAAAAACGTACTTTAACTTGGAAAAAAAGTAACTTTAACTTGTCAAAACGTGAGTTTAACTTGTTAAAAACATACATTAACTTGTAAAAAACGTACTTTAACTTGTCAAAAATGTGGTTTAACTTGTAACAAATGTACTTTAACTTGTAAGAACATACTTCAACTTGTAAAAAACGTACTTTAACTTGTAAAAAACTTACTTTAACTTGTGAAAACGTAACTTTAATTGGTCAAGACGTAAGTTTAACTTGTTAAAAACGTAATTTAACTTGTCAAAACGTAACTTTAATTTGTCAAAATGTAATTTAATATGTCAAAACGTAACTTTAAGCTGTTAAAACGTAACTTTAACTTGTAAAAAACATACTTCAACTTGTAAAAAACGTACTTCAACTTGTCAAAAATGTGGTTTAACTTGTAACAAATGTACTTTAACTTGTAAGAACATACTTCAACTTGTAAAAAACGTACTTTAACTTGTAAAAAACTTACTTTAACTTGTGAAAACGTAACTTTAATTTGTCAAGACGTAAGTTTAACTTGTTAAAAACGTAATTTAACTTGTCAAAACGTAACTTTAATTTTTCAAAATGTAATTTAATATGTCAAAACGTAACTTTAACTTGTAAAAAACATACTTCAACTTGTAAAAAACGTACTTCAACTTGTTAAACACTTGCTTTAACTTGTAAAAAATGTACTTTAATTTGTCAAAAACGTATTTTAACTTATCAAAATGTAACTTTAACTTGTCAAAACGTAAATTTAACTTGTTAAAAACGTACTTTAACTTGTAAAAAACCTACTTTAACTTATCATAATGTAACTTTAACTTGTCAAAACGTAACTTTAACTTGTTAAAAACGTACTTTAACTTGTAAAAAACGTACTTTAACTTGGAATAAACGTAACTTTAACTTGTCAAAACGTGAGTTTAACTTGTTAAAAACATACATTAACTTGTAAAAAACGTACTTTAACTTGTCCAAAATGTGGTTTAACTTGTAACAAATGTACTTTAACTTGTAAGAACGTACTTCAACTTGTAAAAACGTACTTTAACTTGTAAAAAACCTATTTTAACTTGTGAAAACGTAACTTTAATTTGTCAAGACGTAAGTTTAACTTGTTAAAAACGTAATTTAACTTGTCAAAACGTAACTTTAATTTGTCAGAATGTAATTTTAATATGTCAAAACGTAACTTTAAGCTGTTAAAACGTAACTTTAACTTGTAAAAAACATACTTCAACTTGTAAAAAACGTACTTCAACTTGTAAAAAAACTTGCTTTAACTTGTAAAAAACGTACTTTAACTTGTAAAAAACATATTTTAACGTGTCAAAATGTAACTTTAACTTGTGAAAACGTAACTTTAACTTGTTAAAAACGTACTTTAACTTGTCAAAAATGTCGTTTAACTTGTAATAAATGTACTCTAAGTAGTAAAAACGTACTTCGACTTGTAAAACACGTACTTTAACTTGTAAAAAACGTACTTCAACTTGTAAAAAACGTAGTTTAATTTGTAAAAAACGTATTTTAACGTATCAAAATGTAACTTTAACTTGTCAAAACGTAAATTTAACTTGTTAAAAATGTACTTTAACTTGTAAAAAACCTACTTTAACTTATCAAAATGTAACTTTAACTTGTCAAAACGTAACTTTAACTTGTTAAAAACGTACTTTAACTTGTAAAAAACTTACTTTAACTTGGAAAAAAAGTAACTTTAACTTGTCAAAACGTGAGTTTAACTTGTTAAAAAACATACATTAACTTGTAGAAAACGTACTTTAACTTGTCAAAAATGTGGTTTAACTTGTAACAAATGTACTTTAACTTGTAAGAACGTACTTCAACTTGTAAAAAACGTACTTTAACTTGTAAAAAACTTACTTTAACTTGTGAAAACGTAACTTTAATTTGTCAAGACGTAAGTTTAACTTGTTAAAAACGTAATTTAACTTGTCAAAACGTAACTTTAATTTGTCAAAATGTAATTTTAATATGTCAAAACGTAACTTTAAGCTGTTAAAACGTAACTTTAACTTGTAAAAAACATACTTCAACTTGTAAAAAACGTACTTCAACTTGTAAAAAACATGCTTTAACTTGTAAAAAACGTACTTTAACTTGTAAAAAACGTATTTTAACGTGTCAAAATATAACTTTAACTTGTGAAAACGTAACTTTAACTTGTTAAAAACGTACTTTAACTTGTCAAAAATGTCGTTTAACTTGTAATAAATGTACTCTAAGTAGTAAAAACGTACTTCGACTTGTAAAACACGTACTTTAACTTGTAAAAAACGTACTTCAACTTGTAAAAAACGTAGTTTAATTTGTAAAAAACGTATTTTAACGTATCAAAATGTAACTTTAACTTGTCAAAACGTAAATTTAACTTGTTAAAAATGTACTTTAACTTGTAAAAAACCTACTTTAACTTATCAAAATGTAACTTTAACTTGTCAAAACGTAACTTTAACTTGTTAAAAACGTACTTTAACTTGTAAAAAACTTACTTTAACTTGGAAAAAAAGTAACTTTAACTTGTCAAAACGTGAGTTTAACTTGTTAAAAAACATACATTAACTTGTAGAAAACGTACTTTAACTTGTCAAAAATGTGGTTTAACTTGTAACAAATGTACTTTAACTTGTAAGAACGTACTTCAACTTGTAAAAAACGTACTTTAACTTGTAAAAAACTTACTTTAACTTGTGAAAACGTAACTTTAATTTGTCAAGACGTAAGTTTAACTTGTTAAAAACGTAATTTAACTTGTCAAAACGTAACTTTAATTTGTCAAAATGTAATTTTAATATGTCAAAACGTAACTTTAAGCTGTTAAAACGTAACTTTAACTTGCAAAAAACATACTTGAACTTGTAAAAAACGTACTTCAACTTGTAAAAAACATGCTTTAACTTGTAAAAAACGTACTTTAACTTGTAAAAAACGTATTTTAACGTGTCAAAATATAACTTTAACTTGTGAAAACGTAACTTTAACTTGTTAAAAACGTACTTTAACTTGTCAAAAATGTCGTTTAACTTGTAATAAATGTACTCTAAGTAGTAAAAACGTACTTCGACTTGTAAAACACGTACTTTAACTTGTAAAAAACGTACTTCAACTTGTAAAAAACGTAGTTTAATTTGTAAAAAACGTATTTTAACGTATCAAAATGTAACTTTAACTTGTCAAAACTTAAATTTAACTTGTTAAAAATGTACTTTAACTTGTAAAAAACCTACTTTAACTTATCAAAATGTAACTTTAACTTGTCAAAATGTAACTTTAACTTGTTAAAAACGTACTTTAACTTGTAAAAAACGTACTTTAACTTGGAAAAAAAGTAACTTTAACTTGTCAAAACGTGAGTTTAACTTGTTAAAAACATACATTAACTTGTAAAAAACGTACTTTAACTTGTCAAAAATGTGGTTTAACTTGTAACAAATGTACTTTAACTTGTAAGAACATACTTCAACTTGTAAAAAACGTACTTTAACTTGTAAAAAACTTACTTTAACTTGTGAAAACGTAACTTTAATTTGTCAAGACGTAAGTTTAACTTGTTAAAAACGTAATTTAACTTGTCAAAACGTAACTTTAATTTGTCAAAATGTAATTTAATATGTCAAAACGTAACTTTAAGCTATTAAAACGTAACTTTAACTTGTAAAAAACATACTTCAACTTGTAAAAAACGTACTTCAACTTGTAAAACACTTGCTTTAACTTGTAAAAAACGTACTTTAATTTGTAAAAAACGTATTTTAACGTATCAAAATGTAACTTTAACTTGTCAAAACGTAAATTTAACTTGTTAAAAACGTACTTTAACTTGTAAAAAACCTACTTTAACTTATCATAATGTAACTTTAACTTGTCAAAACGTAACTTTAACTTGTTAAAAACGTACTTTAACTTGTAAAAAACGTACTTTAACTTGGAAAAAACGTTACTTTAACTTGTCAAAACGTGAGTTTAACTTGTTAAAAACATACATTAACTTGTAAAAAACTTACTTTACCTTGTCAAAAATGTGGTTTAACTTGTAACAAATGTACTTTAACTTGTAAGAACGTACTTCAGCTTGTAAAAAACGTACTTTAACTTGTAAAAAACCTACTTTAACTTGTGAAAACGTAATTTTAATTTGTCAAGACGTAAGTTTAACTAGTTAAAAACGTAATTTAACTTGTCAAAACGTAACTTTAATTTGTATAAAAGTAATTTTAATATGTCAAAACGTAACTTTAACCTGTTAAAACGTAACTTTAACTTGTAAAAAACATACTTCAACTTGTAAAACACGTACTTCAATTGTAAAACACTTGCTTTAACTTGTAAAAAACGTACTTTAACTTGTAAAATACGTATTTTAACATGTCAAAATGTAACTTTAACTTGTGAAAATGTAACTTTAACTTGTTAAAAACGTACTTTAACTTGTAAAAAACGTAATTTAACTTGTCATAATATAACTTTAACTTGTCAAAACGTAACTCTAAATTGTTAAAAACGTACTTTAACTTGTAAAAAACGTTCTTTAACTTGTAAAAAACGTACTTTAACTTGTCAAAACGTAACATTAACTTTTAAAAAACCTACTTTAACTTGTCAAAACGTAACTTTAACTTGTTAAAAACATACATTAACTTGTAAAAAACGTACTTTAACTTATCAAAAATGTGGTTTAACTTGTAATAAATGTACTTTAAGTTGTAAAAACGTACTTCAACTTGTAAAACACGTACTTTAACTTGTAAAAAATGTACTTCAACTTGTAAAACACGTACTTTAACTTGTAAAAACGTACTTAAACCTGTAAAAAACATACTTTAACTTGTAAAAAACCTACTTTAACTTGTCAAAACGTAACTTTAATTTGTCAAAACGTAAATTTAACTTGTTAAAAACATAATTTAACTTGTCCGAACTTAACTTTAACTTGTAAAAAACTTACTTTAATTTGTCAAAATCTAATTTTAATGTGTCAAAACGTAACTTTAAGTTGTTAAAACATAACTTTAACTGGTAAAAAATGTACTTTAACTTGTAAAAAACGTATTTCAACTTGTAAAACTCTTACTTTAACTTGTAAAAAACGTACTTTAACTTGTAAAAAACGTATTTTAACGTGTCAAAATGTAACTTTAACTTTAACTTGTTATTAACGTACTTTAACTTGTAAAACACGTACTTTAACTTGTAAAAAAACGTAATTTAACTTGTAAAAAACCTACATTAATTTGTCAAAACGTAACCTTAACTTGTCAAAACGTAAGTTTAACCTGTTAAAAACATACATTAACTTGTAAAAACTGTAGTTTAACTTGTCAAAAATGTGGTTTAACTTGTAACAAATATACTTTAATTTATAAAAACGTACTTCAACATGTAAAAAACATAATTTAACTTGTAAAAAACCTACTTTAACTTGTCAAAACTTAACTTTAACTTGTCAAAACATAAGTTTAAATTGTTAAAAACATACATTCACTTATAAAAAACGTACTTTAACTTGTCAAAAATGTTGTTTAACTTGTAAAAAATGTACTTTAACTTGTAAAAACGCACTTCAACTTGTAAAAAAATTAATTTAACTTGTAAAAAACGTACTTTAACTTGTCAAAAATTTGGTTTAACTTGTAACAAATGTACTTTAACTTATAAAAACGTACTTCAACCTGTAAAAACGTAATTTAACTTGTAAAAACCTACTTTAACTTGTCAAAACGTAACTTTAATTTGTCAAAACGTAAGTTTAACTTGTTAAAAACACACATTAACTTGTAAAAAACGTCCTTTAACTTGTCAAAAATATGGTTTAATTTGTAACAAATATACTTTAACTCGTAAAAACATACTTCAAGTTGTAAAAAACGTACTATAACTTGTAAAAAACGTACTTTAACTTGTAAAAAACGTACTTTAACTTGTCAAAACGCAACTTTAACTTGTAAAAACCTACTTTAACTTGTCAAAACATAAGTTTAAGTTGTTAAAAACATACATTCACTTGTAAAAAACATACTTTAACTTGTCAAAAATGTGGTTTAACTTGTAACAAATGTACTTTAACTTGTAAAAACGTACGTCAACTTGTAGAAAATGTACTTTAACTTGTAAAAACGTACTTTAACTTGTAAAAAATGTACTTTAACTTGTCAAAACGTAACTTTAACTTGTAAAAAACCTACTTTAACTAATCAAAACGTAACTTTAACTTGTCAAAACATAAGTTTAAATTGTTAAAAACATACATTCACTTATAACAAATGTACTTTAACTAGTAAAAACGCACTTCAACTTGTAAAAAACGTAATTTAACTTGTAAAAAACCTACTTTAACTTGTAAGAAATGTGGTTTAACTTGTAAAAAATGTATTTTAACGTGTAAAAATGTAACTTTAACTTTAACTTGTTATTAACGTACTTTAACTTGTAAAAAACGTACTTTAACTTGTAAAAAAGGTAATTTAACTTGTCAAAACGTATCTTTAACTTGTAAAAAACCTACATTAACTTGTCAAAACGTAACCTTAACTTGTCAAAACGTAAGTTTAACCTGTTAAAAACATACATTAACTTGTAAAAAATGTACTTTAACTTGTCAAAAATGTGGTTTAACTTGTAACAAATATACTTTAAATCATAAAAACGTACTTCTAACATGTAAAAAACGTAATTTAACTTGTAAAAAACCTACTTAAACTTGTCAAAACTTAACTTTAACTTGTCAAAACATAAGTTTAAGTTGTTAAAAACATACATTCACTTGTAAAAAACGTACTTTAACTTTTCAAACATGTTGTTTAACTTGTAACAAATGTACTTTAACTTGTAAAAACGCACTTCAACTTGTAAAAAACGTAATTTAACTTGTAAAAAACGTACTTTAACTTGTCAAAACGTAACTTTAATTTGTCAAAACGTAAGTTTAACTTGTTAAAAACACACATTAACTTGTAAAAAAAGTACTTTAACTTGTGAAAAATATGGTTTAATTTGTAACAAATATACTTTAACTCGTAAAAAACGTACTTCAAGTTGTAAAAAACGTACTTTAACTTGTAAAAAACGTACTTTAACTTGTAAAAAACGTACTTTAACTTGTCAAAACGCAACTTTAACTTGAAAAAACCTAGTTTAACTTGTCAAAACATAAGTTTAAGTTGTTAAAAACATACATTCACTTGTAAAAAAACGTACTTTAACTTGTCAAAAATGTGGTTTAACTTGTAACAAATGTACTATAACTTATAAAAACGTACGTCAACTTGTAGAAAATGTACTTTAAATTGTAAAAAACGTACTTTAACTTGTAAAAAACGTACTTTAACTTGTCAAAACGTAACTTTAACTTGTAAAAAACCTACTTTAACTAATCAAAACGTAACTTTAACTTGTCAAAACATAAGTTTAAATTGTTAAAAACATACATTCACTTGTAACAAATGTACTTTAACTTGTAAAAACGTAATTTAACGTGTCAAAATGTAACTTTAACATGTCAAAACGTAACTTTAACTTGTAAAAAACCTACTTTAACTTGTAAAAAACCTACTTTAACTTGTCAAAACGTAACTTTAACTTGTCAAAACGTAAGTTTAACTTCTTAAAAACATACATTAACTTGTAACAAACGTACATTAACTTGTCAAAAATGTGGTGTAACTTGTAACAATTGTACTTTAACTTGAAAAAACGTAATTCAACTTGTAAAAAACGTACTTTAACTTGTAAAAAACCTACTTTAACTTGTCAAAACGTAACTTTTATTGTCAAAACGTAAGTTTAATTTGTTAACAATACACATTAACTTGAAAAAAACTTACTTTAACTTGTCAAAAATTTGGTTTAACTTGTAACAAATGTACTTTAACTTGTAAAAACGTACGTCAACTTGTAGAAAATGTACTTTAACTTGTAAAAAACGTACTTTAACTTGTAAAAAACGTACTTTAACTTGACAAAAGGTAACTTTAACTTGTAAAAAACCTACTTTAACTAATCAAAACGTAACTTGAACTTGTCAAAACATAAGTTTAAATTGTTAAAAACATACATTCACTTGTAAAAAACGTACTTTAACTTGTCAAAAATGTGGTTAAACTAGTAAAAAATGTACTTTAACTTGTAAAAACGTACTTTAACTTGTAAAAAACATGCTTTAACATGTAAAAAACCTACTTTAACTTGTCAAAACGTAATTTTAATTTGTCAAAACTTAAGTTTAACGTGTTAAAAATGTAATTTAACTTGTCAAAACGTAACTTTAATGTGTCCAAATGTAACTTTAAGTTGTTAAAAGGTAACTTTAACTTGTAAAAGACATATTTCAACTTCTAAATCTTTTACTTTAACTTGTAAAAAACGAACTTCAACTTGTAAAAAACGTACTTTAACTTGTAAAAAACGTATTTTAACGTGTCAAAATGTAACTTTAACTTTAACTTGTTATTAACGTACTTTAACTTGTAAAACACGTACTTAAACTTGTAAAAAACGTAATTTAACTTGTAAAAAACCTACATTAACTTGTCAAAACGTAACCTTAACTTGTCAAAACGTAAGTTTAACTTGTTAAAAACATACATTAACTTGTAAAAAATGTACTTTAACTTGTGAAAAATGTGGTTTAACTTGTAACCAATATACTTTAACTTACAAAAACATACTTCAACCTGTAAAAAACGTAATTTAACTTGTAAAAAACATACTTTAACTTGTCAAAACGTAACTTTAACTTGTCAAAACATAAGTTTAAGTTGTTAAAAACATACATTCACTTGTTAAAAACGTACTTTAACTTGTCAAAAATGTGGTTTAACTTTTAACAAATGTACTTTAACTTGTAAAAACGCACTTCAACTTGTAAAAAAACGTAATTTAACTTGTAAAAAACCTACTTTAACTTGTCAAAAATGTGGTTTAACTTGTAAAAAACGTATTTTAACGTGTCAAAATGTAACTTTAACTTTAACTTGTTATTAACGTACTTGAACTTGTAAAAAACGTACTTTAACTTGTAAAAAATATAATTTAACTTGTCAAAACGTAACTTTAACTTGTATAAACCTACATTAAATTGTCAAAACGTAACCTTAACTTGTCAAAACGTAAGTTTAACTTGTTAAAAACATACATTAACTTGTAAAAATCGTACTTTAACTTGTAAAAAATTTGGTTTAACTTGTAACAAATGTACTTTAACTTATAAAAACGTACTTCAACCTGTAAAAACGTAATTTAACTTGTAAAAAACCTACTTTAACTTGTCAAAACGTAACTTTAATTTGTCAAAACGTAAGTTTAACTTGTTAAAAACACACATTAACTTGTAAAAAACGTACTTTAACTTGTCAAAAATGTGGTTTAATTAGTAACAAATATACTTTAACTCGTAAAAACGTACTTCAAGTTGTAAAAAACGTATTTTAACTTGTAAAAAACGTACTTTAACTTGTCAAAACGTAACTTTAACTTGTAAAAACCTACTTTAACTTATCAAAACATAAGTTTAAGTTGTTAAAAACATACATTCATTTGTAAAAAACGTACTTTAACTTGTGAACAATGTGGTTTAACTTGTAACAAATGTACTTTAACTTGTAAAAACGCACTTCAACTTGTAAAAAACGTAATTTAACTTGTAAAAAACCTACTTTAACTTGCCAAAAATGTTGTTTAACTTGTAAAAAATGTATTTTAACGTGTCAAAATGTAACTTTAACTTTAACTTGTTATTAACGTACTTTAACTTGTAAAAAACGTACTTTAACTTGTAAAAACGTAATTTAACTTGTCAAAACGTAACTTTAACTTGTAAAAAACCTACATTAACTTGTCAAAACGTAACCTTAACTTGTCAAAACGTAAGTGTAACTTGTAAAAAACGTACTTCAACTTGTAAAAAACTTACTTCAACTTGTAAAACACTTGCTTTAACTTGAAAAAAACGTACTTTAACTTGTAAAAAACATATTTGAACGTGTCAAAATGTAACTTTAACTTGTCAAAACGTAACTTTAATTGTAAAAAACCTACTTTAACTTGTAAAAAACCTACTTTAACTTGTCAAAACGTAACTTTAACTTGTCAAAACGTAAGTTTAACTTGTTAAAAACATACATTAACTTGTAACCAACGTACTTTAACTTGTCAAAAATGTGGTGTAACTTGTAACAATTGTACTTTAACTTGTAAAAACGTACTTCAACTTGTAAAAAACGTACTTTAACTTGTAAAAAACCTACTTTAACTTCTCAAAACATAACTTTAACTTGTCAAAACATAACTATAACTTGTTAAAAATGTACTTTAACTTGTAAAAATGTACTTTAACTTGGAAAAACGTAACTTTAAGTTGTCAAAACGTGAGTTTAACTTGTTAAAAACATAAATTAACTTGTAAAAAACTTACTTTAACTTGTCAAAAATGTGGTTTAACTTGTAAGAATGTACTTCAACTTGTAAAAAACGTACTTTAACGAGTAAAAAACCTACTATTTAACTTGTGAAAACGTAACTTTAATTTGTCAAGACGTAAGTTTAACTTGTTAAAAACGTAATTTAACTTGTCAAAACGTAACTTTAAGTTGTCAAAATGTAAATTTAATATGTCAAAACGTAACTTTAAGTTGTTAAAACGTAACTTTAACTTGTAAAAAACGTACTTCAACTTGTAAAACACTTGCTTTAACTTGTAAAAAACGTAACTTTAAATTGTTAAAACGTAACTTTAACTTGTCAAAAACCTACTTTAACTTGTCAAAACGTAAGTTTAACTTGTTAAAAACATACATTAACTTGTAAAAAACCTACTTTAACTTGTCAAAAATGTGGTTTAACTAGTAATAAATGTACTTTAAGTTGTAAAAACGTACTTCAACTTGTAAAACAAGTACTTTAACTTGTCAAAACGTAACTTTAATTTGTCAAAACGTAATTTTAATTTGTTAAAAACATAATTTAACTTGTCCGAACGTAACTTTAACTTGTAAAAAACGTACTTTAATTTGTCAAAATCTAATTTTAATGTGTCAAAACGTAACTTTAAGTTGTTAAAACGTAACTTTAACTGGTAAAAAATGTACTTTAAATTGTAAAAATCGTATTTCAACTTGTAAAACTCTTACTTTAACTTGTAAAAAACGTACTTTAACTTGTAAAAAACGTATTTTAACGTGTCAAAATGTAACTTTAACTTTACCTTGTTATTAATGTACTTTAACTTGTAAAACACGTACGTTAACTTGTAAAAAACGTAATTTAACTTGTAAAAAACCTACATTAACTTGTCAAAACGTAACCTTAACTTTTTAAAACGTAAGTTTAACCTGTTAAAAACATACATTAACTTGTAAAAAATGTACTTTAACTTGTCAAAAATGTTGTTTAACCTGTAACAAATACACTTTAACTTATAAAAACGTACTTGAACCTGTAATAAAGTAATTTAACTTGTAAAAAACATACTTTAACTTGTCAAAACGTAACTTTAACTTGTCAAAACATAAGTTTAAGTTGTTAAAAACATACATTCACTTGTAAAAAACGTACTTTAACTTGTTAAAAATGTGGTTTAACTTGTAACAAATGTACTTTAACTTGTAAAAAAGCACTTCAACTTGTAAAAAACGTAATTTAACTTGTAAAAAACCTACTTTAACTTGTCAAAAAAATGGTTTAACTTGTAAAAAACGTATTTTAACATGTCAAAATGTAACTTTAACTTTAACTTGTTATTAACGTACTTGAACTTGTAAAAAAAGTACTTTAACTTGTAAAAAAATATAATTTAACTTGTCAAAACGTAACTTTAACTTGTAAAAACCTACATTAATTTGTCAAAACGTAACCTTAACTTGTCAAAACGTAAGTTTAACTTGTTAAAAACATACATTAACTTGTAATAAACGTACTTTAACTTGTAAAAAATTTGGTTTAACTTGTAACAAATGTACTTTAACTTATAAAAACGTACTTCAACCTGTAAAAACGTAATTTAACTCGTAAAAAACCTACTTTAACTTGTCAAAACGTAACTTTAATTTGTCAAAACGTAAGTTTAACTTGTTAAAAACACACATTAACTTGTAAAAAACGTACTTTAACTTGTCAAAAATGTGGTTTAATTTGTAACAAATATTCTTTAACTCGTAAAAACGTACTTCGAGTTGTAAAAAACGTACTTTAACTTGTAAAAAACGTACTTTAACTTGTAAAAAACGTACTTTAACTTGTCAAAACTTAACTTTAAATTGGAAAAACCTACTTTAACTTGTCAAAACATAAGTTTAAGTTGTTAAAAACATACATACACTTGTAAAAAACGTACTTTAACTTGTCAACAATGTGGTTTAACTTGTAATAAATGTACTTTAACTTGTAAAAACGCACTTCAACTTGTAAAAAACGTAATTTAACTTGTAAAAAACCTACTTTAACTTGTCAAAAATGTGGTTTAACTTGTAAAAAATGTATTTTAACGTGTCAAAATGTAACTTTAACTTTAACTTGTTATTAACGTACTTTAACTTGTGAAAAACGTACTTTAACTTGTCAAAAATGGGATTTAACTTGTAACAAATGTACTTTAACTTGTAAAAACGCACTTCAACTTGTAAACGTAATTTAACTTGTAAAAAACGTACTTTAACTTGTCAAAAATTTGGTTTAACTTGTAACAAATGTACTTTAACTTATAAAAACGTACTTCAACCTGTAAAAACATAATTTAACTTGTAAAAAACCTACTTTAACTTGTCAAAACGTAACTTTAATTTGTCAAAATGTAACTTTAATTTGTCAAAACGTAAGTTTAACTTGTTAAAAACACACATTAACTTGTAAAAAACGAACTTTAACTTGTCAAAAATATGGTTTAATTTGTAACACATATACCTTAACTCGTAAAAACGTACTTCAAGTTGTAAAAAACCTACTTTAACTTGTCAAAACGTAACTTTAATTTGTCAAAACGTAAGTTTAACTTGTTAAAAACACACATTAACTTGTAAAAAACGAACTTTAACTTGTCAAAAATATGGTTTAATTTGTAACACATATACCTTAACTCGTAAAAACGTACTTCAAGTTGTAAAAAACGTACTTTAACTTGTAAAAAACGTACTTTAACTTGTAAAAAACGTACTTTAACTTGTAAAAAACGTACTTTAACTTGTCAAAACGTAACTTTAACTTGTAAAAACCTACTTTAACTTGTCAAAACATAAGTTGAAGTTGTTAAAAACATATATTCACTTGTAAAAAACGTACTTTAACTTGTCAAAAATGTGGTTTAACTTGTAACAAATGTACTTTAACTTGTAAAAACGCACTTCAACTTGTAAAAAACGTAATTTAACTTGTAACAAACCTACTTTAACTTGTCAGAAATGTGGTTTAACTTGTTTTAACGTGACAAATTGTAACTTTAACTTTAACTTGTTATTTACGTACTTTAACTTCTAAAAAACGTACTTTAACTTGTAAAAAATATAATTTAACTTGTCAAAACGTAACTTTAACTTGTAAAAAACCTACATTAACTTGTCAAAACGTAACCTTAACTTGTCAAAACGTAAATTTAACTTGTAAAAAACACACTTTAACTTGTAAAAAACGTACTTTAACTTGTAAAAAACGTAGTTTAACTTGTCAAAACGTAACTTTAACTTGTAAAAACCCTACATTAACTTGTCAAAACGTAACCTTAACTTGTCAAAACGTAAGTTTAACTTGTAAACAACGTATTTCAACTTGTAAAAAACTTACTTCAACTTGTAAAACACTTGCTTTAACTTGAAAAAAAAACGTACTTTAACTTGTAAAAAACGTATTTTAACGTGTCAAAATGTAACTTTAACTTGTCAAAACGTAACTTTAACTTGTAAAAAACCTACTTTAACTTGTAAAAAACTTACTTTAACTTGTCAAAACGTAACTTTAACTTGTCAAAACGTAAGTTTAACTTGTTAAAAACATACATTAACTTGTAACCAAACGTACTTTAACTTGTCAAAAATGTGGCGTAACTTGTAACAATTGTACTTTAACTTGTAAAAACGTACTTCAACTTGTAAAAAACGTACTTTAACTTGTAAAAAACCTACTTTAACTTGTCAAAACATAACTTTAACTTGTCAAAACGTAAGTTTAACTTGTTAAAAATACACATTAACTTGAAAAAAACTTACTTTAACTTGTCAAAAATGTGGTTTAACTTGTAACAAATGTACTTTAACTTGTAAAAACGTACGTCAACTTGTAGAAAATGTAATTTAACTTGTAAAAAATGTACTTTAACTTGTAAAAAACGTACTTTAACTTGTCAAAATGTAACTTTAACTTGTAAAAAACCTACTTTAACTAATAAAAACGTAACTTTAATTTGTCAAAACATAAGTTTAAATTGTTAAAAACAAACATTTACTTGTAAAAAAAACGTACTTTAACTTGTCAAAAATGTGGTTTAACTAGTAAAAAATATACTTTAACTTGTAAAAAACGTAGTTGTAAAAAACTTACTTCAACTTGTAAAACACTTTCTTTAACTTGAAAAAAAAGGTAATTTAACTTGTAAAAAAGTACTTTAACGTGTCAAAATGTAACTTTAACTTGTCAAAACATAACTTTAACTTGTAAAAAACGTACTTTAACTTGTAAACAACCTACTTTAACTTGTCAAAACGTAACTTTAACTTGTCAAATCGTAAGTTTAACTTGTAAAAAACATACATTAACTTGTAACCGACGTACTTTAACTTGTCAAAAATGTGGTTTAACTTGTAACAAATGTACTTTAACTTGTAAAACGTACTTCAACTTGTAAAAAACGTACTTTAACTTGTAAAAAACCTATTTTAACTTTTCAAAATGTAACTTTAACTTGTCAAAACGTAAGTTTAACTTGTTAAAAATACACATTAATTTGAAAAAAACTTACTTTAACTTGTCAAAAATGTGGTTTAACTTGTAACAAATGTACTTTAACTTGTAAAAACGTACTTCAACTTGTAAAAAATGTACTTTAACTTGTAAAAAACGTACTTTAACTTGTAAAACACGTACTTTAACTTGTCAAAACGTAACTTTAACTTGTAAAAAACATACTTTAACTAATCAAAACGTAACTTTAACCTGTCAAAATGTAACTATAACTTGTAAAAAACATAACTTTTAACAGTCAAAACGTAACTTCAACTACTCAAATCGTAACTTTAACTTGTCAAAACGTAACTTTAACTTCTCAAAACGTAACTTTAACTTGTCAAAAACGTAACTTTAAACAGTCAAAATGCAACTTCAACTACTCAAATCGTAACTTAAACATGTCTAAACAAAACATTAACTTGTAAAAACGTAACTTTAACTTTTCAAAACGTAACTTTAACTTGTCAAAATGTAACTTTAACTTGTAAAAACAGTAACTTTAAACAGTCAAAAGGTAACTTCCACTACTCAAATCGTAACTTTAACTTATCAAAACATAACTTTAACTTTTTAAAACGTAATTTAAAAATGTCCAAACGTAACTTAAACATGTCAAAACGTAACTTAAACATGTCAAAACGTAACTTTAACTTGTCAAAATCGTAACTTTAAACAGTCAAAACGTAACTTTAACTACTCAAATTGTAACTTTAACATGTCAAACCGTAATTTTAACTTGTCAAAACGTAACTTTAACTTGTCAAAACATAAGTTTAACTTGTGAAAACGTAAATTTAAACAGTCAAAACTTTAAGTCCAACTACTCAAATCATAACTTTAACTTGTCAAAACGTAACTTTAACTTGTCAAAACGTAACTTTAAACGGTAAAAACGTAACTTCAACTACTCAAATCGTAAGTTTAACTTGTCAAAACATAACTTTAACTTGTTAAAACGTAACTTGAACTTGTCAAAACGTAACTTTAACTTGCCAAAACGTAACTTTAATTTGTCAAAACGTAACTTTAACTTGTCAAAATGTAACTTTAACTTGTAAAAAAAATAACTTTAAAAAGTCAAAACGTAACTTCAACTACTTAAATCGTAATTTTAACTTGTCAAAACATAACATTAACTTGTTAAAACGTAACTTTAACTTTCCAAAACGTAACTTTAATTTGAAAAAACGTAATTTTAACTAGTAAAAAACGTACCTTTAAACAGTCAAAACGTAACTTCAACTACTCAAATCGTAAAATAAACATCTCAAAACGTAACTTTAATTTGTCAAAACGTAACTTTAACTTGTCAAAATTGTAACTTTTATTTGTAAAAAATGTAACTTTAACTTGTCAAAACATAACTTTAACATGTTAAAACGTAACTTTCACATGTCAAAACGTAACTTTCACATGTCAAAAACGTAACTTAAACATGTCAAAAATGTAACTTAAACATGTCAAAACGTAACTTAAACATGTCAAAACGTAACTTAAACATGTCAAAACGTAACTTTAACATGTCAAAACGTAACTTTAAACAGTCAAAACGTAACTTTTACTACTCAAATCACTTTAACTTGTCAAAACATAACTTTAACTTGTAAAAACGTATCTTTAACTTGTCTAAACGTAACTTTAACTTGCCAAAACGTAACTTTAACATGTCATAACGTAACTTTATTTTGTCAAAATGTAACTTTAACTTGTAAAAAACGTTACTTTAAACAGTCAAAACGTAACTTCAACTACTCAAATCGTAACTTTAACTTGTCAAAACGTAACTTTAACTTGTTTAAACGTAACTTTAACTTGCTAAAACGTATCTTTAATTTGTCAAAACGTAATTTTAACTTGTAAAAAACATAACTTTTAAAAGTCAAAACGTAACTTCAACTACTCAAATCGTAACTTTAACTTGTCAAAACGTAACTTTAAATTGTCTAAACGTAACTTTAACTTGTCTAAACGTAACTTTAACTTGCCAAAACGTAACTTTAATTTGTCAAAACGTAACTTTAATTTGTCAAAACGTAACTTTAACTTGTCAAAACGTAACTTCAAATACTCAAATCGTCACTTTAACTTGTCTAAACGTAACTTAAACATGTCAAAACGTAACTTAAACATGTCAAAACGTAACTTTAACTTGTCAAAATCGTAACTTTAACTTGTCAAAACGTAATTTTAACTTGTAAAAAACATAACTTTTAACAGTCAAAACGTAACTTCAACTACTCAAATCGTAACTTTAACTTGTCAAAACGTAACTTTAACTTGTCAAAACGTAACTTTAACTTGTCAAAAATGTAACTTTAAACAGTCAAAATGCAACTTCAACTACTCAAATCGTAACTTAAACATCTCTAAACAAAACTTTAACTTGTAAAAATGTTACTTTACCTTGTCAAAACGTAACTTTAACTTGTCAAATCGTAACTTTAAACAGTCAAAACGTAACTTCAACTACTAGAATCGTAACTTTAACTTGTCAAAACGTAACTTTAACTTGTCAAAACGTAACTTTAACTACTCAAATCTTAACTTAAACATGTCTAACAAAAACTTTAACTTGTCAAAACATAACTTTAACTTGTCAAAACGTAACTTTAACTTGTCAAAACGTAACTTTAACTTGTCAAAACGTAACTTTAATTTGTCAAAACGTAACTTTAAACAGTCAAAACGTAACTTGCACTCCTCAAATAGTAACTTTAATTTGTAAAAACCGTAACTTTAAACAGTCAAAATGTAACTTCCACTACTCAAATCGTAACTTTAACTTGTCAAAAAATAACTTTAACTTGTTAAAACGTAACATTAACTTGTCTAAACGTAACTTAAACATGTCAAAACGTATATAAAACATGTCAAAACGTAACTTTAACTTGTTAAAATCGTAACTTTAAAAAGTCAAAATGTAACTTCACCTACTCAAATCGTAACTTAAACATGTTAAAACGTAAATTTAACTTGTCAAAACGTAACTTTAACTTGTCAAAAATATTATTTTTAAACTGTCAAAACGCAACTTCAACTACTCAAATCGTAACTTAAACATGTCTAAACAAAACTTTAACTTGTAAAAACATAAATTTAACTTGTCAAAACGTAACTTTAACTTGTCAAAACGTAACTTTAACTTGTCAAAATGTAACTTTAACTTGTAAAAACCGTAACTTAATACAGTCAAAACATAACTTCCACTACTCAAAACGTACTTTTAACTTGTCAAAACATAACTTTAACTTGTTAAAACATAACTTTAACTTGTTTAAACGTAACTTTAACTTGCCAAAACGTAAATTTAACTTTCCAAAACGTAAATTTAACTTGTCAAAACGTAAATTTAACTTGTCAAAACGTAACTTTAACTTGTCAAAACGTAACTTTAAACAGTTAACTTTAACTTGTCAAAACATAACCTTAACTTGTTAAAACGTAACTTTAACTTGTCTAAACGTAACTTTAACTTGCCAAAACGTAACTTTAATTTGTCAAAACGTAACTTTAAACAGTCAAAACGTAACTTCCACTCCTCAAATCGTAACTTTAACTTGTCAAAACATAACTTTAACTTGTTAAAACGTAACTTTAACTTGTCTAAACGTAACTTTAACTTGCCAAAATGTAACTTTAATTTGTCAAAACGTAACTTTAACTTGTCAAAATGTAACTTTAACTTGTAAAAAAAATAACTTTAAAAAGTCAAAACGTAACTTCAACTACTTAAATCGTAATTTTAACTTGTCAAAACATAACATTAACTTGTTAAAACGTAACTTTAACTTTCCAAAACGTAACTTTAATTTGCAAAAACGTAACTTTAACTAGTAAAAAACGTACCTTTAAACAGTCAAAACGTAACTTCAACTACTCAAATCGTAAAATAAACATGTCAAAACGTAACTTTAATTTGTCAAAACGTAACTTTAACTTGTCAAAATTGTAACTTTTATTTGTAAAAAATGTAACTTTAACTTGTCAAAACATAACTTTAACATGTTAAAACGTAACTTTCACATGTCAAAACGTAACTTTCACATGTCAAAAACGTAACTTAAACATGTCAAAAATGTAACTTAAACATGTCAAAACGTAACTTAAACATGTCAAAACGTAACTTAAACATGTCAAAACATAACTTTAACATGTCAAAACGTAACTTTAAACAGTCAAAACGTAACTTTTACTACTCAAATCGTAACTTTAACTTGTCAAAACATAACTTTAACTTGTAAAAACGTATCTTTAACTTGTCTAAACGTAACTTTAACTTGCCAAAACGTAACTTTAACATGTCATAACGTAACTTTATTTTGTCAAAATGTAACTTTAACTTGTAAAAAACGTTACTTTAAACAGTCAAAACGTAACTTCAACTACTCAAATCGTAACTTTAACTTTGTCAAAACGTAACTTTAACTTGTTTAAACGTAACTTTAACTTGCCAAAACGTATCTTTAAGTTGTCAAAACGTAATTTTAACATGTAAAAAACATAACTTTTAAAAGTCAAAACGTAACTTCAACTACTCAAATCGTAACTTTAACTTGTCAAAACGTAACTTTAACTTGTCAAAACGTAACTTTAACTTGTCAAAAATGTAACTTTAAACAGTCAAAACGCAACTTCAACTACTCAAATCGTAACTTTAACTTGTCAAAACATAACTTTAACATGTTAAAACGTAACTTTCACATGTCAAAACGTAACTTTCACATGTCAAAAACGTAACTTAAACATGTCAAAAATGTAACTTAAACATGTCAAAACGTAACTTAAACATGTCAAAACGTAACTTAAACATGTCAAAACGTAACTTTAACATGTCAAAACGTAACTTTAAACAGTCAAAACGTAACTTTTACTACTCAAATCGTAACTTTAACTTGTCAAAACATAACTTTAACTTGTAAAAACGTATCTTTAACTTGTCTAAACGTAACTTTAACTTGCCAAAACGTAACTTTAACATGTCATAACGTAACTTTATTTTGTCAAAATGTAATTTTAACTTGTAAAAAACGTTACTTTAAACAGTCAAAACGTAACTTCAACTACTCAAATCGTAACTTTAACTTGTCAAAACGTAACTTTAACTTGGTTAAACGTAACTTTAACTTGCCAAAACGTATCTTTAACTTGTCAAAACGTAATTTTAACTTGTAAAAAACATAACTTTAAAAGTCAAAACGTAACTTCAACTACTCAAATCGTAACTTTAACTTGTCAAAACGTAACTTTAACTTGTCTAAACGTAACTTTAACTTGTCTAAACGTAACTTTAACTTGCCAAAAGGTAACTTTAATTTTGTCAAAACGTAACTTTAATTTGTCAAAACGTAACTTTAACTTGTCAAAACGTAACTTCAAATACTCAAATCGTCACTTTAACTTGTCTAAACGTAACTTAAACATGTCAAAACGTAACTTAAACATGTCAAAACGTAACTTTAACTTGTCAAAAAATAACTTTAACTTGTTAAAACGTAACATTAACTTGTCTAAACGTAACTTAAACATATCAAAACGTATATAAAACATGTCGAAACGTAACTTTAACTTGTTAAAATCGTAACTTTAAAAAGTCAAAATGTAACTTCACCTACTCAAATCGTAACTTAAACATGTTAAAACGTAAATTTAACTTGTCAAAACGTAACTTTAACTTGTCAAAAATATTATTTTTAAACTGTCAAAACGCAACTTCAACTACTCAAATCGTAACTTAAACATGTCTAAATAAAACTTTAACTTGTAAAAACGTAAATTTAACTTGTCAAAACGTAACTTTAACTTGTCAAAACGTAACATTAACTTGTCAAAATGTAACTTTAACTTGTAAAAACCATAACTTAATACAGTCAAAACATAACTTCCACTACTCAAATCGTACTTTTAACTTGTCAAAACATAACTTTAACTTGTTAAAACATAACTTTAACTTGTTTAAACGTAACTTTAACTTGCCAAAACGTAACTTTAACTTGTAAAAACCGTAACTTAATACAGTCAAAATGTAACTTCCACTACTCAAATCGTAACTTAAACATGTCTAAACAAAACTTTAACTTGTAAAAACGTAACTTTAACTTGTCAAAACGTAACTTTAACTTGTCAAAACGTAACTTTAACTTGTCAAAACGTAACTTTAACTTGTTAAAACGTAACTTTAACTTGTAAAAAACGTAACTTAAAAAGTCAACACGTAACTTCAAATACTCAAATCGTAACTTTAACTTGTCAAATCATAACTTTAACTTGTCAAAATATAACTTTAAGTTGTTAAAACGTAACTTTAACTTGTTTAAACGTAATTTAACTTGCCAAAACGTAACTTTAATTTGTCAAAACGTAACTTTAACTACTCAAATCGTAACTTAAACATGTCTAAATAAAACTTTAACTTGTCAAAACCTAACTTTAACTTGTCAAAACGTAACTTTAACTTGTCAAAAATGTAACTTTAAAAGGTCAAAATGAACTTCAACTACTCAAATCGTAACTTAAACATATCTAAACAAAACTTTAACTTGTCAAAACGTACCTTTAACTTGTAAAAACGTAACTTTAACTTGTAAAAAATGTAACTTTAAACAGTCAAAACGCAACTTCAACTACTCAAATCGTAACTTAAACATGGCTAAACAAAACTCTAACTTGTAAAAACGTAACTTTAACTTGTCAAAACGTAACTTTAACTTGTCAAAACGTAACTTTAACTTGTAAAAACCGTAACTTAATACAGTCAAAACGTAACTTCCACTACTCAAATCGTAACTTTAACTTGTTAAAACATAACTTTAACTTGTTTAAACGTAACTTTAACTTGCCAAAACGTAAATTTAACTTTCCAAAACGTAAATTTAACTTGTCAAAACGTAAATTTAACTTGTCAAAACGTAACTTTAACTTGTAAAAAACATAACTTTTAACAGTCAAAACGTAACTTCAACTACTCAAATCGTAACTTTAACTTTTTAAAAAGTAACTTTAACTTGTCAAAACGTAACTTTAACTTGTCAAAATGTAACCTTAACTTGTCATAATGTAATTTTAACTTCTAAAAACCGTAACTTTAAACAGTCAAAATGTAACTTCCACTACTCAAATAAAAACTTTAACTTGTCAAAACGTAACTTTAACTTGTCAAAACGTAACTTTAACTTGTAAAAAACGTAACTTAAAAAGTCAAAACGTAACTTCAAATACTCAAATCGTAACTTTAACTTGTCAAATCATAACTTTAACTTGTCAAAATATAACTTTAAGTTGTTAAAACGTAACTTTAACTTGTTTAAACGTAATTTAACTTGCCAAAACCTAACTTTAACTTGTCAAAACGAAACTTTAACTACTCAAATCGTAACTTAAACATGTCTAAATAAAACTTTAACTTGTCAAAACCTAACTTTAACTTGTCAAAACGTAACTTTAACTTGTCAAAAATGTAACTTTAAAAGGTCAAAATGAACTTCAACTACTCAAACCGTAACTTAAACATATCTAAACAAAACTTTAACTTGTCAAAACGTAACTTTAACTTGTAAAAACGTAACTTTAACTTGTCAAAAATGTAACTTTAAACAGTCAAAACGCAACTTCAACTACTCAAATCGTAACTTAAACATGTCTAAACAAAACTTTAACTTGTAAAAACATAACTTTAACTTGTTAAATTGTAACTTTAACTTGTCAAATCGTAATTTTAAACAATAAAAACGTAACTTCAACTACCAAAATCGTAACTTTAACATGTCAAATCGTAACTTTAACTTGTCAAAACGTCACTTTAACTTGTCTAAACGTTATTTTAAACAGTCAAAACGTAACTTCAACTACTCAATACGTAACTTTAACTTGTCAAAAGGTTTTTTAACTTGTGAAAACGTAACTTTAAACAGTCAAGACGTAACTTCAATTACTCAAATCGTAACTTTAATTTGTCAAAACATAACTTTAACATGTTAAAACGTAACTTTAACTTGTCTAAACGTAACTTTAACTTGCTAAAACGTAACTTTAACTTGTCAAAACATAACTTTAACTTGTAAAAAACGTAAATTAAAAAGTCAAAACGTAACTTCAACTACTCAAGTCGTAACTTTAACTTGTCAAATCATAACTTTAACTTGTTAAAACATATCTTTAAGTTGTTAAAACGTAACTTTAACTTGTTTAAACGTAACTTTAACATGCCAAAACGTAACTTTAACTACTCAAATCGTAATTGAAACATGTCTAAATAAAATTGAACTGGTCAAAACGTAACTTTAACTTGTCAAAACTTAACTTTAACTTGTCAAATCGTAATTTTAAACAATAAAAACGTAACTTCAACTACCCAAATCGTAACTTTAACATGTCAAATCGTAACTTTAACTTGTCAAAACGTAACTTTAACTTGTCAAAACGTAATTTTAAACAGTCAAAACGTAACTTCAACTACTCAAATCGTAACTTTAATTTGTCAAAACATAACTTTAACATGTTAAAACGTAACTTTAACTTGTCTAAACGTAACTTTAACTTGCCAAAACGTAACTTTAACTTGTCAAAATGTAACTTTAACTTGTCAAAATGTAACTTTAACTTGTAAAAAACGTAACTTAAAAAGTCAAAACGTAACTTCAACTACTCAAGTCGTAACTTTAACTTGTCAAATCATAACTTTAACTTGTTAAAACATATCTTTAAGTTGTTAAAATGTAACTTTAACTTTTTTAAACGTAACTTTAACTTGCCAAAACGTAACTTTAACTTGTCAAAACGTAACTTTAACTTGTCAATACGTAACTTTAACTTGTAAAAAACGTAACTTAAAAAATCAAAACGTAACTACAACTAATCAAATCGTAACTTTAACTTGTCAAATCATAACTTTAACTTGTCAAATCATAACTTTAACTTGTCAAAACATAACTTTAAGTTGTTAAAACGTAACTTTAACTTGTTTAAACGTAACTTTAACATGCCAAAACGTAACTTTAAATACTCAAATCGTAATTTATACATGTCTAAATAAAATAGAACTTGTCAAAACGTAACTTTAACTTGTCAAAACGTAACTTTAACTTGTCAAAACGTAACTTTAACTTGTCAAAAATGTAACTTTAAAAGGTCAAAATGAACTTCAACTACTCAAATCGTAACTTAAACATATCTAAACAAAACTTTAACTTGTCAAAACGAAACTTTAACTTGTCAAAACGTAACTTTAACTTGTCAAAACGTAACTTCAACTTGTCAAAATGTAACTTTAACTTGTAAAAACGTAACTTTAACTTGTCAAAACGTAACTTTAACTTGTCAAATATGTAACTTTAAACAGTCAAAACGCAACTTCAACTACTCAAATCGTAACATAAACATGTCTAAACAAAACTTTAACTTGTAAAAACGTAACTTTAACTTGTCAAAATGTAACCTTAACTTGTCATAATGTAATTTTAACTACTATAAATCGTAACTTTAAACAGTCAAAATGTAACTTCCACTACTCAAATAAAAACTTTAGCTTGTCAAAACGTAACTTTAACTTGTCAAAACGTAACTTTAACTTGTAAAAAACGTAACTTAAAAAGTCAAAACGTAACTTCAAATACTCAAATCGTAACTTTAATTTGTCAAATCATAACTTTAACTTGTCAAAATATAAATTTAAGTTGTTAAAACGTAACTTTAACTTGTCAAAACGTAACTTTAACTTGTCAAAACGTAACTTTAACTACTCAAATCGTAACTTAAACATGTCTAAATAAAACTTTAACTTGTCAAAACGTAACTTTAACTTGTCAAAACGTAACTTTAACTTATCAAAAATGTAACTTTAAAAGGTCAAAATGAACTTCAACTACTCAAATCGTAACTTAAACATATCTAAACAAAACTTTAACTTGTCAAAACGTAACTTTAACTTGTAAAAACGTAACTTTAACTTGTCAAAAATGTAACTTTAAACAGTCAAAACGCAACTTCATCTACTCAAATCGAAACTTAAACATGTCTAAACAAAACTTTAACTTGTAAAAACGTAACTTTAACTTGTCAAAACGTAACTTTAACTTTCAAATCATAACTTTAAACAGTCAAAATGTAACTTCAACTACTCAAATCGTAACTTTAACTTGTCAAAACGTAACTTTAACTTGTCAAATCGTAATTTTAAACAATAAAAACGTAACTTCAACTACCCAAATCGTAACTTTAACATGTCAAATCGTAACTTTAACTTGTCAAAACGTAACTTTAACTTGTCAAAACGTAATTTTAAACAGTCAAAACGTAACTTCAACTACTCAAATCGTAACTTTAACTTGTCAAAAGGTTTTTTAACTTGTGAAAACGTAACTTTAAACAGTCAAAACGTAACTTCAATTACTCAAATCGTAACTTTAATTTGTCAAAACATAACTTTAACATGTTAAAACGTAACTTTAACTTGTCTAAACGTAACTTTAACTTGCCAAAACGTAACTTTAACTTGTCAAAACGTAACTTTAACTTGTCAAAATGTAACTTTAACTTGTAAAAAACGTAACTTAAAAAGTCAAAACGTAACTTCAACTACTCAAGTCGTAACTTTAACTTGTCAAATCATAACTTTAACTTGTTAAAACATATCTTTAAGTTGTTAAAACGTAACTTTAACTTTTTTAAACATAACTTTAACTTGCGAAAACGTAACTTTAACTTGTCAAAACGTAACTTTAACTTGTCAAAACGTAACTTTAACTTGTAAAAAACGTAACTTAAAAAGTCAAAACGTAACTTCAACTACTCAAGTCGTAACTTTAACTTGTCAAATCATAACTTTAACTTGTCAAAACATAACTTTAAGTTGTTAAAACGTAACTTTAACTTGTTTAAACGTAACTTTAACATGCCAAAACGTAACTTTAACTACTCAAATCGTAATTTAAACATGTCTAAATAAAACTTTAACTTGTCAAAACGTAACTTTAACTTGTCAAAACGTAACTTTAACTTGTCAAAAATGTAACTTTAAAAGGTCAAAATGAACTTCAACTACTCAAATCGTAACTTAAACATATCTAAACAAAACTTTAACTTGTCAAAACGTAACTTTAACTTGTAAAAACTTAACTTTAACTTGTCAAAAATGTAACTTTAAACAGTCAAAACGCAACTTCAACTACTCAAATCGTAACTTAAACATGTCTAAACAAAACTTTATCTTGTAAAAACGTAACTTTAACTTGTCAAAACGTAATTTTAAACAATCAAAACGTAACTTCAACTACTCAAATCGTAACTTCAACTACTCAAAACGTAACTTTAACTTGTCAAAACGTAACTTTAAAGAGTCAAAACGTAACTTCAACTACTCAAATCGTAACTTTAATTTGTCAAAACATAACTTTAACATGTTAAAACGTAACTTTAACTTGTCTAAACGTATCTTTAACTTCCCAAAACGTAACTTTAACTTGTCAAAACGTAACTTTAACTTGTCAAAATGTAACTTTAACTTGTAAAAACCGTAACTTAAAAAGTCAAAACGTAACTTCAACTACTCAAATCGTAACTTTAACTTGTCAAATCATAACTTTAACTGTTCAAAACATAACTTTAAGTTGTTAAAACGTAACTTTAACTTGTTTAAACGTAACTTTAACATGCCAAAACATAACTTTAACTACTCAAATCGTAACTTAAACATGTCTAAATAAAACTTTAACTTGTCAAATCGTAACTTTAACTTGTCAAAAATGTAACTTTAAACATTCAAAACGCAACTTCAACTATTCAAATCGTAACTTAAACATATCTAAACAAAACTTTAACTTGTCAAAACATAACTTTAACTTGTAAAAACGTAACTTTAACTTGTCAAAAATGTAACTTTAAACAGTCAAAACGCAACTTCAACTACTCAAATCGTAACTTAAACATGTCTAAACAAAACTTTAACTTGTAAAAACGTAACTTTAACTTGTCAAAACGTAACTTTAACTTGTCAAATCGTAACTTTAAACAATCAAAACGTAACTTCAACTACCTAAATCGTAACTTTAACATGTCAAATCGTAACTTTAACTTGTCAAAACGTAACTTTAACTTGTCAAAACGTAATTTTAAACAGTCAAAACGTAACTTCAACTACTCAAATCGTAACTTTAACTTGTCAAAAGGTATTTTAACTTGTCAAAACGTAACTTTAAAGAGTCAAAACGTAACTTCAACTACTCAAATCGTAACTTTAATTTGTCAAAACATAACTTTAACATGTTAAAACGTAACTTTAACTTGTCTAAACGTAACTTTAACCTGCCAAAACGTAACTTTAACTTGTCAGAACGTAACTTTAACTTGTCAAAATGTAACTTTAACTTGTAAAAAATGTAACTTAAAAAGTCAAAACGTAACTACAACTACTCAAATCGTAACTTTAACTTGTCAAATCATAACTTTAACTTGTTAAAACATATCTTTAAGTTGTTAAAACGTAACTTTAACTTTTTTAAACGTAACTTTAACTTGCCAAAACGTAACTTTAACTTTTCAAAATGTAACTTTAACTTGTTAAAATCGTAACTTAAAAAGTACAAACATAACTTCAACTACTATAATCGTAACTTTAACTTGTCAAATCATAACTTTAACTTGTGAAAACATAACTTTAAGTTGTTAAAACGTAACTTTAACTTGTTTAAACGGAACTTTAACTTGCCAATACGTAACTTTAACTACTCAAATCGTAACTTAAACATGTCTAAATAAAACTTTAACTTGTCAAAACGTAACTTTAACTGGTCAAAAATGTAACTTTAAACAGTCAAAACGCAACTTCAACTACTCAAATCGTAACTTAAACATATCTAAACAAAACTTTAACTTGTCAAAACGTAACTTTAACTTGTAAAAACGTAACTTTAACTTGTCAAAAATGTAACTTTAAACAGTCAAAATGCAACTTCAACTAGTCAAATCGTAACTTCAACATGTCTAAACAAAACTTTAACTTGTAAAAACGTAACTTAAACTTGTCAAAACGTAACTTTAACTTGTCAAAACGTAACTTTAACTTGTCAAAACGTAACTTTAAACAGTCAAAACGTAACTTCCACTACTCAAATCGTAACTTTAACTTTTCAAAACATAACTTTAACATGTTAAAACGTAACTTTAACTTGTCTAAACGTAACTTTAACTTGCCAAAACGTAACTTTAACTTGTAAAAAAGGTAACTTAAAAAGTCAAAACGTAACTTCAACTACTCAAATCGTAACTTTAACTTGTCAAATCATAACTTTAACTTGATTAAACATAACTTTAAGTTGTTAAAACGTAACTTTAACTTGTTTAAACGTAACTTTAACTTGTAAAAACATAACTTTTAACAGTCAAAACGTAAACTTCAACTACTCAAATCGTAACTTAAACATGTCTAAACAAAACTTTAACTTGTAAAAACGTAACTTTAACTTATCAAAACGTAATTTTAACTTGTCAAATCGTAAATTTAAACAGTCAAAACGTAACTTCAACTACTCAAATCGTAACTTTAACATGTCAAATCGTAACTTAACTTATCAAAACGTAAATTTAACTTGTCAAAACGTAATTTTAAACAGTCCAAATGTAACTTCAACTACTCAAATCGTAACTTTATCTTGTTAAAACGTAACTTTAAATAGTTAAAACGTAACTTCAACTACTCAAATCGTAACTTTAACTTGTCAAAACATAACTTTAACATGTTAAAACGTAACTGTAACTTGTCTAAACGTAACTTTAACTTGCCAAAACGTAACTTTAACTTGTCAAAATGTAACTTTAACTTGTCAAATCATAACTTTAAACAATCAAAACGTAACTTCAACTACCTAAACGTAACTTTAACTTGTCAAAACGTAACTTTAACTTGTCAAAACGTAACTTTAACTTGTCAAAATGTAACTTTAACTTGTAAAAAACGTAACTTAAAAAGTCAAAACGTAACTTCAACTACTCAAATCGTAACTTTAACTTGTAAAATCATAATTTTAACTTGTTAAAACATATCTTTAAGTTGTTAAAACGTAACTTTAACTTGTTTAAACGTAACTTTAACTTGCCAAAACGTAACTTTAACTTGTCAAAACGTAACTTTAACTTGTAAAAAACGTAACTTAAAAAGTCAAAACGTAACTTCAACTACTCAAATCGTAACTTTAACTTGTCAAATCATAACATTAACTTGTCAAAACATAACTTTAACTTGTTGAAACGTAACTTTAACTTGCCAAAACGTAACTTTAACTTGTAAAAAAGGTAACTTAAAAAGTCAAAACGTAACTTCAACTACTCAAATCGTAACTTTAACTTGTCAAATCATAACTTTAACTTGTTAAAACATAACTTTAAGTTGTTAAAACGTAACTTTAACTTGTTTAAACGTAACTTTAACTTGCCAAAACGTAACTTTAACTTGTAAAAAACATAACTGTTAACAGTCAAAACGTAACTTCAACTACTTAAATCGTAACTTAAACATGTCTAAACAAAACTTTAACTTGTAAAAACGTAACTTTAACTTGTCAAAACGTAACTTTAACTTGTCAAATCGTAAATTTAAACAGTCAAAACGTAACTTCAACTACTCAAATCGTAACTTTAACATGTCAAATCGTAACTTTAACTTATCAAAACGTAACTTTAACTTTTCAAAACGTAATTTAAACAGTCCAAACACAACTTTAACTACTCAAATCGTAACTTAAACATGTCTAAACAAAACTTTAACTTGTCAAAACGTAACTTTAACTAGTCAAAACGTAACTTTAACTTGTCAAATCGTAATTTTAAACAGTCCAAACGCAACTTCAACTACTCAACTCGTAACTTAAACATGTCTAAACAAAACTTTAACTTGTAAAAACGTAACTTTAACTTGTCAAATCGTAACTTTAACTTATCAAAACGTAACTTTAACTTGTCAAAACGTAAGTTTAAACAGTCCAAATGTAACTTCAACTACTCAAATCGTAACTTTAACTTGTCAAAACGTAACTTTAAATAGTTAAAACGTATCTTCAACTACTCAAATCGTAATTTTAACTTATCAAAACATAACTTTAACATGTTAAAACGTAACTGTAACTTGTCTAAACGTAACTTTAACTTGCCAAAACGTAACTTTAACTTGTCAAAACGTAACTTTAACTTGTAAAAAATGTAACTTTAACTTGTAAAAAACGTAACTTAAAAAGTCAAAACGTAACTTCAACTACTCAAATTGTAACTTTAACTTGTCAAATCATAACTTAAACTTGTTAAAACATAACTTTAAGTTGCTAAAACGTAACTTTAACTTGTTTAAACGTAACTGTTGTCGCTCGTTTTCGGACAACGATTTAGGAACCCAAAACGGTTCGACCCAAGGCCGGACCAAGTGATCGCGCTTGGGTTCTAGCGTGTCGAACTCGGTATCCCGAGTCGTGCCTTAGCTGTCAATGGAGTTCGTGTTACGCAAGTATCTGAAACGAAAAGGAATCAAATGAACTACCAAAGGGAAACAGAGGGGGTGCCTCTGTTTACCTCTCCGACGCTCAACATTAGTTGGATTGAGGTGGGTAAAAGGGTTTAGAGTTTAGAGGTTTGAGAGAAACGAGTGAAGTCCGAGTTCAGCAGCGTTTCTGTACTCAAGTATTCGTTACCTATTATTGGGAATCGCGTCTCCTATTTATAGAGCATGTCTTGTGTAGTTTTTGAGCCGAGAATGGCTTTTGACCGGCCAAGGAGGCCTGGAAACGGACTTTGGCCGAGAGGAGCTTCTCGTCCGGCCTTCCACCGAAGGTAAGATCTTGGGCCAGCCTTTGGCCGGGTCGAGGAAGTTTCACCCGGCCTTTGGCCGGGCGAATAGTTTGGGCCGGCCCTTGGCCGGGTCAAGGAAAGGCCAGGGCCGGCCTTTGGCCGGGCGAACAGTTTGGGCCGGCCCTTGGCCGGGTCAAGGAAAGGCCAGGGCCGGCCTTCGGCCGAGGGGAAGTCTCGCCCGGCCTTTGGCAGGGCGAATAGTTTGGGCCGGCCCTTGGCCGGGTCAAGGAAAGGCCAGGGCCGGCCTTCGGCCGAGAGGAAGCTTCACCCGGCCTTTGGCCGGGTGAGAAGTCTTGGGCCTGACTTTGGCCGGGTCAAGAAGAGGCCGAAGGCCGCTGGGCCGAGTGGCGGGGCTGAGCCGTCTCGGAGACTCCGTCGAGCCGTCGTGCCTTTTATGCACGCAACAGTAACTTTAACTTGCCAAAACGTAACTTTAACTTGTAAAAACATAACTTTTAACAGTCAAAACGTAAATCCAACTACTCAAATCGTAACTTAAACATGTCTAAACAAAACTTTAACTTGTCAAAACGTAACTTTAACTTGTCAAAACGTAACTTTAACTTGTCAAAAATGTAACTTTAAACAGTCAAAACGCAACTTCAACTACTCAAATCGTAACTTAAACATGTCTAAACAAAACTTTAACTTGTAAAAACGTAACTTTAACTTGTCAAAACGTAACTTTAACTTGTCAAATCGTAAGTTTAATCAATCAAAACGTAACTTCAACTACCCAAATCGTAACTTTAACATGTCAAATCGTAACTCTAACTTGTCAAAACGTAACTTTAACTTGTCAAAACGTAATTTTAAAAAGTCAAAACATAACTTCAACTACTCAAATCGTAACTTTAACTTGTCAAATCATAACTTTAACTTGTAAAAACGTAACTTTAACTTGTCAAAACGTAACTTTAACTTGTCAAATCGTAAATTTAAACAGTCAAAACGTAACTTCAACTACTCAAATCGTAACTTTAACATGTCAAATCGTAACTTTAACTTATCAAAACGTAAGTTTAAACAGTCCAAATGTAACTTCAACTACTCAAATCGTAACTTTAACTTGTCAAAACGTAACTTTAAATAGTTAAAACGTATCTTCAACTTCTCAAATCGTAACTTTAACTTATCAAAACATAACTTTAATATGATAAAACGTAACTATAACTTGTCTAAACGTAACTTTAACTTGCCAAAACGTAACTTTAGTTTGTCAAAACGTAACTTTAACTTGTAAAAAATGTAACTTTAACTTGTAAAAAACGCAACTTAAAAAGTCAAAACATAACTTCAACTACTCAAATTGTAACTTTAACTTGTCAAATCGTAACTTAAACTTGTTAAAACATAACTTTAAGTTGTTAAAACGTAACTTTAATTTGTTTAAACGTAACTTTAACTACTCAAATTGTAACTTTAACTTGTCAAATCGTAACTTAAGCTTGTTAAAACATAACTTTAAGTTGTTAAAACGTAACTTTAATTTGTTTAAACGTAACTTTAACTTGCCAAAACGTAACTTTAACTTGTCAAAACGTAACTTTAACTTGTAAAAAACATAACTTTTAACAGTCAAAACGTAACTTCACCTACTCAAATCGTAACTTAAACATGTCTAAACAAAACTTTAACTTGTTAAAACGTCACTTTAACTTGTCAAAACGTAACTTTAACTTGTCAAAAATGTAACTTTAAAAAGTCAAAATGCAACTTCAACTACTCAAATCGTAACTTAAACATGTCTAAACAAAACTTTAACTTGTAAAAACGTAACTTTAACTTGTCAAAACGTATCTTTAACTTGTCAAATCGTAAATTTAAATAGTCAAAACGTAATTTCAACTACTCAAATCGTAACTTTAACATGTCAAATCGTAACTTTAACTTATCAAAACGTAACTTTAACTTGTCAAAACGTAATTTTAAACAGTCCAAATGTAACTTCAACTACTCAAATCGTAACTTTAACTTGTAAAAAACGTAACTTAAAAAGTCAATACGTAACTTCAACTACTCAAATCGTAACTTTAACGTGTAAAAAACATAACTTTTAACAGTCAAAACATAAATGCAACTACTCAAATCGTAACTTAAACATGTCTAAACAAAACTTTAACTTGTCAAAACGTAACTTTAACTTGTCAAAACGTAACTTTAACTTGTCAAAAATGTAACTTTAAACAGTCAAAACGCAACTTCAACTACTCAAATCGTAACTTAAACATGTCTAAACAAAACTTTAACTTGTAAAAACGTAAGTTTAACTTGTCAAAACGTAACTTTAACTTTTCAAATCGTAAGTTTAAACAATCAAAAAGTAACTTCAACTACCTAAATCGTAACTTTAACTTGTAAAAACATAACTTTAACTTGTCAAAACGTAACTTTAACTTGTCAAATCGTAAGTTTAAACAATCAAAACGTAACTTCAACTACCCAAATCGTAACTTTAACATGTCAAATCGTAACTTTAACTTGTCAAAACGTAACTTTAACTTGTCAAAACGTAATTTTAAAAAGTCAAAACGTAACTTCAACTACTCAAATCGTAACTTTAACTTGTCAAATCATAACTTTAACTTGTAAAAACGTAACTTTAACTTGTCAAAACGTAACTTTAACTTGTCAAATCGTAAATTTAAACAGTCAAAACCTAACTTCAACTACTCAAATCGTAACTTTAACATGTCAAATCGTAACTTTAACTTATCAAAACGTAACTTAAACTTGTTAAAACATAACTTTAAGTTGTTAAAACGTAACTTTAACTTGTTTAAACGTAACTTTAACTTGCCAAAACGTAACTTTAACTTGTCAAAACGTAACTTTAACTTGTCAAAAACATAACTTTTAACAATCAAAACGTAACTTCAACTACTCAAATCGTAACTTAAACATGTCTAAACAAAACTTTAACTTGTAAAAACGTAACTTTAACTTGTCAAAACGTAACTTTAACTTGTAAAAAATGTAACTTTAACTTGTAAAAAATGTAACTTAAAAAGTCAAAACGTAACTTCAACTACTCAAATCGTAACTTTAACTTGTCAAATCATAACTTAAACTTGTTAAAACATAACTTTAAGTTGTTAAAACGTAACTTTAACTTGTTTAAACGTAACTTTAACTTGCCAAAACGTAACTTTAACTTGTCAAAACGTAACTTTAACTTGTAAAAAACATAACTTTTAACAGTCAAAACGTAACTTCAACTACTCAAATCGTAACTTAAACATGTCTAAACAAAACTTTAACTTGTAAAAACGTAACTTTAACTTGTCAAAACTTAACTTTAAACAGTCAAAACGTAATTTCAACTACTCAAAACGTAACATTAACTTGTCAAAACGTAACATTAACTTGTCAAAATGTAATTTTAAACAGTCAAAACGTAACTTCAACTACTCAAATCGTAACTTCAACTACTCAAATCGTAACTTTAACTTGTCAAAACGTAAATTTAACTTGTCAAAACGTAAATTTAAACAGTCAAAACGTAACTTTAAACAGTCAAAACATAACTTCAACTACTTAAATCGTAACTTTAACTAGTCAAAACATAACTTTAACATGTTAAAACGTAACTTTAACTTGTCAAAAATGTAACTTTAAACAGTCAAAATTCAACTTCAACTACTCAAATCGTAACTTAAACATGTCTAAACAAAACTTTAACTTGTAAAAACGTAACTTTAACTTGTTAAAACTTAACTTTAACTTGTCAAATCGTAACTTTAAACAGTCAAAATGTAACTTCAACTACTCAAATTGAAACTTAAACATGTCTAAACAAAACTTTAACTTGTCAAAACGTAACTTTAACTTGTCAAAACGTAACTTTAACTTGTCAAAAATGTAACTTTAAATAGTCAAAACGCAACTTCAACTACTCAAATCGAAACTTAAACATGTCTAAACAAAACTTTAACTTGTAAAAACGTAACTTTAACTTGTCAAAACGTAACTTTAACTTGTAAAATCGTAACTTTAAACAGTCAAAATGTAACTTCAACTACTCAAATCGTAACTTTAACATGTCAAATCGTAACTTTAACTTGTCAAAACGTAATTTTAAACAGTCCAAATGTAACTTCAACTACTCAAATCGTAACTTTAACTTGTCAAAACGTAACTTTAAACAGTTAAAACGTAACTTCAACTACTCAAATCGTAACTTTAACTTATCAAAACATAACTTTAACATGTTAAAACGTAACTTTAACTTGTTTAAACGTAACTTTAACTTGCCAAAACGTAACTTTAACTTGTCAAAACGTAACTTTAACTTGTAAAAAAACATAACTTTTAACAGTCAAAACGTAACTTCAACTACTCAAATCGTAACTTAAACATGTCTAAACAAAACTTTAACTTGTCAAAACGTAACTTTAACTTGTCAAAACGTAACTTTAACTTGTCAAAACGTAACTTTAACTTGCCAAAACGTAACTTTAACTTGTCAAAACGTAATTTTAACTTGTCAAAAATGTAACTTTAAACAGTTAAAACGCAACTTCAACTACTCAAATCGAAACTTAAACATGTCTAAACAAAACTTTAACCTGTAAAAATGTAACTTTAACTTGTCAAAACGTAACTTTAACTTGTCAAATCGTAAATTTAAGTAGTTAAAACGTAACTTCAACTACTCAAATCGTAACTTTAACTTGTCAAAACGTAACTTTAAATAGTTAAAACGTAACTTCAACTACTCAAATCGTAACTTTAATTTGTCAAATCATAACTTAAACTTGTTAAAACATAACTTTAAGTTGTTAAAACATAACTTTAACTTGTTTAAACGTAATTTTAACTTGCCAAAACGTAACTTTAACTTCTCAAAACATAATTTAACTTGTAAAAAACATAACTTTTAATAGTCAAAACGTAACTGCAACTACTCAAATCGTAACTTAAACATGTCTAAACAAAACTTTAACTTGTCAAAACGTAAGTTTAACATGTCAAAACGTAACTTTAACTTGTCAAAAATGTAACTTTAAACAGTCAAAACGCAACTTCAACTACTCAAATCGTAACTTAAACATGTCTAAACAAAACTTTAACTTGTAAAAACGTAACTTTAACTTGTAAAAACGTAACTTTAACTTGTCAAAACTTAACTTTAACTTGTCAAATCGTAACTTTAAACAGTCAAAACGTAACTTCAACTACTCAAATCGTAACTTAAACATGTCTAAACAAAACTTTAACTTGTCAAAACGTAACTTTAACTTGTCAAAACGTAACTTTAACTTGTCAAAAATGTAACTTTAAACAGTCAAAACGCAACTTCAACTACTCAAATCGAAACTTAAACATGTCTAAACAAAACTTTAACTTGTAAAAACGTAACTTTAACTTGTCAAAACGTAACTTTAACTTGTAAAATCGTAACTTTAAACAGTCAAAATGTAACTTCAACTACTCAAATCGTAACTTTAACATGTCAAATCGTAACTTTAACTTGTCAAAACGTAATTTTAAACAGTCCAAATGTAACTTCAACTACTCAAATCGTAACTTTAACTTGTCAAAACGTAACTTTAAACAGTTAAAACGTAACTTCAACTACTCAAATCGTAACTTTAACTTATCAAAACATAACTTTAACATGTTAAAACGTAACTTTAACTTGTCTAAACGTAACTTTAACTTGCCAAAACGTAACTTTAACTTGTCAAAACGTAACTTTAACTTGTAAAAAAACATAACTTTTAACAGTCAAAACGTAACTTCAACTACTCAAATCGTAACTTAAACATGTCTAAAAAAAACTTTAACTTGTCAAAACGTAACTTTAACTTGTCAAAACGTAACTTTAACTTGTCTAAACGTAACTTTAACTTGCCAAAACGTAACTTTAACTTGTCAAAACGTAATTTTAACTTGTCAAAAATGTAACTTTAAACAGTTAAAACGCAACTTCAACTACTCAAATCGAAACTTAAACATGTCTAAACAAAACTTTAACCTGTAAAAATGTAACTTTAACTTGTCAAAACGTAACTTTAACTTGTCAAATCGTAAATTTAAGTAGTCAAAACGTAACTTCAACTACTCAAATCGTAACTTTAACTTGTCAAAACGTAACTTTAAATAGTTAAAACGTAACTTCAACTACTCAAATCGTAACTTTAATTTGTCAAATCATAACTTAAACTTGTTAAAACATAACTTTAAGTTGTTAAAACATAACTTTAACTTGTTTAAACGTAATTTTAACTTGCCAAAACGTAACTTTAACTTCTCAAAACATAATTTAACTTGTAAAAAACATAACTTTTAATAGTCAAAACGTAACTGCAACTACTCAAATCGTAACTTAAACATGTCTAAACAAAACTTTAACTTGTCAAAACGTAACTTTAACTTGTCAAAACGTAACTTTAACTTGTCAAAAATGTAACTTTAAACAGTCAAAACGCAACTTCAACTACTCAAATCGTAACTTAAACATGTCTAAACAAAACTTTAACTTGTAAAAACGTAACTTTAACTTGTCAAAACGTAACTTTAACTTGTCAAAACGTAACTTTAACTTGTCAAATCGTAACTTTAAACAGTCAAAATGTAACTTCAACTACTCAAATTGAAACTTAAACATGTCTAAACAAAACTTTAACTTGTCAAAACGTAACTTTAACTTGTCAAAACGTAACTTTAACTTGTCAAAAATGTAACTTTAAACAGTCAAAACGCAACTTCAACTACTCAAATCGAAACTTAAACATGTCTAAACAAAACTTTAACTTGTAAAAACGTAACTTTAACTTGTCAAAACGTAACTTTAACTTGTAAAATCGTAACTTTAAACAGTCAAAATGTAACTTCAACTACTCAAATCGTAACTTTAACATGTCAAATCGTAACTTTAACTTGTCAAAACGTAATTTTAAACAGTCCAAATGTAACTTCAACTACTCAAATCGTAACTTTAACTTGTCAAAACGTAACTTTAAACAGTTAAAACGTAACTTCAACTACTGAAATCGTAACTTTAACTTATCAAAACATAACTTTAACATGTTAAAACGTAACTTTAACTTGTCTAAACGTAACTTTAACTTGCCAAAATGTAACTTTAACTTGTCAAAACGTAACTTTAACTTGTAAAAAAACATAACTTTTAACAGTCAAAACGTAACTTCAACTACTCAAATCGTAACTTAAACATGTCTAAAAAAAACTTTAACTTGTCAAAACGTAACTTTAACTTGTCAAAACGTAACTTTAACTTGTCTAAACGTAACTTTAACTTGCCAAAACGTAACTTTAACTTGTCAAAACGTAATTTTAACTTGTCAAAAATGTAACTTTAAACAGTCAAAACGCAACTTCAACTACTCAAATCGTAACTTAAACATGTCTAAACAAAACTTTAACCTGTAAAAATGTAACTTTAACTTGTCAAAACGTAACTTTAACTTGTCAAATCGTAAATTTAAGTAGTCAAAACGTAACTTCAACTACTCAAATCGTAACTTTAACTTGTCAAAACGTAACTTTATATAGTTAAAACGTAATTTCAACTACTCAAATCGTAACTTTAACTTGTCAAATCATAACTTAAACTTGTTAAAACATAACTTTAAGTTGTTAAAACATAACTTTAACTTGTTTAAACGTAATTTTAACTTGCCAAAACGTAACTTTAACTTGTCAAAACATAATTTAACTTGTAAAAAACATAACTTTTAATAGTCAAAACGTAACTGCAACTACTCAAATCGTAACTTAAACATGTCTAAACAAAACTTTAACTTGTCAAAACGTAACTTTAACTTGTCAAAACGTAACTTTAACTTGTCAAAAATGTAACTTTAAACAGTCAAAACGCAACTTCAACTACTCAAATCGTAACTTAAACATGTCTAAACAAAACTTTAACTTGTAAAAACGTAACTTTAACTTGTCAAAACGTAACTTTAACTTGTCAAAACGTAACTTTAACTTGTCAAATCGTAACTTTAAACAGTCAAAATGTAACTTCAACTACTCAAATCGTAACTTAAACATGTCTAAACAAAACTTTAACTTGTCAAAACGTAACTTTAACTTGTCAAAACGTAACTTTAACTTGTCAAAAATGTAACTTTAAACAGTCAAAACGCAACTTCAACTACTCAAATCGTAACTTAAACATGTCTAAACAAAACTTTAACTTGTAAAAACGTAACTTTAACTTGTCAAAACGTAACTTTAACTTGTCAAATCGTAACTTTAAACAGTCAAAACGTAACTTCAACTACTCAAATCGTAACTTTAACATGTCAAATCGTAACTTTAACTTGTCAAAACGTAATTTTAAACAGTCCAAATGTAACTTCAACTACTCAAATCGTAACTTTAACTTGTCAAAACGTAACTTTAAACAGTTAAAACGTAACTTCAACTACTGAAATCGTAACTTTAACTTATCAAAACATAACTTTAACATGTTAAAACGTAACTTTAACTTGTTTAAACGTAACTTTAACTTGCCAAAATGTAACTTTAACTTCTCAAAACGTAACTTTAACTTGTAAAAAAACATAACTTTTAACAGTCAAAACGTAACTTCAACTACTCAAATCGTAACTTAAACATGTCTAAACAAAACTTTAACTTGTCAAAACGTAACTTTAACTTGTCAAAACGTAACTTTAACTTGTCTAAACGTAACTTTAACTTGCCAAAACGTAACTTTAACTTGTCAAAACGTAATTTTAACTTGTCAAAAATGTAACTTTAAACAGTCAAAACGCAACTTCAACTACTCAAATCGTAACTTAAACATGTCTAAACAAAACTTTAACTTGTAAAAATGTAACTTTAACTTGTCAAAACGTAACTTTAACTTGTCAAATCGTAAATTTAAGTAGTTAAAACGTATCTTCAACTACTCAAATCGTAACTTTAACTTGTCAAAACGTAACTTTAAATAGTTAAAACGTAACTTCAACTACTCAAATCGTAACTTTAACTTGTCAAATCATAACTTAAACTTGTTAAAACATAACTTTAAGTTGTTAAAACATAACTTTAACTTGTTTAAACGTAATTTTAACTTGCCAAAACGTAACTTTAACTTCTCAAAACATAATTTAACTTGTAAAAAACATAACTTTTAATAGTCAAAACGTAACTGCAACTACTCAAATCGTAACTTAAACATGTCTAAACAAAACTTTAACTTGTCAAAACGTAACTTTAACATGTCAAAACGTAACTTTAACTTGTCAAAAATGTAACTTTAAACAGTCAAAACGCAACTTCAACTACTCAAATCGTAACTTAAACATGTCTAAACAAAACTTTAACTTGTAAAAACGTAACTTTAACTTGTCAAAACGTAACTTTAACTTGTCAAATCGTAACATTAAACAATCAAAACGTAACTTCAACTACCTAAATCGTAACTTTAACTTGTAAAAACATAAATTTAACTTGTCAAAACGTAACTTTAACTTGTCAAATCGTAACTTTAAACAATCAAAACGTAACTTCAACTACCCAAATCGTAACTTTAACATGTCAAATCGTAACTTTAACTTGTCAAAACGTAACTTTAACTTGTCAAAACGTAATTTTAAAAAGTCAAATAGTAACTTCAACTACTCAAATCGTAACTTTAACTTGTCAAATCATAACTTTAACTTGTAAAAACGTAACTTTAACTTGTCAAAACATAACTTTAACTTGTCAAATCGTAACTTTAAACAATCAAAACGTAACTTCAACTACCAAAATCGTAACTTAAACATATCTAAACAAAACTTTAACTTGTCAAAACGTAACTTTAACTTGTCAAAAATATAACTTTAAACAGTCAAAATGCAACTTACTCAAATCGTAACTTAAACATGTCTAAACGAAACTTTAACTTGTAAAAACGTAACTTTAACTTGTCAAAACTTAACTTTAACTTGTCAAATCGTAACTTTAAACAGTCAAAACGTAACTTTAACTACTCAAATCGTAACTTTAACTTGTCAAATCGTAACTTTAACTTATCAAAACGTAGCTTAAACTTGTCAAAACGTAAGTTTAAACATTCCAAATGTAACTTAAACTACTCAAATCGTAACTTTAACTTGTCAAAACGTAACTTTAAATAGTTAAAACGTAACTTCAACTAATCAAATCGTAACTTTAACTTATCAAAACATAACTTTAACATGTTAAAACGTAACTGTAACTTGTCTAAACGTAACTTTAACTTGCCAAAACGTAACTTTAACTTGTCAAAACGTAACTTTAACTTGTAAAAAATGTAACTTTAACTTGTAAAAAACGGAACTTAAAAAGTTAAAACGTAACTTCAACTACTCAAATCGTAACTTTAACTTGTCAAATCGTAACTTAAACTTGTTAAAACATAACTTTATGTTGTTAAAACGTAACTTTAACTTGTTTAAACGTAACTTTAACTTGCCAAAACGTAACTTTAACTTGTCAAAACGTAACTTTAACTTGTAAAAAACATAACTTTTAACAGTCAAAACGTAACTTCAACTACTCAAATCGTAACTTAAACATGTCTAAACAAAACTTTAACTTGTTAAAACGTAACTTTAACTTGTCAAAACGTAACTTTAACTTGTCAAAAATGTAATTTTAAACAGTCAAAACGCAACTTCAACTACTCAAATCGTAACTAAAACGTGTCTAAACAAAACTTTAACTTGTAAAAACGTAACTTTAACTTGTCAAAACGTAACTTTAAACAGTCAAAACGTAACTTCAACTACTTAAATCGTAACTTTAACTTGTCAAAACATAACTTTAACATGTTAAAACGTAACATTAACTAGTCAAAATGTTTTAACTTGTAAAAAACGTAACTTAAAAAGTCAAAACGTAACTTCAACTATTTAAATCGTAACTTTAACTTGTCAAAACGTAATTTTAACTTAAATCGTAACTTTAACTTGTCAAAACGTAACTTTAACTTGTCAAAACGTAATTTTAACTTGTCAAAACGTAACTTTAACTTGTCAAAATGTTTTAACTTGTAAAAAACGTAACTTAAAAAGTCAAAACGTAACTTCAACTACTTAAATCGTAACTTTAACTTGTCAAATCATAACTTTAACTTGTAAAAACGTAACTTTAACTTGTCAAAACGTAACTTTAACTTGTCAAATCGTAAATTTAAACAGTCAAAACGTAACTTCAACTACTCAAATCTTAACTTTAACTTGTCAAAACGTAACTTCAACTACTTAAATCGTAACTTTAACTAGTCAAAACATAACTTTAACATGTTAAAACGTAACTTTAACTTGTCAAAAATGTAAATTTAAACAGTCAAAACGTAACTTCAACTACTCTAATCGTAACTTTAACATGTCAAATCGTAACTTTAACTTGTTAAAACGTAACTTTAACTTATCAAAACTTAACTTTAACTTGTTAAACCGTAATTATAAACAGTCAAAACGTAACTTCAACTACTCAAATCGAAACTTCAACTACTCAAATAGTAATTTTAAGTTGTCAAAACGTAACTTTAACTTGTCAAAACATAACTTTAACTTGTTAAAACGTAACTTTAACTTGTCTAAACGTAACTTTAACTTGCCAAAACGTAACTTTAACTTGTCAAACGTAACTTTAACTTGTAAAAATGTAACTTTAACTTGTAAAAAACGTAACTTAAAAAGTCAAACCGTAACTTCAACTACTCAAATCGTAACTTTAACTTGTCAAATCATAACTTTATTTTGTCAAAACATAACTTTAACTCGTTAAAACGTAACTTTAATTTGTCTAAACGTAACTTTAACTTGCAAAAACGTAACTTTAACTTGTCAAAACTTAACTTTAACTTATCAAATCGTAACTTTAAACAGTCAAAACGTAACTTCAACTACTCAAATCGTAACTTTAACTTGTCAAAACATAACTTTAACTTGTTAAAACGTAACTTTAACTTGTCGAAACGTAACTTTAACTTGTCAAAACTTAATTTTAAACAGTCAAAACGTAACTTCAACTACTCAAATCGTAACTTTAACTAGTAAAAACATAACTTTAACATGTTAAAACGTAAGTTTAACTTGTCTAAACGTAACTTGAACTTGTCAAAACGTAACTTTAACTTGTCAAAACGTAATTTTAAATTATCAAAACGTAACTTTAACTTGTCAAAACGTAATTTTAAACAGTCCAAATGTAACTTCAACTACTCAAATCGTAACTTTAACTTGTAAAAACGTAACTTTAAACAGTTAAAACGTAACTTTAACTTGTAAAACACATAACTTTTAACAGTCAAAACGTAACTTCAACTACTCAAATCGTAACTTAAACATGTCTAAACAAAACTTTAACTTGTAAAAACGTAACTTTAACTTGTCAAAACGTAACTTTAACGTGTAGAATCGTAAATTTAAACAGTCAAAACGTAACTTCAACTACTCAAATCGTAACTTTAACATGTAAAATCGTAACTTTAACTTGTCAAAACGTAACTTTAACTTATCAAAACGTAACTTTAACTTGTTAAACCGTAATTATAAACAGTCAAAACGTAACTTCAACAACTCAAATCGAAACTCCAACGACTCAAATCGTAACTTTAACTTGTCAAAACGTAACTTTAACTTGTCAAAACGTAACTTTAAACAGTCAAAATGTAACTTCAACTACTCAAATCGTAATTTTAACTTGTCAAAACATAACTTTAACATGTTAAAACGTAACTTTAACTTGTCTAAACGTAATTTTAACTTGTCAAAACGTAACTTTAAACAGTCAAAACATAACTTCAACTATTCAAATCGTATTTTAAACTTGCCAAAACATAACTTTAACATGTTTAAACGTAACTTTAACTTGTCTAAACGTAACTTTAACTTGCCAAAACGTAACTTTAACTTGTCAAAACGTAATTTTAACTTGTCAAAAATGTAACTTTAAACAGTCAAAACGCAACTTCAACTACTCAAACCGTAACTTAAACATGTCTAAACAAAACTTTAACTTGTAAAAACGTAACTTTAACTTGTCAAAACGTAACTTTAACTTGTCAAATCGTAAATTTAAACAGTCAAAACGTAACTTCAACTACTCAAATCGTAACTTTAAACAGTCAAAACGCAACTTCAACTACTCAAATCGTAACTTAAACATGTCTAAACGTAACTTTAACTTGTAAAAACGTAACTTTAACTTGTCAAAACGTAACTTTAACTTGTCAAATCGTAAATTTAAACAGTCAAAACGTAACTTCAACTACTCGAATCGTAACTTTAACATGTCAAATCGTAACTTTAACTTGTCAAAACGTAACTTTAAATTGTCAAAACGTAAATTTAACTTGTCAAAATGTAATTTTAAACAGTCAAAACTTAACTTCAACTACTCAAATCGTAACTTTAACTTGTCAAATCATAACTTTAACATGTTAAAAAATAAATTTAACTTGTCTAAACGTAACTTTAACTTGCCAAAACGTAACTTTAACTTGTCAAAACGTAACTTTAACTTGTCAACATGTAACTTTAACTTGTAAAAAACGTAACTTAAAAAGTCAAAACGTAACTTCAACTACTCAAATCGTAACTTTAACTTGTCAAATCATAACTTTAACTTGTTAAAACATATCTTTAAGTTGTTAAAACGTAACTTTAACTTGTTTAAACGTAACTTTAACATGCGAAAATGTAACTTTAACTACTCAAATCGTAACTTAAACATGTCTAAATAATACTTTAACTTGTAAAAATGTAACTTTAAACAATCAAAACGCAACTTCAACTACTCAAATCGTAACTTAAACATATCTAAACAAAACATTAACTTGTCAAAACGTAACTTTAACTTGTCAAAACGTAACATTAACTTGTCAAAACGTAACTTTAACTTGCCAAAACGTAACTTTAACTTGTCAAAACGTAACTTTAACTTGTCAAAACGTAACTTTAACTTGTAAAATAAGTAACTTAAAAAGTAAAAACGTAACTTCAACTACTCAAATCGTAACTTTAACTTGTCAAATCATAACTTTACCTTGTCAAAACATAACTTTAAGTTGTTAAAACGTAACTTTAACTTGTTTAAACGTAACTTTAACTTGTCAAAACGTAACTTTAACTTGTCAAAAATGTAACTTTAAACAATCAAAACGCAACTTCAACTACTCACATCGTAACTTAAACATGTCTAAACAAAACTTGACCTTGTCAAAACGTAACTTTAACTTGACAAAACGTAACTTTAACTTGTCAAAAATGTAACTTTAAACAGTCAAAACGCAACTTCAACTACTCAAATCGAAACTTAAACATGTCTAAACAAAACTTTAACTTGTAAAAACGTAACTTTAACTTGTCAAAACGTACCTTTAACTTGTCAAATCGTAAATTTAAGTAGTCAAAACGTAACTTCAACTACTCAAATCGTAACTTTAACATATCAAATCGTAACTTTTACTTGTCAAAACGTAACTTTAACTTGTCAAAACGTAACTTTAACTTGTCAAAACGAAATTTTAAACAGTCAAAACGTAACTTCAACTACTCAAATCGTAACTTCAACTACTAAAATCGTAACTTTAACTTGTCAAAACGTAACTTTAACTTGTCAAAACGTAACTTTAAACAGTCAAAACGTAACTTCAACTACTCAAATCGAAACTTTAACTTGTCAAAACATAATTTTAACATGTTAAAACGTAACTTTAAATTGTCTAAACGAAATTTTAACTTGTCAAAACGTAACTTTAACTTGTCAAAACATAACTTTAACTTGTTAAAACGTAACTTTAACTTGTCTAAACGTAACTTTAACTTGCCAAAACGTAACTTTAACTTGTCAAAACGTAACTTTAACTTGTAAAAATGTAACTTTAACTTGTAAAAAATGTAACTTAAAGAGTCAAAACGTCACTTCACCTACTCAAATCGTAACTTTAACTTGTAAAATCATAACTTTAACTTGTCAAAACATAACTTTAACTTGTTAAAACGTAACTTTAACTTGTCTAAACGTAACTTTAACTTGCCAAAACGCAACTTTAACTTGTCAAAACTTAACTTTAACTTATCAAATCGTAACTTTAAACAGTCAAAACGTAACTACAACTACTCAAATCGTAACTTTAACTTGCCAAAACGCAACTTTAACTTGTAAAAAATGTAACTTAAAGAGTCAAAACGTCACTTCACCTACTCAAATCGTAACTTTAACTTGTAAAATCATAACTTTAACTTGTCAAAACATAACTTTAACTTGTTAAAACGTAACTTTAACTTGTCTAAACGTAACTTTAACTTGCCAAAACGCAACTTTAACTTGTCAAAACTTAACTTTAACTTATCAAATCGTAACTTTAAACAGTCAAAACGTAACTACAACTACTCAAATCGTAACTTTAACTTGCCAAAACGCAACTTTAACTTGTCAAAACATAATTTTAACTTATCAAATCGTAACTTTAAACAGTCAAAACGTAACTTCAACTACTCAAAACGTAACTTTAACTTGTTAAAACGTAATTTTGAAAAGTCAAAACGTAACTTCAACTAATCAAATCGTAACTTTAACTTGTCAAATCATAACTTTAACTTGTAAAAACGTAACTTTAACTTGTCAAAACGTAACTTTAACTTGTCAAATCGTAAATTTAAACAGTCAAAACGTAACTTCAACTACTCAAATTGTAAATTTAACATGTAAAATCGTAACTATAACTTATCAAAACGTAACTTAAGCTTGTCAAAACATAAGTTTAAACAGTCCAAATGTAACTTCAACTACTCAAATCGTAACTTAAACTTGTCAAAACGTAACTTTAAATAGTTAAAACGTAACTTCAACTACTCAAATCGTAACTTTAACTTATCAAAACATAACTTTAATATGTTAAAACGTAACTATATCTTGTCTAAACGTAACTTTAACTTGCCAAAACGTAACTTTAACTTGTCAAAACGTAACTTTAACTTGTAAAAATGTAACTTTAACTTGTAAAAAATGTAACTTAAAGAGTCAAAACGTAACTTCACCTACTCAAATCGTAACTTTAACTTGTAAAATCATAACTTTAACTTGTCAAAACATAACTTTAACTTGTTAAAACGTAACTTTAACTTGTCTAAACGTAACTTTAACTTGCCAAAACCCAACTTTAACTTGTCAAAACTTAACTTTAACTTATCAAATCGTAACTTTAAACAGTCAAAACGTAACTACAACTACTCAAATCGTAACTTTAACTTGCCAAAACGCAACTTTAACTTGTCAAAACATAATTTTAACTTATCAAATCGTAACTTTAAACAGTCAAAACGTAACTTCAACTACTCAAAACGTAACTTTAACTTGTTAAAACGTAATTTTGAAAAGTCAAAACGTAACTTCAACTAATCAAATCGTAACTTTAACTTGTCAAATCATAACTTTAACTTGTAAAAACGTAACTTTAACTTGTCAAAACGTAACTTTAACTTGTCAAATCGTAAATTTAAACAGTCAAAACGTAACTTCAACTACTCAAATCGTAAATTTAACATGTAAAATCGTAACTTTAACTTATCAAAACGTAACTTAAACTTGTCAAAACATAAGTTTAAACAGTCCAAATGTAACTTCAACTACTCAAATCGTAACTTAAACTTGTCAAAACGTAACTTTAAATAGTTAAAACGTAACTTCAACTACTCAAATCGTAACTTTAACTTATCAAAACATAACTTTAATATGTTAAAACGTAACTATATCTTGTCTAAACGTAACTTTAACTTGCCAAAACGTAACTTTAACTTGTCAAAACGTAACTTTAACTTGTAAAAAATGTAACTTTAACTAGTAAAAAACGTAACTTAAAAAGTCAAAACGTAACTTCAACTACTCAAATCGTAACTTTAACTTGTCAAATCGTAACTTAAACTTGTCAAAACATAACTTTAAGTTGTTAAAACGTAACTCTAACTTGTTTAAACGTAACTTTAACTTGCCAAAACGTAACTTTAACTTGTCAAAACGTAACTTTAACTTTTAAAAAACATAACTTTTAACAGTCAAAACGTAACTTCAACTACTCAAATCGTAACTTAAACATGTTTAAACAAAACTTTAACTTGTTAAAACGTATTTTTAACTTGTCAAAACGTAACTTTAACTTGTCAAGAATGTAATTTTAAAAAGTCAAAACGCAACTTCAACTACTCAAATCGTAACTTAAACATGTCTAAACAAAACTTTAATTTGTAAAAACGTAATTTTAACTTGTCAAAACGTAACTTTAACTTGTCAAATCGTAAATTTAAACAGTCAAAACGTAACTTCAACTACTCAAATCGTAACTTTAACATGTCAAATCGTAAATTTAACTTATCAAAACGTAACTTTAACTTGTCAAAACGTAATTTTAAACAGTCCAAATGTAACTTCAACTACTCAAATCGTAACTTTAACTTGGAAAAAACGTAACTTAAAAGGTCAAAACGTAACTTCAACTACTCAAATCGTAACTTTAACTTGTCAAATCATAACTTTAACTAGTCAAAACATAACTTTAACGTGTTAAAACGTAACTTTAACTTGTTTAAACGTAACTTTAACTTGCCAAAACGTAACTTTAACTTGTAAAAAAGGTAACTTAAAAAGTCAAAACGTAACTTCAACTACTCAAATCGTAACTTTAGCTTGTCAAATCATAACTTTAACTTGTTAAAACATAACTTTAAGTTGTTAAAACTTAACTTTAACTTGTTTAAACGTAAATTTAACTTGCCAAAACGTAACTTAAACATGTCAAATCGTAACTTTAACTTGTCAAAACGTAACTTTAACTTGTCAAAACGTAATTTTAAAAAGTCAAAACGTAACTTCAACTACTCAAATCGTAAGTTTAACATGTCAAATCATAACTTTAACTTGTAAAAACGTAACTTTAACTTGTCAAAACGTAACTTTAACTTGTCAAATCGTAAATTTAAACAGTCAAAACGTAACTTCAACTACTCAAATCGTAACTTGAACATGTTAAATCGTAACTTTAACTTATCAAAACATAACTTTAACATGTTAAAACGTAATTGTAACTTGTCTAAACGTAACTTTAACTTGCCAAAACGTAACTTTAACTTGTCAAAACGTAACTTTAACTTGTAAAAAATGTAACTTTAACTTGTAAAAAACGTAACTGAAAAAGTCAAAACGTAACTGAAAAAGTCAAAACGTAACTTCAACTACTCAAATGGTAACTTTAACTTGTCAAATCATAACTTAAACTTGTTAAAATATAACTTTAAGTTGTTAAAACGTAACTTTAACTTGTTTAAACGTAACTTTAACTTGCCAAAACGTAACTTTAACTTGTCAAAACGTAACTTTAACTTGTAAAAAACATAACTTTTAACAGTCAAAACGTAACTTCAACTACTCAAATCGTAACTTTAACTTGTCAAATAATAACTTTAACTTGTAAAAACATAACTTTAAGTTGTTAAAACGTAACTTTAACTTGTTTAAACGTAACTTTAACATGCGAAAACGTAACTTTAACTACTCAAATCGTAACTTAAACATGTCTAAATAATACTTTAACATGTCAAAAATGTAACTTTAAACAATCAAAACGCAACTTCAACTACTCAAATCGTAACTTAAACATATCTAAACAAAACTTTAACTTGTCAAAACGTAAATTTAACTTGTCAAAACGTAACATTAACTTGTCAAAACGCAATTTTAAACAGTCAAAACGTAACTTCAACTACTCAAATCGTAACTTCAACTACTCAATCGTAACTTTAACTTGTCAAAACGTAACATTAACTTGTCAAAACGCAATTTTAAACAGTCAAAACGTAACTTCAACTACTCAAATCGTAACTTCAACTACTCAATCGTAACTTTAACTTGTCAAAACGTAACTTTAACTTGTCAAATCGTAAATTTAAACAGTCAAAACGTAACTTTAAACAGTCAAAACATAACTTCAACTACTTAAATCGTAACTTTAACTAGTCAAAACATAACTTTAACATGTTAAAACGTAACTTTAACTTGTCAAAAATGTAACTTTAAACAGTCAAAATGCAACTTCAACTACTTAAATCGTAACTTAAACATGTCTAAACAAAACTTTAACTTGTAAAAACGTAACTTTAACTTGTTAAAACTTAACTTTAACTTGTCAAATCGTAACTTTAAACAGTCAAAATGTAACTTCAACTACTCAAATCGTAACTTTAACATGTCAAATCGTAACTTTAACTTGTCAAAACGTAAGTTTAAACAGTCCAAATATAACTTCAACTACTCAAATCGTAACTTTAACTTGTCAAAGCGTAACTTTAAACAGTTAAAACGTAACTTCAACTACTCAAATCGTAACTTTAACTTATCAAAACATAACTTTAACATGTTAAAACGTAACTTTAACTTGTTTAAACGTAACTTTAACTGTCCAAAACGTAATTTTAACTTGTCAAAACGTAACTTTAACTTGTAAAAAACATAACTTTTAACAGTCAAAACGTAACTTCAACTACTCAAATCGTAACTTAAACATGTCTAAACAAAACTTTAACTTGTCAAACGTAACTTTAACTTGTCAAAACGTAACTTTAACTTGTCAAAAATGTAACTTTAAACAGTCAAAATGCAACTTCAACTACTTAAATCGTAACTTAAACATGTCTAAACAAAACTTTAACTTGTAAAAACGTAACTTTAACTTGTTAAAACTTAACTTTAACTTGTCAAATCGTAACTTTAAACAGTCAAAATGTAACTTCAACTACTCAAATCATAACTTTAACATGTCAAATCGTAACTTTAACTTGTCAAAACGTAATTTTAAATAGTCCAAATGTAACTTCAACTACTCAAATCGTAACTTTAACTTGTCAAAACGTAACTTTAAACAGTTAAAACGTAACTTCAACTACTCAAATCGTAACTTTAACTTATCAAAACATAACTTTAACATGTTAAAACGTAACTTTAACATGTTTAAACGTAACTTTAACTGGCCAAAACGTAACTTTAACTTGTCAAAACGTAACTTTAACTTGTAAAAAATGTAACTTTAACTTGTAAAAAACGTAACTTAAAAAGTCAAAACGTAACTTCAACTACTCAAATCGTAACTTTAACTTGTCAAATCGTAACTTAAACTTGTCAAAACATAACTTTAAGTTGTTAAAACGTAACTCTAACTTGTTTAAACGTAACTTTAACTTGCCAAAACGTAACTTTAACTTGTCAAAACGTAACTTTAACTTGTAAAAAACATAACTTTTAACAGTCAAAACGTAACTTGAACTACTCAAATCGTAACTTAAATATGTCTAAACAAAACTTTAACTTGTCAAAACGTAACTTTAACTTGTCAAGAATGTAATTTTAAAAAGTCAAAACGCAACTTCAACTACTCAAATCGTAACTTAAACATGTCTAAACAAAACATTAATTTGTAAAAACGTAATTTTAACTTGTCAAAACGTAACTTTAACTTGTCAAATCGTAAATTTAAACAGTCAAAACGTAACTTCAACTACTCAAATCGTAACTTTAACATGTCAAATCGTAAATTTAACTTATCAAAACGTAACTTTAACTTGTCAAAACGTAATTTTAAACAGTCCAAATGTAACTTCAACTACTCAAATCGTAACTTTAACTTGTAAAAAACGTAACTTAAAAGGTCAAAACGTAACTTCAACTACTCAAATCGTAACTTTAACTTGTCTAATCATAACTTTAACTTGTCAAAACATAACTTTAACGTGTTAAAACGTAACTTTAACTTGTTTAAACGTAACTTTAACTTGCCAAAACTTAACTTTAACTTGGAAAAAAGGTAACTTAAAAAGTCAAAACGTAACTTCAACTACTTAAATCGTAACTTTAGCTTGTCAAATCATAACTTTAACTTGTTAAAACATAACTTTAAGTTGTTAAAACTTAACCTTAACTTGTTTAAACGTAAATTTAACTTGCCAAAACGTAACTTAAACATGTCAAATCGTAACTTTAACTTGTCAAAACGTAACTTTAACTTGTCAAAACGTAATTTTAAAAAGTCAAAACGTAACTTCAACTACTCAAATCGTAACTTTAACATGTCAAATCATAACTTTAACTTGTAAAAACGTAACTTTAACTTAGCGTAACTTTAACTTGTCAAATCGTAGATTTAAACAGTCAAAACGTAACTTCAACTACTCAAATCGTAACTTTAACATGTAAAATCGTAACTTTAACTTATCAAAACATAACTTTAACATGTTAAAACGTAATTGTAACTTGTCTAAACGTAACTTTAACTTGCCAAAACGTAACTTTAACTTGTCAAAACGTAACTTTAACTTGTAAAAAATGTAACTTTAACTTATAAAAAATGTAACTTAAAAAGTCAAAACGTAACTTCAACTACTCAAATGGTAACTTTAACTTGTCAAATCATAACTTAAACTTGTTAAAATATAACTTTAAGTTGTTAAAACGTAACTTTAACTTGTTTAAACGTAACTTTAACTTGTTTAAACGTAACTTTAACTTGCCAAAACGTAACTTTAACTTGTCAAAACGTAACTTTAACTTGTAAAAAACATAACTTTTAACAGTCTAAACGTAACTTCAACTACTCAAATCGTAACTTTAACTTGTCAAATCATAACTTTAACTTGTCAAAACATAACTTTAAGTTGTTAAAACGTAACTTTAACTTGTTTAAACGTAACTTTAACATGCGAAAACGTAACTTTAACTACTCAAATCGTAACTTAAACATGTCTAAATAATACTTTAACATGTCAAAAATGTAACTTTAAACAATCAAAACGCAACTTCAACTACTCAAATCGTAACTTAAACATATCTAAACAAAACTTTAACTTGTCAAACGTAAATTTAACTTGTCAAAACGTAACATTAACTTGTCAAAACGCAATTTTAAACAGTCAAAACGTAACTTCAACTACTCAAATCGTAACTTCAACTACTCAATCGTAACTTTAACTTGTCAAAACGTAACTTTAACTTGTCAAATCGTAAATTTAAACAGTCAAAACGTAACTTTAAACAGTCAAAACATAACTTCAACTACTTAAATCGTAACTTTAACTAGTCAAAACATAACTTTAACATGTTAAAACGTAACTTTAACTTGTCAAAAATGTAACTTTAAACAGTCAAAATGCAACTTCAACTACTTAAATCGTAACTTAAACATGTCTAAACAAAACTTTAACTTGTAAAAACGTAACTTTAACTTGTTAAAACTTAACTTTAACTTGTCAAATCGTAACTTTAAACAGTCAAAATGTAACTTCAACTACTCAAATCGTAACTTTAACATGTCAAATCGTAACTTTAACTTGTCAAAACGTAATTTTAAACAGTCCAAATGTAACTTCAACTACTCAAATCGTAACTTTAACTTGTCAAAACGTAACTTTAAACAGTTAAAACGTAACTTCAACTACTCAAATCGTAACTTTAACTTATCAAAACATAAATTTAACATGTTAAAACGTAACTTTAACTTGTTTAAACGTAACTTTAACTGGCCAAAACGTAACTTTAACTTGTCAAAACGTAACTTTAACTTGTAAAAAACATAACTTTTAACAGTCAAAACGTAACTTCAACTACTCAAATCGTAACTTAAACATGTCTAAACAAAACTTTAACTTGTCAAAACGTAAGTTTAACTTGTCAAATTGTAACTTTAAACAATCAAAACGTAACTTCAACTACCCAAATCGTAACTTTAACATGTCAAATCGTATCTTTAACTTGTCAAAACGTAACTTTAAATTGTTAAAACGTAATTTTAAAAAGTCGAATAGTAACTTCAACTACTCAAATCGTAACTTTAACTTGTCAAATCATAACTTTAACTTGTAAAAACGTAACTTTAACTTGTCAAAACATAACTTTAACTTGTCAAATCGTAACTTTAAACAATCAAAACGTAACTTCAACTACCAAAATCGTAACTAAAACATATCTAACCAAAACTTTAACTTGTCAAAACGTAACTTTAACTTGTCAAAAATGTAAATTTAAACAATCAAAATGCAACTTACTCAAATTGTAACTTAAACATGTCTAAACGAAACTTTAACTTGTAAAAACATAACTTTAACTTGTCAAAACTTAACTTTAACTTGTCAAATCGTAACTTTAAACAGTCAAAACGTAACTTCAACTACTCAAATCGTAACTTTAACTTGTCAAATCGTAACTTTAAATAGTTAAAACGTAACTTCAACTACTCAAATCGTAACTTTAACTTATCAAAACATAACTTTAACATGTTAAAACGTAACTGTAACTTGTCTAAACGTAACTTTAACTTGCCAAAACGTAACTTTAACTTGTCAAAACGTAACTTTAACTTGTAAAAAATGTAACTTTAACTTGTAAAAAACGTAACTTAAAAAGTCAAAATGTAACTTCAACTACTCAAATCGTAAATTTAACTTGTCAAATCGTAACTTAAACTTGTTAAAACATAACTTTAAGTTGTTAAAACTGAACTTTAACTTGTTTAAACGTAACTTTAACTTGGCAAAACGTAACTTTAACTTGTAAAAACGTAACTTTAACTTGTAAAAAACATAACTTTTAACAGTCAAAACGTAACTTCAACTACTCAAATCGTAACTTAAACATGTCTAAACAAAACTTTAACTTGTTAAAACGTAACTTTAACTTGTAAAAACGTAACTTTAACTTGTCAAAAATGTAATTTTAAACAGTCAAAACGCAACTTCAACTACTCAAATCGTAACTTAAACATGTCTAAACAAAACTTTAACTTGTAAAAACGTAACTTTAACTTATCAAAACGTAACTTTAAACAGTCAAAACGTAACTTCAACTACTTAAATCGTAACTTTAACTTGTCAAAACATAACTTTAACATGTTAAAACGTAACATTAACTTGTCTAAACGTAACTTTAACTTGTCAAAACGTAACTTTAACTTGTCAAAACGTAACTTTAAACAGTCAAAATGTAATTTTAAACAGTCAAAACATAACTTCAACTACTCAAATCGTAACTTTAACATGTCAAATCATAACTTTAACTTGTAAAAACGTAACTTTAAATTGTCAAAACCTAACTTTAACTTGTCAAATCGTAAATTTCAACAGTCAAAACGTAACTTCAACTACTCAAATCGTAACTTTAACTTGTCAAAACGTAACTTCAACTACTTAAATCGTAACTTTAACTAGTCAAAACATAACTTTAACATGTTAAAACGTAACTTTAACTTGTCAAAAATGTTAATTTAAACAGTTAAAACGTAACTTCAACTACTCAAATCGTAACTTTAACATGTCAAATCGTAACTTTAACTTGTTAAAACGTAACTTTAACTTATCAAAACGTTACTTTAACTTGTTAAACCGTAATTATAAACAGTCAAAACGTAATTTCGACTACTCAAATCGAAACTTCAACTACTCAAATCGTAATTTAAACTTGTCAGATCATAACTTTAACTTGTCAAAACATAACTTTAAGTTGTTAAAACGTAACTTTAATTTGTCTAAACGTAACTTTAACTTGCCAAAACGTAACTTTAACTTGTCAAAACTTAACTTTAACTTATCAAATCGTAACTTTAAACAGTCAAAACGTAACTTTAACTTGTCAAAACGTAACTTTAACATGTTAAAACGTAAATTTAACTTGTCTAAACGTAACTTTAACTTGCCAAAACGTAACTTTAACTTGTCAAAACGTAACTTTAACTTGTCAACATGTAACTTTAACTTGTAAAAAACGTAACTTAAAAAGTCAAAACGTAACTTCAACTACTCAAATCGTAACTTTAACTTGTCAAATCATAACTTTAACTTGTTAAAACATATCTTTAAGTTGTTAAAATGTAACTTTAACTTGTTTAAACGTAACTTTAACATGCGAAAACGTAACTTTAACTACTCAAATCGTAACTTAAACATGTCTAAATAATACTTTAACTTGTAAAAATGTAACTTTAAACAATCAAAACGCAACTTCAACTACTCAAATCGTAACTTAAACATATCTAAACAAAACATTAACTTGTCAAAACGTAACTTTAACTTGTCAAAACGTAACATTAACTTGTCAAAACGTAACTTTAACTTGTCAAAACGTAACATTAACTTGTCAAAACGTAACTTCAACTACTCAAATCGTAACTTTAACTATTCAAATCGTAACTTTTACTTGTCAAAACGTAACTTTAACTTGTCAAAACGTAACTTTAAACAGTCAAAATGTAATTTTAAACAGTCAAAACATAACTTCAACTACTTAAATCGTAACTTTAACTAGTCAAAACAGAACTTTAACATGTTAAAACGTAACTTTAACTTATCAAAAACGTAACTTCAACTACTCAAATCGTAACTTTAACTTGTCAAATCGTAACTTAAACTTGTCAAAACATAACTTAAAGTTGTTAAAACGTAACTCTAACTTGTTTAAACGTAACTTTAACTTGCCAAAACGTAACTTTAACTTGTCAAAACGTAACTTTAACTTGTAAAAAACATAACTTTAAACAGTCAAAATGCAACTTCAACTACTCAAATCGTAACTTAAACATGTCTAAACAAAACTTTAACTTGTAAAAACGTAACTTTAACTTGTCAAAACGTAACTTTAACGTGTAGAATCGTAAATTTAAATAGTCAAAACGTAACTTCAACTACTCAAATCGTAACTTTAACATGTCAAATCGTACCTTTAACTTGTCAAAACGTAACTTCAACTTATCAAAACGTAACTTTAACTTGTTAAACCGTAATATAAACAGTCAAAACGTAACTTCAACTACTCAAATCGAAACTTCAACTACTCAAATCGTAACTTTAACTTGTCAAAACGTAACTTTAACTTGTCAAAACGTAACTTTAACTTGTCAAAACGTAACTTTAACTTGTCAAAACGTAACTTTAACTTGTCATAACGTAATTTTAAACAGTCAAAACGTAACTTCAACTACTCAAATCGTAACTTTAACTTGTCAAAACGTAACTTTAACTTGTCAAAAACGTAAGTTTAACTTGTCAAAACGTAAGTTTAACTTGTCAAAACGTAATTTTAAACTGTCAAAGCGTAACTTCAACTACGCAAATCGTAACTTTAACTTGTCAAAACATAACTTTAACATGTTAAAACGAAACTTTAACTTGTCAAAACGTAACTTTAACTTGTCAAAACGTAACTTTAACTTTTAAAATACGTAACTTAAACTTGTCAAATCATAACTTTAACTTGTCAAAACATAACTTTAAGTTGTTAAAACGTAACTTTAACTTGTTTAAACGTAACTTTAACATGCCAAAACGTAACTTTAACTACTCAAATCGTAACTTAAACATGTCTAAATAAAACTTTAACTTGTCAAAACGTAACTTTAACTTGTCAAAAATGTAACTTTAAACAATCAAAACGCAACTTCAACTACTCAAATCGTAACTTAAACATATCTAAACAAAACTTTAACTTGTCAAAAATGTAACTTTAAACAGTCAAAATGCAACTTCAACTACTCAAATCGTAACTTAAACATGTCTAAACGAAACTTTAACTTGTAAAAACGTAACTTTAACTTGTCAAAACTTAACTTTAACTTGTCAAATCGTAACTTTAAACAGTCAAAACGTAACTTCAACTACTCAAATCGTAACTTTAACTTGTCAAAACGTAACTTTAACTTGTCAAAACGTAATTTTAAACAGTCCAAATGTAACTTCAACTACTCAAATCGTAACTTTAACTTGTCAAAACGTAACTTTAAACAGTTAAAACGTAACTTCAACTACTCAAATCGTAACTTTAACTTATCAAAACATAACTTTAACATGTTAAAACGTAACTTTAACATGTTTAAACGTAACTTTAACTTGCCAAAACGTAACTTTAACTTGTTAAAACGTAACTTTAACTTGTAAAAATGTAACTTTAACTTGTAAAAAACGTAACTTAAAAAGTCAAGACGTAACTTCAACTACTCAAATCGGAACTTTAACTTGTCAAATCATAACTTTAACTTGTTAAAACATAACTTTAAGTTGTTAAAACGTAACTTTAACTTGTTTAAACGTAACTTTAACTTGCCAAAACGTAACTTTAACTTGTTAAAACGTAAGTTTAACTTGTAAAAAACATAACTTTTAACAGTCAAAACGTAACTTCAACTACTCAAATCGTAACTTAAACATGTCTAAACAAAACTTTAACTTGTCAAAACGTAACTTTAACTTGACAAAACGTAACTTTAACTTGTCAAAAATGTAACTTTAAACAGTCAAAACGCAACTTCAACTACTCAAATCGAAACTTAAACATGTCTAAACAAAACTTTAACTTGTAAAAACGTAACTTTAACTTGTCAAAACGTACATTTAACTTCTCAAATCGTAAATTTAAGTAGTCAAAACGTAACATCAACTACTCAAATCGTAACTTTAACATATCAAATCGTAACTTTTACTTGTCAAAACGTAACTTTAACTTGTCAAAACGTAACTTTAACTTGTCAAAAAGTAATTTTAAACAGTCAAAACGTAACTTCAACTACTCAAATCGTAACTTCAACTACTAAAATCGTAACTTTAACTTGTCAAAACGTAACTTTAACTTGTCAAATCGTAACTTTAAACAGTCAAAACGCAACTTCAACTACTCAAATCGTAACTTTAATTTGTCAAAACGTTACTTTAAACAGTTAAAACGTAACTTTAACTTGTAAAACACATAACTTTTAACAGTCAAAACGTAACTTCAACTAATCAAATCGAAACTTTAACTTGTCAAAACATAATTTTAACATGTTAAAACGTAACTTTAACTTGTCTAAACGTAATTTTAACTTGTCAAAACGTAACTTTAACTTGTCAAAACATAACTTTAACTTGTTAAAACGTAACTTTAACTTGTCTAAACGTAACTTTAACTTGCCAAAACGTAACTTTAACTTGTTAAAACGTAACTTTAACTTGTAAAAATGTAAATTTAACTTGTAAAAAATGTAACTTAAAGAGTCAAAACGTAACTTCAACTACTCAAATCATAACTTTAACTTGTCAAATCATAACTTTAACTTGTCCAAACATAACTTTAACTAGTTAAAACGTAACTTTAACTTGTCTAAACGTAACTTTAACTTGCCAAAAAGCAACTTTAACTTGTCAAAACTTAACTTTAACTTATCAAATCGTAACTTTAAACAGTCAAAACGTAACTTCAACTACTCAAATCGTAACTTTAACTTGTCAAAACGTAACTTTAACTTGTCAAAACGTAACTTTAACTTGTCGAAACGTAACTTTAACTTGTCAAAACGTAATTTTAAACAGTCAAAACGTAACTTCAACTACTCAAATCGTAACTTTAACTAGTAAAAACATAACTTTAACATGTTAAAACGTAAGTTTAACTTGTCTAAACGTAACTTGAACTTGTCAAAACGTAACTTTAACATGTCAAAACGTAACTTTAACTTATCAAAACATAACTTTAACTTGTCAAAACGTAATTTTAAACAGTCCAAATATAACTTCAACTACTCGAATCGTAACTTTAACTTGTCAAAACGTAACTTTAAACAGTTAAAACGTAACTTTAACTTGTAAAACACATAACTTTTAACAGTCAAAACGTAACTTCAACTACTCAAATCGTAACTTAAACATGTCTAAACAAAACTTTAACTTATCAAAACGTAACTTTAACTTGTCAAAACGTAACTTTAACTACTCAAATCGTAACTTTAAACAGTCAAAACGCAACTTCAACTACTCAAATCGTAACTTAAACATGTCTAAACAAAACTTTAACTTGTAAAAACGTAACTTTAACTTGTCAAAACGTAACTTTAACTTGTCAAATCGTAAATTTAAACAGTCAAAGCGTAACTTTAACTACTCGAATCGTAACTTTAACATGTCAAATCGTAACTTTAACTGGTCAAAACGTAACTTTAACTTGTCAAAACGTAAATTTAACTTGTCAAAACGTAATTTTAAACAGTCAAAACGTAACTTCAACTACTCAAATCGTAACATTAACTTGTCAAAACGTAACTTTAAACAGTCAAAACGTAACTTCAACTACTCAAATCGTAACTTTAACTTGTCAAAACATAACTTTAACATGTTAAAACGTAATTTAAACTTGTCTAAAAGTAACTTTAACTTGCCAAAACGTAACTTTAACTTGTCAAAACGTAACTTTAACTTGTCAAAATGTAACTTTAACTTGTAAAAAACATAACTTAAAAAGTCAAAACGTAACTTCAACTACTCAAATCGTAACTTTAACTTGTCAAATCATAACTATAACTTGTTAAAACATATCTTTAAGTTGTTAAACGTAACTTTAACTTGTTTAAACGTCACTTTAACTTGCCAAAACGTAACTTTAAATTGTCAAAACGTAACTTTAACTTGTCAAAACGCAACTTTAACTTGTAAAAAACGTAACTTAAAAAGTGAAAACGTAACTTCAACTACTCAAATCGTAACTTTAACTTGTCAAATCATAACTTTAACTTGTCAAAACATAACTTTAAGTTGTTAAAACGTAACTTTAACTTGTCTAAATGTAACTTTAACTTGCCAAAACGTAACTTTAACTACTCAAATCGTAACTTAAACATGTCTAAATAAAACTTTAACTTGTTAAAACGTAACTTTAACTTGTCAAAACGTAACTTTAACTTGTCAAAAATGTAAATTTAAAAAGTCAAAACGCAACTTCAACTACTCAAATCGTAACTTAAACATATCTAAACAAAACTTTAACTTGTCAAAACGTAACTTTAACTTGTCAAAACGTAACTTTAACTTGTCAAAAATGTAACTTTAAACAGTCAAAACGCAACTTCAACTACTCAAATCGTAACTTAAACATGTCTAAACAAAACTTTAACTTGTAAAAACGTAACTTTAACTTGTCAAAACTTAACTTTAACTTGTCAAATCGTAACTTTAAACAGTCAAAACGTAACTTCAACTACTCAAATCGTAACTTTAATTTCTCAAAACGTTACTTTAAACAGTTAAAACGTAACTTTAACTTGTAAAACACATAACTTTTAACAGTCAAAACGTAACTTCAACTACTCAAATCGTAACTTTAACTTGTCAAAACATAACTTTAACATGTTAAAACGTAACTTTAACTTGTCTAAACGTAATTTTAACTTGTCAAAACGTAACTTTAACTTGTCAAAACATAACTTTAACTTGTTAAAACGTAACTTTAACTTGTCTAAACGTAACTTTAACTTGCCAAAACGTAACTTTAACTTGTCAAAACGTAACTTTAACTTGTAAAAATGTAACTTTAACTTGTAAAAAATGTAACTTAAAAAGTCAAAACGTAACTTCAACTACTCAAATCGTAACTTTAACTTGTCAAATCATAACTTTAACTTGTCAAAACATAACTTTAACTTGTTAAAACGTAACTTTAACTTGTCTAAACGTAACTTTAACTTGCCAAAACGCAACTTTAACTTGTCAAAAATTAACTTTAACTTATCAAATCGTAACTTTAAACAGTCAAAACGTAACTTCAACTACTCAAATCGTAACTTTAACTTGTCAAAACGTAACTTTAACTTGTCAAAACGTAACTTTAACTTGTCAAAACGTAACTTTAACTTGTCAAAACGTAATTTTAAACAGTCAAAACGTAACTTCAACTACTCAAATCGTAACTTTAACTAGTAAAAACATAACTTTAACATGTTAAAACGTAAGTTTAACTTGTCTAAACGTAACTTGAACTTGTCAAAACGTAACTTTAACATGTCAAATCGTTACTTTAACTTATCAAAACATAACTTTAACTTGTCAAAACGTAATTTTAAACAGTCCAAATATAACTTCAACTACTCGAATCGTAACTTTAACTTGTCAAAACGTAACTTTAAACAGTTAAAACGTAACTTTAACTTGTAAAACACATAACTTTTAACAGTCAAAACGTAACTTCAACTACTCAAATCGTAACTTAAACATGTCTAAACAAAACTTTAACTTGTCAAAACGTAACTTTAACTTGTCAAAACGTAACTTCAACTACTCAAATCGTAACTTTAAACAGTCAAAACGCAACTTCAACTACTCAAATCGTAACTTAAACATGTCTAAACAAAACTTTGACTTGTAAAAACGTAACTTTAACTTGTCAAAACGTAACTTTAACTTGTCAAATCGTAAATTTAAACAGTCAAAGCGTAACTTCAACTACTCGAATCATAACTTTAACATGTCAAATCGTAACTTTAACTGGTCAAAACGTAACTTTAACTTGTCAAAACGTAAATTTAACTTGTCAAAACGTAATTTTAAACAGTCAAAACGTAACTTCAACTACTCAAATCGTAACATTAACTTGTCAAAACATAACTTTAAACAGTCAAAACGTAACTTCAACTACTCAAATCGTAACTTTAACTTGTCAAAACATAACTTTAACATGTTAAAACGTAATTTAAACTTGTCTAAAAGTAACTTTAACTTGCCAAAACGTAACTTTAACTTGTCAAAACGTAACTTTAACTTGTCAAAATGTAACTTTAACTTGTAAAAAACGTAACTTTAAAAAGTCAAAACGTAACTTCGACTACTCAAATCGTAACTTTAACTTGTCAAATCATAACTTTAACTTGTTAAAACATATCTTTAAGTTGTTAAACGTAACTTTAACTTGTTTAAACGTCACTTTAACTTGCCAAAACGTAACTTTAAATTGTCAAAACGTAACTTTAACTTGTTAAAACGCAACTTTAACTTGTAAAAAACGTAACTTAAAAAGTGAAAACGTAACTTCAACTACTCAAATCGTAACTTTAACTTGTCAAATCATAACTTTAACTTGTCAAAACATAACTTTAAGTTGTTAAAACGTAACTTTAACTTGTCTAAATGTAACTTTAACTTGCCAAAACGTAACTTTAACTACTCAAATCGTAACTTAAACATGTCTAAATAAAACTTTAACTTGTTAAAACGTAACTTTAACTTGTCAAAACGTAACTTTAACTTGTCAAAAATGTAACTTTAAACAGTCAAAACGCAACTTCAACTACTCAAATCGTAACTTAAACATATCTAAACAAAACTTTAACTTGTCAAAACGTAACTTTAACTTGTCAAAACGTAACTTTAACTTGTCAAAAATGTAACTTTAAACAGTCAAAACGCAACTTCAACTACTCAAATCGTAACTTAAACATGTCTAAACAAAACTTTAACTTGTAAAAACGTAACTTTAACTTGTCAAAACTTAACTTTAACTTGTCAAATCGTAACTTTAAACAGTCAAAACGTAACTTCAACTACTCAAATCGTAACTTTAATTTCTCAAAACGTTACTTTAAACAGTTAAAACGTAACTTTAACTTGTAAAACACATAACTTTTAACAGTCAAAACGTAACTTCAACTACTCAAATCGTAACTTTAACTTGTCAAAACATAACTTTAACATGTTAAAACGTAACTTTAACTTGTCTAAACGTAATTTTAACTTGTCAAAACGTAACTTTAACTTGTCAAAACATAACTTTAACTTGTTAAAACGTAACTTTAACTTGTCTAAACGTAACTTTAACTTGCCAAAACGTAACTTTAACTTGTCAAAACGTAACTTTAACTTGTAAAAATGTAACTTTAACTTGTAAAAAATGTAACTTAAAAAGTCAAAACGTAACTTCAACTACTCAAATCGTAACTTTAACTTGTCAAATCATAACTTTAACTTGTCAAAACATAACTTTAACTTGTTAAAACGTAACTTTAACTTGTCTAAACGTAACTTTAACTTGCCAAAACGCAACTTTAACTTGTCAAAAATTAACTTTAACTTATCAAATCGTAACTTTAAACAGTCAAAACGTAACTTCAACTACTCAAATCGTAACTTTAACTTGTCAAAACGTAACTTTAAATTGTCAAAACGTAACTTTAACTTGTCGAAACGTAACTTTAACTTGTCAAAACGTAATTTTAAACAGTCAAAACGTAACTTCAACTACTCAAATCGTAACTTTAACTAGTAAAAACATAACTTTAACATGTTAAAACGTAAGTTTAACTTGTCTAAACGTAACTTGAACTTGTCAAAACGTAACTTTAACATGTCAAATCGTTACTTTAACTTATCAAAACATAACTTTAACTTGTCAAAACGTAATTTTAAACAGTCCAAATATAACTTCAACTACTCGAATCGTAACTTTAACTTGTCAAAACGTAACTTTAAACAGTTAAAACGTAACTTTAACTTGTAAAACACATAACTTTTAACAGTCAAAACGTAACTTCAACTACTCAAATCGTAACTTAAACATGTCTAAACAAAACTTTAACTTGTCAAAACGTAACTTTAACTTGTCAAAACGTAACTTTAACTACTCAAATCGTAATTTTAAACAGTCAAAACGCAACTTCAACTACTCAAATCGTAACTTAAACATGTCTAAACAAAACTTTGACTTGTAAAAACGTAACTTTAACTTGTCAAAACGTAACTTTAACTTGTCAAATCGTAAATTTAAACAGTCAAAACGCAACTTCAACTACTCGAATCGTAACTTTAACATGTCAAATCGTAACTTTAACTTGTCAAAACGTAACTTTAACTTGTCAAAACGTAAATTTAACTTGTCAAAACGTAATTTTAAACAGTCAAAACGTAACTTCAACTACTCAAATCGTAACATTAACTTGTCAAAACGTAACTTTAAACAGTCAAAACGTAACTTCAACTACTCAAATCGTAACTTTAACTTGTCAAAACATAACTTTAACATGTTAAAACGTAATTTTAACTTGTCTAAACGTAACTTTAACTTGCCAAAACGTAACTTTAACTTGTCAAAACGTAACTTTAACTTGTCAAAATGTAACTTTAACTTGTAAAAAACATAACTTAAAAAGTCAAAACGTAACTTCAACTACTCAAATCGTAACTTTAACTTGTCAAATCATAACTTTAACTTGTTAAAACATATCTTTAAGTTGTTAAACGTAACTTTAACTTGTTTAAACGTCACTTTAACTTGCCAAAACGTAACTTTAAATTGTCAAAACGTAACTTTAACTTGTTAAAACGCAACTTTAACTTGTAAAAAACGTAACTTAAAAAGTGAAAACGTAACTTCAACTACTCAAATCGTAACTTTAACTTGTCAAATCATAACTTTAACTTGTCAAAACATAACTTTAAGTTGTTAAAACGTAACTTTAACTTGTCTAAATGTAACTTTAACTTGCCAAAACGTAACTTTAACTACTCAAATCGTAACTTAAACATGTCTAAACAAAACTTTAACTTGTTAAAACGTAACTTTAACTTGTCAAAACGTAACTTTAACTTGTCAAAAATGTAAATTTAAAAAGTCAAAACGCAACTTCAACTACTCAAATCGTAACTTAAACATATCTAAACAAAACTTTAACTTGTCAAAACGTAACTTTAACTTGTCAAAAATGTAACTTTAAACAGTCAAAACGCAACTTCAACTACTCAAATCGTAACTTAAACATGTCTAAACAAAACTTTAACTTGTAAAAACGTAACTTTAACTTGTCAAAACTTAACTTTAACTTGTCAAATCGTAACTTTAAACAGTCAAAACGCAACTTCAACTACTCAAATCGTTACTTTAATTTCTCAAAACGTTACTTTAAACAGTTAAAACGTAACTTTAACTTGTAAAACACATAACTTTTAACAGTCAAAACGTAACTTCAACTACTCAAATCGAAACTTTAACTTGTCAAAACATAATTTTAACATGTTAAAACGTAACTTTAACTTGTCTAAACGTAATTTTAACTTGTCAAAACGTAACTTTAACTTGTCAAAACATAACTTTAACTTGTTAAAACGTAACTTTAACTTGTCTAAACGTAACTTTAACTTGCCAAAACGTAACTTTAACTTGTCAAAACGTAACTTTAACTTGTAAAAATGTAAATTTAACTTGTAAAAAATGTAACTTAAAGAGTCAAAACGTAACTTCAACTACTCAAATCGTAACTTTAACTTGTCAAATCATAACTTTAACTTGTTAAAACATAACTTTAACTTGTTAAAACGTAACTTTAACTTGTCTAAACGTAACTTTAACTTGCCAAAACGTAACTTTAACTTGTCAAAAATTAACTTTAACTTATCAAATCGTAACTTTAAACAGTCAAAACGTAACTTCAACTACTCAAATCGTAACTTTAACTTGTCAAAACGTAACTTTAACTTGTCAAAACGTAACTTTAACTTGTCAAAACGTAACTTTAACTTGTCAAAACGTAATTTTAAACAGTCAAAACGTAACTTCAACTACTCAAATCGTAACTTTAACTAGTAAAAACATAACTTTAACATGTTAAAACGTAAGTTTAACTTGTCTAAACGTAACTTGAACTTGTCAAAACGTAACTTTAACATGTCAAATCGTTACTTTAACTTATCAAAACATAACTTTAACTTGTCAAAACGTAATTTTAAACAGTCCAAATATAACTTCAACTACTCAAATCGTAACTTTAACTTGTCAAAACGTAACTTTAAACAGTTAAAACGTAACTTTAATTTGTAAAACACATAACTTTTAACAGTCAAAACGTAACTTCAACTACTCAAATCGTAACTTAAACATGTCTAAACAAAACTTTAACTTATCAAAACGTAACTTTAACTTGTCAAAACGTAACTTCAACTACTCAAATCGTAACTTTAAACAGTCAAAACGCAACTTCAACTACTCAAATCGTAACTTAAACATGTCTAAACAAAACTTTGACTTATCAAAACGTAACTTTAACTTGTCAAAACGTAACTTCAACTACTCAAATCGTAACTTTAAACAGTCAAAACGCAACTTCAACTACTCAAATCGTAACTTTAAGTTGTCAAAACGTAACTTTAACATGTTAAAACGTAAGTTTAACTTGTCTAAACGTAACTTGAACTTGTCAAAACGTAACTTTAACATGTCAAATCGTTACTTTAACTTATCAAAACATAACTTTAACTTGTCAAAACGTAATTTTAAACAGTCCAAATATAACTTCAACTACTCGAATCGTAACTTTAACTTGTCAAAACGTAACTTTAAACAGTTAAAACGTAACTTTAACTTGTAAAACACATAACTTTTAACAGTCAAAACGCAACTTCAACTACTCAAATCGTAACTTAAACATGTCTAAACAAAACTTTGACTTGTAAAAACGTAACTTTAACTTGTCAAAACGTAACTTTAACTTGTCAAATCGTAAATTTAAACAGTCAAAGCGTAACTTCAACTACTCGAATCGTAACTTTAACATGTCAAATCGTAACTTTAACTGGTCAAAACGTAACTTTAACTTGTCAAAACGTAAATTTAACTTGTCAAAACGTAATTTTAAACAGTCAAAACGTAACTTCAACTACTCAAATCGTAACATTAACTTGTCAAAACGTAACTTTAAACAGTCAAAACGTAACTTCAACTACTCAAATCGTAACTTTAACTTGTCAAAACATAACTTTAACATGTTAAAACGTAATTTAAACTTGTCTAAAAGTAACTTTAACTTGCCAAAACGTAACTTTAACTTGTCAAAACGTAACTTTAACTTGTCAAAATGTAACTTTAACTTGTAAAAAACATAACTTAAAAAGTCAAAACGTAACTTCAACTACTCAAATCGTAACTTTAACTTGTCAAATCATAACTTTAACTTGTTAAAACATATCTTTAAGTTGTTAAACGTAACTTTAACTTGTTTAAACGTCACTTTAACTTGCCAAAACGTAACTTTAAATTGTCAAAACGTAACTTTAACTTGTCAAAACGCAACTTTAACTTGTAAAAAACGTAACTTAAAAAGTGAAAACGTAACTTCAACTACTCAAATCGTAACTTTAACTTGTCAAATCATAACTTTAACTTGTCAAAACATAACTTTAAGTTGTTAAAACGTAACTTTAACTTGTCTAAATGTAACTTTAACTTGCCAAAACGTAACTTTAACTACTCAAATCGTAACTTAAACATGTCTAAACAAAACTTTAACTTGTTAAAACGTAACTTTAACTTGTCAAAACGTAACTTTAACTTGTCAAAAATGTAAATTTAAAAAGTCAAAACGCAACTTCAACTACTCAAATCGTAACTTAAACATATCTAAACAAAACTTTAACTTGTCAAAACGTAACTTTAACTTGTCAAAAATGTAACTTTAAACAGTCAAAACGCAACTTCAACTACTCAAATCGTAACTTAAACATGTCTAAACAAAACTTTAACTTGTAAAAACGTAACTTTAACTTGTCAAAACGTAACTTTAACTTGTCAAATCGTAACTTTAAACAGTCAAAACGTAACTTCAACTACTCAAATCGTAACTTTAATTTCTCAAAACGTTACTTTAAACAGTTAAAACGTAACTTTAACTTGTAAAACACATAACTTTTAACAGTCAAAACGTAACTTCAACTACTCAAATCGTAACTTTAACTTGTCAAAACATAACTTTAACATGTTAAAACGTAACTTTAACTTGTCTAAACGTAATTTTAACTTGTCAAAACGTAACTTTAACTTGTCAAAACATAACTTTAACTTGTTAAAACGTAACTTTAACTTGTCTAAACGTAACTTTAACTTGCCAAAACGTAACTTTAACTTGTCAAAACGTAACTTTAACTTGTAAAAATGTAACTTTAACTTGTAAAAAACGTAACTTAAAAAGTCAAAACGTAACTTCAACTACTCAAATCGTAACTTTAACTTGTCAAATCATAACTTTAACTTGTTAAAACATAACTTTAACTTGTTAAAACGTAACTTTAACTTGTCTAAACGTAACTTTAACTTGCCAAAACGTAACTTTAACTTGTCAAAAATTAACTTTAACTTATCAAATCGTAACTTTAAACAGTCAAAACGTAACTTCAACTACTCAAATCGTAACTTTAACTTGTCAAAACGTAACTTTAACTTGTCAAAACGTAACTTTAACTTGTCAAAACGTAACTTTAACTTGTCAAAACGTAATTTTAAACAGTCAAAACGTAACTTCAACTACTCAAATCGTAATTTTAACTAGTAAAAACATAACTTTAACATGTCAAAACGTAAGTTTAACTTGTCTAAACGTAACTTGAACTTGTCAAAACGTAACTTTAACATGTCAAATCGTTACTTTAACTTATCAAAACATAACTTTAACTTGTCAAAACGTAATTTTAAACAGTCCAAATATAACTTCAACTACTCAAATCGTAACTTTAACTTGTCAAAACGTAACTTTAAACAGTTAAAACGTAACTTTAATTTGTAAAACACATAACTTTTAACAGTCAAAACGTAACTTCAACTACTCAAATCGTAACTTAAACATGTCTAAACAAAACTTTAACTTATCAAAACGTAACTTTAACTTGTCAAAACGTAACTTCAACTACTCAAATCGTAACTTTAAACAGTCAAAACGCAACTTCAACTACTCAAATCGTAACTTAAACATGTCTAAACAAAACTTTGACTTGTAAAAACGTAACTTTAACTTGTCAAAACGTAACTTTAACTTGTCAAATCGTAAATTTAAACAGTCAAAGCGTAACTTCAACTACTCGAATCGTAACTTTAACATGTCAAATCGTAACTTTAACTGGTCAAAACGTAACTTTAACTTGTCAAAACGTAAATTTAACTTGTCAAAACGTAATTTTAAACAGTCAAAACGTAACTTCAACTACTCAAATCGTAACTTTAACTTGTCAAAACGTAACTTTAAACAGTCAAAACGTAACTTCAACTACTCAAATCGTAACTTTAACTTGTCAAAACATAACTTTAACATGTTAAAACGTAACTTTAACTTGTCTAAAAGTAACTTTAACTTGCCAAAACGTAACTTTAACTTGTCAAAACGTAACTTTAACTTGTCAAAATGTAACTTTAACTTTCAAAAAACATAACTTAAAAAGTCAAAACGTAACTTCAACTACTCAAATCGTAACTTTAACTTGTCAAATCATAACTTTAACTTGTTAAAACATATCTTTAAGTTGTTAAACGTAACTTTAACTTGTTTAAACGTCACTTTAACTTGCCAAAACGTAACTTTAAATTGTCAAAACGTAACTTTAACTTGTTAAAACGCAACTTTAACTTGTAAAAAACGTAACTTAAAAAGTCAAAACGTAACTTCAACTACTCAAATCGTAACTTTAACTTGTCAAATCATAACTTTAACTTGTCAAAACATAACTTTAAGTTGTTAAAACGTAACTTTAACTTGTCTAAATGTAACTTTAACTTGCCAAAACGTAACTTTAACTACTCAAATCGTAACTTAAACATGTCTAAACAAAACTTTAACTTGTTAAAACGTAACTTTAACTTGTCAAAACGTAACTTTAACTTGTCAAAAATGTAAATTTAAAAAGTCAAAACGCAACTTCAACTACTCAAATCGTAACTTAAACATATCTAAACAAAACTTTAACTTGTCTAAACGTAACTTTAACTTGTCAAAACGTAACTTTAACTTGTCAAAAATGTAACTTTAAACAGTCAAAACGCAACTTCAACTACTCAAATCGTAACTTAAACATGTCTAAACAAAACTTTAACTTGTAAAAACGTAACTTTAACTTGTCAAAACTTAACTTTAACTTGTCAAATCGTAACTTTAAACAGTCAAAACGCAACTTCAACTACTCAAATCGTAACTTTAATTTCTCAAAACGTTACTTTAAACAGTTAAAACGTAACTTTAACTTGTAAAACACATAACTTTTAACAGTCAAAACGTAACTTCAACTACTCAAATCGAAACTTTAACTTGTCAAAACATAATTTTAACATGTTAAAACGTAACTTTAACTTGTCTAAACGAAATTTTAACTTGTCAAAACGTAACTTTAACTTGTCAAAACATAACTTTAACTTGTTAAAACGTAACGTTAACTTGTCTAAACGTAACTTTAACTTGCCAAAAAGTAACTTTAACTTGTCAAAACGTAACTTTAACTTGTAAAAATGTAAATTTAACTTGTAAAAAATGTAACTTAAAGAGTCAAAACGTAACTTCAACTACTCAAATCGTAACTTTAACTTGTCAAATCATAACTTTAACTTGTCAAAACATAACTTTAACTTGTTAAAACGTAACTTTAACTTGTCTAAACGTAACTTTAACTTGCCAAAACGCAACTTTAACTTGTCAAAAATTAACTTTAACTTATCAAATCGTAACTTTAAACAGTCAAAACGTAACTTCAACTACTCAAATCGTAACTTTAACTTGTCAAAACGTAACTTTAACTTGTCAAAACGTAACTTTAACTTGTCAAAACGTAACTTTAACTTGTCAAAACGTAATTTTAAACAGTCAAAACGTAACTTCAACTACTCAAATCGTAACTTTAACTAGTAAAAACATAACTTTAACATGTTAAAACGTAAGTTTAACTTGTCTAAACGTAACTTGAACTTGTCAAAACGTAACTTTAACATGTCAAATCGTTACTTTAACTTATCAAAACATAACTTTAACTTGTCAAAACGTAATTTTAAACAGTCCAAATATAACTTCAACTACTTAAATCGTAACTTTAACTTGTCAAAACGTAACTTTAAACAGTTAAAACGTAACTTTAACATGTAAAACACATAACTTTTAACAGTCAAAACGTAACTTCAACTACTCAAATCGTAACTTAAACATGTCTAAACAAAACTTTAACTTATCAAAACGTAACTTTAACTTGTCAAAACGTAACTTCAACTACTCAAATCGTAACTTTAAACAGTCAAAACGCAACTTCAACTACTCAAATCGTAACTTAAACATGTCTAAACAAAACTTTAACTTGTAAAAACGTAACTTTAACTTGTCAAAACGTAACTTTAACTTGTCAAATCGTAAATTTAAACAGTCAAAACGTAACTTCAACTACTCGAATCGTAACTTTAACATGTCAAATCGTAACTTTAACTTGTCAAAACGTAACTTTAACTTGTCAAAACGTAAATTTAACTTGTCAAAACGTAATTTTAAACAGTCAAAACGTAACTTCAACTACTCAAATCGTAACTTTAACTTGTCAAAACGTAACTTTAAACAGTCAAAACGTAACTTCAACTACTCAAATCGTAACTTTAACTTGTCAAAACATAACTTTAACATGTTAAAACGTAACTTTAACTTGTCTAAACGTAACTTTAACTTGCCAAAACGTAACTTTAACTTGTCAAAACGTAACTTTAACTTGTCAAAATGTAACTTTAACTTGTAAAAAACATAACTTAAAAAGTCAAAACGTAACTTCAACTACTCAAATCGTAACTTTAACTTGTCAAATCATAACTTTAACTTGTTAAAACATAACTTTAAGTTGTTAAACGTAACTTTAACTTGTTTAAACGTCACTTTAACTTGCCAAAACGTAACTTTAAATTGTCAAAACGTAACTTTAACTTGTCAAAACGCAACTTTAACTTGTAAAAAACGTAACTTAAAAAGTGAAAACGTAACTTCAACTACTCAAATCATAACTTTAACTTGTCAAATCATAACTTTAACTTGTCAAAACATAACTTTAAGTTGTTAAAACGTAACTTTAACTTGTCTAAATGTAACTTTAACTTGCCAAAACGTAACTTTAACTACTCAAATCGTAACTTAAACATGTCTAAACAAAACTTTAACTTGTTAAAACGTAACTTTAACTTGTCAAAACGTAACTTTAACTTGTCAAAAATGTAAATTTAAAAAGTCAAAACGCAACTTCAACTACTCAAATCGTAACTTATACATATCTAAACAAAACTTTAACTTGTCTAAACGTAACTTTAACTTGTCAAAACGTAACTTTAACTTGTCAAAAATGTAACTTTAAACAGTCAAAACGCAACTTCAACTACTCAAATCGTAACTTAAACATGTCTAAACAAAACTTTAACTTGTAAAAACGTAACTTTAACTTGTCAAAACTTAACTTTAACTTGTCAAATCGTAACTTTAAACAGTCAAAACGCAACTTCAACTACTCAAATCGTAACTTTAATTTCTCAAAACGTTACTTTACATAGTTAAAACGTAACTTTAACTTGTAAAACACATAACTTTTAACAGTCAAAACGTAACTTCAACTACTCAAATCGAAACTTTAACTTGTCAAAACATAATTTTAACATGTTAAAACGTAACTTTAACTTGTCTAAACGAAATTTTAACTTGTCAAAACGTAACTTTAACTTGTCAAAACATAACTTTAACTTGTTAAAACGTAACTTTAACTTGTCTAAACGTAACTTTAACTTGCCAAAACGTAACTTTAACTTGTCAAAACGTAACTTTAACTTGTAAAAATGTAAATTTAACTTGTAAAAAATGTAACTTAAAGAGTCAAAACGTAACTTCAACTACTCAAATCGTAACTTTAACTTGTCAAATCATAACTTTAACTTGTCAAAACATAACTTTAACTTGTTAAAACGTAACTTTAACTTGTCTAAACGTAACTTTAACTTGCCAAAACGTAACTTTAACTTGTCAAAACTTAACTTTAACTTATCAAATCGTAACTTTAAACAGTCAAAACGTAACTTCAACTACTCAAATCGTAACTTTAACTTGTCAAAACGTAACTTTAACTTGTCAAAACGTAACTTTAACTTGTCGAAACGTAACTTTAACTTGTCAAAACGTAATTTTAAACAGTCAAAACGTAACTTCAACTACTCAAATCGTAACTTTAACTAGTAAAAACATAACTTTAACATGTTAAAACGTAAGTTTAACTTGTCTAAACGTAACTTGAACTTGTCAAAACGTAACTTTAACATGTCAAATCGTTACTTTAACTTATCAAAACATAACTTTAACTTGTCAAAACGTAATTTTAAACAGTCCAAATATAACTTCAACTACTCAAATCGTAACTTTAACTTGTCAAAACGTAACTTTAAACAGTTAAAACGTAACTTTAACTTGTAAAACACATAACTTTTAACAGTCAAAACGTAACTTCAACTACTCAAATCGTAACTTAAACATGTCTAAACAAAACTTTAACTTATCAAAACGTAACTTTAACTTGTCAAAACGTAACTTCAACTACTCAAATCGTAACTTTAAACAGTCAAAACGCAACTTCAACTACTCAAATCGTAACTTAAACATGTCTAAACAAAACTTTAACTTGTAAAAACGTAACTTTAACTTGTCAAAACGTAACTTTAACTTGTCAAATCGTAAATTTAAACAGTCAAAACGTAACTTCAACTACTCGAATCGTAACTTTAACATGTCAAATCGTAACTTTAACTGGTCAAAACGTAACTTTAACTTGTCAAAACGTAAATTTAACTTGTCAAAACGTAATTTTAAACAGTCAAAACGTAACTTCAACTACTCAAATCGTAACTTTAACTTGTCAAAACGTAACTTTAAACAGTCAAAACGTAACTTCAACTACTCAAATCGTAACTTTAACTTGTCAAAACATAACTTTAACATGTTAAAACGTAAATTTAACTTGTCTAATAGTAACTTTAACTTGCCAAAACGTAACTTTAACTTGTCAAAACGTAACTTTAACTTGTCAAAATGTAACTTTAACTTTAAAAAAACATAACTTAAAAAGTCAAAACGTAACTTCAACTACTCAAATCGTAACTTTTACTTGTCAAATCATAACTTTAACTTGTTAAAACATATCTTTAAGTTGTTAAAACGTAACTTTAACTTGTTTAAACGTCACTTTAACTTGCCAAAACGTAACTTTAAATTGTCAAAACGTAACTTTAACTTGTTAAAACGCAACTTTAACTTGTAAAAAACGTAACTTAAAAAGTGAAAACGTAACTTCAACTACTCAAATCATAACTTTAACTTGTCAAATCATAACTTTAACTTGTCAAAACATAACTTTAAGTTGTTAAAACGTATCTTTAACTTGTCTAAATGTAACTTTAACTTGCCAAAACGTAACTTTAACTACTCAAATCGTAACTTAAACATGTCTAAACAAAACTTTAACTTGTTAAAACGTAACTTTAACTTGTCAAAAAGTAATTTTAACTTGTCAAAAATGTAAATTTAAAAAGTCAAAACGCAACTTCAACTACTCAAATCGTAACTTAAACATATCTAAACAAAACTTTAACTTGTCTAAACGTAACTTTAACTTGTCAAAACGTAACTTTAACTTGTCAAAAATGTAACTTTAAACAGTCAAAACGCAACTTCAACTACTCAAATCGTAACTTAAACATGTCTAAACAAAACTTTAACTTGTAAAAACGTAACTTTAACTTGTCAAAACTTAACTTTAACTTGTCAAATCGTAACTTTAAACAGTCAAAACGCAACTTCAACTACTCAAATCGTAACTTTAATTTGTCAAAACGTTACTTTAACTTGTCAAAACGTAACTTTAACCAGTCAAAACGTAACTTCAACTGTCTAAATTGTAACTTTAACTTATAAAAACGTAACTTTAACTTATCAAAACGTAAGTTTAACTTGTCAAAACGTAATTTTAAACAGTCCAAATGTAACTTCAACTACTCAAATCGTAACTTTAACTTGTCAAAACGTAACTTTAAACAGTTAAAACGTAACTTCAACTACTCAAATCGTAACTTTAACTTATCAAAACATAAGTGTAACATGTTAAAACGTAACTTTAACTTGTCTAAACGTAACTTTAACTTGCCAAAACGTAACTTTAACTTGTTAAAACGTAACTTTAACTTGTATAAATGTAACTTTAACTTGTAAAAAACGTAACTTAAAAAGTCAAGATGTAACTTCAACTACTCAAATCGGAACTTTAACTTGTCAAATCATAACTTTAACTTGTTAAAACATAACTTTAAGTTGTTAAAACGTAACTTTAACTTGTTTAAACGTAACTTTAACTTGCCAAAACGTAACTTTAACTTGTTAAAACGTAAGTCTAACTTGTAAAAAACATAACTTTTAACAGTCAAAACGTAACTTCAACTACTCAAATCGTAACTTAAACATGTCTAAACAAAACTTTAACTTGTTATAACGTAACTTTAACTTGACAAAACGTAACTTTAACTTGTCAAAAATATAACTTTAAACAGTCAAAACGCAACTTCAACTACTCAAATCGAAACATAAACATGTCTAAACAAAACTTTAACTTGTAAAAACGTAATTTTAACTTGTCAAAACGTACCTTTAACTTGTCAAATCGTAAATTTAAGTAGTCAAAACGTAACTTCAACTACTCAAATCGTAACTTTTACATGTCAAATCGTAACTTTAACTTGTCAAAACGTAACTTTATCAAAACGTAACTTTAACTTGTTAAACCGTAATTATAAACAGTCAAAACGTAACTTAAACTACTCAAATCGAAACTTCAACTACTCAAATCGTAACTTTAACTTGTCAAAACGTAACTTTAACTTGTCAAAACGTAACTTTAAACAGTCAAAACGTAACTTCAACTACTCAAATCGTAACTTAAACTTGTCAAAACATAACTTTAACATGTTAAAACGTAACTTTAACTTGTCTAAACGTAACTTTAACTTGCCAAAACGTAACTTTAACTTGTCAAAACGTAATTTTAACATGTCAAAAATGTAACTTTAAACAGTCAAAACGCAACTTCAACTAGTCAAATCGTAACTTCAACATGTCTAAACAAAACTTTAACTTGTAAAAACGTAACTTTAACTTGTCAAAACGTAACTTTAACTTCTAGAATCGTAAAGTTAAATAGTCAAAACGTAACTTCAACTACTCAACTCGTAACTTTAAACAGTCAAAACGCAACTTCAACTACTCAAATCGTAACTTAAACATGTCTAAACAAAACTTTAACTTGTAAAAACGTAACTTTAACTTGTCAAAACGTAACTTTAACTTGTCAAATCGTAAATTTAAACAGTCAAAACGTAACTTCAACTACTCGAATCGTAACTTTAACATGTCAAATCGTAACTTTAACTGGTCAAAACGTAACTTTAACTTGTCAAAACGTATATTTAACTTGTCAAAACGTAATTTTAAACAGTCAAAACGTAGGTTCAACTACTCAAATCGTAACTTCAACTACTCAAATCGTAACTTTAACTTGTCAAAACGTAACTTTAACTTGTCAAAACGTAACTTTAAACAGTCAAAACGTAACTTCAACTACTCAAATCGTAACTTTAACTTGTCAAAACATAACTTTAACATGTTAAAACGTAAATTTAACTTGTCTAAAAGTAACTTTAACTTGCCAAAACGTAACTTTAACTTATCAAAACGTAACTTTAACTTGTCAAAATGTAACTTTAACTTTCAAAAAACATAATTTAAAAAGTCAAAACGTAACTTCAACTACTCAAATCGTAACTTTAACTTGTCAAATCATAACTTTAACTTGTTAAAACATATCTTTAAGTTGTTAAAACGTAACTTTAACTTGTTTAAACGTCACTTTAACTTGCCAAAACGTAACTTTAAATTGTCAAAACGTAACATTAACTTGTTAAAACGCAACTTTAACTTGTAAAAAACGTAACTTAAAAAGTGAAAACGTAACTTCAACTATTCAAATCGTAACTTTAACTTGTCAAATCATAACTTTAACTTGTCACAACATAACTTTAAGTTGTTAAAACGTAACTTTAACGTGTCTAAATGTAACTTTAACTTGCCAAAACGTAACTTTAACTACTCAAATCGTAACTTAAACATGTCTAAACAAAACTTTAACTTGTTAAAACGTAACTTTAACTTGTCAAAACGTAACTTTAACTTGTCAAAAATGTAAATTTAAATAGTCAAAACGCAACTTCAACTACTCAAATCGTAACTTAAACATATCTAAACAAAACTTTAACTTGTCTAAACGTAACTTTAACTTGTCAAATCGTAACTTTAACTTGTCAAAAATGTAACTTTACACAGTCAAAATGCAACTTCAACTACACAAATCGTAACTTAAACATGTCTAAACAATACTTTAACTTGTAAAAACGTAACTTTAACTTGTCTAAACTTAACTTTAACTTGTCAAATCGTAACTTTAAACAGTCAAAACGCAACTTCAACTACTCAAATCGTAACTTTAATTTGTCAAAACGTTACTTTAACTTGTCAAAACGTAACTTTAACCAGTCAAAACGTAACTTCAACTGTCTAAATCGTAACTTTAACTTATCAAAACGTAAGTTTAACTTGTCAAAACGTAATTTTAAACAGTCCAAATGTAACTTCAACTACTCAAATCGTAATTTTAACTTGTCAAAACGTAACTTTAAACAGTTAAAACGTAACTTCAACTACTCAAATCGTAACTTTAACTTATCAAAACATAACTGGAACATGTTAAAACGTAACTTTAACTTGTCTAAACGTAACTTTAACTTGCCAAAACGTAACTTTAACTTGTTAAAATGTATCTTTAACTTGTAAAAATGTAACTTTAACTTGTAAAAAACGTAACTTAAAAAGTCAAGACGTAACTTCAACTACTCAAATCGGAACTTTAACTTGTCAAATCATAACTTTAACTTGTTAAAACATAACTTTAAGTTGTTAAAACGTAACTTTAACTTGTTTAAACGTAACTTTAACTTGCCAAAACGTAACTTTAACTTGTTAAAACGTAAGTCTAACTTGTAAAAAACATAACTTTTAACAGTCAAAACGTAACTTCAACTACTCAAATCGTAACTTAAACATGTCTAAACAAAACTTTAACTTGTCAAAACGTAACTTTAACTTGACAAAACGTAACTTTAACTTGTCAAAAATGTAACTTTAAACAGTCAAAACGCAACTTCAACTACTCAAATCGAAACATAAACATGTCTAAACAAAACTTTAACTTGTAAAAACGTATCTTTAACTTGTCAAAACGTACCTTTAACTTGTCAAATTGTAACTTTAAACAATCAAAACGTAACTTCAACTACCCAAATCGTAACTTTAACATGTCAAATCGTATCTTTAACTTGTCAAAACGTAACTTTAACTTGTTAAAACGTAATTTTAAAAAGTCGAATAGTAACTTCAACTACTCAAATCGTAACTTTAACTTGTCAAATCATAACTTTAACTTGTAAAAACGTAACTTTAACTTGTCAAAACGTAACTTTAACTTGTCAAAAATGTAACTTTAAACAGTCAAAATGCAACTTACTCAAATTGTAACTTAAACATGTCTAAACGAAACTTTAACTTGTAAAAACGTAACTTTAACTTGTCAAAACTTAACTTTAACTTGTCAAATCGTAACTTTAAACAGTCAAAACGTAACTTACACTACTCAAATCGTAACTTTAACTTGTCAAATCGTAACTTTAACTTATCAAAACGTAGCTTAAACTTGTCTAAACGTAAGTTTAAACAGTCCAAATGTAACTTAAACTACTCAAATCGTAACTTTAACTTGTCAAAACGTAACTTTAAATAGTTAAATAGTAACTTCAACTACTCAAATTGTAACTTTAACTTATCAAAACATAACTTTAACATGTTAAAACGTAACTGTCACTTGTCTAAACGTAACTTTAACTTGCCAAAACGTAACTTTAACTTGTCAAAACGTAACTTTAACATGTAAAAAATGTAACTTTAACTTGTAAAAAACGTAACTTAAAAAGTCAAAACGTAACTTCAACTAGTCGTAACTTTAACTTGTCAAATCGTAACTTAAACTTGTTAATACATAACTTTAAGTTGTTAAAACGTAACTTTAACTTGTTTAAACGTAACTTTAACTTGGCAAAACGTAACTTTAACTTGTCAAAACGTAACTTTAACTTGTAAAAAACATAACTTTTAACAGTCAAAACGTAACTTCAACTACTCAAATCGTAACTTAAACATGTCTAAACAAAACTTTAACTTGTTAAAACGTAACTTTAACTTGTCAAAACGTAACTTTAACTTGTCAAAAATGAAATTTTAAACAGTCAAAACGCAACTTCAACTACTCAAATCGTAACTTAAACATGTCTAAACAAAACTTTAACTTGTAAAAACGTAACTTTAACTTATTAAAACGTAACTTCAACTACTTAAATCGTAACTTTAACTTGTCAAAACATAATTTTAACATGTTAAAACGTAACATTAACTTGTCTAAACGTAACTTTAACTTGTCAAAACGTAACTTTAACTTGTCAAAACGTAACTTTAACTTGTCAAAATGTTTTAACTTGTAAAAAAAGTAACTTAAAAAGTCAAAACGTAACTTCAACTACTCAAATCGTAACTTTAACTTGTCAAATCATAACTTTAACTTGTAAAAACATAACTTTAACTTGTCAAAACCTAACTTTAACTTGTCAAATCGTAAATTTAAACAGTCAAAACGTAACTTCAACTACTCAAATCGTAACTTTAACATGTCAAAACGTAACTTCAACTACTTAAATCGTAACTTTAACTAGTCAAAACATAACTTTAACATGTTAAAACGTAACTTTAACTTTTCAAAAATGTAAATTTAAACAGTCAAAACGTAACTTCAATTACTCAAATCGTAACTTTAACATGTCAAATCGTAACTTTAACTTGTTAAAACGTAACTTTAACTTATCAAAACGTAACTTTAACTTGTTAAACCGTAATTATAAACAGTCAAAACGTAACTTCGACTACTCAAATCGAAACTTCAACTACTCAAATCGTAATTTTAACTTGTCAAATCATAACTTTAACTTGTCAAAACATAACTTTAACTTGTTAAAACGTAACTTTAATTTGTCTAAACGTAACTTTAACTTGCCAAAACGTAACTTTAACTTGTCAAAACATAACTTTAACTTATCAAATTGTAACTTTAAACAGTCAAAACGTAACTTTAACTTGTCCAAATGTAACTTTAACATGTTAAAACGTAAATTTAACTTGTCTAAACGTAACTTTAACTTGTCAAATCATAACTTTAACTTGTTAAAACATATCTTTAAGTTGTTAAAATGTAACTTTAACTTGTTTAAACGTAACTTTAACATGCGAAAACGTAACTTTAACTACTCAAATCGTAACTTAAACATGTCTAAATAATACTTTAACTTGTAAAAATGTAACTTTAAACAATCAAAACGCAACTTCAACTACTCAAATCGTAACTTAAACATATCTAAACAAAACATTAACTTGTCAAAACGTAACTTTAACTTGTCAAAACGTAACATTAACTTGTCAAAACGTAACTTTAACTTGTCAAAACGTAACATTAACTTGTCAAAACGTAACTTCAACTACTCAAATCGTAACTTTAACTATTCAAATCGTAACTTTAACTTGTCAAAACGTAACTTTAACTTGTCAAAACGTAACTTTAAACAGTCAAAATGTAATTTTAAACAGTCAAAACATAACTTCAACTACTTAAATCGTAACTTTAACTAGTCAAAACAGAACTTTAACATGTTAAAACGTAACTTTAACTTGTCAAAAATGTAACTTTAAACAGTCAAAATGCAACTTCAACTACTCAAATCGTAACTTAAACATGTCTAAACAAAACTTTAACTTGTAAAAACGTAACTTTAACTTGTCAAAACGTAACTTTAACGTGTAGAATCGTAAATTTAAACAGTCAAAACGTAACTTCAACTACTCAAATCGTAACTTTAACATGTCAAATCGTACCTTTAACTTGTCAAAACGTTACTTCAACTTATCAAAACGTAACTTTAACTTGTTAAACCGTAATTATAAACAGTCAAAACGTAACTTCAACTACTCAAATCGAAACTTCAACTACTCAAATCGTAACTTTAACTTGTCAAAACGTAACTTTAACTTGTCAAAACGTAACTTTAACTTGTCAAAACGTAACTTTAACTTGTCATAACGTAATTTTAAACAGTTAAAACGTAACTTCAACTACTCAAATCGTAACTTTAACTTGTCAAAACGTAACTTTAACTTGTCAAAACGTAAGTTTAACTTGTCAAAACGTAAGTTTAACTTGTCAAAACGTAATTTTAAACAGTCAAAGCGTAACTTCAACTACGCAAATCGTAACTTTAACTTGTGAAAACATAACTTTAACATGTTAAAACGAAACTTTAACTTGTCAAAACGTAACTTTAACTTGTCAAAACGTAACTTTAACTTTTAAAATATGTAACTTAAACTTGTCAAATCATAACTTTAACTTGTCAAAACATAACTTTAAGTTGTTAAAACGTAACTTTAACTTGTTTAAACGTAACTTCAACATGCCAAAACGTAACTTTAACTACTCAAATCGTAACTTAAACATGTCTAAATAAAACTTTAACTTGTCAAAACGTAACTTTAACTTGTCAAAAATGTAACTTTAAACAATCAAAACGCAACTTCAACTACTCAAATCGTAACTTAAACATATCTAAACAAAACTTTAACTTGTCAAAAATTTAACTTTAAACAGTCAAAATGCAACTTCAACTACTCAAATCGTAACTTAAACATGTCTAAACGAAACTTTAACTTGTAAAAACGTAACTTTAACTTGTCAAAACTTAACTTTAACTTGTCAAATCGTAACTTTAAACAGTCAAAACGTAACTTCAACTACTCAAATCGTAACTTTAACTTGTCAAAACGTAACTTTAACTTGTCAAAACGTAACTTTAACTTGTCAAAACGTAACTTTAACTTGTCATAACGTAATTTTAAACAGTCAAAACGTAACTTCAACTACTCAAATCGTAACTTTAACTTGTCAAAACGTAACTTTAACTTGTCAAAACGTAAGTTTAACTTGTCAAAACGTAAATTTAACTTGTCAAAACGTAATTTTAAACAGTCAAAGCGTAACTTCAACTACGCAAATCGTAACTTTAACTTGTCAAAACGTAACTTTAACTTGTCAAAACGTAACTTTAACTTATCAAAACGTAAGTTTAATTTGTCAAAACGTAATTTTAAACAGTCCAAATGTAACTTCAACTACTCAAATCGTAACTTTAACTTGTCAAAACGTAACTTTAAACAGTTAAAACGTAACTTCAACTACTCAAATCGTAACTGTAACTTATCAAAACATAACTGTAACATGTTAAAACGTAACTTTAACTTGTCTAAACGTAACTTTAACTTGCCAAAACGTAACTTTAACTTGTTAAAACGTAACTTTAACTTGTAAAAATGTAACTTTAACTTGTAAAAAACGTAACTTAAAAAGTCAAGACGTAACTTCAACTACTCAAATCGGAACTTTAACTTGTCAAATCATAACTTTAACTTGTTAAAACATAACTTTAACTTGTTAAAACGTAACTTTAACTTGTTTAAACGTAACTTTAACTTGCCAAAACGTAACTTTAACTTGTTAAAACGTAAGTCTAACTTGTAAAAAACATAACTTTTAACAGTCAAAATGTAACTTCAACTACTCAAATCGTAACTTAAACATGTCTAAACAACACTTTAACTTGTCAAAACGTAACTTTAACTTGACAAAACGTAACTTTAACTTGTCAAAAATGTAACTTTAAACAGTCAAAACGCAACTTCAACTACTCAAATCGAAACATAAACATGTCTAAACAAAACTTTAACTTGTCAAAACGTACCTTTAACTTGTCAAAACGTAACTTTAACTTGTCAAATCGTAAATTTAAGTAGTCAAAACGTAACTTCAACTACTCAAATCGTAACTTTTACATGTCAAATCGTAACTTTAACTAGTCAAAACGTAACTTTATCAAAACGTAACTTTAACTTGTTAAACCGTAATTATAAACAGTCAAAACGTAACTTAAACTACTCAAATCGAAACTTCAACTACTCAAATCGTAACTTTAACTTGTCAAAACGTAACTTTAACTTGTCAAAACGTAACTTTAAACAGTCAAAACGTAACTTCAACTACTCAAATCGTAACTTAAACTTGTCAAAACATAACTTTAACATGTTAAAACGTAACTTTAACTTGTCTAAACGTAACTTTAACTTGCCAAAACGTAATTTTAACTTGTCAAAACATATTTTAACTTGTCAAAAATGTAACTTTAAACAGTCAAAACGCAACTTCAACTAGTCAAATCGTAACTTCAACATGTCTAAACAAAACTTTAACTTGTAAAAACGTAACTTTAACTTGTAGAATCGTAAAGTTAATTAGTCAAAACGTAACTTCAACTACTCAAATCGTAACTTTAAACAGTCAAAACGCAACTTCAACTACTCAAATCGTAACTTAAACATGTCTAAACAAAACTTTAACTTGTAAAAACGTAACTTTAACTTGCCAAAACGTAACTTTAACTTGTTAAAACGTAACTTTAACTTGTAAAAATGTAACTTTAACTTGTAAAAAACGTAACTTAAAAAGTCAAGACGTAACTTCAACTACTCAAATCGGAACTTTAACTTGTCAAATCATAACTTTAACTTGTTAAAACATAACTTTAATTTGTTAAAACGTAACTTTAACTTGTTTAAACGTAACTTTAACTTGCCAAAACGTAACTTTAACTTGTTAAAACGTAAGTCTAACTTGTAAAAAACATAACTTTTAACAGTCAAAATGTAACTTCAACTACTCAAATCGTAACTTAAACATGTCTAAACAACACTTTAACTTGTCAAAACGTAACTTTAACTTGACAAAACGTAACTTTAACTTGTCAAAAATGTAACTTTAAACAGTCAAAACGCAACTTCAACTACTCAAATCGAAACATAAACATGTCTAAACAAAACTTTAACTTGTCAAAACGTACCTTTAACTTGTCAAAACGTACCTTTAACTTGTCAAATCGTAAATTTAAGTAGTCAAAACGTAACTTCAACTACTCAAATCGTAACTTTTACATGTCAAATCGTAACTTTAACTAGTCAAAACGTAACTTTATCAAAACGTAACTTTAACTTGATAAACCGTAATTATAAACAGTCAAAACGTAACTTAAACTACTCAAATCGAAACTTCAACTACTCAAATCGTAACTTTAACTTGTCAAAACGTAACTTTAACTTGTCAAAACGTAACTTTAAACAGTCAAAACGTAACTTCAACTACTCAAATCGTAACTTAAACTTGTCAAAACATAACTTTAACATGTTAAAACGTAACTTTAACTTGTCTAAACGTAACTTTAACTTGCCAAAACGTAATTTTAACTTGTCAAAACGTAATTTTAACTTGTCAAAAATGTAACTTTAAACAGTCAAAACGCAACTTCAACTAGTCAAATCGTAACTTCAACATGTCTAAACAAAACTTTAACTTGTAAAAACGTAACTTTAACTTGTAGAATCGTAAAGTTAAATAGTCAAAACGTAACTTCAACTACTCAAATCGTAACTTTAAACAGTCAAAACGCAACTTCAACTACTCAAATCGTAACTTAAACATGTCTAAACAAAACTTTAACTTGTAAAAACGTTACTTTAACTTGTGAAAACGTAACTTTAACTTGTCAAATCGTAAATTTAAACAGTCAAAACGTAACTTCAACTACTCGAATCGTAACTTTAACATGTCAAATCGTATATTTAACTGGTCAAAACGTAACTTTAACTTGTCAAAACGTAAATTTAACTTGTCAAAACGTAATTTTAAACAGTCAAAACGTAACTTCAACTACTCAAATCGTAACTTCAACTACTCAAATCGTAACTTTAACTTGTCAAAACGTAACTTTAACTTGTCAAAACGTAACTTTAAACAGTCAAAACGTAACTTCAACTACTCAAATCGTAACTTTAACTTGTCAAAACATAACTTTAACATGTTAAAACGTAAATTTAACTTGTCTAAAAGTAACTTTAACTTGCCAAAACGTAACTTTAACTTGTCAAAACGTAACTTTAACTTGTCAAAATGTAACTTTAACTTTCAAAAAACATAATTTAAAAAGTCAAAACGTAACTTCAACTACTCAAATCGTAACTTTAACTTGTCAAATCATAACTTTAACTTGTTAAAACATATCTTTAAGTTGTTAAAACGTAACTTTAACTTGTTTAAACGTCACTTTAACTTGCCAAAACGTAACTTTAAATTGTCAAAACGTAACTTTAACTTGTTAAAACGCAACTTTAACTTGTAAAAAACGTAACTTAAAAAGTGAAAACGTAACTTCAACTACTCAAATCGTAACTTTAACTTGTCAAATCATAACTTTAACTTGTCAAAACATAACTTTAAGTTGTTAAAACGTAACTTTAACTTGTCTAAATGTAACTTTAACTTGCCAAAACGTAACTTTCACTACTCAAATCGTAACTTAAACATGTCTAAACAAAACTTTAACTTGTTAAAACGTAACTTTAACTTGTCAAAACGTAACTTTAGCTTGTCAAAAATGTAAATTTAAAAAGTCAAAACGCAACTTCAACTACTCAAATCGTAACTTAAACATATCTAAATAAAACTTTAACTTGTCTAAACGTAACTTTAACTTGTCAAATCGTAACTTTAACTTGTCAAAAATGTAACTTTAAACAGTCAAAACGCAACTTCAACTACTCAAATCGTAACTTAAACATGTCTAAGCAAAACTTTAACTTGTAAAAACGTAACTTTAACTTGTCAAAACTTAACTTTAACTTGTCAAATCGTAACTTTAAACAGTCAAAACGCAACTTCAACTACTCAAATCGTAACTTTAATTTGTCAAAACGTTACTTTAACTTGTCAAAACTTAACTTTAACCAGTCAAAACGTAACTTCAACTGTCTAAATCGTAACTGTAACTTGTCAAAACATAACTTTAACATGTTAAAACGTAACTTTAACTTGTCTAAACGTAACTTTGACTTGTCAAAACGTAACTTTAACTTGTCAAAATGTAACTTTAACTTGTATAAAACGTAACTTAAAAAGTCAAAACGTAACTCCAACGACTCAAATCGTAACTTTAACTTGTCAAACCGTACTTGTCAAAACGTAACTTTAACCTGTCAAAACGTAACTTTAACTTGTCAAAACGTATTAAACAGTCAAAACGTAACTTCAACTACTCAAATCATAACTTTAACTTGTCAAAACGTAACTTTAACTTGTCAAAACGTAATTTTAACTTGTCAAAACGTAACTTTAAATAGTTAAAACGTAACTTCAACTACTCAAATCGTAACTTTAACTTGTCAAAACATAACTTTAACATGTTAAAACGTAACTTTAACTTGTCTAAACGTAACTTTAACTTGCCAAAACGTAACTTTAACTTGTCAAAACGTAACTTTAACTTGTCAAACTGTAACTTTAACTTGTAAAAAACGTAACTTAAAAAGTCAAAACGTAACTTCAACTACTCAAATCGTAACTTTAACTTGTCAAATCATAACTTTAATTTCTTAAAACATAACTTTAAGTTGTTAAAACGTAACTTTAACTTATTTAAACGTAACTTTAACTTGTCAAAACATAACTTTAACTTATCAAAACGTAATTTTAACTTGTCAAAACGTAACTTTAAACAGTCAAAACATAACTTCAACTTGTCAAAACGTAACTTTAACTTATCAAAACATAACTTTAACATGTTAAAACGTAACTTTAACTTGCCAAAACGTAACTTCAACTTGTCAAAACTTAACTTTAACTTGTCAAAATGTAACTTTAACTTGTAAAAAACGTAACTTAAAAAGTCAAAACATAACTTCAACTACTCAAATCGTAACTTTAACTTGTCAAATCATAACTTTAACTTGTTGAAACGTAACTTTAACTTGTCAAAACGTAACTTTAACTTGTCAAAACTTAACTTTAACGTGTCAAAATGTAACTTTAACTTGTAAAAAACGTAACTTAAAAAGTCAAAACGTAACTTCAACTACTCAAATCGTAACTTTAACTTGTCAAATCATAACTTTAAATTGTTAAAACGTAACTTTAACTTTTTTAAACGTAACTTTAACTTGCCAAAACGTAACTTTAACTTGCCAAAACGTAACTTTAACTTGTAAAAAACATAACTTTTAACAGTCAAAACGTAACTTCAACTACTCAAATCGTAACTTAAACATGTCTAAACAAAACTTTAACTTGTCAAAACGTAACTATAACGTGTCGAAACGTAACTTTAACTTGTCTAAAATTTAACTTTAAACAGTCAAAACGCAACTTCAACTACTCCAATCGTAACTTAAACATATGTAAACAAAACTTTAACTTGTAAAAACGTAACTTTAACTTGTCAAAACGTATCTTTAACTTGTCAAATCGTAAATTTAAACAGTCAAAACGTAACTTCAACTACTCGAATCGTAACTTTAACAAGTCAAATCGTAACTTTAAATTGTCAAAACGTAACTTTAACTTGTCAAAACAAAACTTTAACTTGTCAAAACATAATTTTAAACAGTCAAAACTTAACTTCAACTACTCAAATCGTAACTTCAACTACTCAAATCGTAACTTTAATTTGTCAAAACGTAACTTTAACTTGTCAAAACGTAACTTTAAACAGTCAAAACGTAACTTCGACTACTCAAATCGTAACTTTAACTTGTCATAACATAACTTTAACATGTTAAAACGTAACTTTAACTTGTCTAAACGTAACTTTAACTTTCCAAAACGTAACTTTAACTTGTCAAAACGTAAATTTAACTTGTCAAACTGTAACTTTAACTTGTAAAAAACGTAACTTAAAAAGTCAAAACGTAACTTCAACTACTCAAATCGTAACTTTAACTTGTCAAATCATAACTTTAACTTGTCAAAACATAACTTTAAGTTGTTAAAACGTAACTTTAACTTGTTTTAACGTAACTTTAACTTGCCAAAACGTAACTTTAACTTCCCAAAACGTAACTTTAACAGGTAAAAAACATAACTTTTAACAGTCAAAACGTAACTTCAACTACTCAAATCGTAACTTAAACATGTCTAAACAAAACTTTAACTTGTCAAAACGTAACTTTAACTTTTCAAAACGTAACTTTAACTTGTCAAAAATATAACTTTAAACAGTCAAAACGCAACTTCAACTACTCAAATCGTAACTTTAACATGTCAAATCGTAACTTTAAATTGTCAAAACGTAACTTTAACTTGTCAAAACATAATTTTAAACAGTCAAAACGTAACTTCAACTACTCAAATCGTAAGTTCAACTACTCAAATCGTAACTTTAATTTGTCAAAACGTAACTTTAACTTGTCAAAACGTAACTTTAAACAGTCAAAAGGTAACTTCAACTTGTCAAAACGTAACTTTAACTTGTCAAAACATAACTTTAACATGTTAAAACGTAACGTTAACTTGTCTAAACGTAACTTTAACTTGCCAAAACGTAACTTTAACTTGTCAAAACGTAACTTTAACTTGTCAAACTGTAACTTTAACTTGTAAAAAACGTAACTTAAAAAGTCAAAACATAACTTCAACTACTCAAATCGTAACTTTAACTTGTCAAATCATAGCTTTAACTTGTTAAAACGTAACTTTAACTTGTCAAAACGTAACTTTAACTTGTCAAAACTTAACTTTAACGTGTCAAAATGTAACTTTAACTTGTAAAAAACGTAACTTAAAAAGTCAAAACGTAACTTCAACTACTCAAATCGTAACTTTAACTTGTCAAATCATAACTTTAACTTGTTAAAACGTAACTTTAAATTGTTTAAACGTAACTTTAACTTGCCAAAACGTAAATTTATCTTGCCAAAACGTAACTTTAACTTGCCAAAACGTAACTTTAACTTGCCAAAACGTAACTTTAACTTGTAAAAAACATAACTTTTAACAGTCAAAACGTAACTTCAACTACTCAAATCGTAACTTAAACATGTCTAAACAAAACTTTAACTTGTCAAAACGTAACTATAACGTGTCAAAACGTAACTTTAACTTGTCTAAAATTTAACTTTAAACAGTCAAAACGCAACTTCAACTACTCAAATCGTAACTTAAACATATGTAAACAAAACTTTAACTTGTAAAAACGTAACTTTAACTTGTCAAAACGTATCTTTAACTTGTCAAATCGTAAATTTAAACAGTCAAAACGTAACTTCAACTACTCGAATCGTAACTTTAACAAGTCAAATCGTAACTTTAAATTGTCAAAACGTAACTTTAACTTGTCAAAACGTAACTTTAACTTGTCAAAACATAATTTTAAACAGTCAAAACTTAACTTCAACTACTCAAATCGTAACTTCAACTACTCAAATCGTAACTTTAATTTGTCAAAACGTAACTTTAACTTGTCAAAACGTAACTTTAAACAGTCAAAACGTAACTTCAACTACTCAAATCGTAACTTTAACTTGTCATAACATAACTTTAACATGTTAAAACGTAACTTTAACTTGTCTAAACGTAACTTTAACTTTCCAAAACGTAACTTTAACTTGTCAAAACGTAAATTTAACTTGTCAAACTGTAACTTTAACTTGTAAAAAACGTAACTTAAAAAGTCAAAACGTAACTTCAACTACTCAAATCGTAACTTTAACTTGTCAAATCATAACTTTAACTTGTCAAAACATAACTTTAAGTTGTTAAAACGTAACTTTAACTTGTTTTAACGTAACTTTAACTTGCCAAAACGTAACTTTAACTTGCCAAAACGTAACTTTAACAGGTAAAAAACATAACTTTTAACAGTCAAAACGTAACTTCAACTACTCAAATCGTAACTTAAACATGTCTAAACAAAACTTTAACTTGTCAAAACGTAACTTTAACTTTTTAAAACGTAACTTTAACTTGTCAAAAATATAACTTTCAACTACTCAAATCGTAACTTTAACATGTCAAATCGTAACTTTAACATGTCAAATCGTAACTTTAAATTGTCAAAACGTAACTTTAACTTGTCAAAACATAATTTTAAACAGTCAAAACGTAACTTCAACTACTCAAATCGTAACTTCAACTACTCAAATCGTAACTTAAACATGTCTAAACAAAACTTTAACTTGTCAAAACGTAACTTTAACTTTTCAAAACGTAACTTTAACTTGTCAAAAATATAACTTTAAACAGTCAAAACGCAACTTCAACTACTCAAATCGTAACTTTAACATGTCAAATCGTAACTTTAAATTGTCAAAACGTAACTTTAACTTGTCAAAACATAATTTTAAACAGTCAAAACGTAACTTCAACTACTCAAATCGTAACTTCAACTACTCAAATCGTAACTTTAATTTGTCAAAACGTAACTTTAACTTGTCAAAACGTAACTTTAAACAGTCAAAACGTAACTTCAACTTGTCAAAACGTAACTTTAACTTGTCAAAACATAACTTTAACATGTTAAAACGTAACTTTAACTTGTCTAAACGTAACTTTAACTTGCCAAAACGTAACTTTAACTTGTCAAAACGTAACTTTAACTTGTCAAACTGTAACTTTAACTTGTAAAAAACGTAACTTAAAAAGTCAAAACATAACTTCAACTACTCAAATCGTAACTTTAACTTGTCAAATCATAACTTTAACTTGTTAAAACGTAACTTTAACTTGTCAAAACGTAACTTTAACTTGTCAAAACTTAACTTTAACTTGTCAAAATGTAACTTTAACTTGTAAAAAACGTAACTTAAAAAGTCAAAACGTAACTTCAACTACTCAAATCGTAACTTTAACTTGTCAAATCATAACTTTAACTTGTTAAAACGTAACTTTAACTTGTTTAAACGTAACTTTAACTTGCCAAAACGTAAATTTAACTTGCCAAAACGTAACTTTAACTTGCCAAAACGTAACTTTAACTTGCCAAAACGTAACTTTAACTTGTAAAAAACATAACTTTTAACAGTCAAAACGTAACTTCAACTACTCAAATCGTAACTTAAACATGTCTAAACAAAACTTTAACTTGTCAAAACGTAACTATAACGTGTCGAAACGTAACTTTAACTTTTCTAAAATTTAACTTTAAACAGTCAAAACGCAACTTCAACTACTCAAATCGTAACTTAAACATATGTAAACAAAACTTTAACTTGTAAAAACGTAACTTTAACTTGTCAAAACGTATCTTTAACTTGTCAAATCGTAAATTTAAACAGTCAAAACGTAACTTCAACTACTCGAATCGTAACTTTAACAAGTCAAATCGTAACTTTAAATTATCAAAACGTAACTTTAACTTGTCAAAACGTAACTTTAACTTGTCAAAACATAATTTTAAACAGTCAAAACTTAACTTCAACTACTCAAATCGTAACTTCAACTACTCAAATCGTAACTTTAATTTGTCAAAACGTAACTTTAACTTGTCAAAACGTAACTTTAAACAGTCAAAACGTAACTTCGACTACTCAAATCGTAACTTTAACTTGTCATAACATAACTTTAACATGTTAAAACGTAACTTTAACTTGTCTAAACGTAACTTTAACTTTCCAAAACGTAACTTTAACTTGTCAAAACGTAAATTTAACTTGTCAAAATGTAACTTTAACTTGTAAAAAACGTAACTTAAAAAGTCAAAACGTAACTTCAACTACTCAAATCGTAACTTTAACTTGTCAAATCATAACTTTAACTTGTCAAAACATAACTTTAAGTTGTTAAAACGTAACTTTAACTTGTTTTAACGTAACTTTAACTTGCCAAAACGTAACTTTAACTTGCCAAAACGTAACTTTAACAGGTAAAAAACTTAACTTTTAACAGTCAAAACGTAACTTCAACTACTCAAATCGTAACTTAAACATGTCTAAACAAAACTTTAACTTGTCAAAACGTAACTTTAACTTTTCAAAACGTAACTTTAACTTGTCAAAAATATAACTTTAAACAGTCAAAACGCAACTTCAACTACTCAAATCGTAACTTTAACATGTCAAATCGTAACTTTAACATGTCAAATCGTAACTTTAAATTGTCAAAACGTAACTATAACTTGTCAAAACATAATTTTAAACAGTCAAAACGTAACTTCAACTACTCAAATCGTAACTTAAACATGTGTAAACAAAACTTTAACTTGTCAAAACGTAACTTTAACTTTTCAAAACGTAACTTTAACTTGTCAAAAATATAACTTTAAACAGGCAAAACGCAACTTCAACTACTCAAATCGTAACTTTAACATGTCAAATCGTAACTTTAAATTGTCAAAACGTAACTTTAACTTGTCAAAACATAATTTTAAACAATCAAAACGTAACTTCAACTACTCAAATCGTAACTTCAACTACTCAAATCGTAACTTTAACATGTCAAATCGTAACTTTAACATGTCAAATCGTAACTTTAAATTGTCAAAACGTAACTTTAACTTGTCAAAACATAATTTTAAACAGTCAAAACGTAACTTCAACTACTCAAATCGTAACTTAAACATGTCTAAACAAAACTTTAACTTGTCAAAACGTAACTTTAACTTTTCAAAACGTAACTTTAACTTGTCAAAAATATAACTTTAAACAGTCAAAACGCAACTTCAACTACTCAAATCGTAACTTTAACATGTCAAATCGTAACTTTAACATGTCAAATCGTAACTTTAAATTGTCAAAACGTAACTTTAACTTGTCAAAACATAATTTTAAACAGTCAAAACGTAACTTCAACTACTGAAATCGTAACTTAAACATGTGTAAACAAAACTTTAACTTGTCAAAACGTAACTTTAACTTTTCAAAACGTAACTTTAACTTGTCAAAAATATAACTTTAAACAGGCAAAACGCAACTTCAACTACTCAAATCGTAACTTTAACATGTCAAATCGTAACTTTAAATTGTCAAAACGTAACTTTAACTTGTCAAAACATAATTTTAAACAGTCAAAACGTAACTTCAACTACTCAAATCGTAACTTCAACTACTCAAATCGTAGCTTTAATTTGTCAAAACGTAACTTTAACTTGTCAAAACGTAACTTTAAACAGTCAAAACGTAACTTCAACTTGTCAAAACGTAACTTTAACTTGTCAAAACATAACTTTAACATGTTAAAACGTAACGTTAACTTGTCTAAACGTAACTTTAACTTGCCAAAACGTAACTTTAACTTGTCAAAACGTAACTTTAACTTGTCAAACTGTAACTTTAACTTGTAAAAAACGTAACTTAAAAAGTCAAAACATAACTTCAACTACTCAAATCGTAACTTTAACTTGTCAAATCATAGCTTTAACTTGTTAAAACGTAACTTTAACTTGTCAAAACGTAACTTTAACTTGTCAAAACTTAACTTTAACGTGTCAAAATGTAACTTTAACTTGTAAAAAACGTAACTTAAAAAGTCAAAACCTAACTTCAACTACTCAAATCGTAACTTTAACTTGTCAAATCATAACTTTAACTTGTTAAAACGTAACTTTAACTTGTTTAAACGTAACTTTAACTTGCCAAAACGTAAATTTAACTTGCCAAAACGTAACTTTAACTTGCCAAAACGTAACTTTAACTTGCCAAAACGTAACTTTAACTTGTAAAAAACATAACTTTTAACAGTCAAAACGTAACTTCAACTACTCAAATCGTAACTTAAACATGTCTAAACAAAACTTTAACTTGTCAAAACGTAACTATAACGTGTCGAAACGTAACTTTAAATTTTCTAAAATTTAACTTTAAACAGTCAAAACGCAACTTCAACTACTCAAATCGTAACTTAAACATATGTAAACAAAACTTTAACTTGTAAAAACGTAACTTTAACTTGTCAAAACGTATCTTTAACTTGTCAAATCGTAAATTTAAACAGTCAAAACGTAACTTCAACTACTCGAATCGTAACTTTAACAAGTCAAATCGTAACTTTAAATTGTCAAAACGTAACTTTAACTTGTCAAAACGTAACTTTAACTTGTCAAAACATAATTTTAAACAGTCAAAACTTAACTTCAACTACTCAAATCGTAACTTCAACTACTCAAATCGTAACTTTAATTTGTCAAAACGTAACTTTAACTTGTCAAAACGTAACTTTAAACAGTCAAAACGTAACTTCGACTACTCAAATCGTAACTTTAACTAGTCATAACATAACGTTAACATGTTAAAACGTAACTTTAACTTGTCTAAACGTAACTTTAACTTTCCAAAACGTAACTTTAACTTGTCAAAACGTAAATTTAACTTGTCAAACTGTAACTTTAACTTGTAAAAAACGTAACTTAAAAAGTCAAAACGTAACTTCAACTACTCAAATCGTAACTTTAACTTGTCAAATCATAACTTTAACTTGTCAAAACATAACTTTAAGTTGTTAAAACGTAACTTTAACTTGTTTTAACGTAACTTTAACTTGCCAAAACGTAACTTTAACTTGCCAAAACGTAACTTTAACAGGTAAAAAACTTAACTTTTAACAGTCAAAACGTAACTTCAACTACTCAAATCGTAACTTAAACATGTCTAAACAAAACTTTAACTTGTCAAAACGTAACTTTAACTTTTCAAAACGTAACTTTAACTTGTCAAAAATATAACTTTAAACAGTCAAAACGCAACTTCAACTACTCAAATCGTAACTTTAACATGTCAAATCGTAACTTTAACATGTCAAATCGTAACTTTAAATTGTCAAAACGTAACTTTAACTTGTCAAAACATAATTTTAAACAGTCAAAACGTAACTTCAACTACTCAAATCGTAACTTAAACATGTCTAAACAAAACTTTAACTTGTCAAAACGTAACTTTAACTTTTCAAAACGTAACTTTAACTTGTCAAAAATATAACTTTAAACAGTCAAAACGCAACTTCAACTACTCAAATCGTAACTTTAACATGTCAAATCGTAACTTTAAATTGTCAAAACGTAACTTTAACTTGTCAAAACATAATTTTAAACAGTCAAAACGTAACTTCAACTACTCAAATCGTAACTTCAACTACTCAAATCGTAACTTTAATTTGTCAAAACGTAACTTTAACTTGTCAAAACGTAACTTTAAACAGTCAAAACGTAACTTCAACTTGTCAAAACGTAACTTTAACTTGTCAAAACATAACTTTAACATGTTAAAACGTAACGTTAACTTGTCTAAACGTAACTTTAACTTGCCAAAACGTAACTTTAACTTGTCAAAACGTAACTTTAACTTGTCAAACTGTAACTTTAACTTATAAAAAACGTAACTTAAAAAGTCAAAACGTAACTTCAGCTACTCAAATCGTAACTTTAACTTGTCAAATCATAACTTTAACTTGTCAAAACATAACTTTAAGTTGTTAAAACGTAACTTTAACTTGTTTTAACGTAACTTTAACTTGCCAAAACGTAACTTTAACTTGCCAAAACGTAACATTAACTTGCCAAAACGTTATTTTAACAGGTAAAAAACATAACTTTTAACAGTCAAAACGTAACTTCAACTACTCAAATCGTAACTTAAACATGTCTAAACAAAACTTTAACTTGTAAAAACGTAACTTTAACTTTTCAAAACTTAACTTTAACTTGTCAAAAATATAACTTTAAACAGTCAAAACGCAACTTCAACTTCTCAAATAGTTACTTAAACATGTCTAAACAAAACTTTAAGTTGTAAAAACGTAACTTTAACTTGTCAAAACGTAACTTTAACTTGTAAAATCGTAAATTTAAACAGTCAAAACGTAACTTCACCTACTCAAATCATTACTTTAACATGTCAAATCGTAACATTAACTTGTCAAAACGTAACTTTAACTTGTCAAAACGTAACTTTAACTTGTCAAAACGTAATTTTAAACAGTCAAAACGTAACTTCAACTACTCAAATCGTAACTTTAACATGTCTAAACAAAACTTTAACTTGTTAAACGTAACTTTAACTTGTCAAAACGTAACTTTAACTTGTCAAAACTGTAAATTTAAAAAGTCAAAACGCAACTTCAACTACTCAAATCGTAACTTAAACATATCTAAACAAAACTTTAACTTGTCTAAACGTAACTTTAACTTGTCTAACTTTAACTTGTCAAAAATGTAACTTTAAACAGTCAAAACGCAACTTCAACTACTCAAACCGTAACTTTAACTTGTCTAAACGTAACTTTAACCTGTCAAAACGTAACTTTAACTTGTCAAAACGTAATTTTAACCAGTCAAAACGTAACTTCAACTACTCAAATCGTAACTTTAACTTGTCAAAACGTAATTTTAACTTGGCAAAACGTAATTTTAACTTGTCAAAATGTAACTTTAAATAGTCAAAACGTAACTTCAACTACTCAAATCGTAACTTCAACTTGTCAAAACATAACTTTAACATGTTAAAACGTAACTTTAACTTGTCTAAACGTAACTTTAACTTGTCAAAATATAACTTTAACTTATAAAAAACGTAACTTAAAAAGTCAAAACGTAACTTCAACTACTCAAATCGTAACTTTAACTTGTCAAATCATAACTTTAACTTCTTAAAACATAAGTTTAAGTTGTTAAAACGTAACTGTAACTTGTTTAAACGTAACTTTAACTTGTCAAAAGGTAACTTTAACTTGTCAAAACATAACTGTAACTTGTCAAAAGGTAACTTTAAACAGTCAAAACGTAACTTCAACTACTCAAATCGTAACTTTAACATGTCAAAACGTAACTTTAACATGTTAAAACGTAACTTTAACTTGTTTAAAGATAACTTTAACTTGCCAAAACGTAACTTTAACTTGTCAAAACTTAATTTTAACTTGTCAAAATGTAACTTTAACTTGTAAAAAACGTAACTTAAAAAGTCAAAACGTAACTTCAACTACTCAAATCGTAACTTTAACTTGTCAAATCATAACTTTAACTTGTTAAAACGTAACTTTAACTTGTCTAAACGTAACTTTAACTTGTCAAAACTTAACTTTAACTTGTGAAAATGTAACTTTAACTTGTAAAAAACGTAACTTAAAAAGTCAAAACATAACTTCAACTACTCAAATCATAACTTTAACTTGTTAAAACGTAACTTTAACTTGTTTAAACGTAACTTTAACGTGCCAAAACGTAACTTCAACTACTCAAATCGTAACTTTAACTTGTCAAAACGTAACTTTAACTTGTCAAAATGTAACTTTAACTTGTCATAACATAACTTTAACATGTTAAAACGTAACTTTAACTTGTCTAAACGTAACTTTAACTTGGCAAAACGTAACTTTAACTTGTCACAACGTAACTTTAACTTGTCAAAATATAACTTTAACTTATAAAAAACGTAACTTAAAAAGTCAAAACGTAACTTCAACTACTCAAATCGTAACTTTAACTTGTCAAATCATAACTTTAACTTCTTAAAACATAACTTTAAGCTGTTAAAACGTAACTTTAACTTGTTTAAACGTAACTTTAACTTTCCAAAACGTAACTTTAACTTGTCAAAACATAACTTTAACTTGTCAAAACGTAACTTTAAACAGTCAAAACGTAACTTCAACTACTCAAATCGTAACTTAAATATGTCTAAACAAAACTTTAACTTGTCAAAACGTAACTATAACGTGTCAAAACGTAACTTTAACTTGTCTAGAATGTAACTTTAAACAGTCAAAACGCAACTTCAACTACTCAAATCGTAACTTAAACATGTCTAAACAAAACTTTAACTTGTAAAAACGTAACTTTAACTTGTCAAAACGTATCTTTAACTTGTCAAATCGTAAATTTAAACAGTCAAAACGTAACTTCAACTACTCGAATCGTAACTTTAACATGTCAAATCCTAACTTTAAATTGTCAAAACGTAACTTTAACTTGTCAAAACGTAACTTTAACTTGTCAAAACATAATTTTAAACAGTCAAAACTTAACTTCAACTACTCAAATCGTAACTTCAACTACTCAAATCGTAACTTTAATTTGTCAAAACGTAACTTTAACTTGTCAAAACGTAACTTTAAACAGTCAAAACGTAACTTCAACTACTCAAATCGTAACTTTAACTTGTCATAACAAAACTTTAACATGTTAAAACGTAACTTTAACTTGTCTAAACGTAACTTTAACTTTCCAAAACGTAACTTTAACTTGTCAAAACGTAAATTTAATTTGTCAAACTGTAACTTTAACTTGTAAAAATCGTAACTTAAAAAGTCAAAACGTAACTTCAACTACTCAAATCGTAACTTTAACTTGTCAAATCATAACTTTAACTTGTCAAAAAATAACTTTAAGTTGTTAAAACGTAACTTTAAGTTGTTTAAACGTAACTTTAACTTGCCAAAACTTAACTTTAACTTGCCAAAACGTAACTTTAACTTGTAAAAAACATAACTTTTAACAGTCAAAACGTAACTTCAACTACTCAAATCGTAACTTAAACATGTCTAAATGTAACTTTAACTTGTCAAAATCATAACTTTAAACAGTTAAAACGTAACTTCAAATACTCAAATTGTAACATTAACAAGTCAAACCGTAACTTTAACTTGTCAAAACGTAACGTTAACTTGTTAAAATGTAACTTTAACTTGTAAAAACCATAACTTTAAAACGTCAATACGTAACTTCAACTACTCAAATCGTGACTTTAACTTGTTAAAACATAACTTTAACTTTCCAAAACGTAAATTTAATTTGCCAAAACGTAACTTTAACTTTTAAAAAACGTACCTTTAAACAGTCAAAACGTAACTTCAACATGTCAAAAACGTAACTTTCACATCTCAAAACGTAACTTTAACATGTCAAAAACGTAACTTAAACATGTCAAAACGTAACTTAAACATGTCAAAACGTAACTTAAACATGTCAAAACGTAGCTTAAACATGTGAAAACGTAACTTTAACATGTCCAAACATAACTTTAACTTGTAAAAAACGTAACTTTAAACAGTCTCAAATCTTAACTTTAACTTTTCAAAACATATCTTTAACTTTTTAAAACGTATCTTTAACTTGTCTAAACGTAACTTTAACTTCCCAAAACGTAACTTTAACATGTTACAGCGTAACTTTAACTTGTAAAAAACATAACATTTAACAGTCAAAACATCACTTTAACTTGTTAAAACGTAACTTTAACTTGTCTAAACGTAACTTAAACATGTCAAAACGTAACTTAAACATGTCAAAACGTAACATTAACTTGTCAAAATCGTAACTTTAAACAGTCAAAACGTAACTTCAACTACTCAAATCGTAACTTAACATGTCAAATCGTAACTTTAACTTGTCAAAACGTAACTTTAACTTGTCAAAACGTAATTTTAAACAGTCAAAACGTAACTTCAACTACTCAAATCGTAACTTGTCAAAACATAACTTTAACTTGTCAAAACGTAACTTTAAACTGTCAAAACATAACTTCAACTACTAAAATTGTAACTTTTAACTTATTAAAACATAACTTTAACATGTTAAAACGTAACTTTAACTTGTCTAAACATATTTTTAACTTGCCAAAACGTAACTTTAATTTGTCAAAACGTAACTTTAACTTTTCAAAATGTAACTTTAACTTGTAAAAAACGTAACTTGAAAAGTCAAAACATAACTTCAAATACTCAAATCGTAACTTTAACTTGTCAAATCATAACTTTAACATGTCATAACATAACTTAAAGTTGTTAAAACGTAACTTTAACTTGTTTAAACGTAACTTTAACTTGCCAAAACATAACTTTAACTTGTCAAAACGTAACTTTACCTTGCTAAAACATAACTTTTAACAGTCAAAATGTAACTTCACTACTCAAATCGTAACTTAAACATGTCTAAACAAAATTTTAACTTGTTAAAACATAACTTTAACTTGTCAAATCGTAAGTTTAACTTGTCAAAATGTAACTCTAACTTGTAAAAACCGTAACTTTAAACAGTCAAAATGTAACTTCCATTACTCAAATCGTAACTTTAACTTGTCAAAACATAACTCTAACTTGTTCAAACGCAACTTTAACTTGTCTAAACGTAACTTAAACATGTCAAAACGTATATTAAACATGTCAAAACGTAATTTTAATGTCAAAATCGTGACTTGAAACAGTAAAAAAATAACTTCAACTACTCAAATCGTAACTTAAACATGTCAAAATGTAACTTAAACAAGTCAAAACTTATCTTAAACATGTCAAAACGTAACTTTAACATGTCAAAACGTAACTTTAATTTGTAAAAAACGTAACTTTAAATAGTCAAAACGAAACTTTTACTACTCAGATCGTAACTTTAACTTGTCAAAACATAACTTTAACTTGTTAAAACATATCTTTAACTTGTCTAAACGTAACTTTAACTTGCCAAAACGTAACTTTAACATGTCACAACGTAAATTTATTTTGTCAAAATGTAAGTTTTACTTGTAAAAAACGTAACTTTAAACAGTAAAAACGTAACTTAAACTACTCAAATCATAACTTTAACTTGTCAAAACATAACTTTAACTTGTTAAACCGTAACTTTAACTTGTTTAAACGTAACTTTAAATTGCCAAAACGTAACTTTAACTTGTCAAAACGTAACTTTAACTTGTTAAACCGTAACTTTAACTTGTTTAAACGTAACTTTAACTTGCCAAAACGTAACTTTAACTTGTTAAAACATAACTTTAACTTGTAAAAAAAATAACTTTTACCAGTCAAAACGTAACTTCAACTACTCAAATCGTAACTTTAACTTATCAAAACGTAACTTAAACTTGTCCAAAATGAAATTTAAACAGTCAAAACGCAACTTCAACTACTCATATCGTAACTTAAACATGTCTAAAAAAAACTTTAACTTATAAAAAACGTAACTTTAAATAGTCAAAACGTAATTTTTACTACTCAGATCGTAACTTTAACTTGTCAAAACATAACTTTAACTTGTTAAAACGTAACCTTAACTTGACTAAACGTAACTAAACATGTTAAGACGTATATTAAACTTGTCAAAATGTAACTTTAACTTGTTAAAATCGTAACTTTAAACAGTCAAAACGTAACTTCAAATACTCAAATCGTAACTTTAACATGTCAACCGTAACTTTAACATGTCATAACGTAACTTTAACTTGTCAAAAAGTAACTTTAAACAGACAAAACGTAACTTCATCTACTCAAATTGAAACTTTAACTAGTCAAAACGTAAATTTAACTTGTCAATAATGTAACTTTAAACAGTCAAAACGCAACTTCAACTACTCAAATCGTAACTTAAACATGTCTAAACAAAACTTTAACTTGTAAAAACGAAACTTTAACTTATAAAAACGTAACTTTAACTTGTCAAAACGTAACTTTAACTTGTCAAAACGTAACTTTAACTTGTCAAAACGTAACTTTAACTTGTCAAAACATAATTTTAAACAGTCAAAACTTAACTTCAACTACTCAAATCGTAACTTCAACTACTCAAAACGTAACTTTAACTTGTCAAAACGTAACTTTAAACAGTCAAAACGTAACTTCAACTACTCAAATCGTAACTTTAACTTGTCATAACAAAACTTTAACATGTTAAAACGTAACTTTAACTTGTCTAAACGTAACTTTAACTTTCCAAAACGTAACTTTAACTTGTCAAAACGTAAATTTAATTTGTCAAACTGTAACTTTAACTTGTAAAAATCGTAACTTAAAAAGTCAAAACGTAACTTCAACTACTCAAATCGTAACTTTAACTTGTCAAATCATAACTTTAACTTGTCAAAAAATAACTTTAAGTTGTTAAAACGTAACTTTAAGTTGTTTAAACGTAACTTTAACTTGCCAAAACTTAACTTTAACTTGCCAAAACGTAACTTTAACTTGTAAAAAACATAACTTTTAACAGTCAAAACGTAACTTCAACTACTCAAATCGTAACTTAAACATGTCTAAATGTAACTTTAACTTGTAAAAAAAGTAACTTAAAAACTCAAAACGTAACTTCAACTACTCAAATCGTAACTTAAACATGTCTAAACAAAAGTTTAACTTGTCAATTCGTAACTTTAAAAAGTCAAAACGTAACTTCAACTACTCAAATCGTAACTTTAACTTGTCAAATCATAACTTAAACTTGTCAAAACATAACTTTAAGTTGTTAAAACGTAACTTTAACTTGTTTAAACGTAACTTTAACTAGTCAAAACGTAACTTTAACTTGTAAAAAACATAACTTTTAACAGTCAAAACGTAACTTCAACTACTTAAATCGTAACTTAAACATGTCTAAACAAAACTTTAACTTGTCAAAACGTAACTTTAACTTGTCAAAACGTTAGTTTAACTTGTCAAAATTTAACTTTAACTTGTAAAAACCGTAACTTTAAACAATCAAAATGTAACTTCCACTACTAAAATCGTAACTTTAACTTGTCAAAACATAACTTTAACTTATTAAAACGTAACTTTAACTTGTCTAAACGTAACTTACATATGTCAAAACGTATATCAAACATGTCAAAACGTAACTTTTACTTGTCAAAATTGTAACTTAAACATGTCAAAACGTAACTTAAACATGTTAAAACGTAACTTAAACATGTCAAAACGTAACTTAAACATGTCAAAACGTAACTTTAATATGTCAAAACGTAACTTTTAACTAGTAAAATACGTAACTTTAAACAGACAAAACGTAACTTTTACTACTCAAATCGTAACTTTAACTTGTCAAAACATAACTTTAACATGTTAAAACGTATCTTTAACTTGTGTAAACGTAACTTTAACTTGTAAAAAACGTAACTTTAACTTGTTAAAACGTAACTTTAACTTGTTTAAACGTAACTTTAACTTGCCAAAACGTAACTTTAACTTGTAAAGAACATAACTTTTACCAGTCAAAACATAACTATAATTTGCCAAAACGTAACTTTAACTTGTAAAGAACAAAACTTTAACTTGTCAAAACGTAACTTTAAACAGTCAAAACGTAACTTCAACTACTCAAATCGTAACTTTAACTTGTCAAAACGTAACTTTAACTTGTCAAAACGTAACTTTAAACAGTCAAAACGTAACTTCAACAACTCAAATCGTAACTTTAACTTGTCAAAACGTAACTTTAACTTGTCAAAACGTAACTTTAAACAGTCAAAACGTAACTTCAACTACTCAAATCGTAACTTTAACTTGTCAAAACATAAGTTTAACTTGTCCAAAATGTAACTTTAAACAGTCAAATCGTAACTTAAACATGTCTAAACAAAACTTTAACTTGTAAAAACGTAACTTTAACTTGTCAAAACGTAACTTTAAAAAGTCAAAACGAAACTTTAACTTGTAAAAAACATAACTTTTAACAGTCAAAACGTAACTTCAACTACTCAAATCGTAACTTAAACATGTCTAAACAAAACTTTAACTTGTCAAAACGTAACTTTAACTTGTCAAAACGTTAGTTTAACTTGTCAAAATTTAACTTTAACTTGTAAAAACCGTAACTTTAAACAATCAAAATGTAACTTCCACTACTAAAATCGTAACTTTAACTTGTCAAAACATAACTTTAACTTATTAAAACGTAACTTTAACTTGTCTAAACGTAACTTACATATGTCAAAACGTATATCAAACATGTCAAAACGTAACTTTTACTTGTCAAAATTGTAACTTAAACATGTCAAAACGTAACTTAAACATGTTAAAACGTAACTTAAACATGTCAAAACGTAACTTAAACATGTCAAAACGTAACTTTAATATGTCAAAACGTAACTTTTAACTAGTAAAATACGTAACTTTAAACAGACAAAACGTAACTTTTACTACTCAAATCGTAACTTTAACTTGTCAAAACATAACTTTAACATGTTAAAACGTATCTTTAACTTGTGTAAACGTAACTTTAACTTGTAAAAAACGTAACTTTAACTTGTTAAAACGTAACTTTAACTTGTTTAAACGTAACTTTAACTTGCCAAAACGTAACTTTAACTTGAAAAGAACATAACTTTTACCAGTCAAAACATAACTATAATTTGCCAAAACGTAACTTTAACTTGTAAAGAACATAACTTTAACTTGTCAAAACGTAACTTTAAACAGTCAAAACGTAACTTCAAATACTCAAATTGTAACTTGACATGTCAAACCGTAACTTTAACTTGTCAAAACGTAACGTTAACTTGTTAAAATGTAACTTTAACTTGTAAAAACCATAACTTTAAAACGTCAAAACGTAACTTCAACTACTCAAATCGTAACTTTAACTTGTCAAAACATAACTTTAACTTTCCAAAACGTAAATTTAATTTGCCAAAACGTAACTTTAACTTTTAAAAAACGTACCTTTAAACAGTCAAAACGTAACTTCAACATGTCAAAAATGTAACTTTCACATCTCAAAACGTAACTTTAACATGTCAAAAACGTAACTTAAACATGTCAAAACGTAACTTAAACATGTCAAAACGTAACTTAAACATGTCAAAACGTAGCTTAAACATGTGAAAACGTAACTTTAACATGTCCAAACATAACTTTAACTTGTAAAAAACGTAACTTTAAACAGTCTCAAATCTTAACTTTAACTTTTCAAAACATATCTTTAACTTTTTAAAACGTATCTTTAACTTGTCTAAACGTAACTTTAACTTCCCAAAACGTAACTTTAACATGTTACAGCGTAACTTTAACTTGTAAAAAACATAACATTTAACAGTCAAAACATCACTTTAACTTGTTAAAACGTAACTTTAACTTGTCTAAACGTAACTTAAACATGTCAAAACGTAACTTAAACATGTCAAAACATAACATTAACTTGTCAAAATCGTAACTTAAAACAGTCAAAACGTAACTTCAACTACTCAAATCGTAACTTGTCAAAACATAACTTTAACTTGTCAAAACGTAACTTTAAACTGTCAAAACATAACTTCAACTACTCAAATCGTAACTTTTAACTTATCAAAACATAACTTTAACATGTTAAAACGTAACTTTAACTTGTCTAAACGTATTTTTAACTTGCCAAAACGTAACTTTAATTTGTCAAAACGTAACTTTAACTTTTCAAAATGTAACTTTAACTTGTAAAAAACGTAACTTAAAAAGTCAAAACATAACTTCAAATACTCAAATCTTAACTTTAACTTGTCAAATCATAACTTTAACATGTCATAACATAACTTTAAGTTGTTAAAACGTAACTTTAACTTGTTTAAACGTAACTTTAACTTGCCAAAACATAACTTTAACTTGTCAAAACGTAACTTTACCTTGCTAAAACATAACTTTTAACAGTCAAAATGTAACTTCACTACTCAAATCGTAACTTAAACATGTCTAAACAAAATTTTAACTTGTTAAAACATAACTTTAACTTGTCAAATCGTAAGTTTAACTTGTCAAAATGTAACTCTAACTTGTAAAAACCGTAACTTTAAACAGTCAAAATGTAACTTCCATTACTCAATTCGTAACTTTAACTTGTCAAAACATAACTCTAACTTGTTCAAACGCAACTTTAACTTGTCTAAACGTAACTTAAACATGTCAAAACGTATATTAAACATGTCAAAACGTAATTTTAATGTCAAAATCGTGACTTGAAACAGTAAAAAAATAACTTCAACTACTCAAATCGTAACTTAAACATGTCAAAACGTAACTTAAACAAGTCAAAACATAACTTAAACATGTCAAAACGTAACTTTAACATGTCAAAACGTAACTTTAATTTGTAAAAAACGTAACTTTAAATAGTCAAAACGTAACTTTTACTACTCAGATCGTAACTTTAACTTGTCAAAACATAACTTTAACTTGTTAAAACATATCTTTAACTTGTCTAAACGTAACTTTAACTTGCCAAAACGTAACTTTAACATGTCACAACGTAAATTTATTTTGTCAAAATGTAAGTTTAACTTGTAAAAAACGTAACTTTAAACAGTAAAAACGTAACTTAAACTACTCAAATCATAACTTTAACTTGTCAAAACATAACTTTAACTTGTTAAACCGTAACTTTAACTTGTTTAAACGTAACTTTAAATTGCCAAAACGTAACTTTAACTTGTCAAAACGTAACTTTAACTTGTTAAACCGTAACTTTAACTTGTTTAAACGTAACTTTAACTTGCCAAAACGTAACTTTAAATTGTTAAAACATAACTTTAACTTGTAAAAAAAATAACTTTTACCAGTCAAAACGTAACTTCAACTACTCAAATCGTAACTTTAACTTATCAAAACGTAACTTAAACTTGTCCAAAATGAAATTTAAACAGTCAAAACGCAACTTCAACTACTCATATTGTAACTTAAACATGTCTAAAAAAAACTTTAACTTATAAAAAACGTAACTTTAAATAGTCAAAACGTAATTTTTACTACTCAGATCGTAACTTTAACTTGTCAAAACATAACTTTAACTTGTTAAAACGTAACCTTAACTTGACTAAACGTAACTAAACATGTTAAGACGTATATTAAACTTGTCAAAATGTAACTTTAACTTGTCAAAATCGTAACTTTAAACAGTCAAAACGTAACTTCAAATACTCAAATCGTAACTTTAACATGTCAACCGTAACTTTAACATGTCATAACGTAACTTTAACTTGTCAAAAAGTAACTTTAAACAGACAAAACGTAACTTCATCTACTCAAATTGAAACTTTAACTAGTCAAAACGTAACTTTAACTTGTCAATAATGTAACTTTAAACAGTCAAAACGCAACTTCAACTACTCAAATCGTAACTTAAACATGTCTAAACAAAACTTTAACTTGTAAAAACGAAACTTTAACTTATAAAAACGTAACTTTAACTTGTCAAAACGTAACTTTAACTTGTCAAAACGTAACTTTAACTTGTCAAAACGTAACTTTAACTTGTAAAATGTAACTTTAAACAGTCAAAACGCAACTTCAACTACTCAAATCGTAACTTAAACATGTCTAAACAAAACTTTAACTTGTAAAAACGTAACTTTAATTTGTTAAAATGTAACTTTAACTTGTTAAAACGTAACTTTAACTTGTCAAAACGTAACTTTAACTTGTAAAAACCGTTATATTATACAGTCAAAACGTAACTTCCACTGCTCAAATCGTAACTTTAACTTGTCAAAACATAACTTTAACTTGTCTAAACGTAACTTTAATTTGTCAAAACGTAACTTTAACTTGTCAAAACGTACTTTAACTTGTCAAAACGTACTTTAACTTGTCAAAAATGTAACTTTAAATAGTCAAAACGCAACTTCAACTACTCAAATCGTAACTTAAACATTTCTAAACAAAACTTTAACTTCTAAAAACGTAAATTTAACTTGTCAAAACGTAAATTTAACTTGTTAAAACGTAACTTTAACTTGTCAAAATGTAACTTTAACTTGTAAAAACCGTAACTTTATACAGTCAAAACGTAATTTCCACTACTCAAATCGTATCTTTAACTTGTTAAAACATAACTTTAACTTGTTAAAACGTAACTTTAACTTGTTTAAACGTAACTTTAACTTGCCAAAACGTAACTTTAACTTGTCAAAACGTAATTTAACTAGTATAAAACATAACTTTTACCAGTTAAAACGTAACTTCAACTAATCAAATCGTAACTTTAACTTGTAAAAATGTAACTTTAACTTGTCAAAAGGTAACTTTAACTTGTCAAAACGTAACTTTAACTTGCCAAAACGTAACTTTAACATGTCACAACGTAACTTTATTTTGTCCAAATGTAACTTTAACTTGTAAAAAACGTAAATTTAAACAGTCAAAACGTAACTTCAACTACTCAAATCGTAACTTCCACTACTCAAATCGTAACTTTAACTTGTTAAAACGTAACTTTAACTTGTCAAAATGTAACTTTAACTTGTTAAAACCGTAACTTTATATAGTCAAATCGTAAGTTCCACTACTCAAATCGTAACTTTAACTTGTTAAAACGTAACTTTAACTTGTTAAAACGTAACTTTAACTTGCCAAAACGTAACTTTAACTTGTCAAAAAGTAACTTTAACTTATCAAAACGTAACTTTAACTAGTACAAAATATAACTTTTAACAGCCAAAACGTAACTTCAACTACTCAAATCGTAAATTTAACTTGTCAAAACATAACTTTAACATGTTAAAACGTAACTTTAACTTGTCTAAACGTAACTTTAACTTGCCAAAACTTAACTTTAACTTGTCAAAACGTAACTTTAACTAGTCAAAATGTAACTTAAACTTGTAAAAAATGTAACTTTAAAAACTCAAAACGTAACTTCAACTACTCAAATAGTAACTTTAACTGGTCAAAACCTAACTTTAACTTGTCAAATCGTAACTTTAACTTGTCAAAAATGTAACTTTAAACAGGCAAAACGCAACTTCAACTACTCAAATCGTAACTTTAACTTGTTAAAACGTAACTTTAACTTGTTTAAACGTAACTTTAACTTGCCAAAACGTAACCTTAATTTGTCAAAACAGAACATTAACTTGTTAAAACGTAACCTTAACTTGTCTAACTGTTACTTTAACTTTTCAAAACGTAACTTTAACTTGTCAAAAATGTAACTTTAAATAGTCAAATCGCAACTTCAACTACTCAAATCGTAACTTAAACATGTCTAAACAAAACTATAACTTGTAAAAATGTAACTTTAACTTGTCAAAACGTAATTTTAACTTGTCAAAACGTAACTTTAACTTGTCAAAATGTAACTTTAACTTGTAAAAACCGTAACTTTATATAGTCAAAACGTAACTTCCACTACTCAAATCGTAACTTTAACTTGTTAAAACATAACTTTAACTTGTTAAAACGTAACTTTAACTTGTTTAAACGTAACTTTAACTTGCCGAAACGTAACTTTAACTTGTCAAAACATAACTTTAACTAGTACAAAACATAACTTTTAACAGTCAAAACGTAACTTCAAATACTCAAATCGAAACTTTAACTTGTAAAAATGTAACTTTAACTTGTCAAAATGTAACTTTAACTTGCCAAAACGTAACTTTAACATGTCACAACGTAACTTTATTTTGTCAAAATGTAACTTTAACTTGTAAAAAACGTAACTTTAAACAGTTAAAACGTAACTTCAACTACTCAAATCATAACTTAAACATGTCTAAACAAAACTTTAACTTGTAAAAACGTAATTTTAACTTGTCAAAACGTAACTTTAACTTGTCAAAACGTAACTTTAACTTGTTAAAATGTAACTTGAAGTTGTAAAAACCGTAACTTTATACAGTCAAAACGTAACTTCCACTACTCAAATCGTAACTTCCACTACTCAAATCGTAACTATAACTTGTTAAAACATAACTTTAACTTGTTAAAACGTAACTTTAACTTGTTTAAACGTAACTTTAACTTGCCAAAACGTAACTTTAACTTGTCAAAACTATAACTTTTAACAGTCAAAACGTAACTTCAACTACTCAAATCGTAACTTTAACTTGTCAAAATGTAACTTTAATTTACCAAAACGTAACTTTATTTTGACAAAATGTAACTTTAACTTGTAAAAAACGTAACTTTAAACAGTCAAAACGTAACTTCAACTACTCACATCGTAACTTAAACATGTGTAAACAAAACTTTAACTTGTAAAAACATAACTTTAACTTGTAAAAACATAACTTTAACTTGTCAAAATTTAATTTTAACTTGTAAAAACCGTAACTTTAAACAGTCAAAATGTAACTTCCACTACTAAAATTGTAACTTTAACTTGTCAAAACATAACTTTAACTTGTTAAAACGTTACTTTAACTTGTCTAAACGTATTATAAACATGTCAAAACGTATATTAAACATGTCAAAACGTAACTTTAACTTGTCAAAATCGTAACTTTAAACAGTCAAAACTTAACTTCAAATACTCAAATCGTAACTTTAACATGTCAAACCGTAACTTTAACTTGTCAAAACGTAACTTTAACTTCTCAAAATGTAACTTTAAAGAGTCAAAACGTAACTTCAACTATTCAAATTGTAACTTTAACTTTTCAAAACGTTACTTTAACTTGTCAAAACGTAACTTTAAACAGTCAAAACGTAACTTCAACTACTCAAATCGTAATTTTAACTTGTCAAAACATAACTTTAACTTGTTAAAACGTAACTTTAACTTGTCTAAACGTAACTTTAACTTGTCAAAACGTAACTTTAACTTGTCTAAACGTAACTTTAACTTGTCAAAAATGTAACTTTTATACAGTCAAAACGCAACTTCAACTACTCAAATCGTAACTTAAAAATGTCTAAACAAAACTTTAAATTGTAAAAACGTAACTTTAACTTGTCAAAACGTAACTTTAACTTGTCAAAATGTAACTTTAACTCGTAAAAACCGTAACTTTAACTTGCCAAAACGTAACTTTAACTAGTACAAAACATAACTTTTAACAGTCAAAACGTAACTTCAACTACTCAAATCGAAACTTTAACTTGTAAAAATGTAACTTTAACTTGTCAAAATATAACTTTAACTTGCCAAAACGTAACTTTAACATGTCACAACGTAACTTTATTTTGTCAAAATGTAACTTTAACTTGTAAAAAACGTAACTTTAAACAGTCAAAACGTAACTTCAACTACTCAAATCGTAACTTAAACATGTCTAAACAAAACTTTAACTTGTAAAAACGTAATTTTAACTTGTCAAAACGTAACTTTAACTTGTCAAAACGTAACTTTAACTTGTCAAAATGTAACTTGAAGTTGTAAAAACCGTAACTTTATACAGTCAAAACGTAACTTCCACTACTCAAATCGTAACTTCCACTACTCAAATCGTAACTATAACTTGTTAAAACATAACTTTAACTTGTTAAAACGTAACTTTAACTTGTTTAAACGTAACTTTAACTTGCCAAAACGTAACTTTAACTTGTCAAAACGTAACTTTAACTTTGAAAATTCATAACTTTTAACAGTCAAAACGTAACTTCAACTACTCAAATCTTAACTTTAACTTGTCAAAATGTAACTTTAATTTACCAAAACGTAACTTTATTTTGACAAAATGTAACTTTAACTTGTAAAAAACGTAACTTTAAACAGTCAAAACGTAACTTCAACTACTCACATCGTAACTTAAACATGTGTAAACAAAACTTTAACTTGTAAAAACATAACTTTAACTTGTCAAAACATAACTTTAACTTGTCAAAATGTAATTTTAACTTGTAAAAACCGTAACTTTAAACAGTCAAAATGTAACTTCCACTACTAAAATTGTAACTTTAACTTGTCAAAACATAACTTTAACTTGTTAAAACGTTACTTTAACTTGTCTAAACGTATTATAAACATGTCAAAACGTATATTAAACATGTCAAAACGTAACTTTAACTTGTCAAAATCGTAACTTTAAACAGTCAAAACTTAACTTCAAATACTCAAATCGTAACTTTAACATGTCAAACCGTAACTTTAACTTGTCAAAACGTAACTTTAACTTCTCAAAATGTAACTTTAAAGAGTCAAAACGTAACTTCAACTATTCAAATTGTAACTTTAACTTTTCAAAACGTTACTTTAACTTGTCAAAACGTAACTTTAAACAGTCAAAACGTAACTTCAACTACTCAAATCCTAATTTTAACTTGTCAAAACATAACTTTAACTTGTTAAAACGTAACTTTAACTTGTCTAAACGTAACTTTAACTTGTCAAAACGTAACTTTAACTTGTCTAAACGTAACTTTAACTTGTCAAAAATGTAACTTTTATACAGTCAAAACGCAACTTCAACTACTCAAATCGTAACTTAAAAATGTCTAAACAAAACTTTAAATTGTAAGAACGTAACTTTAACTTGTCAAAACGTAACTTTAACTTGTCAAAATGTAACTTTAACTCGTAAAAACCGTAACTTTAACTTGCCAAAACGTAACTTTAACTAGTACAAAACATAACTTTTAACAGTCAAAACGTAACTTCAACTACTCAAATCGAAACTTTAACTTGTAAAAATGTAACTTTAACTTGTCAAAATGTAACTTTAACTTGCCAAAACGTAACTTTAACATGTCACAACGTAACTTTATTTTGTCAAAATGTAACTTTAACTTGTAAAAAACGTAACTTTAAACAGTCAAAACGTAACTTCAACTACTCAAATCGTAACTTAAACATGTCTAAACAAAACTTTAACTTGTAAAAACGTAATTTTAACTTGTCAAAACGTAACTTTAACTTGTCAAAACGTAACTTTAACTTGTCAAAATGTAACTTGAAGTTGTAAAAACCGTAACTTTATACAGTCAAAACGTAACTTCCACTACTCAAATCGTAACTTCCACTACTCAAATCGTAACTATAACTTGTTAAAACATAACTTTAACTTGTTAAAACGTAACTTTAACTTGTTTAAACGTAACTTTAACTTGCCAAAACGTAACTTTAACTTGTCAAAACGTAACTTTAACTTTGAAAATTCATAACTTTTAACAGTCAAAACGTAACTTCAACTACTCAAATCTTAACTTTAACTTGTCAAAATGTAACTTTAATTTACCAAAACGTAACTTTATTTTGACAAAATGTAACTTTAACTTGTAAAAAACGTAACTTTAAACAGTCAAAACGTAACTTCAACTACTCACATCGTAACTTAAACATGTGTAAACAAAACTTTAACTTGTAAAAACATAACTTTAACTTGTCAAAACATAACTTTAACTTGTCAAAATGTAATTTTAACTTGTAAAAACCGTAACTTTAAACAGTCAAAATGTAACTTCCACTACTAAAATTGTAACTTTAACTTGTCAAAACATAACTTTAACTTGTTAAAACGTTACTTTAACTTGTCTAAACGTATTATAAACATGTCAAAACGTATATTAAACATGTCAAAACGTAACTTTAACTTGTCAAAATCGTAACTTTAAACAGTCAAAACTTAACTTCAAATACTCAAATCGTAACTTTAACATGTCAAACCGTAACTTTAACTTGTCAAAACGTAACTTTAACTTCTCAAAATGTAACTTTAAAGAGTCAAAACGTAACTTCAACTATTCAAATTGTAACTTTAACTTTTCAAAACGTTACTTTAACTTGTCAAAACGTAACTTTAAACAGTCAAAACGTAACTTCAACTACTCAAATCGTAACTTTAACTTGTCAAAACATAACTTTAACTTGTTAAAACGTAACTTTAACTTGTCTAAACGTAACTTTAACTTGTCAAAACGTAACTTTAACTTGTCTAAACGTAACTTTAACTTGTCAAAAATGTAACTTTTATACAGTCAAAACGCAACTTCAACTACTCAAATCGTAACTTAAAAATGTCTAAACAAAACTTTAAATTGTAAGAACGTAACTTTAACTTGTCAAAACGTAACTTTAACTTGTCAAAATGTAACTTTAACTCGTAAAAACCGTAACTTTAACTTGCCAAAACGTAACTTTAACTAGTACAAAACATAACTTTTAACAGTCAAAACGTAACTTCAACTACTCAAATCGAAACTTTAACTTGTAAAAATGTAACTTTAACTTGTCAAAATATAACTTTAACTTGCCAAAACGTAACTTTAACATGTCACAACGTAACTTTATTTTGTCAAAATGTAACTTTAACTTGTAAAAAACGTAACTTTAAACAGTCAAAACGTAACTTCAACTACTCAAATCGTAACTTAAACATGTCTAAACAAAACTTTAACTTGTAAAAACGTAATTTTAACTTGTCAAAACGTAACTTTAACTTGTCAAAACGTAACTTTAACTTGTCAAAATGTAACTTGAAGTTGTAAAAACCGTAACTTTATACAGTCAAAACGTAACTTCCACTACTCAAATCGTAACTTCCACTACTCAAATCGTAACTATAACTTGTTAAAACATAACTTTAACTTGTTAAAACGTAACTTTAACTTGTTTAAACGTAACTTTAACTTGCCAAAACGTAACTTTAACTTGTCAAAACGTAACTTTAACTTTGAAAATTCATAACTTTTAACAGTCAAAACGTAACTTCAACTACTCAAATCTTAACTTTAACTTGTCAAAATGTAACTTTAATTTACCAAAACGTAACTTTATTTTGTCAAAATGTAACTTTAACTTGTAAAAAACATAACTTTAAACAGTCAAAACGTAACTTCAACTACTCACATCGTAACTTAAACATGTGTAAACAAAACTTTAACTTGTAAAAACATAACTTTAACTTGTCAAAACATAACTTTAACTTGTCAAAATGTAATTTTAACTTGTAAAAACCGTAACTTTAAACAGTCAAAATGTAACTTCCACTACTAAAATTGTAACTTTAACTTGTCAAAACATAACTTTAACTTGTTAAAACGTAACTTTAACTTGTCTAAACGTATTATAAACATGTCAAAACGTATATTAAACATGTCAAAACGTAACTTTAACTTGTCAAAATCGTAACTTTAAACAGTCAAAACTTAACTTCAAATACTCAAATCGTAACTTTAACATGTCAAACCGTAACTTTAACTTGTCAAAACGTAACTTTAACTTCTCAAAATGTAACTTTAAAGAGTCAAAACGTAACTTCAACTATTCAAATTGTAACTTTAACTTTTCAAAACGTTACTTTAACTTGTCAAAACGTAACTTTAAACAGTCAAAACGTAACTTCAACTACTCAAATCCTAATTTTAACTTGTCAAAACATAACTTTAACTTGTTAAAACGTAACTTTAACTTGTCTAAACGTAACTTTAACTTGTCAAAACGTAACTTTAACTTGTCTAAACGTAACTTTAACTTGTCAAAAATGTAACTTTTATACAGTCAAAACGCAACTTCCACTTCTCAAATCGTAACTTAAACATGTCTAAACAAAACTTTAAATTGTAAGAACGTAACTTTAACTTGTCAAAACGTAACTTTAACTTGTCAAAATGTAACTTTAACTCGTAAAAACCGTAACTTTAACTTGCCAAAACGTAACTTTAACTAGTACAAAACATAACTTTTAACAGTCAAAACGTAACTTCAACTACTCAAATCGAAACTTTAACTTGTAAAAATGTAACTTTAACTTGTCAAAATATAACTTTAACTTGCCAAAACGTAACTTTAACATGTCACAACGTAACTTTATTTTGTCAAAATGTAACTTTAACTTGTAAAAAACGTAACTTTAAACAGTCAAAACGTAACTTCAACTACTCAAATCATAACTTAAACATGTCTAAACAAAACTTTAACTTGTAAAAACGTAATTTTAACTTGTCAAAACGTAACTTTAACTTGTCAAAGCGTAACTTTAACTTTTTAAAATGTAACTTGAAGTTGTAAAAACCGTAACTTTATACAGTCAAAACGTAACTTCCACTACTCAAATCGTAACTTCCACTACTCAAATCGTAACTATAACTTGTTAAAACATAACTTTAACTTGTTAAAACGTAACTTTAACTTGTTTAAACGTAACTTTAACTTGCCAAAACATAACTTTAACTTGTCAAAACGTAACTTTAACTTGTAAAAAACATAACTTTTAACAGTCAAAACGTAACTTCAACTACTCAAATCGTAACTTTAACTTGTCAAAATGTAACTTTAATTTGCCAAAACGTAACTTTAACATGTCACAACGTAACTTTATTTTGACAAAATGTAACTTTAACTTGTAAAAAACGTAACTTTAAACAGTCAAAATGTAACTTCAACTACTCACATCGTAACTTAAACATGTGTAAACAAAACTTTAACTTGTAAAAACATAACTTTAACTTGTAAAAACATAACTTTAACTTGTCAAAATTTAATTTTAACTTGTAAAAACCGTAACTTTAAACAGTCAAAATGTAACTTCCACTACTAAAATTGTAACTTTAACTTGTCAAAACATAACTTTAACTTGTTAAAACGTAACTTTAACTTGTCTAAACGTATTATAAACATGTCAAAACGTATAATAAACATGTCAAAACGTAACTTTAACTTGTCAAAATTGTAACTTTAAACAGTCAAAACTTAACTTCAAATACTCAAATCGTAACTTTAACATGTCAAACCGTAACTTTAACTTGTCAAAACGTAACTTTAACTTCCCAAAATGTAACTTTAAAGAGTCAAAACGTAACTTCAACTATTCAAATTGTAACTTTAACTTTTCAAAACGTTACTTTAACTTGTCAAAACGTAACTTTAAACAGTCAAAACGTAACTTCAACTACTCAAATCCTAATTTTAACTTGTCAAAACATAACTTTAACTTGTTAAAACGTAACTTTAACTTGTCTAAACGTAACTTTAACTTGTCAAAACGTAACTTTAACTTGTCTAAACGTAACTTTAACTTGTCAAAAATGTAACTTTTATACAGTCAAAACGCAACTTCAACTACTCAAATCGTAACTTAAACATGTCTAAACAAAACTTTAAATTGTAAAAACGTAACTTTAACTTGTCAAAACGTAACTTTAACTTGTCAAAATGTAACTTTAACTCGTAAAAACCGTAACTTTAACTTGCCAAAACGTAACTTTAACTTGTCAAAACGTAACTTTAATTTGTCAAAACAGTAACTTTAACTTGCCAAAACGTAACATTAACATGTCACAACGTAACTTTATTTTGTCAAAATGTAACTTTAACTTGTAAAAAACGTAACTTTAAACAGTCAAAACGTAACTTCAACTACTCAAATCGTAACTTAAACTTGTCTAAACAAAACTTTAACTTGTAAAAACGTAATTTTAACTTGTCAAAACGTAACTTTAACTTGTCAAAACGTAACTTTAACTTTTTAAAATGTAACTTGAAGTTGTAAAAACCGTAACTTTATACAGTCAAAACGTAACTTCCACTACTCAAATCGTAACTTCCACTACTCAAATCGTAACTATAACTTGTTAAAACATAACTTTAACTTGTTAAAACGTAACTTTAACTTGTCTAAACGTAACTTTAACTTGTCAAAACGTAACTTTAACTTGTCTAAACGTAACTTTAACTTGTCAAAAATGTAACTTTTATACAGTCAAAACGCAACTTCAACTAATCAAATCGTAACTTAAACATGTCTAAACAAAACTTTAAATTGTAAAAACGTAACTTTAACTTGTCAAAACGTAACTTTAACTTGTCAAAATGAAACTTTAACTCGTAAAAACCGTAACTTTAACTTGCCAAAACGTAACTTTAACTTGTCAAAACGTAACTTTAATTTGTAAAAATGTAACTTTAACTTGTAAAAACGTAACTTTAATTTGTCAAAATAGTAACTTTAACTTGCCAAAACGTAACTTTAACTTGTCAAAACGTAACTTTAACCTGTCAAAATGTAACTTTAACTTGTAAAAACCGTTACTTTAACGTGCCAAAATGTAACTTTAACTTGTCAAAACATAACTTTAACTTGTAAAAAAACATAACGTTTAACAGTCAAAACGTAACTTCAACTACTCAAATCGTAACTTTATCTTGTCAAAATGTAACTTTATCTTGTAAAAAACGTAACTTTAAAAAGTCAAAACGTAACTTCAATTATTCAAATCGTAACTTTAACTTGTAAAAACTGTATCTTTAAACAGTCAAAACGTAACTTCCACTACTCAAATCATAACTTTAGCTTGTCAAAACATAACTTTAACTAGTTAAAACGTAACTTTAACTTGTCTAAACATAAGTTAAACATGTCAAAAAGTAACTTAAACATGTCAAAACGTAACTTTAACTTGCAAAAACGTAACTTTAACTTTTCAAAACGTAACTTTAACTTGCCAAAACGTAACTTTAACTTGTCAAAACATAACTTTTAACAGTCAAAACGTAAGTTCAACTACTCAAATCGTAACTTTAACTTGTCAAAACGTAACTTTAACTTGTCAAAATGTAACTTTAACTTGTAAAAACTGTAGCTTTAAACAGTCAAAACGTAACTTCCACTACTCAAATCATAACTTTAATTTGTCAAAACATAACTTTAACTAGTTAAAACGTAACTTTAACTTGTCTAAACGTAACTTTAAACAGTCAAAACGTAACTTCAACTACTCAAATCCTAATTTTAACTTGTCAAAACATAACTTTAACTTATTAAAACGTAACTTTAACTTGTCTAAACGTAACTTTAACTTGTCAAAACGTAACTTTAACTTGTCTAAACGTAACTTTAACTTGTCAAAAATGTAACTTTTATACAGTCAAAACGCAACTTCAGCTACTCAAATCGTAACTTAAACATGTCTAAACAAAACTTTAAATTGTAAAAACGTAACTTTAACTTGTCAAAACGTAACTTTAACTTGTCAAAATGAAACTTTAACTCGTAAAAACCGTAACTTTAACTTGCCAAAACGTAACTTTAACTTGTCAAAACGTAACTTTAACTTGTAAAAATGTAACTTTAACTTGTAAAAACGTAACTTTAATTTGTCAAAACAGTAACTTTAACTTGCCAAAACGTAACTTTAACTTGTCAAAACGTAACTTTAACCTGTCAAAATGTAACTTTAACTTGTAAAAACCGTTACTTTAACGTGCCAAAATGTAACTTTAACTTGTCAAAACATAACTTTAACTTGTAAAAAAACATAACGTTTAACAGTCAAAACTTAACTTCAACTACTCAAATCGTAACTTTATCTTGTCAAAATGTAACTTTATCTTGTAAAAAACTTAACTTTAAAAAGTCAAAACGTAACTTCAATTACTCAAATCGTAACTTTAACTTGTAAATACTGTAACTTTAAACAGTCAAAACGTAACTTCCACTACTCAAATCATAACTTTAGCTTGTCAAAACATAACTTTAACTAGTTAAAACGTAACTTTAACTTGTCTAAACATAACTTAAACATGTCAAAAAGTAACTTAAACATGTCAAAACGTAACTTTAACTTGCAAAAACGTAACTTTAACTATTCAAAACGTAACTTTAACTTGCCAAAACGTAACTTTAACTTGTCAAAACATAACTTTTAACAGTCAAAACGTAACTTCAACTACTCAAATCGTAACTTTAACTTGTCAAAACGTAACTTTAACTTGCAAAAACGTAACTTTAACTTGTCAAATAGTAACTTTAACTTTCCAAAAAGTAACTTTAACTAGTCAAAACATAACTTTTAACAGTCAAAACGTAACTTCAACTACTCAAATCGTAACTTTAACTTGTAAAAACATTAGTTTAACTTGTCAAAACGTAACTTTAACTTGTCAAAATGTAACTTTAACTTGTAAAAAACGTAACTTTAAAAAGTCAAAACAGAACTTCAACTACTCAAATCGTAACATAAACATGTCAATACGTAACTTTAATTTGTCAAAACGTAACTTTAACTTGTCAAAATGTAACTTTTACTTGTAAAAAACGTAACTTAAACCACACAAATCATAACTTACACATGTCAAAACGTAACTTTCACATGTCAAAACGTAACTTTCACATGACAAAAACGTAACTTAAACATGTCAAAAACGTCACTTAAACATGTCTAAACGTAACTTAAACATGTAAAAACGTAACATAAACATGTCAAAACGTAACATAAACATCTCAAAACGTAACTTTAACTTGTAAAAAAAGTAACTTTAACTTGTAAAAAAAGTAACTTTAAACAATTAAAACGTAACTTTTACTACTCAAATCGTTACTTTAACTTGTCAAAACATAACTTTAACTTGTTAAAACGTAAGTTTAACTTGTCTAAACGTACCTTTATTTTGTCAAAATGTAACTTTAACTTGTCAAAACGTAACTTTAAATTGTCAATAATGTAACTTTAAACAGTCAAAACGCAACTTCAACTACTCAAATCGTAACTTAAACATGTCTAAACAAAACTTTAACTTGTAAAAACGAAACTTTAACTTGTCAAAACGTAACTTTAAATTGTCAAAACGTAACTTTAACTTGTCAAATCGTAACTTTAACATGTCAAACCATAACTTTAACTTGTCAAACCGTAACTTTAACTTGTCAAAACGCAACTTTAACTTGTCAAAACGTATCTTTAATCAGTCAAACCGTAACGTCAACTACTCAAATCGTAACTTTAACTTGTCAAAACGTAACTTTAATCTGTCAAAACGTAACATTGAACAATCAAAACATAATTTCAACTACTCAAATCTTAACTTTTACTTGTCAAAACATAACTTTAACTTGTTAAAACGTAACTTTAACTTGTCTAAACGTAACTTTAACTTGCCAAAACGTAACTTTAACTTGTCAAAATGTAACTTTAACTTGTCAAAATGTAACTTCAACTTGTAAAAAACGTAACTTAAAAAGTAAAAACGTAACTTCAACTACTAAAATAGTAAATTTAACTTGTTAAAACATAACCTTAAATTGGTAAAACGTAACTTCAACTTGTTTAAACGTAACTTTAACTTTTCAAAACGTAACTTTAACTTGTTAAAACGTAATTTTAACTTAAAGTAACTTAAACTTGTCAAAACGTAACTTAAACTTGTCAAAACGTAACTTTAACTTGTCAAAATGTAACTAAAACTTGTCAAAACTTAACTTTAACTTGTAAAAGATGTAATTTTAAACAGTCAACACGTAACTTCAACTACTCAAATCGTTACTTTAACTTGTCAAAACAGAAGTTTAACTTGTTAAAAGGTAACTTTAACTTGTCAAAACAGAAGTTTAACTTGTTATAAGGTAACTTTAACTTGTCTAAACGTAACTTTAACTTGCGAAAACGTAACTTTAACTTGTCAAAACGTAACTTTAACTTGTCAAAACGTAACTTTAACTTGTTAAAATGTAACTTTAAGTTGTAAAAATCGTAACTTTAAACAGTCAAAACGTAACTTCAACTACTCAAATCGTAACTTAAACATGTCAAAACGTAACTTAAACATGTTAAAACGTAACTTTAACTTGTTTAAACGTAACTTTAACTTGTCAAAACGTAACTTTAACTTGTAAAAAACGTAACTTTAAACAGTCAAAACGAAACTTTAACTTGTCAAAACGTAACTTTAAATTGTCAAAACGTAAGTTTAACTTGTCAAATCATAACTTTAACATGTCAAACCATAACTTTAACTTGTCAAAACGTAACTTTAACTTGTTAAAACGTAACTTTTACTTATCTAAACGTAACTTTAACTTGTCAAAACGTAACTTTAACTTGTCAAAATGTAACTTTAACTTGTAAAAAACGTAACTGTAAAAAGTCAAAACGTAACTTCAACTACTCAAATCGTAACATAAATATGTCAAAACGTAACTTTAACTTGTTAAAATGTAACTTTAACTCTCCAAAACGTAACTTTAACTTGTTAAAATGTAACCTTAACTTTCCAAAACGTAACTTTAATTTGCCAAAACGTAACTTTAAATTGTAAAAAACGTACCTTTAAACAGTCAAAACAGAACTTCAACAACTCAAATCGTAACATAAACATGTCAATACGTAACTTTAATTTGTCAAAACGTAACTTTAACTTGTCAAAATGTAACTTTTACTTGTAAAAAACGTAATTAAACTACACAAATCATAACTTACACATGTCAAAACGTACCTTTCACATGTCAAAACGTAACTTTCACATGAGAAAAACGTAACTTAAACATGTCAAAAACGTCACTTAAACATGTCTAAACGTAACTTAAACATGTCAAAACGTAACTTAAACATGTCAAAACGTAAATTTAACATGTCAAAACGTAACTTTAACTTGTAAAAAAAGAATTTTAAACAATCAAAACGTAACTTTTACTACTCAAATTGTTGCTTTAACTGGTCAAAACATAACTTTAACATGTTAAAACGTATCTTTAACTTGTCTAAACGTAACTTTAATTTGCCAAAACGTAACTTTAACTTGCCAAAACATAACTTTAACTTGTCTAAACGTAACTTTAACTTGTCAAATCGTAATTTTAACATGTCAAACCATAACTTTAACTTGTCAAACCGTAACTTTAACTTGTCAAAACGCAACTTTAACTTGTCAAAACGTATCTTTAATCAGTCAAACCGTAACGTCAACTACTCAAATCGTAACTTTAACTTGTCAAAACGTAACTTTAACCTGTTAAAACGTAACTTTGAACAATCAAAACATAATTTCAACAACTCAAATCGTAACTTTAACTTGTCAAAACACAACTTTAACATGTTAAAACGAAACTTAAACTTGTCTAAACGTAACTTTAACTTGCCAAAGGTAACTTTAACTTGTCAGAACGTAACTTTAACTTGTCAAAATGTAACTTTAACTTGTAAAAAATGTAACCTAAAAAGTCAAAACGTAACTTTAACTACTCAAATCGTAACTTTAACTTGTCAAAACGTAACTTTAACTTGTTAAAACGTAACTTTAACTTGTCTAAACGTAACTTTAACTTGTCATACGTAACTTTAACTTGTCAAAATGTAAGTTTAACTTGTCAATACTTAACTTTAACTTGTAAAAAATGGAACTTTAAACAGTCAAAACGTAACTTCAACTACTCAAATCGTAACTTTAACTTATCAAAACATAACTTTAACTTGTCTAAACGTAACTTTAACTTGCGAAAACGTAACTTTAACTTGTCAAAATGTAACATTAACTTGTCCAAATGTAACTTTAACTTGTCAAAATCGTAACTTTAAACAGTCAAAACGTAACTTCAACCACTCAAATCGTAACTTAAACATGTCAAAACGTAACTTAAACATGTGAAAACGTAACTTTAACTTGTCTAAACGTAACTTTAACTTGTCAAAACGTAACTTTAACTTGTAAAAAACGTAACTTTAAACAGTCAAAACGTAACTTTTACTATTCAAATCGTAACTTTATCTTGTTAAAACATAACTTTGAATTGGTAAAACGTAACTTTAACTTGTCTAAACGTAACTTTAACTTGTCAAAACGTAACTTTAACTTGTTAAAACGTAACTTTAACTTATCTAAACGTAACTTTAACTTGTCAAAACGTAACTTTAACTTGTCAAAATGTAACTTTAACTTGTAAAAACCGTAACTTTAACTTGTTAAAACGTAACTTTAACTTGTCAAAACATAACTTTAACTTGTAAAAAACATAACTTTTAACAGTCAAAACGTTACTTCAACTACTCAATTCGTAACTTTAACTTGTAAAAACGTAACTTTAGCTTATCAAAATAGAACTTTAACTTGTAAAAATTGTAACTTTAAACAGTCAAAACGTAACTTCCACTACTCAGATCATAACTTTAACTTGTCAAAACATAACTATAACTAGTTAAAACGTAACTTTAACTTGTCAAAATGTAACTTAAACATGTCAAAAAGTAACTTAAACATGTCAAAACGTAACTTTAACTTGCAAAAACGTAACTTTAACTTGTCAAAACGTAACTTTAACTTGCCAAAACGTAACTTTAACTAGTCAAAACATAACTTTAAAAAGTCAAAACGTAACTTCAACTACTCAAATCGTAACATAAATATGTCAAAATGTAACTTTAACTTGTTAAAATGTAACTTTAACTCTCCAAAACGTAATTTTAACTTGTTTAAATGTAACTTTAACTTTCCAAAACGTAACTTTAATTTGCCAAAACGTAACTTTAAATTGTAAAAAAACGTACCTTTAAACAGTCAAAACAGAACTTCAACAACTCAAATCGTAACATAAACATGTCAATACGTAACTTTAATTTGTCAAAACGTAACTTTAACTTGTCAAAATGTAACTTTTACTTGTAAAAAACGTAATTAAACTACACAAATCATAACTTACACATGTCAAAACGTAACTTTCACGTGTCAAAACGTAACTTTCACATGAAAAAAACGGAACTTAAACATGTCAAAAACGTCACTTAAACATGTCTAAACGTAACTTAAACATGTCAAAACGTAACTTAAACATGTCAAAATGTAACTTTAACATGTCAAAACGTAACTTTAACATTTAACATGTAAAAAAAGAAACTTTAAACAATCAAAACGTAACTTTTACTACTCAAATTGTTACTTTAACTTGTCAAAACATAACTTTAACATGTTAAAACGTATCTTTAACTTGTCTAAACGTAACTTTAATTTGCCAAAACGTAACTTTAACTTGCCAAAACATAACTTTAACTTGTCTAAACGTAACTTTAACTTGTCAATCTTAATTTTAACATGTCAAACCATAACTTTAACTTGTCAAACCGTAACTTTAACTTGTCAAAACGCAACTTTAACTTGTCAAAACGTATCTTTAATCAGTCAAACCTTAACGTCAACTACTCAAATCGTAACTTTAACTTGTCAAAACGTAACTTTAACCTGTCAAAACGTAACTTTGAACAATCAAAACATAATTTCAACAACTCAAATCGTAACTTTAACTTGTCAAAACACAACTTTAACATGTTAAAACGAAACTTAAACTTGTCTAAACGTAACTTTAACTTGCCTAAAGGTAACTTTAACTTGTCAGAACGTATCTTTAACTTGTCAAAATGTAACTTTAACTTATAAAAAATGTAACCTAAAAAGTCAAAACGTAACTTCAACTACTCAAATCGTAACTTTAACTTGTCAAAACGTAACTTTAACTTGTTAAAACGTAACTTTAACTTGTCTAAACGTAACTTTAACTTGTCAAAACGTAACTTTAACTTGTCAAAATGTAACTTTAACTTGTCAAAACTTAACTTTAAATTGTAAAAAATGGAACTTTAAACAGTCAAAACGTAACTTCAACTACTCAAATCGTAACTTTAACTTATCAAACATAACTTTAACTTGTTAAAACGTAACTTTAACTTGTCTAAACGTAAGTTTAACTTGCGAAAACGTAACTTTATCTTGTCAAAACGTAACTTTAACTTGTCAAGACGTAACTTTAACTTGTCAAAATGTAACTTTAACTTGTCAAAATCGTAACTTTAAACAGCCAAAAGGTAACTTCAACCACTCAAATCGTAACTTAAACATGTCAAAACGTAACTGAAACATGTCAAAACGTAACTTTAACATGTCAAACCGTAACTTTAACTTGTCAAAACGTTATTTTAATTTGTAAAAAATGTAACTTTAAACAGTCTAAACGTAACTTTTACTACTCAAATCGTAACATTAACTTGTCAAAACATAACTTTAACTTGTTAAAACGTATCTTTAACTTGTCTAAACGTAAATTTAACTTGCCAAAACGTAACTTTAACATGTCACAACGTAACTTTATTTTGTCAAAATGTAACTTTAAATTGTATTAAACGGAACTTCAAACAGTCAAAACGTAACTTCAACTACTCAAATTGTAACTTTAACATGTCAAACCGTAACTTTAACTTGTCAAAACGTAACTTTAACTTGTCAAAACATAACTTTAATTTGTCAAAATCGTAACTTTAAACAATCAAAACGTAACTTCTACTACTCAAATTGTAACTTTAACTTGTCAAACGTAACTTTAACTTGTTAAAACGTAACTTTAACTTGTCTAAACGTAACTTTAACTTGTCAAAACGTAACATTAACTTGTCAAAATGTAACTTTAACTTTTAAAAAATGGAACTTTAAACAGTCAAAACGTAACTTCAACTACTCAAATCGTAACATTAACTTGTCAAAATATGACTTTAACTTGTTAAAACGTAACTTTAACTTGTCAAAACGTAACTTTAACTTGCGAAAACGTAACTTTAACTTGTCAAAACGTAACTTTAACTTGTCAAAACGTAACTTTAACTTGTCAAAATGTAACTTTAACATATCAAAATCGTAACTTTAAACAGTCAAAACGTAACTTCAACTATTCAAATCGTAACTTAAACATGTCAAAACGTAACTCAAATATCTCAAAATGTAACGTAAACATGTCAAAACGTAACTTTAACATGTCAAAACGTAACTTTAACTTGTAAAAAACGAAATTTTAAACAGCCAAATCGTAACTTTTACTACTCAAATTGTAACTTTATCTTGTTAAAACATAACTTAAACTTGTTAAAACATATCTTTAACTTGTCTAAACGTAACTTAAACATGTCAAAACGTAACTTAAACATGTCAAAACTTAATTTTAACTTGTCAAAATTGTAACTTTAAACAGTCAAAACGTAACTTCAACTACTCAAATCGTAACTTAAACATGTCAAAACGTAACTTAAACATGTCAAAACGTAACTTAAACATGTCAAAACGTAACTTAAACATGTCAAAACGTAACTTAAACATGTCAAAACCTAACTTTAACTTGTAAAAAAAGTTACTTTAAACATTCAAAACATAACTTTTACTACTCAAATCGTAACTTAAAAATGTCAAAACGTAACTTTAACATGTCAAAACGTAACTTTAACTTGTAAAAAACGTAACTTTAAACAGTCAAAACGTAACTTTTACTACTCAAATCGTAACTTTAACATGTCAAAATATAACTTTAACTTGTTAAAACGTATCTTTAACTTGTCTAAATGTAACTTTAACTTGCCAAAACGTAACTTTAACATGTCACAACGTAACTTTATTTTGTCAAAACGTAACTTTAATTTGTCAAAATCGTAAATTTAAACAATCAAAACGTAACTTCTACTACTCAAATCGTAACTTAAACATGTCAAAACGTAACTCTAACATGTCAAAACGTAACTTTAACTAGTAAAAAACGTAACTTTAAAAAGTCAAAACGTAACTCTTACTACTCAAATCGTATCTTTAACTTGTCTGAACGTAACTTTAACTTGCCAAAACGTAACTTTAACATGTCACAACGTAACTTTATTTTATCAAAATGTAACTTTAACTTGTAAAAAACGTAACATGAAACAGTCAAAACGTATCTTGAACTACTCAAATCCTAACTTTAACTTGTCAAAACGTAACTTTAATTTGTCAAAATCGTAACTTTAAACAATCAAAACGTAACTTCTACTACTCAAATTGTAACTTTAACATGTCAAACCGTAACTTTAACTTGTCAAAACGTTACTTTAACTTTTCAAAACGTTACTTTAACTTGTCAAAACATAACTTTAAATAGCCAAACGTAACTTCAACTACTCAAATCGTAACTTTAACTTGTCAAAACGTAACTTTAACAAGTTAAAATATAACTTTAACTTGTCTAAACGTAACTTTAAACAGTCAAAACGTAACTTCAACTTCTCAAATCGTAACTTTAACTTGTCAAAACACAACTTTAACATGTTAAAACGTAACTTAAACTTGTCTAAACGTAACTTTAACTTGTTAAAATGTAAATTTAACTTGTCAAAATGTAACTTTAACTTGTAAAAAATGTAACCTAAAAAGTCAAAACGTAACTTTAACTACTCAAATCGTAACTTTAACTTGTCAAAACGTAACTTTAACTTGTTAAAACGTAACTTTAACTTGTCTAAACGTAACTTTAACTTGTCAAAACGTAACTTTAACTGGTCAAAATGTAACTTTAACTTGTCAAAACTTAACTTTAAATTGTAAAAAATGGAACTTTAAACAGTCAAAACGTAACTTCAACTACTCAAATCGTAACTTTAACTTATCAAAACATAACTTTAAATTATTAAAACGTAACTTTAACTTGTCTAAACGTAAGTTTAACTTGCGAAAACGTAACTTTATCTTGTCAAAACGTAACTTTAACTTGTCAAGACGTAACTTTAACTTGTTAAAATGTAACTTTAACTTGTCAAAATCGTAACTTTAAACAGCCAAAACGTAACTTCAACCACTCAAATCGTAACTTAAACATGTCAAAACGTAACTGAAACATGTCAAAACGTAACTTTAACATGTCAAACCTTAACTTTAACTTGTCAAAACGTAACTTTAATTTGTAAAAAATGTAACTGTAAACAGTCTAAACGTAACTTTAACTACTCAAATCGTAACATTAACTTGTCAAAACATAACTTTAACTTGTTAAAACGTATCTTTAACTTGTCTAAACGTAAATTTAACTTGCCAAAACGTAACTTTAACATGTCACAACGTAACTTTATTTTGTCAAAATGTAACTTTAAATTGTATTAAACGTAACTTCAAACAGTCAAAACGTAACTTCAACTACTCAAATCCTAACTTTAAGTTGTCAAAACATAACTTTAACTTGTCAAAATCGTATTTTGAAACAATCAAAACGTAACTTCTACTACTCATATCGTATTTTTAACATGTCAAACCGTAACTTTAAATTGTCAAAACGTAACTTTAACTTGTCAAAACGTAACTTTAAACAGTCAAAACGTAACTTCAACTACTCAAATCGTAACTTTAACTTGTCAAAACGTAAATTTAAAAAGTTAAAACATAACTTTAACTTGTCTAAACGTAAATTTAAACAGTCAAAACGTAACTTCAACTACTCAAATCGTAACTTTAACTTGTCAAAACATAACTTTAACATGTTAAAACGTAACTTTAACTTGTCTAAACGTATCTTTAAGTTGCCAAAACGTAACTTTAATTTGTCAAAACGTAACTTTAACTTTTCAAAATGTAACTTTAACTTGTAAAAATTGTAACTTAAAAAGTCAAAACGTAACTTCAACTACTCAAATCGTAACTTTAACTTGTCAAAACGTAACTTTAACTTGTTAAAACGTAACATTAACTTGTCTAAACGTAACTTTAACTTGTCAAAACGTAACTTTAACTTGTCTAAATGTAACTTTTACTTGTCAAAACGTAACTTTAACTTGTCAAAACGTAAATTTAAACAGTCAAAATGTAACTTCAACTACTCAAATCGTAACTTTAACTTGTCAAAACGTAAATTTAACAAGGTAAAACATAACTTTATCTTGTCTAAACGTAACTTTAAACAGTCAAAACGTAACTTCAACTACTCAAATCGTAACTTTAACTTGTCAAAACATAACTTTAACATGTTAAAACGTAACTTAAACTTGTCTAAACGTAACTTAAACTTGCCAAAACGTAACTTTAACTTGCCAAAACGTAACTTTAACTTGTCAAAATATATCTTTAACTTGAAAAAAATGGAACTTAAAAAGTCAAAACGTAACTTCAACTACTCAAATCGTAAATTTAATTTGTCAAACGTAACTTTAACTTGTTAAAACGTAACATTAACTTGTCTAAACGTATTTAACTTGTCAAAACGTAACTTTAACTTGTCTAAATGTAACTTTAACTTGTCAAATCTTAACTTTAACTTGTAAAAAATGGAACTTTAAACAGTCAAAACGTAAGTTCAACTACTCAAATCGTAACTTTAAGTTGTCAAAACGTAACTTTAACTTGTTAAAACATAACTTTAACTTGTCAAAACGTAACTTTAACTTGCGAAAACGTAACTTTAACTTGTCAAAACGTAACTTTAACTTGTCAAAATGTAACTTTCACTTGTAAAAATGTAACTTTAACTTGTCAAAATCGTAACTTTAAACAGTCAAAACGTAACTTCAACTACTGAAATCGTAACTTAAACATGTCAAAACGTAACTTAAACATGTCAAAACGTAACTGAAACATGTCAAAACGTAACTTTAACATATCAAAACGTAACTTTAACTTGTAAAAAACATAGCTTTAAACAGTCAAAACGTCACTTTTACTACTCAAATCGTAACTTTATCTTGTGAAAACATAACTTAAACTTGTTAAAACGTATCTTTAACTTGTATAAACGTAACTTAAACATGTCAAATCGTAACTTAAACATGTCAAAACGTAACTTTAACTAGTAAAAAACGAACTTTAAAAAGTCAAAACGTAACTTTTACTACTCAAATCGTAACTTTAACATGTCAAAATATAACTTTAACTTGTTAAAACGTATCTTTAACTTGTCTAAATGTAACTTTAACTTGCCAAAACGTAACTTTAACATGTCACAACGTAACTTTATTTTGTCAAAACGTAACTTTAATTTGTCAAAATCGTAAATTTAAACAATCAAAACGTAACTTCTACTACTCAAATCGTAACTTAAACATGTCAAAACGTAACTCTAACATGTCAAAACGTAACTTTAACTAGTAAAAAACGTAACTTTAAAAAGTCAAAACGTAACTCTTACTACTCAAATCGTATCTTTAACTTGTCTGAACGTAACTTTAACTTGCCAAAACGTAACTTTAACATGTCACAACGTAACTTTATTTTATCAAAATGTAACTTTAACTTGTAAAAAACGTAACATGAAACAGTCAAAACGTATCTTGAACTACTCAAATCCTAACTTTAACTTGTCAAAACGTAACTTTAATTTGTCAAAATCGTAACTTTAAACAATCAAAACGTAACTTCTACTACTCAAATTGTAACTTTAACATGTCAAACCGTAACTTTAACTTGTCAAAACGTTACTTTAACTTTTCAAAACGTTACTTTAACTTGTCAAAACATAACTTTAAATAGCCAAACGTAACTTCAACTACTCAAATCGTAACTTTAACTTGTCAAAACGTAACTTTAACAAGTTAAAATATAACTTTAACTTGTCTAAACGTAACTTTAAACAGTCAAAACGTAACTTCAACTTCTCAAATCGTAACTTTAACTTGTCAAAACACAACTTTAACATGTTAAAACGTAACTTAAACTTGTCTAAACGTAACTTTAACTTGCCAAAACGTAACTTTAACTTGTCAAAATGTAAATTTAACTTGTCAAAATGTAACTTTAACTTGTAAAAAATGTAACCTAAAAAGTCAAAACGTAACTTTAACTACTCAAATCGTAACTTTAACTTGTCAAAACGTAACTTTAACTTGTTAAAACGTAACTTTAACTTGTCTAAACGTAACTTTAACTTGTCAAAACGTAACTTTAACTGGTCAAAATGTAACTTTAACTTGTCAAAACTTAACTTTAAATTGTAAAAAATGGAACTTTAAACAGTCAAAACGTAACTTCAACTACTCAAATCGTAACTTTAACTTATCAAAACATAACTTTAAATTATTAAAACGTAACTTTAACTTGTCTAAACGTAAGTTTAACTTGCGAAAACGTAACTTTATCTTGTCAAAACGTAACTTTAACTTGTCAAGACGTAACTTTAACTTGTTAAAATGTAACTTTAACTTGTCAAAATCGTAACTTTAAACAGCCAAAACGTAACTTCAACCACTCAAATCGTAACTTAAACATGTCAAAACGTAACTGAAACATGTCAAAACGTAACTTTAACATGTCAAACCTTAACTTTAACTTGTCAAAACGTAACTTTAATTTGTAAAAAATGTAACTGTAAACAGTCTAAACGTAACTTTAACTACTCAAATCGTAACATTAACTTGTCAAAACATAACTTTAACTTGTTAAAACGTATCTTTAACTTGTCTAAACGTAAATTTAACTTGCCAAAACGTAACTTTAACATGTCACAACGTAACTTTATTTTGTCAAAATGTAACTTTAAATTGTATTAAACGTAACTTCAAACAGTCAAAACGTAACTTCAACTACTCAAATCCTAACTTTAAGTTGTCAAAACATAACTTTAACTTGTCAAAATCGTATTTTGAAACAATCAAAACGTAACTTCTACTACTCATATCGTATTTTTAACATGTCAAACCGTAACTTTAAATTGTCAAAACGTAACTTTAACTTGTCAAAACGTAACTTTAAACAGTCAAAACGTAACTTCAACTACTCAAATCGTAACTTTAACTTGTCAAAACGTAAATTTAAAAAGTTAAAACATAACTTTAACTTGTCTAAACGTAAATTTAAACAGTCAAAACGTAACTTCAACTACTCAAATCGTAACTTTAACTTGTCAAAACATAACTTTAACATGTTAAAACGTAACTTTAACTTGTCTAAACGTATCTTTAAGTTGCCAAAACGTAACTTTAATTTGTCAAAACGTAACTTTAACTTTTCAAAATGTAACTTTAACTTGTAAAAATTGTAACTTAAAAAGTCAAAACGTAACTTCAACTACTCAAATCGTAACTTTAATTTGTCAAAACGTAACTTTAACTTGTTAAAACGTAACATTAACTTGTCTAAACGTAACTTTAACTTGTCAAAACGTAACTTTAACTTGTTAAAACGTAACTTTAACTTGTCTAAACGTAACTTTAACTTGTCAAAACGTAACTTTAACTTGTCAAAATGTAACTTTAACTTGTCAAAACTTAACTTTAAATTGTAAAAAATGGAACTTTAAACAGTCAAAACGTAACTTCAACTACTCAAATCGTAACTTTAACTTATCAAAACATAACTTTAAATTGTTAAAACGTAACTTTAACTTGTCTAAACGTAAGTTTAACTTGCGAAAACGTAACTTTATCTTGTCAAAACGTAACTTTAACTTGTCAAGACGTAACTTTAACTTGTCAAAATGTAACTTTAACTTGTCAAAATCGTAACTTTAAACAGCCAAAACGTAACTTCAACCACTCAAATCGTAACTTAAACATGTCAAAACGTAACTGAAACATGTCAAAATGTAACTTTAACATGTCAAACCTTAACTTTAACTTGTCAAAACGTAACTTTAATTTGTAAAAAATGTAACTTTAAATAGTCTAAACGTAACTTTTACTACTCAAATCGTAACATTAACTTGTCAAAACATAACTTTAACTTGTTAAAACGTATCTTTAACTTGTCTAAACGTAAATTTAACTTGCCAAAACGTAACTTTAACATGTCACAACGTAACTTTATTTTGTCAAAATGTAACTTTAAATTGTATTAAACGTAACTTCAAACAGTCAAAACGTAACTTCAACTACTCAAATCCTAACTTTAAGTTGTCAAAACATAACTTTAACTTGTCAAAATCGTATTTTGAAACAATCAAAACGTAACTTCTACTACTCATATCGTATTTTTAACATGTCAAACCGTAACTTTAACTTGTCAAAATGTAACTTTAACTTGTCAAAACGTAACTTTAAACAGTCAAAACGTAACTTCAACTACTCAAATCGTAACTTTAACTTGTCAAAACGTAAATTTAAAAAGTTAAAACATAACTTTAACTTGTCTAAACGTAAATTTAAACAGTCAAAACGTAACTTCAACTACTCAATTCGTAACTTTAACTTGTCAAAACATAACTTTAACATGTTAAAACGTAACTTTAACTTGTCTAAACGTATCTTTAAGTTGCCAAAACGTAACTTTAATTTGTCAAAACGTAACTTTAACTTTTCAAAATGTAACTTTAACTTGTAAAAATTGTAACTTAAAAAGTCAAAACGTAACTTCAACTACTCAAATCGTAACTTTAACTTGTCAAAACGTAACTTTAACTTGTTAAAACGTAACATTAACTTGTCTAAACGTAACTTTAACTTGTCAAAACGTAACTTTAACTTGTCTAAATGTAACTTTTACTTGTCAAAACGTAACTTTAACTTGTCAAAACGTAAATTTAAACAGTCAAAATGTAACTTCAACTACTCAAATCGTAACTTTAACTTGTCAAAACGTAAATTTAACAAGTTAAAACATAACTTTATCTTGTCTAAACGTAACTTTAAACAGTCAAAACGTAACTTCAACTACTCAAATCGTAACTTTAACTTGTCAAAACATAACTTTAACATGTTAAAACGTAACTTAAACTTGTCTAAACATAACTTAAACTTGCCAAAACGTAACTTTAACTTGCCAAAACGTAACTTTAACTTGTCAAAATATATCTTTAACTTGAAAAAAATGGAACTTAAAAAGTCAAAACGTAACTTCAACTACTCAAATCGTAAATTTAATTTGTCAAACGTAACTTTAACTTGTTAAAACGTAACATTAACTTGTCTAAACGTATTTAACTTGTCAAAACGTAACTTTAACTTGTCTAAATGTAACTTTAACTTGTCAAATCTTAACTTTAACTTGTAAAAAATGGAACTTTAAACAGTCAAAACGTAAGTTCAACTACTCAAATCGTAACTTTAAGTTGTCAAAACGTAACTTTAACTTGTTAAAACATAACTTTAACTTGTCAAAACGTAACTTTAACTTGCGAAAACGTAACTTTAACTTGTCAAAACGTAACTTTAACTTGTAAAAATGTAACTTTCAATTGTAAAAATGTAACTTTAACTTGTCAAAATCGTAACTTTAAACAGTCAAAACGTAACTTCAACTACTGAAATCGTAACTTAAACATGTCAAAACGTAACTTAAACATGTCAAAACGTAACTGAAACATGTCAAAACGTAACTTTAACATATCAAAACGTAACTTTAACTTGTAAAAAACATAGCTTTAAACAGTCAAAACGTCACTTTTACTACTCAAATCGTAACTTTATCTTGTGAAAACATAACTTAAACTTGTTAAAACGTATCTTTAACTTGTATAAACGTAACTTAAACATGTCAAATCGTAACTTAAACATGTCAAAACGTAACTTTAACTAGTAAAAAACGAACTTTAAAAAGTCAAAACGTAACTTTTACTACTCAAATCGTAACTTTAACTTGTCAAAACATAACTTAACTTGTTGAAACGTATCTTTAACTTGTCTGAACGTAACTTTAACTTGCCAAAACGTAACTTTAACATGTCAGAACGTAACTTTATTTTGTCAAAATGTAACTTTAACTTGTAAAAAAAGTAACATGAAACAGTCAAAACGTATCTTGAACTACTCAAATCCTAACTTTAACTTGTCAAAACGTAACTTTAATTTGTCAAAATCGTAACTTTAAACAATCAAAACGTAACTTCTACTACTCAAATTGTAACTTTAACATGTCAAACCGTAACTTTAACTTGTCAAAACGTTACTTTAACTTGTCAAAACGTAACTTTAATTTGTCAAAATCGTAACTTTAAACAATCAAAACGTAACTTCTAGTACTCAAATTGTAACTTTAACATGTCAAACCGTAACTTTAACTTGTCAAAACGTTACTTTAACTTTTCAAAACGTAACTTTAACTTGTCTAAACGTAACTTTAAACAGTCAAAACGTAACTTCAACTACTCAAATCGTAACTTTAACTTGTCAAAACACAACTTTAACATGTTAAAACGTAACTTAAACTTGTCTAAACGTAACTTTAACTTGCCAAAACGTAACTTTAACTTGTCAAAACGTAACTTTAACTTGTCAAAATGTAACTTTAACTTGTAAAATATGTATCCTAAAAAGTCAAAACGTAACTTTAACTACTCAAATCGTAACTTTAACTTGTCAAAACGTAACTTTAACTTGTTAAAAAGTAACTTTAACTTGTCTAAACGTAACTTTAACTTGTCAAAACGTAACTTTAACTTGTCAAAATGTAACTTTAACTTGTCAAAACTTAACTTTAAATTGTAAAAAATCGAACTTTAAACAGTCAAAACGTAACTTCAACTACTCAAATCGTAACTTTAACTTATCAAAACATAACTTTAAATTGTTAAAACGTAAGTTTAACTTGTCTAAACGTAAGTTTAACTTGCGAAAACGTAACTTTATCTTGTCAAAACGTAACTTTAACTTGTCAAGACGTAACTTTAACTTATCAAAATGTAACTTTAACTTGTCAAAATCGTAACTTTAAACAGCCAAAACGTAACTTCAACCACTCAAATCGTAACTTAAACATGTCAAAACGTAACTGAAACATGTCAAAACGTAACTTTAACATGTCAAACCTTAACTTTAACTTGTCAAAACGTAACTTTAATTTGTAAAAAATGTAACTTTAAACAGTCTAAACGTAACTTTTTCTACTCAAATCGTAACATTAACTTGTCAAAACATAACTTTAACTTGTTAAAACGTATCTTTAACTTGTCTAAACGTAAATTTAACTTGCCAAAACGTAACTTTAACATGTCACAACGTAACTTTATTTTGTCAAAATGTAACTTTAAATTGTATTAAACGTAACTTCAAACAGTCAAATTGTAACTTCAACTACTCAAATCCTAACTTTAAGTTGTCAAAACATAACTTTAACTTGTCAAAATCGTATTTTGAAACAATCAAAACGTAACTTCTACTACTCATATCGTATTTTTAACATGTCAAACCGTAACTTTAACTTGTCAAAACGTAACTTTAACTTGTCAAAACGTAACTTTAACTTGTCAAAACGTAACTTTAAACAGTCAAAACGTAACTTCAACTACTCAAATCGTAACTTTAACTTGTCAAAACGTAAATTTAAAAAGTTAAAACATAACTTTAACTTGTCTAAACGTAACTTTAAACAGTCAAAACGTAACTTCAACTACTCAAATCGTAACTTTAACTTGTCAAAACGTAACTTTAACTTGTTAAAACGTAACATTAACTTGTCTAAACGTAACTTTAACTTGTCAAAACGTAACTTTAACTTGTCTAAATGTAACTTTAACTTGTCAAAACGTAACTTTAACTTGTCAAAACGTAAATTTAAACAGTCAAAACGTAACTTCAACTACTCAAATCGTAACTTTAACTTGTCAAAACGTAAATTTAACAAGTTAAAACATAACTTTATCTTGTCTAAACGTAACTTTAAACAGTCAAAACGTAACTTCAACTACTCAAATCCTAACTTTAACTTGTCAAAACATAACTTTAACATGTTAAAACGTAACTTAAACTTGTCTAAACTTAACTTAAACTTGCCAAAACGTAACTTTAACATGTCAAAACGTAACTTTAACTTGTCAAAATATAACTTTTACTTGAAAAAAATGGAACTTAAAAAGTCAAAACGTAACTTCAACTACTCAAATCGTAAATTTAATTTGTCAAAACGTAACTTTAACTTGTTAAAACGTAACATTAACTTGTCTAAACGTAACTTTAACTTGTCAAAACGTAACTTTAACTTGTCTAAATGTAACTTTAACTTGTCAAAACTTAACTTTAACTTGTAAAAAATGGAACTTTAAACAGTCAAAACGTAAGTTCAACTACTCAAATCGTAACTTTAAGTTGTCAAAACGTAACTTTAACTTGTTAAAACATAACTTTAACTTGTCTAAACGTAACTTTAACTTGCGAAAACGTAACTTTAACTTGTCAAAACGTTACTTTAACTTGTCAAAATGTAACTTTAACTTGTCAAAATGTAACTTTAACTTGTCAAAATCGTAACTTTAAACAGTCAAAACGTAACTTCAACTACTCAAATCGTAACTTAAACATGTCAAAACGTAACTTAAACATGTCAAAGCGTAACTGAAACATGTCAAAACGTAACTTTAACATATCAAAACGTAACTTTAACTTGTAAAAAACATAGCTTTAAACAGTCAAAACGTCACTTTTACTACTCAAATCGTAACTTTATCTTGTGAAAACATAACTTAAACTTGTTAAAACGTATCTTTAACTTGTATAAACGTAACTTAAACATGTCAAATCGTAACTTAAACATGTCAAAACGTAACTTTAACTAGTAAAAAACGTAACTTTAAAAAGTCAAAACGTAACTTTTACTACTCAAATCGTAACTTTAACTTGTCAAAACATAACTTTAACTTGTTAAAACGTAACTTTAACTTGTCTAAACGTAAGTTTAACTTGCGAAAACGTAACTTTATCTTGTCAAAACGTAACTTTAACTTGTCAAGACGTAACTTTAACTTGTCAAAATGTAACTTTAACTTGTCAAAATCGTAACTTTAAACAGCCAAAACGTAACTTCAACCACTCAAATCGTAACTTAAACATGTCAAAACGTAACTGAAACATGTCAAAACGTAACTTTAACATGTCAAACCGTAACTTTAACTTGTCAAAACGTAACTTTAATTTGTAAAAAATGTAACTTTAAACAGTCTAAACGTAACTTTTACTACTCAAATCGTAACATTAACTTGTCAAAACATAACTTTAACTTGTCAAAACGTAACTTTAACTACTCAAATCGTAACTTTAACTTGTCAAAACGTAACTTTAACATGTTAAAACGTAACTTTAACTTGTCTAAACGTAACTTTAAATTTTCAAAACGTAACTTTAACTTGTCAAAACGTAACTTTAACTTGTCAAAACGTAACTTTAACTTGTCAAAATGTAACTTCAACTTGTCAAAACACAACTTTAACATGTTAAAACGTAACTTAAACTTGTCTAAACGTAACTTTAACTTGCCAAAACGTAACTTTAACTTGTCAAAACGTAACTTTAACTTGTCAAAATGTAACTTTAACTTGTAAAAAATGTAACCTAAAAAGTCAAAACGTAACTTTAACTACTCAAATCGTAACTTTAACTTGTCAAAACGTAACTTTAACTTGTTAAAAAAGTAACTTTAACTTGTCTAAACGTAACTTTAACTTGTCAAAACGTAACTTTAACTTGTCAAAATGTAACTTTAACTTGTTAAAACTTAACTTTAAATTGTAAAAAATGGAACTTTAAACAGTCAAAACGTAACTTCAACTACTCAAATCGTAACTTTAACTTATCAAAACATAACTTTAACTTGTTAAAACGTAACTTTAACTTGTCTAAACGTAAGTTTAACTTGCGAAAACGTAACTTTATGTTGTCAAAACGTAACTTTAACTTGTCAAGACGTAAATTTAACCTGTCAAAATGTAACTTTAACTTGTCAAAATCGTAACTTTAAACAGCCAAAACGTAACTTCAACCACTCAAATCGTAACTTAAACATGTCAAAACGTAACTGAAACATGTCAAAACGTAACTTTAACATGTCAAACCGTAACTGTAACTTGTCAAAACGTAACTTTAATTTGTAAAAAATGTAATTTTAAACAGTCTAAACGTAACTTTTACTACTCAAATCGTAACATTAACTTGTCAAAACATAACTTTAACTTGTTAAAACGTATCTTTAACTTGTCTAAACGTAAATTTAACTTGCCAAAACGTAACTTTAACATGTCACAACGTAACTTTATTTTGTCAAAATGTAACTTTAAATTGTATTAAATGTAACTTCAAACAGTCAAAACGTAACTTCAACTACTCAAATCCTAACTTTAACTTGTCAAAACATAACTTTAACTTGTCAAAATCGTATTTTGAAACAATCAAAACGTAACTTCTACTACTCATATCGTATTTTTAACATGTCAAAACCGTAACTTTAACTTGTCAAAACGTAACTTTAACTTGTCAAAACGTAACTTTCACTTGTCAAAACGTAACTTTAAACAGTCAAAACGTAACTTCAACTACTCAAATCGTAACTTTAACTTGTCAAAACGTAAATTAAAAAAGTTAAAACATAACTTTAACTTGTCTAAACGTAACTTTAAACAGTCAAAACGTAACTTCAACTACTCAAATCGTAACTTTAACTTGTCAAAACATAACTTTAACATGTTAAAACGTAACTTTAACTTGTCTAAACGTATCTTTAAGTTGCCAAAGTGTAACTTTAATTTGTCAAAACGTAACTTTAACTTTTCAAAATGTAACTTTAACTTGTAAAAATTGTAACTTAAAAAGTCAAAACGTAACTTCAACTACTCAAATCGTAACTTTAACTTGTCAAAACGTAACTTTAACTTGTTAAAACGTAACATTAACTTGTCTAAACGTAACTTTAACTTGTCAAAACGTAACTTTAACTTGTCTAAATGTAACTTTAACTTGTCAAAACGTAACTTTAACTTGTCAAAACGTAAATTTAAACAGTCAAAACGTAACTTCAACTACTCAAATCGTAACTTTAATTTGTCAAAACGTAACTTTAACTTGTTAAAACGTAACATTAACTTGTCTAAACGTAACTTTAACTTGTCAAAACGTAAATTTAACTTGTCTAAATGTAACTTTAACTTGTCAAAACTTAACTTTAACTTGTAAAAAATGGAACTTTAAACAGTCAAAACGTAAGTTCAACTACTCAAATCGTAACTTTAAGTTGTCAAAACATAACTTTAACTTGTTAAAACATAACTTTAACTTGAATAAACGTAACTTTAACTTGCGAAAACGTAACTTTAACTTGTCAAAACGTAACTTTAACTTGTCAAAATGTAACTTTAACTTGTCAAAATGTAACTTTAACTTGTCAAAATCGTAACTTTAAACAGTCAAAACGTAACTTCAACTACTCAAATCGTAACTTAAACATGTCAAAACGTAACTCAAACATGTCAAAACGTAACTGAAACATGTCAAAACGTAACTTTAACATATCAAAACGTAACTTTAACATATCAAAACGTAACTTTAACTTGTAAAAAACATAGCTTTAAACAGTCAAAACGTCACTTTTACTACGCAAATCGTAACTTTATCTTGTGAAAACATAACTTAAACTTGTTAAAACGTTTCTTTAACTTGTATAAACGTAACTTAAACATGCCAAACCGTAACTTAAACATGTCTAAACGTAACTTTAACTAGTAAAAAACGTAACTTTAAAAAGTCAAAACGTAACTTTTACTACTCAAATCGTAACTTTAACTTGTCAAAACATAACTTAACTTGTTGAAACGTATCTTTAACTTGTCTGAACGTAACTTTAACTTGCCAAAACGTAACTTTAACATGTCACAACGTAACTTTATTTTGTCAAAATGTAACTTTAACTTGTAAAAAACGTAACATGAAACAGTCAAAACGTATCTTGAACTACTCAAATCCTAACTTTAACTTGTCAAAACGTAAATTTAATTTGTCAAAATCGTAACTTTAAACAATCAAAACGTAACTTCTACTACTCAAATTGTAACTTTAACATGTCAAACCGTAACTTTAACTTGTCAAAACGTTACTTTAACTTTTCAAAACGTTACTTTAACTTGTCAAAACATAACTTTAAACAGCCAAACGTAACTTCAACTACTCAAATCGTAACTTTAACTTGTCAAAACGTAACTTTAACAAATTAAAATATAACTTTAACTTGTCTAAACGTAACCTTAAACAGTCAAAACGTAACTTCAATTACTCAAATCGTAACTTTAACTTGTCAAAACACAACTTTAACATGTTAAAACGTAACTTAAACTTGTCTAAACGTAACTTTAACTTGCCAAAACGTAACTTTAACTTGTCAAAACGTAACTTTAACTTGTCAAAATGTAACTTTAACTTGTAAAAAATGTAACCTAAAAAGTCAAAACGTAACTTTAACTACTCAAATCGTAACTTTAACTTGTCAAAACGTAACTTTAACTTGTTAAAAAGTAACTTTAACTTGTCTAAACGTAACTTTAACTTGTCAAAACGTAACTTTAACTTGTCAAAATGTAACTTTGACTTGTCAAAACTTAACTTTAAATTGTAAAAAATGGAACTTTAAACAGTCAAAACGTAACTTCAACTACTCAAATCGTAACTTTAACTTATCAAAACAAAACTTTAAATTGTTAAAACGTAACTTTAACTTGTCTAAACGTAAGTTTAACTTGCGAAAACGTAACTTTATCTTGTCAAAACGTAACTTTAACTTGTCAAGACATAACTTTAACTTGTCAAAATGTAACTTTAACTTGTCAAAATCGTAACTTTAAACAGCCAAAACGTAACTTCAACCACTCAAATCTTAACTTAAACATGTCAAAACGTAACTGAAACATGTCAAAACGTAACTTTAACATGTCAAACCTTAACTTTAACTTGTCAAAACGTAACTTTAATTTGTAAAAAATGTAACTTTAAACAGTCTAAACGTAACTTTTACTACTCAAATCGTAACATTAACTTGTCAAAACATAACTTTAACTTGTTAAAACGTATCTTTAACTTGTCTAAACGTAAATTTAACTTGCCAAAACGTAACTTTAACATGTCACAACGTAACTTTATTTTGTCAAAATGTAACTTTAAATTGTATTAAACGTAACTTCAAACAGTCAAATTGTAACTTCAACTACTCAAATCCTAACTTTAAGTTGTTAAAACATAACTTTAACTTGTCAAAATCGTATTTTTAAACAATCAAAACGTAACTTCTACTACTCATATCGTATTTTTAACATGTCAAACCGTAACTTTAACTTGTCAAAACGTAACTTTAACTTGTCAAAACGTAACTTTAACTTGTCAAAACGTAACTTTAAACAGTCAAAACGTAACTTCAACTACTCAAATCGTAACTTTAACTTGTCAAAACGTAAATTTAAAAAGTTAAAACATAACTTTAACTTGTCTAAACGTAACTTTAAACAGTCAAAACGTAACTTCAACTACTCAAATCATAACTTTAACTTGTTAAAACATAACTTTAACATGTTAAAACGTAACTTTAACTTGTCTAAACGTATCTTTAAGTTGCCAAAACGTAACTTTAATTTGGCAAAACGTAACTTTAACTTTTCAAAATGTAACTTTAACTTGTAAAAATTGTAACTTAAAAAGTCAAAACGTAACTTCAACTACTCAAATCGTAACTTTAACTTGTCAAAATGTAACTTTAACTTGTTAAAACGTAACATTAACTTGTCTAAACGTAACTTTAACTTGTCAAAACGTAACTTTAACTTGTCTAAATGTAACTTTAACTTGTCAAAACGTAACTTTAACTTGTCAAAACGTAAATTTAAACAGTCAAAACGTAACTTCAACTACTCAAATCGTAACTTTAACTTGTCAAAACGTAAATTGAACAAGTTAAAACATAACTTTATCTTGTCTAAACGTAACTTTAAACAGTCAAAACGTAACTTCAACTACTCAAATCGTAACTTGAACTTGTCAAAACATAACTTTAACATGTTAAAACGTAACTTAAACTTGTCTAAACGTAACTTAAACTTGCCAAAACGTAACTTTAACTTGTCAAAACGTAACTTTAACTTGTCAAAATATAACTTTTACTTGAAAAAAATGGAACTTAAAAAGTCAAAACGTAACTTCAACTACTCAAATCGTAAATTTAATTTGTCAAAACGTAACTTTAACTTGTTAAAACGTAACATTAACTTGTCTAAACGTAACTTTAACTTGTCAAAACGTAACTTTAACTTGTCTAAATGTAACTTTAACTTCTCAAAACTTAACTTTAACTTGTAAAAAATGGAACTTTAAACAGTCAAAACGTAAGTTCAACTACTCAAATCGTAACTTTAAGTTGTCAAAACGTAACTTTAACTTGTTAAAACATAACTTTAACTTGTCTAAACGTAACTTTAACTTGCGAAAACGTAACTTTAACTTGTCAAAACGTTACTTTAACTTGTCAAAATGTAACTTTAACTTGTCAAAATGTAACTTTAACTTGTCAAAATCGTAACATTAAACAGTCAAAACGTAACTTCAACTACTCAAATCGTAACTTAAACATGTCAAAACGTAACTTAAACATGTCAAAACGTAACTGAAACATGTCAAAACGTAACTTTAACATATCAAAACGTAACTTTAACTTGTAAAAAACATAGCTTTAAACAGTCAAAACGTCACTTTTACTACTCAAATCGTAACTTTATCTTGTGAAAACATAACTTAAACTTGTTAAAACGTAACTTTAACTTGTATAAACGTAACTTAAACATGTCAAATCGTAACTTAAACATGTCTAAACGTAACTTTAACTAGTAAAAAACGTAACTTTAAAAAGTCAAAACGTAACTTTTACTACTCAAATCGTAACTTTAACTTGTCAAAACATAACTTAACTTGTTGAAACGTATCTTTAACTTGTCTGAACGTAACTTTAACTTGCCAAAACGTAACTTTAACATGTCACAACGTAACTTTATTTTGTCAAAATGTAACTTTAACTTGTAAAAAAGGTAACATGAAACAGTCAAAACGTATCTTGAACTACTCAAATCCTAACTTTAACTTGTCAAAACGTAACTTTAATTTGTCAAAATCGTAACTTTAAACAATCAAAACGTAACTTCTACTACTCAAATTGTAACTTTAACATGTCAAACCGTAACTTTAACTTGTCAAAACGTTACTTTAACTTTTCAAAACGTTACTTTAACTTGTCAAAACATAACTTTAAACAGCCAAACGTAACTTCAACTACTCAAATCGTAACTTTAACTTGTCAAAACGTAACTTTAACAAGTTAAAATATAACTTTAACTTGTCTAAACGTAACTTTAAACAGTCAAAACGTAACTTCAACTACTCAAATCGTAACTTTAACTTGTCAAAACACAACTTTAACATGTTAAAACGTAACTTAAACTTGTCTAAACGTAACTTTAACTTGCCAAACGGTAACTTTAACTTGTCAAAACGTAACTTTAACTTGTCAAAATGTAACTTTAACTTGTAAAAAATGTAACCTAAAAAGTCAAAACGTAACTTTAACTACTCAAATCGTAACTTTAACTTGTCAAAACGTAACTTTAACTTGTTAAAACGTAACTTTAACTTGTCTAAACGTAACTTTAACTTGTCAAAACGTAACTTTAACTTGTCAAAATGTAACTTTAACTTGTCAAAACTTAATTTTAAATTGTAAAAAATGGAACTTTAAACAGTCAAAACGTAACTTCAACTACTCAAATCGTAAATTTAACTTATCAAAACATAACTTTAACTTGTTAAAACGTAACTTTAACTTGTCTAAACGTAAGTTTAACTTGCGAAAACGTAACTTTATCTTGTCAAAACGTAACTTTAACTTGTCAAGACGTAACTTTAACTTGTCAAAATGTAACTTTAACTTGTCAAAATCGTAACTTTAAACAGCCAAAACGTAACTTTAACCACTCAAATCGTAACTTAAACATGTCAAAACGTAACTGAAACATGTCAAAACGTAACTTTAACATGTCAAACCGTAACTTTAACTTGTCAAAACGTAACTTTAATTTGTAAAAAATGTAACTTTAAACAGTCTAAACGTAACTTTTACTACTCAAATCGTAACATTAACTTGTCAAAACATAACTTTAACTTGTCAAAACGTAACTTTAACTACTCAAATCGTAACTTTAACTTGTCAAAACGTAACTTTAACATGTTAAAACGTAACTTTAACTTGTCTAAACGTAACTTTAACTTGTCAAAACGTAACTTTAACTTGTCAAAACGTAACTTTAACTTGTCAAAACGTAACTTTAACTTGTCAAAATGTAACTTTAACTTGTCAAAACACAACTTTAACATGTTAAAACGTAACTTAAACTTGTCTAAACGTAACTTTAACTTGCCAAAACGTAACTTTAACTTGTCAAAACGTAACTTTAACTTGTCAAAATGTAACTTTAACTTGTAAAAAATGTAACCTAAAAAGTCAAAACGTAACTTTAACTACTCAAATCGTAACTTTAACTTGTCAAAACGTAACTTTAACTTGTTAAAACGTAACTTTAAGTTGTCTAAACGTAACTTTAACTTGTCAAAACGTAACTTTAACTTGTCAAAATGTAACTTTAACTTGTTAAAACTTAACTTTAAATTGTAAAAAATAGAACTTTAAACAGTCAAAACGTAACTTCAACTACTCAAATCGTAACTTTAACTTATCAAAACATAACTTTAACTTGTTAAAACGTAACTTTAACTTGTCTAAACGTAAGTTTAACTTGCGAAAACGTAACTTTATGTTGTCAAAACGTAACTTTAACTTGTCAAGACGTAACTTTAACCTGTCAAAATGTAACTTTAACTTGTCAAAATCGTAACTTTAAACAGCCAAAACGTAACTTCAACCACTCAAATCGTAACTTAAACATGTTTAAACGTAACTGAAACATGTCAAAACGTAACTTTAACATGTCAAACCGTAACTTTAACTTGTCAAAACGTAACTTTAATTTGTAAAAAATGTAACTTTAAACAGTCTAAACGTAACTTTTACTACTCAAATCGTAACATTAACTTGTCAAAACATAACTTTAACTTGTTAAAACGTATCTTTAACTTGTCTAAACGTAAATTTAACTTGCCAAAACGTAACTTTAACATGTCACAACGTAACTTTATTTTGTCAAAATGTAACTTTAAATTGTATTAAATGTAACTTCAAACAGTCAAAACGTAACTTCAACTACTCAAATCCTAACTTTAACTTGTCAAAACATAACTTTAACTTGTCAAAATCGTATTTTGAAACAATCAAAACGTAACTTCTACTACTCATATCGTATTTTTAACATGTCAAACCGTAACTTTAACTTGTCAAAACGTAACTTTAACTTGTCAAAACGTAACTTTAACTTGTCAAAACGTAACTTTAAACAGTCAAAACGTAACTTCAACTACTCAAATCGTAACTTTAACTTGTCAAAACATAACTTTAACATGTTAAAACGTAACTTTAACTTGTCTAAACGTATCTTTAAGTTGCCAAAACGTAACTTTAATTTGTCAAAACGTAACTTTAACTTTTCAAAATGTAACTTTAACTTGTAAAAATTGTAACTTAAAAAGTCAAAACGTAACTTCAACTACTCAAATCGTAACTTTAACTTGTCAAAACATAACTTAACTTGTTGAAACGTATCTTTAACTTGTCTGAACGTAACTTTAACTTGCCAAAACGTAACTTTAACATGTCACAACGTAACTTTATTTTGTCAAAATGTAACTTTAACTTGTAAAAAACGTAACATGAAACAGTCAAAACGTATCTTGAACTACTCAAATCCTAACTTTAACTTGTCAAAACGTAAATTTAATTTGTCAAAATCGTAACTTTAAACAATCAAAACGTAACTTCTACTACTCAAATTGTAACTTTAACATGTCAAACCGTAACTTTAACTTGTCAAAACGTTACTTTAACTTTTCAAAACGTTACTTTAACTTGTCAAAACATAACTTTAAACAGCCAAATGTAACTTCAACTACTCAAATCGTAACTTTAACTTGTCAAAACGTAACTTTAACAAGTTAAAATATAACTTTAACTTGTCTAAACGTAACCTTAAACAGTCAAAACGTAACTTCAATTACTCAAATCGTAACTTTAACTTGTCAAAACACAACTTTAACATGTTAAAACGTAACTTAAACTTGTCTAAACGTAACTTTAACTTGCCAAAACGTAACTTTAACTTGTCAAAACGTAACTTTAACTTGTCAAAATGTAACTTTAACTTGTAAAAAATGTAACCTAAAAAGTCAAAACGTAACTTTAACTACTCAAATCGTAACTTTAACTTGTCTAAACGTAACTTTAACTTGTCAAAACGTAACTTTAACTTGTCAAAATGTAACTTTAACTTGTCAAAACTTAACTTTAAATTGTAAAAAATGGAACTTTAAACAGTCAAAACGTAACTTCAACTACTCAAATCGTAACTTTAACTTATCAAAACATAACTTTAACTTGTTAAAACGTAACTTTAACTTGTCTAAACGTAAGTTTAACTTGCGAAAACGTAACTTTATGTTGTCAAAACGTAACTTTAACTTGTCAAGACGTAACTTTAACCTGTCAAAATGTAACTTTAACTTGTCAAAATCGTAACTTTAAACAGCCAAAACGTAACTTCAACCACTCAAATCGTAACTTAAACATGTCAAAACGTAACTGAAACATGTCAAAACGTAACTTTAACATGTCAAACCGTAACTTTAACTTGTCGAAACGTAACTTAAATTTGAAAAAAATGTAACTTTAAACAGTCTAAACGTAACTTTTACTACTCAAATCGTAACATTAACTTGTCAAAACATAACTTTAACTTGTTAAAACGTATCTTTAACTTGTCTAAACGTAAATTTAACTTGCCAAAACGTAACTTTAACATGTCACAACGTAACTTTATTTTGTCAAAATGTAACTTTAAATTGTATTAAATGTAACTTCAAACAGTCAAAACGTAACTTCAACTACTCAAATCCTAACTTTAACTTGTCAAAACATAACTTTAACTTGTCAAAATCGTATTTTGAAACAATCAAAACGTAACTTCTACTACTCATATCGTATTTTTAACATGTCAAACCGTAACTTTAACTTGTCAAAACGTAACTTTAACTTATCAAAACGTAACTTTCACTTGTCAAAACGTAACTTTAAACAGTCAAAACGTAACTTCAACTACTCAAATCGTAACTTTAACTTGTCAAAACGTAAATTTAAAAAGTTAAAACATAACTTTAACTTGTCTAAACGTAACTTTAAACAGTCAAAACGTAACTTCAACTACTAAAATCGTAACTTTAACTTGTCAAAACATAACTTTAACATGTTAAAACATAACTTTAACTTGTCTAAACGTATCTTTAAGTTGCCAAAACGTAACTTTAATTTGTCAAAACGTAACTTTAACTTTTCAAAATGTAACTTTAACTTGTAAAAATTGTAACTTAAAAAGTCAAAACGTAACTTCTACTACTCAAATCGTAACTTTAACTTGTCAAAACGTAACTTTAACTTGTTAAAACGTAACATTAACTTGTCTAAACGTAACTTTAACTTGTCAAAACGTAACTTTAACTTGTCTAAATGTAACTTTAACTTGTCAAAACGTAACTTTAACTTGTCAAAACGTAAATTTAAACAGTCAAAACGTAACTTCAACTACTCAAATCGTAACTTTAATTTGTCAAAACGTGACTTTAACTTGTTAAAACGTAACATTAACTTGTCTAAACGTAACTTTAACTTGTCAAAACGTAAATTTAACTTGTCTAAATGTAACTTTAACTTGTCAAAACTTAACTTTAACTTGTAAAAAATGGAACTTTAAACAGTCAAAACGTAAGTTCAACTACTCAAATTTTAACTTTAAGTTGTCAAAACATAACTTTAACTTGTTAAAACATAACTTTAACTTGAATAAACGTAACTTTAACTTGCGAAAACGTAACTTTAAATTGTCAAAACGTAACTTTAACTTGTCAAAATGTAACTTTAACTTGTCAAAATGTAACTTTAACTTGTCAAAATCGTAACTTTAAACAGTCAAAACGTAACTTCAACTACTCAAATCGTAACTTAAACATGTCAAAACGTAACTTAAACATGTCAAAACGTAACTGAAACATGTCAAAACGTAACTTTAACATATCAAAACGTAACTTTAACTTGTAAAAAACATAGCTTTAAACAGTCAAAACGTCACTTTTACTACTCAAATCGTAACTTTATCTTGTGAAAACATAACTTAAACTTGTTAAAACGTATCTTTAACTTGTATAAACGTAACTTAAACTTGTCAAATCGTAACTTAAACATGTCAAAACGTAACTTTAACTAGTAAAAAACGTAACTTTAAAAAGTCAAAACGTAACTTTTACTACTCAAATCGTAACTTTAACTTGTCAAAACATAACTTAACTTGTTGAAACGTATCTTTAACTTGTCTGAACGTAACTTTAACTTGCCAAAACGTAACTTTAACATGTCACAACGTAACTTTATTTTGTCAAAATGTAACTTTAATTTGTAAAAAACGTAACATGAAACAGTCAAAACGTATCTTGAACTACTCAAATCCTAACTTTAACTTGTCAAAACGTAACTTTAATTTGTCAAAATCGTAACTTTAAACAATCAAAACGTAACTTCTACTACTCAAATTGAAACTTTAACATGTCAAACCGTAACTTTAACTTGTCAAAACGTAACTTTAATTTGTAAAAAATGTAACTTTAAACAGTCTAAACGTAACTTTTACTACTCAAACCTTAACATTAACTTGTCAAAACATAACTTTAACTTGTTAAAACGTAACTTTAACTTGTCAAAACGTAACTTTAATTTGTAAAAAATGTAACTTTAAACAGTATAAACGTAACTTTTACTACTCAAATCGTAACATTAACTTGTCAAAACATAACTTTAACTTGTTAAAACGTAACTTTAACTTGTCTAAACGTAAGTTTAACTTGCGAAAACGTAACTTTATCTTGTCAAAACGTAACTTTAACTTGTCAAGACGTAACTTTAACTTGTCAAAATGTAACTTTAACTTGTCAAAATCGTAACTTTAAACAGCCAAAACGTAACTTCAACCACTCAAATCGTAACTTAAACATGTCAAAACGTAACTGAAACATGTCAAAACGTAACTTTAACATGTCAAACCGTAACTTTAACTTGTCAAAACGTAACTTTAATTTGTAAAAAACGTAACTTTAAACAGTCTAAACGTAACTTTTACTACTCAAATCGTAACATTAGCTTGTCAAAACATAACTTTAACTTGTTAAATCGTATCTTTAACTTGTCTAAACGTAAATTTAACTTGCCAAAACGTAACTTTAACATGTCACAACGTAACTTTATTTTGTTAAAATGTAACTTTAAATTGTATTAAACGTAACTTCAAACAGTCAAAACGTAACTTCAACTACTCAAATCCTAACTTTAACTTGTCAAAACATAACTTTAACTTGTCAAAATCGTATTTTGAAACAATCAAAACGTAACTTCTACTACTCATATCGTATTTTTAACATGTCGAACCGTAACTTTAACTTGTCAAAACGTAACTTTAACTTGTCAAAACGTAACTTTAAACAGTCAAAACGTAACTTCAACTACTCAAATCGTAACTTTAACTTGTCAAAACGTAAATTTAAAAAGTTAAAACATAACTTTAACTTGTCTAAACGTAACTTTAAACAGTCAAAACGTAACTTCAACTACTCAAATCGTAACTTTAACTTGTCAAAACATAACTTTAACATGTTAAAACGTAACTTTAACTTGTCTAAACGTATCTTTAAGTTGCCAAAACGTAACTTTAATTTGTCAAAACGTAACTTTAACTTTTCAAAATGTAACTTTAACTTGTAAAAATTGTAACTTAAAAAGTCAAAACGTAACTTCTACTACTCAAATCGTAACTTTAACTTGTCAAAACGTAACTTTAACTTGTTAAAACGTAACATTAACTTGTCTAAACGTAACTTTAACTTGTCAAAACGTAACTTTAACTTGTCTAAATGTAACTTTAACTTGTCAAAACGTAACTTTTAACTTGTCAAAAACGTAAATTTAAACAGTCAAAACGTAACTTCAACTACTCAAATCGTAACTTTAACTTGTCAAAACGTAAATTTAACAAGTTAAAACATAACTTTAACTTGTCTAAACGTAACTTTAAACAGTCAAAACGTAACTTAAACTACTCAAATCGTAACTTTAACTTGTCAAAACATAACTTTAACATGTTAAAACGTAACTTAAACTTGTCTAAACGTAACTTAAACTTGCCAAAACGTAACTTTAACTTGTCAAAACGTAACTTTAACTTGTCAAAATATAACTTTAACTTGAAAAAAATGGAACTTAAAAAGTCAAAATGTAACTTCAACTACTCAAATCGTAAATTTAATTTGTCAAAACGTAACTTTAACTTGTTAAAACGTAACATTAACTTGTCTAAACGTAACTTTAACTTGTCAAAACGTAACTTTAAGTTGTCTAAATGTAACTTTAACTTGTCAAAACTTAACTTTAACTTGTAAAAAATGGAACTTTAAACAGTCAAAACGTAAGTTCAACTACTCAAATCGTAACTTTAAGTTGTCAAAACGTAACTTTAACTTGTTGAAACATAATTTTAACTTGTCTAAACGTAACTTTAACTTGCGAAAACGTAACTTTACATTGTCAAAACGTTAACTTGTCAAAATGTAACTTTAACTTGTCAAAATGTAACTTTAACTTGTCAAAATCGAACTTTAAACAGTCAAAACGTAACTTCAACTACTCAAATCGTAACTTAAACATGTCAAAACGTAACTAAAACATGTCAAAACGTAACTGAAACATGTCAAAACGTAACTTTAACATATCAAAACGTAACTTTAACTTGTAAAAACATAGCTTTAAACAGTCAAAACGTCACTTTTACTATTCAAATTGTAACTTTATCTTGTGAAAACATAACTTAAACTTGTTATAACGTATCTTTAACTTGTATAAACGTAACTTAAACATGTCAAATCGTAACTTAAGCATGTCAAAACGTAACTTTAACTAGTAAAAATTGTAACTTTAAAAAGTCAAAACGTAACTTTTACTACTCAAATCGTAACTTTAACTTGTCAATACATAACTTTAACTTGTTGAAACGTATCTTTAACTTGTCTGAATGTAACTTTAATTTGTCAAAACATAACTTTAACATGTCACAACGTAACTTTATTTTGTCAAAATGTAACTTTAACTTGTAAAAAACGTAACATTAAACAGTCAAAACGTAACTTCAACTACTCAAATCCTAACTTTAACTTGTCAAATCGTAACTTTAATTTGTCAAAATCGTAACTTTAAACAATCAAAACGTAACTTCTACTACTCAAATTGAAACTTTAACATGTCAAACCGTAACTTTAACTTGTCAAAACGTAACTTTAATTTGTAAAAAATGTAACTTTAAACAGTCTAAACGTAACTTTTACTACTCAAATCTTAACATTAACTTGTCAAAACATAACTTTAACTTGTTAAAACGTAACTTTAACTTGTCTAAACGTAAGTTTAACTTGCGAAAACGTAACTTTATCTTGTCAAAACGTAACTTTAACTTGTCAAGACGTAACTTTAACTTGTCAAAATGTAAGTTTAACTTGTCAAAATCGTAACTTTAAACAGCCAAAACGTAACTTCAACCACTCAAATCGTAACTTAAACATGTCAAAACGTAACTGAAACATGTCAAAACGTAACTTTAACATGTCAAACCGTAACTTTAACTTGTCAAAACGTAACTTTAATTTGTAAAAAATGTAACTTTAAACACTCTAAACGTAACTTTTACTACTCAAATCGTAACATTAACTTGTCAAAACATAACTTTAACTTGTTAAAACGTATCTTTAACTTGTCTAAACGTAAATTTAACTTGCCAAAACGTAACTTTAACATGTCACAACGTAACTTTATTTTGTCAAAATGTAACTTTAAATTGTATTAAACGTAACTTCAAACAGTCAAAACGTAACTTCAACTACTCAAATCCTAACTTTAACTTGTCAAAACATAACTTTAACTTGTCAAAATCGTATTTTGAAACAATCAAAACGTAACTTCTACTACTCATATCGTATTTTTAACATGTCAAACCGTAACTTTAACTTGTCAAAACGTAACTTTAACTTGTCAAAACGAAACTTTCACTTGTCAAAACGTAACTTTAAACAGTCAAAACGTAACTTCAACTACTCAAATCGTAACTTTAACTTGTCAAAACGTAAATTTAAAAAGTTAAAACATAACTTTAACTTGTCTAAACGTAACTTTAAACAGTCAAAACGTAACTTCAACTACTCAAATCGTAACTTTAACTTGTCAAAACATAACTTTAACATGTTAAAACGTAACTTTAACTTGTCTAAACGTATCTTTAAGTTGCCAAAACGTAACTTTAATTTGTCAAAACGTAACTTTAACTTTTCAAAATTTAACTTTAACTTGTAAAAATTGTAAATTAAAAAGTCAAAACGTAACATCAACTACTCAAATCGTAACTTTAACTTGTCAAAACGTAACTTTAACTTGTTAAAACGTAACATTAACTTGTCTAAACGTAACTTTAACTTGTCAAAACGTAACTTTAACTTGTCTAAATGTAACTTTAACTTGTCAAAACGTAACTTTAACTTGTCAAAACGTAAATTTAAACAGTCAAAACGTAACTTCAACTACTCAAATCGTAACTTTAACTTGTCAAAACGTAAATTTAACAAGTTAAAATATAACTTTATCTTGTCTAAACGTAACTTTAAACAGTCAAAACGTAACTTCAACTACTCAAATCGTAACTTTAACTTGTCAAAACATAACTTTAACATGTTAAAACGTAACTTAAACTTGTCTAAACGTAACTTAAACTTGCCAAAACGTAACTTTAACTTGTCAAAACGTAACTTTAACTTGTCAAAATATAACTTTAACTTGAAAAAAATGGAACTTAAAAAGTCAAAACGTAACTTCAACTACTCAAATCGTAAATTTAATATGTCAAAACGTAACTTTAACTTGTTAAAACGTAACATTAACTTGTCTAAACGTAACTTTAACTTGTCAAAACGTAACTTTAACTTGTCTAAATGTAACTTTAACTTGTCAAAACTTAACTTTAACTTGTAAAAAATGGAACTTTAAACAGTCAAAACGTAAGTTCAACTACTCAAATCGTAACTTTAAGTTGTCAAAACGTAACTTTAACTTGTTAAAACATAACTTTAACTTGTCTAAACGTAACTTAAACTTGCGAAAACGTAACTTTAACTTGTCAAAACGTAACTTTAACTTGTCAAAATGTAACTTTAACTTGTCAAAATGTAACTTTAACTTGTCAAAATCGAACTTTAAACAGTCAAAACGTAACTTCAACTACTCAAATCGTAACTTAAACATGTCAAAACGTAACTTAAACATGTCAAAACGTAACTGAAACATGTCAAAACGTAACTTTAACATATCAAAACGTAACTTTAACTTGTAAAAAACATAGCTTTAAACAGTCAAAACGTCACTTTTACTACTCAAATCGTAACTTTATTTTGTGAAAACATAACTTAAACTTGTTAAAACGTATCTTTAACTTGTATAAACGTAACTTAAACATGTCAAATCGTAACTTAAACATGTCAAAACGTAACTTTAACTAGTAAAAAACGTAACTTTAAAAAGTCAAAACGTAACTTTTACTACTTAAATCGTAACTTTAACTTGTCAAAACATAACTTAACTTGTTGAAACGTATCTTTAACTTGTCTGAACGTAACTTTAACTTGCCAAAACGTAACTTTAACATGTCACAACGTAACTTTATTTTGTCAAAATGTAACTTTAACTTGTAAAAAACGTAACATGAAACAGTCAAAACGTATCTTGAACTACTCAAATCCTAACTTTAACTTGTCAAAACGTAACTTTAATTTGTCAAAATCGTAACTTTAAACAATCAAAACGTAACTTCTACTACTCAAATTGAAACTTTAACATGTCAAACCGTAACTTTAACTTGTCAAAACGTAACTTTAATTTGTAAAAAATGTAACTTTAAACAGTCTAAACGTAACTTTTACTACTCAAACCTTAACATTAACTTGTCAAAACATAACTTTAACTTGTTAAAACGTAACTTTAACTTGTCTAAACGTAAGTTTAACTTGCGAAAACGTAACTTTATCTTGTCAAAACGTAACTTTAACTTGTCAAGACGTAACTTTAACTTGTCAAAATGTAAGTTTAACTTGTCAAAATCGTAACTTTAAACAGCCAAAACGTAACTTCAACCACTCAAATCGTAACTTAAACATGTCAAAACGTAACTGAAACATGTCAAAACGTAACTTTAACATGTCAAACCGTAACTTTAACTTGTCAAAACGTAACTTTAATTTGTAAAAAATGTAACTTTAAACACTCTAAACGTAACTTTTACTACTCAAATCGTAACATTAACTTGTCAAAACATAACTTTAACTTGTCAAAATCGTATTTTGAAACAATCAAAACGTAACTTCTACTACTCATATCGTATTTTTAACATGTCAAACCGTAACTTTAACTTGTCAAAACGTAACTTTAACTTGTCAAATCGAAACTTTCACTTGTCAAAACGTAACTTTAAACAGTCAAAACGTAACTTCAACTACTCAAATCGTAACTTTAACTTGTCAAAACGTAAATTTAAAAAGTTAAAACATAACTTTAACTTGTCTAAACGTAACTTTAAACAGTCAAAACGTAACTTCAACTACTCAAATCGTAACTTTAACTTGTCAAAACATAACTTTAACATGTTAAAACGTAACTTTAACTTGTCTAAACGTATCTTTAAGTTGCCAAAACGTAACTTTAATTTGTCAAAACGTAACTTTAACTTTTCAAAATGTAACTTTAACTTGTAAAAATTGTAACTTAAAAAGTCAAAACGTAACTTCAACTACTCAAATCGTAACTTTAACTTGTCAAAACGTAACTTTAACTTGTTAAAACGTAACATTAACTTGTCTAAACGTAACTTTAACTTGTCAAAACGTAACTTTAACTTGTCTAAATGTAAGTTTAACTTGTCAAAACGTAACTTTAACTTGTCAAAACGTAAATTTAAACAGTCAAAACGTAACTTCAACTACTCAAATCGTAACTTTAACTTGTCAAAACTTAAATTTAACAAGTTAAAACATAACTTTAACTTGTCTAAACGTAACTTTAAACAGTCAAAACGTAACTTCAACTACTCAAATCGTTACTTTAACTTGTCAAAACATAACTTTAACATGTTAAAACGTAACTTAAACTTGTCTAAACGTAACTTAAACTTGCCAAAACGTAACTTTAACTTGTCAAAACGTAACTTTAACTTGTCAAAATATAACTTTAACTTGAAAAAAATGGAACTTAAAAAGTCAAAATGTAACTTCAACTACTCAAATCGTAAATTTAATTTGTCAAAACGTAACTTTAACTTGTTAAAACGTAACATTAACTTGTCTAAACGTAACTTTAACTTGTCAAAACGTAACTTTAAGTTGTCTAAATGTAACTTTAACTTGTCAAAACTTAACTTTAACTTGTAAAAAATGGAACTTTAAACAGTCAAAACGTAAGTTCAACTACTCAAATCGTAACTTTAAGTTGTCAAAACGTAACTTTAACTTGTTGAAACATAATTTTAACTTGTCTAAACGTAACTTTAACTTGCGAAAACGTAACTTTACATTGTCAAAATGTAACTTTAACTTGTCAAAATGTAACTTTAACTTGTCAAAATGTAACTTTAACTTGTCAAAATCGAACTTTAAACAGTCAAAACGTAACTTCAACTACTCAAATCGTAACTTAAACATGTCAAAACGTAACTTAAACATGTCAAAACGTAACTGAAACATGTCAAAACGTAACTTTAACATATCAAAACGTAACTTTAACTTGTAAAAACATAGCTTTAAACAGTCAAAACGTCACTTTTACTATTCAAATCGTAACTTTATCTTGTGAAAACATAACTTAAACTTGTTAAAACGTATCTTTAACTTGTATAAACGTAACTTAAACATGTCAAATCGTAACTTAAGCATGTCAAAACGTAACTTTAATTAGTAAAAATTGTAACTTTAAAAAGTCAAAACGTAACTTTTACTACTCAAATCGTAACTTTAACTTGTCAATACATAACTTTAACTTGTTGAAACGTATCTTTAACTTGTCTGAATGTAACTTTAATTTGTCAAAACATAACTTTAACATGTCACAACGTAACTTTATTTTGTCAAAATGTAACTTTAACTTGTAAAAAACGTAACATAAAACAGTCAAAACGTAACTTCAACTACTCAAATCCTAACTTTAACTTGTCAAATCGTAACTTTAATTTGTCAAAATCGTAACTTTAAACAATCAAAACGTAACTTCTACTACTCAAATTGAAACTTTAACATGTCAAACCGTAACTTTAACTTTTCAAAACGTAACTTTAATTTGTAAAAAATGTAACTTTAAACAGTCTAAACGTAACTTTTACTACTCAAATCTTAACATTAACTTGTCAAAACATAGCTTTAACTTGTTAAAACGTAACTTTAACTTGTCTAAACGTAAGTTTAACTTGCGAAAACGTAACTTTATCTTGTCAAAACGTAACTTTAACTTGTCAAGACGTAACTTTAACTTGTCAAAATGTAAGTTTAACTTGTCAAAATCGTAACTTTAAACAGCCAAAACGTAACTTCAACCACTCAAATCGTAACTTAAACATGTCAAAACGTAACTGAAACATGTCAAAACGTAACTTTAACATGTCAAACCGTAACTTTAACTTGTCAAAACGTAACTTTAATTTGTAAAAAATGTAACTTTAAACACTCTAAACGTAACTTTTACTACTCAAATCGTAACATTAACTTGTCAAAACATAACTTTAACTTGTTAAAACGTATCTTTAACTTGTCTAAACGTAAATTTAACTTGCCAAAACGTAACTTTAACATGTCACAACGTAACTTTATTTTGTCAAAATGTAACTTTAAATTGTATTAAACGTAACTTCAAACAGTCAAAACGTAACTTCAACTACTCAAATCCTAACTTTAACTTGTCAAAACATAACTTTAACTTGTCAAAATCGTATTTTGAAACAATCAAAACGTAACTTCTACTACTCATATCGTATTTTTAACATGTCAAACCGTAACTTTAACTTGTCAAAACGTAACTTTAACTTGTCAAAACGAAACTTTCACTTGTCAAAACGTAACTTTAAACAGTCAAAACGTAACTTCAACTACTCAAATCGTAACTTTAACTTGTCAAAACGTAAATTTAAAAAGTTAAAACATAACTTTAACTTGTCTAAACGTAACTTTAAACAGTCAAAACGTAACTTCAACTACTCAAATCGTAACTTTAACTTGTCAAAACATAACTTTAACATGTTAAAACGTAACTTTAACTTGTCTAAACGTATCTTTAAGTTCCCAAAACGTAACTTTAATTTGTCAAAACGTAACTTTAACTTTTCAAAATGTAACTTTAACTTGTAAAAATTGTAAATTAAAAAGTCAAAACGTAACTTCGACTACTCAAATCGTAACTTTAACTTGTCAAAACGTAACTTTAACTTGTTAAAACGTAACATTAACTTGTCTAAACGTAACTTTAACTTGTCAAAACGTAACTTTAACTTGTCTAAATGTAACTTTAACTTGTCAAAACGTAACTTTAACTTGTCAAAACGTAAATTTAAACAGTCAAAACGTAACTTCAACTACTCAAATCGTAACTTTAACTTGTCAAAACGTAAATTTAACAAGTTAAAATATAACTTTATCTTGTCTAAACGTAACTTTAAACAGTCAAAACGTAACTTCAACTACTCAAATCGTAACTTTAACTTGTCAAAACATAACTTTAACATGTTAAAACGTAACTTAAACTTGTCTAAACGTAACTTAAACTTGCCAAAACGTAACTTTAACTTGTCAAAACGTAACTTTAACTTGTCAAAATATAACTTTAACTTGAAAAAAATGGAACTTAAAAAGTCAAAACGTAACTTCAACTACTCAAATCGTAAATTTAATTTGTCAAAACGTAACTTTAACTTGTTAAAACGTAACATTAACTTGTCTAAACGTAACTTTAACTTGTCAAAACGTAACTTTAACTTGTCTAAATGTAACTTTAACTTGTCAAAACTTAACTTTAACTTGTAAAAAATGGAACTTTAAACAGTCAAAACGTAAGTTCAACTACTCAAATCGTAACTTTAAGTTGTCAAAACGTAACTTTAACTTGTTAAAACATAACTTTAACTTGTCTAAACGTAACTTAAACTTGCGAAAACGTAACTTTAACTTGTCAAAACGTAACTTTAACTTGTCAAAATGTAACTTTAACTTGTCAAAATGTAACTTTAACTTGTCAAAATCGAACTTTAAACAGTCAAAACGTAACTTCAACTACTCAAATCGTAACTTAAACATGTCAAAACGTAACTTGAACATGTCAAAACGTAACTGAAACATGTCAAAACGTAACTTTAACATATCAAAACGTAACTTTAACTTGTAAAAAACATAGCTTTAAACAGTCAAAACGTCACTTTTACTACTCAAATCGTAACTTTATTTTGTGAAAACATAACTTAAACTTGTTAAAACGTATCTTTAACTTGTATAAACGTAACTTAAACATGTCAAATCGTAACTTAAACATGTCAAAACGTAACTTTAACTAGTAAAAAACGTAACTTTAAAAAGTCAAAACGTAACTTTTACTACTCAAATCGTAACTTTAACTTGTCAAAACATAACTTAACTTGTTGAAACGTATCTTTAACTTGTCTGAACGTAACTTTAACTTGCCAAAACGTGATGTGGACATAGAGACAGATCCACACGAAGAACACGTCAAGAAGGATTCAACTCTTGAACAAGTAAAGAATGTCCCGTTCCGAGATCAACCAGGTCCAATGACAAGATCACGAGCTAAACAACTCAAGTCCGAGATGGAGAGTTTTGTCCATGACGCACAACAACAAGGAGCCAAAATACACTCTTTTCAGTCAAATAAGGAGCTGTACTTACTTCTCCAAGCAATATCTGATTAGAGAAGGCTTATGGCATCAAATGAAGCACTTAATGGCCATCTATGACACCATTTAAAGCAGCATCAAAGGAGATTCCGAATTTCACAAAGCATGTGATCAGTTTCATGTTTAAATTCTCATTAAGTGTGTATTTACTTCATTTCAGTTTCTTTTTCTTTACTTTAGCAAAGAAAACGTTTTATAAGGTTTGTAATGGTCTGATTGAACACAATCCTTATTTTTGAATGAATTTGTGAGAGATTTCTCTTTGTTTCTTGAAGAAACTATTCTGAACTTATCTAGGAAATTCTTAGTGGCGTTCAAATCTGACTTATCAAACGATCTTCCATCCTCGTTTGTGGCGTCTTCATCATTCTAAGGTTCGAGCTTCCACATAAGCTACGGGTCGCGGATTCACCGAATCTGATCTCGAAGGATCCTAGGGTCTGCATCCAATCCAACAAATTGAGAAGGGTCATAGTCACATTGTTGGCTTGGTTCGCATCAAAACGTAACTTTAACATGTCACAACGTAACTTTATTTTGTCAAAATGTAACTTTAACTTGTAAAAAACGTAACATGAAACAGTCAAAACGTATCTTGAACTACTCAAATCCTAACTTTAACTTGTCAAAACGTAACTTTAATTTGTCAAAATCGTAACTTTAAACAATCAAAACGTAACTTCTACTACTCAAATTGAAACTTTAACATGTCAAACCGTAACTTTAACTTGTCAAAACGTAACTTTAATTTGTAAAAAATGTAACTTTAAACAGTCTAAACGTAACTTTTACTACTCAAACCTTAACATTAACTTGTCAAAACATAACTTTAACTTGTTAAAACGTAACTTTAACTTGTCTAAACGTAAGTTTAACTTGCGAAAACGTAACTTTATCTTGTCAAAACGTAACTTTAACTTGTCAAGACGTAACTTTAACTTGTCAAAATGTAAGGTTTACTTGTCAAAATCGTAACTTTAAACAGCCAAAACGTAACTTCAACCACTCAAATCGTAACTTAAACATGTCAAAACGTAACTGAAACATGTCAAAACGTAACTTTAACATGTCAAACCGTAACTTTAACTTGTCAAAACGTAACTTTAATTTGTAAAAAATGTAACTTTAAACACTTTAAACGTAACTTTTACTACTCAAATCGTAACATTAACTTGTCAAAACATAACTTTAACTTGTTAAAACGTATCTTTAACTTGTCTAAACGTAAATTTAACTTGCCAAAACGTAACTTTAACATGTCACAACGTAACTTTATTTTGTCAAAATGTAACTTTAAATTGTATTAAATGTAACTTCAAACAGTCAAAACGTAACTTCAACTACTCAAATCCTAACTTTAACTTGTCAAAACATAACTTTAACTTGTCAAAATCGTATTTTGAAACAATCAAAACGTAACTTCTACTACTCATATCGTATTTTTAACATGTCAAACCGTAACTTTAACTTGTCAAAACGTAACTTTAACTTGTCAAAACGAAACTTTCACTTGTCAAAACGTAACTTTAAACAGTCAAAACGTAACTTCAACTACTCAAATCGTAACTTTAACTTGTCAAAACGTAAATTTAAAAAGTTAAAACATAACTTTAACTTGTCTAAACGTAACTTTAAACAGTCAAAACGTAACTTCAACTACTCAAATCGTAACTTTAACTTGTCAAAACATAACTTTAACATGTTAAAACGTAACTTTAACTTGTCTAAACGTATCTTTAAGTTGCCAAAACGTAACTTTAATTTGTCAAAACGTAACTTTAACTTTTCAAAATGTAACTTTAACTTGTAAAAATTGTAACTTAAAAAGTCAAAACGTAACTTCAACTACTCAAATCGTAACTTTAACTTGTCAAAACGTAACTTTAACTTGTTAAAACGTAACATTAACTTGTCTAAACGTAACTTTAACTTGTCAAACAGTAACTTTAACTTGTCTAAATGTAACTTTAACTTGTCAAAACGTAACTTTAACTTGTCAAAACGTAAATTTAAACAGTCAAAACGTAACTTCAACTACTCAAATCGTAACTTTAACTTGTCAAAACGTAAATTTAACAAGTTAAAATATAACTTTATCTTGTCTAAACGTAACTTTAAACAGTCAAAACGTAACTTCAACTACTCAAATCGTAACTTTAACTTGTCAAAACATAACTTTAACATGTTAAAACGTAACTTAAACTTGTCTAAACGTAACTTAAACTTGCCAAAACGTAACTTTAACTTGTCAAAACGTAACTTTAACTTGTCAAAATATAACTTTAACTTGAAAAAAATGGAACTTAAAAAGTCAAAACGTAACTTCAACTACTCAAATCGTAAATTTAATTTGTCAAAACGTAACTTTAACTTGTTAAAACGTAACATTAACTTGTCTAAACGTAACTTTAACTTGTCAAAACGTAACTTTAACTTGTCTAAATGTAACTTTAACTTGTCAAAACTTAACTTTAACTTGTAAAAAATGGAACTTTAAACAGTCAAAATGTAAGTTCAACTACTCAAATCGTAACTTTAAGTTGTCAAAACGTAACTTTAACTTGTTAAAACATAACTTTAACTTGTCTAAACGTAACTTAAACTTGCGAAAACGTAACTTTAACTTGTCAAAACGTAACTTTAACTTGTCAAAATGTAACTTTAACTTGTCAAAATGTAAATTTAACTTGTCAAAATCGAACTTTAAACAGTCAAAACGTAACTTCAACTACTCAAATCGTAACTTAAACATGTCAAAACGTAACTTAAACATGTCAAAACGTAACTGAAACATGTCAAAACGTAACTTTAACATATCAAAACGTAACTTTAACTTGTAAAAAACATAGCTTTAAACAGTCAAAACGTCACTTTTACTACTCAAATCGTAACTTTATCTTGTGAAAACATAACTTAAACTTGTTAAAACGTATCTTTAACTTGTATAAACGTAACTTAAACATGTCAAATCGTAACTTAAACATGTCAAAACGTAACTTTAACTAGTAAAAAACGTAACTTTAAAAAGTCAAAACGTAACTTTTACTACTCAAATCGTAACTTTAACTTGTCAAAACATAACTTAACTTGTTGAAACGTATCTTTAACTTGTCTGAACGTAGCTTTAACTTGCCAAAACGTAACTTTAACATGTCACAACGTAACTTTATTTTGTCAAAATGTAACTTTAACTTGTAAAAAACGTAACATGAAACAGTCAAAACGTATCTTGAACTACTCAAATCCTAACTTTAACTTGTCAAAACGTAACTTTAATTTGTCAAAATCGTAACTTTAAACAATCAAAACGTAACTTCTACTACTCAAATTGAAACTTTAACATGTCAAACCGTAACTTTAACTTGTCAAAATGTAACTTTAATTTGTAAAAAATGTAACTTTAAACAGTCTAAACGTAACTTTTACTACTCAAATCGTAACATTAACTTGTCAAAACATAACTTTAACTTGTTAAAACGTAACTTTAACTTGTCTAAATGTAAGTTTAACTTGCGAAAACGTAACTTTATCTTGTCAAAACGTAACTTTAACTTGTCAAGACGTAACTTTAACTTGTCAAAATGTAACTTTAACTTGTCAAAATCGTAACTTTAAACAGCCAAAACGTAACTTCAACCACTCAAATCCTAACTTAAACATGTCAAAACGTAACTGAAACATCTCAAAACGTAACTTTAACATGTCAAACCGTAACTTTAACTTGTCAAAACGTAACTTTAATTTGTAAAAAATGTAACTTTAAACAGTATAAACGTAACTTTTACTACTCAAATTGTTGTCGCCGTATTTCCGGCGACAGCGTTAAATATATACATCCGCGATTATATCCGAGGCGCGAAGGGGAGACGCCTTCCCCGAGACGGCCGAGACCCGCCTTCGGACACCTGGCCGACCACCGTCGCGCAGAGGAGGGGCCCGGCCGGCCACCCTCTCCCATGAGAGGGGCCTGGCCGGCCTTCCTCACCCGAGGGAGGGACTTGGCCGGCCTTCCCCACCTAGGGGAGGGGCCTGGCCGGCCTTCCTCGCCCGAGGGAGGGACCTGGCCGGCCTTCCCCACCTAGGGGAGGGGCCTGGCCGGCCTTCCTCACCCAAGGGAGGGACCTGGCCGGCCTTCCTCACCCGAGGGAGGGACCTGGCCGGCCACCGACGCCCAGAGGCTCCCCCACTCGGCCACAAGGCTACACCCGTGGCTATAAGTAGCCTTCGATGCTCTCCACGCAGAGGTAAGCTCTAGACACGAAAAATAGACTCCTTTCCCCTTATTCTCTACACACATATCATCCTCCCACGTGAGGTATTTCGGATATTCTCTCCCGACCGGAAGAATACTCCCTAAAGATCCGAGATCCGAGCTCTGAGACACCAGCGATCCTAGTATCCTCGTCTCGCTCGATCTCGTCGATCCCTCCTCGTCATCCTGCAAACTCCGCCTACATTACACTAATGTTGAGCGTCGGAGAGGTAAACAGAGGACCCCCCTCTGTTTTCCCTTCTTAGTTCACGTCTGTTTACTCTTTTCAGATAACAGAAGGACTCAAAGACCACACGACAGCTAAGAGACGATCCGGGACACTGGATCCGACACGCTCAGGCCGAAGCGAGGGTCACCCGCTCCGAGCGAGGATCTGACCGCTTAGGTCTCGAAACGTTATCCAAATTTCAGCGACAACATTTTGGCGCTAGAAGAAGGGGCTTTTGACCTTAAAGTTCACCCGACCCACATTTCTTTATCTCCATCTCTTTCTTTATCTTTCATACGAAATGAGTAGCGTTCCCGCGACTCATGCGGATGCTCGATCGAGCAACCCTATCGTCCGAGCCGCCGGCTCGCGGTACGAATTCCGGCAATTGCCTCACCGAGAGGCAAGGCCGCAAGCTCCCGCAAGGGGGATCGAAGACTTCAATCTGGTCGTTCACGACGATGGGGACGACCTGCGAGACGAGACTAACCGTCGATTGGCGGAACTCTTGGCGCGGCCGGGAGTAAACAAGGGTTTGCTTGTTAACCTCCTTGGATACGAGGAAGAGGCTAACTCGATCCAAGATGAGGATTACATTGGAAACGATGTAATCCCGGAGACGGACACGAGTCAAACTTTAACTCCCTCGCCTTTGGCCCACATGAGCGACGCTCCGTTGGGATCCTCGGCTAGCCGAGGACGAATGGGTTCGTAACTTGAGGGGTCCAGTCACCCGCGAGTGCCGGGAAGCGGTAACGCTTCCCAGGGCAGGCGATTTAGGCGTCCGCGGCGTGCGCAGTCCCGACGGGGCGACGATGGTGCAGAAAGCCGTGAGGTCCGCCGCGAAGGTTGCCCGCCGACGACGAGGCCTTCGCACCCTTCGGGGGAGGATCTCAGGGTTCGCCTTAACTCGCGGAGGGGTCCTCAAGAGGAGGATTTGAGAAGGAAGTTGAACGCCCGTCGAACTGCGGCGGGGGCCACAACCCTCGGGAACCATCCTCCCAACCTCATGGATCAAGGATCTAATGAGCGGCAAGGGCCAACGCCGGTGGGGCCCATCGCGGGAACCGCCAACGGTCTCGAGATGATGACGATGATTCAGGGACTCCAGAATCAAATCATCGAGCTCCGAGGAGCAGGCTCGGAAGCCTCCAGACCTTACAACGGTCTGGAGGGTTCATACTCGCCTTTCGCGGCGGCAGTGCTAGCACAACCGCCGGGAAGGGGATTTAAGCTCCCCACCATCCCGTCTTATGACGGACGCTCCGATCCCAACTTCCACATCCAACATTACGAGACATGGATGCTGATGCAAGGGTTGTCGGACGCGACTCTCTGCCAGGCGTTCAGTTTGACATTGACAGGATCAAGCTTTGAATGGTTCAGGAGCCTAAAACCTGGCAGCATCGGATCTTTCCAAGCCCTTCGGGAGGCTTTCCTAGCTTGGTTTGCCACACTTGTGGCACAGAAAAAATCTAAATCGTACCTATGGACGATCAAACAAAAATCGGACGAGAGCCTCCGTCAATATTTGGCCCGATTCACGGAAGAGTCCCATAAAGTCGAAGACTTCGACGATCGGGACGCCATAGTCGCTATCACCGAGGGTGCCGAGCCTAGCGATTTCTTAAAATCGATTGTGGGAAAGACCCCTAGGGACATGGCCGAGCTTATGGCATGCGCCAGGACGCACATGGGGATAGGGGATTACCTAAGCTGTAGGAAGGGCGATGGGCGCTCAGGGCGCAATCGCCCCGACGAAAGGCCTGAAATTCGGGGGAAGCGCGGAAGGAATAACCGCGCAGAACCCTCTCCCAGGTCAGGGAAGCCTTTTGTCGACCAGTTTCGGGGAGAAATCCTTACCCCTCTCAACACGTCTCCGGCCCGGATCCTAGCCCTGCATCGAGATAAACTCGGGTCCCCGACGCCATTAAGGAAGGGTCCCGCGATGCGGGATAAAAGTAAATTTTGTGAATACCATCGAGATCATGGACACATGACTGCCGATTGTTTTCAGCTGAAACGACAGATAGAAGCCCTGATCCAGGATGGGAAACTCAAGGAGTTTGTCATGCGGGCCGCCGGGGTAGCTGTCCCGGAGGAACGTCTTCCGAATCAGGGTAATAAGCTGATAAAGGAAAAGGCTGCCGCCGTCGCCACTGTTAGCAGCGAGCCCGAAAATCCTGAAATGAACATCGTGAGAACGATTACAGGAGGGCCCCAATGTGGCGAATCAAGCAACCAAAGGAAAAAAATACCTAAGAGCGGTGACAAACGAGAGGATCAAGAGTGGCGTTAACCTCACTCGGGTCACCCCCCCACCGACTCCGTTTGAAGAAATTCGCTTCACCGAGGATGAGGCGAAAAGAATTTTGCACCCGCATAGCGATGCCTGGGTTGTGTCAGCCACGGTGGCTAACAACAAGGTCCAGCGCATCCTAATTGACAACGGAAGCGCGGTGGACATAATCTACCAATCGGCGCTTGATCGAATGAAGCTCGACGGAGCGAGGCTCGCCCCGATCCGCACCCCCCTATACGGGTTTTCAGGAGAAAAGGTTTGGACGGAAGGGTCAATCGATCTCCCCGTAACCTTCGGAACCCGGGGTGGTCCGGAAGTCACTCGAATCGTGACTTTCTTGATCGTGAGTGAACCAACGACGTATAACATGATTATCGATCGACCGACCCTCGTCGGTTTAAAAGCCATCACCTCAGTCTACCACCTCATGGTGAAATTCCCAACCAGCGAGGGGATTGCGTGCATGATGGGAGATCAAGCCATGGCGCGAACGTGCCATGTGCGAGCCGTAAAGGAAGAAGTTACCAAATCAACAGGGAATGCGGCAATTTGCACAACCTACCAGCTCTCGGACGAGCCTCCCTGCAAACCTGAGGAAGGGGGGACCTTCGGAGAATTGGACCAGCGCGACGAGACCGAGCGCGGTCGCGTAGAAACCCACGACGACCTCGTCACGATAGTCCTGGACATCGCTAAGCCTGACCAAACGGTCAAGATCGGTGCTCAATTGTCCGCCGAGGAGCGGGAATCGATGGCCCACTTCCTTAGATAGTACAAAGATGTCTTTGCATGGACACATGCGGATATGCCGGGCATAGACCCGAAGATTATGGTGCATCGTTTGAACGACGACTGCAACGTACCCGAGCGGGTACAGCCTAGAAGGGCATTCAGTGGGGAACGGTATCTCGCCATCGGGGAAGAGGTTGACAAACTTCTCACCGCCGATTTCATACGAGAAGCGGAACACCCCAGGTGGGTATCCAATGTGGTGATGGTCAAAAAGCCAAACGGGAAGTGGCGCATTTGCATAGATTATAAAGATCTTAACAAAGCCTGCCCGAAGGATAGCTTTCCACTCCCCCGGATTGAGCAACTCGTGGACGCAACAGCGGGCCATGAGCTGCTCAGCTTCATGGATGCCTACTCAGGCTATAACCAGATCCGGATGCATGAGAGTGACCAAATCAAGACGACCTTTGTGACCAACAAAGGTCTCTATTGCTACAAGGTAATGCCGTTCGGCCTCAAGAACGCCGGCGCAACCTACCAGCGATTTGTCAACCGAATGTTCGCCGAGCATATCGGAAAAACCATGGAAGTCTACGTGGACGACATGTTGGTAAAAAGCCGATTGGCTTCAGACCACATCCGCGACCTGAAGACTATGTTTCAAATCCTCCGCCAATACGGGATGAAGTTAAACCCCAACAAATGCACCTTCGGAGTAGAGTCGGGAAAATTCCTCGGCTACATGGTTAGCAGGCGAGGAATTAAAGCCAACCCTGAGAAAATCGCCGCCATACTTGGGATGTAGTCTCCCACAAAACCCAAAGAGGTCCAAAGCCTGGCGGGTAGGGTCGCGGCTTTAGCTAGATTTGTTTCCAAGGCAACCGATAGATGCCAACCATTTTTTCAGGCGTTGAAGATGAGGGGCGGATTCGAATGGACATCCGAATGCGAGAAGGCATTTTGCGAAATGAAGGCTTACTTCGCAGCACCCCCGTTCTTGTCGAAACCCAAGGACCATGAGCCTCTCGTGCTCTACCTCGCAGTGTCCGAAAGGGCCACGAGTGCGGTCCTTATCCGCGAGGAAGGGCAAGGACAATGGCCGGTGTATTATGTCAGCAAGGCCCTCCTAGACGCTGAGACCCGGTATCCTGAGATCGAGAAATTGTCGCTCGCACTCGTCATGAGCGCCAAGAAACTACGCCCGTATTTCCAGGCACACCAGATAGTCGTGCGGACCGGTCATCCGATCGAAAAGGCATTACAAAGAGGATCCTCGACGAGGATGGCCATATGGTCACAGGAACTTAGCGAATACGGGATACAGTTCCGACCACGAAACGCCATAAAGGGTCAGGCCCTAGCAGATTTTGTGGCGGAATTTACTGCGGGAATCGAGAATGAAGGCGAAGCCCTCACGCCAGAATCTCCAAAAAAGAGAGGCCCCGGCCCGTCCGGGCCATTATGGGTGTTATGCGTCGACGGCGCATCAAACGCTCAAGGGGCCGGGGCCGGAGTGATTCTAACCAACCCCGACGGGGAAAAATTAAAATACGCGTTGCGCTTCGAATTCAAAGCCTCCAACAACGAGGCAGAATACGAGGCCCTAATAGTCGGTTTAGAGCTCGCTCACCGACTCGGCGTAGAAAACTTGCACATCTTTTGCGACTCGCAATTGATCGTGAATCAAGTCAAAGGCGAATTCGCCGCCAAGGAGCCAAACATGATGGCTTATTTGGCGAAAACCCGAAAGAACCTAGAAGCGATAGCTTGGTTCGAGATCGTTCAAATCCCCAGAGAGGAGAACGCCGAGGCAGATGCTCTAGCACGACTCGCTTCGGGCATAGATCCGAGCGAGGATGGAGAAGTCCCGATTGAGGTTCTAACCAGGCCTTACATCTCGAGAAGCGATGTAGGGATGGTCAGTAACTCGTCGGCTTTGTCTTGGTTGACACCCCTAAAAAACTACATAGCAAAGGGAGTCACTCCAGAGAATAACGAAGAGGCCAGGAAACTGAAACATTTGGCGTCAAAGTATACGATGCGCGGAGACGTGCTATACAAGAGGGGCTACTCGATGCCTCTCCTTCGCTGTCTCGACAACGACGAAGCGAGACGAGCCATGAAAGAAGTCCACGAAGGACTATGTGGAAATCACGCGGCAGGACAGTCAATGGCCATGAAGCTTCTAAAGTTAGGCTACTTTTGGCCAACTTTGAAGAAAGACGCCCATGACTGGTCCCGACAATGCGATAAGTGCCAAAGGTTCGCCCGTGTTCCCAGACAACCCCCGGCGCCGCTGTACCCGATCGTCGTTCCCCGACCATTCACTAAGTGGGGAATCGATTTGATCGGTGAATTACCCACGGCTCCGAGGCAGCTCCGATTCGCCATAGTTGCGATCGACTACTTCACCAAGTGGGTTGAAGCCGAGCCACTGGCAAAGATCACAGAGGCGAACACAACGAACTTCATATGGAAGAGCATAATATGCCGCCACGGTATCCCGGAATCGATCGTGACCGATAATGGCCGACAATTCGACAACGCGCGATTGCGCGAGATATGCGAACAGCTTGGGATTAGTAAAACATACTCCTCCCCAAGGCACCCCCAGGCTAACGGCCAAGTGGAGGCGGCAAACCGTACGATAAAAGAAAATTTGAAGAAGAAACTGGAAACCCGAAAGGGCGCGTGGGCAGACGAATTACCCTTCGTGTTATGGGCATATCGCACCACGGCGCGAAACGCGACGGGGGAAACCCCGTTCGCTTTGACATTCGGTGTGGAGGCCGTGGTCCCGATAGAGACTACGCTCCCCACGTTCCGAATCGAGGTCTTCGACGAAAAAGAAAACGAGGAAGCCATAAGAGCAAACCTCGACCTAATCGACGAAAAGAGGGCCGACGCACTCACGCGCCTAACAGCCCAAAAAAGAAAGGTCGAACGTTACTACAACGCAAGGGTTAAACCTCGGAGCTTCCCCGACGGCAGCCTGGTTTTGAGGAAAGTGTTTTCAAATACCAAGGTACAAGGGGCTGGTCTGCTAGGCCCAACCTGGGAAGGTCCGTACCGAGTTCGGAAAGCCATTCACAAAGGCACATACGAACTAGAAAACATGGACGGGCTCGCATTCACACACCCTTGGAACGCCGAACATTTGAAAATGTATCACGCATGAAGGCCAAGCGAAGTGCGAAATTTCCAACTAATGTAAACACAAAGCCACGATTGTCGTAATTCAATAAGTGTATCCATTTGAACATCGAATAAAAAATCGTTTTGTGTCATCATATTGATTATTTTCCCGCTATAAGTTCCTAGAAATAATAGCTATTATCCCTAAAAACTTGGGGGGCTGGAGGTGAACCCAACAAAACCATAACGGTTTGCACTCGAGGAAATCAAAGGCCCGCAAAGCCGCGGGGTACGAACCCCGTGGCCGGAGAAATCTCCACCGAAAACCAGTAACAAGGCAACAACCTTGCATCTGGGCGTCCATGGATTTGAGGAAGGTTGGCAAACCCCGATCGACACACAACCGGGCCAATGTCAATACCCAATCCTAAGGCGTAAAACGAATACCCTAGAGATGAATGCGCGCGACGCCAATAAGGCAAATCGTAAACCAACGTCACAAGTGGGCGAGTCATCGATCGAGCCAAATCTCGGGATTCCCCCGTCGTAGAGCTAAGATGTAAGCCGACAGGCCATCGTCGAAAGCTCACGAACAAAGAAGCTCAAAACACGGCTGGAAGTAAAAAATGCCCAAAATCGAAGAATGCGAGCTCGGATGTCGCCAAGGAAGCAAGGCGTAAGTGAATGAGACATTGACCGTCCCTCGAAACACAAACGTGCCCAAGAGGAGAGTCGGACGTGTTACCGAACAAGTCTCCCACCATCGACCACGCAATACACGCGACATGCCGTTAGCGCTAGTTGCCGGCCATAGTAAGCCGACGACGGCAAAAGAAATTCCCGATCATCGACCGGCCCTCGCCGAAGGGGCCCGTCGTAAATCGAAGGACCCGAGCCTCTCGGAAACTAACAATCAAAAACTTCAAGCAACACAAGAATCGCAAAAGAAACCAACGCGAACCCGCGGGGTATTTCGTTCGATAAAGAGAAGATTGCGAGAAGATTGCGAGAAAGTAAATGTCACAAAAAATGGAAAGCCTCAAAACATCCAAAATGAGTCAGGTAAATAAGAAGAAAGATGCGCTAAACACAGGCGCAGAAAAGACAAAAACACAAATCGGAGCCGAAGTCAAGCTGCTCCTCGCCGGGGCCCGCGCTCGGGTGAGAAGGGGATGTACCCACCGAGGACTGCGTAGTCTCGGTGGGACGCCGGCCACCGCGATCGCCAAAGCCCGCGTCGCCCTCGATCGGAGGGAACATGACATCGAAGAATGCGAAAGACACTTCGCGGGGTTTGTTCTCGGCGACAATAGCATCCCGGACGCGGACGGCCGCGGCGTGTCGGGCCTCGTATACCGCGACTTCCCAGTCATCCTTCAGACGCTCTTTGATGCGCACGGCTTCATCGCGGTCGTCGACGACGGCTTGCATCTCCGCCAAGAGGGCGTCGTTCTCCTCAACGGCTTTCAGGTGGGCAGCCTCGCTCATAGCTAGCCGACCGCGAACGGAAGCAAGGTCGGCATCGCGAGAGGCCAAGGCCTTCTCCATCGCCTTGCTTTCCGCTAGGAAGGCGCTCGCGGATCGCTCCACTTGCTCCCTCGAGGCCCTCTCCTCCGCGAATTTCGCCTCGGCCGCGTCCCGACTAGAAATCGCCTTGGCCAACGCCTCTTTCAACCCTCGTTCACGGCGAGCGGCCTCCTCCATCACAAGCTCCATCCGCTCGCAGCGCGCCAAAGCCTGCAGCGCAACAACAAATTAGCATGGCATAGAGAGGAAAAACGCGAAATAAGAGGCGCGCAAATGACTAACCTTCCGCGCATCGCGAGTCCCCTGTCGGAAGAGTTCCATATCGCTGACGACGACGAGCTCCTTAAAGCACTTGGGGGATGAGTCCGCGAGGCCCCGAGCGCTCCGGTCCTTCAAGTCGTTCGCTTCGGCGAGATAGAGCGACCCGCCGCCACCAGTAGAGGTCGCTTCCACCAATCTTCGAGAACCCGACGGCGCATCGCTCGCCGAGGATACGGCGGGGCGTTTCCGCGGAGGGCCGCTACTCCCTCCTTCTTGAGGTGCCGACGAAGGTTGAGATTCCGGTCGCTCTCGTGACGGGCTCGGCCGCCTCGCAGCATGAGCCTCGCGCGGAGGTGGCGAGGTCGTAACGCCTCCTCGAGGTCGTCGACGAGAACCGCCTAACGAAAGAGCAACCAAGTTAGTAGGCAAAAGTGAACGACACAATAAGGGGTACCTCGTACCGCTACATCGATCGGCCGGAAGGACTTCTTCGTCGGGCTCTGAGTCCGAATCGTTCCGCCCTCGGCCGCGTGCTCGGGGGAACTGCGGGGTAGTCGAAACGAACCACCCGGTGATTGCCATAGTATCGGGCGACGCGAAAATCGAAGCCTGACGACGGACAGACGAGAGACGATGGACGACTCTACCGAGCTCCGTAAATTCTGGGTCGGCGGCCGAATCTGGGATCCTCGCAGGCCCAAACTCAAGAGGGGCCGAGCCGAACGCGGACTCCGAAACCCACACCCAAGGGTATCGGTACTTGGTGGGCACATTGGTAACCACGGCGAACTGCTTGGCATGGTACGCCCGGTACGACCCAGCCCTATTCGACCCTTCCACGATCGATAGGAATTCCAAGAACTCCTCGGCCGTGACCGCCCTCTTCCATTCTCGGAAGAACATCATATGGCAGGCAGCCACCATCCGATAGAACGAGGGTAGCATTTGGGCTGCGTGCACCTCCAGTCGACGCAGAAGCTCCTGTACCACGCCAGGGAAAGGCAACCGAAGACCGCTCCGGAGACTGGCCACATGAACCGCGGCGAACCCAAGCCGAGGACGCGAGGGCCGATCCTCCGGGAGAGGACGCAGGATGTCGATACTCGGCGGGATCCCGAACTCTTCGCGAAGCCCACAGAACTGGGCGAGAGACACGAGGGACGGGGAGTCGACCCCCTCGCAGGGGAAGGTCCCCCGAATCCGGGACGCGGTGACCGGGAAAGCAAGGGTCCGCTCGTTCTCTTCCGACACGCGACTACGCCCCAGCTGGGCCAGAGTCGGAAGGGTACCCGCGGCCGACGACTGCCTGGGAGGTCTCGGGTCCTCCGTTGGACTCTCGGGCGATTCCCGCCCCGTAGGAGACCCCCGGCCGCTCGGCCGATGCTCGAAGGTCCTCCGGTCGGCCACCGAACCCCCGGGAGGGGGCTGGCCGGCCACCTCAACCAGGGGAGGCCCCTGGCCGGCCATGGGATCCCTGGGAGGGGGCCGGCCGGCCATCCTATCCAGGGGAGACCCCTGGCCGGCCATCGGGCCCCCGGGAGGGGGCCGGCCGGCCATCACATCCGGGGGAGACCCCTGGTCGGCCACCATTCCCCTGGGAGAGGGCCGGCCAGCCATGTGACTCGGGGGAGACCCCTGGTCGGCCACCACCCCCCTGGGAGAGGGCCGGCCGGCCATGTGACTCGGTGGAGACCCCTGCTCGGCCACCACCCCCCTGGGAGAGGGCCGGCCGGCCATCTGGCTCGGGGGAGGCCCCTGGTCGGCCGCCAGAGCTCCGGAAGGGGGCTGGCCGACTGCCTGGCCCTGAGGGGGCGTGAGGTCGGCGGTGGGCACCTCGGGTGGAGCCCACGCCACCGAGTGAACTCCGGCGAAGACGAGCCCGGAGCCCACGACCTGCGACGCGCCTCCCACGACTACGCACACCAGGGGTGGCTCGCCCCCATCGCGCAAGGCGCTGTCGCGCTCCGCCTCGGCCGGCGAACCTCCGCCCGCGCCGTCGGGGCTCCCAACCCAGCCAGATCCGCGCGCCTCCGCCCGAAGGGTGTCCCCCGGGGCACCACGTGCGCGTCTGTGGACGTCTCCGCCTCGCCCTGCCGCGCCGCCATCTCCGTGCCCGAGGGGCCTCGCCCAAGGATCCGCCGCCACGCCGCGAGCAGATCTAGCGCCGCCCTCACAGCCAAGGGCCGCAGACCCGTCGGCAACCCCCGAGGCCACCTCCCACTCGTCCGCGCCCCCGAGGGCAGATCTGGGAACGCCCCGCCGGCGATTTGTCGCCGCCGCGCCCTGCGCGAATCCGGGCTCGCCTTCGCCCCTGGTCGCCGCCGAGCCCCCCTCGCCGGTAACCTCCGAAGTCCCTCCGACCTCACGCCCCTCGCCGAGCAAGCCCCCCTTGCCGGGCTGTTCACCGGCCGGGGCCTCCGCCCTCATCTCCGGCGTCGCGATTCCGTCGGCGGCCATCCACGCGTCAAGGTCGTCGTCGTCAAAAAAGAGAGAGAGAGAGGATTCGGGATTTGGGGAAAAGGGTAAATTGGGGATTGAAAAAGTATTGCTCCCAGGCGAGGATAAAAAGGAACCAACGAAATCGTCAACGGACCCGTCATCCACGTCAAACGGCACGGGGTCCATGACGCAACGCAAAGAAAGAAAAGGAAAAATATAATAAATTAAGGGTTAGGGTGCTTATAAAGCTACCTGATCCCCTCCACCCCCGGGGAGGCTCCCCGGAGCGCTGCCCTCCGGCCCGGCCGGTCGGTGCACGCCCGATCTTGGGTGCGGAACGCCCGTCGGAAGGCGCCACTTCTGAGTTCGCTCTCGATCTCAAGTTCGACATCAAACTCGGGGGGCTAATGTTGTCGCCGTATTTCCGGCGACAGCGTTAAATATATACATCCGCGATTATATCCGAGGCGCGAAGGGGAGACGCCTTCCCCGAGACGGCCGAGACCCGCCTTCGCACACCTGGCCGACCACCGTCGCGCAGAGGAGGGGCCCGGCCGGCCACCCTCTCCCATGAGAGGGGCCTGGCCGGCCTTCCTCACCCGAGGGAGGGACCTGGCCGGCCTTCCCCACCTAGGGGAGGGGCTTGGCCGGCCTTCCTCACCCGAGGGAGGGACCTGGCCGGCCTTCCCCACCTAGGGGAGGGGCCTGGCCGGCCTTCCTCACCCGAGGGAGGGACCTGGTCGGCCTTCCCCACCTAGGGGAGGGGCCTGGCCGGCCTTCCTCGCCCGAAGGAGGGACCTGGCCGGCCTTCCCCACCTAGGGGAGGGGCCTGGCCGGCCTTCCTCACCCAAGGGAGGGACCTGGCCGGCCTTCCTCACCCGAGGGAGGGACCTGGCCGGCCACCGACGCCCAGAGGCTCCCCCACTCGGCCACAAGGCTACACCCGTGGCTATAAGTAGCCTTCGATGCTCTCCACGCAGAGGTAAGCTCTAGACACGAAAAATAGACTCCTTTCCCCTTATTCTCTACACACATATCATCCTCCCACGTGAGGTATTTCGGATATTCTCTCCCGACCGGAAGAATACTCCCTAAAGATCCGAGATCCGAGCTCTGAGACACCAGCGATCCTAGTATCCTCGTCTCGCTCGATCTCGTCGATCCCTCCTCGTCATCCTGCAAACTCCGCCTACATTACACTAATGTTGAGCGTCGGAGAGGTAAACAGAGGACCCCCCTCTGTTTTCCCTTCTTAGTTCACGTTTGTTTACTCTTTTCAGATAACAGAAGGACTCAAAGACCACACGACAACTAAGAGACAATCCGGGACACTGGATCCGACACGCTCAGGCCGAAGCGAGGGTCACCCGCTCCGAGCGAGGATCTGACCGCTTAGGTCTCGAAACGTTGTCCAAATTTCAGCGACAACACAAATCGTAACATTAACTTGTCAAAACATAACTTTAACTTGTTAAAACGTATCTTTAACTTGTCTAAACGTAAATTTAACTTGCCAAAACGTAACTTTAACATGTCACAACGTAACTTTATTTTGTCAAAATGTAACTTTAAATTGTATTAAACGTAACTTCAAACAGTCAAAACGTAACTTCAACTACTCAAATCCTAACTTTAACTTGTCAAAACATAACTTTAACTTGTCAAAATCGTATTTTGAAACAATCAAAACGTAACTTCTACTACTCATATCGTATTTTTAACATGTCAAACCGTAACTTTAACTTGTCAAAACGTAACTTTAACTTGTCAAAACGTAACTTTAACTTGTCAAAACGTAACTTTAAACACTCAAAACGTAACTTCAACTACTCAAATCGTAACTTTAACTTGTCAAAACGTAAATTTAAAAAGTTAAAACATAACTTTAACTTGTCTAAACGTAACTTTAAACAGTCAAAACGTAACTTCAACTACTCAAATCGTAACTTTAACTTGTCAAAACATAACTTTAACATGTTAAAACGTAACTTTAACTTGTCTAAACGTATCTTTAAGTTGCCAAAACGTAACTTTAATTTGTCAAAACGTAACTTTAACTTTTCAAAATGTAACTTTAACTTGTAAAAATTGTAACTTAAAAAGTCAAAACGTTACTTCAACTACTCAAATCGTAACTTTAACTTGTCAAAACGTAACTTTAACTTGTTAAAACGTAACATTAACTTGTCTAAACGTAACTTTAACTTGTCAAAACGTAACTTTAACTTGTCTAAATGTAACTTTAACTTGTCAAAACGTAAATTTAAACAGTCAAACGTAACTTCAACTACTCTAATCGTAACTTTAACTTGTCAAAACGTAAATTTAATAAGTTAAAACATAACTTTAACTTGTCTAAACGTTACTTTAAACAGTCAAAACGTAACTTCAACTACTCAAATCGTAACTTTAACTTGTCAAAACATAACTTTAACATGTTAAAACGTAACTTAAACTTGTCTAAACGTAACTTAAACTTGCCAAACCGTAACTTTAACTTGTCAAAACGTAACTTTAACTTGTCAAAATATAACTTTAACTTGAAAAAAATGGAACTTAAAAAGTCAAAACGTAACTTCAACTACTCAAATCGTAAATTTAATTTGTCAAAACGTAACTTTAACTTGTTAAAACGTAACATTAACTTGTCTAAACGTAACTTTAACTTTTCAAAATGTAACTTTAACTTGTAAAAATTGTAACTTAAAAAGTCAAAACGTAACTTCAACTACTCAAATCCTAACTTTAACTTGTCAAAACATAACTTTAACTTGTCAAAATCGTATTTTGAAACAATCAAAACTTAACTTCTACTACTCATATCGTATTTTTAACATGTAAAACCGTAACTTTAACTTGTCAAAACGTAACTTTAACTTGTCAAAACGTAACTTTAACTTGTCAAAACGTAACTTTAAACAGTCAAAACGTAAGTTCAACTACTCCAATCGTAACTTTAACTTGTCAAAACGTAAATTTAAAAAGTTAAAACATAACTTTAAATTGTCTAAACGTAACTTTAAACAGTCAAAACGTAACTTCAACTACTCAAATCGTAACTTTAACTTGTCAAAACATAACTTTAACATGTTAAAACGTAACTTTAACTTGTCTAAACGTATCTTTAAGTTGCCAAAACGTAACTTTAATTTGTCAAAACGTAACTTTAACTTTTCAAAATGTAACTTTAACTTGTAAAAATTGTAACTTAAAAAGTCAAATGGTAACTTCAACTACTCAAATCGTAACTTTAACTTGTCAAAACGTAACTTTAACTTGTTAAAACGTAACATTAACTTGTCTAAACGTAACTTTAACTTGTCAAAACGTAACTTTAACTTGTCTAAATGTAACTTTAACTTGTCAAAACGTAACTTTAACTTGTCAAAACGTAAATTTAAACAGTCAAAACGTAAGTTCAACTACTCAAATCGTAACTTTAAGGTGTCAAAACGTAACTTTAACTTGTTAAAACATAACTTTAACTTGTCTAAACGTAACTTTAACTTGCGAAAACGTAACTTTAACTTTTCAAAACGTAACTTTAACTTGTCAAAATGTAACTTTAATTTGTCAAAATGTAACTTTAACTTGTCAAAATCGTAACTTTAAACAGTCAAAACGTAACTTCAACTACTCAAATCGTAACTTAAACATGTCAAAACGTAACTTAAACATGTCAAAACCTAACTGAAACATGTCAAAACGTAACTTTAACATATCAAAACGTAACTTTAACTTGTAAAAAACATAGCTTTAAACAGTCAAAACGTCACTTTTACTACTCATATCGTAACTTTATCTTGTGAAAACATAACTTAAACTTGTTAAAACGTATCTTTAACTTGTATAAACGTAACTTAAACATGTCAAAACGTAACTTAAACATGTCAAAATATAACTTTAACTTGTAAAAAAAGTAACTTTAAACAATTAAAATGTAACTTTTACTACTCAAATCGTAACTTTAACTTGCCAAAACGTAACTTTAACATGTCACAACGTAACTTTATTTTGTCAAAATGTAACTTTAACTTGTAAAAAACGTAACTTTAAACAGTCAAAACGTAACTTCAACTACTCAAATCGTAACTTTAACTTGTCAAAACATAACTTTAACTTGTTAAAACGTAACTTTAACTTGGCAAAACGTAACTTTAACTTGCCAAAACATAACTTTAACTTGTCAAAACGTAAATTTTAACCTGTAAAAAACGTAACTTTAAACAGTCAAAACGTAACTTCGACTAATTAACTTTTAACTTGTCAAAACATAACTTTAACTTGTTAAAACGTAACTTTAACTTGTCTAAACGTAACTTTAACTTGCGAAAACGTAACTTTAACTTGTCAAAACGTAACTTTAACTTGTCAAAACGTAACTTTAACTTGTCAAAATGTAACTTTAACTTGTCAAAATCGTAACTTTAAACAGTCAAAACGTAACTTTAACTACTCAAATTGTTACTTAAACATGTCAAAACGTAACTTAAACATGTCAAAACGTAACTGAAACATGTCAAAACGTAACTTTAACATGTCAAAACGTAACTTTAACTTGTAAAAAACGTAACTTTAAACAGTCAAAACGTAACTTTTACTACTCAAATCGTAACTTTATCTTGTTAAAACATAACTTAAACTTGTTAAAACGTATCTTTAACTTGAATAAACGTAACTTAAACATGTCAAAACGTAACTTAAACATGTCAAAACTTAACTTTAACTTGTCAAAATCGTAACTTTAAACATTCTAAATGTAACTTCAACTACTCAAATCGTAAAGTAAACATGTCAAAACGTAACTTAAACATGTCAAAACGTAACTTTAAATGTCAAAATATAACTTTAACTTGTAAAAAAAGTAACTTTAAACAGTTAAAATGTAACATTTACTACTCAAATCGTAACTTTAACTTGCCAAAACGTAACTTTAACATGTCACAACCTAACTTTATTTTGTCAAAATGTAACTTTAACTTGTAAAAAACGTAACTTTAAACAGTCAAAACGTAACTTCAACTACTCAAATCGTAACTTTAACTTGTCAAAACGTAACTTTAACTTGTCTAAACGTAACTTTAAACAGTCAAAACGTAACTTCAACTACTCAAATCGTAACTTTAACTTGTCAAAACATAACTTTAACATGTTTAAACGTATTTTTAACATGTCAAACCGTAACTTTAACTTGTCAAAACGTAACTTTAACTTGTCAAAACGTAACTTCAACTACTCAAATCGTAACTTTAACTTGTCAAAAAATAACTTTAACTTGTTAAAACGTAACTTTAACTTGGCAAAACGTAACTTTAACTTGCCAAAACGTAAGTTTAACTTGTCAAAACGTAACTTTAACTTATAAAAAACGTAACTTTAAACAGTCAAAACGTAACTTCGACTACTTAACTTTAACTTGTCAAAACATAACTTTAACTTGTTAAAACGTAACTTTAACTTGTCTAAACGTAACTTTAACTTGCGAAAACGTAACTTTAACTTGTCAAAACGTAACTTTAATTTCTCAAAACGTAACTTTAACTTGTCAAAATGTATCTTTAACTTGTCAAAATCGTAACTTTAAACAGCCAAAACGTAACTTCAACTACTCAAATAGTAACTTACACATGTCAAAACGTAACTTAAACATGACAAAACGTAACTTAAACATGTCAAAACGTAACTTTAAAATGTCAAAATGTAACATTAACTTGTTAAAAACGTAACTTTAAACAATCAAAACGTAACTTTTACTACTCAAATCGTAACTTTATCTTGTTAAAACATAACTAAAACTCGTTAAAACGTATCTTTAACTTGTATAAACGTAACTTAAACATGTCAAAACGTAACTTAAACATGTCAAAACGTAACTTTAAATTGTCAAAATCGTAACTTTAAACAGTAAAAACGTAACTTCAAATACTCAAATCTTAAGTTAAACATGTCAAAACGTATTTTAAACATGTGAAAACGTAACTTAAACATGTCAAAATGTAACTTTAACATGTCAAAACGTAACTTGTAAAAAACGTAACTTTAAACAATCAAAACGTAACTTTTACTACTCAAATCGTAACTTTAACTTGTCAAAACGTAATTTTAACTTGTTATAACGTATCTTTAACTTGTCTAAACGTAACTTTAACTTGCCAAAACTTAACTTTAAGATGTCACAACGTAACTTTATTTTGTCAAAATGTAACTTTAACTTGTAAAAAACGTAACTTTAAACAGTCAAAACGTAACTTCAAGTATTCAAATCGTAACTTTAACTTGAAAAACATAACTTTAACTTGTTAAAACGTAACTTTAACTTGTTTAAACGTAACTTTAACGTGCCAAAACGTAACTTTAACTTGTCAAAACGTGACTTTAACTTGTAAAAAACATAACTTTTAACATTCAAAACGTAACTTCAACTACTCAAATCGTAAGTTTAAACAGTCAAAACGTAACTTTAACTTGTCAAAACGTAACTTTAACCTGTAAAAAACGTAACTTTAAACTGTTAAAACGTAACTTCAACTACTTAACTTTAACTTGTAAAAACATATCTTTAACTTCTTAAAACGTAACTTTAACTTGTTTAAACGTAACTTTAACTTGCCAAAACGTAACTTTAACTTGTCAAAACGTAACTTTAACTTGTAAAAAACATAACATATTTTGACAATTTAAAGATACGTTTTTTACAAGTTATAGTTACGTTTTTATAAGTTAAAATTACAATTTGACAAGTTGAAGTTACATTTTAACATTTTTAAGTTATGTTTAGACAAGTTAAAGATACGTATTTTACAAGTTAAAGTAACGTTTTCACAAGTTAAAGTTACATTTTGATATTTTAAAGTTACATTTTGACAAGTTAAAGATACGTTTTTTAAATGTTAAAGGTACGTTTTGACAAGTTAAAGTAACGTTTTCACAAGTTAAAGTTACATTTTGATATTTTAAGGTTACATTTTGACAAGTTAAAGATACGTTTTTTACATGTTAAAGGTACGTTTTGACAAGTTAAAGTTATACTTTGACAAGTTAAAATTACGTTTTGACAACTTAAAGTTACGTAATTTACAAATTAAAGTTACGTTTTGACAAGATAAAGATACATTTTGAAAATTTAAAGTTACGTTTATTACAAGGTAAAGTTAAATTGTAACAAGTTATAGTTACGTTAGACATATTAAAGTTACTTTTTGTATAAGTTAAAGTTTCATTTTTTAACAAGTTAAAGTTAAGTTTTGACAAGTTAAAGTTATATTTTGAAAAGTTAAACTTACATTTTTTACATGGTAAATTAACATTTTAAAAAGTTAAAGTTACTTTTTTTACAAATTATATTTCTGTTTTTTTCATATTAAAGTAATTTTTTTACAAGTTAAAGTTACACTTAGACATTTTAAAGTTACATTTAGACAAGTTAAAGATACGTTTATTACAAGTTAAATTTATATTTTGACAAGTTAAACTTACATTTTTTACAAGGTAAATTAACGTTTTAACAAGTTAAAGTTACTTTTTTTACAAATTATATTTCTGTTTTTTTCAAATTAAAGTAATGTTATTACAAGTTAAAGTTACACTTAGACATTTTAAAGTTACGTTTTAACAAGTTAAAGTTATATTTTGACAAGTTAAAATTACGTTTTGACAAGTTAAAGTTACGTTTTGACAAGTTAAAGTTACATTTTGACAAGTTAAAGTTACGTTATTTACAAGTTAAAGTTACGTTTTGACAAGATAAAGATATATTTTGACAATTTAAAGTTACGTTTATTACAAGGTAAAGTTAAGTTGTAACAAGTTAGAGTTACGTTTGACAAATTAAAGTTACTTTTTGTACAAGTTAAAGTTTCTTTTTTTAACAAGTTAAAGTTAAGTTTTGAGAAGTTAAAGTTATATTTTGACAAGTTAAAATTACATTTTTTACAAGGTAAATTAACGTTTTAACAAGTTAAAGTTACTTTTTTTACAAATTATATTTCTGTTTTTTTCATATTAAAGTAATGTTTTTTCAAGTTAAAGTTACACTTAGAAATTTTAAAGTTACATTTAGACAAGTTAAAGATACGTTTTTTACATGTTAAAGGTACGTTTTGACAAGTTAAAGTTATATTTTGACTATTTAAAATTACGTTTTAACAAGTTAAAGTTACGTTTTGACAAGGAAAAGTTACATTTTGACAAGTTAAAGTTACGTTATTTACAAGTTCTACTTACTTTTTTACAAGTTAAAATTACAATTTGACAAGTTAAAGTTACATTTTAACATTTTTAAGTTACGTTTTGACAAGTTAAACATATGTTTTTTACAAGTTAAAGTAACATTTTGACAAGTTAAACTTAGATTTTGATATTTTAAAGTTACATTTTTACAAGTTATAGTTACATTTTTACAAGTTAAATTTACATTTGAATAGTTAAAGATACGTTTTTTACAAGTTAAACTTACAAGGTTACAAGTGAATGATACATTTTGTCAAGTTAAAGTTACATTTTGTCAAGTTTAAGATACATTTTGGCAAATTAAAGTTACATTTTGACATTTTAAAGTTATATTTTAACAAGTTAAAGATACAATTTTTACAAGCTAAAGTTATGTTTTGACAAGATAAAGTTATATTTTGACATTTTAAAGTTACATTTTGATAATTTAAAGATACGTTTTTTACAAGTTAAAGGTACGTTTTGAGAAGTAAAGTTACATTTTGACAAGTTAAAGTTACGTTTGACAAATTAAATTTACTATTTTTACAAGTTAAAGTTACGTTTTTTAAAAATTAAAGTTACGTTTTGACAAGTTCAAGTTACACTTTTACATTTAAAGTTACATTTCGACAAGTTAAAGATACGTGTTTTACAAGTTAAAGGTACGTTTTGACAATTTAAAGTTATATTTTGACAAATTAAACTTACATTTTTTTATAAGGTAAATTTATGTTTTACCAAGTTAAAGTTACTTTTTTTACAAATTATATTTCCGTTTTTTTCAAATTAAAGTAACGTTTTTACAAGTTAAAGTTACACTTAGACATTTTAATGTTACATTTAGGCAAGTTAAAGATAAGTTTATTACAAGTTAAATTTACGTTTTGACAAGTTAATGTTACATTTTGACATTTTAAAGTTACATTTTGACACGTTAAAAATACGTTTTTTATATGTTAAAGGTACGTTTTGACAAGTTAAAGTTATATTTTGACAAGTGAAAGTTACGTTTTTGACAAGGTAAAGTTACGTTTTAACAAGTTAATGTTACGTTTGACAAATTAAATTTACTAATTTTACAAGTTATAGTTACGTTTTTTACAAAAAATTACGTTTTGACAAGTCAAAGTTACACTTTGACATTTTAACGTTACATTTAGACAAGTTAAAGATACGTTTTTTACAAGTTAAATTTACATTTTGACACGTTAAAAATACGTTTTTTACATGTTAAAGGTATGTTTTGACAAGTTAAAGTTATATTTTGACAAGTGAAAGTTACGTTTTCGACAAGGTAAAATTACATTTTAACAAGTTAATGTTACGTTAGACAAATTAAATTTACTAATTTTACAAGTTATAGTTACGTTTTTTACAAAAAATTACGTTTTGACAAGTTAAAGTTACACTTTGACATTTTAACGTTACATTTAGACAAGTTAAAGATACGTTTTTTACAAGTTAAATTTACATTTTGACAAGTTAATCTTACATATTGACATTTTAAAGTTACATTTTGACAAGTTAAAGATACGTTTCTTACAAGTTAAAGTTACGTTATGACAAGTTAAAGTTACATTTTGACAAGTTAAAGTTACGTTATTTTCAAATTAAAGTTACGTTTTGACAAGATAAAGATACATTTTGACAATTTAAAGTTACGTTTATTTAAAGGTAAAGTTACGTTGTAACAAGTTAGAGTTACGTTAGACAAATTAAAGTTACTTTTTGTACAAGTTAAAGTTTCCTTTTTTTACAAGTTGACAAATTAAAGTTACATTTTGACATTTCAAAGTTATATTTAGACAAGTTAAAGATACTTTTTATACTAGTTAAATTTACATATTGACAACATAAAGTTACATTTTGACATTTAAAAGTTACATTTTGACAATTTAAAGATACATTTTTTACAATTTAAAGGTAGGTTTTGACAAGTTAAAGTTATATTTTGACAAGTGAAAGTTACGTTTTTGACAAGGTAAAGTTACGTTTTAACAAGTTAATGTTACGTTTGACAAATTAAATTTACTAATTTTACAAGTTATAGTTACGTTTTTTACAAAAAATTACGTTTTGACAAGTCAAAGTTACACTTTGACATTTTAACGTTACATTTAGACAAGTTAGAGATACGTTTTTTACAAGTTAAATTTACATTTTGACACATTAAAAATACATTTTTTACATGTTAAAGGTATGTTTTGACAAGTTAAAGTTATATTTTGACAAGTGAAAGTTACGTTTTCGACAAGGTAAAATTACATTTTAACAAGTTAATGTTACGTTAGACAAATTAAATTTACTAATTTTACAAGTTATAGTTACGTTTTTTACAAAAAATTACGTTTTAACAAGTTAAAGTTACACTTTGACATTTTAACGTTACATTTAGACAAGTTAAAGATACGTTTTTTACAAGTTAAATTTACATTTTGACAAGTTAATCTTACATATTGACATTTTAAAGTTACATTTTGACAAGTTAAAGATACATTTTTTACAAGTTAAAGTTACGTTATGACAAGTTAAAGTTACATTTTGACAAGTTAAAGTTACGTTATTTTCAAATTAAAGTTACGTTTTGACAAGATAAAGATACATTTTGACAATTTAAAGTTACGTTTATTACAAGGTAAAGTTACGTTGTAACAAGTTAGAGTTACAACATGTCAGAATGTAACAAGTTGACAAATTAAAGTTACATTTTGACATTTCAAAGTTATATTTAGACAAGTTAAAGATACTTTTTATACTAGTTAAATTTACATATTGACAACATAAAGTTACATTTTGACATTTTAAAGTTACATTTTGACAATTTAAAGATACATTTTTTACAATTTAAAGGTAGGTTTTGACAAGTTAAAGTTATATTTTGACAAGTAAAAGTTACGTTTTTTACAAGGTAAAGTTATGTTTTAACAAGTTAAAGTTACGTTTGAAAATTAAATCTAGTTTTTTTACAAGTTAAAGTTACATTTTTTACAAATTAAAGTTACGTTTTGACAAGTTAAAGTTACATTTTGACATTTTGAAGTTACATTTAGACAAGTTAAAGATATGTTTTTTACAAGTTAAATTTACGTATTGAAACTTAATGTTACATTTTCACATATAAAAGTTTATATTTTGACAATTTAAAGATACGTTTTTTACAAGTTATAGTTATGTTTTTACAAGTTAAAATTACAATTTGACAAGCTAAAGTTACGTATTAACATTTTTAAGTTACGTTTTGACAAGTTAAAGATACTTTTTTTACAAGTTAAAGTTACATTTTACAAGTTGAAGTACGTTTTTACAAGTTAAAGTACATTTGTTACAAGTTATACCACATTTTTAACAAGTTAGAGTATGTTTTTTTACAAGTTAATGTATGTTTTTTACAAGTTAAAGTTACGTTTTGACAAGTTAAAGTTACATTTTGACAAGTTAAAGTACGTTTTTTACAAGTTAAAGTATGTTTTTTACAAGTTAAAGTACGTTTTTAACAAGTTAAAGTTCCATTTTGACAAGTTAAAGTTACATATTGACAAGTTAAAATACGTTTTTTACAAGTTAAAGTACGTTTTTTACAAGTTAAAGTACGATTTTTCAAGTTAAAGTACGTTTTTAACAAGTTAAAGTTACGTTTTGACAAGTTAAAGTACGTTTTTTACAAGTTAAAGTACGTTTTTTTACAAGTTAAAGTACCTTTTTATCAAGTTAAAGTTTCGTTTTGACAAGTTAAAGTTACATATTGACAAGTTAAAATACGGTTTTTTCATGTTAAAGTACGTTTTTTACAAGTTGAAGTACGTTTTTAACTAGTTAAAGTACGTTTTAAACAACTTAAAGTTACGTTTTGATATGTTAAAGTTACATTTTGACAATTGAAATTACGTTTTTTACAAGTTAAAGTACGTTTTTAACAAGTTAAAGTTACATTTTGACAAGTTAAAATAAGTTTTTTACAAGTTAAAGTAAGTGATTTACAAGTTAAAGTACGTTTTTAACAAGTTAAAGTTACGTTTTGACAAGTTGAAGTTACATTTTGACAAGTTAAACTTACGTTATTTACAAGTTAAAGTTACATTTTCACTAGTTATAGATACGAATATTACAAGTTTAAGTTACACTGTGACAAGTTAATTTAAAATTTTGACATTTTAAAGTTACATTTTGACAAATTAAAGTTACATTTTGACATTTTAAAGTTACATTTTGACAAGTTAAAGATATTATTTTTACAAGTTAAAGTTACGTTTTGACAAGATAAAGTTATATTTTTTTCATTTTAAAGTTAAATTTTGACAATTTAAAGATACTTTTTTTACAAGTTAAATGTATATTTTGACAAGTTAACGTTACGTTTTTTACAAGGTAAAGTTACGTTGTAACAAGTTAGAGTTACAACATGTCAGAATGTAACAAGTTGACAAATTAAAGTTACATTTTGACATTTCAAAGTTATATTTAGACAAGTTAAAGATACTTTTTATACTAGTTAAATTTACATATTGACAACATAAAGTTACATTTTGACATTTAAAAGTTACATTTTGACAATTTAAAGATACATTTTTTACAATTTAAAGGTAGGTTTTGACAAGTTAAAGTTATATTTTGACAAGTAAAAGTTACGTTTTTTACAAGGTAAAGTTATGTTTTAACAAGTTAAAGTTACGTTTGAAAATTAAATCTAGTTTTTTTACAAGTTAAAGTTACATTTTTTACAAATTAAAGTTACGTTTTGACAAGTTAAAGTTACATTTTGACATTTTGAAGTTACATTTAGACAAGTTAAAGATATGTTTTTTACAATTTAAATTTACGTATTGAAACTTAATGTTACATTTTCACATATAAAAGTTTATTTTTGACAATTTAAAGATACGTTTTTTACAAGTTATAGTTTGTTTTTTACAAGTTAAAATTACAATTTGACAAGCTAAAGTTACGTATTAACATTTTTAAGTTACGTTTTGACAAGTTAAAGATACTTTTTTTACAAGTTAAAGTTACATTTTACAAGTTGAAGTACGTTTTTACAAGTTAAAGTACATTTGTTACAAGTTATACCACATTTTTAACAAGTTAGAGTATGTTTTTTTACAAGTTAATGTATGTTTTTTACAAGTTAAAGTTACGTTTTGACAAGTTAAAGTTACATTTTGACAAGTTAAAGTACGTTTTTTACAAGTTAAAGTATGTTTTTTACAAGTTAAAGTACGTTTTTAACAAGTTAAAGTTCCATTTTGACAAGTTAAAGTTACATATTGACAAGTTAAAATACGTTTTTTACAAGTTAAAGTACGTTTTTTACAAGTTAAATACGATTTTTCAAGTTAAAGTACGTTTTTAACAAGTTAAAGTTACGTTTTGACAAGTTAAAGTACGTTTTTTACAAGTTAAAGTACATTTTTTTACAAGTTAAAGTACCTTTTTATCAAGTTAAAGTTTCGTTTTGACAAGTTAAAGTTACATATTGACAAGTTAAAATACGGTTTTTTCATGTTAAAGTACGTTTTTTACAAGTTGAAGTACGTTTTTAACTAGTTAAAGTACGTTTTTAACAACTTAAAGTTACGTTTTGATAAGTTAAAGTTACATTTTGACAATTGAAATTACGTTTTTTACAAGGTAAATTACGTTTTTAACAAGTTAAAGTTACATTTTGACAAGTTAAAATAAGTTTTTTACAAGTTAAAGTAAGTGATTTACAAGTTAAAGTACGTTTTTAACAAGTTAAAGTTACGTTTTGACAAGTTGAAGTTACATTTTGACAAGTTAAACTTACGTTATTTACAAGTTAAAGTTACATTTTCACTAGTTATAGATACGAATATTACAAGTTTAAGTTACATTGTGACAAGTTAATTTAAAATTTTGACATTTTAAAGTTACATTTTGACAAATTAAAGTTACATTTTGACATTTTAAAGTTACATTTTGACAAGTTAAAGATATTATTTTTACAAGTTAAAGTTACGTTTTGACAAGATAAAGTTATATTTTTTTCATTTTAAAGTTAAATTTTGACAATTTAAAGATACTTTTTTTACAAGTTAAATGTATATTTTGACAAGTTAACGTTACGTTTTTTACAAGGTAAAGTTACGTTTAACAAATTAAATTTACTTTTTCTACGAGTTAAAGTTACGTGTTTTACAAATTATAGTTACGCTTTAACAAGTTAAAGTTATATTTTGACAAGTGAAAGATACATTTTTGACAAGGTAAAGTTACATTTTAACAAGTTAATGTTACGTTTGACAAATTAAATTTACTAATTTTACAAGTTATAGTTACGTTTTTTACAAAAAATTACGTTTTGACAAGTTAAAGTTACACTTTGACATTTTAACGTTACATTTAGACAAGTTAAAGATACATTTTTTACAAGTTCAATATATATTTTGACAAGTTAATGTTACATATTGACACTTTAAAGTTACATTTTGACAAGTTAAACATACGTTTTTTACAAGTTAAAGTTACGTTACGACAAGTTAAAGTTACATTCTGACAAGTTGAAGTTACGTTATTTTCAAATTAAAGTTACGTTTTGACAAGATAAAGATACATTTTGACAATTTAAAGTTACGTTTATTACAAGGTAAAGTTACGTTGTAACAAGTTAGAGTTACGTTTGACAAATCAAAGTTACTTTTTGTACAAGTTAAAGTTTCCTTTTTTTACAAGTTGACGAATTAAAGTTACATTTTGACATTTCAAAGTTACATTTAGACAAGTTAAAGATACTTTTTATACTAGTTAAATTTACATATTGACAACATAAAGTTACATTTTGACATTTAAAAGTTACATTTTGACAATTTAAAGATACATTTTTTACAATTTAAAGGTAGGTTTTGACAAGTAAAAGTTACGTTTTTTACAAGGTAAAGTTATGTTTTAACAAGTTAAAGTTACATTTGAAAATTAAATCTAGTTTTTTTACAAGTTAAAGTTACATTTTTTACAAATTAAAGTTACGTTTTGACAAGTTAAAGTTACATTTTGACATTTTGAAGTTACATTTAGACAAGTTAAAGATATGTTTTTTACAAGATAAATTTACGTATTGAAACTTAATGTTATATTTTTACATTTAATAGTTTAAATTTTTACAATTTACAGATATGTTTTTTACAAGTTATAGTAACGTTTTTACAAGTTAAAATTACAATTTGACAATTTAAAGTTACGTATTAACATTTTTAATTTACGTTTTGACAAGTTAAAGATACTTTTTATACAAGTTGAAGTTATATTTTACAAGTTGAAGTTCGTTTTTACAAGTTAAAGTACATTTGTTACAAGTTAAACCACATTTTTTACAAGTTAAAGTATGTTTTTTACAAGTTAATGCATGTTTTTTACAAGTTAAAGTTATGTTTTGACAAGTTAAAGTTACGTTTTGACAAGTTAAAGTTCGTTTTTTACAAGTGAAACTACGTTTTTTACAAGTTAAATTACGTTTTTAACAAGTTAAAGTTCCATTTTGACAAGTTAAAGTTACAAATTGACAAGTTAAAATACGTTTCTTACAAGTTAAAGTACGTTTTTTACAAGTTAAAGTACGTTTTTTACAAGTTAAAGTACGTTTTTTAACAAGTTAAAGTTACGTTTTGACAAGTTAAAGTACATTTTTTACAAGTTAAAGTACGTTTTTTTACAAGTTAAAGTACGTTTTTAACAAGTTAAAGTTTCGTTTTGACAAGTTAAAGTTACATATTGACAAGTTAAAATACGGTTTTTGACAAGTTAAAGTACGTTTTTTACAAGTTGAATTACGTGTTTAACTAGTTAAAGTACGTTTTTAACAAGTTAAAGTTACGTTTTGATAAGTTAAAGTTACATTTTGACAATTGAAATTACGTTTTTTGCAAGTTAAAGTACGTTTTTAATAAGTTAAAGTTACGTTTTGACAAGTTAAAATAAGTTTTTGACAAGTTAAAGTAAGTGATTTACAAGTTAAATTACGTTTTTAACAAGTTAAAGTTACGTTTTGACAAGTTGAAGTTTTATTTTGACAAGTTAACGTTACGTTATTTACAAATTAAAGTTACATTTTCACTAGTTATAGATACGAATATTACAAGTTTAAGTTACATTGTGACAAGTTATTTTAAAATTTTGACATTTTGATAGGTTAAAGATACATTTTGACAAATTAAAGTTACATTTTGACATTTTAAAGTTACATTTTGACAAGTTAAAGATACAATTTTTACAAGTTAAAGTTACGTTTTGGCAAGATAAAGTTATATTTTTTTCATTTTAAAGTTAAATTTTGACAATTTAAAGATACTTTTTTTACAAGTTAAATGTATATTTTGACAAGTTAACGTTACGTTTTTTACAAGGTAAAGTTACGTTTAACAAATTAAATTAACTTTTTCTACGAGTTAAAGTTACGTTTTTTACAAGTTATATTTACGTTTTGGCAAGTTAATGTTACATTTTGACATTTTAAAGTTACATTTTGACAAGTTAAAGATACGTTTTTTACAATTTAAAGTTACATTTTGATAAGATAAAGTTACATTTGCTCAAGTTAAAGATACGTTATTTACAAGTTAAAGTTACGTTTTGACAAGATAAAGATATATTTTGACAATTTAAAGTTACGTTTATTACAAGCTAAAGTTACGTTGTAACAAGTTAGAGTTACAACATGTCAGAATGTAACAAGTTGTAAAAAACCTACATTAACATGTCAAAATGTAACTTTAACATGTCAGAAAGTATTTTAACTTGTAAAAAACGTACTTTAGCTTGTCAAAACGTAACTTTAACTTGTAAAAAACCTACATTAACTTGTCAAAACGTAACTTTAACTTGTCAAAACGTTAGTTTAACTTGTTAAAAACATACATTAACTTATAAAAAATGTACTTTAACTTGTCAAAAATGTGGTTTAACTTGTAACAAATGTACTTTAAATGTAAAAATATACTTCAACTTGTAAAAAACGTACTTTAACTTGTAAAAAACATACTTTAACTTGTAAAAAACGTACTACAACTTGTAAAACACTTAATTTAACTTGTAAAAAACCTACTTTAACTTTTCAAAACATAACTTTAATTTGTCAAAACGTAACTTTAACTTGTTAAAAACATAATTGAACTTGTCTAATCGTAAGTTTAGCTCGTTAAAAACGTAGTTTAACTAGTAAAAACGTAACTTTAACTTGTAAAAAACGTACTTGAACTTGTCAAAATGTAATTTTAATGTGTCAAAACGTAACTTTAAGTTGATAAAACATAACTTTAACTTGTAAAAAAAGTACTTTAACTTGTAAAAACCGTACTTCAACTTGTAAAACACTTACTTCAACTTGTAAAAAATGTACTTTAACTTGTGAAAAACGTATTTTAACATGTCGAAATGTAACTTTAACTTGTGAAAACGTAACTTTAACTTGTTAAAAACGTACTTTAACTTGTAAAAAACTTTCTTTAACTTGTAAAAAACCTACGTTAACTTGTCAAAACATAACTTTAACATGTCAAAACGTAAGTTTAACTTGTCAAAAATGTGGTTTAACTTGTAACAAATGTACTTTAACTTGTAAAAACGTACTTCAACTTGTAAAAAACGTACTTTAACTTGTATAAAACCTACTTTAACATGTCAAAACGTAACTTTAATTTGTCAAAACGTAAGTTTAACTTGTTAAAAAGGTAATTTAACTTGTCAAAACGTAACTTTAACTTGTAAAAACCGTACTTTAACTTGTCAAAATGTAATTTTAATGTGTCAAAACGTAACTTTAAGTTGTTAAAACGTAACTTTAACTGGTTACAAATATACTTTAACTTGTAAAAAACGTACTTCAACTTGTAAAACACTTACTTTAACTTGTAAAAAACGTACTTCACCTTGTAAAAACTTATTTTAACTTGTAAAAAACGTATTTTAAGATGTCAAAATGTAACTTTAACTTGTCAAAACGTCCTTTAACTTGTCAAAACGTAACTTTAACTTGTAAAAACATACATTAACTTGTAGAAAACGTACCTTAACTTGTCAAAAATGTGGTTTAACTTCTAACGAATGTACTTTAACTTGTAAAAAGGTACTTCAACTTGTAAAAAACGTACTTTAACTTGTTAAAAACGTACTTTAACTTGTCAAAACGTAACTTTAATTTGTCAAAACGTAACTTTAACTTGTTAAAAACGTAATTTAACTTGTCAAAACGTAACTTTAAGTTATAAAAAACGTACTTTAACTTGTCAAAATGTAAGTTTAATGTGTCAAAACGTAACTTTAAGTTGTTACAACGTAATTTAACTTGTAAAAAACGTACTTTAACTTGTAAAAAAAGTAATTCAACTTGTAAAACACTTACTTTAACTTGTAAAAAAAGTACTTCAACTTGTAAAAAACGTACTTTAACTTGTAAAAAACGCCTTTTAACATGTCGAAATGTAACTTTAACTTGTCAAAACGTAATTTTAACTTGTTACAAATGTTTTTAACTTGTAAAAAACGTTCTTTAAGTTGTAAAAAACGTATTTTAACTTGTCAATACGTAACTTTAACTTGTAAAAAACCTACATTAACTTGTCAAAACATAACTCTAACTTGTCAAAACGTAAGTTTAACTTGTAACAAATGTACTTTAACTTGTAAAAACGTACTTCAACTTGTAAAAAACGTACTTTAACTTGTAAAAAACGTACTTTAACTTGTAAAAAACGTACTTTAACTTGTAAAAAACGTACTTTTTCTTGTCAAAACGTAAAATCAAGTTGTAGAAAACCTACATTAACTTCTCAAAACGTAACTTTAACTTTTCAAAAATGTGGTTGAACTTGTAACAAATGTACTTTAACTTGTAAAAAGGTACTTCAACTTGTAAAAAAAGTACTTTAACTTTTAAAAAACCTACTTTAACTTGTCAAAACATAACTTTAATTTGTCAAAACGTATCTTTAACTTGTCAAAACGTTAATTTAACTTATAAAAATCGTACTTTAACTTGTCAAAATATAATTTTAATGTGTCAAAACGTAACTTTAAGTTGATAAAACGTAACTTTAACTTGTAAAAAACGTACTTTAACTTGTAAAAACCGTACTTCAACTTGTAAAATACTTACTTCAACTTGTAAAATACGTACTTTAACTTGTAAAAAACGTATTTTAACATGTCGAAATGTAACTTTAACTGTGAAAACGTAACTTTAACTTGTTAAAAACGTACTTTAAGTTGTAAAAAATGTTCTTTAACTTGTAAAAAACGTATTTTAACTTGTCAATACGTAACTTTAACTTGTAAAAAACCTACATTAACTTGTCAAAACATAACTTTAACATGTCAAAACGTAAGTTTAACTTGTCAAAAATGCGGTTTAACTTGTAACAAATGTACTTTAACTCGTAAAAACGTACTTCAACTTGTGAAAAACATACTTTAACTTGTAAAAAACCTACTTTAACATGTCAAAACGTAACTTTAATTTGTCAAAACGTAAGTTTAACTTGTTAAAAACGTAATTTAACTTGTCAAAACGTAACTTTAACTTGTAAAAAACGTACTTTAACTTGTCAAAATGTAAGTTTGATGTGTCAAAACGTAACTTTAAGTTGTTAAAACGTAACTTTAAGTTGTAAAAAACGTACTTTAACTTGTACAAAACGTAATTCAACTTGTAAAACACTTACTTTAACTTGTAAAAAAAGTACTTCAACTTGTAAAAAACGTACTTTAACTTGTAAAAAACGTATTTTAACTTGTCAATACGTAATTTTAACTTGTAAAAAACCTACATTAACTTGTCAAAACATAACCCTAACTTGTCAAAACGTAAGTTTAACTTGTAACAAATGTACTTTAACTTGTAAAAACGTACTTCAACTTGTAAAAAACGTACTTTAACTTGTAAAAAACCTACTTTAACATGTCAAAACGTAACTTTAATTTGTCAAAACGTAAATTAAACTTGTAAAAACCGTACTTTAACTTGTCAAAATGTAATTTTAATGTGTCAAAATGTAACTTTAAGTTGTTAAAACGTAACTTTAACTGGTAAAAAATGTACTTTAACTTGTAAAAAACGTACTTCAACTTGTAAAAAACGTACTTTAACATGTAAAAAATGTATTTTAACGTGTAAAAATGTAACTTTAACTTGTCAAAACGTAACTTTAACTTGTTAAAAATGTACTTTAACTGGTACAAAACGTACTTTAACTTGTCAAAACGTAACTTTAACTTGTAAAAACTCTACATTAACTTGTCAAAACGTAACTTTAACTTGTCAAAACGAAAGTTTAACTTGTTAAAAACAGACATTAACTTGTAAAAAACGTACTTTAACTTGTCAAAAATGAAATTTAACTTGTAACAAATGGACTTTAACTTGTAAAAACGTACTTCTACTTGTAAAAAACGTACTTTAACCTGTAAAAAATCTACTTTAACTTGTCAAAACGTAACTTTAATTTGTCAAAACGTAAGTTTAACTTGTTAAAAACATAGTTTAACTTGTCAAAACGTAACTTTAACTTCTAAAAAACGTACTTTAACTTGTCAAAATGTGATTTCAATGTGTCAAACGTAACTTTAAGTTGTTAAAACGTAAATTTAACTTGTAAAAAAATGTATTTTAACTTGTATAAACCGTACTTCAACTTGTAAAACACATACTTCAACTTGTAAAAAACGTACTTTAACTTGTAAAAAACGTATTTTAACATGTCGAAATGTAACTTTAACTTGTCAAAACATAACATTAACTTGTTACAAGTGTACTTTAACTAGTAAAAAACGATCTGTAACTTGTAAAAAACGAATTTTAACTTGTCAATACGTAACTTTAACTTGTAAAAACCTACATTAACTTGTCAAACCATAACTTTAACTTGTCAAAAACGTAAGTTTAACTTGTAACAAATGTACTTTAACTTGTAAAAACGTACTTCAACTTGTAAAAAACGTACTTTAACTTGTAAAAAACCTACTTTAACATGTCAAAACGTAACTTTAATTTGTCAAAACGTAAGTTTAACTTGTTAAAAACATAATTTAACTTGTCAAAACGTAAATTTAACTTGTAAAAAACGTACTTTAACTTGTCAAAATGTAATTTTAATGTGTCAAAACGTAACTTTAAGTTGTTAAAACGTAACTTTAACTGGTAAAAAATGTACTTTAACTTGTAAAAAACGTACTTCAACTTGTAAAACACGTACTTTAACTTGTTAAAAACGTACTTCACCTTGTAAAAAACGTACTTTAACTTGGAAAAAACGTATTTTAACGTGTCAAAATATAACTTTAACTTGTCAAAACGTAACTTTAAATTGTGAAAAACGTACTTTAACTTGTAAAAACGTACTTTCACTTGTAAGAAACGTACTTTAAATTGTCAAAACGTAACTTTAACTTGTAAAAAACTACATTAGCTTGTCTTAACGTAACTTTAACTTGTCAAAATTTTAGTTTAACTTGTTAAAAACATACATTAACTTGTAAAAAACGTACTTTAACTTGTCAAAAATGTGGTTTAACTTGTAACAAATGTACTTTAACTTGTAAAAAGGTAGTTCAACTTGTAAAAAACGTACTTTAACTTGTTAAAAACCTACTTTAACTTGTCAAAACGTAAATTTAATTCGTCAAAACGTAACTTTAACTTGTTAAAAACGTAATTTAACTTGTCAAAACGTAACTTTAACTTATAAAAAACGTACTTTAACTTGTCAAAATATAATTTTAATGTGTCAAAACGTAACTTTAAGTTGTTAAAACGTAACTTTAACTTGTAAAAAACGTACTTTAACTTGTAAAAAACGTACATCAACTTGTAAAACACTTACTTTAACTTGTAAAAAACGTACTTCAACTTGTAAAAAACGTACTTTAACTTGTAAAAAACGTATTTTAACATGTCGAAATGTAACTTTAACTTGTCAAAATGTAACTTTAACTTGTTAAAAACGTACTTTAACTTGTAAAAAACGTACTTTAACTTGTAAAAAACGTACTTTATCTTGTCAAAACGTAAAATCAAGTTGTAAAAAACCTACATTAACTTGTCAAAACGTAACTTTAACTAGTAAAAACGTACTTTAACTTGTAAAAAACGTACTTTAACTTCTCAAAACGTAACTTTAACTTGTAAAAAACCTACATTAACTTTTCAAAACGTAACTTTAACTTGTCAAAACATTAGTTTAACTTGTTAAAAACATACATTAACTTGTAAAAAATGTACTTTAACTTGTCAAAAATGTGGTTTAACTTGTAACAAATGTACTTTAACTTGTAAAAAGGTACTTCAACTTGTTAAAAACGTAATTTAACTTGTTAAAAACCTACTTTAATTTGTCAAAACGTAAATTTAATTTGTCAAAACGTAACTTTAACTTGTTAAAAACGTACATTAAGTTGTCAAAACGTAACTTTAACTTAAAAAAAATATACTTTAACTTGTCAAAATATAATTTTAATGTGTCAAAACGTAACTTTAAGTTGTTAAAACGTAACTTTAACTTGTAAAACACGTACTTTAACTTGTAAAAAACGTACTTCAACTTGTAAAACACTTACTTTAACTTCTAAATAACGTACTTCAACTTGTAAGACACTTACTTTAACTTGTAAAAAACATTCTTCAACTTCTAAAAAATGTACTTTAACTTGTAAAAAAGTATTTTAACATGTCGAAATGTAAATTTAACTTATCAAAACGTAACTTTAACTTGTTAAAAATGTACTATAACTTGTAAAAAACGTTCTTTAACTTGTAAAAAATGTATTTTAACTTTTCAATACGTAACTTTAACTTGTAAAAAACCTACATTAACTTGTCAAAACATAACTTTAACCTGTCAAAACGTAAGTTTAACTTGTTAAAAACACACATTAACTTGTAAAAAACGTACTTTAACTTGTCAAAAATGAGATTTAACTTGTAACAAATGGACTTTAACTTGTAAAAACGTACTTCTACTTGTAAAAAACGTACTTTAACTTGTAAAAAATCTACTTTAACTTGTCAAAACGTAACTTTAATTTGTCAAAACGTAAGTTTAACTTGTTAAAAACATAGTTTAACTTGTCAAAACGTAACTTTAACTTCTAAAAAACGTACTCTAACTTGTCAAAATGTGATTTCAATGTGTCAAACGTAACTTTAAGTTGTTAAAACGTAAATTTAACTTGTAAAAAATGTATTTTAACTTGTATAAACCGTACTTCAACTTGTAAAACACATACTTTAACTTGTAAAAAACGTACTTTAACTTGTATAAAACGTATTTTAACATGTCGAAATGTAACTTTAACTTGTCAAAACATAACTTTAACTTGTTACAAGTGTACTTTAACTAGTAAAAAACGTTCTTTAACTTGTAAAAAACGAATTTTAACTTGTCAATAAGTAACTTTAACTTGTAAAAACCTACATTAACTTGTCAAAACAAAACTTTAACTTGTCAAAACGTAAGTTTAACTTGTAACAAATGTACTTTAACTTGTAAAAACGTACTTCAACTTGTAAAAAACGTACTTTAACTTGTAAAAAACCTACTTTAACATATCAAAACGTAACTTTAATTTGTCAAAACGTAAGTTTAACTTGTTAAAAACATAATGTAACTTGTCAAAACGTAAATTTAACTTGTAAAAAACGTACTTTAACTTGTCAAAATGTAATTTTACTGTGTCAAAACGTAACTTTAAGTCGTTAAAACGTAACTTTAACTGGTAAAAAATGTACTTTAACTTGTAAAAAAACGTACTTCAACTTGTAAAACACGTACTTTAACTTGTTAAAAACGTACTTCACCTTGTAAAAAACGTACTTTAACTTGGAAAAAACGTATTTTAACGTGTCAAAATATAACTTTAACTTGTCAAAACGTAACTTTAAATTGTTAAAAACGTACTGTAACTTGTAAAAACGTACTTTAACTTGTAAGAAACGTACTTTAAATTGTCAAAACGTAACTTTAACTTGTAAAAAACCTACATTGGCTTGTCTTAACGTAACTTTAACTTGTCAAAATTTTAGTTTAACTTGTTAAAAACATACATTAACTTGTAAAAAAAGTACTTTAACTTGTCAAAAATGTGGTTTAACTTGTAACAAATGTACTTTAACTTGTAAAAAGGTAGTTCAACTTGTAAAAAACGTACTTTAACTTGTAAAAAACGTACTTCAACTTGTAAAAAACGTACTTTAACTTGTAAAAAACGTATTTTAACATGTCGAAATGTAACTTTAACTTGTCAAAATGTAATTTTATGTAACTTTAACTTGTTAAAATGGAACTTTAACTTGTTAAAAACGTAATTTAACTTGTAAAAATCGAACTTTAACATGTAAAAAACGTACTTTAACTTGTCAAAACGTAACTTTAACTTGTCAAAAATGTATGTTTAACTTGTAAAAAACTATTAACTTCTAAAAAACTTACTTTAACTTGTCAAAAAAGTGGTTTAACTTGTAACAAATGTACTTTAACTTGTAAAAAACCTACTTCAACTTGTAAAACACTTAATATAACTTGTAAGAAACGTACTTCAACTTGTAAAAAACGTACTTTAACTTGAAAAAAACGTATTTTAACGTGTCAAAATGTAACATTAACTTGTCGAAACGTAACTTTAACTTGTTCAAAATGTGCTTTAATTTGTAAAAAACGTAATTTAACTTGTCAAAATGTAACTTTAACCTGTCAAAATGTAACTTTAACATGTTAAAAACGTACTTTAACTTGTAAAAACCATACTTTAACTTGTAAAAACCGTAGTTTAACTTGTCAAAACGTAACTTTAACTTGTAAAAAAACCTAGTTTAACTTGTCAAAACGTAAGTTTAACTTGTTTAAAACACTCATTAACTTGTAAAAAACGTAATTTAACTTGTCAAAACGTAAGTTTAACTTGTCAAAATATAATTTTAATGTGTCAGATCGTAACTTTAAGTTGTTAAAACGTAACTTTAACTGGTAAATAATGTATTTTAACTTCTAAAAAACGTACTTCAATTTGTAAAACACTTACTTTAACTTGTAAAAAACGTACTTCAACTTGTAAAAAACGTACTTTAACTTGTAAAAAACGTATTTTAACGTGTCAAAATGTAACATTAACTTGTCGAAACGTAACTTTAATTTGTTCAAAATGTACTTTAACTTGTAAAAAACGTAATTTAACTTGTCAAAATGTAACTTTAACATGTTAAAAACGTACTTTAAATTGTAAAAAACATACTTTAACTTGTAAAAATCGTACTTTAACTTGTCAAAACGTAACTTTAACTTGTAAAAAAACCTAGTTTAACTTTGCAAAACGTAACTTTAACGTGTCAAAACGTAAGTTTAACATGTTAAAAACACGTATTAACTTGTAAAAAACGTAATTTAACTTTTCAAAACGTAAGTTTAACTTGTCAAAATGTAATTTTAATGTGTCAAAACGTAACTTTAAGTTGTTAAAACGTAACTTTAACTGGTAAATAATGTACTTTAACTTCTAAAAAACGTACTTCAATTTGTAAAACACTTACTTTAACTTGTAAAAAACGTACTTTAACGTGTAAAAAACGTACTTTAACTTGTAAAAAACGTACTTTAACGTGTCAAAATGTAACTTTAACTTGTCAAAACGTAACTGTAACTTGTAAAAAACGTACTTTAACTTGTAAAATACGTTCTTTAACTTGTAAAAAACCTACTTTAACTTGTCAAAACGTAACTTTAATTTGTCAAAACGTAAGTTAAACTTGTTAAAAACGTAATTTAACTTGGTAAAAACGTACTTTAACTTGTAAAAAATGTTCTTTAACTTGTAAAAAACGTACTTTAACTTGTCAAAACGTAACTTTAATTTGTCAAAACGTAATTTAACTTTTAAAAAAAGTAATTTTACTTGTCACAACAATACTTAATATTGTAAAACACGAACTTTAACTAGTAAAAAACATAATTAAACTTATCAAAACGTAGCTTTAACTTGTAAAAAACGTACTTTAACTTATCAAAATGTAATTTAAATGTGTCAAAACGTTACTTTAAGTTGTTAAAACGTAACTTTAACTGGTAAAAAATGTACTTTAACTTGTAAAAAACGTATGTTAACTTGTCAATATGTAACTTTAACTTGTCAAAATGGAACTTTAACTTGTTAAAAACGTACTTTAACTTGTAAAAATTGAACTTTAACATGTAAAAAACTCACTTTAACTTGTCAAAACGTAACTTTAACTTGTCAAAAACGTAAGTTTAACTTGTAAAAAACTATTAACTTGTAAAAAACATACTTCAACTTCTAAAACACTTACTTTAACTTGTAAAAAACGTACTTCACCTTGTAAAAAACGTACTTTAATTTGGAAAAAACATATTTTAACGTGTCAAAATGTAACTTTAACTTGTCAAAACGTAACTTTAAATTATTAAAAACGTACTTGAACTTGTAAAAACGTAGTTTAACTGTAAAAAACGTACTTTAACTTGTCAAAACGTAACTTTAACTTGTAAAAAACCTACATTAGCTTGTCTTAACGTAACTTTAACTTGTCAAAATGTTAGTTTAACTTGTTAAAAACATACATTAACTTGTAAAAAACGTACTTTAACTTGTCAAAAATGTGGTTTAACTTCTAACAAATGTACTTTAACTTGTAAAAAGGTACTTCAACTTGTAAAAAATGTACTTTAACTTGTTAAAAACCTACTTTAACTTGTCAAAACGTAACTTTAATTTGTCAAAATGTAACTTTAACTTGTTAAAAACGTAATTTAACTTGTCAAAACTTAACTTTAACTTATAAAAAACGTACTTTAACTTGTCAAAATATAATTTTAATTTGTCAAAACGTAACTTTAAGTTGTTAAAACGTAACTTTAACTTGTAAAAAACATAGTTTATCTTGTAAAAAACGTACTTGAACTTGTAAGACACTTACTTTGACTTGTAAAAAACGTACTTCAACTTGTAAAAAACGTACTTTAACTTGTAAAAAACGTACTTTAACTTGTAAAAAACGTATTTTAACATGTCGAAATGTAACTAAAACTTGTCAAGACGTAACTTTAACTTGTTAAAAACGTACTTTAACTTGTAAAAACGTACTTTAACTTGTAAAAAACGTACTTTATTTGTCAAAACGTAAAATCAAGTTGTAGAAAACCTACATTAACTTCTCAAAACGTAACTTTAACTTGTCAAAACGTGAATTTAACTGGTTAAAAACATACATTAATTTGTAAAAAACGTAGTTTAACTTTTCAAAAATGTGGTTGAACTTGTAACAAATGTACTTTAACTTGTAAAAAGGTACTTCAACTTGTAAAAAAAGTACTTTAACTTTTAAAAAACCTACTTTAACTTGTCAAAACGTAACTTTAATTTGTCAAAACGTATCTTTAACTTGTCAAAACGTTAATTTAACTTATAAAAATCGTACTTTAACTTGTCAAAATATAATTTTAATGTGTCAAAACGTAACTTTAAGTTGATAAAACGTAACTTTAACTTGTAAAAAACGTACTTTAACTTGTAAAAACCGTACTTCAACTTGTAAAATACTTACTTCAACTTGTAAAATACGTACTTTAACTTGTAAAAAACGTATTTTAACATGTCGAAATGTAACTTTAACTTGTGAAAACGTAACTTTAACTTGTTAAAAACGTACTTTAAGTTGTAAAAAATGTTCTTTAACTTGTAAAAAACGTATTTTAACTTGTCAATACGTAACTTTAACTTGTAAAAAACCTACATTAACTTGTCAAAACATAACTTTAACATGTCAAAACGTAAGTTTAACTTGTCAAAAATGCGGTTTAACTTGTAACAAATGTACTTTAACTTGTAAAAACGTACTTCAACTTGTCAAAAACGTACTTTAACTTGTAAAAAACCTACTTTAACATGTCAAAACGTAACTTTAATTTGTCAAAACGTAAGTTTAACTTGTTAAAAGCGTAATTTAACTTGTCAAAACGTAACTTTATCTTGTAAAAAACGTACTTTAACTTGTCAAAATGTAAGTTTGATGTGTCAAAACGTAACTTTAAGTTGTTAAAACGTAACTTTAAGTTGTAAAAAACGTACTTTAACTTGTACAAAACGTAATTCAACTTGTAAAACACTTACTTTAACTTGTAAAAAAAGTACTTCAACTTGTAAAAAACGTACTTTAACTTGTAAAAAACGTATTTTAACTTGTCAATACGTAATTTTAACTTGTAAAAAACCTACATTAACTTGTCAAAACATAACCCTAACTTGTCAAAACGTAAGTTTAACTTGTAACAAATGTACTTTAACTTGTAAAAACGTACTTCAACTTGTAAAAAACGTACTTTAACTTGTAAAAAACCTACTTTAACATGTCAAAACGTAACTTTAATTTGTCAAAACGTAAGTTTAACTTGTTAAAAACATAATTTAACTTGTCAAAACGTAAATTAAACTTGTAAAAACAGTACTTTAACTTGTCAAAATGTAATTTTAATGTGTCAAAACGTAACTTTAAGTTGTTAAAACGTAACTTTAACTGGTAAAAAATGTACTTTAACTTGTAAAAAACGTACTTCAACTTGTAAAAAACGTACTTTAACATGTAAAAAATGTATTTTAACGTGTAAAAATGTAACTTTAACTTGTCAAAACGTAACTTTAACTTGTTAAAAATGTACTTTAACTTGTACAAAACGTACTTTAACTTGTCAAAACGTAACTTTAACTTGTAAAAACTCTACATTAACTTGTCAAAACGTAACTTTAACTTGTCAAAACGAAAGTTTAACTTGTTAAAAACAGACATTAACTTGTAAAACGTACTTTAACTTGTCAAAAATGAGATTTAACTTGTAACAAATGGACTTTAACTTGTAAAAACGTACTTCTACTTGTAAAAAACGTACTTTAACTTGTAAAAAATCTACTTTAACTTGTCAAAACGTAACTTTAATTTGTCAAAACGTAAGTTTAACTTGTTAAAAACATAGTTTAACTTGTCAAAACGTAACTTTAACTTCTAAAAATTGTACTTTAACTTGTCAAAATGTGATTTCAATGTGACAAACGTAACTTTAAGTTGTTAAAACGTAAATTTAACTTGTAAAAAATGTATTTTAACTTGTATAAACCGTACTTCAACTTGTAAAACACATACTTCAACTTGTAAAAAACGTACTTTAACTTGTAAAAAACGTATTTTAACATGTCGAAATGTAACTTTAACTTGTCAAAACATAACTTTAACTTGTTACAAGTGTACTTTAACTAGTAAAAAACGATCTGTAACTTGTAAAAAACGAATTTTAACTTGTCAATACGTAACTTTAACTTGTAAAAACCTACATTAACTTGTCAAAACATAACTTTAACTTGTCAAAACGTAAGTTTAACTTGTAACAAATGTACTTTAACTTGTAAAAACGTACTTCAACTTGTAAAAAACGTACTTTAACTTGTAAAAAACCTACTTTAACATGTCAAAACGTAACATTAATTTGTCAAAACGTAAGTTTAACTTGTTAAAAACATAATTTAACTTGTCAAAACGTAAATTTAACTTGTAAAAAACGTACTTTAACTTGTCAAAATGTAATTTTAATGTGTCAAAACGTAACTTTAAGTTGTTAAAACGTAACTTTAACTGGTAAAAAATGTACTTTAACTTGTAAAAAACGTACTTCAACTTGTAAAACACGTACTTTAACTTGTTAAAAACGTACTTCACCTTGTAAAAAACGTACTTTAACTTGGAAAAAACGTATTTTAACGTGTCAAAATATAACTTTAACTTGTCAAAACGTAACTTTAAATTGTTAAAAACGTACTTTAACTTGTAAAAACGTACTTCAACTTGTAAGAAACGTACTTTAAATTGTCAAAACGTAACTTTAACATGTAAAAAACCTACATTAGCTTGTCTTAACGTAACTTTAACTTGTCAAAATTTTAGTTTAACTTGTTAAAAACATACATTAACTTGTAAAAAACGTACTTTAACTTGTCAAAAATGTGGTTTAACTTGTAACAAATGTACTTTAACTTGTAAAAAGGTAGTTCAACTTGTAAAAAACGTACTTTAATTTGTTAAAAACCTACTTTAACTTGTCAAAACGTAAATTTAATTCGTCAAAACGTAACTTTAACTTGTTAAAAATGTAATTTAACTTGTCAAAACGTAACTTTAACTTATAAAAAACGTACTTTAACTTGTCAAAATATAATTTTAATGTGTCAAAACGTAACTTTAAGTTGTTAAAACGTAACTTTAACTTGTAAAAAACGTACTTTAACTTGTAAAATCGTACATCAACTTGTAAAACACTTACTTTAACTTGTAAAAAACGTACTTCAACTTTCAAAAAACGTACTTTAACTTGTAAAAAACGTATTTTAACATGTTGAAATGTAACTTTAACTTGTCAAAATGTAACTTTATGTAACTTTAACTTGTCAAACTGGAACTTTAACTTGTTAAAAACGTAATTTAACTTGTAAAAATCGAACTTTAACATGTAAAAAACGTACTTTAACTTGTCAAAACGTAACTTTAACTTGTCAAAAATGTATGTTTAACTTGTAAAAAACTATTAACTTCTAAAAAACTTACTTTAACTTGTCAAAAAAGTGGTTTAACTTGTAACAAATGTACTTTAACTTGTAAAAAACCTACTTCAACTTGTAAAACACTTACTTTAACTTGTAAGAAACGTACTTCAACTTGTAAAAAAACGTACTTTAACTTGAAAAAAACGTATTTTAACGTGTCAAAATGTAACATTAACTTGTCGAAACGTAACTTTAACTTGTTCAAAATGTGCTTTAATTTGTAAAAACGTAATTTAACTTGTTAAAATGTAACTTTAACCTGTCAAAATGTAACTTTAACATGTTAAAAACGTACTTTAACTTGTAAAAACCATACTTTAACTTGTAAAAAAACCTAGTTTAACTTGTCAAAACGTAAGTTTAACTTGTTTAAAACACTCATTAACTTGTAAAAAACGTAATTTAACATGTCAAAACGTAAGTTTAATTTGTCAAAATATAATTTTAATGTGTCAGATCGTAACTTTAAGTTGTTAAAACGTAACTTTAACTGGTAAATAATGTACTTTAACTTCTAAAAAACGTACTTCAATTTGTAAAACACTTACTTTAACTTGTAAAAAACGTACTTCAACTTGTAAAAAACGTACTTTAACTTGTAAAAAACGTATTTTAACGTGTCAAAATGTAACATCAACTTGTCGAAACGTAACTTTAATTTGTTCAAAATGTACTTTAACTTGTAAAAAACGTAATTTAACTTGTCAAAATGTAACTTTACCTGTCAAAATGTAACTTTAACATGTTAAAAACGTACTTTAAATTGTAAAAAACATAGTTTAACTTGTAAAAATCGTACTTTAACTTGTCAAAACGTAACTTTAACTTGTAAAAAAACCTAGTTTAACTTGTCAAAACGTAACTTTAACGTGTCAAAACGTAAGTTTAACTTGTTAAAAACACGTATTAACTTGTAAAAACCGTAATTTAACTTTTCAAAACGTAAGTTTAACTTGTCAAAATGTAATTTTAATGTGTCAAAACGTAACTTTAAGTTGTTAAAACGTAACTTTAACTGGTAAATAATGTACTTTAACTTCTAAAAAACGTACTTCAATTTGTAAAACACTTACTTTAACTTGTAAAAAACGTACTTTAACGTGTAAAAATCGTACTTTAACTTGTAAAAAACGTACTTTAACGTGTCAAAATGTAACTTTAACTTGTCAAAACGTAACTGTAACTTGTAAAAAACGTACTTTAACTAGTAAAATACGTTCTTTAACTTGTAAAAAACCTACTTTAACTTGTCAAAACGTAACTTTAATTTGTCAAAACGTAAGTTAAACTTGTTATAAACGTAATTTAACTTGGTAAAAACGTACTTTAACTTGTAAAAAATGTTCCTTAACATGTAAAAAACGTACTTTAACTTGTCAAAACGTAACTTTAATTTGTCAAAACGTAAGTTTAACTTGTTAAAAACGTAATTTAAATTTTAAAAAAAGTAATTTTACTTGTCACAACAATACTTAATATTCTAAAACACGAACTTTAACTAGTAAAAAACATAATTAAACTTATCAAAACGTAACTTTAATTTGTAAAAAACGTACTTTAACTTATCAAAATGTAATTTAAATGTGTCAAAACGTAACTTTAAATTGTTAAAACGTAACTTTAACTGGTAAAAAATGTACTTTAACTTGTAAAAAACGTATGTTAACTTGTCAATATGTAACTTTAACTTGTCAAAATGGAACTTTAACTTGTTAAAAACGTACTTTAACTTGTAAAAATTGAACTTTAACATGTAAAAAACTCACTTTAACTTGTCAAAACGTAACTTTAACTTGTCAAAAACATAAGTTTAACTTGTAAAAAACTATTAACTTGTAAAAAACATACTTTAACTTGTCAAAAAAGTGGTTTAACTTGTAACAAATGTACTTTAACTTGTAAAAAACCTACTTCAACTTGTAAAACACTTACTTTAACATGTAAGAAACGTACTTCAACTTGTAAAAAACGTACTTTAACTTGAAAAAAAACGTATTTTAACGTGTCAAAATGTAACATTAACTTGTCGAAACGTAACTTTAACTTGTTCAAAATGTGCCTTAATTTGTAAAAAACGTAATTTAACTTGTCAAAATCTAACTTTAACCTGTCAAAATGTAACTTTAACATGTTAAAAACGTACTTTAACTTGTAAAAACCATACTTTAACTTGTAAAAAACGTAGTTTAACTTGTCAAAACGTAACTTTAACTTGGAAAAAAACCTAGTTTAACTTGTCAAAACGTAAGTTTAACTTGTTTAAAACACGCATTAACTTGTAAAAAAACGTAATTTAACTTGTCAAAACGTAAGTTTAACGTGTCAAAATATAATTTTAATGTGTCAGAACGTAACTTTAAGTTGTTAAAACGTAACTTTAACTGGTAAATAATGTACTTTAACTTCTGTTGTCGCTGAAATTTGGACAACGTTTCGAGACCTAAGCGGTCAGATCCTCGCTCGGAGCGGGTGACCTTCGCTTCGGCCTGAGCGTGTCGAATCCGGTGTCCCGGATCGTCTCTTAGCTGTCGTGTGGTCTTCGAGTCCTTCTGTTATCTGAAAAGAGTAAACAGATGTGAACTAAGAAGGGGAAACAGAGGGGGGTCCTCTGTTTACCTCTCCGACGCTCAACATTAGTGTAATGTAGGCGGAGTTTGCAGGATGACGAGGAGGGATCGACGAGATCGAGCGAGACGAGGATACTAGGATCGCTGGTGTCTCAGAGCTCGGATCTCGGATCTTTAGGGAGTATTCTTCCGGTCGGGAGAGAATATCCGTAATACCTCACGTGGGAGTATGATATGTGTGTAGGGAATAAGGGGAAAGGAGTCTATTTTTCGTGTCTAGAGCTTACCTCTGCGTGGAGAGCATCGAAGGCTACTTATAGCCACGGGTGTAGCCTTGTGGCCGAGTGGGGGAGCCTCTGGGCGTCGGTGGCCGGCCAGGTCCCTCCCTCGGGTGAGGAAGGCCGGCCAGGCCCCTCCCCTAGGTGGGGAAGGCCGGCCAGGTCCCTCCCTTGGGTGAGGAAGGCCGGCCAGGCCCCTCCCCTAGGTGGGGAAGGCCGGCCAGGTCCCTCCCTCGGTTGAGGAAGGCCGGCCAGGCCCCTCCCCTAGGTGGGGAAGGCCGGCCAGGTCCCTCCCTCGGGTGAGGAAGGCCGGCCAGGCCCCTCCCCTAGGTGGGGAAGGCCGGCCAGGTCCCTCCCTCGGGTGAGGAAGGCCGGCCAGGCCCCTCTCATGGGAGAGGGTGGCCGGCCGGGCCCCTCCTCTGCGCGACGGTGGTCGGCCAGGTGTGCGAAGGCGGGTCTCGGCCGTCTCGGGGAAGGCGTCTCCCCTTCGCGCCCCGGATATAATCGCGGATGTATATATTTAACGCTGTCGCCGGAAATACGGCGACAACATTAGCCCCCCGAGTTTGATGTCGAACTTGAGATCGAGAGCGAACTCAGAAGTGGCGCCTTCCGACGGGCGTTCCGCACCCAAGATCGGGCGTGCACCGACGGGCCGGGCCGGAGGGCAGCGCTCCAGGGAGCCTCCCCGGGGGTGGAGGAGATCAGGTAGCTTTATAAGCACCCTAACCCTTAATTTATTATATTTTTCCTTTTCTTTCTTTGCGTTGCGTCATGGACCCCGTGCCGTTTGACGTGGATGACGGGTCCGTTGACGATTTCGTTGGTTCCTTTTTATCCTCGCCTGGGAGCAATACTTTTTCAATCCCCAATTTACCCTTTTCCCCAAATCCCGAATCCTCTCTCTCTCTCTTTTTTGACGACGACGACCTTGACGCGTGGATGGCCGCCGACGGAATCGCGACGCCGGAGATGAGGGCGGAGGCCCCGGCCGGTGAACAGCCCGGCAAGGGGGGCTTGCTCGGCGAGGGGCGTGAGGTCGGAGGGACTTCGGAGGTTACCGGCGAAGGGGGCTCGGCGGCGACCAGGGGCGAAGGCGAGCCCGGATTCGCGCAGGGCGCGGCGGCGACAGATCGCCGGCGGGGCGTTCCCAGATCTGCCCTCGGGGGCGCGGACGAGTGGGAGGTGGCCTCGGGGGTTGCCGACGGGTCTGCGGCCCTTGGCTGTGAGGGCGGCGCTGGATCTGCTCGCGGCGTGGCGGCGGATCCTTGGGCGAGGCCCCTCGGGCACGGAGATGGCGGCGCGGCAGGGCGAGGCGGAGACGTCCACAGACGCGCACGTGGTGCCCCGGGGGACACCCTTCGGGCGGAGGCGCGCGGATCTGGCTGGATTGGGAGCCCCGACGGCGCGGGCGGAGGTTCGCCGGCCGAGGCGGAGCGCGACAGTGCCTCGCGCGATGGGGGCGAGCCACCCCTGGTGTGCGGAGTCGTGGGAGTCGTGGGAGGCGCGTCGCAGGTCGTGGGCTCCGGGCTCGTCTTCGCCGGAGTTCACTCGGTGGTGTGGGCTCCACCCGAGGTGCCCACCGCCGACCTCACGCCCCCTCAGGGCCAGGCAGCCGGCCAGCCCCCTTCCGGAGCTCTGGCGGCCGACCAGGGGCCTCCCCCGAGCCAGATGGCCGGCCGGCCCTCTCCCAGGGGGGTGGTGGCCGACCAGGGGTCTCCCCCGAGTCACGTGGCCGGCCGGCCCTCTCCCAGGGGAATGGTGGCCGACCAGGGGTCTCCCCCGGATGTGATGGCCGGCCAGGGGTCTCCCCTGGATAGGATGGCCGGCCGGCCCCCTCCCAGGGATCCCATGGCCGGCCAGGGGTCTCCCCTGGATAGGATGGCCGGCCGGCCCCCTCCCAGGGATCCCATGGCCGGCCAGGGGCCTCCCCTGGTTGAGGTGGCCGGCCAGCCCCCTCCCGGGGGTTCGGTGGCCGACCGGAGGACCTTCGAGCATCGGCCGAGCGGCCGGGGGTCTCCTACGGGGCGGGAATCGCCCGAGAGTCCAACGGAGGACCCGAGACCTCCCAGGCAGTCGTCGGCCGCGGGTACCCTTCCGACTCTGGCCCAGCTGGGGCGTAGTCGCGTGTCGGAAGAGAACGAGCGGACCCTTGCCTTCCCGGTCACCGCGTCCCGGATTCGGGGGACCTTCCCCTGCGAGGGGGTCGACTCCCCGTCCCTCGTGTCTCTCGCCCAGTTCCGTGGGCTTCGCGAAGAGTTCGGGATCCCGCCGAGTATCGACATCCTGCGTCCTCTCCCGGAGGATCGGCCCTCGCGTCCTCGGCTTGGGTTCGCCGCGGTTCATGTGGCCAGTCTCCGGAGCGGTCTTCGGTTGCCTTTCCCTGGCGTGGTACAGGAGCTTCTGCGTCGACTGGAGGTGCACGCAGCCCAAATGCTACCCTCGTTCTATCGGATGGTGGCTGCCTGCCACATGATGTTCTTCCGAGAATGGAAGAGGGCGGTCACGGCCGAGGAGTTCTTGGAATTCCTATCGATCGTGGAAGGGTCGAATAGGGCTGGGTCGTACCGGGCGTACCATGCCAAGCAGTTCGCCGTGGTTACCAATGTGCCCACCAAGTACCGATACCCTTGGGTGTGGGTTTCGGAGTCCGCGTTCGGCTCGGCCCCTCTTGAGTTTGGGCCTGCGAGGATCCCAGATTCGGCCGCCGACCCAGAATTTACGGAGCTCGGTAGAGTCGTCCATCGTCTCCCGTCTGTCCGTCGTCAGGCTTCGATTTTCGCGTCGCCCGATACTATGGCAATCACAGGGTGGTTCGTTTTGACTACCCCTCAGTTCCCCCGAGCACGCGGCCGAGGGCGGAACGATTCGGACTCAGAGCCCGACGAAGAAGTCCCTCCGGCCGATCGATGTAGCGGTACGAGGTACCCCTTATTGTGTCGTTCACTTTTGCCTACTAACTTGGTTGCTCTTTCGTTAGGCGGTTCTCGTCGACGACCTCGAGGAGGCGTTACGACCTCGCCACCTCCGCGCGAGGCTCATGCTGCGAGGCGGCCAAGCCCGTCACGAGAGCGACCGGAATCTCAACCCTCGTCGGCACCTCAAGAAGGAGGGAGTAGCGGCCCTCCGCGAAAACGCCCCACCGTATCCTCGGCGAGCGATGCGCCGTCGGGTTCTCGAAGATTGGTGGAAGCGACCTCTACTGGTGGCGGCGGGTCGCTCTATCTCGCTGAAGCGAACGACTTGAAGGACCGGAGCGCTCGGGGCCTCGCGGACTCATCCCCCAAGTGCTTTAAGGAGCTCGTCGTCGTCAGCGATATGGAACTCTTCCGACAGGGGACTCGCGATGCGCGGAAGGTTAGTCATTCGCGCGCCTCTTATTTCGTGTTTTTCCACTCTAAGCCATGCTAATTTTTTGTTGCGCTGCAGGCTTTGGCGCGCTGCGAGCGGATGGAGCTTGTGATGGAGGAGGCCGCTCGCCGTGAACGAGGGTTGAAAGAGGCGTTGGCCAAGGCGATTTCTAGTCGGGACGCGGCCGAGGCGAAATTCGCGGAGGAGAGGGCCTCGAGGGAGCAAGTGGAGCGATCCGCGAGCGCCTTCCTAGCGGAAAGCAAGGCGATGGAGAAGGCCTTGGCCTCTCGCGATGCCGACCTTGCTTCCGTCCGCGGTCGGCTAGCTATGAGCGAGGCTGCCCACCTGAAAGCCGTTGAGGAGAACGACGCCCTCTTGGCGGAGATGCAAGCCGTCTTTGACGACCGCGATGAAGCCGTGCGCATCAAAGAGCGTCTGAAGGATGACTGGGAAGTCGCGGTATACGAGGCCCAACACGCCGCGGCCGTCCGCGTCCGGGATGCTATCGTCGCCGAGAACAAACCCCGCGAAGTGTCTTTCGCATTCTTCGATGCCATGTTCCCTCCGATCGAGGGCGACGCGGGCTTTGGCGATCGCGGTGGCCGGCGTCCCACCGAGACTACGCAGTCCTCGGTGGGTACATCCCCTTCTCACCTGAGCGCGGGCCCCGGCGAGGAGCAGCTTGACTTCGGCTCCGATTAGTGTTTTTGTCTTGTCTGCGCCTGTGTTTAGCGCATCTTTCTTCTTATTTACCTGACTCATTTTGGATGTTTTGAGGCTTTCCATTTTTTGTGACATTTACTTTCTCGCAATCTCCTCGCAATCTTCTCTTTATCGAACGAAATACCCCGCGGGTTCGCGTTGGTTTCTTTTGCGATTCTTGTGTTGCTTGAAGTTTTTGATTGTTAGTTTCCAAGAGGCTCGGGTCCTTCGATTTACGACGGGCCCCTTCGGCGAGGGCCGGTCGATGATCGGGAATTTCTTTTGCCGTCGTCGGCTTACTATGGCCGGCAACTAGCGCTAACGGCATGTCGCGTGTATTGCGTGGTCGATGGTGGGAGACTTGTTCGGTAACACGTCCGACTTTCCTCTTGGGCACGTTTGTGTTTCGAGGGACGGTCAATGTCTCATTTACTTACGCCTTGCTTCCTTGGCGACATCCGAGCTCGCATTCTTCGGTTTTGGGCATTTTTTACTTCCAGCCGTGTCTTGAGCTTCTTTGTTCGTGAGCTTTCGACGATGGCCTGTCGGCTTACATCTTGGCTCTACGACGGGGGAATCCCGAGATTTGGCTCGATCGATGACTCGCCCACTTGTGACGTTGGTTTACGATTTGCCTTATTGGCGTCGCGCGCATTCATCTCTAGGGTATTCGTTTTACGCCTTAGGATTGGGTATTGACATTGGCCCGGTTGTGTGTCGATCGGGGTTTGCCAACCTTCCTCAAATCCATGGACGCCCAGATGCAAGGTTGTTGCCTTGTTACTGGTTTTCGGTGGAGATTTCTCCGGCCACGGGGTTCGTACCCCGCGGCTTTGCGGGCCTTTGATTTTCTCGAGTGCAAACCGTTATGGTTTTGTTGGGTTCACCTCCAGCCCCCCAAGTTTTTAGGGATAATAGCTATTATTTCTAGGAACTTATAGCGGGAAAATAACCAATATGATGACACAAAACGATTTTTATTCGATGTTCAAATGGATACACTTATTGAATTACGACAATCGTGGCTTTGTGTTTACATTAGTTGGAAATTTCGCACTTCGCTTGGCCTTTATGCGTGATACATTTTCAAATGTACGGCGTTCCAAGGGTGTGTGAATGCAAGCCCGTCCATGTTTTCTAGTTCGTATGTGCCTTTGTGAATGGCTTTCCGAACTCGGTACGGACCTTCCCAGGTTGGGCCTAGCACACCAGCCCCTTGTACCTTGGTATTTGGGAACACTTTCCTCAAAACCAGGCTGCCGTCGGGGAAGCTCCGAGGTTTAACCCTTGCGTTGTAGTAACGTTCGACCTTTCTTTTTTGGGCTGTTAGGCGCGTGAGTGCGTCGGCCCTCTTTTCGTCGATTAGGTCGAGGTTTGCTCTTATGGCTTCCTCGTTTTCTTTTTCGTTGAAGACCTCCATTCGGAACGTGGGGAGCGTAGTCTCTATCGGGACCACGGCCTCCACACCGAATGTCAAAGCGAACGGGGTTTCCCCCGTCGCGTTTCGCGCCGTGGTGCGATATGCCCATAACACGAAGGGTAATTCGTCTGCCCACGCGCCCTTTCGGGTTTCCAGTTTCTTCTTCAAATTTTCTTTTATCGTACGGTTTGCCGCCTCCACTTGGCCGTTAGCCTGGGGGTGCCTTGGGGAGGAGTATGTTTTACTAATCCCAAGCTGTTCGCATATCTCGCGCAATCGCGCGTTGTCGAATTGTCGGCCATTATCGGTCACGATCGATTCCGGGATACCGTGGCGGCATATTATGCTCTTCCATATGAAGTTCGTTGTGTTCGCCTCCGTGATCTTTGCCAGTGGCTCGGCTTCAACCCACTTGGTGAAGTAGTCGATCGCAACTATGGCGAATCGGAGCTGCCTCGGAGCCATGGGTAATTCACCGATCAAATCGATTCCCCACTTAGTGAATGATCGGGGAACGACGATCGGGCACAGCGGCGCCGGGGGTTGTCTGGGAACACGGGCGAACCTTTGGCACTTATCGCATTGTCGGGACCAGTCATGGGCGTCTTTCTTCAAAGTTGGCCAAAAGTAGCCTAACTTTAAAAGCTTCATGGCCATTGACTGTCCTGCCGCGTGATTTCCACATAGTCCTTTGTGGACTTCTTTCATGGCTCGTCTCGCTTCGTCGTTGTAGAGACAGCGAAGGAGAGGCATCGAGTAGCCCCTCTTGTATAGCACGTCTCCGCGCACCGTATACTTTGACGCCAAATGTTTCAGTTTCCTGGCCTCTTCGTTATTCTCTGGAGTGACTCCCTTTGCTATGTAGTTTTTTAGGGGTGTCAACCAAGACAAAGCCGACGAGTTATTGACCATCCCTACATCGCTTCTCGAGATGTAAGGCCTGGTTAGAACCTCAATCGGGACTTCTCCATCCTCGCTCGGATCTATGCCCGAAGCGAGTCGTGCTAGAGCATCTGCCTCGGCGTTCTCCTCTCTGGGGATTTGAACGATCTCGAACCAAGCTATCGCTTCTAGGTTCTTTCGGGTTTTCGCCAAATAAGCCATCATGTTTGGCTCCTTGGCGGCGAATTCGCCTTTGACTTGATTCACGATCAATTGCGAGTCGCAAAAGATGTGCAAGTTTTCTGCGCCGAGTCGGTGAGCGAGCTCTAAACCGACTATTAGGGCCTCGTATTCTGCCTCGTTGTTGGAGGCTTTGAATTCGAAGCGCAACGCGTATTTTAATTTTTCCCCGTCGGGGTTGGTTAGAATCACTCCGGCCCCGGCCCCTTGAGCGTTTGATGCGCCGTCGACGCATAACACCCACACTGGCCCGGACGGGCCGGGGCCTCTCTTTTTTGGAGATTCTGGCGTGAGGGCTTCGCCTTCATTCTCGATTCCCGCCGTAAATTCCGCCACAAAATCTGCTAGGGCCTGACCCTTTATGGCGTTTTGTGGTCGGAACTGTATCCCGTATTCGCTAAGTTCCTGTGACCATATGGCCATCCTCGTCGAGGATCCTCTTTGTAATGCCTTTTCGATCGGATGACCGGTCCGCACGACTATCTGGTGTGCCTGGAAATACGGGCGTAGTTTCCTGGCGCTCATGACGAGTGCGAGCGACAATTTCTCGATCTCAGGATACCGGGTCTCAGCGTCTAGGAGGGCCTTGCTGACATAATACACCGGCCACTGTCCTTGCCCTTCCTCACGGATAAGGACCGCACTCGTGGCCCTTTCGGACACTGCGAGGTAGAGCACGAGAGGCTCATGGTCCTTGGGTTTCGACAAGAACGGGGGTGCTGCGAAGTAAGCCTTCATTTCGCAAAATGCCTTCTCGCATTCGGATGTCCATTCGAATCCGCCCCTCATCTTCAACGCCTGAAAGAATGGTTGGCACCTATCGGTTGCCTTGGAAACAAATCTAGCTAAAGCCGCGACCCTACCCGCCAGGCTCTGGACCTCTTTGGGTTTTGTGGGAGACTTCATCCCAAGTATGGCGGCGATTTTCTCAGGGTTGGCTTCAATTCCTCGCCTGCTAACCATGTAGCCGAGGAATTTTCCCGATTCTACCCCGAAGGTGCATTTGTTGGGGTTTAACTTCATCCCGTATTGGCGGAGGATTTGAAACATAGTCTTCAGGTCGCGGATGTGGTTTGAAGCCAATCGGCTTTTTACCAACATGTCGTCCACGTAGACTTCCATGGTTTTTCCGATATGCTCGGCGAACATTCGGTTGACCAATCGCTGGTAGGTTGCGCCGGCGTTCTTGAGGCCGAACGGCATTACCTTGTAACAATAGAGACCTTTGTTGGTCACAAAGGTCGTCTTGATTTGGTCACTCTCATGCATCCGGATCTGGTTATAGCCTGAGTAGGCATCCATGAAGCTGAGCAGCTCATGGCCCGCTGTTGCGTCCACGAGTTGCTCAATCCGGGGGAGTGGAAAGCTATCCTTCGGGCAGGCTTTGTTAAGATCTTTATAATCTATGCAAATGCGCCACTTCCCGTTTGGCTTTTTGACCATCACTACATTGGATACCCACCTGGGGTGTTCCGCTTCTCGTATGAAATCGGCGGCGAGAAGTTTGTCAACCTCTTCCCCGATGGCGAGATACCGTTCCCCACTGAATGCCCTTCTAGGCTGTACCCGCTCGGGTACGTTGCAGTCGTCGTTCAAACGATGTACCATAATCTTCGGGTATATGTCCGGCATATCCGCATGTGTCCATGCAAAGACATCTTTGTACTCTCTAAGGAAGTGGGCCATCGATTCCCGCTCCTCGGTGGACAATTGAGCACCGATCTTGACCGTTTGGTCAGGCTTAGCGATGTCCAGGACTATCGTGACGAGGTCGTCGTGGGTTTCTACGCGACGGCGCTCGGTCTCGTCGCGCTGGTCCAATTCTCCGAAGGTCCCCCCTTCCTCAGGTTTGCAGGGAGGCTCGTCCGAGAGCTGGTAGGTTGTGCAAATTGCCGCATTCCCTGTTGATTTGGTAACTTCTTCCTTTACGGCTCGCACATGGCACGTTCGCGCCATGGCTTGATCTCCCATCATGCACGCAATCCCCTCGCTGGTTGGGAATTTCACCATGAGGTGGTAGACTGAGGTGATGGCTTTTAAACCGACGAGGGTCGGTCGACCGATAATCATGTTATACGTCGTCGGTTCACTCACGATCAAGAAAGTCACGATTCGAGTGATTTCCGGACCACCTCGGGTTCCGAAGGTTATGGGGAGATCGATTGACCCTTCCGTCCAAACCTTTTCTCCTGAAAACCCGTATAGGGGGGTGCGGATCGGGGCGAGCCTCGCTCCGTCGAGCTTCATTCGATCAAGCGCCGATTGGTAGATTATATCCACCGCGCTTCCGTTGTCAATTAGGATGCGCTGGACCTTGTTGTTAGCCACCGTGGCTGACACAACCAAGGCATCGCTATGCGGGTGCAAAATTCTTTTCGCCTCATCCTCGGTGAAGCGAATTTCTTCAAACGGAGTCGGTGGGGGGGTGACCCGAGTGAGGTTAACGCCACTCTTGATTCTCCCGTTTGTCACCGCTCTTAGGTATTTTTTCCTTTGGTTGCTTGATTCGCCACATTGGGGCCCTCCTGTAATCGTTCTCACGATGTTCATTTCAGGATTTTCGGGCTCGCTGCTAACAGTGGCGACGGCGGCAGCCTTTTCCTTTATCAGCTTATTACCCTGATTCGGAAGACGTTCCTCCGGGACAGCTACCCCGGCGGCCCGCATGACAAACTCCTTGAGTTTCCCATCCTGGATCAGGGCTTCTATCTGTCGTTTCAGCTGAAAACAATCGGCAGTCATGTGTCCATGATCTCGATGGTATTCACAAAATTTACTTTTATCCCGCATCGCGGGACCCTTCCTTAATGGCGACGGGGACCCGAGTTTATCTCGATGCAGGGCCAGGATCCGGGCCGGAGACGTGTTGAGAGGGGTGAGGATTTCTCCCCGAAACTGGTCGACAAAAGGCTTCCTTGACCTGGGAGAGGGTTCTGCGCGGTTATTCCTTCCGCGCTTCCCCCGAATTTCAGGCCTTTCGTCGGGGCGATTGCGCCCTGAGCGCCCATCGCCCTTCCTACAGCTTAGGTAATCCTCTACCCCCATGTGCGTCCTGGCGCATGCCATAAGCTCGGCCATGTCCCTCGGGGTCTTTCCCACAATCGATTTTAAGAAATCGCTAGGCTCGGCACCCTCGGTGATGGCAACTATGGCGTCCCGATCGTCGAAGTCTTCGACTTTATGGGACTCTTCCGTGAATCGGGCCAAATATTGACGGAGGCTCTCGTCCGATTTTTGTTTGATCGTCCATAGGTACGATTTAGATTTTTTCTGTGCCACAAGTGTGGCAAACCGAGCTAGGAAAGCCTCCCGAAGGGCTTGGAAAGATCCGACGCTGCCAGGTTTTAGGCTCCTGAACCATTCAAAGCTTGATCCTGTCAATGTCAAACTGAACGCCTGGCAGAGAGTCGCGTCCGACAACCCTTGCATCAGCATCCATGTCTCGTAATGTTGGATGTGGAAGTTGGGATCGGAGCGTCCGTCATAAGACGGGATGGTGGGGAGCTTAAATCCCCTTCCCGGCGGTTGTGCTAGCACTGCCGCCGCGAAAGGCGAGTATGAACCCTCCAGACCGTTGTAAGGTCTGGAGCCCCCCGAGCCTGCTCCTCGGAGCTCGATGATTTGATTCTGGAGTCCCTGAATCATCGTCATCATCTCGAGACCGTTGGCGGTTCCCGCGATGGGCCCCACCGGCGTTGGCCCTTGCCGCTCATTAGATCCTTGATCCATGAGGTTGGGAGGATGGTTCCCGAGGGTTGTGGCCCCCGCCGCAGTTCGACGGGCGTTCAACTTCCTTCTCAAATCCTCCTCTTGAGGACCCCTCCGCGAGTTAAGGCGAACCCTGAGATCCTCCCCCGAAGGGTGCGAAGGCCTCGCCGTCGGCGGGCAACCTTCGCGGCGGACCTCACGGCTTTCTGCACCATCGTCGCCCCGTCGAGACTGCGCACGCCGCGGACGCCTAAATCGCCTGCCCTGGGAAGCGTTACCGCTTCCCGGCACTCGCGGGTGACTGGACCCCTCAAGTTTCGAACCCATTCGTCCTCGGCTAGCCGAGGATCCCAACGGAGCGTCGCTCATGTGGGCCAAAGGCGAGGGAGTGAAAGTTTGACTCGCGTCCGTCTCCGGGATTACATCGTTTCCAATGTAATCCTCATCTTGGGTCGAGTTAGCCTCTTCCTCGTATCCAAGGAGGTTAACAAGCAAACCCATGTTCACTCCCGGCCGCGCCAAGAGTTCCGCCAATCGACGGTTAGTCTCGTCTCGCAGGTCGTCCCCATCGTCGCGAACGTCCGGATTGACGTCTTCGATCCCCCTTGCGGGAGCTTGCGGCCTTGCCTCTCGGTGAGGCAATTGCCGGAATTCGTACCGCGAGCCGGCGGCTCGGACGATAGGGTTGCTCGATCGAGCATCCGCATGAGTCGCGGGAACGCTACTCATTTCGTATGAAAAATAAAGAAAGAGATGGAGATAAAGAAATGTGGGTCGGGTGAACTTTAAGGTCAAAAGCCCCCTCCTTCTAGCGCCAAAATGTTGTCGCTGAAATTTGGACAACGTTTCGAGACCTAAGCGGTCAGATCCTCGCTCGGAGCGGGTGACCCTCGCTTCGGCCTGAGCGTGTCGAATCCGGTGTCCCGGATCGTCTCTTTGCTGTCGTGTGGTCTTCGAGTCCTTCTGTTATCTGAAAAGAGTAAACAGATGTGAACTAAGAAGGGGAAACAGAGGGGGGTCCTCTGTTTACCTCTCCGACGCTCAACATTAGTGTAATGTAGGCGGAGTTTGCAGGATGACGAGGAGGGATCGACGAGATCGAGCGAGACGAGGATACTAGGATCGCTGGTGTCTCAGAGCTCGGATCTCGGATCTTTAGGGAGTATTCTTCCGGTCGGGAGAGAATATCCGCAATACCTCACGTGGGAGTATGATATGTGTGTAGGGAATAAGGGGAAAGGAGTCTATTTTTCGTGTCTAGAGCTTACCTCTGCGTGGAGAGCATCGAAGGCTACTTATAGCCACGGGTGTAGCCTTGTGGCCGAGTGGGGGAGCCTCTGGGCGTCGGTGGCCGGCCAGGTCCCTCCCTCGGGTGAGGAAGGCCGGCCAGGCCCCTCCCCTAGGTGGGGAAGGCCGGCCAGGTCCCTCCCTTGGGTGAGGAAGGCCGGCCAGGCCCCTCCCCTAGGTGGGGAAGGCCGGCCAGGTCCCTCCCTCGGTTGAGGAAGGCCGGCCAGGCCCCTCCCCTAGGTGGGGAAGGCCGGCCAGGTCCCTCCCTCGGGTGAGGAAGGCCGGCCAGGCCCCTCCCCTAGGTGGGGAAGGCCGGCCAGGTCCCTCCCTCGGGTGAGGAAGGCCGGCCAGGCCCCTCTCATGGGAGAGGGTGGCCGGCCGGGCCCCTCCTCTGCGCGACGGTGGTCGGCCAGGTGTGCGAAGGCGGGTCTCGGCCGTCTCGGGGAAGGCGTCTCCCCTTCGCGCCCCGGATATAATCGCGGATGTATATATTTAACGCTGTCGCCGGAAATACGGCGACAACAACTTCAATTTGTAAAACACTTACTTTAACTTGTAAAAAACGTACTTCAACTTGTAAAAAACGTACTATAACTTGTAAAAAACGTATTTTAACGTGTCAAAATGTAACATTAACTTGTCGAAACGTAACTTTAATTTGTTCAAAATGTACTTTAACTTGTAAAAAACGTAATTTAACTTGTCAATATGTAACTTTAACCTGTCAAAATGTAACTTTAACATGTTAAAAACGTACTTTAAATTGTAAAAAATATACTTTAACTTGTAAAAATCGTACTTTAACTTGTTAAAACGTAACTTTAACTTGTAAAAAAACCTAGTTTAACTTGTCAAAACGTAACTTTAACGTGTCAAAACGTAAGTTTAACTTGTTAAAAACACGCATTAACTTGTAAAAAACGTAATTTAACTTATCAAAACGTAAGTTTAACTTGTCAAAATGTAATTTTAATGTGTCAAAACGTAACTTTAAGTTGTTAAAACGTAACTTTAACTGGTAAATAATGTACTTTAACTTCTAAAAAACGTATTTCAATTTGTAAAACACTTACTTTAACTTGTAAAAAACGTACTTTAACGTGTAAAAAACGTACTTTAACTTGTAAAAAACGTACTTTAACGTGTCAAAATGTAACTTTAACTTGTCAAAACGTAACTGTAACTTGTAAAAAACGTACTTTAACTTGTAAAATACGTTCTTTAACTTGTAAAAAACCTACTTTAACTTGTTAAAACGTAACTTTAATTTGTCAAAACGTAAGTTAAACTTGTTAAAAACGTACTTTAACTTGGTAAAAACGTACTTTAACTTGTAAAAAACGTTCTTTAACTTGTAAAAAACGTTCTTTAACTTGTAAAAAACGTACTTTAACTTGTCAAAACGTAACTTTAATTTGTCAAAACGTAAGTTTAACTTGGTAAAAACGTAATTTAATTTTTAAAAAAAGTAATTTTACTTGTCACAACAATACTTAATATTGTAAAACACGAACTTTAACTAGTAAAAAACATAATTAAACTTATCAAAACGTAACTGTAACTTGTAAAAAACGTACTTTAACTTATCAAAATGTCATTTAAATGTGTCAAAACGTAACTTTAAGTTGTTAAAACGTAAGTTTAACTTGTTAAAAACGTAATTTAACTTTTAAAAAAAGTAATTTTACTTGTCACAACAATACTTAATATTGTAAAACACGAACTTTAAGTAGTAAAAAACATAATTAAACTTATCAAAACGTAACTTTAACCTGTAAAAAACGTACTTTAACTTATCAAAATATAATTTAAATGTGTCAAAACGTAACTTTAAGTTGTTAAAACGTAACTTTAACTGGTAAAAAATTTACTTTAACTTGTAAAAAACGTATGTTAACTTGTCAATATGTAACTTTAACTTGTCAAAATGGAACTTTAACTTATTAAAAACGTACTTTAACTTGTAAAAATTGAACTTTAACATGTAAAAAACTCACTTTAACATGTCAAAACGTAACTTTAACTTGTCAAAAACGTAAGTTTAACTTGTAAAAAATTTACTTTAACTTGTCAAAAAAGTGGTTTAACTTGTAACAAATGTACTTTAACTTGTAAAAAACCTACTTCAACTTGTAAAACAGTTACTTTAACTTGTAAGAAACGTACTTCAACTTGTAAAAAACGTACTATAACTTGTAAAAAACGTATTTTAACGTGTCAAAATGTAACATTAACTTGTCGAAACGTAACTTTAACTTGTTCAAAATGTACTATAACTTGTAAAAAACGTAAGTTTAACTTGTCAAAATGTAATTTTAATGTGTCAAAACGTAACTTTAAGTTGTTAAAACGTAACTTTAACTGGTAAATAATGTACTTTAACTTCTAAAAAACGTACTTCAATTTGTAAAACACTTACTTTAACTTGTAAAAAATGTACTTTAACGTGTAAAAAACGTACTTTAACTTGTAAAAAACGTACTTTAACGTGTCAAAATGTAACTTTAACTTGTCAAAACGTAACTGTAACTTGTAAAAAACGTACTTTAACTTGTAAAATACGTTCTTTAACTTGTAAAAAACCTACTTTAACTTGTCAAAACGTAACTTTAATTTGTCAAAACGTAAGTTAAACTTGTTAAAAACGTAATTTAACTAGGTAAAAACGTACTTTAACTTGTAAAAAACGTTCTTTAACATGTAAAAAACGTACTTTAACTTGTCAAAACGTAACTTTAATTTGTCAAAACGTAAGTTTAACTTGTTAAAAACGTAATTTAACTTTTAAAAAAAGTAATTTTACTTGTCACAACAATACTTAATATTGTAAAACACGAACTTTAACTAGTAAAAAACATAATTAAACTTATCAAAACGTAACTTTAACTTGTAAAAAATGTACTTTAACTTATCAAAATGTAATTTAAATGTGTCAAAACGTAACTTTAGGTTGTTAAAACGTAACTTTAACTGGTAAAAAATTTACTTTAACTTGTAAAAAACGTACTTCAGCTTGTAAAACACATACTTTAACTTGTTAAAAACGTACTTCAACTTGTAAAAAACGTATTTTATCGTTTAAAAATTTATCTTTAACTTGTCAAAACGTAACTTTAACTTGGTAAACATGTACTTTAACTTGTAAAAAACGTACTACAACTTGTAAAAAATGTACTTTTACTTGTCAAAATGTAATTTTGATGTTTCAAAACGTATCTTTAAATTGTTAAAACGTAAATTAACTTGTAAAAAATGTACTTTAACTTGTTAAAAACGAACTTAAACTTGTCAAAACATAACTTTAACTTGTTTAAAACGTACTTTAACTTGTAAAAAACGTTATTTAACTTGTTAAAATGTAACTTTAACTTGTCAAAACGTAACTTTAACATGTTAAAAACGTACTTTAACTATTTAAAAACGTACTTCAACTTGTAAAAAACGTACTTTAACTTGTAAAACACGTATGTTAACTTGTCAATATGTAACTTTAACTTGTCAAAATGGAACTTTAACTTTTTAAAAACGTACTTTAACTTGTAAAAATTGAACTTTAACATGTAAAAAACGTAATTTAACTTGTCAAAATGTAACTTTAACTTGTCAAAAACGTAAGTTTAACTTGTAAAAAACTATTAACTTGTAAAAAACTTACTTTAACTTGTCAAAAAAGTGGTTTAACTTGTAACAAATGTACTTTAACTTGTAAAAAACCTACTTCAACTTGTAAAAACGTTACTTTAACTTGTAAGAAACGTACTTCAACTTGTAAAAAACGTACTCTAACTTGTAAAAAACGTATTTTAACGTGTCAAAATTTAACATTAACTTGTCGAAACGTATCTTTAACTTGTTCAAAACGTGCTTTAATTTATAAAACACGTTATTTAACTTGGCAAAATGTAACTTTAACATGATAAAAATGGACTTTAACTTGTCAAAACGTAACTTTAACTTGTAAAAAAACCTACTTTAACTTGTCAATACGTAATTTTAACTTGTCAAAACGTAAGTTTAACTTGTTAAAAACACGCATTAACTTGTAAAAAACGTAATTTAACTTGTCAAAACGTAAGTTTAACTTGTAAAAAACTATTAACTTGTAAAAAACTTACTTTAACTTGTCAAAAAAGTTGTTTAACTTGTAACAAATGTACTTTAACTTGTAAAAAACCTACTTCAACTTGTAAAACACGAACTTTAACTAGTAAAAAACATAATTAAACTTATCAAAACGTAACTTTAACTTGTAAAAAATGTACTTTAATTATCAAAATGTAATTTAAATGTGTCAAAACGTAACTTTAAGTTGTTAAAACGTAACTTTAACTGGTAAAAAATGTACTTTAACTTGTAAAAAACGTATGTTAACTTGTCTATATGTAACTTTAACTTGTCAAAATGGAACTTTAACTTGTTAAAAACGTACTTTAACTTGTAAAAATTGAACTTTAACATGTAAAAAACTCACTTTAACTTTTCAAAACGTAACTTTAACTTGTCAAAAACGTAAGTTTAACTTGTAAAAAACTATTAACTTGTAAAAAACTTACTTTAACTTGTCAAAAAAGTGGTTTAACTTGTAACAAATGTACTTTAACTTGTAAAAAACCTACTTCAACTTGTAAAACAGTTACTTTAACTTGTAAGAAACGTACTTCAACTTGTAAAAAACGTACTATAATTTGTAAAAAACGTATTTTAACGTGTCAAAATGTAACATTAACTTGTCGAAGCGTAACTTTAACTTGTTCAAAATGTACTATAACTTGTAAAAAACGTAATTTAACTTGTCATCATGTAACTTTAACCTGTCAAAATGTAACTTTAACATGTTAAAAACGTACTTTAAATTGTAAAAAACATACTTTAACTTGTAAAAATCGTACTTTAACTTGTCAAAACGTAACTTTAACTTGTAAAAAACGTACTTTAACGTGTAAAAAACGTACTTTAACTTGTAAAAAACGTACTTTAACGTGTCAAAATGTAACTTTAACTTGTCAAAACGTAACTGTAACTTGTAAAAAACGTACTTTAACTTGTAAAATACGTTCTTTAACTTGTAAAAAACCTACTTTAACTTGTCAAAACGTAACTTTAATTTGTCAAAACGTAAGTTAAACTTGTTAAAAACGTAATTTAACTAGGTAAAAACGTACTTTAACTTGTAAAAAACGTTCTTTAACATGTAAAAAACGTACTTTAACTTGTCAAAACGTAACTTTAATTTGTCAAAACGTAAGTTTAACTTGTTAAAAACGTAATTTAACTTTTAAAAAAAGTAATTTTACTTGTCACAACAATACTTAATATTGTAAAACACGAACTTTAACTAGTAAAAAACATAATTAAACTTATCAAAACGTAACTTTAACTTGTAAAAAATGTACTTTAACTTATCAAAATGTAATTTAAATGTGTCAAAACGTAACTTTAGGTTGTTAAAACGTAACTTTAACTGGTAAAAAATTTACTTTAACTTGTAAAAAACGTACTTCAGCTTGTAAAACACATACTTTAACTTGTTAAAAACGTACTTCAACTTGTAAAAAACGTATTTTATCGTTTAAAAATTTATCTTTAACTTGTCAAAACGTAACTTTAACTTGGTAAACATGTACTTTAACTTGTAAAAAACGTACTACAACTTGTAAAAAATGTACTTTTACTTGTCAAAATGTAATTTTGATGTTTCAAAACGTATCTTTAAATTGTTAAAACGTAAATTAACTTGTAAAAAATGTACTTTAACTTGTTAAAAACGAACTTAAACTTGTCAAAACATAACTTTAACTTGTTTAAAACGTACTTTAACTTGTAAAAAACGTTATTTAACTTGTTAAAATGTAACTTTAACTTGTCAAAACGTAACTTTAACATGTTAAAAACGTACTTTAACTATTTAAAAACGTACTTCAACTTGTAAAAAACGTACTTTAACTTGTAAAACACGTATGTTAACTTGTCAATATGTAACTTTAACTTGTCAAAATGGAACTTTAACTTTTTAAAAACGTACTTTAACTTGTAAAAATTGAACTTTAACATGTAAAAAACGTAATTTAACTTGTCAAAATGTAACTTTAACTTGTCAAAAACGTAAGTTTAACTTGTAAAAAACTATTAACTTGTAAAAAACTTACTTTAACTTGTCAAAAAAGTGGTTTAACTTGTAACAAATGTACTTTAACTTGTAAAAAACCTACTTCAACTTGTAAAAACGTTACTTTAACTTGTAAGAAACGTACTTCAACTTGTAAAAAACGTACTCTAACTTGTAAAAAACGTATTTTAACGTGTCAAAATTTAACATTAACTTGTCGAAACGTATCTTTAACTTGTTCAAAACGTGCTTTAATTTATAAAACACGTTATTTAACTTGGCAAAATGTAACTTTAACATGATAAAAATGGACTTTAACTTGTCAAAACGTAACTTTAACTTGTAAAAAAACCTACTTTAACTTGTCAATACGTAATTTTAACTTGTCAAAACGTAAGTTTAACTTGTTAAAAACACGCATTAACTTGTAAAAAACGTAATTTAACTTGTCAAAACGTAAGTTTAACTTGTAAAAAACTATTAACTTGTAAAAAACTTACTTTAACTTGTCAAAAAAGTTGTTTAACTTGTAACAAATGTACTTTAACTTGTAAAAAACCTACTTCAACTTGTAAAACACGAACTTTAACTAGTAAAAAACATAATTAAACTTATCAAAACGTAACTTTAACTTGTAAAAAATGTACTTTAATTATCAAAATGTAATTTAAATGTGTCAAAACGTAACTTTAAGTTGTTAAAACGTAACTTTAACTGGTAAAAAATGTACTTTAACTTGTAAAAAACGTATGTTAACTTGTCTATATGTAACTTTAACTTGTCAAAATGGAACTTTAACTTGTTAAAAACGTACTTTAACTTGTAAAAATTGAACTTTAACATGTAAAAAACTCACTTTAACTTTTCAAAACGTAACTTTAACTTGTCAAAAACGTAAGTTTAACTTGTAAAAAACTATTAACTTGTAAAAAACTTACTTTAACTTGTCAAAAAAGTGGTTTAACATGTAACAAATGTACTTTAACTTGTAAAAAACCTACTTCAACTTGTAAAACAGTTACTTTAACTTGTAAGAAACGTACTTCAACTTGTAAAAAACGTACTATAATTTGTAAAAAACGTATTTTAACGTGTCAAAATGTAACATTAACTTGTCGAAGCGTAACTTTAACTTGTTCAAAATGTACTATAACTTATAAAAAACGTAATTTAACTTGTCATCATGTAACTTTAACCTGTCAAAATGTAACTTTAACATGTTAAAAACGTACTTTAAATTGTAAAAAACATACTTTAACTTGTAAAAATCGTACTTTAACTTGTCAAAACGTAACTTTAACTTGTAAAAAACGTACTTTAACGTGTAAAAAACGTACTTTAACTTGTAAAAAACGTACTTTAACGTGTCAAAATGTAACTTTAACTTGTCAAAACGTAACTGTAACTTGTAAAAAACGTACTTTAACTTGTAAAATACGTTCTTTAACTTGTAAAAAACCTACTTTAACTTGTCAAAACGTAACTTTAATTTGTCAAAACGTAAGTTAAACTTGTTAAAAACGTAATTTAACTTGGTAAAAACGTACTTTAACTTGTAAAAAACCGTTCTTTAACTTGTAAAAAACGTACTTTAACTTGTCAAAACGTAACTTTAATTTGTCAAAACGTAAGTTTAACTTGTTAAAAACGTAATTTAACTTTAAAAAAAAGTAATTTTACTTGTCACAACAATACTTAATATTGTAAAACACGAACTTTAACTAGTAAAAAACATAATTAAACTTATCAAAACGTAACTTTAACTTGTAAAAAACATACTTTAACTTATCAACATGTAATTTAAATGTGTCAAAACGTAACTTTAAGTTGTTAAAACGTAACTTTAACTGGTAAAAAATGTACTTTAACTTGTAAAAAACGTATGTTAACTTGTCAATATGTAACTTTAACTTGTCAAAATGGAACTTTAACTTGTTAAAAACGTTCTTTAACTTGTAAAAATTGAACTTTAACATGTAAAAAACTCACTTTAACTTGTCAAAACGTAACTTTAACTTGTCAAAAACGTAAGTTTAACTTGTAAAAACTATCAACTTGTAAAAAACTTACTTTAACTTTTCAAAAAAGTGGTTTAACTTGTAACAAATGTACTTTAACTTGTAAAAAACCTACTTCAACTTGTAAAACAGTTACTTTAACTTGTAAGAAACGTACTTCAACTTGTAAAAAACGTACTATAACTTGTAAAAAACGTATTTTAACGTGTCAAAATGTAACATTAACTTGTCGAAACGTAACTTTAACTTGTTCAAAATGTACTTTAACTTGTAAAACAACGTAATTCAACTTGTCAAAATGTAACTTTAACCTGTCAAAATGTAACTTTAACATGTTAAAAACGTACTTTAAATTGTAAAAAACATACTTTAACTTATAAAAATCGTACTTTAACTTGTCAAAACGTAACTTTAACTTGTAAAAAAACCTAGTTTAACTTGTCAAAACGTAACTTTAACGTGTCAAAACGTAAGTTTAACTTGTTAAAAACACGCATTAACTTGTAAAAAACGTAATTTAACTTGTCAAAACGTAAGTTTAACTTGTCAAAATGTAATTTTAATGTGTCAAAACGAAACTTTAAGTTGTTAAAACGTAACTTTAACTGGTAAATAATGTACTTTAACTTCTAAAAAACGTACTTCAATTTGTAAAACACTTACTTTAACTTGTAAAAAATGTACTTTAACGTGTAAAAAACGTACTTTAACTTGTAAAAAACGTACTTTAACGTGTCAAAATGTAACTTTAACTTGTCAAAACGTAACTGTAACTTGTAAAAAACGTACTTTAACTTGTAAAATACGTTCTTTAACTTGTAAAAAACCTACTTTAACTTGTCAAAACGTAACTTTAATTTGTCAAAACGTAAGTTAAACTTGTTAAAAACGTAATTTAACTTGGTAAAAACGTACTTTAACTTGTAAAAAACGTTCTTTAACATGTAAAAAACGTACTTTAACTTGTCAAAACGTAACTTTAATTTGTCAAAACGTAAGTTTAACTTGTTAAAAACGTAATTTAACTTTTAAAAAAAGTAATTTTACTTGTCACAACAATACTTAATATTGTAAAACACGAACTTTAACTAGTAAAAAACATAATTAAACTTATCAAAACGTAACTTTAACTTGTAAAAAATGTACTTTAACTTATCAAAATGTAATTTAAATGTGTCAAAACGTAACTTTAGGTTGTTAAAACGTAACTTTAACTGGTAAAAAATTTACTTTAACTTGTAAAAAACGTACTTCAGCTTGTAAAACACATACTTTAACTTGTTAAAAACGTACTTCAACTTGTAAAAAACGTATTTTATCGTTTAAAAATTTATCTTTAACTTGTCAAAACGTAACTTTAACTTGGTAAACATGTACTTTAACTTGTAAAAAACGTACTACAACTTGTAAAAAACGTACTTTTACTTGTCAAAATGTAATTTTAATGTTTCAAAACGTATCTTTAAATTGTTAAAACGTAAATTAACTTGTAAAAAATGTACTTTAACTTGTTAAAAACGAACTTAAACTTGTCAAAACATAACTTTAACTTGTTTAAAACCTACTTTAACTTGTAAAAAACGTTATTTAACTTGTTAAAATGTAACTTTAACTTGTCAAAACGTAACTTTAACATGTTAAAAACGTACTTTAACTATTTAAAAACTTACTTCAACTTGTAAAAAACGTACTTTAACTTGTAAAACACGTATGTTAACTTGTCAATATGTAACTTTAACTTGTCAAAATGGAACTTTAACTTGTTAAAAACGTACTTTAACTTGTAAAAATTGAACTTTAACATGTAAAAAACGTAATTTAACTTGTCAAAATGTAACTTTAACTTGTCAAAAACGTAAGTTTAACTTGTAAAAAACTATTAACTTGTAAAAAACTTACTTTAACTTGTCAAAAAAGTGGTTTAACTTGTAACAAATGTACTTTAACTTGTAAAAAACCTACTTCAACTTGTAAAAACGTTACTTTAACTTGTAAGAAACGTACTTCAACTTGTAAAAAACGTACTCTAACTTGTAAAAAACGTATTTTAACGTGTCAAAATTTAACATTAACTTGTCGAAACGTATCTTTAACTTGTTCAAAACGTGCTTTAATTTATAAAACACGTTATTTAACTTGTCAAAATGTAACTTTAACATGTTAAAAATGGACTTTAACTTGTCAAAACGTAACTTTAACTTGTAAAAAAACCTACTTTAACTTGTCAATACGTAATTTTAACTTGTAAAAACGTAAGTTTAACTTGTAAAAACGTAAGTTTAACTTGTTAAAAACACGCATTAACTTGTAAAAAACGTAATTTAACTTGTCAAAACGTAAGTTTAACTTGTAAAAAACTATTAACTTGTAAAAAACTTACTTTAACTTGTCAAAAAAGTTGTTTAACCTGTAACAAATGTACTTTAACTTGTAAAAAACCTACTTCAACTTGTAAAACACGAACTTTAACTAGTAAAATACATAATTAAACTTATCAAAACGTAACTTTAACTTGTAAAAAATGTACTTTAATTATCAAAATGTAATTTAAATGTGTCAAAACGTAACTTTAAGTTGTTAAAACGTAACTTTAACTGGTAAAAAATGTACTTTAACTTGTAAAAAACGTATGTTAACTTGTCTATATGTAACTTTAACTTGTCAAAATGGAACTTTAACTTGTTAAAAACGTACTTTAACTTGTAAAAATTGAACTTTAACATGTAAAAAACTCACTTTAACTTTTCAAAACGTAACTTTAACTTATCAAAAACGTAAGTTTAACTTGTAAAAAACTATTAACTTGTAAAAAACTTACTTTAACTTGTCAAAAAAGTGGTTTAACTTGTAACAAATGTACTTTAACTTGTAAAAAACCTACTTCAACTTGTAAAACAGTTACTTTAACTTGTAAGAAACGTACTTCAACTTGTAAAAAACGTACTATAACTTGTAAAAAACGTATTTTAACGTGTCAAAATGTAACATTAACTTGTCGAAACGTAACTTTAACTTGTTCAAAATGTACTATAACTTGTAAAAAACGTAATTTAACTTGTCAAAATGTAACTTTAACCTGTCAAAATGTAACTTTAACATGTTAAAAACGTACTTTAAATTGTTAAAAACATACTTTAACTTGTAAAAATCGTACTTTAACTTGTCAAAACGTAACTTTAACTTGTAAAAAAACCTAGTTTAACTTGTCAAAACGTAACTTTAACGTGTCAAAACGTAAGTTTAACTTGTTAAAAACACGTATTAACTTGTAAAAAACGTAATTTAACTTGTCAAAACGTAAGTTTAATTTGTCAAAATGTAATTTTAATGTGTCAAAACGTAACTTTAAGTTGTTAAAACGTAACTTTAACTGGTAAATAATGTACTTTAACTTCTAAAAAACGTACTTCAATTTGTAAAACACTTACTTTAACTTGTAAAAAACGTACTTTAACGTGTAAAAAACGTACTTTAACTTGTAAAAAACGTACTTTAACGTGTCAAAATGTAACTTTAACTTGTCAAAACTTAACAGTAACTTGTAAAAAACGTACTTTAACTTGTAAAATACGTTCTTTTACTTGTAAAAAACCTACTTTAACTTGTCAAAACGTAACTTTAATTTGTCAAAACGTAAGTTAAACTTGTTAAAAACGTAATTTAACTTGGTAAAAACGTACTTTAACTTGTAAAAAACATTCTTTAACTTGTAAAAAACGTACTTTAACTTGTCAAAACGTAACTTTAATTTGTCAAAACGTAAGTTTAACTTGTTAAAAACGTAATTTAACTTTTAAAAAAAGTAATTTTACTTGTCACAACAATACTTAATATTGTAAAACACGAACTTTAACTAGTAAAAAACATAATTAAACTTATCAAAACGTAACTTTAACTTGTAAAAACCGTACTTTAACTTATCAAAATGTAATTTAAATGTGTCAAAACGTAACTTTAAGTTGTTAAAACGTAACTTTAACTTGTAAAAAATGTACTTTAACTTGTAAAAAACGTACTTCAGCTTGTAAAACACATACTTTAACTTGTTAAAGACGTACTTCAACTTTTAAAAAACATACTTTAACTTGTAAAAAACGTATTTTAACGTTTAAAAATGTATCTTTAACTTGTCAAAACGTAACTTTAACTTGTTAAACATGTACTTTAACCTGTAAAAAACGTACTACAACTTGTAAAAAACGTACTTTAACTTGTCAAAATGTAATTTTAATGTTTCAAAACGTATCTTTAAATTGTTAAAACGTAAATTAACTTGTAAAAAATGTACTTTAACTTGTTAAAAACGTACTTAAACTTGTCAAAACATAACTTTCACTTGTTTAAAACGTACTTTAACTTGTAAAAAACGTTATTTAACTTGTCAAAATGTAACTTTAACTTGTCAAAACGTAGCTTTAACTTGTTAAAAACGTACTTTAACTAGTTAAAAACGTACTTCAACTTGTAAAAAACGTACTTTAACTTGTAAAAAACGTATGTTAACTTGTCAAAATGTAACTTTAACTTGTCAAAACGTAGCTTTAACTTGTTAAAAACGTACTTTAACTAGTTAAAAACGTACTTCAACTTGTAAAAAACGTACTTTAACTTGTAAAAAACGTATGTTAACTTGTCAATATGTAACTTTAACTTGTCAAAATGGAACTTTAACTTGTTAAAAACGTAATTTAACCTGTAAAAATCGAAATTTAACATGTAAAAAACGTACTTTAACTTTTCAAAACGTAAATTTAACTTGTCAAAACGTAAGTTTAACTTGTTAAAAACATACATTAACTTGTAAAAAACGTACTTTAACTTGTCAAAAATGTGGTTTAACTTGTAACAAATGGACTTTAACTTGTAAAAACGTACTTCAACTTGTAAAAAACGTATTTTAACTTATAAAAAACCTACTTTAACTTGTCAAAACGTAACTTTAATTTGTCAAAACGTAACTTTAACTTGTAAAAAACGTACTTTAACTTGTCAAAAAAGTGGTTTAACTTGGAACAAATGTACTTTAACTTGTAAAAAACCTACTTCAATTTGTAAAACACTTACTTTAACTTATAAGAAACGTACTTCAACTTGTAAAAAACGTACTTTAACTTGAAAAAAACGTATTTTAACGTGTCAAAATGTAACATTAACTTGTCGAAACGTAACTTTAACTTGTTCAAAACGTGCTTTAATTTGTAAAAAACGTAATTTAACTTGTCAAAATGTAACTTTAACCTGTCAAAATGTAACTTTAACATGTTAAAAACGTACTTTAAATTGTAAAAAACATACTTTAACTTGTACAAATCGTACTTTAACTTGTCAAAACGTAACTTTAACTTGTTAAAAAACCTACTTTAACTTGTCAAAACGTAACTTTAACTTGTCAAAACGTAAGTTTAACTTGTTAAAAACACGCATTAACTTGTAAAAAACGTAATTTAACATGTCAAAACGTAAGTTTAACTTGGCAAAATGTAATTTTAATGTGTTAAAACGTAACTTTAAGTTGTTAAAACGTACTTTAACTAGTTAAAAACGTACTTCAACTTGTAAAAAACGTACTTTAACGTGTAAAAAACCTACTTTAACATGTCAATATGTAACTTTAACTTGTCAAAATGGAACTTTAACTTGTTAAAAACGTACTTTAACTTGTAAAAATCGAACTTTAACATGTAAAATTCGTACTTTAACTTGTCAAAATGTAACTTTACCTTGTCAAAAACGTAAGTTTAACTTGTAAAAAACTATTAACATGTAACAAACATACTTTAACTTATCAAAAAGTGGTTTAACTTGTAACAAATGTACTTTAACTTGTAAAAAACGTACTTCAACTTGTAAAACACTTACTTTAACTTGTAAGAAACGTACTTCAACTTGTGAAAAACGTACTTTAACTAGTAAAAAACGTATTTTAACGTGTCAATGTAACATTAACTTGTCGAAACGTAACTTTAACTTGTTCAAAACTTACTTTAACTTGTAAAAAAAGTAATTTAACTTGTCAAAATGTAACTTTAACCTGTCAAAATGTAACTTTAACATGTTAAAAACGTACTTTAACTTGTAAAAAATATACTTTAACTTGTAAAAAACGTACTTTAACTTGTCAAAACGTAACTTTAACTTGTAAAAAAACCTACTTTAACTTGTCAAAACGTAACTTTAACTTGTCAAAACGTAAGTTTAACTTGTTAAAAACACGCATTAACTTGTAAAAAACGTAATTTAATTTGTCAAAACGTAAGTTTAACTTGTCAAAATGTAATTTTAATGTGTCAAAACGTAACTTTAAGTTGTTAAAACGTAACTTTAACTGGTAAATAATGTACTTTAACTTCTAAAAAACGCTCTTCAATTTGTAAAACATTTACTTTAACTTGTAAAAAACGTACTTCAACTTGTAAAAAACGTACTTTAACTTGTAAAAAACGTACTTTAACGTGTCAAAATGTAACTTTAACTTCTCAAAACGTAATTGTAACTTGTAAAAAACATACTTTGACTTGTAAAATACGTTCTATAACTTCTAAAAAACCTATTTTAACTTGTCAAACTGTAACTTTAATTTGTCAAAACGTAAGTTTAACTTGTTAAAAACGTAATTTAACTTGTCAAAACGTACTTCAACTTGTAATAAACGTACTTTAACTTGTAAAAAACATAGTTTAACTTCTGAAAAAATAACTTTAACTTGTCAAAACGTAAGTTTAACTTGTTAAAAACATACTTTAACTTTTAAAAAACCGTAATTTTACTTGTCACAACAATACTTAATATTGTAAAAAACGAACTTTAACTAGTAAAAAACATAATTAAACTTATCAAAACGTAACTTTAACTTGTAAAAACTGTACTTTAACTTGTCAAAATGTAATTTAAATGTGTCAAAACGTAACTTTAAGTTTTAAAACGTAACTTTAACTTGTAAAAAACGTACTTCAGCTTGTAAAACACTTACGTTAACTTGTTAAAAATGTACTTCAACTTCTAAAAAACATACTTTAACTTGTAAAAAACGTATTTTAACGTGTAAAAATGTAACGTTAACTTGTCAAAACGTAACTTTAACTTGTTAAACATGTACTTTAACTTGTAAAAAACGTACTACAACTTGTAAAAAACGAACTTTAACGTGTCAAAATATAATTTTAATGTGTTAAAACGTAACATTAAGTTGTTAAAACGTAAATTAACTTGTTAAAAACGTACTTAAACCTGTCAAAACGTAACTTTAACTTGTTAAAAACGTACTTTAACTTGTAAAAAACGTAATTTAACTTGTCAAAGTGTAACTTTAACTTGTCAAAAAGTAACTTTAACTTGTTAATAACGTACTTTAACTAGTTAAAAACGTACTTCAAATTGTAAAAAACGTACTTTCACTTGTAAAAAACGTATTTTAACTTGTTAATATGTAACCTTAACTTATCAAAATGGAACTTTAACTTGTTAAAAACGTACTTTAACTTGTCAAAACGTAACTTTAACTTGTAAAAAACGTAAGTTTAACTTGTAAAAAATATACATTAACTTGTAAAAAAACATACTTTAACTTGTCAAAAAAGTGGTTTAACTTCTAACAAATGTACTTTAACTTGTAAAAAACGTACTTCAACTTGTAAAAAACTTACTTTAACTTGTAAGAAATGTACTTAAACTTGTAAAAAACGTACTTTAACTTGTAAAAAACGTATTTTAACGTGTTAAAACGTAACATTTACTTGTCGAAACCTAACTTTAAATTGTTCAAAACGTAATTTAACTTGTCAAAATGTAACTTTAACCTGTCAAAATGTAACTTTAACATGTTAAAAATGTATTTTAACTTGTAAAAAACATACTAAAACTTGTATAAAACGTAGTTTAACTTATTGAAAACGTAACTTTAACTTGTAAAAAACCTACTTTAACTTGTTAAAATGTAATTTTAACTTGTCAAAACATAAGTTTAACTTGTTAAAAACACGCATTAACTTGTAAAAAACGTAATTTAACTTGTCAAAACGTAAGTTTAACTTGTCAAAATGTAATCTTAATATATCAAAACGTAACTTTAAGTTGTTAAAACGTAACTTTAACTGGTAAATAATGTACTTTAACTTCTTAAAAACGTACTTCAATTTGTAAAACACTTACTTTAACTTGTAAAAAACGTACTTCATCTTGTAAAAAACGTACTTTAACTTGTAAAAAAAAGTACTTTAACGTGTCAAAATGTAACTTTAACTTCTCAAAACGTAATTGTAGCTTGTAAAAAACGTACTTTGACTTGTAAAATACGTTCTATAACTTCTAAAAAACCTACTTTAACTTGTCAAACCGTAACTTTAATTTGTCAAAACGTAAGTTTAACTTGTTAAAAACGTAATTTAACTTGTCAAAACGTACTTCAACTTGTAAAAAACGTACTTTAACTTGTAAAAAACGTAATTTAACTTGTCAAAACGTAACTTTAATTTGTCAAAACATAAGTTTAACTTGTTAAAAACGTAATTTAACTTGTCAAAACGTACTTGAACTTATAAAAAACGTAATTTAACTTGTAAAAAACATACTTTAACTTTTCTAAAAGTAACTTTAACGCGTCAAAACGTAAGTTTAACTTGTTACAGACTTTAACTTTTAAAAAACGTAATTTTACTTGTCACAACGAAACTTAATATTGTGAAACACGAACTTTAACTAGTAAAAAACATAATTAAACTTATTTGTAAAACACTTACTTTAACTTGTTAAAAACGTACTTCAGCTTGTAAAACACTTACTTTAACTTGTTAAAAACGTACTTCAACTTCTAAAAAACGTACTTTAACTTGTAAAAAACGTATTTTAACGTTTAAAAATGTATCTTTAACTTGTCAAAACATAACTTTAACTTGTTAAACATGTACTTTAACCTGTAAAAAACGTACTACAACTTGTAAATAACGTACTTTAACTTGTCAAAATGTAATTTTAATGTTTCAAAACGTATCTTTAAATTGTTAAAACAAAAATTAACTTGTAAAAAATGTACTTTAACTTGTTAAAAACGTACTTAAACTTGTCAAAACATAACTTTAACTTGTTTAAAACGTACTTTAACTTGTAAAAAACGTTATTTAACTTGTCAAAATGTAAATTTAACTTGTCAAAACGTAACTTTAACTTGTTAAAAACGTACTTTAACTAGTTAAAAACGTACTTCAACTTGTAAAAAACGTACCTTAACTTGTAAAAAACGTATGTTAACTTGTCAATATGTAACTTTAACTTGTCAAAATGGAACTTTAACTTGTTAAAAACGTACTTTGACTTGTAAAATTCGAACTTTAACATGTAAAAAACGTACTTTAACTTGTCAAAACGTAACTTTAACTTGTCAAAAACATAAGTTTAACTTGTAAAAAACTATTAACTTGTAAAAAACTTACTTTAACTTGTCAAAAAAGTGGTTTAACTTGTAACAAATGTACTTTAACTTGTAAAAAACCTACTTCAACATGTAAAACACTTACTTTAACTTGTAAGAAACGTACTTCAACTTGTCAAAAACGTTATTTAACTTGTAAAAAACTTATTTTATTCAAAATGTAACATTAACTTGTCGAAACGTAACTTTAACTTGTTCAAAACGTGTTTTAATTTGTAAAAAACGTTATTTAACTTGTCAAAATGTAACTTTAACCTGTCAAAATGTAACTTTAACATGTTAAAAACGTACTTTAACTTGTAAAAAACATACTTTAACTTGTAAAAAACGTACTTTAACTTGTCAAAACGTAACTTTAACTTGTAAAAAAACCTACTTTAATTTGTGAAAACGTAACTTTAACTTGTCAAAACGTAAGTTTACCTTGTTAAAAACACGCATTAACTTGTAAAAAACGTAATTTAATTTTTCAAAGCGTAAGTTTAACTTGTCAAAATGTAATTTTAATGTGTCAAAACGTAACTTTAAGTTGTTAAAACGTAACTTTAACTGGTAAATATTGTACTTTAACTTCTAAAAAACGTACTTCCATTTGTAAAATACTTACTTTAACTTGTAAGAAACATACTTCAACTCGTAAAAAACGTACTTTAACTTGTAAAAAACGTATTTTAACGTGTCAAAATGTGACATTAACTTGTCGAAACTCAATTTAACTTGTTCAAAACGTGCTTTAACTTGTAAAAAGCGTAATTTAACTTGTCAAAATGAAACTTTAACCTGTCAAAATGTAACTTTAACATGTTAAAAACGTACATTAACTTGTAAAAAACGTACTTTAACTTGTGAAAAACGTACTTTAACTTGTGAAAAACGTACTTTAACTTGTGTAAAACGTACTTTAACTTGTGAAAAACGTACTTTAACTTGTAAAAAACGTATTTTAACGTGTCAATGTAACATTAACTTTTCGAAACGTAACTTTAACTTGTTCAAAACGTACTCTAACTTGTAAAAAATGTAATTTAACTTGTCAAAATGTAACTTTAACCTGTCAAAATGTAACTTTAACATGTTAAAAACGTACTTTAACTTGTAAAAAATATACTTTAACTTGTAGAAAACGTACTTTAACTTATCAAAACGTAACTTTAACTTGTAAAAAAACCTACTTTAACTTGTCAAAACGTAACTTTAACTTGTCAAAACCTAAGTTTAACTTGTTAAAAACACGCATTAAATTGTAAAAAACGTAATTTAATTTGTCAAAACGTAAGTTTAACTTGTCAAAATGTAATTTTAATGTGTCAAAACGTAACTTTAAATTGTTAAAATGTAACTTTAACTGGTAAATAATGTACTTTAACTTCTAAAAAACGTACTTCAATTTGTAAAACACTTACTTTAACTTGTAAAAAACATACTTCAACTAGTAAAAAACGTACTTTAACTTGTAAAAAACGTACTTTAACGTGTCAAAATGTAACTTTAACTTCTCAAAACGTAACTGTAACTTGTAAAAAACGTACTTTAACTTGTAAAATACGTTATTTAACTTGTAAAAAACCTACTTTAACTTGTCAAAACGTAACTTTAATTTGTCAAAACGTAAGTTTAACTTGTTAAAAACGTAATTTAACCTGTCAAAACGTACTTTAACTTGTAAAAAAACATACTTTAACTTGTCAAAAAGTAACTTTAACTTGTCAAAACGTAAGTTTAACTTGTTAAAAACATACTTTAACTTTTAAAAAACATAATTTTACTTGTCACAACAATACTTAATATTGTAAAAAACGAAATTTAACTAGTAAAAAACATAATTAAACTTATCAAAACGTAACTTTAACTTGTAAAAAACGTACTTTAACTTGTCAAAATGTAATTTAAATGTGTCAAAACGTAACTTTAAGTAGTTAAAACGTAACTTTAACTGGTAAAAAATGTACATTAACTTTTAAAAAAACGTACTTCAGCTTGTAAAACACTTACGTTAACTTGTTAAAAACGTACTTCAACTTCTAAAAAACATACTTTAACTTGTAAAAAATGTATTTTAACGTTCAAAAATGTATCTTTAACTTGTCAACACGTAACTTTAACTTGTTAAACATGTACTTTAACCTGTAAAAAACGTACTACGACTTGTAAAAAAAGTACTTTAATTTGTCAAAATGTAATTTTAATGTTTCAAAACGTATCTTTAAATAATTAAAACGTAAATTAGCTTGTAAAAAATGTAATTTAACTTGTTAAAAACGTACTTAAACTTGTCAAAACGTAACTTTAACTTGTTAAAAACATACTTTAGCTTGTAAAAAACGTTATTTAACTTGTCAAAATGTAACTTTAACTTGTCAAAACGTTACTTTAACTTGTTAAAAACGTACTTTAACTAGTTAAAAACGTACTTTAACTTGTAAAAAACGTACTTTAACTTGTAAAAAATGTATTTTAACTTGTCAATATGTAACTTTAACTTGTCAAAATGGAACTTTAACTTGTTAAAAACTTACTTTAACTTGTAAAAAACGTACTTTAACTTGTCAAAACGTAACTTTAACTTGTCAAAAACGTAACTTTAACTTGTAAAAAACTATTAACTTGTAAAAAACATACTTTAACTTGTCAAAAAAGTGGTTTAACTTGTAACAAATGTACTTTAACTTCTAAAAAACGTACTTCAATTTGTAAAACACTTACTTTAACTTGTAAGAAACGTACTTCAACTCGTTAAAAATGTACTTTAACTTGTAAAAAACGTACTTTAACTTGTAAAAAAACATATTTTAACCTGTCAAAATGTAACTTTAACTTGCCAAAACGTAACTTGTAAAAAACGTACTTTAACTTGTAAAATACGTTCTTTAACTTGTAAAAAACCTACTTTAACTTGTCAAAACGTAACTTTAATTTGTCAAAACGTAAGTTTAACTTGTTAAAAACGTAATTTAACCTGTCAAAACGTACTTTAACTTGTAAAAAAACATACTTTAACTTGTCAAAAAGTAACTTTAACTTGTCAAAACGTAAGTTTAACTTGTTAAAAACATACTTTAACTTTTAAAAAACATAATTTTACTTGTCACAACAATACTTAATATTGTAAAAAACGAAATTTAACTAGTAAAAAACATAATTAAACTTATCAAAACGTAACTTTAACTTGTAAAAAACATACTTTAACTTGTCAAAATGTAATTTAAATGTGTCAAAACGTAACTTTAAGTAGTTAAAACGTAACTTTAACTGGTAAAAAATGTACATTAACTTATAAAAAAACGTACTTCAGCTTGTAAAACACTTACGTTAACTTGTTAAAAACGTACTTCAACTTCTAAAAAACATACTTTAACTTGTAAAAAATGTATTTTAACGTTCAAAAATGTATCTTTAACTTGTCAAAACGTAACTTTAACTTGTTAAACATGTACTTTAACCTGTAAAAAACGTACTACGACTTGTAAAAAAAGTACTTTAATTTGTCAAAATGTAATTTTAATGTTTCAAAACGTATCTTTAAATAATTAAAACGTAAATTAGCTTGTAAAAAATGTAATTTAGCTTGTTAAAAACGTACTTAAACTTGTCAAAACGTAACTTTAACTTGTTAAAAACATACTTTAGCTTGTAAAAAACGTTATTTAACTTGTCAAAATGTAACTTTAACTTGTCAAAACGTTACTTTAACTTGTTAAAAATGTACTTTAACTAGTTAAAAACGTACTTTAACTTGTAAAAAACGTACTTTAACTTGTAAAAAATGTATTTTAACTTGTCAATATGTAACTTTAACTTGTCAAAATGGAACTTTAACTTGTTAAAAACTTACTTTAACATGTAAAAAACGTACTTTAACTTGTCAAAACGTAACTTTAACTTGTCAAAAACGTAACTTTAACTTGTAAAAAACTATTAACTTGTAAAAAACATACTTTAACTTGTCAAAAAAGTGGTTTAACTTGTAACAAATGTACTTTAACTTCTAAAAAACGTACTTCAATTTGTAAAACACTTACTTTAACTTGGAAGAAACGTACTTCAACTCGTTAAAAATGTACTTTAACTTGTAAAAAACGTACTTTAACTTGTAAAAAAACATATTTTAACCTGTCAAAATGTAACTTTAACTTGCCAAAACGTAACTTGTAAAAAACGTACTTTAACTTGTAAAATACGTTCTTTAACTTGTAAAAAACCTACTTTAACTTGTCAAAACGTAACTTTAATTTGTCAAAACGTAAGTTTAACTTGTTAAAAACGTAATTTAACCTGTCAAAACGTACTTTAACTTGTAAAAAAACATACTTTAACTTGTCAAAAAGTAACTTTAACTTGTCAAAACGTAAGTTTAACTTGTTAAAAACATACTTTAACTTTTAAAAAACATAATTTTACTTGTCACAACAATACTTAATATTGTAAAAAACGAAATTTAACTAGTAAAAAACATAATTAAACTTATCAAAACGTAACTTTAACTTGTAAAAAACGTACTTTAACTTGTCAAAATGTAATTTAAATGTGTCAAAACGTAACTTTAAGTAGTTAAAACGTAACTTTAACTGGTAAAAAATGTACATTAACTTATAAAAAAACGTACTTCAGCTTGTAAAACACTTACGTTAACTTGTTAAAAACGTACTTCAACTTCTAAAAAACATACTTTAACTTGTAAAAAATGTATTTTAACGTTCAAAAATGTATCTTTAACTTGTCAACACGTAACTTTAACTTGTTAAACATGTACTTTAACCTGTAAAAAACGTACTACGACTTGTAAAAAAAGTACTTTAATTTGTCAAAATGTAATTTTAATGTTTCAAAACGTATCTTTAAATAATTAAAACGTAAATTAGCTTGTAAAAAATGTAATTTAACTTGTTAAAAACGTACTTAAACTTGTCAAAACGTAACTTTAACTTGTTAAAAACATACTTTAGCTTGTAAAAAACGTTATTTAACTTGTCAAAATGTAACTTTAACTTGTCAAAACGTTACTTTAACTTGTTAAAAACATACTTTAACTAGTTAAAAACGTACTTTAACTTGTAAAAAACGTACTTTAACTTGTAAAAAATGTATTTTAACTTGTCAATATGTAACTTTAACTTGTCAAAATGGAACTTTAACTTGTTAAAAACATACTTTAACATGTAAAAAACGTACTTTAACTTGTCAAAACGTAACTTTAACTTGTCAAAATGTAACTTTAACTTGTAAAAAACTATTAACTTGTAAGAAACATACTTTAACTTGTCAAAAAAGTGGTTTAACTTGTAACAAATGTACTTTAACTTCTAAAAAACGTACTTCAATTTGTAAAACACTTACTTTAACTTGTAAGAAACGTACTTCAACTCGTTAAAAATGTACTTTAACTTGTAAAAAACGTACTTTAACTTGTAAAAAAACATATTTTAACCTGTCAAAATGTAACTTTAACTTGCCAAAACGTAACTTGTAAAAAACGTACTTTAACTTGTAAAATACGTTCTTTAACTTGTAAAAAACCTACTTTAACTAGTCAAAACGTAACTTTAATTTGTCAAAACGTAAGTTTAACTTGTTAAAAACGTAATTTAACCTGTCAAAACGTACTTTAACTTGTAAAAAAACATACTTTAACTTGTCAAAAAGTAACTTTAACTTGTCAAAACGTAAGTTTAACTTGTTAAAAACATACTTTAACTTTTAAAAAACATAATTTTACTTGTCACAACAATACTTAATATTGTAAAAAACGAAATTTAACTAGTAAAAAACATAATTAAACTTATCAAAACGTAACTTTAACTTGTAAAAAACGTACTTTAACTTGTCAAAATGTAATTTAAATGTGTCAAAACGTAACTTTAAGTAGTTAAAACGTAACTTTAACTGGTAAAAAATGTACATTAACTTATAAAAAAACGTACTTCAGCTTGTAAAACACTTACGTTAACTTGTTAAAAACGTACTTCAACTTCTAAAAAACATACTTTAACTTGTAAGAAACGTATTTTAACGTTTAAAAATGTATCTTTAACTTGTCAAAACGTAACTTTAACTTGTTAAACATGTACTTTAACCTGTAAAAAACGTACTACGACTTGTAAAAAAGTACTTTAATTTGTCAAAATGTAATTTTAATGTTTCAAAACGTATCTTTAAATAATTAAAACGTAAATTAGCTTGTAAAAAATGTACTTTAACTTGTTAAAAACGTACTTAAACTTGTCAAAACGTAACTTTAACTTGTTAAAAACGTACTTTAACTTGTAAAAAACGTTATTTAACTTGTCAAAATGTAACTTTAACTTGTCAAAACGTAACTTTAACTTGTTAAAAATGTACTTTAACTAGTTAAAAACTTACTTTAACTTGTAAAAAAAGTACTTTAACTTGTAAAAAATGTATTTTAACTTGTCAATATGTAACTTTAACTTGTCAAAATGGAACTTTAACTTGTTAAAAACGTACTTTAACTTGTAAAAAACGTACTTTAACTTGTAAAAACGTAACTTTAACTTGTAAAAAACGTAACTTTAACTTGTAAAAAACTATTAACTGGTAAAAAACATACTTTACCTTATCAAAAAAGTGGTTTAACTTGTAACAAATGTACTTTAACTTCTAAAAAACGTACTTCAACTTGTAAAACACTTACTTTAACTTTTAAAAAACGTACTTCAACTTGTAAAAAATGTACTTTAACTTGTAAAAAACGTACTTTAACTTGTAAAAAACATATTTTAACCTGTCAAAATGTAACTTTAACTTGCCAAAACGTAACTTGTAAAAAACGTACTTTAACTTGTAAAATACGTTCTTTAACTTGTAAAAAACCTACTTTAACTTGTCAAAACGTAACTTTAATTTGTCAAAACGTAAGTTTAACTTGTTAAAAACGTAATTTAACCTGTCAAAACGTACTTTAACTTGTAAAAAAACATACTTTAACTTGTCAAAAAGTAACTTTAACTTGTCAAAACGTAAGTTTAACTTGTTAAAAACATACTTTAACTTTTAAAAAACATAATTTTACTTGTCACAACAATACTTAATATTGTAAAAAACGAAATTTAACTAGTAAAAAACATAATTAAACTTATGAAAACGTAACTTTAACTTGTAAAAAACGTACTTTAACTTGTCAAAATGTAATTTAAATGTGTCAAAACGTAACTTTAAGTAGTTAAAACGTAACTTTAACTGGTAAAAAATGTACATTAACTTATAAAAAAACGTACTTCAGCTTGTAAAACACTTACGTTAACTTGTTAAAAACGTACTTCAACTTCTAAAAAACATACTTTAACTTGTAAAAAACGTATTTTAACGTTTAAAAATGTATCTTTAACTTGTCAAAACGTAACTTTAACTTGTTAAACATGTACTTTAACCTGTAAAAAACGTACTACAACTTGTAAAAAATGTACTTTAATTTGTCAAAATGTAATTTTAATGTTTCAAAACGTATCTTTAAATCTTTAAAACGTAAATTAGCTTGTAAAAAATGTACTTTAACTTGTTAAAAACGTACTTAAACTTGTCAAAACGTAACTTTAACTTGTTAAAAACGTACTTTAACTTGTAAAAAACGTTATTTAACTTGTCAAAATGTAACTTTAACTTGTCAAAACGTAACTTTAACTTGTTAAAAATGTACTTTAACTAGTTAAAAACTTACTTTAACTTGTAAAAAAAGTACTTTAACTTGTAAAAAATGTATTTTAACTTGTCAATATGTAACTTTAACTTGTCAAAATGGAACTTTAACTTGTTAAAAACGTACTTTAACTTGTAAAAAACGTACTTTAACTTGTCAAAACGTAACTTTAACTTGTCAAAAACGTAACTTTAACTTGTAAAAAACTATTAACTTGTAAAAAACATACTTTAACTTGTCAAAAAAGTGGTTTAACTTGTAACAAATGTACTTTAACTTCTAAAAAACGTACTTCAATTTGTAAAACACTTACTTTAACTTGTAAGAAACGTACTTCAACTCGTTAAAAATGTACTTTAACTTGTAAAAAACGTACTTTAACTTGTAAAAAACATATTTTAACCTGTCAAAATGTAACTTTAACTTGCCAAAACGTAACTTGTAAAAAACGTACTTTAACTTGTAAAATACGTTCTTTAACTTGTAAAAAACCTACTTTAACTTGTCAAAACGTAACTTTAATTTGTCAAAACGTAAGTTTAACTTGTTAAAAACGTAATTTAACCTGTCAAAACGTACTTTAACTTGTAAAAAAACATACTTTAACTTGTCAAAAAGTAACTTTAACTTGTCAAAACGTAAGTTTAACTTGTTAAAAACATACTTTAACTTTTAAAAAACATAATTTTACTTGTCACAACAATACTTAATATTGTAAAAAACGAAATTTAACTAGTAAAAAACATAATTAAACTTATCAAAACGTAACTTTAACTTGTAAAAAACGTACTTTAACTTGTCAAAATGTAATTTAAATGTGTCAAAACGTAACTTTAAGTAGTTAAAACGTAACTTTAACTGGTAAAAAATGTACATTAACTTATAAAAAAACGTACTTCAGCTTGTAAAACACTTACGTTAACTTGTTAAAAACGTACTTCAACTTCTAAAAAACATACTTTAACTTGTAAAAAACGTATTTTAACGTTTAAAAATGTATCTTTAACTTGTCAAAACGTAACTTTAACTTGTTAAACATGTACTTTAACCTGTAAAAAACGTACTACAACTTGTAAAAAATGTACTTTAATTTGTCAAAATGTAATTTTAATGTTTCAAAACGTATCTTTAAATCTTTAAAACGTAAATTAGCTTGTAAAAAATGTACTTTAACTTGTTAAAAACGTACTTAAACTTGTCAAAACGTAACTTTAACTTGTTAAAAACGTACTTTAACTTGTAAAAAACGTTATTTAACTTGTCAAAATGTAACTTTAACTTGTCAAAACGTAACTTTAACTTGTAAAAAACGTAGTTCAACTTGTAAAACACTTACTTTAACTTGTAAAAAAAGTACTTTAACTTGTAAAAAATGTATTTTAACTTGTCAATATGTAACTTTAACTTGTCAAAATGGAACTTTAACTTGTTAAAAACGTACTTTAACTTGTAAAAAACGTACTTTAACTTGTCAAAACGTAACTTTAACTTGTCAAAAACGTAACTTTAACTTGTAAAAAACTATTAACTTGTAAAAAACATACTTTAACTTGTCAAAAAAGTGGTTTAACTTGTAACAAATGTACTTTAACTTCTAAAAAACGTACTTCAATTTGTAAAACACTTACTTTAACTTGTAAGAAACGTACTTCAACTCGTTAAAAATGTACTTTAACTTGTAAAAAACGTACTTTAACTTGTAAAAAACATATTTTAACCTGTCAAAATGTAACTTTAACTTGCCAAAACGTAACTTGTAAAAAACGTACTTTAACTTGTAAAATACGTTCTTTAACTTGTAAAAAACCTACTTTAACTTGTCAAAACGTAACTTTAATTTGTCAAAACGTAAGTTTAACTTGTTAAAAACGTAATTTAACCTGTCAAAACGTACTTTAACTTGTAAAAAAACATACTTTAACTTGTCAAAAAGTAACTTTAACTTGTCAAAACGTAAGTTTAACTTGTTAAAAACATACTTTAACTTTTAAAAAACATAATATTACTTGTCACAACAATACTTAATATTGTAAAAAACGAAATTTAACTAGTAAAAAACATAATTAAACTTATCAAAACGTAACTTTAACTTGTAAAAAACGTACTTTAACTTGTCAAAATGTAATTTAAATGTGTCAAAACGTAACTTTAGCTTGTAAAACACTTACGTTAACTTGTTAAAAACGTACTTCAACTTCTAAAAAACATACTTTAACTTGTAAAAAATGTATTTTAACGTTCAAAAATGTATCTTTAACTTGTCAACACGTAACTTTAACTTGTTAAACATGTACTTTAACTAGTTAAAAACGTACTTTAACTTGTAAAAAACGTACTTTAACTTGTAAAAAATGTATTTTAACTTGTCAATATGTAACTTTAACTTGTCAAAATGGAACTTTAACTTGTTAAAAACTTACTTTAACATGTAAAAAACGTACTTTAACTTGTCAAAACGTAACTTTAACTTGTCAAAAACGTAACTTTAACTTGTAAAAAACTATTAACTTGTAAAAAACATACTTTAACTTGTCAAAAAAGTGGTTTAACTTGTAACAAATGTACTTTAACTTCTAAAAAACGTACTTCAATTTGTAAAACACTTACTTTAACTTGTAAGAAACGTACTTCAACTCGTTAAAAATGTACTTTAACTTGTAAAAAACGTACTTTAACTTGTAAAAAACATATTTTAACCTGTCAAAATGTAACTTTAACTTGCCAAAACGTAACTTGTAAAAAACGTACTTTAACTTGTAAAATACGTTCTTTAACTTGTAAAAAACCTACTTTAACTTGTCAAAACGTAACTTTAATTTGTCAAAACGTAAGTTTAACTTGTTAAAAACGTAATTTAACCTGTCAAAACGTACTTTAACTTGTAAAAAAACATACTTTAACTTGTCAAAAAGTAACTTTAACTTGTCAAAACGTAAGTTTAACTTGTTAAAAACATACTTTAACTTTTAAAAAACATAATTTTACTTGTCACAACAATACTTAATATTGTAAAAAACGAAATTTAACTAGTAAAAAACATAATTAAACTTATCAAAACGTAACTTTAACTTGTAAAAAACGTACTTTAACTTGTCAAAATGTAATTTAAATGTGTCAAAACGTAACTTTAAGTAGTTAAAACGTAACTTTAACTGGTAAAAAATGTACATTAACTTATAAAAAAACGTACTTTAGCTTGTAAAACACTTACGTTAACTTGTTAAAAACGTACTTCAACTTCTAAAAAACATACTTTAACTTGTAAAAAATGTATTTTAACGTTCAAAAATGTATCTTTAACTTGTCAACACGTAACTTTAACTTGTTAAACATGTACTTTAACTAGTTAAAAACGTACTTTAACTTGTAAAAAACGTACTTTAACTTGTAAAAAATGTATTTTAACTTGTCAATATGTAACTTTAACTTGTCAAAATGGAACTTTAACTTGTTAAAAACTTACTTTAACATGTAAAAAATGTACTTTAACTTGTCAAAACGTAACTTTAACTTGTCAAAAACGTAACTTTAACTTGTAAAAAACTATTAACTTGTAAAAAACATACTTTAACTTGTCAAAAAAGTGGTTTAACTTGTAACAAATGTACTTTAACTTCTAAAAAACGTACTTCAATTTGTAAAACACTTACTTTAACTTGTAAGAAACGTACTTCAACTCGTTAAAAATGTACTTTAACTTGTAAAAAACGTACTTTAACTTGTAAAAAACATATTTTAACCTGTCAAAATGTAACTTTAACTTGCCAAAACGTAACTTGTAAAAAACGTACTTTAACTTGTAAAATACGTTCTTTAACTTGTAAAAATCCTACTTTAACTTGTCAAAACGTAACTTTAATTTGTCAAAACGTAAGTTTAACTTGTTAAAAACGTAATTTAACCTGTCAAAACGTACTTTAACTTGTAAAAAAACATACTTTAACTTGTCAAAAAGTAACTTTAACTTGTCAAAACGTAAGTTTAACTTGTTAAAAACATACTTTAACTTTTAAAAAACATAATTTTACTTGTCACAACAATACTTAATATTGTAAAAAACGAAATTTAACTAGTAAAAAACATAATTAAACTTATCAAAACGTAACTTTAACTTGTAAAAAACGTACTTTAACTTGTCAAAATGTAATTTAAATGTGTCAAAACGTAACTTTAAGTTGTTAAAACGTAACTTTAACTGGTAAAAAATGTACATTAACTTATAAAAAAACGTACTTCAGCTTGTAAAACACTTACGTTAACTTGTTAAAAACGTACTTCAACTTCTAAAAAACATACTTTAACTTGTAAAAAATGTATTTTAACGTTCAAAAATGTATCTTTAACTTGTCAACACGTAACTTTAACTTGTTAAACATGTACTTTAACTAGTTAAAAACGTACTTGAACTTGTAAAAAAAGTACTTTAACTTGTAAAAAATGTATTTTAACTTGTCAATATGTAACTTTAACTTGTCAAAATGGAACTTTAACTTGTTAAAAACGTACTTTAACTTGTAAAAAACGTACTTTAACTTGTCAAAACGTAACTTTAACTTGTCAAAAACGTAACTTTAACTTGTAAAAAACTATTAACTTGTAAAAAACATACTTTAACTTGTCAAAAAAGTGGTTTAACTTGTAACAAATGTACTTTAACTTCTAAAAAACGTACTTCAATTTGTAAAACACTTACTTTAACTTGTAAGAAACGTACTTCAACTCGTTAAAAATGTACTTTAACTTGTAAAAAACGTACTTTAACTTGTAAAAAACATATTTTAACCTGTCAAAATGTAACTTTAACTTGCCAAAACGTAACTTGTAAAAAACGTACTTTAACTTGTAAAATACGTTCTTTAACTTGTAAAAAACCTACTTTAACTTGTCAAAACGTAACTTTAATTTGTCAAAACGTAAGTTTAACTTGTTAAAAACGTAATTTAACCTGTCAAAACGTACTTTAACTTGTAAAAAAACATACTTTAACTTGTCAAAAAGTAACTTTAACTTGTCAAAACGTAAGTTTAACTTGTTAAAAACATACTTTAACTTTTAAAAAACGTAATTTTACTTGTCACAACAATACTTAATATTGTAAAAAACGAAATTTAACTAGTAAAAAACATAATTAAACTTATCAAAACGTAACTTTAACTTGTAAAAAACGTACTTTAACTTGTCAAAATGTAATTTAAATGTGTCAAAACGTAACTTTAAGTAGTTAAAACGTAACTTTAACTGGTAAAAAATGTACATTAACTTATAAAAAAACGTACTTCAGCTTGTAAAACACTTACGTTAACTTGTTAAAAACGTACTTCAACTTCTAAAAAACATACTTTAACTTGTAAAAAATGTATTTTAACGTTCAAAAATGTATCTTTAACTTGTCAACACGTAACTTTAACTTGTTAAACATGTACTTTAACTAGTTAAAAACGTACTTTAACTTGTAAAAAAAGTACTTTAACTTGTAAAAAATGTATTTTAACTTGTCAATATGTAACTTTAACTTGTCAAAATGGAACTTTAACTTGTTAAAAACTTACTTTAACTTGTAAAAAACGTACTTTAACTTGTCAAAACGTAACTTTAACTTGTCAAAAACGTAACTTTAACTTGTAAAAAACTATTAACTTGTAAAAAACATACTTTAACTTGTCAAAAAAGTGGTTTAACTTGTAACAAATGTACTTTAACTTCTAAAAAACGTACTTCAATTTGTAAAACACTTACTTTAACTTGTAAGAAACGTACTTCAACTCGTTAAAAATGTACTTTAACTTGTAAAAAACGTACTTTAACTTGTAAAAAACATATTTTAACCTGTCAAAATGTAACTTTAACTTGCCAAAACGTAACTTGTAAAAAACGTACTTTAACTTGTAAAATACGTTCTTTAACTTGTAAAAAACCTACTTTAACTTGTCAAAACGTAACTTTAATTTGTCAAAACGTAAGTTTAACTTGTTAAAAACGTAATTTAACCTGTCAAAACGTACTTTAACTTGTAAAAAAACATACTTTAACTTGTCAAAAAGTAACTTTAACTTGTCAAAACGTAAGTTTAACTTGTTAAAAACATACTTTAACTTTTAAAAAACATAATTTTACTTGTCACAACAATACTTAATATTGTAAAAAACGAAATTTAACTAGTAAAAAACATAATTAAACTTATCAAAACGTAACTTTAACTTGTAAAAAACGTACTTTAACTTGTCAAAATGTAATTTAAATGTGTCAAAACGTAACTTTAAGTAGTTAAAACGTAACTTTAACTGGTAAAAAATGTACATTAACTTATAAAAAAACGTACTTCAGCTTGTAAAACACTTACGTTAACTTGTTAAAAACGTACTTCAACTTCTAAAAAACATACTTTAACTTGTAAAAAATGTATTTTAACGTTCAAAAATGTATCTTTAACTTGTCAACACGTAACTTTAACTTGTTAAACATGTACTTTAACCTGTAAAAAACGTACTACGACTTGTAAAAAAAGTACTTTAATTTGTCAAAATGTAATTTTAATGTTTCAAAACGTATCTTTAAATAATTAAAACGTAAATTAGCTTGTAAAAAATGTAATTTAACTTGTTAAAAACGTACTTAAACTTGTCAAAACGTAACTTTAACTTGTTAAAAACATACTTTAGCTTGTAAAAAACGTTATTTAACTTGTCAAAATGTAACTTTAACTTGTCAAAACGTTACTTTAACTTGTTAAAAACGTACTTTAACTAGTTAAAAACGTACTTGAACTTGTAAAAAAAGTACTTTAACTTGTAAAAAATGTATTTTAACTTGTCAATATGTAACTTTAACTTGTCAAAATGGAACTTTAACTTGTTAAAAACTTACTTTAACATGTAAAAAACGTACTTTAACTTGTCAAAACGTAACTTTAACTTGTCAAAAACGTAACTTTAACTTGTAAAAAACTATTAACTTGTAAAAAACATACTTTAACTTGTCAAAAAAGTGGTTTAACTTGTAACAAATGTACTTTAACTTCTAAAAAACGTACTTCAATTTGTAAAACACTTACTTTAACTTGTAAGAAACGTACTTCAACTCGTTAAAAATGTACTTTAACTTGTAAAAAACGTACTTTAACTTGTAAAAAACATATTTTAACCTGTCAAAATGTAACTTTAACTTGCCAAAACGTAACTTGTAAAAAACGTACTTTAACTTGTAAAATACGTTCTTTAACTTGTAAAAAACCTACTTTAACTTGTCAAAACGTAACTTTAATTTGTCAAAACGTAAGTTTAACTTGTTAAAAACGTAATTTAACCTGTCAAAACGTACTTTAACTTGTAAACAAACATACTTTAACTTGTCAAAAAGTAACTTTAACTTGTCAAAACGTAAGTTTAACTTGTTAAAAACATACTTTAACTTTTAAAAAACATAATTTTACTTGTCACAACAATACTTAATATTGTAAAAAACGAAATTTAACTGGTAAAAAACATAATTAAACTTATCAAAACGTAACTTTAACTTGTAAAAAAGGTACTTTAACTTGTCAAAATGTAATTTAAATGTGTCAAAACGTAACTTTAAGTAGTTAAACCGTAACTTTAACTGGTAAAAAATGTACATTAACTTATAAAAAAACGTACTTCAGCTTGTAAAACACTTACGTTAACTTGTTAAAAACGTACTTCAACTTCTAAAAAACATACTTTAACTTGTAAAAAATGTATTTTAACGTTCAAAAATGTATCTTTAACTTGTCAACACGTAACTTTAACTTGTTAAACATGTACTTTAACTTGTAAAAAACGTACTACGACTTGTAAAAAAAGTACTTTAATTTGTCAAAATGTAATTTTAATGTTTCAAAACGTATCTTTAAATAATTAAAACGTAAATTAGCTTGTACAAAATGTAATTTAACTTGTTAAAAACGTACTTAAACTTGTCAAAACGTAACTTTAACTTGTTAAAAACGTACTTTAGCTTGTAAAAAACGTTATTTAACTTGTCAAAATGTAACTTTAACTTGTCAAAACGTAACTTTAACTTGTTAAAAATGTACTTTAACTAGTTAAAAATGTACTTTAACTTGTAAAAAACGTACTTTAACTTGTAAAAAATGTATTTTAACTTGTCAATATGTAACTTTAACTTGTCAAAATGGAACTTTAACTTGTTAAAAACTTACTTTAACATGTAAAAAAACGTACTTTAACTTGTCAAAACGTAACTTTAACTTGTCAAAAACGTAACTTTAACTTGTAAAAAACTATTAACTTGTAAAAAACATACTTTAACTTGTCAAAAAAGTGGTTTAACTTGTAACAAATGTACTTTAACTTCTAAAAAACGTACTTCAATTTGTAAAACACTTACTTTAACTTGTAAGAAACGTACTTCAACTCGTTAAAAATGTACTTTAACTTGTAAAAAACGTACTTTAACTTGTAAAAAAACATATTTTAACCTGTCAAAATGTAACTTTAACTTGCCAAAACGTAACTTGTAAAAAACGTACTTTAACTTGTAAAATACGTTCTTTAACTTGTAAAAAACCTACTTTAACTTGTCAAAACGTAACTTTAATTTGTCAAAACGTAAGTTTAACTTGTTAAAAACGTAATTTAACCTGTCAAAACGTACTTTAACTTGTAAAAAAACATATTTTAACTTGTCAAAAAGTAACTTTAACTTGTCAAAACGTAAGTTTAACTTGTTAAAAACATACTTTAACTTTTAAAAAACATAATTTTACTTGTCACAACAATACTTAATATTGTAAAAAACGAAATTTAACTAGTAAAAAACATAATTAAACTTATCAAAACGTAACTTTAACTTGTAAAAAACGTACTTTAACTTGTCAAAATGTAATTTAAATGTGTCAAAACGTAACTTTAAGTAGTTAAAACGTAACTTTAACTGGTAAAAAATGTACATTAACTTATAAAAAAACGTACTTCAGCTTGTAAAACACTTACGTTAACTTGATAAAAACGTACTTCAACTTCTAAAAAACATACTTTAACTTGTAAAAAATGTATTTTAACGTTCAAAAATGTATCTTTAACTTGTCAACACGTAACTTTAACTTGTTAAACATGTACTTTAACCTGTAAAAAACGTACTACAACTTGTAAAAAACGTACTTTAATTTGTCAAAATGTAATTTTAATGTTTCAAAACGTATCTTTAAATTGTTAAAACGTAAATTAGCTTGTAAAAAATGTACTTTAACTTGTTAAAAACGTACTTAAACTTGTCAAAACGTAACTTTAACTTGTTAAAAACGTACTTTAACTTGTAAAAAACGTTATTTAACTTGTCAAAATGTAACTTTAACTTGTCAAAACGTAACTTTAACTTGTTAAAAATGTACTTTAACTAGTTAAAAACGTACTTTAACTTGTAAAAAACGTACTTTAACTTGTAAAAAATGTATTTTAACTTGTCAATATGTAACTTTAACTTGTCAAAATGGAACTTTAACTTGTTAAAAACGTACTTTAACATGTAAAAAACGTACTTTAACTTGTCAAAACGTAACTTTAACTTGTCAAAAACGTAACTTTAACTTGTAAAAAACTATTAACTTGTAAAAAACATACTTTAACTTGTCAAAAAAGTGGTTTAACTTGTAACAAATGTACTTTAACTTCTAAAAAACGTACTTCAATTTGTAAAACACTTACTTTAACTTGTAAGAAACGTACTTCAACTCGTTAAAAATGTACTTTAACTTGTAAAAAACGTACTTTAACTTGTAAAAAACATATTTTAACCTGTCAAAATGTAACTTTAACTTGCCAAAACGTAACTTGTAAAAAACGTACTTTAACTTGTAAAATACGTTCTTTAACTTGTAAAAAACCTACTTTAACTTGTCAAAACGTAACTTTAATTTGTCAAAACGTAAGTTTAACTTGTTAAAAACGTAATTTAACCTGTCAAAACGTACTTTAACTTGTAAAAAAACATACTTTAACTTGTCAAAAAGTAACTTTAACTTGTCAAAACGTAAGTTTAACTTGTTAAAAACATACTTTAACTTTTAAAAAACATAATTTTACTTGTCACAACAATACTTAATATTGTAAAAAACGAAATTTAACTAGTAAAAAACATAATTAAACTTATCAAAACGTAACTTTAACTTGTAAAAAAGGTACTTTAACTTGTCAAAATGTAATTTAAATGTGTCAAAACGTAACTTTAAGTAGTTAAACCGTAACTTTAACTGGTAAAAAATGTACATTAACTTATAAAAAAACGTACTTCAGCTTGTAAAACACTTACGTTAACTTGTTAAAAACGTACTTCAACTTCTAAAAAACATACTTTAACTTGTAAAAAATGTATTTTAACGTTCAAAAATGTATCTTTAACTTGTCAACACGTAACTTTAACTTGTTAAACATGTACTTTAACCTGTAAAAAACGTACTACGACTTGTAAAAAAAGTACTTTAATTTGTCAAAATGTAATTTTAATGTTTCAAAACGTATCTTTAAATAATTAAAACGTAAATTAGCTTGTAAAAAATGTAATTTAACTTGTTAAAAACGTACTTAAACTTGTCAAAACGTAACTTTAACTTGTTAAAAACGTACTTTAACTTGTAAAAAACGTTATTTAACTTGTCAAAATGTAACTTTAACTTGTCAAAACGTAACTTTAACTTGTTAAAAATGTACTTTAACTAGTTAAAAACGTACTTTAACTTGTAAAAAACGTACTTTAACTTGTAAAAAATGTATTTTAACTTGTCAATATGTAACTTTAACTTGTTAAAATGGAACTTTAACTTGTTAAAAACTTACTTTAACATGTAAAAAACGTACTTTAACTTGTCAAAACGTAACTTTAACTTGTCAAAAACGTAACTTTAACTTGTAAAAAACTATTAACTTGTAAAAAACATACTTTAACTTGTCAAAAAAGTGGTTTAACTTGTAACAAATGTACTTTAACTTCTAAAAAACGTACTTCAATTTGTAAAACACTTACTTTAACTTGTAAGAAACGTACTTCAACTCGTTAAAAATGTACTTTAACTTGTAAAAAACGTACTTTAACTTGTAAAAAACATATTTTAACCTGTCAAAATGTAACTTTAACTTGCCAAAACGTAACTTGTAAAAAACGTACTTTAACTTGTAAAATACGTTCTTTAACTTGTAAAAAACCTACTTTAACTTGTCAAAACGTAACTTTAATTTGTCAAAACGTAAGTTTAACTTGTTAAAAACGTAATTTAACCTGTCAAAACGTACTTTAACTTGTAAAAAAACATACTTTAACTTGTCAAAAAGTAACTTTAACTTGTCAAAACGTAAGTTTAACTTGTTAAAAACATACTTTAACTTTAAAAAAACATAATTTTACTTGTCACAACAATACTTAATATTGTTAAAAACGAAATTTAACTAGTAAAAAACATAATTAAACTTATCAAAACGTAACTTTAACTTGTAAAAAACGTACTTTAACTTGTTAAAATGTAATTTAAATGTGTCAAAACGTAACTTTAAGTAGTTAAAACGTAACTTTAACTGGTAAAAAATGTACATTAACTTATAAAAAAACGTACTTCAGCTTGTAAAACACTTACGTTAACTTGTTAAAAACGTACTTCAACTTCTAAAAAACATACTTTAACTTGTAAAAAACGTATTTTAACGTTTAAAAATGTATCTTTAACTTGTCAAAACGTAACTTTAACTTGTTAAACATGTACTTTAACCTGTAAAAAACGTACTACAACTTGTAAAAAACGTACTTTAATTTGTCAAAATGTAATTTTAATGTTTCAAAACGTATCTTTAAATTGTTAAAACGTAAATTAGCTTGTAAAAAATGTACTTTAACTTGTTAAAAACGTACTTAAACTTGTCAAAACGTAACTTTAACTTGTTAAAAACGTACTTTAACTTGTAAAAAACGTTATTTAACTTGTCAAAATGTAACTTTAACTTGTCAAAACGTAACTTTAACTTGTTAAAAATGTACTTTAACTAGTTAAAAACGTACTTCAACTTGTAAAAAACATACTTTAACTTGTAAAAAACGTATTTTAACTTGTAAATATGTAACTTTAACTTGTCAAAATGGAACTTTAACTTGTTAAAAACGTACTTTAACATGCAAAAAACGTACTTTAACTTGTTAAAACGTAACTTTAACTTGTCAAAAACGTAACTTTAACTTGTAAAAAACATACTTTAACTTGTCAAAAAAGTGGTTTAACTTGTAACAAATGTACTTTAACTTGTAGAAAACGTACTTCAACTTGTGAAACACTTACTTTAACTTGTAAGAAACGTACTTTAACTTGTCAAAATGTAACTTTAACCTGTCAATATGTAACTTTAACATGTTAAAAACGTACTTTAACTTGTAAAAAAAATACTTTAACTTGTAAAAAATGTACTTTAACTTGTCAAAACGTAACTTTAACTTGTAAAAAATCCTACTTTAACTTGTCAAAACGTAACTTTAACTTGTTAAAATCACGCATTAACTTGTAAAAAACGTAATTTAATTTGTCAAAACGTAAGTTTAACTTGTCAAAATGTAATTTTAATGTGTCAAAACGTAACTTTAAGTTGTTAAAATGTAACTTTAACTGGTAAATAATGTACTTTAACTTCTAAAAAACGGACTTCAATTTGTAAAACACTTAATTTAACTTGTAAAAAACGTACTTCAACTAGTAAAAAACGTACTTTAACTTGTAAAAAACGTACTTTAACCTGTCAAAATGTAACTTTAACTTGTCAAAACGTAACAGTAACTTGTAAAAAACGTACTTTAACTTGTAAAATACGTTCTTTAACTTGTAAAAAACCTATTTTAACTTGTCAAAACGTAACTTTAATTTGTCAAAACGTAAGTTTAACTTGTTAAAAACGTAATTTAACTTGTCAAAACGTACTTTAACTTGTAAAAAACATACTTTAACTTGTCAAAAAGTAACTTTAACTTGTCAAAACGTAAGTTTAACTTGTTAAAAACATACTTTAACTTTTAAAAAACGTAATTTTACTTGTCACAACAATACTTAATATTGTAAAAAACGAAATTTAACTAGTAAAAAACATAATTAAACTTATCAAAACGTAACTTTAACTTGTAAAAAACGTACTTTAACTTGTCAAAATGTAATTTAAATGTGTCAAAACGTAACTTTAACTTGTTAAAATCACGCATTAACTTGTAAAAAACGTAATTTAATTTGTCAAAACGTAAGTTTAACTTGTCAAAATGTAATTTTAATGTGTCAAAACGTAACTTTGAGTTGTTAAAACGTAACTTTAACTGGTACATAATGTACTTTAACTTCTAAAAACCGTACTTCAATTTGTAAAACGCTTACTTTAACTTGTAAAAAACGTACTTCAACTTGTAAAAAACGTAAGTTTAACTTGTTAAAAACGTAATTTAACTTGTCAATATGTAACTTTAACTTGTCGAAATGGAACTTTAACTTGTTAAAAACGTACTTTAACATGTAAAAAACGTACTTTAACTTGTCAAAACGTAACATTAACTTGTCAAAAACGTAACTTTAACTTGTAAAAAACTATTAACTTGTAAAAAACATACTTTAACTTGTCAAAAAAGTGGTTTAACTTGTAACAAATGTACTTTAACTTGTAGAGAACGTACTTCAACTTGTAAAACACTTACTTTAACTTGTAAGAAACGTACTTTAACTTGTCAAAATGTAACTTTAACCTGTCAAAATGTAACTTTAAAATGTTAAAAACGTACTTTAACCTGTAAAAAACATACTTTAACTTTTAAAAAATGTACTTTAACTTGTCATAACGTAACTTTAACTTGTAAAAAAACCTACTTTAACTTGTCAAAACGTAACTTTAACTTGTCAAAACGTAAGTTTAACTTGTTAAAATCACGCATTAACTTGTAAAAAACGTAATTTAATTTGTCAAAACGTAAGTTTAACTTGTCAAAATGTAATTTTAATGTGTCAAAACGTAACTTTGAGTTGTTAAAACGTAACTTCAACTGGTACATAATGTACTTTAACTTCTAAAAACCGTACTTCAATTTGTAAAACGCTTACTTTAACTTGTAAAAAACGTACTTCAACTTGTAAAAAACGTAAGTTTAACTTGTTAAAAACGTAATTTAACTTGTCAATATGTAACTTTAACTTGTCAAAATGGAACTTTAACTTGTTAAAAACGTACTTTAACATGTAAAAAACGTACTTTAACTTGTCAAAACGTAACTTTAACTTGTCAAAAACGTAACTTTAACTTGTAAAAAACTATTAACTTGTAAAAAACATACTTTAACTTGTCAAAAAAGTGGTTTAACTTGTAACAAATGTACTTTCACTTGTAGAGAACGTACTTCAACTTGTAAAACACTTACTTTAACTTGTAAGAAATGTACTTTAACTTGCCAAAATGTAACTTTAACCTGTCAAAATGTAACTTTAAAATGTTAAAAACGTACTTTAACCTGTAAAACACATACTTTAACTTGTAAAAAATGTACTTTAACTTGTCACAACGTAACTTTAACTTGTAAAAAAACCTACTTTAACTTGTCAAAACGTAACTTTAACTTGTCAAAACGTAAGTTTAACTTGTTAAAATCACGCATTAACTTGTAAAAAACGTAATTTAATTTGTCAAAACGTAAGTTTAACTTGTCAAAATGTAATTTTAATGTGTCAAAACGTAATTTTGAGTTGTTAAAACGTAACTTTAACTGGTACATAATGTACTTTAACTTCTAAAAACCGTACTTCAATTTGTAAAACGCTTACTTTAACTTGTAAAAAACGTACTTCAACTTGTAAAAAACGTAAGTTTAACTTGTTAAAAACGTAATTTAACTTGTCAAAACGTACTTTAACTTTAGAAAAACATACTTTAACTTGTCAAAAAGTAACTTTAACTTGTCAAAACGTAAGTTTGACTTGTTAAAAACATACTTTAACTTTTAAAAAACGTAATTTTACTTGTCACAACAATACTTAATATTGTAAAAAACGAACTTTAACTAGTAAAAAACATAATTAAACTTATCAAAACGTAACTTTAACTTGTAAAAAAACGTACTTTAACTTGTCAAAATGTAATTTAAATGTGTCAAAACGTAACTTTAAGTAGTTAAAACGTATATTTAACTGGTAAAAAATGTACATTAACTTATAAAAAAACGTACTTCAGCTTGTAAAACACTTACGATAACTTGTCAAAAACGTACTTCAACAACATAAGTTTAACATGTACAAAACATACATTAACTTGTAAAAACCATACTCTAACTTGTAAAAAATGTGGTTTTACTTGTAACAAATGTACTTTAACTTGTAAAAACGTACTTCAACTTATAAAATACGTACTTTAACTTGTAAAAAACCTACTTTAACTTGTCAAAGCGTAATTTTAATTTGTCAAAACATAAGTTTAACTTGTTAAAAACATAATTTAACTTGTCAAAACGTAACTTTAGCTTGTAAAAAACGTAGTTTATCTTGTCAAAATGTAATTTTAATGTGTCAAAACGTAACTTCAAGTTGTTAAAACGTAAGTTTAACTGGTAATAAATGTACTTTAACTTGTAAAATACGTATTTCAACTTGTAAAAAACGTACATTAACTTGTTAAAAACATATTTTAACGTGTCAAAATGTAACTTGAACTTGTCAAAACGAACTTTAACTTGTTAAGAACGTACTTTAACTTGTAAAAAACGTACTTTAACTTGTAAAAAACGTAGTTTAACTTGTTAAAACGTAACTTTAACTTATAAAAGACCTACATTAACTTGTCAAAACGTAACTTTAACTTGTCAAAACGTATGTTTAACTTGTTAAAAACATACATTAATTTGTAAAAAACGTACTTTAACTTGTCAAAAATATGGTTTAACTTGTGACAAATTTACTATAACTTGTAAGAAACGTACTTTAACTTTTCAAAAATGTGGTTTAACTTGTAACAAATGTAGTTTAACTTGTAGAAACGTACTTCAACTTGTAAAAAATGTACTTTAACTTGTAAAAAACGTACTTTAACTTGTAAAAAACGTACTTTAACTTGTCAAAACGTAACTTTAACTTGTAAAAAACCTGCTTTAACATGTCAAAACGTAACTTTATCTTGTCAAAATATAAGTTTAAATTGTTAAAAACATACATTCACATGTAAAAAACGTACTTTAACTTGTCTAAAATGTGGTTTAACTTGTAACAAATGTACTTTAACTTGTAAAAACGTACTTCAACTTGTAAAAAATATACTTTAACTTGTTAAAAACGTACTTTAACTTGTAAAAAACGTACTTTAACTTGTCAAAACGTAACTTTAACTTGTAAAAAATCTACTTTAACATGTCAAAACGTAACTTTATCTTGTCAAAACATAAGTTTAAATTGTTTAAAACATACATTCACATGTAAAAAACGTACTTTAACTTGTCAAAAATATGGTTTAACTTTTAACAAATGTACTATTACTTGTAAGAAACGTACTTTAACTTGTCAAAAATGTGGTTTAACTTGTAACAAATGTACTTTAACTTGTAAAAACGTACTTCAACTTGTAAAAAATGTAACTTGAACTTGTCAAAACGTAACTTTAACTTGTTAAGAACGTACTTTAACTTGTAAAAAACGTACTTTAACTTGTAAAAAACGTAGTTTAACTTGTTTAAACGTAACTTTAACTTATAAAAGACCTACATTAACTTGTCAAAACGTAACTTTAACTTGTCAAAACGTAAGTTTAACTTGTTAAAAACGTACATTAACTTGTAAAAAACGTACTTTAACTTGTCAAAAATATGGTTTAACTTGTAACAAATGTACAATACGTACTTTAACTTGTAAAAAATGTGGTTTAACTTCTAACAAATGTACTTTAACTTGTAAAAACGTACTTCAACTTGTAAAAAAATGTACTTTAACTTGTGAAAAACGTACTTTAACTTGTAAAAAACGTACTTTAACTTGTCAAAACGTAACTTTAACTTGTAAAAAACCTACTTTAACATGTCAAAACGTAACTTTATCTTGTCAAAACATAAGTTTAAATTGTTAAAAAAATACATTCACATGTAAAAAACGTACTTTAACTTGTCAAAAATGTGGTTTAACTTGTAACAAATGTACTTTAACTTGTAAAAACGTAATTCAACTTGTAAAAAATGTACTTTAACTTGTAAAAAACGTACTTTAACTTGTAAAAAACTTACTTTAACTTGTCAAAACGTAACTTTAACTTGTAAAAAACCTACTTTAACATGTCAAAACGTAACTTTATCTTGTCAAAACATAAGTTTAAATTGTTAAAAACATACATTCAGATGTAAAAAACGTACTTTAACTTGTTAAAAATGTGGTTTAACTTGTAACAAATGTACTTTAACTTGTAAAAACGTACTTCAACTTGTAAAAAAACGTGTTTTAACTTGTAAACCACCTACTTTAACTTGTCAAAACGTAAGTTTAACTTGTTAAAAACGTAATTTAACTTGTCAAAACGTAACTTTAACTTATAAAAAATGTACTTTAATTTGTCAAAATGTAGTTTTAATGTGTCATAACGTAACTTTAAGTTGTTAAAACGTAACTTTAACTTGTAAAAAACGTACTTTAACTTGTAAAAAACTACTTTAACTTGTCAAAACGTAACTTTAACTTTTCAAAACGTAAGTTTAACTTGCTAAAAAAATACATTAACTTGTAAAAAACGTACTTTAACTTGTCAAAAATGTGATTTAACTTGTAACAAATGTACTTTACCTTGTAAAAACGTACATTAACTTGTAAAAAACGTACTTTAATTTGTAAAAAACCTACTTTAACTTGTCAAAACGTAACTTTAACTTGTCAAAACGTAAGTTTAAATTGTTAAAAACACACATTAACTTGAAAAAAAAGTACTTTAACTTTTTAAAAATGTAGTTTAACTTGGAACAAATGTACTTTAACTTATAAAAACGTACTTCAACTTGTAAAAAACGTACTTTAACTTGTAAAAAACGTACTTTAACTTGTCAATACATAACTTTAACTTGTAAAAAACAAACTTTAACTTGTCAAAACGTAACTTTAATTTGTCAAAACATAAGTTTAACTTGTTAAAAACGTAATTTAATTTGTCAAAACGTAAATTTAACTTAAAAAAACGTACTTTAACTTGTCAAAATGTAATGTTAATGTGTCAAAACGTAACTTTAAGTTGTTAAAACGTAACTTTAACTTGTAAAAAACTACTTTAACTTGTCAAAAATGTGGTTAAACTTGTAACAAATGTCCTTTAACCTGTAAAAACGTACTTTAACTTGTAAAAAACGTACTTTAATTTGTAAAAAACCTACTTTAACTTTCCAAAAACTTAACTTTAACTTGTCAAAACGTAAATTTAAATTGTTAAAAACACACATTAACTTGAAAAAAACGTACTTTAACTTGTCAAAAATGTGGTTTAACTTGTAACAAATGTACTTTAACTTGTAAAAACGTACTTCAACTTGTAAAAAACTTACTTTAACTTGTAAAAAACATACTTTAGCTTGTAAAAAACGTACTTTAACTTGTCAAAACGTAACTTTAACTTGTAAAAAACCTACTTTAACTTGTCAAAACATAAGTTTAAATTGTTAAAAACATATATTCACTTGTAAAAAACGTACTTTAACTTGTCAAAAATGTGGTTAAACTTGTAACAAATGTACTTTAACTTGTAAAAACGTACTTCAACTTGTAAAAAACGTGCTTTAACTGGTAAAAAACCTACTTTAACTTGTCAAAACGTAACTTTAATTTGTCAAAACGTAAGTTTAACTTGTTAAAAACGTAATTTAATTTGTCAAAACGTAACTTTAACTTATAAAAAACGTACTTTAACTTGTCAAAATGTAATTATAATGTGTCAAAACGTAACTTTAACTTGTAAAAAACTTACTTCAACTTGTAAAACACTTGCTTTAACTTGTAAAAAACATACTTTAACTTGTAAAAAACATATTTTAATGTGTCAAAATGTAACTTTAACTTGTCAAAACGTAATTTTTAACTTGTAAAAAACGTATTTTTACTTGTAAAAAACTACTTTAACTTGTCAAAACGTAACTTTAACTTTCAAAACGTAAGTTTAACTTGTTAAAAACATACATTAACTTGTAAAAAACGTACTTTAACTTGTCAAAAATGTGGTTTAACTTGTAACAAATGTACTTTAACTTGTAAAAACGTACTTTAACTTGTAAAAAACGTACTTTAATTTGTAAAAAACCTACTTTAACTTGTCAAAATCTAACTTTAACTTGTCAAAACGTAAGTTTAAATTGTTAAAAACACACATTAACTTGAAAAAAAGTACTTTAACTTGATAAAAATGTAGTTTATCTTGTAACAAATGTACTTTAACTTATAAAAACGTACTACAACTTGTAAAAAACGTACTTTAACTTCTAAAAAACGTACTTTAACTTGTCAATACGTAACTTTAACTAGTAAAAAACCAACTTTAATTTGTCAAAACGTAACTTTAATTTGTCAAATAATAAGTTTAAATTGTTAAAAACATACATTCACTTGTAAAAAACGTACTTTAACTTGTCAAAAATATGATTTAACTTGTAACAAATGTACTTTACCTTGTAAAAACGTACTTTAACTTGTAAAAAACGTACTTTAATTTGTAAAAAACCTACTTTAACTTGTCAAAACGTAACTTTAACTTGTCAAAACGTAAGTTTAAATTGTTAAAAACAAACATTAACTTGAAAAAAACGTACTTTAACTTGTTAAAAATGTAGTTTAACTTGTAACAAATGTACTTTAACTTATAAAAACGTACTTCAACTTGTAAAAAACGTAATTTAACTTGTAAAAAACGTACTTTAACTTGTCAATACGTAACTTTAACTTGTAAAAAACAAACTTTAACTTGTCATAACGTAACTTTAATTTGTCAAAACATAAGTTTAACTTGTTAAAAACGTAATTTAATTTGTCAAAACGTAACTTTAACTTATAAAAAACTTACTTTAACTTGTCAAAATGTAATTATAATGTGTCAAAACGTAATTTTAACTTGTTAAAACGTAACTTTAACTTGTAAAAATCGTACTTTAACTTGTAAAAAACTACTATAACTTGTCAAAACGTAACTTTAACTTTTCAAAACGTAAGTTTAACTTGTTAAAAATATACATTAACTTGTAAAAAACGTACTTTAACTTGTCAAAAATGTTGTTTAACTTCTAACAAATGTACTTTAACTTGTAAAAACGTACTTTAACTTGTAAAAAACGTATTTTAATTTGTAAAAAACCTACTTTAACTTTTTAAAACGTAACTTTAACTTGTCAAAACGTAAGTTTAAATTGTTAAAAACACATATTAACTTCAAAAAAACGTACTTTAACTTGTCAAAAATGTGGTTTAACTGGTAGCAAATATACTTTAACTTGTAAAAACGTACTTCAACTTGTAAAAAACGGTCTTTAACTTGTAAAAAACGTACTTTAACTTGTAAAAAACGTACTTTAACTTGTCAAAACGTAACTTTAACTTGTGAAAAACCTACTTTAACTTGTCAAACCATAAGTTTAAATTGTTAATAACATACATTCACTTGTAAAAAACGTAGTTTAAGTTGTCAAAAATGTGGTTTAACTTGTAACAAATGTACATTAACTTGTAAAAACGTACTTCAACTTGTAAAAAACGTGATTTAACTTGTAAAAAACCTACTTTAACTTGTCAAAACGTAACTTTAACTTTTCAAAACGTAAGTTTAACTTGTTAAAAGCATACATTAACTTGTAAAAAACGTACTTTAACTTGTCAAAAATATGGTTTAACTTGTAACAAATGTACTTTAACTTGTAAAAACGTACTTTAACTTGTCAATACGTAACTTTAACTTGTAAAAAACAAACTTTAACTTGTCAAAATGTAACTTTAATTTGTCAAACCATATGTTCAAATTGTTAAAAACATACATTCACTTGTAAAAAAAGTAATTTAACTTGTTAAAAATGTGGTTTAACTTCTAAGAAATGTACTTTAACTTGTAAAAAACGTACTTTAATTTGTAAAAAATATACTTTAACTTGTCAAAACGTAAGTTTAAATTGTTAAAAACACACATTAACTTGAAAAAAACGTACTTTAACTTGATAAAAATGTAGTTTAACATGTAACAAATGTACTTTAACTTATAAAAACGTACTACAACTTGTAAAAAACGTACTTTAACTTGTAAAAAACGTTCTTTAATTTGTAAAAAACGTACTTTAACTTGTGAATACGTAACTTTAACTTGTAAAAAACCAACTTTAACTTGTCAAAACGTAACTTTAATTTGTCAAAACATAAGTTCAAATTGTTAAAAACATACATTCACTTGTAAAAAACGTACTTTAACTTGTTAAAAATGTGGTTTAACTTGTAAGAAATGTACTTTAACTTGTAAAAACGTACTTCAACTTGTAAAAAAACGTGCTTTAACTTGTAAAAAACCTACTTTAACTTGTCAAAACGTAACTTTAATTTGTCAAAACGTAACTTTAACTTGTCCAAACGTAACTTTAACTTATAAAAAACGTACTTAAACTTGTCAAAATGTTATTTTAATGTGTCAAAACGTAACTTTAAGTTGTTAAAACGTAACTTTAACTTGTAAAAAACATACTTTAACTTGTAAAAAACTACTTTAACTTGTCAAAACGTAACTTTAACTTTTCAAAACGTAAGTTTAACTTGTTAAAAACATACATTAACTTGTAAAAAACGTACTTTAACTTGTCAAAAATGTGGTTTAACTTGTAACAAATGTACTTTAACTTGTAAAAACGTACTTTAACTTGTAAAAAACGTACTTTAATTTGTAAAAAACCTACTTTAACTTGTCAAAACCTAACTTTAACTTGTCAAAACGTAAGTTTAAATTGTTAAAAACACACATTAACTTGAAAAAAACGTACTTTAACTTGTTAAAAATGTGGTTTAACTTGTAACAAATGTACTTTAACTTGTAAAAACGTACTTCAACTTGTAAAAAATGTACTTTAACTTGTAAAAAACGTACTTTAACTTGTCAAAACGTAACTTTAACTTGTAAAAAACCTACTTTAACATGTCAAAACGTAACTTTATCTTGTCAAAACATAAGTTTAAATTGTTAAAAACATACATTCACATGTAAAAAACGTACTTTAACTTGTTAAAAATGTGGTTTAACTTGTAACAAATGTACTTTAACTTGTAAAAACGTACTTCAACTTGTAAAAAAACGTGCTTTAACTTGTAAACCACCTACTTTAACTTGTCAAAACGTAAGTTTAACTTGTTAAAAACGTAATTTAACTTGTCAAAACGTAACTTTAACTTATAAAAAATGTACTTTAACTTGTCAAAATGTAGTTTTAATGTGTCATAACGTAACTTTAATTTGTTAAAACGTAACTTTAACTTGTAAAAAACGTACTTTAACTTGTAAAAAACTACTTTAACTTGTCAAAACGTAACTTTAACTTTTCAAAACGCAAGTTTAACTTGCTAAAAAAATACATTAACTTGTAAAAAACGTACTTTAACTTGTCAAAAATGTGATTTAACTTGTAACAAATGTACTTTACCTTGTAAAAACGTACATTATCTTGTAAAAAACGTACTTTAATTTGTAAAAAACTACTTTAACTTGTCAAAACGTAACTTTAACTTGTCAAAACGTAAGTTTAAATTGTTAAAAACACACATTAACTTGAAAAAAAAGTACTTTAACTTTTTAAAAATGTAGTTTAACTTGGAACAAATGTACTTTAACTTATAAAAACGTACTTCAACTCGTAAAAAACGTACTTTAACTTGTAAAAAACGTACTTTAACTTGTCAATACATAACTTTAACTTGTAAAAAACAAACTTTAACTTGTCAAAACGTAACTTTAATTTGTCAAAACATAAGTTTAACTTGTTAAAAACGTAATTTAATTTGTCAAAACGTAACTTTAACTTATAAAAAACTTACTTTAACTTGTCAAAAAGTAATGTTAATGTGTCAAAACGTAACTTTAAGTTGTTAAAACGTAACTTTAACTTGTAAAAAACGTACTTTAACTTGTAAAAAACTACTTTAACTTGTCAAAAATGTGGTTTAACTTGTAACAAATGTCCTTTAACCTGTAAAAACGTACTTTAACTTGTAAAAAACGTACTTTAATTTGTAAAAAACCTACTTTAACTTTCCAAAAACATAACTTTAACTTGTCAAAACGTAAATTTAAATTGTTAAAAACACACATTAACTTGAAAAAAACGTACTTTAACTTGTCAAAAATGTGGTTTAATTGTAACAAATGTACTTTAACTTGTAAAAACGTACTTCAACTTGTAAAAAACTTACTTTAACTTGTAAAAAACATACTTTACCTTGTAAAAAACGTACTTTAACTTGTCAAAACGTAACTTTAACTTGTAAAAAACCTACTTTAACTTGTCAAAACATAAGTTTAAATTGTTAAAAACATATATTCACTTGTAAAAAACGTACTTTAACTTGTCAAAAATGTGGTTAAACTTGTAACAAATGTACTTTAACTTGTCAAAAACGTGCTTTAACTGGTAAAAAACCTACTTTAACTTGTCAAAACGTAACTTTAATTTGTCAAAACGTAAGTTTAACTTGTTAAAAACGTAATTTAATTTGTCAAAACGTAACTTTAACTTATAAAAAACGTACTTTAACTTGTCAAAATGTAATTTTAATGTGTCAAAACGTAACTTAAAGATGTTAAAACGTAACTTTAACATGTAAAAAACGTACTTCAACTTGTAATAAACGTACTTCAACTTGTAAAACACTTGCTTTAACTTGTAAAAAACGTACTTTAACTTGTCAAAATGTAATTTTAATGTGTCAAAACGTAAATTTAAGTTGTTAAAACGTAACTTTAACTTGTAAAAAACTTACTTCAACTTGTAAAACACTTGCTTTAACTTGTAAAAAACATACTTTAACTTGTAAAAAACATATTTTAATGTGTCAAAATGTAACTTTAACTTGTCAAAACGTAATTTTTAACTTGTAAAAAACGTATTTTTACTTGTAAAAAACTACTTTAACTTGTCAAAACGTAACTTTAACTTTTCAAAACGTAAGTTTAACTTGTTAAAAACATACATTAACTTGTAAAAAACGTACTTTAACTTGTCAAAAATGTGGTTTAACTTATAACAAATGTACTTTAACTTGTAAAAACGTACTTTAACTTGTAAAAAACGTACTTTAATTTGTAAAAAACCTACTTTAACTTGTCAAAACGTAAGTTTAAATTGTTAAAAACACAAATTAACTTGAAAAAAACGTACTTTAACTTGTTAAAAATGTAGATTATCTTGTAACAAATGTACTTTAACTTATAAAAACGTACTTCAACTTGTAAAAAACGTACTTTAACTTGTAAAAAACGTACTTTAACTTGTAAAAAACGTACTTTAACTTGTCAATACGTAACTTTAACTTGTAAAAAACGACCTTTAACTTGTCAAAACGTAACTTTAATTTGTCAAATAATAAGTTTAAATTGTTAAAAACATACATTCACTTGTAAAAAACGTACTTTAACTTGTCAAAAATATGATTTAACTTGTAACAAATGTACTTTACCTTGTAAAAACGTACTTTAACTTGTAAAAAACGTACTTTATTTTGTAAAAAAACCTACTTTAACTTGTCAAAACGTAACTTTAACTTGTCAAAACGTAAGTTTAAATTGTTAAAAACAAACATTAACTTGAAAAAAACGTACTTTAACATGTTAAAAATGTAGTTTAACTTGTAACAAATGTACTTTAACTTATAAAAACGTACTTCAACTTGTAAAAAACGTAATTTAACTTGTAAAAAACGTACTTTAACTTGTCAATACGTAACTTTAACTTGTAAAAAACAAACTTTAACTTGTCAAAACGTAACTTTAATTTGTCAAAACATAAGTTTAACTTGTTGAAAACGTAATTTAATTTGTCAAAACGTAACTTTAACTTATAAAAAACGCACTTTAACTTGTCAAAATGTAATGTTAATGTGTCAAAACGTAACTTTAAGTTGTTAAAACGTAACTTTAACTTGTAAAAAACGTACTTTAACTTGTAAAAAACTACTTTAACTTGTCAAAAATGTGGTTTAACTTGTAACAAATGTCCTTTAACCTGTAAAAACGTACTTTAACTTGTAAAAAACGTACTTTAATTTGTAAAAAACCTACTTTAACTTTCCAAAAACATAACTTTAACTTGTCAAAACGTAAATTTAAATTGTTAAAAACACACATTAACTTGAAAAAAATGTACTTTAACTTGTCAAAAATGTGGTTTAATTGTAACAAATGTACTTTAACTTGTAAAAACGTACTTCAACTTGTAAAAAACTTACTTTAACTTGTAAAAAACATACTTTACCTTGTAAAAAACGTACTTTAACTTGTCAAAACGTAACTTTAACTTGTAAAAAACCTACTTTAACTTGTCAAAACATAAGTTTAAATTGTTAAAAACATATATTCACTTGTAAAAAACGTACTTTAACTTGTCAAAAATGTGGTTAAACTTGTAACAAATGTACTTTAACTTGTCAAAAACGTGCTTTAACTGGTAAAAAACCTACTTTAACTTGTCAAAACGTAACTTTAATTTGTCAAAACGTAAGTTTAACTTGTAAAAAACGTAATTTAATTTGTCAAAACGTAACTTTAACTTATAAAAAACGTACTTTAACTTGTCAAAATGTAATTTTAATGTGTCAAAACGTAACTTAAAGATGTTAAAACGTAACTTTAACATGTAAAAAACGTACTTCAACTTGTAATAAACGTACTTCAACTTGTAAAACAGTTGCTTTAACTTGTAAAAAACGTACTTTAACTTGTCAAAATGTAATTTTAATGTGTCAAAACGTAAATTTAAGTTGTTAAAACGTAACTTTAACTTGTAAAAAACTTACTTCAACTTGTAAAACACTTGCTTTAACTTGTAAAAAACATACTTTAACTTGTAAAAAACATATTTTAATGTGTCAAAATGTAACTTTAACTTGTCAAAACGTAATTTTTAACTTGTAAAAAACGTATTTTTACTTGTAAAAAACTACTTTAACTTGTCAAAACGTAACTTTAACTTTTCAAAACGTAAGTTTAACTTCTTAAAAACATACATTAACTTGTAAAAAACGTACTTTAACTTGTCAAAAATGTGGTTTAACTTGTAACAAATGTACTTTAACTTGTAAAAACGTACTTTAACTTGTAAAAAACGTACTTTAATTTGTAAAAAACCTACTTTAACTTGTCAAAACGTAAGTTTAAATTGTTAAAAACACACATTAACTTGAAAAAAACGTACTTTAACTTGTTAAAAATGTAGTTTATCTTGTAACAAATGTACTTTAACTTATAAAAACGTACTTCAACTTGTAAAAAACGTACTTTAACTTGTAAAAAACGTACTTTAACTTGTAAAAAACGTACTTTAACTTGTCAATACGTAACTTTAACTTGTAAAAAACCAACTTTAACTTGTCAAAACGTAACTTTAATTTGTCAAATAATAAGTTTAAATTGTTAAAAACATACATTCACTTGTAAAAAACGTACTTTAACTTGTCAAAAATATGATTTAACTTGTAACAAATGTACTTTACCTTGTAAAAATGTACTTTAACTTGTAAAAAACGTACTTTATTTTGTAAAAAAAACCTACTTTAACTTGTCAAAACGTAACTTTAACTTGTCAAAACGTAAGTTTAAATTGTTAAAAACAAACATTAACTTGAAAAAAACGTACTTTAACATGTTAAAAATGTAGTTTAACTTGTAACAAATGTACTTTAACTTATAAAAACGTACTTAAACTTGTAAAAAACGTAATTTAACTTGTAAAAAACGTACTTTAACTTGTCAATACGTAACTTTAACTTGTAAAAAACAAACTTTAACTTGTCAAAACGTAACTTTAATTTGTCAAAACATAAGTTTAACTTGTTAAAAACGTAATTTAATTTGTCAAAACGTAACTTTAACTTATAAAAAACTTACTTTAACTTGTCAAAATGTAATTATAATGTGTCAAAACGTAACTTTAACTTGTTAAAACGTAACTTTAACTTGTAAAAATCGTACTTTAACTTGTAAAAAACTACTTTAACTTGTCAAAACGTAACTTTAACTTTTCAAAACGTAAGTTTAACTTGTTAAAAACATACATTAAGTTGTAAAAAACGTACTTTAACTTGTCAAAAATGTTGTTTAACTTGTAACAAATGTACTTTAACTTGTAAAAACGTACTTTAACTTGTAAAAAACGTACTTTAATTTGTAAAAAACCTACTTTAACTTTTTTAAACGTAACTTTAACTTGTCAAAACGTAAGTTTAAATTGTTAAAAACACATATTAACTTGAAAAAAACGTACTTTAACTTGTCAAAAATGTGGTTTAACTGGTAGCAAATGTACTTTAACTTGTAAAAACGTACTTCAACTTGTAAAAAACGTACTTTAACTTGTAAAAAACGTACTTTAACTTGTAAAAAGTGTACTTTAACTTGTCAAAACGTAACTTTAACTTTTGAAAAACCTACTTTAACTTGTCAAACCATAAGTTTAAATTGTTAATAACATACATTCACTTGTAAAAAACGTAGTTTAACTTGTCAAAAATGTGGTTTAACTTGTAACAAATGTACATTAACTTGTAAAAACGTACTTCAACTTGTAAAAAACGTGATTTAACTTGTAAAAAACCTACTTTAACTTGTCAAAACGTAACTTTAACTTTTCAAAACGTAAGTTTAACTTGTTAAAAGCATACATTAACTTGTAAAAAACGTACTTTAACTTGTTAAAAATATGGTTTAACTTGTAACAAATGTACTTTAACTTGTAAAAACGTACTTTAACTTGTAAAAAACGTACTTTAATTTGTAAAAAACCTACTTTAACTTGTCAAAACTTAACTTTAACTTGTCAAAACGTAAGTTTAAATTGTTAAAAACACACACTAACTTGAAAAAAACGTACTTTAACTTGTTAAAAATGTGGTTTAACTTGTAAAAAACGTACTTTAACTTGTAAAAAACGTACTTTAACTTGTAAAAAACGTACTTTAACTTGTAAAAAACCAACTTTAACTTGTGAAAACGTAACTTTCATTTGTCAAAACATAAGTTTAAATTGTTAAAAACATACATTCATATGTAAAAAACGTACTTTAACTTGTTAAAAATGTGGTTTAACTTGTAACAAATGTACTTTAACTTGTAAAAACGTACTTCAACTTGTAAAAAAACGTGCTTTAACTTGTAAAAAACCTACTTTAACTTGCCAAAACGTAAGTTTAACTTGTTAAAAACGTAATTTAACTTGTCAAAACGTAACTTTAACTTATAAAAAACGTACTTTATCTTGTCAAAATGTAATTTTAATGTGTCAAAACGTAACTTTAAGTTGTTAAAACGTAACTTTAACTTGTAAAAAACGTACTTTAACTTGTAACAAATGTACTTTAACTTATAAAAACGTACTTCAACTTGTAACAAACGTACTTTAACTTGTAAAAAACGTACTTTAACTTGTAAAAAACGTACTTTAACTTGTCAATACGTAACTTTAACTTGTAAAAAACAAACTTTAACTTGTCAAAACGTAACTTTAATTTGTCAAAACATAAGTTTAACTTGTTAAAAACGTAATTTAATTTGTCAAAACGTAACTTTAACTTATAAAAAACGTACTTTAACTTGTCAAAATATAATTTTAATGTGTCAAAACGTATCTTTAAGTTGTTAAAACGTAATTTTAACTTGTAAAAAACGTACTTTAACTTGTAAAAAATGACTTTAACTTGTAAAAAACTACTTTAACTTGTGAAAACGTAACTTTAACTTTTCAAAACGTAAGTTTAACTTGTTAAAAACATACATTAACTTGTAAAAAACGTACTTTAACTTGTCAAAAATGTGGTTTAACTTGTAACAAATGTACTTTAACCTGTAAAAACGTACTTTAACTTGTAAAAAACGTACTTTAATTTGTAAAAAACCTACTTTAACTTTCCAAAACTTAACTTTAACTTGTCAAAACGTAAATTTAAATTGTTAAAAACACACATTAACTTGAAAAAAACGTACTTTAAATTGTCAAAAATGTGGTTTAACTCGTAACAAATGTACTTTAACTTGTAAAAACGTACTTCAACTTGTAAAAAACGTACTTTAACTTGTAAAAAACGTACTTTACCTTGTAAAAAACGTACTTTAACTTGTCAAAACGTAACTTTAACTTGTAAAAAACCTATTTTAACTTGTCAAAACATAAGTTTAAATTGTTAAAAACATACATTCACTTGCAAAAAACGTACTTTAACTTGTCAAAAATGTGGTTTAACTTGTAACAAATGTACTTTAACTTGTAAAAACGTACTTCAACTTGTAAAAAACGTGCTTTAACTGGTAAAAAACCTACTTTAACTTGTCAAAACGTAACTTTAATTTGTCAAAACGTAAGTTTAACTTGTTAAAAACGTAATTTAATTTGTCAAAACGTAACTTTAACTTATAAAAAACGTACGTTAACTTGTCAATATGTAATTTTAATGTGTCAAAACGTAACTTAAAGATGTTAAAACGTAACTTTAACATGTAAAAAACGTACTTCAACTTGTAAAAAACGTACTTCAACTTGTAAAAAACCTACTTTTATTGTCAAAACGTAACTTTAACTTGTCAAAACGTAAGTTTAAATTGTTAAAAACACACATTAACTTGAAAAAAACGTACTTTAACTTATAAAAACGTACTTCAACTTGTAAAAAACGTACTTTAACTTGTAAAAAACGTACTTTAACTTGTAAAAAACGTACTTTAACTTGTAAAAAACCAACTTTAACTTGTCAAAACGGAACTTTCATTTGTCAAAACATAAGTTTAAATTGTTAAAAACATACATTCACATGTAAAAAACGTACTTTAACTTGTTAAAAATGTGGTTTAACTTATAACAAATGTACTTTAACTTGTAAAAACGTAATTCAACTTGTAAGAAAACGTGCTTTTACTTGTAAAAAACCTACTTTAATTAGTCAAAACGTAAGTTTAACTTGTTAAAAACGTAATTTAACTTGTCAAAACGTAACTTTAACTTATAAAAAAGGTACTTTAACTTGTCAAAATGTAATTTTAATGTGTCAAAACCTAACTTTAAGTTGTTAAAACGTAACTTTAACTTGTAAAAAATGTACTTTAACTTGTCAAAACGTAACGTTAAGTTTTCAAAACGTAAGTTTAACTTGTTAAAAACATACATTAACTTGTAAAAAACGTACTTTAACTTGTCAAAAATGTGGTTTAACTTGTAACAAATGTACTTTAACTTGTAAAAACGTACTTCAACTTGTAAAAAACATACTTTAACTTGTAAAAAACGTACTTTAACTTGTAAAAAACGTACTTTAACTTGTAAAAAACGTACTTTAACTTGTCAAAATGTAACTTTAACTTGTAAAAAACCTACTTTAACTTGTCAAAACATAAGTTTAAATTGTTAAAAACATACATTCACTTGTAAAAAACGTACTTTAACTTGTCAAAACGTAAGTTTAACTTGTTAAAAACGTAATTTAACTTATCAAAACGTAACTTTAACTTATAAAAAACGTACTTTAACTTGTCAAAATGTAATTTTAATGTGTCAAAACGTAACTTTAAGTTGTTAAAACGTAACTTTAACTTGTAAAAAACGTACTTTAAGTTGTAAAAAACTACTTTAACTTGTTAAAACGTAACTTTAACTTTTCAAAACGTAAGTTTAACTTGCTAAAATAATAGATTAACTTGTGAAAAACGTACTTTAACTTGTCAAAAATGTGATTTAACTTGTAACAAATGTACTTTACCTTGTAAAAACGTACATTAACTTGTAAAAAACGTACTTTAATTTGTAAAAAACCTACTTTAACTTGTTAAAACGTAACTTTAACTTGTCAAAACGTAAGTTTAAATTGTTAAAAACACACATTAACTTGAAAAAAACGTAATTTAACTTGTTAAAAATGTAGTTTAACTTGTAAAAAACGTACTTTAACTTGTAAAAAACGTACTTTAACTTGTCAATACGTAACTTTAACTTGTAAAAAATAAACTTTAACTTGTCAAAACGTAACTTTAATTTGTCAAAACATAAGTTTAACTTGTTAAAAACGTAATTTAATTTGTCAAAACATAACTTTAACTTATAAAAAACGTACTTTAACTTGTTAAAATGTAATTTTAATGTGTCAAAACGTAACTTTAAGTTGTTAAAACGTAACTTTAACTTGTAAAAAACGTACTTTAACTTGTCAAAAATGTGGTTTAACTTGTAACAAATGTACTTTAACTTGTAAAAACGTACTTCAACTTGTAAAAAACGTGCTTTAACTGGTAAAAAACCTACTTTAACTTGTCAAAACGTAACTTTAATTTGTCAAAACGTAAGTTTAACTTATACAAAACGTACTTTAACTTGTTAAAATGTAATTTTAATGTGTCAAAACGTAACTTTAAGTTGTTAAAACGTAACTTTAACTTGTAAAAAACGTACTTTAACTTGTCAAAAATGTGGTTTAACTTGTAACAAATGTACTTTAACTTGTAAAAACGTACTTTAACTTGTAAAAAACGTACTTTAATTTGTAAAAAACCTACTTTAACTTGTCAAAATCTAACTTTAACTTGTCAAAACGTAAGTTTAAATTGTTAAAAACACACATTAACTTGAAGAAAACGTACTTAAAATTGTTAAAAATGTAGTTTAACTTGTAACTAATGTACTTTAACTTATAAAAACGTACTTCAACTTGTAAAAAACGTACTTTAACTTGTAAAAAACGTACTTTAACTTGTAAAAAACTTACTTTAACTTGTCAATACGTAACTTTAACTTGTAAAAAACCAACTTTAACTTGTCAAAACGTAACTTTAATTTGTCAAATTATAAGTTTAAATTGTTAAAAACATACATTCACTTGTAAAAAACGTACTTTAACTTGTTAAAAATGTGGTTTAACTTGTAACAAACGTACTTTAACTTGTAAAAACGTACTTCACCTTGTAAAAAAACGTGCTTTAACTTGTAAAAAACCTACTTTAACTTGTCAAAACGTAAGTTTAACTTGTTAAAAACGTAATTTAACTTGTCAAAACGTAACTTTAACTTATAAAAAAGGTACTTTAACTTGTCAAAATGTAATTTTAATGTGTCAAAACGTAACTTTAAGTTGTTAAAACGTAACTTTAACTTATAAAAAACGTACTTTAACTTGTAAAAAACTACTTTAACTTGTCAAAACGTAACGTTAACTTTTCAAAACGTAAGTTTAACTTGTTAAAAACATACATTAACTTGTAAAAAACGTACTTTAACTTGTCAAAAATGTGGTTTAACTTGTAATAAATGTACTTTAACTTGTAAAAACGTACTTCAACTTGTCAAAAACATACTTTAACTTGTAAAAAACGTACTTTAACTTGTAAAAAACGTACTTTAACTTGTAAAAAACGTACTTTAACTTGTCAAAATGTAACTTTAATTTGTCAAAACGTAAGTTTAACTTGTTAAAAACGTAATTTAACTTGTCAAAACGTAACTTTAACTTGTAAAAAACGTACTTTAACTTGTAAAAAACGTACTTTAACTTGTCAAAATGTAATTTTAATGTGTCAAAACGTAACTTTAAGTTGTTGAAACGTAACTTTAACTTGTAAAAAACTTACTTTAACTTGTAAAAAACTACTCTAACTTGTCAAAACGTAACTTTAACTTTTCAAAACGTAAGTTTAAATTGTTAAAAACATACATTAACTTGTAAAAAACGTACTTTAACTTGTCAAAAATGTGGTTTAACTTGTAACAAATGTACTTTAACTTGTAAAAACGTACTTTAACTTGTAAAAAACGTACTTTATTTTGTAAAAAACCTACTTTAACTTTTCAAAATGTAACTTTAACTTGTCAAAACGTAAGTTTAAATTGTTAAAAACACACATTAACTTGAAAAAAACGTACTTTAACTTGTCAAAAATGTGGTTTAACTTGTAACAAATGTACTTTAACTTGTAAAAACGTACTTCAACTTGTAAAAAACGTACTTTAACTTGTAAAAAACGTACTTTAACTTGTAAAAAACGTACTTTAATTTGTCAAAACGTAACTTTAACTTGTAGAAAACCTACTTTAACTTGTCAAAACATAAGTTTAAATTGTTAAAAACATACATTCACTTGTAAAAAACGTACTTTAACTTGTCATAGATGTGGTTTAACTTGTAACAAATGTACTTTAACTTGTAAAAACATACATTAACTTGTAAAAAACGTGCTTTAACTTGTAAAAAACCTACTTTAACTTGTCAAAACGTAACTTTAATTTGTCAAAACATAAGTTTAACTTGTTAAAAACGTAATTTAATTTGTCAAAACGTAATTTTAACTTATAAAAAACGTACTTTAACTTGTCAAAATGTAATTTTAATGTGTCAAAACGTAACTTAAAGATGTTAAAACGTAAATTTAACTTGTAAAAAACGTACTTTAACTTGTAAAAAACTTACTTCAACTTGTAAAACACTTGCTTTAACTTGTAAAAAACATACTTTAACTTGTAAAAAACATATTTTAACGTGTCAAAATGTAACTTTAACTTGTCAAAACGTAATTTAAACTTGTAAAACACTTTCTTTAACTTGTAAAAAACGTACTTTAACTTGTCAAAATGTAATATTAATGTGTCAAAACGTAAATTTAAGTTGTTAAAACGTAACTTTAACTTGTAAAAAACTTAATTCAACTTGTAAAACACTTGCTTTAACTTGTAAAAAACATACTTTACCTTGTAAAAAACATATTTTAACGTGTCAAAATGTAACTTTAACTTGTCAAAACGTAATTTTAACTTGTAAAAAACGTATTTGAACTTGTAAAAAACTACTTTAACTTGTGAAAACGTAACTTTAACTTTTCAAAACTTAAGTTTAACTTGTTAAAAACATACATTAACTTGTAAAAAACGTACTTTAACTTGTTAAAAATGTGGTTTAACTTGTAACAAATGTACTTTAACTTCTAAAACCGTACTTTAACTTGTAAAAAACGTATTTTAATTTGTAAAAAACCTACTTTAACTTGTCAAAACGTAAGTTTAAATTGCTAAAAACACACATTAACTTGAAAAAAACGTACTTTAACTTGTTAAAAATGTAGTTTAACTTGTAACAAATGTACTTTAACTTATAAAAACGTACTTCAACTTGTAAAAAACGTACTTTAACTTGTAAAAAACGTACTTTAACTTGTAAAAAACGTACTTTAACTTGTCAATACGTAACTTTAACTTGTAAAATTCCAACTTTAACTTGTCAAAACGTAACTTTAATATGTCAAATAATAAGTTTAAATTGTTAAAAACATACATTCACTTGTAAAAAACGTACTTTAACTTGTTAAAAATCTGGTTTAACCTGTAACAAACGTACTTTAACTTGTAAAAACGTACTTCAACTTGTAAAAAAACGTGCTTTAACTTGTAAAAAACCTATTTTAACTTGTCAAAACGTAACTTTAATTTGTCAAAACGTAAGTTTAACTTGTTAAAAACGTAATTTAACTTGTCAAAACGTAACTTTAACTTATAAAAAACATTCTTTAACTTGTAAAAAACGTACTTTAATTTGTAAAAAACCTGCTTTAACTTTTCAAAACGTAACTTTAACTTGTCAAAACGTAAGTTTAAAATGTTAAAAACACACATTAACTTGAAAAACACGTACTTTAACTTGTCAAAAATGTGGTTTAACTTGTAACAAATGTACTTTAACTTGTAAAAACGTACTTCAACTTGTAAAAAACGTACTTTAACATGTAAAAAACGTACTTTAACTTGTCAAAACGTAACTTGAACTTGTAAAAAACCTACTTTAACTTGTCAAAATGTACTTTAACTTGTCAAAACATAAGTTTAAATTGTTAAAAACATACATTCACTGGTAAAAAATGTACTTTAACTTGTCAAAACATAAGTTTAAATTGTTAAAAACATACATTCACTTGTAAAAAACGTACTTTAACTTGTGAAAAATGTGGTTTAACTTGTAACAAATGTACTTTAACTTGTAAAAACATACTTCAACTTGTAAAAAACGTGCTTTAACTTGTATAAAACCTACTCTAACTTGTCAAAACGTAATAGTAATTTGTCAAAACGTAAGTTTAACTTGTTAAAAACGTAATTTAACTTGTCAAAACGTAACTTGAACTTATAAAAAACTTACTTTAACTTGTCAAAATGTAACTTTAAGTTGTTAAAACGTAACTTTAACTTGAAAAAAACGTACTTTAACTTGTTAAAAAAACGTGCTTTAATTTGTAAAAAACCTACTTTAACTTGTCAAAACGTAACTTTAATTTGTCAAAACGTAAGTTTAACTTGTTAAAAACGTAATTTAACTTGTCAAAACGTATCTTTAACTTATAAAAACTTACTTTAACTTGTCAAAATGTAATTTTAATGTGTCAAAATGTAACTTTAAGTTGTTAAAACGTAACTTTAACTTGTCAAAACGTTAGTTTAAATTGTTAAAAACACACATTAACTTGAAAAAAACATACTTTAACTTGTCAAAAATGTGGTTTAACTTGTAACAAGTGTACTTTAACTTGTAAAAACGTACTTCAACTTGTAAAAAACGTACTTTAACTTGTAAAACACGTACTTTAACTTGTAAAAAACGTACTTTAACTTGTGAAAACGTAATTTTAACTTGTAAAACACGTACTTTAACTTGTCAAAACATAAGTTTAAATTGTTAAAAACATACATTCACTTGTAAAAAACGTACTATGACTTGTCCAAAATGTGGTTTAACTTGTAATAATTGTACTTTAACTTGTAAAATCATACTTCAACTTGTAAAAAACGTCCTTTAACTTGTAAAAAACCTACTTTAACTTGTCAAAACGTAACTTTAATTTGTCAAAACGTGAGTTCAAGTTGTTAAAAATGTAATTTGATTTGTCAAAACGTAACTTTAACTTATAAAAAACGTACTTTAACTTGTCAAAATGTAATTTTAATGTGTCAAAACGTAACTTAAAGATGTTAAAACGTAACTTTAACTTGTAAAAAAAGTACTTCAACTTGTAAAAAATGTACTTCAACTTGTAACACTTGCTTTAACTTGTAAAAAACGTAATTTAACTTGTCAAAATGTAATTTTAATATATCAAAACGTAAATTTAAGTTGTTTAAAACGTAACTTTAACTTGTAAAAAACTTACTTTAACTTGTAAAACCCTTGCTTTAACTTGTAAAAAACATACTTTAACTTGTAAAAAACGTATTTTAACGTGTCAAAATGTAACTTTAACTTGTCAAAACGTAATTTTAACTTGTAAAAAACGTACTTTAACTTGTAAAAAACTACTTTAACTTGACAAAACGTAACTTTAACTTTTCAAAACGTAAGTTTAACTTGTTAAAAACATACATTAACTTGTAAAAAACGAACTTTAACTTATCAAAAATGTGGTTTAACTCTTAATAAATGTACTTTAACTTGTAAAAACGTACTTTAACTTGTAAAAAACGTACTTTAATTTGTAAAAAACCTACTTTGACTTGTCAAAACGTAACTTTAACTTGTCAAAACGTAAGTTTAAATTGTTAAAAACACACATTAACTTGAAAAAAACGTACTTGAACTTGTTAAAAATGTAGTTTAACTTGTAAAAAATGTACTTTAACTTATAAAAACGTACTTCAACTTGTAAAAAACGTACTTTAACTTGTAAAAAACGTACTTTAACTTGTAAAAAACGTACTTTAACTTGTAAAAAACGTACTTTAACTTGTCAATACGTAACTTTAACTTGTAAAAAACCAACTTTAACTTGTCAAAACGTAACTTTAATTTGTCAAAACATAAGTTTAAATTGTTAAAAACATACATTCACTTGTAAAAAACGTACTTTAACTTGTAAAAAATGTGGTTTAACTTGTAACAAATGTACTTTAACTTGTAAAAAAGTACTTCATCTTATAAAAAAACGTTCTTTAACTTGTAAAAAACCTACTTTAACTTGTCAAAACGTAACTTTAATTTGTCGAAACGTAAGTTTAACTTGTTAAAAACGTAATTTAACATGTCAAAATATAAGTTTAACTTATAAAAAACGTACTTTAACTTTTCAAAATGTAATTTTAATGTGTCAAAACATAACTTTAAGTTGTTAAAACGTAACTTTAACTTGTAAAAAACGTACTTTAACTTGTAAAAAACTACTATAACTTGTCAAAACGTAACTTTAACTTTTCAAAACGTAAGTTTAACTTGTTAAAAACATACATTAACTTGTAAAAAACGTACTTTAACTTGTCAAAAATGTGGTTTAACTTGTAACAAATGTACTTTAACTTGTAAAAACGTACTTTAACTTGTAAAAAACCTACTTTAATTTCTAAAAAACCTACTTTAACTTTTCAAAACGTAACTTTAACTTGTCTAAACGTTAGTTTAAATTGTTAAAAACACACATTAACTTGAAAAAAACATACTTTAACTTGTCAAAAATATGGTTTCACAGGTAGCAAAGTACTTTAACTTGTAAAAACGTACTTCAACTTATAAAAAACGTACTTTAACTTGTAAAAAACGTACTTTAACTTGTAAAAAACGTACTTTAATTTCTAAAAAACCTACTTTAACTTTTCAAAACGTAACTTTAACTTGTCTAAACGTTAGTTTAAATTGTTAAAAACACACATTAACTTGAAAAAAACATACTTTAACTTGTCAAAAATATGGTTTCACAGGTAGCAAAGTACTTTAACTTGTAAAAACGTACTTCAACTTATAAAAAACGTACTTTAACTTGTAAAAAACGTACTTTAACTTGTAAAAAACGTACTTTAACTTGTAAAAAACCTACTTTAACTTTTCAAAACGTAATTTTAACTTGTCAAAACGTAAGTTTAAATTGTTAAAATCACATATCAACTTGAAAAAAACGTACTTTAACTTGTCAAAAATATGGTTTCACAGGTAGCAAAGTACTTTAACTTGTAAAAACGTACTTCAACTTATAAAAAACGTACTTTAACTTGTAAAAAACGTACTTTAACTTGTAAAAAACGTACTTTAACTTGTCAAAACGTAACTTTAACTTGTAAAAAACCTACTTTAACTTGTCAAAACATAAGTTTAAATTGTTAAAAACATACCTTCACTTGTAAAAAACCTACGGTAACTTGTCAAAACATAACTTTAATTTGTCAAAACGTAAGTTTAACTTGTTAAAAACGTAATTTAATTTGTGAAAACGTAACTTTAAGTTGTTAAAACGTAACTTTAACTTGCAAAAATCGTACTACAACTTGTAAAAAAATAACTTCAACTTGTAAAAAATATACTTTAACTTCTAAAAAACTTATTTTAAAATGTCAAAATGTAACTTTAACTTGTCAAAATGTAACTTTAAATTGTCAAAACGTAATTTAACTTGTCAAAACGTAAGTTTAACTTGTCAAAATGTAACTTTAAATTGTCAAAACGTAATTTAACTTGTCAAAACGTAAGTTTAACTTGTAAAAAACCTGCTTTAACTTGTCAAAACGTAACTTTAACTTGTCAAAACGTTGGTTTAAATTGTTAAAAACATACATTAACTTGTAAAAACATACTTTAACTTGTCAAAAATTTGGTTTAACTTGTAACAAATGTACTTTAACTTGTAAAAACGTACTTTAACTTGTAAAAAACGTACTTTAATTTTTAAAAAACCAACTTTAACTTTTCAAAACGTAAATTTAATTTGTCGAAACGTAAGTTTAACTTGTTATAATCACACATTAGCTTGAAAAAAACGTACTTTAACTTGTCAAAAATGTGGTTTAACTTGTAACAAATGTACTTTAACTTGTAGAAACGTAATTCAACTTGTCAAAAACGTAGTTTAACTTGTAAAAAACGTACTTTCACTTGTAAAAAACGTACTTTAACTTGTCAATACGTAACATTAACTTGTAAAAAACATACTTTAACTTGTCAAAACATAAGTTTAAATTGTTAAAATCATACATTCACTTGTAAAAAACGTACTTTAACTTGTCCAAAATGTGGTTTAACTTGTAAAAACGTACTTCAACTTGTAAAAAACGTATTTTAACATGTAAAAAACCTACTTTAAGTTGTCAAAACATAAATTTGATTTGTCAAAACGTAAGTTTAACTTGTTAAAAACGTAATTTAACTTGTCAAAACGTAACTTTAACTTATTAAAAACGTACTTTAACTTCTCAAAATGTAATTTTAATGTGTCAAAACGTAGCTTTACGTTGTTAAAACGTAACTTTAACTTGTAAAAAGCGTACTTTAACTTTTCAAAACGTAAGTTTAACTAGTTAAAAACATACATTAACTTGTAAAAAACTTACTTTAACTTTTCAAAACGTAATTTTAACTTGTCAAAACGTAAGTTTAAATTGTTAAAATCACATATTAACTTGAAAAAAACGTACTTTAACTTGTCAAAAATATGGTTTCACTGGTAGCAAAGTACTTTAACTTGTAAAAACGTACTTCAACTTATAAAAAACGTACTTTAACTTGTAAAAAACGTACTTTAACTTGTAAAAAACCTACTTTAACTTGTCAAAACATAAGTTTAAATTGTTAAAAACATACCTTCACTTGTAAAAAACCTATTTTAACTTGTCAAAAATGTGGTTTAACTTGTAACAAATGTACTTTAACTTGTAAAAACGTACTTCAACTTCTAAAAAACGTGCTTTAACATGTAAAAAACCTACTTTAACTTGTCAAAACGTAACTTTAATTTGTCAATGCGTAAGTTTAACTAGTTAAAAACGTAATTTAATTTGTCAAAACATAACTTTAACTTATAAAAAACGTACTATAACTTGTCAAAATGTAATTTTAATGTGTCAAAACGTAACTTAAAGATGTTTAAACGTAACTTTAACTTGTAAAAAACGTACTTCAACTTGTAAAAATGGTACTTCAACTTCTAAAACACTTGCTTTAACTTGTAAAAAACCTACTTTAACTTGTTAAAATGTAATTTTAATGTGTCAAATCGTAACTTTAACTTGTCAAAATTTAACTTTAAATTGTCAAAACGTAATTTAACTTGTAAAAACGTAAGTTTAACTTGTAAAAAACCTACTTTAACTTGTCAAAACGTAACTCTAACTTGTCAAAACGTAATTTTAACTTGTAAAAAACGTATTTTAACTTGTAAAAAACTACTTTAACTTGTCAAAACGTAACTTTAACTTTTCAAAACGTAAGTTTAACTTGTTAAAAACATACATTAACTTGTAAAAAACGTACTTTAACTTGTCAAAAATGTGGTTTAACTTGTAACAAATGTACTTCAACTTGTAAAAACGTACTTCAACTTGTAAAAAACGTACTTTAATTTGTAAAAAACCTACTTAAACTTGTCAAAACGTAACTTTAATTTGTCAAAACGTAAGTTTAACTTGTTAAAAACGTAACTTAACTTGTCAAAACGTACTTCAACTTGTAAAAAACGTACTTTAACTTGTAAACAACGTACTTTAACTTGTAAAAAACGTACTTTAACTTGACAATACGTAACTTTAACTTGTAAAAAACCTACTTTAACTTGTCAAAGCAGAAGTTTAAATTGTTATAAACATGCAGTCACTTGTAAAAAACGTACTTTAACTTGTCAAAAATGTGGTTTAACTTGTAACAAATCTACTTTAACTTGTAAATACATACTTCAACTTGTCAAATACGTGCTTTAACTTGTAAAAAACCTACGGTAACTTGTCAAAACATAACTTTAATTTGTCTAAACGTAAGTTTAACTTGTTAAAAACGTAATTTAATTTGTCAAAACGTAACTTTAACTTGTAAAAACGTAAGTTTAACTTGTAAAAAACCTACTTTAACTTGTCAAAACGTAACTCTAACTTGTCAAAACGTAATTTTAACTTGTAAAAAACGTATTTTAACTTGTAAAAAACTACTTTAACTTGTCAAAACGTAACTTTAACTTTTCAAAACGTAAGTTTAACTTGTTAAAAACATACATTAACTTGTAAAAAACGTACTTTAACTTGTCAAAACATAAGTTTAAATTGTTAAAATCATACATTCACTTGTAAAAAACGTACTTTAACTTGTCAAAAATGTGGTTTAACTTGTAAAAACGTACTTCAACTTGTAAAAAACGTATTTTAACATGTAAAAAACCTACTTTAACTTGTCAAAACATAAATTTGATTTGTCAAAACGTAAGTTTAACTTGTTAAAAACGTAATTTAACTTGTCAAAACGTAACTTTAACTTATAAAAAACGTACTTTAACTTCTCAAAATGTAATTTTAATGTGTCAAAACGTAGCTTTACGTTGTTAAAACGTAACTTTAACTTGTAAAAGGCGTACTTTAACTTTTCAAAACGTAAGTTTAACTAGTTAAAAACATACATTAACTTGTAAAAAACTTACTTTAACTTGTCAAAAAAGTGGTATAACTTGTAACAAATGTACTTTAACTTGTAAAAATGTACTTTAACTTGTAAAAAACGTACTTTAATTTGTAAAAAACCTACTTTAACTTTTCAAAACGTAAGTTTAACTTGTCAAAATGTAAGTTTAAATTGTTAAAATCACATATTAACTTGAAAAAACGTACTTTAACTTGTCAAAAATATGGTTTCACTGGTAGCAAATGTACTATAACTTGTCAAAATATAATTTTAATGTGTCAAAACGTAACTTAAAGATGTTTAAACGTAACTTTAACTTGTAAAAAACGTACTTCAACTTGTAAAAAACGTACTTCAACTAGTAAAACACTTGCTTTAACTTGTAAAAAACATACTTTAACTTGCAAAAAACTTATTTTAACATGTCAAAATGTAACTTTAACTTGTCAAAACGTAATTTTAACTTGTAAAAAACCTATTTTAACTTGTAAAACACTTGCTTTAACTTGTAAAAAACTACTTTAACTTGTCAAAACGTAACTTTAACTTTTCAAAACGTAAGTTTAACTTGTTAAAAACATACATTAACTTGTAAAAAACGTACTTTAACTTGTCAAAAATGTGGTTTAACTTGTAACAAATGTACTTTAACTTGTAAAAACGTACTTTAACTTGTAAAAAACCTACTTTAATTTCTAAAAAACCTACTTTAACTTTTCAAAACGTAACTTTAACTTGTCTAAACGTTAGTTTAAATTGTTAAAAACACACATTAACTTGAAAAAAACATACTTTAACTTGTCAAAAATGTGGTTTAACTTGTAACAAGCGTACTTTAACTTGTAAAACACGTACTTTAACTTGTAAAAAACGTACTTTAACTTGTGAAAACGTAATTTTAACTTGTAAAAAACCTACTTTAACTTGTCAAAACATAAGTTTAAATTGTTAAAAACATACATTCACTTGTAAAAAACGTACTTTAACTTGTCAAAAATGTGGTTTAACTTGTAACAAATGTACTTTAACTTGTAAAAACATACTTCAACTTGTAAAAAACGTGCTTTAACTTGTAAAAAACCTACTTTAACTTGTCAAAACATAAGTTTAAATTGTTAAAAACATACATTCACTTGTAAAAAACGTACTTTAATTTGTCAAAAATGTGGTTTAACTTGTAACAAATGTACTTTAACTTGTAAAAACATACTTCAACTTGTAAAATACGTGCTATAACTTGTAAAAAACTTACTTTAATTTGTCAAAACGTAACTTTAATTTGTCAAAACGTAAGTTTAACTTGCTAAAAACGTAATTTAGTTTGTCAAAACGAATATTTAACTTATAAAAAACATACTTTAACTTGTCAAAATGTTATTTTAATGTGTCAAAACGTAACATTAAGTTGTTAAAACGTAACTTTAACTTGTAAAAAACGTACTTTAACTTGTAAAAAACTACTTTAACTTGTCAAAACATAACTTTAACTTTTCAAAACGTAAGTTTAACTTGTTAAAAACATACATTAACATGTAGAAAACGTACTTTAAATTGTAAAAAACGTACTTTAATTTGTAAAAAACCTACTTTAAATTTTCAAAACGTAACTTTAACTTGTCAAAACGTAAGTTTAAATTGTTAAAATCACATATTAACTTGAAAAAAACGTACTTTAACTTGTCAAAAATATGGTTTCACAGGTAGCAAAGTACTTTAACTTGTAAAAACGTACTTCAACTTATAAAAAACGTACTTTAACTTGTAAAAAACGTACTTTAACTTGTAAAAAACGTACTTTAACTTGTCAAAACGTAACTTTAACTTGTAAAAAACCTACTTTAACTTGTCAAAACATAAGTTTAAATTGTTAAAAACATATATTCACATGTAAAAAACCTATTTTAACTTGTCAAAAATGTGGTTTAACTTGTAACAAATGTACTTTAACTTGTAAAAACGTACTTCAACTTCTAAAAAACGTGCTTTAACATGTAAAAAACCTACTTTAACTTGTCAAAACGTAACTGTAATTTGTCAAAGCGTAAGTTTAACTAGTGAAAAACGTAACTTTAACTTGTCAAAATGTAACTTTAACTTTTCAAAAACGTACTTTAACTTGTCAAAATGTTATTTTAATGTGTCAAAACGTAACTTTAAGTTGTTAAAACGTAACTTTAACTTGTAAAAAACTAATTTAACTTGTCAAAACGTAGCTTTAACTTTTCAAAACGTAAGTTTAAGTTGTTAAAAACCTACATTAACTTGTAAAAAACGTACATTTACTTTTCAAAAATATGGTTTAACTTGTAACAAATGTACTTTAACTTGTAAAAACGTACTTTAACTTGTAAAAAACGTACTTTAATTTGTAAAAAACCTACTTTAACTTGTCAAAACGTAACTTTAATTTGTCAAAACGTAAGTTTAACTTGTTAAAAACGTAATTTAACTTGTCAAAACGTAACTTTAACTTATAAAAAACGTACTTTAACTTGTCAAAATTGTTATTTTAATGTGTCAAAACGTAACTTTAAGTTGTTAAAACGTAACTTTAACTTGTAAAAAACGTACTTTAACTGTAAAAAACTATTTTAACTTGTCAAAATGTAAATTTAACTTTTCAAAACGTAAGTTTAAGTTGTTAAAAACATACATTAACTTGTAAAAAACGTACTTTTACTTGGCAAAAATATGGTTTAACTTGTAACAAATGTACTTTAACTTGAAAAACGTACTTTAAATTGTAAAAAACGTACTTTAATTTGAAAAAAACCTACTTTAACTTTTCAAAACGTAATTTTAACTTGTCAAAACGTAAGTATAAATTGTTAAAATCACATATTAACTTGAAAAAAACGTACTTTAACTTGTCAAAAATATGGTTTCACTTGTAGCAAATGTAATTTAACTTGTAAAAACGTACTTCAACTTATAAAAAACGTACTTTAACTTGTAAAAAACGTATTTTAACTTGTAAAAAACTACTTTAACTTGTCAAAACGTAACTTTAACTTTTCAAAACGTAAGTTTAACTTGTTAAAAACATACATTAACTTGTAAAAAACGTACTTTAACTTGTCAAAACATAAGTTTAAATTGTTAAAATCATACATTCACTTGTAAAAAACGTACTTTAACTTGTCAAAAATGTGGTTTAACTTGTAAAAACGTACTTCAACTTGTAAAAAACGTATTTTAACATGTAAAAAACCTACTTTAACTTGTCAAAACATAAATTTGATTTGTCAAAACGTAAGTTTAACTTGTTAAAAACGTAATTTAACTTGTCAAAACGTAACTTTAACTTATAAAAAACGTACTTTAACTTCTCAAAATGTAATTTTAATGTGTCAAAACGTAGCTTTACGTTGTTAAAACGTAACTTTAACTTGTAAAAGGCGTACTTTAACTTTTCAAAACGTAAGTTTAACTAGTTAAAAACATACATTAACTTGTAAAAAACTTACTTTAACTTGTCAAAAAAGTGGTATAACTTGTAACAAATGTACTTTAACTTGTAAAAATGTACTTTAACTTGTAAAAAACGTACTTTAATTTGTAAAAAACCTACTTTAACTTTTCAAAACGTAAGTTTAACTTGTCAAAATGTAAGTTTAAATTGTTAAAATCACATATTAACTTGAAAAAACGTACTTTAACTTGTCAAAAATATGGTTTCACTGGTAGCAAATGTACTATAACTTGTCAAAATATAATTTTAATGTGTCAAAACGTAACTTAAAGATGTTTAAACGTAACTTTAACTTGTAAAAAACGTACTTCAACTTGTAAAAAACGTACTTCAACTAGTAAAACACTTGCTTTAACTTGTAAAAACATACTTTAACTTGCAAAAAACTTATTTTAACATGTCAAAATGTAACTTTAACTTGTCAAAACGTAATTTTAACTTGTAAAAAACCTATTTTAACTTGTAAAACACTTGCTTTAACTTGTAAAAAACTACTTTAACTTGTCAAAACGTAACTTTAACTTTTCAAAACGTAAGTTTAACTTGTTAAAAACATACATTAACTTGTAAAAAACGTACTTTAACTTGTCAAAAATGTGGTTTAACTTGTAACAAATGTACTTTAACTTGTAAAAACGTACTTTAACTTGTAAAAAACCTACTTTAATTTCTAAAAAACCTACTTTAACTTTTCAAAACGTAACTTTAACTTGTCTAAACGTTAGTTTAAATTGTTAAAAACACACATTAACTTGAAAAAAACATACTTTAACTTGTCAAAAATGTGGTTTAACTTGTAACAAGCGTACTTTAACTTGTAAAACACGTACTTTAACTTGTAAAAAACGTACTTTAACTTGTGAAAACGTAATTTTAACTTGTAAAAAACCTACTTTAACTTGTCAAAACATAAGTTTAAATTGTTAAAAACATACATTCACTTGTAAAAAACGTACTTTAACTTGTCAAAAATGTGGTTTAACTTGTAACAAATGTACTTTAACTTGTAAAAACATACTTCAACTTGTAAAAAACGTGCTTTAACTTGTAAAAAACCTACTTTAACTTGTCAAAACATAAGTTTAAATTGTTAAAAACATACATTCACTTGTAAAAAACGTACTTTAATTTGTCAAAAATGTGGTTTAACTTGTAACAAATGTACTTTAACTTGTAAAAACATACTTCAACTTGTAAAATACGTGCTATAACTTGTAAAAAACTTACTTTAATTTGTCAAAACGTAACTTTAATTTGTCAAAACGTAAGTTTAACTTGCTAAAAACGTAATTTAGTTTGTCAAAACGAATATTTAACTTATAAAAAACATACTTTAACTTGTCAAAATGTTATTTTAATGTGTCAAAACGTAACATTAAGTTGTTAAAACGTAATTTTAACTTGTAAAAAACGTACTTTAATTTGTAAAAAACTACTTTAACTTGTCAAAACGTAACTTTAACTTTTCAAAACGTAAGTTTAACTTGTTAAAAACATACATTAACATGTAGAAAACGTACTTTAAATTGTAAAAAACGTACTTTAATTTGTAAAAAACCTACTTTAAATTTTCAAAACGTAATTTTAACTTGTCAAAACGTAAGTTTAAATTGTTAAAATCACATATTAACTTGAAAAAAACGTACTTTAACTTGTCAAAAATATGGTTTCACAGGTAGCAAAGTACTTTAACTTGTAAAAACGTACTTCAACTTATAAAAAACGTACTTTAACTTGTAAAAAACGTACTTTAACTTGTAAAAAACGTACTTTAACTTGTCAAAACGTAACTTTAACTTGTAAAAAACCTACTTTAACTTGTCAAAACATAAGTTTAAATTGTTAAAAACATATATTCACATGTAAAAAACCTATTTTAACTTGTCAAAAATGTGGTTTAACTTGTAACAAATGTACTTTAACTTGTAAAAACGTACTTCAACTTCTAAAAAACGTGCTTTAACATGTAAAAAACCTACTTTAACTTGTCAAAACGTAACTGTAATTTGTCAAAGCGTAAGTTTAACTAGTGAAAAACGTAACTTTAACTTGTCAAAATGTAACTTTAACTTTTCAAAAACGTACTTTAACTTGTCAAAATGTTATTTTAATGTGTCAAAACGTAACTTTAAGTTGTTAAAACGTAACTTTAACTTGTAAAAAACTAATTTAACTTGTCAAAACGTAGCTTTAACTTTTCAAAACGTAAGTTTAAGTTGTTAAAAACCTACATTAACTTGTAAAAAACGTACATTTACTTTTCAAAAATATGGTTTAACTTGTAACAAATGTACTTTAACTTGTAAAAACGTACTTTAACTTGTAAAAAACGTACTTTAATTTGTAAAAAACCTACTTTAACTTGTCAAAACGTAACTTTAATTTGTCAAAACGTAAGTTTAACTTGTTAAAAACGTAATTTAACTTGTCAAAACGTAACTTTAACTTATAAAAAACGTACTTTAACTTGTCAAAATTGTTATTTTAATGTGTCAAAACGTAACTTTAAGTTGTTAAAACGTAACTTTAACTTGTAAAAAACGTACTTTAACTTGTAAAAAACTATTTTAACTTGTCAAAACGTAAATTTAACTTTTCAAAACGTAAGTTTAAGTTGTTAAAAACATACATTAACTTGTAAAAAACGTACTTTTACTTGGCAAAAATATGGTTTAACTTGTAACAAATGTACTTTAACTTGAAAAACGTACTTTAAATTGTAAAAAACGTACTTTAATTTGAAAAAAACCTACTTTAACTTTTCAAAACGTAATTTTAACTTGTCAAAACGTAAGTATAAATTGTTAAAATCACATATTAACTTGAAAAAAACGTACTTTAACTTGTCAAAAATATGGTTTCACTTGTAGCAAATGTAATTTAACTTGTAAAAACGTACTTCAACTTATAAAAAACGTACTTTAACTTGTAAAAAACGTACTTTAACTTGTAAAAAACGTACTTTAACTTGTCAAAACGTAATTTTAACTTGTAAAAAACCTACTTTAACTTGTCAAAACATAAGTTTAAATTGTTAAAAACATACATTCACTTGTAAAAAACGTACTTTAACTTGTCAAAAATGTGGTTTAACTTGTAACAAATGTACTTTAACTTGTAAAAACATACTTCAACTTGTAAAAAACGTGCTTTAACTTGTAAAAAACCTACTTTAACTTGTCAAAACATAAGTTTAAATTGTTAAAAACATACATTCACTTGTAAAAAACGTACTTTAATTTGTCAAAAATGTGGTTTAACTTGTAACAAATGTACTTTAACTTGTAAAAACATACTTCAACTTGTAAAATACGTGCTATAACTTGTAAAAAACTTACTTTAATTTGTCAAAACGTAACTTTAATTTGTCAAAACGTAAGTTTAACTTGCTAAAAACGTAATTTAGTTTGTCAAAACGAATATTTAACTTATAAAAAACATACTTTAACTTGTCAAAATGTTATTTTAATGTGTCAAAACGTAACATTAAGTTGTTAAAACGTAACTTTAACTTGTAAAAAACGTACTTTAACTTGTAAAAAACTACTTTAACTTGTCAAAACGTAACTTTAACTTTTCAAAACGTAAGTTTAACTTGTTAAAAACATACATTAACATGTAGAAAACGTACTTTAAATTGTAAAAAACGTACTTTAATTTGTAAAAAACCTACTTTAAATTTTCAAAACGTAATTTTAACTTGTCAAAACGTAAGTTTAAATTGTTAAAATCACATATTAACTTGAAAAAAACGTACTTTAACTTGTCAAAAATATGGTTTCACAGGTAGCAAAGTACTTTAACTTGTAAAAACGTACTTCAACTTATAAAAAACGTACTTTAACTTGTAAAAAACGTACTTTAACTTGTAAAAAACGTACTTTAACTTGTCAAAACGTAACTTTAACTTGTAAAAAACCTACTTTAACTTGTCAAAACATAAGTTTAAATTGTTAAAAACATATATTCACATGTAAAAAACCTATTTTAACTTGTCAAAAATGTGGTTTAACTTGTAACAAATGTACTTTAACTTGTAAAAACGTACTTCAACTTCTAAAAAACGTGCTTTAACATGTAAAAAACCTACTTTAACTTGTCAAAACGTAACTGTAATTTGTCAAAGCGTAAGTTTAACTAGTGAAAAACGTAACTTTAACTTGTCAAAATGTAACTTTAACTTTTCAAAAACGTACTTTAACTTGTCAAAATGTTATTTTAATGTGTCAAAACGTAACTTTAAGTTGTTAAAACGTAACTTTAACTTGTAAAAAACTAATTTAACTTGTCAAAACGTAGCTTTAACTTTTCAAAACGTAAGTTTAAGTTGTTAAAAACCTACATTAACTTGTAAAAAACGTACATTTACTTTTCAAAAATATGGTTTAACTTGTAACAAATGTACTTTAACTTGTAAAAACGTACTTTAACTTGTAAAAAACGTACTTTAATTTGTAAAAAACCTACTTTAACTTGTCAAAACGTAACTTTAATTTGTCAAAACGTAAGTTTAACTTGTTAAAAACGTAATTTAACTTGTCAAAACGTAACTTTAACTTATAAAAAACGTACTTTAACTTGTCAAAATCTAATTTAATGTGTCAAAACGTAGCTTTAAGTCGTTAAAACGTAACTTTAACTTTCAAAAAACGTACTTTATCTGTAAAAAACTATTTTAACTTGTCAAAACGTAAATTTAACTTTTCAAAACGTAAGTTTAAGTTGTTAAAAACATACATTAACTTGTAAAAAACGTACTTTTACTTGGCAAAAATATGGTTTAACTTGTAACAAATGTACTTTAACTTGAAAAACGTACTTTAAATTGTAAAAAACGTACTTTAATTTGAAAAAAACCTACTTTAACTTTTCAAAACGTAATTTTAACTTGTCAAAACGTAAGTATAAATTGTTAAAATCACATATTAACTTGAAAAAAACGTACTTTAACTTGTCAAAAATATGGTTTCACTTGTAGCAAATGTAATTTAACTTGTAAAAACGTACTTCAACTTATAAAAAACGTACTTTAACTTGTAAAAAACGTACTTTAACTTGTAAAAAACGTACTTTAACTTGTCAAAACGTAACTTTAACTTGTAAAAAACCTACTTTAACTTGTCAAAACATTAATTTAAATTGTTAAAAACATACATTCACTTGTAAAAAACGTATTTTAACTTGTCAAAAATGTGGTTTAACTTGTAACAAATGTACTTTAACTTGTAAAAACGTACTTCAACTTCTAAAAAACGTGCTTTTAACATGTAAAAAACCTACTTTAACTTGTCAAAACGTAACTTTAATTTGTCAAAGCGTAAGTTTAACTAGTTAAAAACGTAATTTAATTTGTCAAAACATAACTTTAACTTATAAAAAACGTACTATAACTTGTCAAAATGTAATTTTAATGTGTCAAAACGTAACTTAAAGATGTTTAAACGTAACTTTAACTTGTAAAAAACGAACTTCAACTTGTAAAAAACGTACTTCAACTTCTAAAACACTTGCTTTAACTTGTAAAAAACCTACTTTAACTTGTTAAAATGTAATTTTAATGTGTCAAAACGTAACTTTAACTTGTCAAAATGTAACTTTAAATTGTCAAAACGTAATTTAACTTGTAAAAACGTAAGTTTAACTTGTAAAAAACCTACTTTAACTTGTCAAAACGTAACTCTAACTTGTCAAAACGTAATTTTAACTTGTAAAAAACGTATTTTAACTTGTAAAAAACTACTTTAACTTGTCAAAACGTAACTTTAACTTTTCAAAACGTAAGTTTAACTTGTTAAAAACATACATTAACTTCTAAAAAACGTACTTTAACTTGTCAAAACATAAGTTTAAATTGTTAAAATCATACATTCACTTGTAAAAAACGTACTTTAACTTGTCAAAAATGTGGTTTAACTTGTAAAAACGTACTTCAACTTGTAAAAAACGTATTTTAACATGTAAAAAACCTACTTTAACTTGTCAAAACATAAATTTGATTTGTCAAAACGTAAGTTTAACTTGTTAAAAACGTAATTTAACTTGTCAAAACGTAACTTTAACTTATAAAAAACGTACTTTAACTTCTCAAAATGTAATTTTAATGTGTCAAAACGTAGCTTTACGTTGTTAAAATGTAACTTTAACTTGTAAAAAGCGTACTTTAACTTTTCAAAACGTAAGTTTAACTAGTTAAAAACATACATTAACTTGTAAAAAACTTACTTTAACTTGTCAAAAAAGTGGTATAACTTGTAACAAATGTACTTTAACTTGTAAAAATGTACTTTAACTTGTAAAAAACGTACTTTAATTTGTAAAAAACCTACTTTAACTTTTCAAAATGTAATTTTAACTTGTCAAAATGTAAGTTTAAATTGTTAAAATCACATATTAACTTGAAAAAACGTACTTTAACTTGTCAAAAATATGGTTTCACTGGTAGCAAATGTACTATAACTTGTCAAAATATAATTTTAATGTGTCAAAACGTAACTTAAAGATGTTTAAACGTAACTTTAACTTGTAAAAAACGTACTTCAACTTGTAAAAAACGTACTTCAACTAGTAAAACACTTGCTTTAACTTGTAAAAACATACTTTAACTTGCAAAAAACTTATTTTAACATGTCAAAATGTAACTTTAACTTGTCAAAACGTAATTTTAACTTGTAAAAAACCTATTTTAACTTGTAAAACACTTGCTTTAACTTGTAAAAAACTACTTTAACTTGTCAAAACGTAACTTTAACTTTTCAAAACGTAAGTTTAACTTGTTAAAAACATACATTAACTTGTAAAAAACGTACTTTAACTTGTCAAAAATGTGGTTTAACTTGTAACAAATGTACTTTAACTTGTAAAAACGTACTTCAACTTGTAAAAAAACGTGCTTTAACTTGTAAAAAACTACTTTAACTTGTCAAAACGTAAATATAATTTGTCAAAACGTAAGTTTAACTTGTTAAAAACGTAATTTAACTTATCAAAACGTAACTTTAACTTATAAAAAACGTACTTTAACTTGTCAAAATGTTATTTTAATGTCTCAAAACGTAACTTTAAGTTGTTAAAACGTAACTTTAACTTGTAAAAAACTAATTTAACTTGTCAAAACGTAGCTTTAACTTTTCAAAACGTAAGTTTAAGTTGTTAAAAACATATATTAACTTGTAAAAAACGTACATTTACTTGTCAAAAATATGGTTTAACTTGTAACAAATGTACTTTAACTTGTAAAAACGTACTTTAACTTGTAAAAAACGTACTTTAATTTGTAAAAAACCTACTTTAACTTGTCAAAACGTAACTTTAATTTGTCAAAACGTAAGTTTAACTTGTTAAAAACGTAATTTAACTTTTCAAAAGGTAACTTTAACTTATAAAAAACGTACTTTAACTTGTCAAAATGTTATTTTAATGTGTCAAAACGTAATTTTAAGTTGTTAAAACGTAACTTTAACTTGTAAAAAACGTACTTTAACTTGTAAAAAACTAATTTAACTTGTCAAAACGTAAATTTAACTTTTCAAAACGTAAGTTTAAGTTGTTAAAAACATACATTAACTTGTAAAAAACGTACTTTTACTTGGCAAAAATATGGTTTAACTTGTAACAAATGTACTTTAACTTGAAAAACGTACTTTAAATTGTAAAAAACGTACTTTAATTTGAAAAAAACTTACTTTAACTTTTCAAAACGTAATTTTAACTTGTCAAAACGTAAGTTTAAATTGTTAAAATCACATATTAACTTGAAAAAAACGTACTTTAACTTGTCAAAAATATGGTTTCACTTGTAGCAAATATAATTTAACTTGTAAAAACGTACTTCAACTTATAAAAAACGTACTTTAACTTGTAAAAAACGTACTTTAACTTGTAAAAAACGTACTTTAACTTGTCAAAACGTAACTTTAACTTGTAAAAAACCTACTTTAACTTGTCAAAACATAAGTTTAAATTGTTAAAAACATACATTCACTTGTAAAAACCGTATTTTAACTTGTCAAAAATGTGGTTTAACTTGTAACAAATGTACTTTAACTTGTAAAAACGTACTTCAACTTCTAAAAAACGTGCTTTTAACATGTAAAAAACCTACTTTAACTTGTCAAAACGTAACTTTAATTTGTCAAAGCGTAAGTTTAACTAGTTAAAAACGTAATTTAATTTGTCAAAACATAACTTTAACTTATAAAAAACGTACTATAACTTGTCAAAATGTAATTTTAATGTGTCAAAACGTAACTTAAAGATGTTTAAACGTAACTTTAACTTGTAAAAAACGTACTTCAACTTGTAAAAAACGTACTTCAACTTCTAAAACATTTGCTTTAACTTGTAAAAAACCTACTTTAACTTGTTAAAATGTAATTTTAATGTGTCAAAACGTAACTTTCACTTGTCAAAATGTAACTTTAAATTGTCAAAACGTAATTTAACTTGTAAAAACGTAAGTTTAACTTGTAAAAAACCTACTTTAACTTGTCAAAACGTAACTTTAACTTGTCAAAACGTAATTTGAACTTGTAAAAAACGTATTTTAATTTGTAAAAAACTACTTTAACTTGTCAAAACGTAACTTTAACTTTTCAAAACGTAAGTTTAACTTGTTAAAAACATACATTAACTTGTAAAAAACGTACTTTAACCTGTCAAAAATGTGGTTTAACTTGTAACAAATGTACTTTTACTTGTAAAAACGTACTTTAACTTGTAAAAAACGTACTTTAATTTGTAAAAAACCTACTTTAACTTGTCAAAACGTAACTTTAATTTGTCAAAACGTAAGTTTAATTTGTTAAAAACGTAACTTAACTTGTCAAAACGTACTTCAACTTGTAAAAAACGTACTTTAACTTGTAAAAACATACTTCAACTTGTCAAATACGTGCTTTAACTTGTAAAAAACCTACGGTAACTTGTCAAAACATAACTTTAATTTGTCAAAACGTAAGTTTAACTTGTTAAAAACGTAATTTAATTTGTCAAAACGTAACTTTAACTTATGAAAAACGTAATTTAAGTTGTCAAAATGTAATTTTATTGTGTCCAAACGTAACTTTAAGTTGATAAAACGTAACTTTAACTTGCAAAAATCGTACTTCAACTTGTGAAAAAATAACTTCAACTTGTAAAACACTTGCTTTAACTTGTAAAAAATATACGTTAACTTGTAAAAAACGTATTTTAAAATGTCAAAATGTAACTTTAACTTGTCAAAATGTAACTTTAAATTGTCAAAACGTAATTTAACTTGTCAAAACGTAAGTTTAACTTGTAAAAAACCTGCTTTAACTTGTCAAAACGTAACTTTAACTTGTCAAAACGTTGGTTTAAATTGTTAAAAACATACATTAACTTTCAAAAACATACTTTAACTTGTCAAAAATTTGGTTTAACTTGTAACAAATGTACTTTAACTTGTAAAAACGTACTTTAACTTGTAAAAAACGTACTTTAATTTTTAAAAAACCAACCTCAACTTTTCAAAACGTAAATTTAACTTGTCGAAACGTAAGTTTAACTTGTTAAAAACACACATTAACTTGAAAAAAACGTACTTTAAGTTGTCAAAAATGTGGTTTAACTTGTAACAAATGTACTTTAACTTGTAGAAACGTACTTCAACTTGTAAAAAACGTAGTTTAACTTGTAAAAAACGTACTTTCACTTGTAAAAAACGTACTTTAACTTGTCAATACGTAACATTAACTTGTAAAAAACCTACTTTAACTTGTCAAAACATAAGTTTAAATTGTTAAAAACATACATTCACTTGTAAAAAACGTACTTTAACTTTTCAAAAATGTGGTTTAACTTGTAAAAACGTACTTCAACTTGTAAAAAACGTATTTTAACATGTAAAAAACCTACTTTAACTTGTCAAAACATAAATTTAATTTGTCAAAACGTAAGTTTAACTTGTTAAAAACGTAATTTAACTTGTCAAAACGTAACTTTAACATATAAAAAACGTACTTTAACTTCTCAAAATGTAATTTTAATGTGTCAAAACGTAGCTTTACGTTGTTAAAATGTAACTTTAACTTGTAAAAAGCGTACTTTAACTTTTCAAACGTAAGTTTAACTAGTTAAAAACATACATTAACTTGTAAAAAACTTACTTTAACTTGTCAAAAATTTGGTTTAACTTGTAACAAATGTACTTTAACTTGTAAAAATGTACTTTAATTTGTAAAAAACCTACTTTAACTTTTCAAAACGTAACTTTAACTTGTCAAAACGTATGTTTAAATTGTTAAGATCACACATTAACTTGAAAAACACGTACTTTAACTTCTCAAAAATGTGGTTTAACTTGTAACTAATGTACTTTAACTTGTAAAAAAGTAATTCAACTTGTAAAAAACGTACTTTAACTTGTAAAAAACGTACTTTAACTTGTCAAAACGTAACTTTAACTTGTAAAAAACCTACTTTAATTTGTCAAAACATAAGTTCAAATTGTTAAAAACATACATTCACTTGTAAAAAACGTACTTTAACTTGTTAAAAATGTGGTTTAACTTGTAAGAAATGTACTCTAATTTGTAAAAACGTACTTCAACTTTTAAAAAAACGTGCTTTAACTTGTAAAAAACATACTTTAACTTGTCAACACGTAACTTTAATTTTTCAAAACGTAAGTTTAACTTGTTAAAAATGTAATTTACCTTTTCAAAACGTAACTTTAACTTATAAAAAACGTACTTTAACTTGTCAAAATGTTATTTTAATGTGTCAAAACGTAACTTTAAGTTGTTAAAACGTAACTTTAACTTGTAAAAAACATACTTTAACTTGTAAAAAACTACTTTAACTTGTCAAAACGTAACTTTAACTTTTCAAAACGTAAGTTTAACTTGTTAAAAACATACATTAACTTGTAAAAAACGTACTTTAACTTGTCAAAAATGTGGTTTAACTTGTAACAAATGTACTATAACTTGTAAAAACGTACTTTAACTTGTAAAAAACGTACTTTAATTTGTAAAAAACCTACTTTAACTTGTCAAAACGTAACTTTAACTTGTCAAAACGTAAGTTTAAATTGTTAAAAACACACATTAACTTGAAAAAAACGTACTTTAACTTGTTAAAAATGTAGTTTAACATGTAACAAATGTACTTTAACTTATAAAAACGTACTTCAACTTGTAAAAAACGTATTGTAACTTGTAAAAAACGTTCTTTAACTTGTAAAAAACGAACTTTAACTTGTCAATACGTAACTTTAACTTGTAAAAAACCAACTTTAACTTGTCAAAACGTAACTTTAATTTGTCAAACCATAAGTTCAAATTGTTAAAAACATACATTCACTTGTATAAACGTATTTTAACTTGTTAAAAATGTGGTTTAACTTCTAAGAAATGTACTTTAACTTGTAAAAACGTACTTCAACTTGTAAAAAAACGTGCTTTAACTTGTAAAAAACCTACTTTAACTCGTCAAAACGTAACTTTAATTTGTCAAAACGTAAGTTTAACTTGTTAAAAATGTAATTTAACTTGTCAAAATGTAACTTTAACTTATAAAAAAACGTACTTTAACTTGTCAAAATGTTATTTTAATGTGTCAAAACGTAACTTTAAGTTGTTAAAACGTAACTTTAACTTGTAAAAAACGTACTTTAACTTGTAAAAAACTACTTTAACTTGTCAAAACGTAACTTTAACTTTTCAAAACGTAAGTTTAACTTGTTAAAAACATACATTAATTTGTAAAAAACGTACTTTAACTTGTCAAAAATGAGGTTTAACTTGTAACAAATGTACTTTAACTTGTAAAAACGTACTTTAAATTGTAAAAAACGTATTTTAATTTGTATAAAACCTACTTTAACTTGTCAAAACGTAAGTTTAAATTGTTAAAAACACACATTAACTTGAAAAAAACGTACTTTAACTTGTTATAAATGTAGTTTAACATGTAACAAATGTACTTTAACTTATAAAAACGTACTACAACTTGTAAAAAACGTACTTTAACTTGTAAAAAACTTTCTTTAATTTGTAAAAAACATACTTTAACTTGTCAATACGTAACTTTAACTTGTAAAAAACCAACTTTAACTTGTCAAAACGTAACTTTAATTTGTCAAAACATAAGTTCAAATTGTTAAAAACATACATTCACTTGTAAAAAACGTACTTTAACTTGTTAAAAATGTGGTTTAACTTGTAAGAAATGTACTCTAACTTGTAAAAACGTACTTCAACTTTTAAAAAAACGTGCTTTAACTTGTAAAAAACATACTTTAACTTGTCAACACGTAACTTTAATTTGTCAAAACGTAAGTTTAACTTGTTAAAAATGTAATTAAACTTTTCAAAACGTAACTTTAACTTATAAAAAACGTACTTTAACTTGTCAAAATGTTATTTTAATGTGTCAAAACGTAACTTTAAGTTGTTAAAACGTAACTTTAACTTGTAAAAAACATACTTTAACTTGTAAAAAACTACTTTAACTTGTCAAAACGTAACTTTAACTTTTCAAAACGTAAGTTTAACTTGTTAAAAACATACATTAACTTGTAAAAAACGTACTTTAACTTGTCAAAAATGTGGTTTAACTTGTAACAAATGTACTATAACTTGTAAAAACGTACTTTAACTTGTAAAAAACGTACTTTAATTTGTAAAAAACCTACTTTAACTTGTCAAAACGTAACTTTAACTTGTCAAAACGTAAGTTTAAATTGTTAAAAACACACATTAACTTGAAAAAAACGTACTTTAACTTGTTAAAAATGTAGTTTAACATGTAACAAATGTACTTTAACTTATAAAACGTACTTCAACTTGTAAAAAACGTACTGTAACTTGTAAAAAACGTTCTTTAACTTGTAAAAAACGAACTTTAACTTGTCAATACGTAACTTTAACTTGTAAAAAACCAACTTTAACTTGTCAAAACGTAACTTTAATTTGTCAAACCATAAGTTCAAATTGTTAAAAACATACATTCACTTGTATAAACGTAATTTAACTTGTTAAAAATGTGGTTTAACTTCTAAGAAATGTACTTTAACTTGTAAAAACGTACTTCAACTTGTAAAAAAACGTGCTTTAACTTGTAAAAAACCTACTTTAACTCGTCAAAACGTAACTTTAATTTGTCAAAACGTAAGTTTAACTTGTTAAAAATGTAATTTAACTTGTCAAAATGTAACTTTAACTTATAAAAAAACGTACTTTAACTTGTCAAAATATTATTTTAATGTGTCTAAACGTAACTTTAAGTTGTTAAAACGTAACTTTAACTTGTAAAAAACGTACTTTAACTTGTAAAAAACTACTTTAACTTGTCAAAACGTAACTTTAACTTTTCAAAACGTAAGTTTAACTTGTTAAAAACATACATTAACTTGTAAAAAACGTACTTTAACTTGTCAAAAATGTGGTTTAACTTGTAACAAATGTACTTTAACTTGTAAAAACGTACTTTAAATTGTAAAAAACGTATTTTAATTTGTAAAAAACCTACTTTAACTTGTCAAAACGTAAGTTTAAATTGTTAAAAACACACATTAACTTGAAAAAAACGTACTTTAACTTGTTATAAATGTAGTTTAACATGTAACAAATGTACTTTAACTTATAAAAACGTACTACAACTTGTAAAAAACGTACTTTAACTTGTAAAAAACGTTCTTTAATTTGTAAAAAACATACTTTAACTTGTCAATACGTAACTTTAACTTGTAAAAAACCAACTTTAACTTGTCAAAACGTAACTTTAATTTGTCAAAACATAAGTTCAAATTGTTAAAAACATACATTCACTTGTAAAAAACGTACTTTAACTTGTTAAAAATGTGGTTTAACTTGTAAGAAATGTACTCTAACTTGTAAAAACGTACTTCAACTTGTAAAAAAACGTGCTTTAACTTGTAAAAAACATACTTTAACTTGTCAACACGTAACTTTAATTTGTCAAAATGTAAGTTTAACTTGTTAAAAATGTAATTTAACTTTTCAAAACGTAACTTTAACTTATAAAAAACGTACTTTAACTTGTCAAAATGTTATTTTAATGTGTCAAAACGTAACTTTAAGTTGTTAAAACGTAACTTTAACTTGTAAAAAACATACTTTAACTTGTAAAAAACTACTTTAACTTGTCAAAACGTAACTTTAACTTTTCAAAACGTAAGTTTAACTTGTTAAAAACATACATTAACTTGTAAAAAACGTACTTTAACTTGTCAAAAATAAGGTTTAACTTGTAACAAATATACTTTAACTTGTAAAAACGTACTTTAACTTGTAAAAAACGTATTTTAATTTGTAAAAAACCTACTTTAACTTGTCAAAACGTAAATTTAAATTGTTAAAAACACACATTAACTTGAAAAAAACGTACTTTAACTTGTTAAAAATGTAGTTTAACATGTAACAAATCTACTTTAACTTATAAAAACGTACTACAACTTGTAAAAAACGTACTTTAACTCGTCAAAACGTAACTTTAATTTGTCAAAACGTAAGTTTAACTTGTTAAAAATGTAATTTAACTTGTCAAAATGTAACTTTAACTTATAAAAAACGTACTTTAACTTGTCAAAATGTTATTTTAATGTGTCAAAACGTAACTTTAAGTTGTTAAAACGTAACTTTAACTTGTAAAAAACGTACTTTAACTTGTAAAAAACTACTTTAACTTGTCAAAACGTAACTTTAACTTTTCAAAACGTAAGTTTAACTTGTTAAAAACATACATTAACTTGTAAAAAACGTACTTTAACTTGTCAAAAATGTGGTTTAACTTGTAACAAATGTACTTTAACTTGTAAAAACGTACTTTAACTTGTAAAAAACGTAATTTAATTTGTAAAAAACCTACTTTAACTTGTCAAAACGTAAGTTTAAATTGTTAAAAACACACATTAACTTGAAAAAAAACGTACTTTAACTTGTTAAAAATGTAGTTTAACATGTAACAAATGTACTTTAACTTATAAAAACGTACTACAACTTGTAAAAAACGTACTTTAACTTGTAAAAAACGATCTTTAATTTGTAAAAAATGTACTTTAACTTGTCAATACGTAACTTTAACTTGTAAAAAACCAACTTTAACTTGTCAAAATGTAACTTTAATTTGCTAAAACATAAGTTCAAATTGTTAAAAACATACATTCACTTGTAAAAAACGTACTTTAACTTGTTAAAAATGTGGTTTAACTTGTAAGAAATGTACTTTAACTTGTAAAAACGTACTTCAACTTGTAAAAAAACGTGCTTTAACTTGTAAAAAACCTACTTTAACTTGTCAAAACGTAACTTTAATTTGTCAAAACGTAAGTTTAACTTGTTAAAAATGTAATTTAACTTGTCAAAACGTAACTTTAACTTGTCAAAATGTTATTTTAATCTGTCAAAACGTAACTTTAAGTTGTTAAAACGTAACTTTAACTTGTAAAAAACATACTTTAACTTGTAAAAAACTACTTTAACTTGTCAAAACGTAACTTTAACTTTTCAAAACGTAAGTTTAACTTGTTAAAAACATACATTAACTTGTAAAAAACGTACTTTAACTTGTCAAAAATGTGGTTTAACTTGTAACAAATGTACTTTAACTTGTAAAAACGTACTTTAACTTGTAAAAAATGTACTTTAATTTGTAAAAAACTTACTTTAACTTGTCAAAAGGTAACTTTAACTTGTCAAAACGTAAGTTTAAATTGTTAAAAACACACATTAACTTGAAAAAAACGTACTTTAACTTGTTAAAAATGTAGTTTAACATGTAACAAATGTACTTTAACCTATAAAAACGTACTTCAACTTGTGAAAAACGTACTTTAAATTGTCAAAAATGTGGTTTAACTTGTAACAAATGTACTTTAACTTGTAAAAACGTACTTTAACTTGTAAAAAACGTACTTTAATTTGTAAAAAACCTACTTTAACTTGTCAAAACGTAAGTTTAAATTGTTAAAAACACACATTAACTTGAAAAAAACGTACTTTAACTTGTTAAAAATGTAGTTTAACATGTAACAAATGTACTTTAACTTATAAAAACGTACTACAACTTGTAAAAAACGTACTTTAACTCGTCAAAACGTAACTTTAATTTGTCAAAACGTAAGTTTAACTTGTTAAAAATGTAATTTAACTTGTCAAAATGTAACTTTAACTTATAAAAAACGTACTTTAACTTGTCAAAATGTTATTTTAATGTGTCAAAACGTAACTTTAAGTTGTTAAAACGTAACTTTAACTTGTAAAAAACGTACTTTAACTTGTAAAAAACTACTTTAACTTGTCAAAACGTAACTTTAACTTTTCAAAACGTAAGTTTAACTTGTTAAAAACATACATTAACTTGTAAAAAACGTACTTTAACTTGTCAAAAATGTGGTTTAACTTGTAACAAATGTACTTTAACTTGTAAAAACGTACTTTAACTTGTAAAAAACGTACTTTAATTTGTAAAAAACCTACTTTAACTTGTCAAAACGTAAGTTTAATATGTTAAAAACACAAATTAACTTGAAAAAAACGTACTTTAACTTGTAAAAAACTACTTTAACATGTCAAAACGTAACTTTAACTTTTCAAAACGTAAGTTTAACTTGTTAAAAACATACATTAACTTGTAAAAAACGTATTTTAACTTGTCAAAAATGTGGTTTAACTTGTAACAAATGTACTTTAACTTGTAAAAACGTACTTCAACTTGTAAAAAACGTGCTTTAACTGGTAAAAAACCTACTTTAACTTGTCAAAACGTAACTTTAATTTGTCAAAACGTAACTTTAACTTATAAAAAACGTACTTTAACTTGTTAAAATGTAATTTTAATGTGTCAAAACGTAACTTTAAGTTGTTAAAACGTAACTTTAACTTGTAAAAAACGTACTTTAACTTGTCAAAAATGTGGTTTAACTTGTAACAAATGTACTTTAACTTGTAAAAACGTACTTTAACTTGTAAAAAACGTACTTTAATTTGTAAAAAACCTACTTTAACTTGTCAAAACGTAAGTTTAAATTGTTAAAAACACACATTAACTTGAAAAAAACGTACTTTAACTTGTTAAAAATGTAGTTTAACATGTAACAAATGTACTTTAACTTATAAAAACGTACTACAACTTGTAAAAAACGTACTTTAACTTGTAAAAAACGATCTTTAATTTGTAAAAAACGTACTTTAACTTGTCAATACGTAACTTTAACTTGTAAAAAACCAACTTTAACTTGTCAAAACGTAACTTTAATTTGTCAAAACATAAGTTCAAATTGTTAAAAACATACATTCACTTGTAAAAAACGTACTTTAACTTGTTAAAAATGTGGTTTAACTTGTAAGAAATGTACTTTAACTTGTAAAAACGTACTTCAACTTGTAAAAAAACGTGCTTTAACTTGTAAAAAACCTACTTTAACTTGTCAAAACGTAACTTTAATTTGTCAAAACGTAAGTTTAACTTGTTAAAAATGTAATTTAACTTTTCGAAACGTAACTTTAACTTATAAAAAACGTACTTTAACTTGTCAAAATGTTATTTTAATGTGTCAAAACGTAACTTTAAGTTGTTAAAACGTAACTTTAACTTGTAAAAAACATACTTTAACTTGTAAAAAACTACTTTAACTTGTCAAAACGTAACTTTAATTTTTCAAAACGTAAGTTTAACTTGTTAAAAACATACATTAACTTGTAAAAAACGTACTTTAACTTGTCAAAAATGTGGTTTAACTTGTAACAAATGTACTTTAACTTGTAAAAACGTACTTTAACTTGTAAAAAACGTACTTTAATTTGTAAAAAACCTACTTTAACTTGTCAAAACGTAAGTTTAATATGTTAAAAACACACATTAACTTGAAAAAAACGTACTTTAACTTGTTAAAAATGTAGTTTAACATGTAACAAATGTACTTTAACTTATAAAAACGTACTACAACTTGTAAAAAACGTACTTTAACTCGTCAAAACGTAACTTTAATTTGTCAAAACGTAAGTTTAACTTGTTAAAAATGTAATTTAACTTGTCAAAATGTAACTTTAACTTATAAAAAACGTACTTTAACTTGTCAAAATGTTATTTTAATGTGTCAAAACGTAACTTTAAGTTGTTAAAACGTAACTTTAACTTGTAAAAAACGTACTTTAACTTGTAAAAAAGTACTTTAACTTGTCAAAACGTAACTTTAACTTTTCAAAACGTAAGTTTAACTTGTTAAAAACATACATTAACTTGTAAAAAACGTACTTTAACTTGTCAAAAATGTGGTTTAACTTGTAACAAATGTACTTTAACTTGTAAAAACGTACTTTAACTTGTAAAAAACGTAATTTAATTTGTAAAAAACCTACTTTAACTTGTCAAAACGTAAGTTTAAATTGTTAAAAACACACATTAACTTGAAAAAAACGTACTTTAACTTGTTAAAAATGTAGTTTAACATGTAACAAATGTACTTTAACTTATAAAAACGTACTACAACTTGTAAAAAACGTACTTTAACTTGTAAAAAACGATCTTTAATTTGTAAAAAATGTACTTTAACTTGTCAATACGTAACTTTAACTTGTAAAAAACCAACTTTAACTTGTCAAAACGTAACTTTAATTTGCTAAAACATAAGTTCAAATTGTTAAAAACATACATTCACTTGTAAAAAACGTACTTTAACTTGTTAAAAATGTGGTTTAACTTGTAAGAAATGTACTTTAACTTGTAAAAACGTACTTCAACTTGTAAAAAAACGTGCTTTAACTTGTAAAAAACCTACTTTAACTTGTCAAAACGTAACTTTAATTTGTCAAAACGTAAGTTTAACTTGTTAAAAATGTAATTTAACTTGTCAAAACGTAACTTTAACTTATAAAAAACGTACTTTAACTTGTCAAAATGTTATTTTAATCTGTCAAAACGTAACTTTAAGTTGTTAAAACGTAACTTTAACTTGTAAAAAACATACTTTAACTTGTAAAAAACTACTTTAACTTGTCAAAACGTAACTTTAACTTTTCAAAACGTAAGTTTAACTTGTTAAAAACATACATTAACTTGTAAAAAACGTACTTTAACTTGTCAAAAATGTGGTTTAACTTGTAACAAATGTACTTTAACTTGTAAAAACGTACTTTAACTTGTAAAAAATGTACTTTAATTTGTAAAAAACCTACTTTAACTTGTCAAAACGTAACTTTAAGTTGTCAAAACGTAAGTTTAAATTGTTAGAAACACACATTAACTTGAAAAAAACGTACTTTAACTTGTTAAAAATGTAGTTTAACATGTAACAAATGTACTTTAACCTATAAAAACGTACTTCAACTTGTAAAAAACGTACTTTAACTTGTCAAAAATGTGGTTTAACTTGTAACAAATGTACTTTAACTTGTAAAAACGTACTTTAACTTGTAAAAAACGTACTTTAATTTGTAAAAAACCTACTTTAACTTGTCAAAACGTAAGTTTAAATTGTTAAAAACACACATTAACTTGAAAAAAACGTACTTTAACTTGTTAAAAATGTAGTTTAACATGTAACAAATGTACTTTAACTTATAAAAACGTACTACAACTTGTAAAAAACGTACTTTAACTCGTCAAAACGTAACTTTAATTTGTCAAAACGTAAGTTTAACTTGTTAAAAATGTAATTTAACTTGTCAAAATGTAACTTTAACTTATAAAAAACGTACTTTAACTTGTCAAAATGTTATTTTAATGTGTCAAAACGTAACTTTAAGTTGTTAAAACGTAACTTTAACTTGTAAAAAACGTACTTTAACTTGTAAAAAACTACTTTAACTTGTCAAAACGTAACTTTAACTTTTCAAAACGTAAGTTTAACTTGTTAAAAACATACATTAACTTGTAAAAAACGTACTTTAACTTGTCAAAAATGTGGTTTAACTTGTAACAAATGTACTTTAACTTGTAAAAACGTACTTTAACTTGTAAAAAACGTACTTTAATTTGTAAAAAACCTACTTTAACTTGTCAAAACGTAAGTTTAATATGTTAAAAACACAAATTAACTTGAAAAAAACGTACTTTAACTTGTCAAAACGTAACTTTAACTTTTCAAAACGTAAGTTTAACTTGTTAAAAACATACATTAACTTGTAAAAAACGTATTTTAACTTGTCAAAAATGTGGTTTAACTTGTAACAAATGTACTTTAACTTGTAAAAACGTACTTCAACTTGTAAAAAACGTGCTTTAACTGGTAAAAAACCTACTTTAACTTGTCAAAACGTAACTTTAATTTGTCAAAACGTAACTTTAACTTATAAAAAACGTACTTTAATTTGTAAAAAACCTACTTTAACTTGTCAAAACGTAAGTTTAATATGTTAAAAACACACATTAACTTGAAAAAAACGTACTTTAACTTGTTAAAAATGTAGTTTAACATGTAACAAATGTACTTTAACTTATAAAAACGTACTACAACTTGTAAAAAACGTACTTTAACTCGTCAAAACGTAACTTTAATTTGTCAAAACGTAAGTTTAACTTGTTAAAAATGTAATTTAACTTGTCAAAATGTAACTTTAACTTATAAAAAACGTACTTTAACTTGTCAAAATGTTATTTTAATGTGTCAAAACGTAACTTTAAGTTGTTAAAACGTAACTTTAACTTGTAAAAAACGTACTTTAACTTGTAAAAAACTACTTTAACTTGTCAAAACGTAACTTTAACTTTTCAAAACGTAAGTTTAACTTGTTAAAAACATACATTAACTTGTAAAAAACGTACTTTAACTTGTTAAAAATGTGGTTTAACTTGTAAGAAATTTACTTTAACTTGTAAAAACGTACTTCAACTTGTAAAAAAACGTGCTTTAACTTGTAAAAAACCTACTTTAACTTGTCAAAACGTAACTTTAATTTGTCAAAACGTAAGTTTAACTTGTTAAAAATGTAATTTAACTTGTCAAAACGTAACTTTAACTTATAAAAAACGTACTTAAACTTGTCAAAATGTTATTTTAATGTGTCAAAACGTAACTTTAAGTTGTTAAAACGTAACTTTAACTTGTAAAAAACATACTTTAACTTGTAAAAAACTACTTTAACTTGTCAAAACGTAACTTTAACTTTTCAAAACGTAAGTTTAACTTGTTAAAAACAAACATTAACTTGTAAAAAACGTACTTTAACTTGTCAAAAATGTGGTTTAACTTGTAACAAATGTACTTTAACTTGTAAAAACGTACTTTAACTTGTAAAAAACGTACTTTAATTTGTAAAAAACCTACTTTAACTTGTCAAAACGTAACTTTAACTTGTCAAAACGTAAGTTTAAATTGTCAAAAACACACATTAACTTGAAAAAAACGTACTTTAACTTGTTAAAAATGTAGTTTAACATGTAACAAATGTACTTTAACCTATAAAAACGTACTTCAACTTGTAAAAAACGTACTTTAACTTGTAAAAAACGTTCTTTAACTTGTAAAAAACGTACTTTAACTTGTCAATACGTAACTTTAACTTGTAAAAAACCAACTTAAACTTGTCAAAACGTAACTTTAATTTGTCAAACCATAAGTTCAAATTGTTAAAAACATACATTCACTTGTAAAAAACGTAATTTAACTTGTTAAAAATGTGGTTAAACTTCTAAGAAATGTACTTTAACTTGTAAAAACGTACTTTAACTTGTAAAAAAACGTGCTTTGACTTGTAAAAAACCTACTTTAACTCGTCAAAACGTAACTTTAATTTGTCAAAACGTAAGTTTAACTTGTTAAAAATGTAATTTAACTTGTCAAAACGTAACTTTAACTTATAAAAAACGTACTTTAACTTGTCAAAATGTTATTTTAATGTGTCAAAACGTAACTTTAAGTTGTTAAAACGTAACTTTAACTTGTAAAAAACGTACTTTAACTTGTAAAAAACTACTTTAACTTGTCAAAATGTAACTTTAACTTTTCAAAACGTAAGTTTAACTTGTTAAAAACATACATTAACTTGTAAAAAACGTACTTAAACTTGTCAAAAATGTGGTTTAACTTGTAACAAATGTACTTTAACTTGTAAAAACGTACTTTAACTTGTAAAAAACGTACTTTAATTTGTAAAAAACCTACTTTAACTTGTCAAAACGTAACTTTAACTTGTCAAAACGTAAGTTTAAATTGTTAAAAACACACATTAACTTGAAAAAAACGTACTTTAACTTGTTAAAAATGTAGTTTAACATGTAACAAATGTACTTTAACTTATAAAACGTACTTCAACTTGTAAAAAACGTACTGTAACTTGTAAAAAACGTTCTTTAACTTGTAAAAAACGAACTTTAACTTGTCAATACGTAACTTTAACTTGTAAAAAACCAACTTTAACTTGTCAAAACGTAACTTTAATTTGTCAAACCATAAGTTCAAATTGTTAAAAACATACATTCACTTGTAAAAAACATAATTTAACTTGTTAAAAATGTGGTTTAACTTCTAAGAAATGTACTTTAACTTGTAAAAACGTACTTCAACTTGTAAAAAAACGTGCTTTGACTTGTAAAAAACCTACTTTAACTCGTCAAAACGTTACTTTAATTTGTCAAAACGTAAGTTTAACTTGTTAAAAATGTAATTTAACTTGTCAAAACGTAACTTTAACTTATAAAAAACGTACTTTAACTTGTCAAAATGTTATTTTAATGTGTCAAAACGTAACTTTAAGTTGTTAAAACGTAACTTTAACTTGTAAAAAACGTACTTTAACTTGTAAAAAACTACTTTAACTTGTCAAAATGTAACTTTAACTTTTCAAAACGTAAGTTTAACTTGTTAAAAACATACATTAACTTGTAAAAAACGTATTTTAACTTGTCAAAAATGTGGTTTAACTTGTAACAAATGTACTTTAACTTGTAAAAACGTACTTTAACTTGTAAAAAACGTACTTTAATTTGTAAAAAACCTACTTTAACTTGTCAAAACGTAACTTTAACTTGTTAAAACGTAAGTTAAAATTGTTAAAAACACACATTAACTTGAAAAAAACGTACTTTAACTTGTTAAAAATGTAGTTTAATATGTAACAAATGTACGTTAACCTATAAAAACGTACTTCAACTTGTAAAAAACGTACTTTAACTTGTAAAAAACGTTCTTTAACTTGTAAAAAACGTACTTTAACTTGTCAATACGTAACTTTAACTTGTAAAAAACAAACTTTAACTTGTCAAAACGTAACTTTAATTTGTCAAACCATAAGTTCAAATTGTTAAAAACATACATTCACTTGTAAAAAACGTAATTTAACTTGTTAAAAATGTGGTTTAACTTCTAAGAAATGTACTTTAACTTGTAAAAACGTACTTCAACTTGTAAAAAAACGTGCTTTAACTTGTAAAAAACCTACTTTAACTCGTCAAAACGTAACTTTAATTTGTCAAAACGTAAGTTTAACTTGTTAAAAATGTAATTTAACTTGTCAAAATGTAACTTTAACTTATAAAAAACGTACTTTAACTTGTCAAAATGTTATTTTAATGTGTCAAAACGTAACTTTAAGTTGTTAAAACGTAACTTTAACCTGTAAAAAACGTACTTTAACTTGTAAAAAACTACTTTAACTTGTCAAAACGTAACTTTAACTTTTCAAAACGTAAGTTTAACTTGTTAAAAACATACATTAACTTGTAAAAAACGTACTTTAACTTGTCAAAAATGTGGTTTAACTTGTAACAAATGTACTTTAACTTGTAAAAACGTACTTTAACTTGTAAAAAACGTACTTTAATTTGTAAAAAACCTACTTTAACTTGTCAAAACGTAAGTTTAAATTGTTAAAAACACACATTAACTTGAAAAAAACGTACTTTAACTTGTTAAAAATGTAGTTTAACATGTAACAAATGTACTTTAACTTATAAAAACCTACTACAACTTGTAAAAAACGTACTTTAACTTGTAAAAAACGTTCTTTAATTTGTAAAAAACGTACTTTAACTTGTGAATACGTAACTTTAACTTGTAAAAAACCAACTTTAACTTGTCAAAACGTAACTTTAATTTGTCAAAACATAAGTTCAAATTGTTAAAAACATACATTCACTTGTAAAAAACGTACTTTAACTTGTTAAAAATGAGGTTTAACTTGTAAGAAATGTACTTTAACTTGTAAAAACGTACTTCAACTTGTAAAAAAACGTGGTTTGACTTGTAAAAAACCTACTTTAACTCGTCAAAACGTAACTTTAATTTGTCAAAACGTAAGTTTAACTTGTTAAAAATGTAATTTAACTTGTCAAAACGTAACTTTAACTTATAAAAAACGTACTTTAACTTGTCAAAATGTCATTTTAATGTGTCAAAACGTAACTTTAAGTTTTTAAAACGTAACTTTAACTTGTAAAAAACGTACTTTAACTTGTAAAAAACTACTTTAACTTGTCAAAACGTAACTTTAACTTTTCAAAACGTAAGTTTAACTTGTTAACAACATACATTAACTTGTAAAAAACGTACTTTAACTTGTCAAAAATGTGGTTTAACTTGTAATAAATGTACTTTAACTTGTAAAAACGTACTTTAACTTGTAAAAAACGTACTTTAATTTGTAAAAAACCTACTTTAACTTGTCAAAACGTAAGTTTAAATTAAAAACACACATTAACTTGAAAAAAACGTACTTTAACTTGTTAAAAATGTAGTTTAACATGTAAAAAATGTACTTTAACTTATAAAAACGTACTACAACTTGTAAAAAACGTACTTTAACTTGTAAAAAACGTTCTTTAATTTGTAAAAAACGTACTTTAACTTGTGAATACGTAACTTTAACTTGTAAAAAACCAACTTTAACTTGTCAAAACGTAACTTTAATTTGTCAAAACATAAGTTCAAATTGTTAAAAACATACATTCACTTGTAAAAAACGTACTTTAACTTGTTAAAAATGTGGTTTAACTTGTAAGAAATGTACTTTAACTTGTAAAAACGTACTTCAACTTGTAAAAAAACGTGGTTTGACTTGTAAAAAACCTACTTTAACTCGTCAAAACGTAACTTTAATTTGTCAAAACGTAAGTTTAACTTGTTAAAAATGTAATTTAACTTGTCAAAACGTAACTTTAACTTATAAAAAACGTACTTTAACTTGTCAAAATGTTATTTTAATGTGTCAAAACGTAACTTTAAGTTGTTAAAACGTAACTTTAACTTGTAAAAAACGTACTTTAACTTGTAAAAAACTACTTTAACTTGTCAAAACGTAACTTTAACTTTTCAAAACGTAAGTTTAACTTGTTAAAAACAAACATTAACTTGTAAAAAACGTACTTTAACTTGTCAAAAATGTGGTTTAACTTGTAACAAATGTACTTTAACTTGTAAAAAACGTACTTTAACTTGTAAAAAACGTACTTTAATTTGTAAAAAACCTACTTTAACTTGTCAAAACGTAACTTTAACTTGTCAAAACGTAAGTTTAAATTGTTAAAAACACACATTAACTTGAAAAAAAACGTACTTTAACTTGTTAAAAATGTAGTTTAACATGTAACAAATGTACTTTAACCTATAAAAACGTACTTCAACTTGTAAAAAACGTACTTTAACTTGTAAAAAACGTTCTTTAACTTGTAAAAAAACGTACTTTAACTTGTCAATACGTAACTTTAACTTGTAAAAAACCAACTTTAACTTGTCAAAACGTAACTTTAATTTGTCAAACCATAAGTTCAAATTGTTAAAAACATACATTCACTTGTAAAAAACGTAATTTAACTTGTTAAAAATGTGGTTAAACTTCTAAGAAATGTACTTTAACTTGTAAAAACGTACTTTAACTTGTAAAAAAACGTGCTTTGACTTGTAAAAAACCTACTTTAACTCGTCAAAACGTAACTTTAATTTGTCAAAACGTAAGTTTAACTTGTTAAAAATGTAATTTAACTTGTCAAAACGTAACTTTAACTTATAAAAAACGTACTTTAACTTGTCAAAATGTTATTTTAATGTGTCAAAACGTAACTTTAAGTTGTTAAAACGTAACTTTAACTTGTAAAAAACGTACTTTAACTTGTAAAAAACTACTTTAACTTGTCAAAATGTAACTTTAACTTTTCAAAACGTAAGTTTAACTTGTTAAAAACATACATTAACTTGTAAAAAACGTATTTTAACTTGTCAAAAATGTTGTTTAACTTGTAACAAATGTACTTTAACTTGTAAAAACGTACTTTAACTTGTAAAAAACGTACTTTAATTTGTAAAAAACCTACTTTAACTTGTCAAAACGTAACTTTAACTTGTCAAAACGTAAGTTTAAATTGTTAAAAACACACATTAACTTGAAAACAACGTACTTTAACTTGTTAAAAATGTAGTTTAACATGTAACAAATGTACTTTAACTTATAAAACGTACTTCAACTTGTAAAAAACGTACTGTAACTTGTAAAAAACGTTCTTTAACTTGTAAAAAACGAACTTTAACTTGTCAATACGTAACTTTAACTTGTAAAAAACCAACTTTAACTTGTCAAAACGTAACTTTAATTTGTCAAACCATAAGTTCAAATTGTTAAAAACATACATTCACTTGTAAAAAACGTAATTTAACTTGTTAAAAATGTGGTTTAACTTCTAAGAAATGTACTTTAACTTGTAAAAACGTACTTCAACTTGTAAAAAAACGTGCTTTGACTTGTAAAAAACCTACTTTAACTCGTCAAAACGTAACTTTAATTTGTCAAAACGTAAGTTTAACTTGTTAAAAATGTAATTTAACTTGTCAAAACGTAACTTTAACTTATAAAAAACGTACTTTAACTTGTCAAAATGTTATTTTAATGTGTCAAAACGTAACTTTAAGTTGTTAAAACGTAACTTTAACTTGTAAAAAACGTACTTTAACTTGTAAAAAACTACTTTAACTTGTCAAAATGTAACTTTAACTTTTCAAAACGTAAGTTTAACTTGTTAAAAACATACATTAACTTGTAAAAAACGTATTTTAACTTGTCAAAAATGTGGTTTAACTTGTAACAAATGTACTTTAACTTGTAAAAACGTACTTTAACTTGTAAAAAACGTACTTTAATTTGTAAAAAACCTACTTTAACTTGTCAAAACGTAACTTTAACTTGTTAAAACGTAAGTTAAAATTGTTAAAAACACACATTAACTTGAAAAAAACGTACTTTAACTTGTTAAAAATGTAGTTTAATATGTAACAAATGTACGTTAACCTATAAAAACGTACTTCAACTTGTAAAAAACGTACTTTAACTTGTAAAAAACGTTCTTTAACTTGTAAAAAACGTACTTTAACTTGTCAATACGTAACTTTAACTTGTAAAAAACCAACTTTAACTTGTCAAAACGTAACTTTAATTTGTCAAACCATAAGTTCAAATTGTTAAAAACATACATTCACTTGTAAAAAACGTAATTTAACTTGTTAAAAATGTGGTTTAACTTCTAAGAAATGTACTTTAACTTGTAAAAACGTACTTCAACTTGTAAAAAAACGTGCTTTAACTTGTAAAAAACCTACTTTAACTCGTCAAAACGTAACTTTAATTTGTCAAAACGTAAGTTTAACTTGTTAAAAATGTAATTTAACTTGTCAAAATGTAACTTTAACTTATAAAAAACGTACTTTAACTTGTCAAAATGTTATTTTAATGTGTCAAAACGTAACTTTAAGTTGTTAAAACGTAACTTTAACCTGTAAAAAACGTACTTTAACTTGTAAAAAACTACTTTAACTTGTCAAAACGTAACTTTAACTTTTCAAAACGTAAGTTTAACTTGTTAAAAACATACATTAACTTGTAAAAAACGTACTTTAACTTGTCAAAAATGTGGTTTAACTTGTAACAAATGTACTTTAACTTGTAAAAACGTACTTTAACTTGTAAAAAACGTACTTTAATTTGTAAAAAACCTACTTTAACTTGTCAAAACGTAAGTTTAAATTGTTAAAAACACACATTAACTTGAAAAAAACGTACTTTAACTTGTCAAAAATGTAGTTTAACTTGTAACAAATGTACTTTAACTTATAAAAACCTACTACAACTTGTAAAAAACGTACTTTAACTTGTAAAAAACGTTCTTTAATTTGTAAAAAACGTACTTTAACTTGTGAATACGTAACTTTAACTTGTAAAAAACCAACTTTAACTTGTCAAAACGTAACTTTAATTTGTCAAAACATAAGTTCAAATTGTTAAAAACATACATTAACTTGTAAAAAACGTACTTTAACTTGTTAAAAATGTGGTTTAACTTGTAAGAAATGTACTTTAACTTGTAAAAACGTACTTCAACTTGTAAAAAAACGTGGTTTGACTTGTAAAAAACCTACTTTAACTCGTCAAAACGTAACTTTAATTTGTCAAAACGTAAGTTTAACTTGTTAAAAATGTAATTTAACTTGTCAAAACGTAACTTTAACTTATAAAAAACGTACTTTAACTTGTCAAAATGTCATTTTAATGTGTCAAAACGTAACTTTAAGTTTTTAAAACGTAACTTTAACTTGTAAAAAACGTACTTTAACTTGTAAAAAACTACTTTAACTTGTCAAAACGTAACTTTAACTTTTCAAAACGTAAGTTTAACTTGTTAACAACATACATTAACTTGTAAAAAACGTACTTTAACTTGTCAAAAATGTGGTTTAACTTGTAAAAAATGTACTTTAACTTGTAAAAACGTACTTTAACTTGTAAAAAACGTACTTTAATTTTTAAAAAACCTACTTTAACTTGTCAAAACGTAAGTTTAAATTGTTAAAAACACACATTAACTTGAAAAAAACGTACTTTAACTTGTTAAAAATGTAGTTTAACATGTAACAAATGTACTTTAACTTATAAAAACGTACTACAACTTGTAAAAAACGTACTTTAACTTGTAAAAAACGTTCTTTAATTTGTAAAAAATGTACTTTAACTTGTGAATACGTAACTTTAACTTGTAAAAAACCAACTTTAACTTGTCAAAACGTAACTTTAATTTGTCAAAACATAAGTTCAAATTGTTAAAAACATACATTCACTTGTAAAAAACGTACTTTAACTTGTTAAAAATGTGGTTTAACTTGTAAGAAATGTACTTTAACTTGTAAAAACGTACTTCAACTTGTAAAAAAACGTGGTTTGACTTGTAAAAAACCTACTTTAACTCGTCAAAACGTAACTTTAATTTGTCAAAACGTAAGTTTAACTTGTTAAAAATGTAATTTAACTTGTCAAAACGTAACTTTAACTTATAAAAAACGTACTTAAACTTGTCAAAATGTTATTTTAATGTGTCAAAACGTAACTTTAAGTTGTTAAAACGTAACTTTAACTTGTAAAAAACATACTTTAACTTGTAAAAAACTACTTTAACTTGTCAAAACGTAACTTTAACTTTTCAAAACGTAAGTTTAACTTGTTAAAAACAAACATTAACTTGTAAAAAACGTACTTTAACTTGTCAAAAATGTGGTTTAACTTGTAACAAATGTACTTTAACTTGTAAAAACGTACTTTAACTTGTAAAAAACGTACTTTAATTTGTAAAAAACCTACTTTAACTTGTCAAAACGTAACTTTAACTTGTCAAAACGTAAGTTTAAATTGTTAAAAACACACATTAACTTGAAAAAAACGTACTTTAACTTGTTAAAAATGTAGTTTAACATGTAACAAATGTACTTTAACCTATAAAAACGTACTTCAACTTGTAAAAAACGTACTTTAACTTGTAAAAAACGTTCTTTAACTTGTAAAAAACGTACTTTAACTTGTCAATACGTAACTTTAACTTGTAAAAAACCAACTTAAACTTGTCAAAACGTAACTTTAATTTGTCAAACCATAAGTTCAAATTGTTAAAAACATACATTCACTTGTAAAAAACGTAATTTAACTTGTTAAAAATGTGGTTAAACTTCTAAGAAATGTACTTTAACTTGTAAAAACGTACTTTAACTTGTAAAAAAACGTGCTTTGACTTGTAAAAAACCTACTTTAACTCGTCAAAACGTAACTTTAATTTGTCAAAACGTAAGTTTAACTTGTTAAAAATGTAATTTAACTTGTCAAAACGTAACTTTAACTTATAAAAAACGTACTTTAACTTGTCAAAATGTTATTTTAATGTGTCAAAACGTAACTTTAAGTTGTTAAAACGTAACTTTAACTTGTAAAAAACGTACTTTAACTTGTAAAAAACTACTTTAACTTGTCAAAATGTAACTTTAACTTTTCAAAACGTAAGTTTAACTTGTTAAAAACATACATTAACTTGTAAAAAACGTATTTTAACTTGTCAAAAATGTGGTTTAACTTGTAACAAATGTACTTTAACTTGTAAAAACGTACTTTAACTTGTAAAAAACGTACTTTAATTTGTAAAAAACCTACTTTAACTTGTCAAAACGTAACTTTAACTTGTCAAAACGTAAGTTTAAATTGTTAAAAACACACATTAACTTGAAAAAAACGTACTTTAACTTGTTAAAAATGTAGTTTAACATGTAACAAATGTACTTTAACTTATAAAACGTACTTCAACTTGTAAAAAACGTACTGTAACTTGTAAAAAACGTTCTTTAACTTGTAAAAAACGAACTTTAACTTGTCAATACGTAACTTTAACTTGTAAAAAACCAACTTTAACTTGTCAAAACGTAACTTTAATTTGTCAAACCATAAGTTCAAATTGTTAAAAACATACATTCACTTGTAAAAAACGTAATTTAACTTGTTAAAAATGTGGTTTAACTTCTAAGAAATGTACTTTAACTTGTAAAAACGTACTTCAACTTGTAAAAAAACGTGCTTTAACTTGTAAAAAACCTACTTTAACTCGTCAAAACGTAACTTTAATTTGTCAAAACGTAAGTTTAACTTGTTAAAAATGTAATTTAACTTGTCAAAATGTAACTTTAATTTATAAAAAACGTACTTTAACTTGTCAAAATGTTATTTTAATGTGTCAAAACGTAACTTTAAGTTGTTAAAACGTTACTTTAACCTGTAAAAAACGTACTTTAACTTGTAAAAAACTACTTTAACTTGTCAAAACGTAACTTTAACTTTTCAAAACGTAAGTTTAACTTGTTAAAAACATACATTAACTTGTAAAAAACGTACTTTAACTTGTCAAAAATGTGGTTTAACTTGTAACAAATGTACTTTAACTTGTAAAAACGTACTTTAACTTGTAAAAAACGTACTTTAATTTGTAAAAAACCTACTTTAACTTGTCAAAACGTAAGTTTAAATTGTTAAAAACACACATTAACTTGAAAAAAACGTACTTTAACTTGTTAAAAATGTAGTTTAACATGTAACAAATGTACTTTAACTTATAAAAACCTACTACAACTTGTAAAAAACGTACTTTAACTTGTAAAAAACGTTCTTTAATTTGTAAAAAACGTACTTTAACTTGTGAATACGTAACTTTAACTTGTAAAAAACCAACTTTAACTTGTCAAAACGTAACTTTAATTTGTCAAAACATAAGTTCAAATTGTTAAAAACATACATTCACTTGTAAAAAACGTACTTTAACTTGTTAAAAATGTGGTTTAACTTGTAAGAAATGTACTTTAACTTGTAAAAACGTACTTCAACTTGTAAAAAAACGTGGTTTGACTTGTAAAAAACCTACTTTAACTCGTCAAAACGTAACTTTAATTTGTCAAAACGTAAGTTTAACTTGTTAAAAATGTAATTTAACTTGTCAAAACGTAACTTTAACTTATAAAAAACGTACTTTAACTTGTCAAAATGTCATTTTAATGTGTCAAAACGTAACTTTAAGTTTTTAAAACGTAACTTTAACTTGTAAAAAACGTACTTTAACTTGTAAAAAACTACTTTAACTTGTCAAAACGTAACTTTAACTTTTCAAAACGTAAGTTTAACTTGTTAACAACATACATTAACTTGTAAAAAACGTACTTTAACTTGTCAAAAATGTGGTTTAACTTGTAATAAATGTACTTTAACTTGTAAAAACGTACTTTAACTTGTAAAAAACGTACTTTAATTTTTAAAAAACCTACTTTAACTTGTCAAAACGTAAGTTTAAATTGTTAAAAACACACATTAACTTGAAAAAAACGTACTTTAACTTGTTAAAAATGTAGTTTAACATGTAACAAATGTACTTTAACTTATAAAAACGTACTACAACTTGTAAAAAACGTACTTTAACTTGTAAAAAACGTTCTTTAATTTGTAAAAAACGTACTTTAACTTGTGAATACGTAACTTTAACTTGTAAAAAACCAACTTTAACTTGTCAAAACGTAACTTTAATTTGTCAAAACATAAGTTCAAATTGTTAAAAACATACATTCACTTGTAAAAAACGTACTTTAACTTGTTAAAAATGTGGTTTAACTTGTAAGAAATGTACTTTAACTTGTAAAAACGTACTTCAACTTGTAAAAAAACGTGGTTTGACTTGTAAAAAACCTACTTTAACTCGTCAAAACGTAACTTTAATTTGTCAAAACGTAAGTTTAACTTGTTAAAAATGTAATTTAACTTGTCAAAACGTAACTTTAACTTATAAAAAACGTACTTTAACTTGTCAAAATGTCATTTTAATGTGTCAAAACGTAACTTTAAGTTTTTAAAACGTAACTTTAACTTGTAAAAAACGTACTTTAACTTGTAAAAAACTACTTTAACTTGTCAAAACGTAACTTTAACTTTTCAAAACGTAAGTTTAACTTGTTAAAAACATACATTAACTTGTAAAAAACGTACTTTAACTTGTCAAAAATGTGGTTTAACTTGTAATAAATGTACTTTAACTTGTAAAAACGTACTTTAACTTGTAAAAAACGTACTTTAATTTTTAAAAAACCTACTTTAACTTGTCAAAACGTAAGTTTAAATTGTTAAAAACACACATTAACTTGAAAAAAACGTACTTTAACTTGTTAAAAATGTAGTTTAACATGTAACAAATGTACTTTAACTTATAAAAACGTACTACAACTTGTAAAAAACGTACTTTAACTTGTAAAAAACGTTCTTTAATTTGTAAAAAACGTACTTTAACTTGTGAATACGTAACTTTAACTTGTAAAAAACCAACTTTAACTTGTCAAAACGTAACTTTAATTTGTCAAAACATAAGTTCAAATTGTTAAAAACATACATTCACTTGTAAAAAACGTACTTTAACTTGTTAAAAATGTGGTTTAACTTGTAAGAAATGTACTTTAACTTGTAAAAACGTACTTCAACTTGTAAAAAAACGTGCTTTGACTTGTAAAAAACCTACTTTAACTCGTCAAAACGTAACTTTAATTTGTCAAAACGTAAGTTTAACTTGTTAAAAATGTAATTTAACTTGTCAAAACGTAACTTTAACTTATAAAAAACGTACTTTAACTTGTCAAAATGTCATTTTAATGTGTCAAAACGTAACTTTAAGTTTTTAAAACGTAACTTTAACTTGTAAAAAACGTACTTTAACTTGTAAAAAACTACTTTAACTTGTCAAAACGTAACTTTAACTTTTCAAAACGTAAGTTTAACTTGTTAAAAACATACATTAACTTGTAAAAAACGTATTTTAACTTGTCAAAAATGTGGTTTAACTTGTAACAAATGTACTTTAACTTGTAAAAACGTACTTTAACTTGTAAAAAACGTACTTTAATTTGTAAAAAACCTACTTTAACTTGTCAAAACGTAACTTTAACTTGTCAAAACGTAAGTTTAAATTGTTAAAAACACACATTAACTTGAAAAAAACGTACTTTAACTTGTTAAAAATGTAGTTTAACATGTAACAAATGTACTTTAACTTATAAAAACGTACTTCAACTTGTAAAAAACGTACTTTAACTTGTAAAAAACGTTCTTTAACTGGTAAAAAACGTACTTTAACTTGTCAATACGTAACTTTAACTTGTAAAAAACCAACTTTAACTTGTCAAAACGTAACTTTAATTTGTCAACGCATAAGTTCAAATTGTTAAAAACATACATTCACTTGTAAAAAACGTAATTTAACTTGTTAAAAATGTGGTTTAACTACTAAGAAATGTACTTTAACTTGTAAAAAGGTACTTCAACTTGTAAAAAATGTACTTTAACTTGTTAAAAACCTACTTTAACTTGTCAAAACGTAACTTTAATTTGTCAAAATGTAACTTTAACTTGTTAAAAACGTAATTTAACTTGTCAAAACTTAACTTTAACTTATAAAAAACGTACTTTAACTTGTCAAAATGTTATTTTAATGTGTCAAAACGTAACTTTAAGTTGTTAAAACGTAACTTTAACTTGTAAAAAACATACTTTAACTTGTAAAAAACTACTTTAACTTGTAAAAACGTAACTTTAACTTTTCAAAACGTAAGTTTAACTTGTTAAAAACATACATTAACTTGTAAAAAACGTACTTTAACTTGTCAAAAATGTGGTTTAACTTGTAACAAATGTACTTTAACTTGTAAAAACGTACTTTAACTTGTAAAAAACATACTTTAATTTGTAAAAAACCTACTTTAACTTTTCAAAACGTAACTTTAACTTGTCACAACGTAAGTTTAAATTGTTAAAAACACACATTAACTTAAAAAACACGTACTTTAACTTGTCAAAAATGTGGTTTCACTGGTAGCAAATGTACTTTAACTTGTAAAAACGTACTTCAACTTATAAAAAACGTACTTTAACTTGTAAAAAACGTAGTTTAACTTGTAAAAAACGTACTTTAACTTGTCAAAACGTAACTTTAACTTGTAAAAAACCTACTTTAACTTGTCAAAACATAAGTTTAAATTGTAAAAAGCATATATTCACTTGTAAAAAACGTATTTTAACTTGTCAAAAATGTGGTTTAACTTGTAACAAATGTACTTTAACTTGTAAAAACGTACTTCAACTTGTAAAAAACGTGCTTTAACTTGTAAAAAACCTACTTTAACTTGTCAAAACGTAAGTTTAATATGTGAAAACGTAAGTTTAACTAGTTAAAAACGTAATTTAATTTGTCAAAACATAACTTTAACTTATAAAAAAACGTACTATAACTTGTAAAAATGTAATTTTAATGTGTCAAAACGTAACTGAAAGATGTTTAAACGTAACTATAACTTGTAAAAATCGTACTTCAACTTGTAAAACACTTGCTTTAAATTGTAAAAAACGTACTTTAACTTGTTAAAATGTAATTTTAATGTATCAAAACGTAAATTGAAGTTGTTAAAACGTAACTTTAACTTGTAAAAAACTTACTTCAACTTGTAAAACACTTGCTTTAACTTGTAAAAAACTTACTTTAACTTGTAAAAAACGTATTTTAACGTGTCAAAATGTAACTTTAACTTGTCAAAACGTAATTTTCACTTGTAAAAAACGTATTTTAACTTGTAAAAAACTACTTTAACTTGTCAAAACGTAACTTTAACTTTTCAAAACATAAGTTTAACTTGTTAAAAACATATATTAACTTGTAAAAAACGTACTTTACTTGTCCAAAATGTGGTTTAACTTGTATCAAATGTACTTTAACTTGTAAAAACGTACTTTAACTTGTAAAAAACGTACTTTAATTTATAAAAAAACTTACTTTAACGTTTCAAAACGTAACTTTAACTTGTCAAAACGTAAGTTTAAATTGTTAAGAACACACATTAACTTGAAAAAAACGTACTTTAACTTGTCAAAAATGTTGTTTAACTTGTAACAAACGTACTTCAACTTGTAAAAAACGTACTTCATCTTGTAAAAAACGTACTTTAACTTGTTAAAATGTAATTTTAATGTGTCAAAACATAAATTGAATTGTTAAAACGTAACTTTAACTTGTAAAAAACTTACTTCAACTTGTAAAACACTTCCTTTAACTTGTAAAAAACATACTTTAACTTGTAAAAAACGTATTTTAACGTGTCAAAATGTAACTTTAACTTGTCAAAACGTAATTTTAACTTGTAAAAAACGTATTTTAACTTGTAAAAAACTACTTTAACTTGTCAAAACGTAACTTTAACTTTTCAAAACATAAGTTTAACTTGTTAAAAACATACATTAACTTGTAAAAAACGTACTTTACTTGTCAAAAATGTGGTTTAACTTGTATCAAATGTACTTTAACTTGTAAAAACGTACTTCAACTTGTAAAAAACGTACTTCAACTTGTAAAAAACGTACTTTAACTTGTAAAAAACGTACTTTAACTTGTCAATGCATAACTTTAACTTGTAAAAAACCTACTTTAACTTGTCAAAACGTAACTTTAACTTGTCAAAACAGAAGTTTAAATTGTTAAAAACATGCATTCACTTGTAAAAAACGTACTTTAACTTGTAAAAAAAGTACTTCAACTTGTAAAACACTTGCTTTAAGTTGTAAAAAACATACTTTAACTTGTAAAAAACGTATTTTAAAATGTCAAAATGTAACTTTAACTTGTCAAAATGTAACTTTAACTTGTAAAAAACGTACTTTAACTTGTAAAAACCTACTTTAACTTGTAAAAACGTAACTTTAACTTGTCAAAAATGTGGTTTAACTTGTAACAAATTTACTTTAACTTGTAGAAACGTACTTCAACTTGTAAAAAACGTAGTTTAACTTGTAAAAAACGTACTTTCACTTGTAAAAATCGTACTTTAACTTGTCAATACGTAACTTTAACTTCTAAAACACCTACTTTAACTTGTCAAAACATAAGTTTAAATTGTTAAAAACATACATTCACTTGTAAAAAACGTACTTTAACTTGTCAAAAATGTGGTTTAACTTGTAAAAACGTACTTCAACTTGTAAAAAACGTGCTTTAACTTGTAAAAAACCTACTTTAACTTTTCAAAACGTAACTTTAATATGTCAAAACGTAAGTTTAACTAGTTAAAAACGTAATTTAATTTGTTAAAACATAACTTTAACTTATAAAAAAAGTACTATAACTTGTCAAAATGTAATTTTAATGTGTCAAAACGTAACTTAAAGATGTTTAAACGTAACTTTAACTTCTAAAAAACGTACTTCAACTTGTAAAAAACGTACTTCAACTTGTAAAACAGTTGCTTTAAATTGTAAAAAAGGTACTTTAACTTGTTAAAATGTAATTTTAATGTGTCAAAACGTAAATTGAAGTTGTTAAAACGTAACTTTAACTTGTAAAAAACTTACTTCAACTTGTAAAACACTTGCTTTAACTTGTAAAAAACATACTTTAACTTGTAAAAAACGTATTTTAACGTGTCAAAACGTAACTTTAAGTTGTTAAAACGTAACTTTAACTTGTAAAAAACGTATTTTAACTTGTAAAAAACTACTTTAACTTGTCAAAACGTAACTTTAACTTTTCAAAACATAAGTTTAACTTGTTAAAAACATACATTAACTTATAAAAAACGTACTTTAACTTGTCAAAAATGTGGTTTAACTTGAATCAAATGTACTTTAACTTGTAAAAACGTACTTTAACTTGTAAAAAACGTACTTTAATTTATAAAAAAAACTTACTTTAACTTTTCAAAACGTAACTTTAACTTGTCAAAACGTAAGTTTAAATTGTTAAGAACACACATTAACTTGAAAAAAACGTACCTTAACTTGTCAAAAATGTGGTTTAACTTGTAACAAATGTACTTTAACTTGTAAAAACATACTTCAACTTGTAAAAAACGTACTTTAACTTGTAAAAAACGTACTTTAACTTGTAAAAAACGTACTTTAACTTGTCAATACGTAACTTTAACTTGTAAAAAACCTACTTTAACTTGTCAAAACGTAACTTTAACTTGTCATTACAGAAGTTTAAATTGTTAAAAACATTCAATCACTTGTAAAAAACGTACTTTAACTTGTAAAAAAAGTACTTCGACTTGTAAAACACTTGCTTTAATTTGTAAAAAACATACTTTAACTAGTAAAAAACGTATTTTAAAATGTCAAAATGTAACTTTAACTTGTCAAAATGTAACTTTAACTTGTAAAAAATGTAGTTTAACTTGTAAAAACCTACTTTAACTTGTAAAAACGTAACTTTAACTTGTCAAAAATGTGGTTTAACTTGTAACAAATGTACTTTAACTTGTAGAAACGTACTTCAACTTGTAAAACACTTGCTTTAATTTGTAAAAAACATACTTTAACTTGTAAAAACGTAACTTTAACTTTTCAAAAATGTGGTTTAACTTGTAAAAAACGTACTTTAACTTTTAAAAAAAGTACTTCAACTTGTAAAACACTTGCTTTAATTTGTAAAAAACATACTTTAACTAGTAAAAAACGTATTTTAAAATGTCAAAATGTAACTTTAACTTGTCAAAATGTAACTTTAACTTGTAAAAAATGTAGTTTAACTTGTAAAAACCTACTTTAACTTGTAAAAACGTAACTTTAAATTATCAAAAATGTGGTTTAACTTGTAACAAATGTACTTTAACTTGTAGAAACGTACTTCAACTTGTAAAACACTAGCTTTAATTTGTAAAAACCTACTTTAACTTGTAAAAACGTAACTTTAACTTGTCAAAAATGTGGTTTAACTTGTCAAAAACGTACTTTAACTTGTAAAAAAAGTACTTCAACTTGTAAAACACATGCTTTAATTTGTAAAAAACATACTTTAACTTGTAAAAAACGTATTTTAAAATGTCAAAATGTAACTTTAAAATGTCAAAATGTAACTTTAACTTGTAAAAAACATACTTTAACTTGTAAAAACCTACTTTAACTTGTAAAAACGTAACTTTAACTTGTCAAAAATGTGGTTTAACTTGTAACAAATGTACTTTAACTTGTTGAAACGTACTTCAACTTGTAAAAAACGTAGTTTAACTTGTAAAAAACGTACTTTCACTTGTAAACAACGTACTTTAACTTGTCAATACGTAACTTTAACTTGTAAAAAACCTACTTTAACTTGTCAAAACATAAGTTGAAATTGTTAAAAACATACATTCACTTGTAAAAAACGTACTTTAACTTGTCAAAAATGTGGTTTAACTTGTAAACAATACTTCAACTTGTAAAAAACGTATTTTAACATGTAAAAACCTACTTTAACTTGTCAAAACATAACTTTAATTTGTCAAAACGTAAGTTTAACTTGTTAAAAACGTAATTTAACTTGTCAAAACGTAACTTTAACTTATTAAAAACGTACTTTAACTTCTTAAAATGTAATTTTAATGTGTCAAAACGTAGCTTTACGTTGTTAAAACGTAAATTTAACTTGTAAAAAACGTACTTTAACTTGTAAAAAACTACTTTAACTTGTCAAAACGTAACTTTAACTTTTCAAAACGTAAGTTCAACTAGTTAAAAACATACATTTACTTGTAAAAAACGTACTTTAACTTGTCAAAAATGTGGTTTAACTTGTAACAAATGTACTTTAACTTGTAAAAATGTACTTTAACTTGTAAAAAACGTACTTTAATTTGTAAAAAACCTACTTTAACTTTTCAAAACGTAACTTTAACTTGTCAAAACGTAAGTTTAAATTGTTAAAAACACACATTAACTTGAAAAACACGTACTTTAACTTCTCAAAAATATGGTTTAACTTGTAACTAATGTACTTTAACTTGTAAAAATGTACTTCAACTTGTAAAAAACGTACTTTAACTTGTAAAAAAAGTACTTCAACTTGTAAAACACTTGCTTTAATTTGTAAAAAACATACTTTAACTTGTAAAAAACGTATTTTAAAAGGTCAAAATGTAACTTTAACTTGTCAAAATGTAACTTTAACTTGTAAAAAACGTACTTTAACTTGTAAAAACCTACTTTAACTTGTAAAAACGTAACTTTAACTTGTCAAAAATGTGGTTTAACTTGTAACAAATGTACTTTAACTTGTAGAAACGTACTTCAACTTGTAAAAAACGTAGTTTAACTTGTAAAAAACGTACTTTAACTTTTAAAAAAAGTACTTCAACTTGTAAAACACTTGCTTTAATTTGTAAAAAACATACTTTAACAAGTAAAAAACGTATTTTAAAATGTCAAAATGTAACTTTAACTTGTCAAAATGTAACTTTAACTTGTAAAAAATGTAGTTTAACTTGTAAAAACCTACTTTAACTTGTAAAAACGTAACTTTAACTTATCAAAAATGTGGTTTAACTTGTAACAAATGTACTTTAACTTGTAGAAACGTACTTCAACTTGTAAAACACTAGCTTTAATTTGTAAAAACCTACTTTAACTTGTAAAAACGTAACTTTAACTTGTCAAAAATGTGGTTTAACTTGTCAAAAACGTACTTTAACTTTTAAAAAAAGTACTTCAACTTGTAAAACACTTGCTTTAATTTGTAAAAAACATACTTTAACTTGTAAAAAACGTATTTTAAAATGTCAAAATGTAACTTTAACTTGTCAAAATGTAACTTTAACTTGTAAAAAACGTACTTTAACTTGTAAAAACCTACTTTAACTTGTAAAAACGTAACTTTAACTTGTCAAAAATGTGGTTTAACTTGTAAGAAATGTACTTTAACTTGTTGAAACGTACTTCAACTTGTAAAAAACGTAGTTTAACTTGTAAAAAACGTACTTTCACTTGTAAACAACGTACTTTAACTTGTCAATACGTAACTTTAACTTGTAAAAAACCTACTTTAACTTGTCAAAACATAAGTTTAAATTGTTAAAAACATACATTCACTTGTAAAAAACGTACTTTAACTTGTCAAAAATGTGGTTTAACTTGTAAAAAATACTTCAACTTGTAAAAAACGTATTTTAACATGTAAAAAGCCTACTTTAACTTGTCAAAACATAACTTTAATTTGTCAAAACGTAAGTTTAACTTGTTAAAAACGTAATTTAACTTGTCAAAACGTAACTTTAACTTATTAAAAACGTACTTTAACTTCTTAAAATGTAATTTTAATGTGTCAAAACGTAGCTTTACGTTGTTAAAACGTAAATTTAACTTGTAAAAAACGTACTTTAACTTGTAAAAAACTACTTTAACTTGTCAAAACGTAACTTTAACTTTTCAAAACGTAAGGTCAACTAGTTAAAAACATACATTTACTTGTAAAAAACATACTTTAACTTGTCAAAAATGTGGTTTAACTTGTAACAAATGTACTTTAACTTGTAAAAATGTACTTTAACTTGTAAAAAACGTACTTTAATTTGTAAAAAACCTACTTTAACTTTTCAAAACGTAACTTTAACTTGTCAAAACGTAAGTTTAAATTGTTAAAAACACACATTAACTTGAAAAACACGTACTTTAACTTCTCAAAAATATGGTTTAACTTGTAACTAATGTACTTTAACTTGTAAAAACGTATTTCAACTTGTAAAAAACGTACTTTAACTTGTAAAAAAAGTACTTCAACTTGTAAAACACTTGCTTTAATTTGTAAAAAACATACTTTAACTTGTAAAAAACGTATTTTAAAAGGTCAAAATGTAACTTTAACTTGTCAAAATGTAACTTTAACTTGTAAAAAACGTACTTTAACTTGTAAAAACCTACTTTAACTTGTAAAAACGTAACTTTAACTTGTCAAAAATGTGGTTTAACTTGTAACAAATGAACTTTAACTTGTAGAAACGTACTTCAACTTGTAAAAAACGTAGTTTAACTTGTAAAAAACGTACTTTAACTTTTAAAAAAAGTACTTCAACTTGTAAAACACTTGCTTTAATTTGTAAAAAACATACTTTAACTAGTAAAAAACGTATTTTAAAATGTCAAAATGTAACTTTAACTTGTCAAAATGTAACTTTAACTTGTAAAAAATGTAGTTTAACTTGTAAAAACCTACTTTAACTTGTAAAAACGTAACTTTAACTTATCAAAAATGTGGTTTAACTTGTAACAAATGTACTTTAACTTGTAGAAACGTACTTCAACTTGTAAAACACTAGCTTTAATTTGTAAAAACCTACTTTAACTTGTAAAAACGTAACTTTAACTTGTCAAAAATGTGGTTTAACTTGTCAAAAACGTACTTTAACTTGTAAAAAAAGTACTTCAACTTGTAAAACACATGCTTTAATTTGTAAAAAACATACTTTAACTTGTAAAAAACGTATTTTAAAATGTCAAAATGTAACTTTAAAATGTCAAAATGTAACTTTAACTTGTAAAAAACATACTTTAACTTGTAAAAACCTACTTTAACTTGTAAAAACGTAACTTTAACTTGTCAAAAATGTGGTTTAACTTGTAACAAATGTACTTTAACTTGTTGAAACGTACTTCAACTTGTAAAAAACGTAGTTTAACTTGTAAAAAACGTACTTTCACTTGTAAACAACGTACTTTAACTTGTCAATACGTAACTTTAACTTGTAAAAAACCTACTTTAACTTGTCAAAACATAAGTTGAAATTGTTAAAAACATACATTCACTTGTAAAAAACGTACTTTAACTTGTCAAAAATGTGGTTTAACTTGTAAACAATACTTCAACTTGTAAAAAACGTATTTTAACATGTAAAAACCTACTTTAACTTGTCAAAACATAACTTTAATTTGTCAAAACGTAAGTTTAACTTGTTAAAAACGTAATTTAACTTGTCAAAACGTAACTTTAACTTATTAAAAACGTACTTTAACTTCTTAAAATGTAATTTTAATGTGTCAAAACGTAGCTTTACGTTGTTAAAACGTAAATTTAACTTGTAAAAAACGTACTTTAACTTGTAAAAAACTACTTTAACTTGTCAAAACGTAACTTTAACTTTTCAAAACGTAAGTTCAACTAGTTAAAAACATACATTTACTTGTAAAAAACGTACTTTAACTTGTCAAAAATGTGGTTTAACTTGTAACAAATGTACTTTAACTTGTAAAAATGTACTTTAACTTGTAAAAAACGTACTTTAATTTGTAAAAAACCTACTTTAACTTTTCAAAACGTAACTTTAACTTGTTAAAACGTAAGTTTAAATTGTTAAGAACACACATTAACTTGAAAAACACGTACTTTAACTTCTCAAAAATATGGTTTAACTTGTAACTAATGTACTTTAACTTGTAAAAACGTACTTCAACTTGTAAAAAACGTACTTTAACTTGTAAAAAAAGTACTTCAACTTGTAAAACACTTGCTTTAATTTGTAAAAAACATACTTTAACTTGTAAAAAACGTATTTTAAAAGGTCAAAATGTAACTTTAACTTGTCAAAATGTAACTTTAACTTGTAAAAAACGTACTTTAACTTGTAAAAACCTACTTTAACTTGTAAAAACGTAACTTTAACTTGTCAAAAATGTGGTTTAACTTGTAACAAATGTACTTTAACTTGTAGAAACGTACTTCAACTTGTAAAAAACGTAGTTTAACTTGTAAAAAACGTACTTTAACTTTTAAAAAAAGTACTTCAACTTGTAAAACACTTGCTTTAATTTGTAAAAAACATACTTTAACAAGTAAAAAACGTATTTTAAAATGTCAAAATGTAACTTTAACTTGTCAAAATGTAACTTTAACTTGTAAAAAATGTAGTTTAACTTGTAAAAACCTACTTTAACTTGTAAAAACGTAACTTTAACTTATCAAAAATGTGGTTTAACTTGTAACAAATGTACTTTAACTTGTAGAAACGTACTTCAACTTGTAAAACACTAGCTTTAATTTGTAAAAACCTACTTTAACTTGTAAAAACGTAACTTTAACTTGTCAAAAATGTGGTTTAACTTGTCAAAAACGTACTTTAACTTGTAAAAAAAGTACTTCAACTTGTAAAACACTTGCTTTAATTTGTAAAAAACATACTTTAACTTGTAAAAAACGTATTTTAAAATGTCAAAATGTAACTTTAACTTGTCAAAATGTAACTTTAACTTGTAAAAAACGTACTTTAACTTGTAAAAACCTACTTTAACTTGTAAAAACGTAACTTTAACTTGTCAAAAATGTGGTTTAACTTGTAACAAATGTACTTTAACTTGTTGAAACGTACTTCAACTTGTAAAAAACGTAGTTTAACTTGTAAAAAACGTACTTTCACTTGTAAACAACGTACTTTAACTTGTCAATACGTAACTTTAACTTGTAAAAAACCTACTTTAACTTGTCAAAACATAAGTTGAAATTGTTAAAAACATACATTCACTTGTAAAAAACGTACTTTAACTTGTCAAAAATGTGGTTTAACTTGTAAAAAATACTTCAACTTGTAAAAAACGTATTTTAACATGTAAAAAGCCTACTTTAACTTGTCAAAACATAACTTTAATTTGTCAAAACGTAAGTTTAACTTGTTAAAAACGTAATTTAACTTGTCAAAACGTAACTTTAACTTATTAAAAACGTACTTTAACTTCTTAAAATGTAATTTTAATGTGTCAAAACGTAGCTTTACGTTGTTAAAACGTAAATTTAACTTGTAAAAAACGTACTTTAACTTGTAAAAAACTACTTTAACTTGTCAAAACGTAACTTTAACTTTTCAAAACGTAAGGTCAACTAGTTAAAAACATACATTTACTTGTAAAAAACGTACTTTAACTTGTCAAAAATGTGGTTTAACTTGTAACAAATGTACTTTAACTTGTAAAAATGTACTTTAACTTGTAAAAAACGTACTTTAATTTGTAAAAAACCTACTTTAACTTTTCAAAACGTAACTTTAACTTGTCAAAACGTAAGTTTAAATTGTTAAGAACACACATTAACTTGAAAAACACGTACTTTAACTTCTCAAAAATATGGTTTAACTTGTAACTAATGTACTTTAACTTGTAAAAACGTATTTCAACTTGTAAAAAACGTACTTTAACTTGTAAAAAAAGTACTTCAACTTGTAAAACACTTGCTTTAATTTGTAAAAAACATACTTTAACTTGTAAAAAACGTATTTTAAAAGGTCAAAATGTAACTTTAACTTGTCAAAATGTAACTTTAACTTGTAAAAAACGTACTTTAACTTGTAAAAACCTACTTTAACTTGTAAAAACGTAACTTTAACTTGTCAAAAATGTGGTTTAACTTGTAACAAATGAACTTTAACTTGTAGAAACGTACTTCAACTTGTAAAAAACGTAGTTTAACTTGTAAAAAACGTACTTTAACTTTTAAAAAAAGTACTTCAACTTGTAAAACACTTGCTTTAATTTGTAAAAAACATACTTTAACTAGTAAAAAACGTATTTTAAAATGTCAAAATGTAACTTTAACTTGTCAAAATGTAACTTTAACTTGTAAAAAATGTAGTTTAACTTGTAAAAACCTACTTTAACTTGTAAAAACGTAACTTTAACTTATCAAAAATGTGGTTTAACTTGTAACAAATGTACTTTAACTTGTAGAAACGTACTTCAACTTGTAAAACACTAGCTTTAATTTGTAAAAACCTACTTTAACTTGTAAAAACGTAACTTTAACTTGTCAAAAATGTGGTTTAACTTGTCAAAAACGTACTTTAACTTGTAAAAAAAGTACTTCAACTTGTAAAACACTTGCTTTAATTTGTAAAAAACATACTTTAACTTGTAAAAAACGTATTTTAAAATGTCAAAATGTAACTTTAACTTGTCAAAATGTAACTTTAACTTGTAAAAAACGTACTTGAAGTTGTAAAAACCTATTTTAACTTGTAAAAACGTAACTTTAACTTGTCAAAAATGTGGTTTAACTTGTAACAAATGTACTTTAACTTGTTGAAACGTACTTCAACTTGTAAAAAACGTAGTTTAACTTGTAAAAAACGTACTTTCACTTGTAAACAACGTACTTTAACTTGTCAATACGTAACTTTAACTTGTAAAAAACCTACTTTAACTTGTCAAAACATAAGTTGAAATTGTTAAAAACATACATTCACTTGTAAAAAACGTACTTTAACTTGTCAAAAATGTGGTTTAACTTGTAAAAAATACTTTAACTTGTAAAAAACGTATTTTAACATGTAAAAAGCCTACTTTAACTTGTCAAAACATAACTTTAATTTGTCAAAACGTAAGTTTAACTTGTTAAAAACGTAATTTAACTTGTCAAAACGTAACTTTAACTTATTAAAAACGTACTTTAACTTCTTAAAATGTAATTTTAATGTGTTAAAACGTAGCTTTACGTTGTTAAAACGTAAATTTAACTTGTAAAAAACGTACTTTAACTTGTAAAAAACTACTTTAACTTGTCAAAACGTAACTTTAACTTTTCAAAACATAAGTTCAACTAGTTAAAAACATACATTTACTTGTAAAAAACATACTTTAACTTGTCAAAAATGTGGTTTAACTTGTAACAAATGTACTTTAACTTGTAAAAATGTACTTTAACTTGTAAAAAACGTACTTTAATTTGTAAAAAACCTACTTTAACTTTTCAAAACGTAACTTTAACTTGTCAAAACGTAAGTTTAAATTATTAAGAACACACATTAACTTGAAAAACACGTACTTTAACTTCTCAAAAATATGGTTTAACTTGTAACTAATGTACTTTAACTTGTAAAAACGTATTTCAACTTGTAAAAAACGTACTTTAACTTGTAAAAAAAGTACTTCAACTTGTAAAACACTTGCTTTAATTTGTAAAAAACATACTTTAACTTGTAAAAAACGTATTTTAAAAGGTCAAAATGTAACTTTAACTTGTCAAAATGTAACTTTAACTTGTAAAAAACGTACTTTAACTTGTAAAAACCTACTTTAACTTGTAAAAACGTAACTTTAACTTGTCAAAAATGTGGTTTAACTTGTAACAAATGAACTTTAACTTGTAGAAACGTACTTCAACTTGTAAAAAACGTAGTTTAACTTGTAAAAAACGTACTTTAACTTTTAAAAAAAGTACTTCAACTTGTAAAACACTTGCTTTAATTTGTAAAAAACATACTTTAACTTGTAAAAAACGTATTTTAAAATGTCAAAATGTAACTTTAACTTGTCAAAATGTAACTTTAACTTGTAAAAAATGTAGTTTAACTTGTAAAAACCTACTTTAACTTGTAAAAACGTAACTTTAACTTATCAAAAATGTGGTTTAACTTGTAACAAATGTACTTTAACTTGTAGAAACGTACTTCAACTTGTAAAACACTAGCTTTAATTTGTAAAAACCTACTTTAACTTGTAAAAACGTAACTTTAACTTGTCAAAAATGTGGTTTAACTTGTCAAAAACGTACTTTAACTTTTAAAAAAAGTACTTCAACTTGTAAAACACTTGCTTTAATTTGTAAAAAACATACTTTAACTTGTAAAAAACGTATTTTAAAATGTCAAAATGTAACTTTAACTTGTCAAAATGTAACTTTAACTTGTAAAAAACGTACTTTAACTTGTAAAAACCTATTTTAACTTGTAAAAACGTAACTTTAACTTGTCAAAAATGTGGTTTAACTTGTAACAAATGTACTTTAACTTGTTGAAACGTACTTCAACTTGTAAAAAACGTAGTTTAACTTGTAAAAAACGTACTTTCACTTGTAAACAACGTACTTTAACTTGTCAATACGTAACTTTAACTTGTAAAAAACCTACTTTAACTTGTCAAAACATAAGTTGAAATTGTTAAAAACATACATTCACTTGTAAAAAACGTACTTTAACTTGTCAAAAATGTGGTTTAACTTGTAAAAAATACTTCAACTTGTAAAAAACGTATTTTAACATGTAAAAAGCCTACTTTAACTTGTCAAAACATAACTTTAATTTGTCAAAACGTAAGTTTAACTTGTTAAAAACGTAATTTAACTTGTCAGAACGTAACTTTAACTTATTAAAAACGTACTTTAACTTCTTAAAATGTAATTTTAATGTGTCAAAACGTAGCTTTACGTTGTTAAAACGTAACTTTAACTTGTAAAAAACGTACTTTAACTTGTAAAAAACTACTTTAACTTGTCAAAACGTAACTTTAACTTTTCAAAACGTAAGGTCAACTAGTTAAAAACATACATTTACTTGTAAAAAACATACTTTAACTTGTCAAAAATGTGGTTTAACTTGTAACAAATGTACTTTAACTTGTAAAAATGTACTTTAACTTGTAAAAAACGTACTTTAATTTGTAAAAAACCTACTTTAACTTTTCAAAACGTAACTTTAACTTGTCAAAACGTAAGTTTAAATTGTTAAAAACACACATTAACTTGAAAAACACGTACTTTAACTTCTCAAAAATATGGTTTAACTTGTAACTAATGTACTTTAACTTGTAAAAACGTACTTCAACTTGTAAAAAACGTACTTTAACTTGTAAAAAAAGTACTTCAACTTGTAAAACACTTGCTTTAATTTGTAAAAAACATACTTTAACTTGTAAAAAACGTATTTTAAAAGGTCAAAATGTAACTTTAACTTGTCAAAATGTAACTTTAACTTGTAAAAAACGTACTTTAACTTGTAAAAACCTACTTTAACTTGTAAAAACGTAACTTTAACTTGTCAAAAATGTGGTTTAACTTGTAACAAATGTACTTTAACTTGTAGAAACGTACTTCAACTTGTAAAAAACGTAGTTTAACTTGTAAAAAACGTACTTTAACTTTTAAAAAAAGTACTTCAACTTGTAAAACACTTGCTTTAATTTGTAAAAAACATACTTTAACTAGTAAAAAACGTATTTTAAAATGTCAAAATGTAACTTTAACTTGTCAAAATGTAACTTTAACTTGTAAAAAATGTAGTTTAACTTGTAAAAACCTACTTTAACTTGTAAAAACGTAACTTTAACTTGTCAAAAATGTGGTTTAACTTGTAACAAATGAACTTTAACTTGTAGAAACGTACTTCAACTTGTAAAACACTAGCTTTAATTTGTAAAAACCTACTTTAACTTGTAAAAACGTAACTTTAACTTGTCAAAAATGTGGTTTAACTTGTCAAAAACGTACTTTAACTTGTAAAAAAAGTACTTCAACTTGTAAAACACTTGCTTTAATTTGTAAAAAACATACTTTAACTTGTAAAAAACGTATTTTAAAATGTCAAAATGTAACTTTAACTTGTCAAAATGTAACTTTAACTTGTAAAAAACGTACTTGAAGTTGTAAAAACCTATTTTAACTTGTAAAAACGTAACTTTAACTTGTCAAAAATGTGGTTTAACTTGTAACAAATGTACTTTAACTTGTTGAAACGTACTTCAACTTGTAAAAAACGTAGTTTAACTTGTAAAAAACGTACTTTCACTTGTAAACAACGTACTTTAACTTGTCAATACGTAACTTTAACTTGTAAAAAACCTACTTTAACTTGTCAAAACATAAGTTGAAATTGTTAAAAACATACATTCACTTGTAAAAAACGTACTTTAACTTGTCAAAAATGTGGTTTAACTTGTAAAAAATACTTTAACTTGTAAAAAACGTATTTTAACATGTAAAAAGCCTACTTTAACTTGTCAAAACATAACTTTAATTTGTCAAAACGTAAGTTTAACTTGTTAAAAACGTAATTTAACTTGTCAAAACGTAACTTTAACTTATTAAAAACGTACTTTAACTTCTTAAAATGTAATTTTAATGTGTTAAAACGTAGCTTTACGTTGTTAAAACGTAAATTTAACTTGTAAAAAACGTACTTTAACTTGTAAAAAACTACTTTAACTTGTCAAAACGTAACTTTAACTTTTCAAAACATAAGTTCAACTAGTTAAAAACATACATTTACTTGTAAAAAACATACTTTAACTTGTCAAAAATGTGGTTTAACTTGTAACAAATGTACTTTAACTTGTAAAAATGTACTTTAACTTGTAAAAAACGTACTTTAATTTGTAAAAAACCTACTTTAACTTTTCAAAACGTAACTTTAACTTGTCAAAACATAAGTTTAAATTGTTAAGAACACACATTAACTTGAAAAACACGTACTTTAACTTCTCAAAAATATGGTTTAACTTGTAACTAATGTACTTTAAGTTGTAAAAACGTACTTCAACTTGTAAAAAACGTACTTTAACTTGTAAAAAAAGTACTTCAACTTGTAAAACACTTGCTTTAATTTGTAAAAAACATACTTTAACTTGTAAAAAACGTATTTTAAAAGGTCAAAATGTAACTTTAACTTGTCAAAATGTAACTTTAACTTGTAAAAAACGTACTTTAACTTGTAAAAACCTACTTTAACTTGTAAAAACGTAACTTTAACTTGTCAAAAATGTGGTTTAACTTGTAACAAATGAACTTTAACTTGTAGAAACGTACTTCAACTTGTAAAAAACGTAGTTTAACTTGTAAAAAACGTACTTTAACTTTTAAAAAAAGTACTTCAACTTGTAAAACACTTGCTTTAATTTGTAAAAAACATACTTTAACTAGTAAAAAACGTATTTTAAAATGTCAAAATGTAACTTTAACTTGTCAAAATGTAACTTTAACTTGTAAAAAATGTAGTTTAACTTGTAAAAACCTACTTTAACTTGTAAAAACGTAACTTTAACTTGTCAAAAATGTGGTTTAACTTGTAACAAATGAACTTTAACTTGTAGAAACGTACTTCAACTTGTAAAACACTTGCTTTAATTTGTAAAAACCTACTTTAACTTGTAAAAACGTAACTTTAACTTGTCAAAAATGTGGTTTAACTTGTCAAAAACGTACTTTAACTTTTAAAAAAAGTACTTCAACTTGTAAAACACTTGCTTTAATTTGTAAAAAACATACTTTAACTTGTAAAAAACGTATTTTAAAATGTCAAAATGTAACTTTAACTTGTCAAAATGTAACTTTAACTTGTAAAAAACGTACTTTAACTTGTAAAAACCTACTTTAACTTGTAAAAACGTAACTTTAACTTGTCAAAAATGTGGTTTAACTTGTAACAAATGTACTTTAACTTGTTGAAACGTACTTCAACTTGTAAAAAACGTAGTTTAACTTGTAAAAAACGTACTTTCACTTGTAAACAACGTACTTTAACTTGTCAATACGTAACTTTAACTTGTAAAAAACCTACTTTAACTTGTCAAAACATAAGTTGAAATTGTTAAAAACATACATTCACTTGTAAAAAACGTACTTTAACTTGTCAAAAATGTGGTTTAACTTGTAAAAAATACTTCAACTTGTAAAAAACGTATTTTAACATGTAAAAAGCCTACTTTAACTTGTCAAAACATAACTTTAATTTGTCAAAACGTAAGTTTAACTTGTTAAAAACGTAATTTAACTTGTCAAAACGTAACTTTAACTTATTAAAAACGTACTTTAACTTCTTAAAATGTAATTTTAATGTGTCAAAACGTAGCTTTACGTTGTTAAAACGTAAATTTAACTTGTAAAAAACGTACTTTAACTTGTAAAAAACTACTTTAACTTGTCAAAACGTAACTTTAACTTTTCAAAACGTAAGTTCAACTAGTTAAAAACATACATTTACTTGTAAAAAACATACTTTAACTTGTCAAAAATGTGGTTTAACTTGTAACAAATGTACTTTAACTTGTAAAAATGTACTTTAACTTGTAAAAAACGTACTTTAATTTGTAAAAAACCTACTTTAACTTTTCAAAACGTAACTTTAACTTGTCAAAACGTAAGTTTAAATTGTTAAGAACACACATTAACTTGAAAAACACGTACTTTAACTTCTCAAAAATATGGTTTAACTTGTAACTAATGTACTTTAACTTGTAAAAACGTATTTCAACTTGTAAAAAACGTACTTTAACTTGTAAAAAAAGTACTTCAACTTGTAAAACACTTGCTTTAATTTGTAAAAAACATACTTTAACTTGTAAAAAACGTATTTTAAAAGGTCAAAATGTAACTTTAACTTGTCAAAATGTAACTTTAACTTGTAAAAAACGTACTTTAACTTGTAAAAACCTACTTTAACTTGTAAAAACGTAACTTTAACTTGTCAAAAATGTGGTTTAACTTGTAACAAATGAACTTTAACTTGTAGAAACGTACTTCAACTTGTAAAAAACGTAGTTTAACTTGTAAAAAACGTACTTTAACTTTTAAAAAAAGTACTTCAACTTGTAAAACACTTGCTTTAATTTGTAAAAAACATACTTTAACTAGTAAAAAACGTATTTTAAAATGTCAAAATGTAACTTTAACTTGTCAAAATGTAACTTTAACTTGTAAAAAATGTAGTTTAACTTGTAAAAACCTACTTTAACTTGTAAAAACGTAACTTTAACTTATCAAAAATGTGGTTTAACTTGTAACAAATGTACTTTAACTTGTAGAAACGTACTTCAACTTGTAAAACACTAGCTTTAATTTGTAAAAACCTACTTTAACTTGTAAAAACGTAACTTTAACTTGTCAAAAATGTGGTTTAACTTGTCAAAAACGTACTTTAACTTGTAAAAAAAGTACTTCAACTTGTAAAACACTTGCTTTAATTTGTAAAAAACATACTTTAACTTGTAAAAAACGTATTTTAAAATGTCAAAATGTAACTTTAACTTGTCAAAATGTAACTTTAACTTGTAAAAAACGTACTTGAAGTTGTAAAAACCTACTTTAACTTGTAAAAACGTAACTTTAACTTGTCAAAAATGTGGTTTAACTTGTAACAAATGTACTTTAACTTGTAGAAACGTACTTCAACTTGTAAAAAACGTAGTTTAACTTGTAAAAAACGTACTTTCACTTGTAAACAACGTACTTTAACTTGTCAATACGTAACTTTAACTTGTAAAAAACCTACTTTAACTTGTCAAAACATAAGTTGAAATTGTTAAAAACATACATTCACTTGTAAAAAACGTACTTTAACTTGTCAAAAATGTGGTTTAACTTGTAAAAAATACTTCAACTTGTAAAAAACGTATTTTAACATGTAAAAAGCCTACTTTAACTTGTCAAAACATAACTTTAATTTGTCAAAACGTAAGTTTAACTTGTTAAAAACGTAATTTAACTTGTCAAAACGTAACTTTAACTTATTAAAAACGTACTTTAACTTCTTAAAATGTAATTTTAATGTGTCAAAACGTAGCTTTACGTTGTTAAAACGTAACTTTAACTTGTAAAAAACGTACTTTAACTTGTAAAAAACTACTTTAACTTGTCAAAACGTAACTTTAACTTTTCAAAACGTAAGTTCAACTAGTTAAAAACATACATTTACTTGTAAAAAACATACTTTAACTTGTCAAAAATGTGGTTTAACTTGTAACAAATGTACTTTAACTTGTAAAAATGTACTTTAACTTGTAAAAAACGTACTTTAATTTGTAAAAAACCTACTTTAACTTTTCAAAACGTAACTTTAACTTGTCAAAACGTAAGTTTAAATTGTTAAGAACACACATTAACTTGAAAAACACGTACTTTAACTTCTCAAAAATATGGTTTAACTTGTAACTAATGTACTTTAACTTGTAAAAACGTATTTCAACTTGTAAAAAACGTACTTTAACTTGTAAAAAAAGTACTTCAACTTGTAAAACACTTGCTTTAATTTGTAAAAAACATACTTTAACTTGTAAAAAACGTATTTTAAAAGGTCAAAATGTAACTTTAACTTGTCAAAATGTAACTTTAACTTGTAAAAAACGTACTTTAACTTGTAAAAACCTACTTTAACTTGTAAAAACGTAACTTTAACTTGTCAAAAATGTGGTTTAACTTGTAACAAATGAACTTTAACTTGTAGAAACGTACTTCAACTTGTAAAAAACGTAGTTTAACTTGTAAAAAACGTACTTTAACTTTTAAAAAAAGTACTTCAACTTGTAAAACACTTGCTTTAATTTGTAAAAAACATACTTTAACTAGTAAAAAACGTATTTTAAAATTTAAAAATGTAACTTTAACTTGTCAAAATGTAACTTTAACTTGTAAAAAATGTAGTTTAACTTGTAAAAACCTACTTTAACTCGTAAAAACGTAACTTTAACTTATCAAAAATGTGGTTTAACTTGTAACAAATGTACTTTAACTTGTAGAAACGTACTTCAACTTGTAAAACACTAGCTTTAATTTGTAAAAACCTACTTTAACTTGTAAAAACGTAACTTTAACTTGTCAAAAATGTGGTTTAACTTGTCAAAAACGTACTTTAACTTGTAAAAAAAGTACTTCAACTTGTAAAACACTTGCTTTAATTTGTAAAAAACATACTTTAACTTGTAAAAAACGTATTTGAAAATGTCAAAATGTAACTTTAACTTGTCAAAATGTAACTTTAACTTGTAAAAAACATACTTTAACTTGTAAAAACCTACTTTAACTTGTAAAAACGTAACTTTAACTTGTCAAAAATGTGGTTTAACTTGTAACAAATGTACTTTAACTTGTTGAAACGTACTTCAACTTGTAAAAAACGTAGTTTAACTTGTAAAAAACGTACTTTCACTTGTAAACAACGTACTTTAACTTGTCAATACGTAACTTTAACTTGTAAAAAACCTACTTTAACTTGTCAAAACATAAGTTGAAATTGTTAAAAACATACATTCACTTGTAAAAAACGTACTTTAACTTGTCAAAAATGTGGTTTAACTTGTAAAAAATACTTCAACTTGTAAAAAACGTATTTTAACATGTAAAAAGCCTACTTTAACTTGTCAAAACATAACTTTAATTTGTCAAAACGTAAGTTTAACTTGTTAAAAACGTAATTTAACTTGTCAAAACGTAACTTTAACTTATTAAAAACGTACTTTAACTTCTTAAAATGTAATTTTAATGTGTCAAAACGTAGCTTTACGTTGTTAAAACGTAAATTTAACTTGTAAAAAACGTACTTTAACTTGTAAAAAACTACTTTAACTTGTCAAAACGTAACTTTAACTTTTCAAAACGTAAGTTCAACTAGTTAAAAACATACATTAACTTGTAAAAAACATACTTTAACTTGTCAAAAATGTGGTTTAACTTGTAACAAATGTACTTTAACTTGTAAAAATGTACTTTAACTTGTAAAAACCGTACTTTAATTTGTAAAAAACCTACTTTAACTTTTCAAAACGTAACTTTAACTTGTCAAAACGTAAGTTTAAATTGTTAAGAACACACATTAACTTGAAAAACACGTACTTTAACTTCTCAAAAATATGGTTTAACTTGTAACTAATGTACTTTAACTTGTAAAAACGTATTTCAACTTGTAAAAAACGTACTTTAACTTGTAAAAAAAGTACTTCAACTTGTAAAACACTTGCTTTAATTTGTAAAAAACATACTTTAACTTGTAAAAAACGTATTTTAAAAGGTCAAAATGTAACTTTAACTTGTCAAAATGTAACTTTAACTTGTAAAAAACGTACTTTAACTTGTAAAAACCTACTTTAACTTGTAAAAACGTAACTTTAACTTGTAAAAAACCTACTTTAACTTGTCAAAACATAAGTTGAAATTGTTAAAAACATACATTCACTTGTAAAAAACGTACTTTAACTTGTCAAAAATGTGGTTTAACTTGTAAAAAATACTTCAACTTGTAAAAAACGTATTTTAACATGTAAAAAGCCTACTTTAACTTGTCAAAACATAACTTTAATTTGTCAAAACGTAAGTTTAACTTGTTAAAAACGTAATTTAACTTGTCAAAACGTAACTTTAACTTATTAAAAACGTACTTTAACTTCTTAAAATGTAATTTTAATGTGTCAAAACGTAGCTTTACGTTGTTAAAACGTAAATTTAACTTGTAAAAAACGTACTTTAACTTGTAAAAAACTACTTTAACTTGTCAAAACGTAACTTTAACTTTTCAAAACGTAAGTTCAACTAGTTAAAAACATACATTAACTTGTAAAAAACATACTTTAACTTGTCAAAAATGTGGTTTAACTTGTAACAAATGTACTTTAACTTGTAAAAATGTACTTTAACTTGTAAAAAACGTACTTTAATTTGTAAAAAACCTACTTTAACTTTTCAAAACGTAACTTTAACTTGTCAAAACGTAAGTTTAAATTGTTAAGAACACACATTAACTTGAAAAACACGTACTTTAACTTCTCAAAAATATGGTTTAACTTGTAACTAATGTACTTTAACTTGTAAAAACGTATTTCAACTTGTAAAAAACGTACTTTAACTTGTAAAAAAAGTACTTCAACTTGTAAAACACTTGCTTTAATTTGTAAAAAACATACTTTAACTTGTAAAAAACGTATTTTAAAATGTCAAAATGTAACTTTAACTTGTCAAAATGTAACTTTAACTTGAAAAAAACGTACTTTAACTTGTAAAAACCTACTTTAACTTGTAAAAACGTAACTTTAACTTGTCAAAAATGTGGTTTAACTTGTAACAAATGTACTTTAACTTGTTGAAACGTACTTCTACTTGTAAAAAAACGTTGTTTAACTTGTAAAAAACGTACTTTCACTTGTAAACAACGTACTTTAACTTGTCAATACGTAACTTTAACTTGTAAAAAACCTACTTTAACTTGTCAAAACATAAGTTTAAATTGTTAAAAACATACATTCTCTTGTAAAAAACGTACTTTAACTTGTCAAAAATGTGGTTTAACTTGTAAAAAATACTTCAACTTGTAAAAAACGTATTTTAACATGTAAAAAGCCTACTTTAACTTGTCAAAACATAACTTTAATTTGTCAAAACGTAAGTTTAACTTGTTAAAAACGTAATTTAACTTGTCAAAACGTAACTTTAACTTATTAAAAACGTACTTTAACTTCTTAAAATGTAATTTTAATGTGTCAAAACGTAGCTTTACGTTGTTAAAACGTAACTTTAACTTGTAAAAAACGTACTTTAACTTGTAAAAAACTACTTTAACTTGTCAAAACGTAACTTTAACTTTTCAAAACGTAAGTTCAACTAGTTAAAAACATACATTAACTTGTAAAAAACATACTTTAACTTGTCAAAAATGTGGTTTAACTTGTAACAAATGTACTTTAACTTGTAAAAATGTACTTTAACTTGTAAAAAACGTACTTTAATTTGTAAAAAACCTACTTTAACTTTTCAAAACGTAACTTTAACATGTCAAAACGTAAGTTTAAATTATTAAGAACACACATTAACTTGAAAAACACGTACTTTAACTTCTCAAAAATAAGGTTTAACTTGTAACTAATGTACTTTAACTTGTAAAAACGTACTTCAACTTGTAAAAAACGTACTTTAACTTGTAAAAAAAGTACTTCAACTTGTGAAACACTTGCTTTAATTTGTAAAAAACATACTTTAACTTGTAAAAAACGTATTTTAAAAGGTCTAAATGTAACTTTAACTTGTCAATACGTAACTTTAACTTGTAAAAAACCTACTTTAACTTGTCAAAATATAAGTTTAAATTGTTAAAAACATACATTCACTTGTAAAAAACATACTTTAACTTGTCAAAAATGAGGCTTAACTTGTAAAAACATACTTCAACTTGTAAAAAACGTATTTTAATATGTAAAAAACCTACTTTAACTTGTCAAAACATAACTTTAATTTGTCAAAACGTAAGTTTAACTTGTTAAAAACGTAATTTAACTTGTCAAAACGTAACTTTAACTTATTAAAAACGTACTTTAACTTCTCAAAATGTAATTTTAATGTGTCAAAACGTAGCTTTACGTTGTTAAAACGTAACTTTAACTTGTAAAAAACGTACTTTAACTTGTAAAAAACTACTTTAACTTGTCAAAACGTAACTTTAACTTTTCAAAACGTAAGTTCAACTAGTTAAAAACATACATTAACTTGTAAAAAACGTACTTTAACTTGTCAAAAATGTGGTTTAACTTGTAACAAATGTACTTTAACTTGTAAAAATGTACTTTAACTTGTAAAAAACGTACTTTAATTTGTAAAAAACCTACTTTAACTTTTCAAAACGTAACTTTAACTTGTCAAAACGTAACTTTAAATTGTTAAGAACACACATTAACTTGAAAAACACGTACTTTAACTTCTCAAAAATGTGGTTTAACTTGTAACTAATGTACTTTAACTTGTAAAAACGTACTTCAACTTGTAAAAAACGTACTTTAACTTGTAAAAAAAGTACTTCAACTTGTAAAACACTTGCTTTAATTTGTAAAAAACATACTTTAACTTGTAAAAAACGTATTTTAAAAGGTCAAAATGTAACTTTAACTTGTCAAAATGTAACTTTAACTTGTAAAAAACGTACTTTAACTTGTAAAAACCTACTTTAACTTGTAAAAACGTAACTTTAACTTGTCAAAAATGTGGTTTAACTTGTAACAAATGTACTTTAACTTGTAGAAACGTACTTCAACTTGTAAAAAACGTAGTTTAACTTGTAAAAAACGTACTTTCACTTTTAAACAACGTACTTTAACTTGTCAATACGTAACTTTAACTTGTAAAAAACCTACTTTAACTTGTCAAAACATAAGTTTAAATTGTTAAAAACATACATTCACTTGTAAAAAACATACTTTAACTTGTCAAAAATGAGGTTTAACTTGTAAACACATACTTCAACTTGTAAAAAACGTATTTTAATATGTAAAAAACCTACTTTAACTTGTCAAAACATAACTTTAATTTGTCAAAACGTAAGTTTAACTTGTTAAAAACGTAATTTAACTTGTCAAAACGTAACTTTAACTTATTAAAAACGTACTTTAACTTCTCAAAATGTAATTTTAATGTGTCAAAACGTAGCTTTACGTTGTTAAAACGTAACTTTAACTTGTAAAAAACGTACTTTAACTTGTAAAAAACTACTTTAACTTGTCAAAACGTAACTTTAACTTTTCAAAACGTAAGTTCAACTAGTTAAAAACATACATTAACTTGTAAAAAACATACTTTAACTTGTCAAAAATGTGGTTTAACTTGTAACAAATGTACTTTAACTTGTAAAAATGTACTTTAACTTGTAAAAAACGTACTTTAATTTGTAAAAAACCTACTTTAACTTTTCAAAACGTAACTTTAACATGTCAAAACGTAAGTTTAAATTATTAAGAACACACATTAACTTGAAAAAAACGTACTTTAACTTCTCAAAAATATGGTTTAACTTGTAACTAATGTACTTTAACTTGTAAAAACGTACTTCAACTTGTAAAAAACGTACTTTAACTTGTAAAAAAAGTACTTCAACTTGTGAAACACTTGCTTTAATTTGTAAAAAACATACTTTAACTTGTAAAAAACGTATTTTAAAAGGTCAAAATGTAACTTTAACTTGTCAATACGTAACTTTAACTTGTAAAAAACCTACTTTAACTTGTCAAAACATAAGTTTAAATTGTTAAAAACATACATTCACTTGTAAAAAACATACTTTAACTTGTCAAAAATGAGGCTTAACTTGTAAAAACATACTTCAACTTGTAAAAAACGTATTTTAATATGTAAAAAACCTACTTTAACTTGTCAAAACATAACTTTAATTTGTCAAAACGTAAGTTTAACTCGTTAAATACGTAATTTAACTTGTCAAAACGTAACTTTAACTTATTAAAAACGTACTTTAACTTCTCAAAATGTAATTTTAATGTGTCAAAACGTAGCTTTACGTTGTTAAAACGTAACTTTAACTTGTAAAAAACGTACTTTAACTTGTAAAAAACTACTTTAACTTGTCAAAACGTAACTTTAACTTTTCAAAACGTAAGTTCAACTAGTTAAAAACATACATTAACTTGTAAAAAACATACTTTAACTTGTCAAAAATGTGGTTTAACTTGTAACAAATGTACTTTAACTTGTAAAAATGTACTTTAACTTGTAAAAAACGTACTTTAATTTGTAAAAAACCTACTTTAACTTTTCAAAACGTAACTTTAACATGTCAAAACGTAAGTTTAAATTATTAAGAACACACATTAACTTGAAAAACACGTACTTTAACTTCTCAAAAATATGGTTTAACTTGTAACTAATGTACTTTAACTTGTAAAAACGTACTTCAACTTGTAAAAAACGTACTTTAACTTGTAAAAAAAGTACTTCAACTTGTGAAACACTTGCTTTAATTTGTAAAAAACATACTTTAACTTGTAAAAAACGTATTTTAAAAGGTCAAAATGTAACTTTAACTTGTCAATACGTAACTTTAACTTGTAAAAAACCTACTTTAACTTGTCAAAACATAAGTTTAAATTGTTAGAAACATACATTCACTTGTAAAAAACATACTTTAACTTGTCAAAAATGAGGCTTAACTTGTAAAAACATACTTCAACTTGTAAAAAACGTATTTTAATATGTAAAAAACCTACTTTAACTTGTCAAAACATAACTTTAATTTGTCAAAACGTAAGTTTAACTTGTTAAAAACGTAATTTAACTTGTCAAAACGTAACTTTAACTTATTAAAAACGTACTTTAACTTCTCAAAATGTAATTTTAATGTGTCAAAACGTAGCTTTACGTTGTTAAAACGTAACTTTAACTTGTAAAAAACGTACTTTAACTTGTAAAAAACTACTTTAACTTGTCAAAACGTAACTTTAACTTTTCAAAACGTAAGTTCAACTAGTTAAAAACATACATTAACTTGTAAAAAACGTACTTTAACTTGTCAAAAATGTGGTTTAACTTGTAACAAATGTACTTTAACTTGTAAAAATGTACTTTAACTTGTAAAAAACGTACTTTAATTTGTAAAAAACCTACTTTAACTTTTCAAAACGTAACTTTAACTTGTCAAAACGTAAGTTTAAATTATTAAGAACACACATTAACTTGAAAAACACGTACTTTAACTTCTCAAAAATATGGTTTAACTTGTAACTAATGTACTTTAACTTGTAAAAACGTACTTCAACTTGTAAAAAACGTACTTTAACTTGTAAAAAAAGTACTTCAACTTGTAAAACACTTGCTTTAATTTGTAAAAAACATACTTTAACTTGTAAAAAACGTATTTTAAAAGGTCAAAATGTAACTTTAACTTGTCAAATTGTAACTTTAACTTGTAAAAAACGTACTTTAACTTGTAAAAACCTACTTTAACTTGTAAAAACGTAACTTTAACTTGTCAAAAATGTGGTTTAACTTGTAACAAATGTACTTTAACTTGTAGAAACGTACTTCAATTTGTAAAAAACGTAGTTTAACTTGTAAAAAACGTACTTTCACTTTTAAACAACGTACTTTAACTTGTCAATACGTAACTTGAACTTGTAAAAAACCTACTTTAACTTGTCAAAACATAAGTTTAAATTGTTAAAAACATACATTCACTTGTAAAAAACATACTTTAACTTGTCAAAAATGAGGCTTAACTTGTAAAAACATACTTCAACTTGTAAAAAACGTATTTTAATATGTAAAAAACCTACTTTAACTTGTCAAAACATAACTTTAATTTGTCAAAACGTAAGTTTAACTTGTTAAAAACGTAATTTAACTTGTCAAAACGTAACTTTAACTTATTAAAAACGTACTTTAACTTCTCAAAATGTAATTTTAATGTGTCAAAACGTAGCTTTACGTTGTTAAAACGTAACTTTAACTTGTAAAAAACGTACTTTAACTTGTAAAAAATTACTTTAACTTGTCAAAACGTAACTTTAACTTTTCAAAACGTAAGTTCAACTAGTTAAAAACATACATTAACTTGTAAAAAACGTACTTTAACTTGTCAAAAATGTGGTTTAACTTGTAACAAATGTACTTTAACTTGTAAAAATGTACTTTAACTTGTAAAAAACGTACTTTAATTTGTAAAAAACCTACTTTAACTTTTCAAAACGTAACTTTAACTTGTCAAAACGTAAGTTTAAATTATTAAGAACACACATTAACTTGAAAAACACGTACTTTAACTTCTCAAAAATATGGTTTAACTTGTAACTAATGTACTTTAACTTGTAAAAACGTACTTCAACTTGTAAAAAACGTACTTTAACTTGTAAAAAAAGTACTTCAACTTGTAAAACACTTGCTTTAATTTGTAAAAAACATACTTTAACTTGTAAAAAACGTATTTTAAAAGGTCAAAATGTAACTTTAACTTGTCAAATTGTAACTTTAACTTGTAAAAAACATACTTTAACTTGTAAAAACCTACTTTAACTTGTAAAAACGTAACTTTAACTTGTCAAAAATGTGGTTTAACTTGTAACAAATGTACTTTAACTTGTAGAAACGTACTTCAATTTGTAAAAAACGTAGTTTAACTTGTAAAAAACGTACTTTCACTTTTAAACAACGTACTTTAACTTGTCAATACGTAACTTTAACTTGTAAAAAACATACTTTAACTTGTCAAAACATAAGTTTAAATTGTTAAAAACATACATTCACTTGTAAAAAACATACTTTAACTTGTCAAAAATGAGGCTTAACTTGTAAAAACATACTTCAACTTGTAAAAAAACGTATTTTAATATGTAAAAAACCTACTTTAACTTGTCAAAACATAACTTTAATTTGTCAAAACGTAAGTTTAACTTGTTAAATACGTAATTTAACTTGTCAAAACGTAACTTTAACTTATAAAAAACGTACTTTAACTTCTCAAAATGTAATTTTAATGTGTCAAAACGTAGCTTTACGTTGTTAAAACGTAACTTTAACTTGTAAAAAACGTACTTTAACTTGTAAAAAACTACTTTAACTTGTCAAAACGTAACTTTAACTTTTCAAAACGTAAGTTCAACTAGTTAAAAACATACATTAACTTGTAAAAAACATACTTTAACTTGTCAAAAATGTGGTTTAACTTGTAACAAATGTACTTTAACTTGTAAAAATGTACTTTAACTTGTAAAAAACGTACTTTAATTTGTAAAAAACCTACTTTAACTTTTCAAAACGTAACTTTAACTTGTCAAAACGTAAGTTTAAATTATTAAGAACACACATTAACTTGAAAAACACGTACTTTAACTTCTCAAAAATATGGTTTAACTTGTAACTAATGTACTTTAACTTGTAAAAACGTACTTCAACTTGTAAAAAACGTACTTTAACTTGTAAAAAAAGTACTTCAACTTGTAAAACACTTGCTTTAATTTGTAAAAAACATACTTTAACTTGTAAAAAACGTATTTTAAAAGGTCAAAATGTAACTTTAACTTGTCAAATTGTAACTTTAACTTGTAAAAAACATACTTTAACTTGTAAAAACCTACTTTAACTTGTAAAAACGTAACTTTAACTTGTCAAAAATGTGGTTTAACTTGTAACAAATGTACTTTAACTTGTAGAAACGTACTTCAATTTGTAAAAAACGTAGTTTAACTTGTAAAAAACGTACTTTCACTTTTAAACAACGTACTTTAACTTGTCAATACGTAACTTTAACTTGTAAAAAACATACTTTAACTTGTAAAAAACGTATTTTAAAAGGTCAAAATGTAACTTTAACTTGTCAAATTGTAACTTTAACTTGTAAAAAACGTACTTTAACTTGTAAAAACCTACTTTAACTTGTAAAAACGTAACTTTAACTTGTCAAAAATGTGGTTTAACTTGTAACAAATGTACTTTAACTTGTAGAAACGTACTTCAATTTGTAAAAAACGTAGTTTAACTTGTAAAAAACGTACTTTCACTTTTAAACAACGTACTTTAACTTGTCAATACGTAACTTTAACTTGTAAAAAACCTACTTTAACTTGTCAAAACATAAGTTTAAATTGTTAAAAACATACATTCACTTGTAAAAAACATACTTTAACTTGTCAAAAATGAGGCTTAACTTGTAAAAACATACTTCAACTTGTAAAAAACGTATTTTAACATGTAAAAAACCTACTTTAACTTGTCAAAACATAACTTTAATTTGTCAAAACGTAAGTTTAACTTGTTAAAAACGTAATTTAACTTGTCAAAACGTAACTTTAACTTATTAAAAACGTACTTTAACTTCTCAAAATGTAATTTTAATGTGTCAAAACGTAGCTTTACGTTGTTAAAACGTAACTTTAACTTGTAAAAAACGTACTTTAACTTGTAAAAAACTACTTTAACTTGTCAAAACGTAACTTTAACTTTTCAAAACGTAAGTTCAACTAGTTAAAAACATACATTAACTTGTAAAAAACATACTTTAACTTGTCAAAAATGTGGTTTAACTTGTAACAAATGTACTTTAACTTGTAAAAATGTACTTTAACTTGTAAAAAACGTACTTTAATTTGTAAAAAACCTACTTTAACTTTTCAAAACGTAACTTTAACTTGTCAAAACGTAAGTTTAAATTATTAAGAACACACATTAACTTGAAAAACACGTACTTTAACTTCTCAAAAATATGGTTTAACTTGTAACTAATGTACTTTAACTTGTAAAAACGTACTTCAACTTGTAAAAAACGTACTTTAACTTGTAAAAAAAGTACTTCAACTTGTAAAACACTTGCTTTAATTTGTAAAAAACATACTTTAACTTGTAAAAAACGTATTTTAAAAGGTCAAAATGTAACTTTAACTTGTCAAATTGTAACTTTAACTTGTAAAAAACATACTTTAACTTGTAAAAACCTACTTTAACTTGTAAAAACGTAACTTTAACTTGTCAAAAATGTGGTTTAACTTGTAACAAATGTACTTTAACTTGTAGAAAAGTACTTCAATTTGTAAAAAACGTAGTTTAACTTGTAAAAAACGTACTTTCACTTTTAAACAACGTACTTTAACTTGTCAATACGTAACTTTAACTTGTAAAAAACATACTTTAACTTGTCAAAACATAAGTTTAAATTGTTAAAAACATACATTCACTTGTAAAAAACATACTTTAACTTGTCAAAAATGAGGCTTAACTTGTAAAAACATACTTCAACTTGTAAAAAAACGTATTTTAATATGTAAAAAACCTACTTTAACTTGTCAAAACATAACTTTAATTTGTCAAAACGTAAGTTTAACTTGTTAAATACGTAATTTAACTTGTCAAAACGTAACTTTAACTTATTAAAAACGTACTTTAACTTCTCAAAATGTAATTTTAATGTGTCAAAACGTAGCTTTACGTTGTTAAAACGTAACTTTAACTTGTAAAAAACGTACTTTAACTTGTAAAAAACTACTTTAACTTGTCAAAACGTAACTTTAACTTTTCAAAACGTAAGTTCAACTAGTTAAAAACATACATTAACTTGTAAAAAACATACTTTAACTTGTCAAAAATGTGGTTTAACTTGTAACAAATGTACTTTAACTTGTAAAAATGTACTTTAACTTGTAAAAAACGTACTTTAATTTGTAAAAAACCTACTTTAACTTTTCAAAACGTAACTTTAACTTGTCAAAACGTAAGTTTAAATTATTAAGAACACACATTAACTTGAAAAACACGTACTTTAACTTCTCAAAAATATGGTTTAACTTGTAACTAATGTACTTTAACTTGTAAAAACGTACTTCAACTTGTAAAAAACGTACTTTAACTTGTAAAAAAAGTACTTCAACTTGTAAAACACTTGCTTTAATTTGTAAAAAACATACTTTAACTTGTAAAAAACGTATTTTAAAAGGTCAAAATGTAACTTTAACTTGTCAAAATGTAACTTTAACTTGTAAAAAACGTACTTTAACTTGTAAAAACCGACTTTAACTTGTAAAAACGTAACTTTAACTTGTCAAAAATGTGGTTTACCTTGTAACAAATGTACTTTAACTTGTAGAAACGTACTTCAACTTGTAAAAAACGTAGTTTAACTTGTAAAAAACGTACTTTCACTTTTAAACAACGTACTTTAACTTGTCAATACGTAACTTTAACTTGTAAAAAACCTACTTTAACTTGTCAAAACATAAGTTTAAATTGTTAAAAACATACATTCACTTGTAAAAAACATACTTTAACTTGTCAAAAATGAGGTTTAACTTGTAAAAACATACTTCAACTTGTAAAAAACATATTTTAATATGTAAAAAACCTACTTTAACTTGTCAAAACATAACTTTAATTTGTCAAAACGTAAGTTTAACTTGTTAAAAACGTAATTTAACTTGTCAAAACGTAACTTTAACTTATTAAAAACGTACTTTAACTTCTCAAAATGTAATTTTAATGTGTCAAAACGTAGCTTTACGTTGTTAAAACGTAACTTTAACTTGTAAAAAACGTACTTTAACTTGTAAAAAACTACTTTAACTTGTCAAAACGTAACTTTAACTTTTCAAAACGTAAGTTCAACTAGTTAAAAACATACATTAACTTGTAAAAAACATACTTTAACTTGTCAAAAATGTGGTTTAACTTGTAACAAATGTACTTTAACTTGTAAAAATGTACTTTAACTTGTAAAAAACGTACTTTAATTTGTAAAAAACCTACTTTAACTTGTCAAAACGTAACTTTAACTTGTCAAAACGTAAGTTTAAATTATTAAGAACACACATTAACTTGAAAAACACGTACTTTAACTTCTCAAAAATATGGTTTAACTTGTAACTAATGTACTTTAACTTGTAAAAACGTACTTCCACTTGTAAAAAACGTACTTTAACTTGTAAAAAAAGTACTTCAACTTGTAAAACACTTGCTTTAATTTGTAAAAAACATACTTTAACTTGTAAAAAACGTATTTTAAAAGGTCAAAATGTAACTTTAACTTGTCAAATTGTAACTTTAACTTGTAAAAAACATACTTTAACTTGTAAAAACCTACTTTAACTTGTAAAAACGTAACTTTAACTTGTCAAAAATGTGGTTTAACTTGTAACAAATGTACTTTAACTTGTAGAAACGTACTTCAACTTGTAAAAAACGTAGTTTAACTTGTAAAAAACGTACTTTCACTTTTAAACAACGTACTTTAACTTGTCAATACGTAACTTTAACTTGTAAAAAACCTACTTTAACTTGTCAAAACATAAGTTTAAATTGTTAAAAACATACATTCACTTGTAAAAAACATACTTTAACTTGTCAAAAATGAGGTTTAACTTGTAAAAACATACTTCAACTTGTAAAAAACGTATTTTAACATGTAAAAAACCTACTTTAACTTGTCAAAACATAACTTTAATTTGTCAAAACGTAAGTTTAACTTGTTAAAAACGTAATTTAACTTGTCAAAACGTAACTTTAACTTATTAAAAACGTACTTTAACTTCTCAAAATGTAATTTTAATGTGTCAAAACGTAGCTTTACGTTGTTAAAACGTAACTTTAACTTGTAAAAAACGTACTTTAACTTGTAAAAAACTACTTTAACTTGTCAAAACGTAACTTTAACTTTTCAAAACGTAAGTTCAACTAGTTAAAAACATACATTAACTTGTAAAAAACGTACTTTAACTTGTCAAAAATGTGGTTTAACTTGTAACAAATGTACTTTAACTTGTAAAAATGTACTTTAACTTGTAAAAAACGTACTTTAATTTGTAAAAAACCTACTTTAACTTTTCAAAACGTAACTTTAACTTGTCAAAACGTAAGTTTAAATTATTAAGAACACACATTAACTTGAAAAACACGTACTTTAACTTCTCAAAAATATGGTTTAACTTGTAACTAATGTACTTTAACTTGTAAAAACGTACTTCAACTTGTAAAAAACGTACTTTAACTTGTAAAAAAAGTACTTCAACTTGTAAAACACTTGCTTTAATTTGTAAAAAACATACTTTAACTTGTAAAAAACGTATTTTAAAAGGTCAAAATGTAACTTTAACTTGTCAAATTGTAACTTTAACTTGTAAAAAACATACTTTAACTTGTAAAAACCTACTTTAACTTGTAAAAACGTAACTTTAACTTGTCAAAAATGTGGTTTAACTTGTAACAAATGTACTTTAACTTGTAGAAACGTACTTCAATTTGTAAAAAACGTAGTTTAACTTGTAAAAAACGTACTTTCACTTTTAAACAACGTACTTTAACTTGTCAATACGTAACTTTAACTTGTAAAAAACATACTTTAACTTGTCAAAACATAAGTTTAAATTGTTAAAAACATACATTCACTTGTAAAAAACATACTTTAACTTGTCAAAAATGAGGCTTAACTTGTAAAAACATACTTCAACTTGTAAAAAAACGTATTTTAATATGTAAAAAACCTACTTTAACTTGTCAAAACATAACTTTAATTTGTCAAAACGTAAGTTTAACTTGTTAAATACGTAATTTAACTTGTCAAAACGTAACTTTAACTTATTAAAAACGTACTTTAACTTCTTAAAATGTAATTTTAATGTGTCAAAACGTAGCTTTACGTTGTTAAAACGTAACTTTAACTTGTAAAAAACGTACTTTAACTTGTAAAAAACTACTTTAACTTGTCAAAACGTAACTTTAACTTTTCAAAACGTAAGTTCAACTAGTTAAAAACATACATTAACTTGTAAAAAACGTACTTTAACTTGTCAAAAATGTGGTTTAACTTGTAACAAATGTACTTTAACTTGTAAAAATGTACTTTAACTTGTAAAAAACGTACTTTAATTTGTAAAAAACCTACTTTAACTTTTCAAAACGTAACTTTAACTTGTCAAAACGTAAGTTTAAATTATTAAGAACACACATTAACTTGAAAAACACGTACTTTAACTTCTCAAAAATATGGTTTAACTTGTAACTAATGTACTTTAACTTGTAAAAACGTACTTCAACTTGTAAAAAACGTACTTTAACTTGTAAAAAAAGTACTTCAACTTGTAAAACACTTGCTTTAATTTGTAAAAAACATACTTTAACTTGTAAAAAACGTATTTTAAAAGGTCAAAATGTAACTTTAACTTGTCAAAATGTAACTTTAACTTGTAAAAAACGTACTTTAACTTGTAAAAACCTACTTTAACTTGTAAAAACGTAACTTTAACTTGTCAAAAATGTGGTTTACCTTGTAACAAATGTACTTTAACTTGTAGAAACGTACTTCAACTTGTAAAAAACGTAGTTTAACTTGTAAAAAACGTACTTTCACTTTTAAACAACGTACTTTAACTTGTCAATACGTAACTTTAACTTGTAAAAAACCTACTTTAACTTGTCAAAACATAAGTTTAAATTGTTAAAAACATACATTCACTTGTAAAAAACATACTTTAACTTGTCAAAAATGAGGTTTAACTTGTAAACACATACTTCAACTTGTAAAAAACGTATTTTAACATGTAAAAAACCTACTTTAACTTGTCAAAACATAACTTTAATTTGTCAAAACGTAAGTTTAACTTGTTAAAAACGTAATTTAACTTGTCAAAACGTAACTTTAACTTATTAAAAACGTACTTTAACTTCTCAAAATGTAATTTTAATGTGTCAAAACGTAGCTTTACGTTGTTAAAACGTAACTTTAACTTGTAAAAAACGTACTTTAACTTGTAAAAAACTACTTTAACTTGTCAAAACGTAACTTTAACTTTTCAAAACGTAAGTTCAACTAGTTAAAAACATACATTAACTTGTAAAAAACGTACTTTAACTTGTCAAAAATGTGGTTTAACTTGTAACAAATGTACTTTAACTTGTAAAAATGTACTTTAACTTGTAAAAAACGTACTTTAATTTGTAAAAAACCTACTTTAACTTGTCAAAACGTAACTTTAACTTGTCAAAACGTAAGTTTAAATTATTAAGAACACACATTAACTTGAAAAACACGTACTTTAACTTCTCAAAAATATGGTTTAACTTGTAACTAATGTACTTTAACTTGTAAAAACGTACTTCCACTTGTAAAAAACGTACTTTAACTTGTAAAAAAAGTACTTCAACTTGTAAAACACTTGCTTTAATTTGTAAAAAACATACTTTAACTTGTAAAAAACGTATTTTAAAAGGTCAAAATGTAACTTTAACTTGTCAAATTGTAACTTTAACTTGTAAAAAACATACTTTAACTTGTAAAAACCTACTTTAACTTGTAAAAACGTAACTTTAACTTGTCAAAAATGTGGTTTAACTTGTAACAAATGTACTTTAACTTGTAGAAACGTACTTCAATTTGTAAAAAACGTAGTTTAACTTGTAAAAAACGTACTTTCACTTTTAAACAACGTACTTTAACTTGCCAATACGTAACTTTAACTTGTAAAAAACCTACTTTAACTTGTCAAAACATAAGTTTAAATTGTTAAAAACATACATTCACTTGTAAAAAACATACTTTAACTTGTCAAAAATGAGGCTTAACTTGTAAAAACATACTTCAACTTGTAAAAAACGTATTTTAATATGTAAAAAACCTACTTTAACTTGTCAAAACATAACTTTAATTTGTCAAAACGTAAGTTTAACTTGTTAAATACGTAATTTAACTTGTCAAAACGTAACTTTAACTTATTAAAAACGTACTTTAACTTCTCAAAATGTAATTTTAATGTGTCAAAACGTAGATTTACGTTGTTAAAACGTAACTTTAACTTGTAAAAAACGTACTTTAACTTGTAAAAAACTACTTTAACTTGTCAAAACGTAACTTTAACTTTTCAAAACGTAAGTTCAACTAGTTAAAAACATACTTTAACTTGTCAAAAATGTGGTTTAACTTGTAACAAATGTACTTTAACTTGTAAAAATGTACTTTAACTTGTAAAAAACGTACTTTAATTTGTAAAAAACCTACTTTAACTTTTCAAAACGTAACTTTAACTTGTCAAAACGTAAGTTTAAATTATTAAGAACACACATTAACTTGAAAAACACGTACTTTAACTTCTCAAAAATATGGTTTAACTTGTAACTAATGTACTTTAACTTGTAAAAACGTACTTCAACTTGTAAAAAACGTACTTTAACTTGTAAAAAAAGTACTTCAACTTGTAAAACACTTGCTTTAATTTGTAAAAAACATACTTTAACTTGTAAAAAACGTATTTTAAAAGGTCAAAATGTAACTTTAACTTGTCAAAATGTAACTTTAACTTGTAAAAAACGTACTTTAACTTGTAAAAACCTACTTTAACTTGTAAAAACGTAACTTTAACTTGTCAAAAATGTGGTTTAACTTGTAACAAATGTACTTTAACTTGTAGAAACGTACTTCAACTTGTAAAAAACGTAGTTTAACTTGTAAAAAACGTACTTTCACTTTTAAACAACGTACTTTAACTTGTCAATACGTAACTTTAACTTGTAAAAAACCTACTTTAACTTGTCAAAACATAAGTTTAAATTGTTAAAAACATACATTCACTTGTAAAAAACATACTTTAACTTGTCAAAAATGAGGCTTAACTTGTAAAAACATACTTCAACTTGTAAAAAACGTATTTTAATATGTAAAAAACCTACTTTAACTTGTCAAAACATAACTTTAATTTGTCAAAACGTAAGTTTAACTTGTTAAATACGTAATTTAACTTGTCAAAACGTAACTTTAACTTATTAAAAACGTACTTTAACTTCTCAAAATGTAATTTTAATGTGTCAAAACGTAGCTTTACGTTGTTAAAACGTAACTTTAACTTGTAAAAAACGTACTTTAACTTGTAAAAAACTACTTTAACTTGTCAAAACGTAACTTTAACTTTTCAAAACGTAAGTTCAACTAGTTAAAAACATACATTAACTTGTAAAAAACATACTTTAACTTGTCAAAAATGTGGTTTAACTTGTAACAAATGTACTTTAACTTGTAAAAATGTACTTTAACTTGTAAAAAACGTACTTTAATTTGTAAAAAACCTACTTTAACTTTTCAAAACGTAACTTTAACTTGTCAAAACGTAAGTTTAAATTATTAAGAACACACATTAACTTGAAAAACACGTACTTTAACTTCTCAAAAATATGGTTTAACTTGTAACTAATGTACTTTAACTTGTAAAAACGTACTTCAACTTGTAAAAAATGTACTTTAACTTGTAAAAAAAGTACTTCAACTTGTAAAACACTTGCTTTAATTTGTAAAAAACATACTTTAACTTGTAAAAAACGTATTTTAAAAGGTCAAAATGTAACTTTAACTTGTCAAAATGTAACTTTAACTTGTAAAAAACATACTTTAACTTGTAAAAACCTACTTTAACTTGTAAAAACGTAACTTTAACTTGTCAAAAATGTGGTTTAACTTGTAACAAATGTACTTTAACTTGTAGAAACGTACTTCAATTTGTAAAAAACGTAGTTTAACTTGTAAAAAACGTACTTTCACTTTTAAACAACGTACTTTAACTTGTCAATACGTAACTTTAACTTGTAAAAAACCTACTTTAACTTGTCAAAACATAAGTTTAAATTGTTAAAAACATACATTCACTTGTAAAAAACATACTTTAACTTGTCAAAAATGAGGCTTAACTTGTAAAAACATACTTCAACTTGTAAAAAACGTATTTTAATATGTAAAAAACCTACTTTAACTTGTCAAAACATAACTTTAATTTGTCAAAACGTAAGTTTAACTTGTTAAATACGTAATTTAACTTGTCAAAACGTAACTTTAACTTATTAAAAACGTACTTTAACTTCTTAAAATGTAATTTTAATGTGTCAAAACGTAGCTTTACGTTGTTAAAACGTAACTTTAACTTGTAAAAAACGTACTTTAACTTGTAAAAAACTACTTTAACTTGTCAAAACGTAACTTTAACTTTTCAAAACGTAAGTTCAACTAGTTAAAAACATACATTAACTTGTAAAAAACATACTTTAACTTGTCAAAAATGTGGTTTAACTTGTAACAAATGTACTTTAACTTGTAAAAATGTACTTTAACTTGTAAAAAACGTACTTTAATTTGTAAAAAACCTACTTTAACTTTTCAAAACGTAACTTTAACTTGTCAAAACGTAAGTTTAAATTATTAAGAACACACATTAACTTGAAAAACACGTACTTTAACTTCTCAAAAATATGGTTTAACTTGTAACTAATGTACTTTAACTTGTAAAAACGTACTTCAACTTGTAAAAAACGTACTTTAACTTGTAAAAAAAGTACTTCAACTTGTAAAACACTTGCTTTAATTTGTAAAAAAACATACTTTAACTTGTAAAAAACGTATTTTAAAAGGTCAAAATGTAACTTTAACTTGTCAAAATGTAACTTTAACTTGTAAAAAACATACTTTAACTTGTAAAAACCTACTTTAACTTGTAAAAACGTAACTTTAACTTGTCAAAAATGTGGTTTACCTTGTAACAAATGTACTTTAACTTGTAGAAACGTACTTCAACTTGTAAAAAACATAGTTTAACTTGTAAAAAACGTACTTTCACTTTTAAACAACGTACTTTAACTTGTCAATACGTAACTTTAACTTGTAAAAAACCTACTTTAACTTGTCAAAACATAAGTTTAAATTGTTAAAAACATACATTCACTTGTAAAAAACATACTTTAACTTGTCAAAAATGAGGTTTAACTTGTAAAAACATACTTCAACTTGTAAAAAACATATTTTAATATGTAAAAAACCTACTTTAACTTGTCAAAACATAACTTTAATTTGTCAAAACGTAAGTTTAACTTGTTAAAAACGTAATTTAACTTGTCAAAACGTAACTTTAACTTATTAAAAACGTACTTTAACTTCTCAAAATGTAATTTTAATGTGTCAAAACGTAGGTTTACGTTGTTAAAACGTAACTTTAACTTGTAAAAAACGTACTTTAACTTGTAAAAAACTTCTTTAACTTGTCAAAACGTAACTTTAACTTTTCAAAACGTAAGTTTAACTAGTTAAAAACATACATTAACTTGTAAAAAACGTACTTTAACTTGTCAAAAATCTAGTTTAACTTGTAACAAATGTACTTTAACTTGTAAAAATGTACTTTAACTTGTAAAAAACGTACTTTAATTTGTAAAAAACCTACTTTAACTTTTCAAAACGTAACTTTAACTTGTCAAAACGTAAGTTTAAATTGTTAAGAACACACATTAACTTGAAAAACACGTACTTTAACTTCTCAAAAATGTGGTTTAACTTGTAACTAATGTAGTTTAACTTGTAAAAACGTACTTCAACTTGTAAAAAACGTACTTTAACTTGTAAAAAAAGTACTTCAACTTGTAAAAAATTTGCTTTAACTTGTAAAAAACGTACTTTAACTTGTAAAAAAAGTACTTCAACTTGTAAAACACTTGCTTTAACTTGTAAAAAACGTACTTTAACTTGTAAAAAAAGTACTTCAACTTGTAAAACACTTGCTTTAACTTGTAAAAAACATACTTTAACTTGTAAAAAACGTATTTTAAAATGTCAAAATGTAACTTTAACTTGTCAAAATGTAACTTTCACTTGTAAAAAACGTACTTTGACTTGTAAAAACCTACTTTTACATGTAAAAACGTAACTTTAACTTGTCAAAAATGTGGTTTAACTTGTAACAAATGTACTTTAACTTGTAGAAACGTACTTCAACTTGTAAAAAACGTAGTTTAACTTGTAAAAAACGTACTTTCACTTGTAAAACACATACTTTAACTTGTCAATACGTAACTTTAACTTGCAAAAAACCTACTTTAACTTGTCAAAACATAAGTTTAAATTGTTAAAAACATACATTCACTTGTAAAAAACGTACTTTAACTTGTCAAAAATGTGGTTTAACTTGTAAAAACGTACTTCAACTTGTAAAAAACGTATTTTAACATGTAAAAAACCTACTTTAACTTGTCAAAACATAACTTTAATTTGTCAAAACGTAAGTTTAACTTGTTAAAAACGTAATTTAACTTGTCAAAACGTAACTTTATCTTATAAAAAACATACTTTAACTTCTCAGAATGTTATTTTAATGTGTCAAAACGTAGCTTTACGTTGTTACAACGTAACTTTAACTTGTAAAAAACGTACTTTAACTTGTAAAAAACTACTTTAACTTGTGAAAATGTAACTTTAACTTTTTAAAACGTAAGTTTAACTAGTTAAAAACATACATTAACTTGTAAAAAACGTACTTTAAGTTATCAAAAATGTGGTTTAACTTGTAACAAATGTACTTTAACTTGTAAAAACGTACTTTAACTTGTAAAAAACGTACTTTAATTTGTAATAAACCTACTTTAACTTTTCAAAACGTAACTTTAACTTGTCAAAACGTAAGTTTAAATTGTTAAGAAAATACATTAACTTGAAAAACACGTATTTCAACTTCTCAAAAATGTGGTTTAACTTGTAACTAATGTACTTTAACTTGTAAAAACGTACTTCAACTTGTAAAAAACGTACTTCAACTTGTAAAAAACGTACTTTAACTTGTAAAAAACGTACTTTAACTTGTAAAAAACGTACTTTAACTTGTAAAAAAACCTACTTTAACTTGTCCAAACATAAGTTTAAATTGTTAAAAACATACATTCACTTGTAAAAAACGTAGTTAAACTTGTCAAAAATGTTGTTTAACTTGTAACAAATGTACTTTAACTTGTAAAACGTACATCAACTTGTAAAAAAACGTGCTTAAACTTGTAAAAAACCTACTTTAACTTGATAAAACGTAACTTTAATATGTCAAAATATAAGTTTAACTTGTTAAAAACGTAAGTTTAACTTGTTAAAAACGTAATTTAATTTGTCAAAACGTAACTTTAACTTATAAAAAACGTAATTTAACTTGTGAAAATGTAATTTTAATGTGTCAAAACGTAACTTAAAGATGTTAAAACGTAACGTTAACTTGTAAAAAACGTACTTCAACTTGTAAAAACCGTACTACAACTTGTAAAACACTTGCTTTAACTTGTAAAAAACGTACTTTAACTTGTCAAAATGTAATTTTAATGTGTCAAAACGCAACTTTAAGTTGTTAAAACGTAACTTTAACTTGTAAAAAACTTACTTCAACTTGTAAAACACTTGCTTTAACTTGTAAAAAACGTACTTTAACTTGTAAAAAACGTATTTTAACGTGTCAAAATGTAACTTTAACTTGTCAAAACGTAACTTTAACTAGTAAAAAACGTACTTTAACTTGTAAAAAACCTACTTTAACTTGGCAAAACGTAACTTTAACTTGTCATTACGTAAGTTTAACTTGTTAAAAACATACATTAACTTGTAAAAAACGTATTTTAACTTGTTAAAAATGTGGTTTAACTTGTAATAAATGTACTTTAACTTTTAAAAACGTACTTCAACTTGTAAAAATATGTGCTTTAACTTGTAAAAATCCTACTTTAACTTGTCAAAACGTAACTTTAATTTGTCAAAACGTAAGTTTAACTTGTTAAAAACGTAATTTAACTTGTCAAAACATAACTTTAACTTATAAAAAACCGTACTTTAACTTGTCAAAATGTAATTTTAATGTGTCAAAACGTAACTTTAAGTTGTTAAAACGTAACTTTAACTTGTAAAAAACGTACTTTACCTTGTAAAAAACTACTTTAACTTGTCAAAATGTAACTTTAACTTTTCAAAACGTAAGGTTAACTTGTTAAAAACACACATTAACTTGAAAAACACGTACTTTAACTTGTCAAAAATGTGGTTTAACTTGTAACAAATGTACTTTAACTTGTAAAAACGTACTTCAACTTGTAAAAACGTACTTTAACTTGTAAAAACCGTACTTTAACCTGCAAAAAATGTACTTTAACTTGTCAAAACGTAACTTTAACTTGTAAAAAACCTACTTTAACTTGTCAAAACATAAGTTTAAATTGTTAAAAACATACATTCACTTGTAAAAAACGTACTTTAACTTGTCAAAAATGTGGTTTAACTTGTAACAAATGAACTTTAACTTGTAAAACGTACTTCAACTTGTAAAAAACGTGCTTTAACTTGTAAAAAACCTCTTTAACTTATCAAAACGTAACTTTAATTTGTCAAAACGTAAGTTTAACTTGTTAAAAACGTAATTTAATTTGTCAAAACGTAACTTTAACTTATAAAAAACGTACTTTAACTTGTCAAAATGTAATTTTAATGTGTCAAAACGTAACTTAAAGATGTTAAAACGTAACTTTAACTTGTAAAAAACGTACTTCAACTTGTAAAACACTTGCTTTAACTTGTAAAAAACTTACTTTAACTTGTAAAAAACGTATGTTAACGTGTCAAAATGTAATTTTAACTTGACAAAACATAATTTTAACTTATAAAAAACGTATTTTAATTTGCAAAAGACTACTTTAACTTGTCAAAACGTAACTTTAAATTTTCAAAACGTAAGTTTAACTTGTTAAAAACATACATTAACTTGTAAAAAACGTACTTTAACTTGTAAAAAACGTACTTTAACTTGATAAAACGTAACTTTAACATGCTAAAAACATACATTCATTTGTAGAAAACGTCCTTTAACTTGTCAAAAATGTGGTTTAACTTGTAACAAATGTACTTTAACTTGTAAAAACGTACTTTAACTTATAAAAAACGTACTTTAACTTGTCAAAACGTAACTTTAACTTTTCAAAACGTAAGTTTAAATTATTAAAAACACACATTAAATTGAAAAAAACGTACTTCAACTTGTAAAAGACGTACTTTAACTTGTAAAAAACGAACTTCAACTTGTAAAAAACGTAGTTAAACTTGTAAAACACTTGGTTTAATTTGTAAAAAACGTACTTTAACTTGTAAAAAACGTATTTTAACGTGTCAAAATGTAACTTTAACTTGTCAAAACAGAACTTTAACTTGTAAAAAACGTACATTAACTTGTAAAAAACGTACTTCAACTTGTCAAAACGTAACTTTAACGTGTCAAAATGTAAATTTAACTTGATAAAAAACGTACTTTAACTTGTAAAAAACGTACTTTAACTTGTCAAAACGTAACTTTAACATGTTAAAAACATACATACATTTGTAAAAAACGTACTTTAACTTGTCAAAAATGTGGTTTAACTTGTAACAAATGTACTTTAACTTGTAAAAACGTACTTCAACTTGTAAAAAAAACGTGCTTTAACTTGTAAAAAACCTACCTTAACTTGTCAAAATCTAACTTTAATTTGTCAAAACATAAGTTTACCTAGTTAAAAACGTAATTTAACTTGTTAAAATGTAATTTTAACTTATAAAAAACGTACTTTAACTTGTCAAAATTTAATTTTAATGTGTCAAAACGTAACTTTAAGTTGTTAAAACGTAACTTTAACTTATATAAAACGTAATTTAACTTGTAAAAAACTAATTTAACTTGTCAAAACGTAACTTTAACTTTTCAAATGTAAGTTTAACTTATTAAGAAAATACATTAACTTGTAAAACATGTACGTTAACTTAACGAAAATGTTGTATAACTTGTAACAAATGTACTTTAACTTGTAAAAACGTACTTTAACTTGTAAAAAATGTACTTTAATTTGTAAAAAACCTACTTTAACTTTTCAAAACGTAACTTTAACTTGTCCAAACGTAAGGTTAAATTGTTAAAAACACACATTAACTTGAAGAAAACGTACTTTAACTTGTCAAAAATGTGGTTTAACTTGTAACAAATGTACTTTAACTTGAAAAAACGTACTTCAACTTGTAAAAAACGTACTTTAACTTGTAAAAAATGTACTTTAACTTTTCAAAACGTAACTTTAACTTGTCAAAACGTAAATTTAAATTGTTAAAAACCTACTTTAACTTGTCAAACATAAGGTTAAATTGTTAAAAACATACATTCACTTGTAAAAAACGTACTTTAACTTGTCAAAAATGTGGTTTAACTTGTAACAAATGTACTTTAACTTGTAAAAACGTACTTCAACTTGTAAAAAACGTGCTTTAACTTGTATAAAACCTACTTTAACTTGTCAAAACGTAACTTTAATTTGTCAAAACGTAAGTTTAACTTGTTAAAAACGTAATTTAATTTGTCAAAACGTAACTTTAACTTATAAAAAACATACTTTAACTTGTCAAAATTTAAATTTAATGTGTCAAAAGGTAACTTAAAGATGTTAAAACGTAACTTTAACTTGTAAAAAACGTACTTCAACTTGTAAAAAACGTAATTCAACTTGTAAAACACTTGCTTTAACTTGTAAAAAACTACTTTAACTTGTCAAAACATAACTTTAATTTGTCAAAACGTAAGTTTAACTTGTTAAAAACGTAATTTAACTTGTCAAAACGTAACTTTAACCTATAAAAAACGTACTTTAACTAGTCAAAATGTAATTTTAATGTGTCAAAACGTAACTTTAAGTTGATTAAACGTAACTTTAACTTGTAAAAAACGTATTTTAACTGGTAAAAAACTAATTTAACTTGTCAAAACGTAACTTTAACTTTTCAAAACGTAAGTTTCACTTGTTAAAAACATACATTAACTTGTAAAAAACGTACTTTAACTTCTCGAAAATGTGGTTTAACTTGTAACAAATGTAATCTAACTTGTAAAAACGTACTTTAACTTGTAAAAAACGTACTTTAATTTGTAGAAAACCTAATTTAACTTTTCAAAACGTAACTTTAACTTGTCAAAACGTAAGTTTAAATTGTTAAAAACACACATTAACTTGAAAAAAAACGTACTTTAACTTGTCAAAAATGTGGTTTAACTTGTAACAAATGTACTTTAACTTGTAAAAACGTACTTCATCTTGTAAAAAACGTACTTTAATTTGTAAAAAACGTACTTTAACTTGTAAAAATGTACTTCAACTTGTCAAAACGTAATTTTAACTTGTAAAAAACATAATTTAACTTGTCAAAACATAAGTTTAAATTGTTAAAAACATACATTCACTTAAAAAACGTACTTTAACTTGTCAAAAATGTGGTTTAACTTGTAACAAATGTACTTTAACTTGTAAAAACGTACTTTAACTTGTAAACAACGTGCTTTAACTTCTAAAAAACCTACTTTAACTTGTTAAAACGTAACTTTAATTTGTCAAAACGTAAGTTTAACTTTTTTTAAAACGTAATTTAATTTGTCAAAACGTATCTTTAAATTGTAAAAAAACCTACTTTAACTTGTCAAAACGTAACTTTAACTTGTCAAAACATAACTTTAAATTGTTAAAAACATACATTCACTTGTAAAAATGGACTTTAACTTGTCAAAAATGTGGTTTAACTTGTAAGAAATGTACTTTAACTTGTAAAAACGTACTTCAACTTCTAAAAAACCTGCTTTAACTTGTAAAAAACTACTTTAACTTGTCAAAACGTAACTTTAATTTGTCAAAACGTAAGTTTAACTTGTTAAAAACGTAATTTAACTTGTCAAAACGTAACTTTAACTTATAAAAAACGTACTTTAACTAGTCAAAATGTAACTTTAAGTTGTTAAAACATAACTTTAACTTGGAAAAAACGTACTTCAACTTCTAAAAAACGTGCTTTAACTTGTAAAAAACTACTTTAACTTGTCAAAACGTAACTTTAAGTTTTCAAAACGTAAGTTTAACTTGTTAAAAATATACATTAACTTGTATAAAACGTACTTTAACTTGTCGAAAATGTGGTTTAACTTGTAACAAATGTACTTTAACTTGTAAAAACGTACTTTAACTTGTAAAAAACGTATTTTAATTTGTAAAAAACCTACTTTAACTTTTCAACACGTAACTTTAACTTGTCAAAACGTAAATTTAAATTGTTAAAAACACACATTAGCTTGAAAAAAACGTACTTCAACTTGTAAAAAATGTACTTTAACTTGTAAAAAACGTACTTTAACTTGTAAAAAACGTACTTTAACTTGTCAAAACGTAACTTTAACTTGTAAAAAACGTACTTTAACTTGTCAAACATAAGTTTAAATTGTTAAAAACATACATTCACTTTTAAAAAACGTACTTTAACTTGTCAAAAATGTTGTTTAACTTGTAACAAATGTACTTTAACTTGTAAAAACGTACTTCAACTTGTAAAAAACGTGCTTTAACTGGTAAAAAACCTACTTTAACTTGTCAAAACGTAACTTTAATTTGTCAAAACGTAAGTTTAATTTGTTAGAAACGTAATTTAAGTTGTCAAAACGTAACTTTACCTTATAAAAAACGTACTTTAACTTGTCAAAATGTAATTTTAATGTGTCAAAACGTAACTTTAACTTGTAAAAAACGTAGTTCAACTTGTAGAAAACGTACTTCAACTTGTAAAACACTTGCTTTAACTTGTAAACAACGTACTTTAACTTGTCAAAATGTAATTTTAATGTGTCAAAACGTAACTTTAAGTTGTTAAAACGTAACTTTAACTTGGAAAAAACTTACTTCAACTTGTAAAACACTTGCTTTAACTTGTTTAAAACGTACTTTAACTTGTAAATAACGTATTTTAACGTGTCAAAATGTAAGTTTAACTTGTTAAAAACATACATTAACTTGTAAAAAACGTACTTTAACTTGTCAAAAATGTGGTTTAACTTGTAACAAATGTACTTTAACTTGTAAAAACGTTCTTTAACTTGTAAAAAACGTACTTTAATTTGTAAAAACCTACTTTAACTTGTCAAAAAGTAAATTTAACTTGTCAAAACGTAAGTTTAAATTATTAAAAACACACATTAACTTGAAAAAAACGTACTTTAATTTGTTAAAAATGTGGTTTAACTTGTAACAAATGTACTTTAACTTATCAAAACGTACTTTAACTTGTAAAAAACGTACTTTAACTTGTAAAAAACGTACTTTAACTTGTAAAAAACATACTTTAACTTGTCAACACGTAACTTTAACTTGTAAAAAACCTACTTTAACTTGTCAAAACGTAACTTTATTTTGTCAAAACATAAGTTTAAATTGTTAAAAACATACACACTTGTAAAAAACATACTTTAACTTGTTAAAAATGTGGTTTAACTTGTAACAAATGTACTTTAACTTGAAAAAACGTACTTCAACTTGTAAAATACGTACTTTAACTTGTAAAAAACGTGCTTTAACTAGTAAAAAACCTACTTTAACTTGTCAAAACGTAACTTTAATTTGTCAAAACATAAGTTTAATTTGTTAGAAACGTAATTTAAGTTGTCAAAACGTAACTTTACCTTATAAAAAACGTACTTTAACTTGTCAAAATGTAATTTTAATGTGTCAAAACGTAACTTTAACTTGTAAAAAACGTAGTTCAACTTGTAGAAAACGTACTTCAACTTGTAAAACACTTGCTTTAACTTGTAAACAACGTACTTTAACTTGTCAAAATGTAATTTTAATGTGTCAAAACGTAACTTTAAGTTGTTAGAACGTAACTTTAACTTGGAAAAAACTTACTTCAACTTGTAAAACACTTGCTTTAACTTGTTTAAAACGTACTTTAACTTGTAAATAACGTATTTTAACGTGTCAAAATGTAAGTTTAACTTGTTATAAACATACATTAACTTGTAAAAAACGTAATTTAACTTGTCAAAAATGTGGTTTAACTTGTAACAAATGTACTTTAACTTGTAAAAACGTTCTTTAACTTGTAAAAAACGTACTTTAATTTGTAAAAACCTACTTTAACTTGTCAAAAAGTAAATTTAACTTGTCAAAACGTAAGTTTAAATTATTAAAAACACACATTAACTTGAAAAAAACGTACTTTAATTTGTTAAAAATGTGGTTTAACTTGTAACAAATGTACTTTAACTTATCAAAACGTACTTTAACTTGTAAAAAACGTACTTTAACTTGTAAAAAACGTACTTTAACTTGTAAAAAACATACTTTAACTTGTCAACACGTAACTTTAACTTGTAAAAAACCTACTTTAACTTGTCAAAACGTAACTTTATTTTGTCAAAACATAAGTTTAAATTGTTAAAAACATACACACTTGTAAAAAACATACTTTAACTTGTTAAAAATGTGGTTTAACTTGTAACAAATGTACTTTAACTTGAAAAAACGTACTTCAACTTGTAAAATACGTACTTTAACTTGTAAAAAACGTACTTTAACTTGTAAAAAACGTACTTTAACTTGTCAAAACGTAACTTTAACTTGTAAAAAACCTACTTTAACTTGTCAAACATAAGTTTAAATTGTTAAAAACATACATTCACTTTTAAAAAACGTACTTTAACTTGTCAAAAATGTGGTTTAACTTGTAACAAATGTACTTTAACTTGTAAAAACGTACTTCAACTTGTAAAAACGTGCTTTAACTGGTAAAAAACCTACTTTAACTTGTCAAAACGTAACTTTAATTTGTCAAAACGTAAGTTTAATTTGTTAAAAACTTAATTTAAGTTGTCAAAACGTAACTTTACCTTATAAAAAACGTACTTTAACTTGTCAAAATGTAATTTTAATGTGTGAAAACGTAACTTTAACTTGTAAAAAATGTACTTCAACTTGTAGAAAACGTACTTCAACTTGTAAAACACTTGCTTTAACTTGTAAACAACGTACTTTAACTTGTCAAAATGTAATTTTAATGTGTCAAAACGTAACTTTAAGTTGTTAAAACGTAAATTTAACTTGGAAAAAACTTACTTCAACTTGTAAAACACTTGCTTTAACTTGTTTAAAACGTACTTTAACTTGTAAATAACGTATTTTAACGTGTCAAAATGTAAGTTTAACTTGTTAAAAACATACATTGACTCGTAAAAAACGTACTTTAACTTGTCAAAAATGTGGTTTAACTTGTAACAAATGTACTTTAACTTGTAAAAACGTTCTTTAACTTGTAAAAAACGTACTTTAATTTGTAAAAACCTACTTTAACTTGTCAAAAAGTAAATTTAACTTGTCAAAACGTAAGTTTAAATTATTAAAAACACACATTAACTTGAAAAAAACGTACTTTAATTTGTTAAAAATGTGGTTTAACTTGTAACAAATGTACTTTAACTTATAAAAACGTACTTTAACTTGTAAAAAACGTACTTTAACTTGTAAAAAACGTACTTTAACTTGTAAAAAACATACTTTAACTTGTCAACACGTAACTTTAACTTGTAAAAAACCTACTTTAACTTGTCAAAACGTAACTTTATTTTGTCAAAACATAAGTTTAAATTGTTAAAAACATACATTCACCTGTAAAAAACATACTTTAACTTGTCAAAAATGTGGTTTAACTTGTAACAAATGTACTTTAACTTGAAAAAACGTACTTCAACTTCTAAAAAACGTGCTTTAACTTGTAATAAACCTACTTTAACTTGTCAGAACGTAACTTTAATTTGCCAAAACGTAAGTTTAACTTGTTAAAAACGTAATTTAATTTGTCAAAACGCAACTTTAACTTATAAAAAACGTAATTTAACTTGTCAAAATGTAATTTTAATGTGTCAAAACGTAACTTAAAGTTGTTAAAACGTAACTTTAACTTGTAAAAAACTTACTTCAACTTGTAAAAAACGTACTTCAACTTGTAAAACACTTGCTTTAACTTGTAAAAAACGTAATTTTATTGTGTCAAAACGTAACTTTAAGTTGTTAAAACGTAACTGTAACTTGTAAAAAACTTCTTTCAATTCTTAAAACACTTGCTTTAACTTGTCAAAACGTAAGTTTAACTTTACAAACGTAATTTAACTTGTCAAAACGTAACTAGAACTTATAAAAAACGTATTTTAACTAGTCAAAATGTAATTTTAATGTGTCAAAACGTAACATTAAGTTGTTAAAACGTAACTTTAACTTGTAAAAAACGTATTTTAACTGGTAAAAAACTACTTTATCTTGTAAAAACGTAACTTTAACTTGTAAAAACGTAAGTTTAAATTGTTAAAAACACACATTAACTTGAAAAAAACGTACTTTAACTTGTCAAAAATGTGGTTTAACTTGTAACAAATGTACTTTAACTTGTAGAAACGTAGTTCAACTTGTAAAAAACGTACTTTAACTTGTAAAAAACGTACTTTAACTTGTCAAAATGTAATTTTAATGTGTCAAAACGTAACTTAAAGTTGTTAAAACGTAACTTTAACTTGTAAAAAACTTATTTCAACTCGTAAAAAACGTACTTCAACTTCTACAACACTTGCTTTAACTTGTAGAAAACGTACTTTAACTTGTCAAAATGTAATTTTAATGTTTCAAAACGTAACTTTAAGTTGTTAAAACGTAACTGTAACTAATAAAAAACTTCCTTCAACTTGTAAAACACTTGCTTTAACTTGTAAAAAACTTGCTTTAACTTCTCAAAACGTAACTTTAATTTGTCAAAACGTAAGTTTAATTTTAAAAACGTACTTTAAATTGTAAAAAACATACTTTAACTGGTAAAAAACTACTTTAACTTGTCAAAACGTAACTTTAACTTTTCAAAACGTAAGTTTAACTTGTGAAAAACATACATTAACTTGTAAAAAACGTACTTTAACTTGTCGAAAATGTGGTTTAACTTGTAACAAATGTACTTTAATTTGTAAAAACGTACTTTAACTTGTAAAAAACGTACTTTAATTTGTAAAAAACCTACTTTAACTTTTCAAAACGTAACTTTAACTTGTAAAAACGTAAGTTTAAATTGTTAAAAACACACATTAACTTGAAAACACGTACTTTAACTTGTCAAAAATGTGGTTTAACTTGTAACAAATGTACTTTAACTTGTAGAAACGTACTTCAATTTGTAAAAAACGTACTTTAACTTGTATAAAACGTACTTTAACTTGTCAAAATGTAATTTTAATGTGTCAAAACGTAACTTAAAGTTGTTCAAACGTAACTTTAACTTGTAAAAAACTTATTTCAACTCGTAAAAAACGTACTTCAACTTCTACAACACTTGCTTTAACTTGTAGAAAACGTACTTTAACTTGTCAAAATGTAATTTTAATGTGTCAAAACGTAACTTTAAGTTGTTAAAACGTAACTGTAACTAATTAAAAACTTCCTTCAACATGTAAAACACTTGCTTTAACTTGTAAAAAACATACTTTAACTTCTCAAAACGTAACTTTAACGTTTCAAAACGTAAGTTTAACTTGTTAAAAACATACATTAACTTGTAAAAAACGTACTTTAACTTGTCGAAAATGTGGTTTAACTTGTAACAAATGTACTTTAATTTGTAAAAACGTACTTTAACTTGTAAAAAACGTACTTTAATTTGTAAAAAACCTACTTTAACTTTTCAAAGCGTAACTTTAACTTGTAAAAACGTAAGTTTAAATTGTTAAAAACACACATTAACTTGAAAAAACGTACTTTAACTTGTCAAAAATGTAGTTTAACTTGTAACAAATGTACTTTAACTTGTAGAAACGTACTTCAACTTGAAAAAAACGTACTTTAACTTGTAAAAAACGTACTTTAACTTGTCAAAAACGTCCTTTAACTTGTAAAAAACGTACTTTAACTTGTCAAAACGTAACTTTAACTTGTAAAAAACCTACTTTAACTTGTCAAAACTTAACATTAATTTGTCAAAACATAAGTTTAAATTGTTAAAAACATACATTCACTTGTAAAAAACATACTTTAACTTGTCAAAAATGTGGTTTAACTTGTAACAAATATACCTTAACGTGTAAAAACGTACTTTAACTTGTCAAAAATGTGGTTTAACTTGTAACAAATGTACTTGAACTTGTAAAAACGTACTTCAACTTCTAAAAAACGTGCTTTAACTTGTAAAAAACTACTTTAACTTTTTAAACGTAACTTTAATTTGTCAAAACGTAAGTTTAACTTGTTAAAAACGTAATTTAACTTGTCAAAAGGTAACTTTAACTTATAAAAAACGTACTTTAACTAGTCAAAATGTAATTTTAATGTGTCAAAACGTAACTTTAAGTTGTTAAAACGTAACTTTAACTTGTAAAAAACGTATTTTAACTGGTAAAAAACTACTTTAACTTGTCAAAACGTAACTTTAACTTTTCAAAACGTAAGTTTAACTTGTTAAAAACATACATTAACTTGTAAAAAACGTACTTTAACTTGTCGAAAATGTGGTTTAACTTGTAACAAATGAACTTTAACTTGTAAAAACGTACTTTAACTTGTAAAAAACGTACTTTAATTTGTAAAAACCTACTTTAACTTTTCAAAACGTAACTTTAATTAACTTGTCAAAACGTAAATTTAAATTGTTAAAAACACACATTAACTTGAAAAAAACATACTTTAACTTGTCAAATATGTAGTTTAACTTGTAACAAATGTACTTTAACTTGGAAAAACGTACTTCAACTTGTAAAAAACGTACTTTAACTTGTAAAAAACGTACTTTAACTTGTCAAAACGTAACTTTAACTTGTAAAAAACCTACTTTAACTTGTCAAAACTTAACATTAATTTGTCAAAACTTAACATTAATTTGTCAAAACATAAGTTTAAATTGTTAAAAACATACATTCACTTGTAAAAAACATACTTTAACTTGTCAAAAATGTGGTTTAACTTGTAACAAATGTACCTTAACGTGTAAAAACGTACTTTAACTTGTCAAAAATGTGGTTTAACTTGTAACAAATGTACTTTAACTTGTAAAAACGTACTTCAACTTATAAAAAACGTGCTTTAACTTGTAAAAAACTACTTTAACTTGTCAAAACGTAACTTTAATTTGTCAAAACGTAAGTTTAACTTGTTAAAAACGTAATTTAACTTGTCAAAACGTAACTTTAACTTATAAAAAACGTACTTTCACTAGTCAAAATGTAATTTTAATGTGTCAAAACGTAACTTTAAGTTGTTAAAACGTAACTTTAACTTGTAAAAAACGTATTTTAACTGGTAAAAAACTACTTTAACTTGTCAAAACGTAACTTTAACTTTTCAAAACGTAAGTTTAACTTGTTAAAAACATACATTAACTTGTAAAAAACGTACTTTAACTTGTTGAAAATGTGGTTTAACTTGTAACAAATGTACTTTAACTTGTAAAAACGTACTTTAACTTGTAAAAAACGTATTTTAATTTGTAAAAAACCTACTTTAACTTGTCAAAACGTAACTTTAATTTGTCAAAACGTAAGTTTAATTTGTTAAAAACGTAATTTAATTTGTCAAAACGTAACTTTAACTTATAAAAAAACATACTTTAACTTATCAAAATTTAAATTTAATGTGTCAAAACGTAACTTAAAGATGTTAAAACGTAACTTTAACTTGTAAAAAACGTACTTCAACTTGTAAAAAACGTAATTCAACTTGTAAAACACTTGCTTTAACTTGTAAAAAACTACTTTAAATTGTCAAAACGTAACTTTAAATTGTCAAAACGTAAGTTTAACTTGTTAAAAACGTAATTTAACTTGTCAAAACGTAACTTTAACTTATAAAAAACGTACTTTAACTAGTCAAAATGTAATTTTAATGTGTCAAAACGTAACTTTAAGTTGTTAAAACGTAACTTTAACTTGTAAAAAACATATTTTAACTGGTAAAAAACTACTTTAACTTGTCAAAACGTAACTTTAACTTTTCAAAACGTAAGTTTAACTTGTTAAAAACATACATTAACTTATAAAAAACGTACTTTAACTTGTCGAAAATGTGGTTTAACTTGTAACAAATGAACTTTAACTTGTAAAAACGTACTTTAACTTGTAAAAAACGTACTTTAATTTGTAAATAACCTACTTTAACTTTTCAAAACGTAACTTTAATTAACTTGTCAAAACGTAAATTTAAATTGTTAAAAACACACATTAACTTGAAAAAAACATACTTTAACTTGTCAAATATGTAGTTTAACTTGTAAAAAATGTACTTTAACTTGAAAAAACGTACTTCAACTTGTAAAAAACGAACTTTAACTTGTAAAAAACGTACTTTAAATTGTAAAAAACGTACTTTAACTTGTCAAAACGTAACTTTAACTTGTAAAAAACCTACTTTAACTTGTCAAACATAAGGTTAAATTGTTAAAAACATACATTCACTTGTAAAAAACGTATTTTAACTTGTCAAAAATGTGGTTTAACTTGTAACAAATGTACTTTAACTTGTAAAAACGTAATTCAACTTGTAAAAAACGTGCTTTAATTTGTAAAAAACCTACTTTAACTTGTCAAAACGTAACTTTAATTTGTCGAAACGTAAGTTTAACTTGTTAAAAACGTAATTTAATTTATCAAAACGTAACTTTAACTTATAAAAAACATACTTTAACTTGTCAAAATTTAAATTTAATGTGTCAAAACGTAACTTAAAGATGTTAAAACGTAACTTTAACTTGTAAAAAAACGTACTCCAACTTGTAAAAAACGTAATTCAACTTGTAAAACACTTGCTTTAACTTGTAAAAAACTACTTTAACTTGTCAAAACGTAACTTTAATTTGTCAAAACGTAAGTTTAACTTGTTAAAAACGTAATTTAACTTGTCAAAACGTAAATTTAACTTATAAAAAACGTACTTTAACTAGTCAAAATGTAATTTTAATGTGTCAAAACGTAACTTTAAGTTGTTAAAACGTAACTTTAACTTGTAAAAAACATATTTTAACTGGTAAAAAACTACTTTAACTTGTCAAAACGTAACTTTAACTTTTCAAAACGTAAGTTTAACTTGTTAAAAACATACATTAACTTGTAAAAAACGTTCTTTAACTTGTCGAAAATGTGGTTTAACTTGTAACAAATGAACTTTAACTTGTAAAAACGTACTTTAACTTGTAAAAAACGTACTTTAATTTGTAAAAAACCTACTTTAACTTTTCAAAACGTAACTTTAACTTGTCAAAACGTAAGTTTAAATTGTTAAAAACACACATTAACTTGAAAAAAACGTACTTTAACTTGTCAAAAATGTGGTTTAACTTGTAACAAATGTACTTTAACTAGTAAAAACGTACTTCAACTTGTAAAAAACGTACTTTAACTTGTAAAAAACGTACTTTAACTTGTAAAAAATATACTTTAACTTGTCAAAACGTAATTTTAACTTGTAAAAAACCTACTTTAACTTGTCAAAACATAAGTTTAAATTTATAAAAACATACATTCACTTAAAAAACGTACTTTAACTTGTCAAAAATGTGGTTTAACTTGTAACAAATGTACTTTAACTTGTAAAAACGTACTTCAACTTGTAAAAAACTGTGCTTTAACTTGTAAAAAACCTACTTTAACTTGTCAAAACGTAACTTTAATTTGTCAAAACGTAAGTTTAACTTTTTAAAAACGTAATTTAATTTGTCAAAACGTAACTTTAACTTATAAAAAACGTACTTTAACTTGTCAAAAATGTTGTTTAACTTGTAACAAATGTACTTTAACTTGTAAAAACTTACTTCAACTACTAAAAAACGTGCTTTAACTTGTAAAAAACTACTTTAACTTGTTAAAACGTAACTTTAATTTGTCAAAACGTAAGTTTAACTGGTTAAAAACGTAATTTAAATTGTCAAAACGTAACTTTAACTTATAAAAAACGTACTTTAACTAGTCAAAATGTAATTTTAATGTGTCAAAACGTAACTTTAAGTTATTAAAACGTAACTTTAACTTGTAAAAAACATATTTTAACTGGTAAAACACTACTTTAACTTGTCAAAACGTAACTTGAACTTTTCAAAACGTAAGTTTAACTTGTTAAAAACATACATTAACTTTTATAAAACGTACTTTAACTTGTCTAAAAAGTTGTTTAACTTGTAACAAATGTACTTTAACTTGTAAAAACGTACTTTAACTTGTAAAAAACGTATTTTAATTTGTAAAAAACCTACTATAACTTTTCAAAACGTAACTTTAACTTATCAAAACGTAAATTTAAATTGTTAAAAACACACATTAACTTGAAAAAAACATACTTTAACTAGTCAAATATGTAGTTTAACTTGTAACAAATGTACTTTAACTTGAAAAAACGTACTTCAACTTGTAAAAAACGTACTTTAACTTGTAAAAAACATACTTTAACTTGTAAAAAACGTACTTTAACTTGTAAAAAACGAACTTTAATTTGTTAAAAACCTATTTTAACATGTCAAAACGTAACTTTAACTTGTCAAAACGTAATTATAAATTGTTAAAAATACACATTAACTTGAAAAAAACGTACTTTAACTTGTCAAAAATGTGGTTTAACTTGTAACAAATGTACTTTAACTTGTAGAAACGTACTTCAACTTGTAAAAAACGTACTTTAACTTGTAAAAAACGTACTTTAACTTGTAAAAAACGTACTTTAACTTGTCAAAACGTAACTTTAACTTGTAAAAAACCTACATTAACTTGTCAATCATAAGTTTAAATTGTTAAAAACATATATTCACTTGTCAAAAATGTGGTTTAACTTGTAACAAATGTACTTTAACTTGTAAAAACGTACTTCAACTTGTAAAAAACGTGCTTTAATTTGTAAAAAACCTACTTTAACTTTTTAAAACGTAACTTTAATTTGTCAAAACGTAAGTTTAACTTGTTAAAAACGTAATTTAATTTGTCAAAACGTAATTTTAACTTATAAAAAACATACTTTAACTTGTCAAAATTTAAATTTAATGTGTCAAAACGTAACTTAAAGATGTTAAAACGTAACTTTAACTTGTAAAAAACGTACTTCAACTTGTAAAAAACGTAATTCAACTTGTAAAACACTTTAACTTGTAGAAACGTACTTCAACTTGTAAAACACGTACTTTAACTTGTAAAAAATGTACTTTAACTTGTAAAAAACGTACTTTAACTTGTAAAAAACGTACTTTAACTTGTCAAAACGTAACTTTAACTTGTAAAAAACCTACTTTAACTTGTCAAAACGTAACTTTAACTTGTCAAAATGTAAGTTTAAATTGTTAAAAACATACATTCACTTGTAAAAAACGTACTTTAACTTGTCAAAAATGTGGTTTAACTTGTAACAAATGTACTTTAACTTGTAAAAACGTACTTCAACTTGTAAAAAACGTGCTTTAACTTGTAAAAAACCTACTTTAACTTGTCAAATCGTAACTTTAATTTGTCAAAACGTAAGTTTAACTTGTTAAAAACGTAATTAAACTTGTCAAAACGAAACTTTAACCTATAAAAAACGTACTTTAACTTGTTAAAATGAAATTTTAATGTGTCAAAACGTAACTTTAAGTTGTTAAAACGTAACTTTAACTTCTAAAAAACGTACTTCAACTTGTAAAAAACATACTTCAACTTGTAAAACACCTGCTTTAACTTGTAAAAAACGTACTTTAACTTGTAAAAAACGTACTTTAACTTGTCAAAAACGTACGTTTAACTTGTTAAAAACATACATTAACTTGTAAAAAACGTACTTTAACTTGTGAAAAATGTGGTTTAAATTGTAACAAATGTACTTTAACTTGTAAAAACGTACTTTAACTTGTAAAAAACGTACTTTACTTTGTGAAAAACCTACTTTAACTTGTCAAAACGTAACTTTAACTTGTCAAAACGTAAGTTTAAATTGTTAAAAGCACACATTAACTTGAAAAAAACGTACTTTAACTTGTCAAAAATGTGGTTTAACTTGTAACAAATGTACTTTAACTTGTAGAAACGTACTTCAACTTGTAAAACACGTACTTTAACTTGTAAAAAATGTACTTTAACTTGTAAAAAACGTACTTTAACTTGTCAAAACGTAACTTTAACTTGTAAAAAACCTACTTTAACTTGTGAAAACGTAACTTTAACTTGTCAAAACGTAAGTTTAAATTGTTAAAAACATACATTCACTTGAAAAAAACGTACTTTAACTTGTCAAAAATGTGGTTTAACGTGTAACAAATGTACTTTAACTTGTAAAAACGTACTTCAACTTGTAAAAAACTTGGTTTAACTTGTTAAAAACCTACGTTAACTTGTCAAACGTAACTCTAATTTGTCAAAACGTAAGTTTAACTTGTTATAAACGTAATTTAACTTGTCAAAACGAAACTTTAACTTATAAAAAAAGTACTTTAACTTGTCAAAATGTAATTTTAATGTGTAAAAACGTAACTTTAAGTTGTTAAAACGTAACTTTAACTTGTAAAAAACGTACTTTAACTTGTAAAAAATAACTTTCACTTGTCAAAACGTGACTTTAACTTTTCAAAACGTAAGTTTAACTTGTTAAAAACATACATTAACTTGTAAAAAACGTACTTTAACTTGTCAAAAATGTGGTTTAAATTGTAACAAATGTACTTTAACTTGTAAAAACGTACTTTAACTTGTGAAAAACGAACTTTAATTTGTAAAAAACCTACTTTAACTTGTCAAAACGTAACTTTAACTTGTCAAAACGTAAGTTTAAATTGTTAAAAACACACATTAACTTGAAAAAAACGCACTTTAACTTGTCAAAAATGTGGTTTAACTTGTAACAAATGTACTTTAACTTGTAGAAACGTACTTCAACTTGTAAAAAACGTACTTTAACTTGTAAAAAACGTACTTTAACTTGTAAAAAATGTACTTTAACTTGTAAAAAACGTACTTTAACTTGTCAAAACGTAACTTTAACTTGTAAAAAACCTACTTTAACTTGTGAAAACGTAACTTTAACTTGTCAAAACGTAAGTTTAAATTGTTAAAAACATACATTCACTTTAAAAAAACGTACTTTAACTTGTCAAAAATGTGGTTTAACGTGTAACAAATGTACTTTAACTTGTAAAAACGTACTTCAACTTGTAAAAAACTTGGTTTAACTTGTTAAAAACCTACGTTAACTTGTCAAACCGTAACTCTAATTTGTCAAAACGTAAGTTTAACTTGTTATAAACGTAATTTAACTTGTCAAAACGAAACGTTAACTTATAATAAAAGTACTTTAACTTGTCAAAATGTAATTTTAATGTGTAAAAACGTAACTTTAAGTTGTTAAAACGTAACTTTAACTTGTAAAAAACGTACTTTAACTTGTAAAAAATAACTTTCACTTGTCAAAACGTGACTTTAACTTTTCAAAACGTAAGTTTAACTTGTTAAAAACATACATTAACTTGTAAAAAACGTACTTTAACTTGTCAAAAATGTGGTTTAAATTGTAACAAATGTACTTTAACTTGTAAAAACGTACTTTAACTTGTGAAAAACGAACTTTAATTTGAAAAAACCTACTTTAACTTGTCAAAACGTAACTTTAACTTGTCAAAACGTAAGTTTAAATTGTTAAAAACACACATTAACTTGAAAAAAACGCACTTTAACTTGTCAAAAATGTGGTTTAACTTGTAACAAATGTACTTTAACTTGTAGAAACGTACTTCAACTTGTAAAAAACGTACTTTAACTTGTAAAAAACGTACTTTAACTTGTAAAAAACATACTTTAACTTGTCAAAACGTAACTTTAACTTGTAAAAAACCTACTTTAACTTGTCAAAACGTAACTTTAACTTGTCAAAACGTAAGTTTAAATTGTTAAAAACATACATTCACTTGTAAAAAACGTACTTTAACTTGTCAAAAATGTGGTTTAACGTGTAACAAATGTACTTTAACTTGTAAAAACGTACTTCAACTTGTAAAAAACTTGGTTTAACTTGTTAAAAACCTACGTTAACTTGTCAAAACGTAACTCTAATTTGTCAAAACGTAAGTTTAACTTGTTATAAACGTAATTTAACTTGTCAAAACATAACTTTAACTTATAAAAAAAGTACTTTAACTTGTCAAAATGTAATTTTAATGTGTAAAAACGTAACTTTAAGTTGTTAAAACGTAACTTTAACTTGTAAAAAACGTACTTTAACTTGTAAAAAACAACTTTCACTTATCAAAACGTGACTTTAACTTTTCAAAACGTAAGTTTAACTTGTTAAAAACATACATTAACTTGTAAAAAAAATACTTTAACTTGTCAAAAATGTGGTTTAAATTGTAACAAATGTACTTTAACTTGTAAAAACGTACTTTAACTTGTAAAAAACGAACTTTAATTTGTAAGAAACCTACTTTAACTTGTCAAAACGTAACTTTAACTTGTCAAAACGTAAGTTTAAATTGTTAAAAATACACATTAACTTGAAAAAAACGTACTTTAACTTGTCAAAAATGTGGTTTAACTTGTAAAAAATGTACTTTAACTTGTAGAAACGTACTTCAACTTGTAAAAAACGTACTTTAACTTGTAAAAAACGTACTTTAACTTGTAAAAAACGTACTTTAACTTGTCAAAACGTAACTTTAACTTGTAAATAACCTACTTTAACTTGTCAAAACGTAACTTTAACTTGTCAAAACATAAGTTTAAATTGTTAAAAACATACATTCACTTGAAAAAACGTACTTTAACTTGTCAAAAATGTGGTTTAACTTGTAATAAATGTACTTTAACTTGTAAAAACGTACATCAACTTGTAAAAAACGTGCTTTAACTTGTAAAAAACCTACTTTAACTTGTCAAATCGTAACTTTAATTTGTCAAAACGTAAGTTTAACTTGTTAAAAACGTAATTAAACTTGTCCAAACAAAACTTTAACCTATAAAAAACGTACTTTAACTTGTTAAAATGAAATTTTAATGTGTCAAAACGTAACTTTAAGTTGTTAAAACGTAACTTTAACTTGTAAAAAACGTACTTCAACTTGTAAAAAACGTACTTCAACTTGTAAAACACCTGCTTTAACTTGTAAAAAACCTGCTTTAACTTGTAAAAAACCTACTTTAACTTGTAAAAAATGTACTTTAACTTGTAGAAACGTACTTACTTTAACTTATAAAAAACGTACTTTAACTGGTAAAAAACGTACTTTAACATGTCAAAACGTAACTTTAACTTGTAAAAAACCTACTTTAACTTGTCAAAACGTAACTTTAACTTGTCAAAACGTAAGTTTAAGTTGTTAAAAACATACATTCACTTGTAAAAAACGTACTTTAACTTGTCAAAAATGTGGTTTAACTTGTAACAAATGTACTTTAACTTGTAAAAACGTACTTCAACTTGTAAAAAACTTGGTTTAACTTGTCAAAACGTAACTCTAATTTGTTAAAACGTAAGTTTAACTTGTTATAAACGTAATTTAACTTATAAAAAACGTACTTTAACTTGTCAAAACGTAATTTTATTGTGTCAAAACGTAACTTTAAGTTGTTAAAACGTAACTTTAACTTGTAAAAAACGTACCTTAACTTGTAAAAAACTACTTTCACTTGTCAAAACGTGACTTTAACTTTTCAAAACGTAAGTTTAAATTGTTAAAAACACACATTAACTTGTAAAAAACGTACTTTAACTTGTAAAAAACGTACTTTAACTTGTCAAAACGTAACTTTAACTTGTAAAAAACCTACTTTAACTTGTCAAAACGTAACTTTAACTTGTCAAAACGTAACTTTAAATTGTTAAAAACATACATTCACTTGTAAAAAACGTACTTTAACTTGTCAAAAATGTGGCTTAACGTGTAACAAATGTACTTTAACTTGTAAAAACGTACTTCAACTTGTAAAAAACTTATTTTAACTTGTTAAACACCTACGTTAACTTGTCAAAACGTAACTCTAATTTGTCAAAACGTAAGTTTAACTTGTTATAAACGTAATTTAACTTGTCAAAACGTAACTTTAACTTATAAAAAAAGTACTTTAACTTGTCAAAATGTAATTTTAATGTGTAAAAACGTAACTTTAAGTTGTTAAAACGTAACTTTAACTTGTAAAAAACGTACTTTAACTTGTAAAAAACAACTTTCATTTTTCAAAACGTGACTTTAACTTTTCAAAACGTAAGTTTAACTTGTTAAAAACATACATTAACTTGTAAAAAACGTACTTTAACTTGTCAAAAATGTGGTTTAAATTGTAACAAATGAACTTTAACTTGTAAAAACGTACTTTAACTTGTAAAAAATGAACTTTAATTTGTTAAAAACCTACTTTAACTTGCCAAAACGTAACTTTAACTTGTCAAAACGTAAGTTTAAATTGTTAAAAATACACATTAACTTGAAAAAAACGTACTTTAACTTGTCAAAAATGTGGTTTAACTTGTAACAAATGTACTTTAACTTGTAGAAACGTACTTCAACTTGTAAAAAACGTACTTTAACTTGTAAAAAACGTACTTTAACTTGTAAAAAACTTACTTTAACTTGTCAAAACGTAACTTTAACTTGTAAAAAACCTACTTTAACTTGTCAAAATGTAACTTTAACTTGTCAAAACGTAAGTTTAAATTGTTAAAAACATACATTCACTTGTAAAAAACGTACTTTAACTTGTCAAAAATGTGGTTTAACTTGTAATAAATGTACTTTAACTTGTAAAAACGTACATCAACTTGTAAAAAACGTGCTTTAACTTGTAAAAAACCTACTTTAACTTGTCAAATCGTAACTTTAATTTGTCAAAACGTAAGTTTAACTTGTTAAAAACGTAATTAAACTTGTCCAAACAAAACTTTAACCTATAAAAAACGTACTTTAACTTGTTAAAATGAAATTTTAATGTGTCAAAACGTAACTTTAAGTTGTTAAAACGTAACTTTAACTTGTAAAAAACGTACTTCAACTTGTAAAAAACGTACTTCAACTTGTAAAACACCTGCTTTAACTTGTAAAAAACCTGCTTTAACTTGTAAAAAACGTACTTTAACTTGTAAAAAATGTACTTTAACTTGTAGAAACGTACTTACTTTAACTTATAAAAAACGTACTTTAACTGGTAAAAAACGTACTTTAACATGTCAAAACGTAACTTTAACTTGTAAAAAACCTACTTTACCTTGTCAAAACGTAACTTTAACTTGTCAAAACGTAAGTTTAAGTTGTTAAAAACATACATTCACTTGTAAAAAACGTACTTTAACTTGTCAAAAATGTGGTTTAACTTGTAACAAATGTACTTTAACTTGTAAAAACGTACTTCAACTTGTAAAAAACTTGGTTTAACTTGTCAAAACGTAACTCTAATTTGTTAAAACGTAAGTTTAACTTGTTATAAACGTAATTTAACTTATAAAAAACGTACTTTAACTTGTCAAAACGTAATTTTATTGTGTCAAAACGTAACTTTAAGTTGTTAAAACGTAACTTTAACTTGTAAAAAACGTACCTTAACTTGTAAAAAACTACTTTCACTTGTCAAAACGTGACTTTAACTTTTCAAAACGTAAGTTTAAATTGTTAAAAACACACATTAACTTGTAAAAAACGTACTTTAACTTGTAAAAAACGTACTTTAACTTGTCAAAACGTAACTTTAACTTGTAAAAAACCTACTTTAACTTGTCAAAACGTAACTTTAACTTGTCAAAACGTAACTTTAAATTGTTAAAAACATACATTCACTTGTAAAAAACGTACTTTAACTTGTCAAAAATGTGGCTTAACGTGTAACAAATGTACTTTAACTTGTAAAAACGTACTTCAACTTGTAAAAAACTTATTTTAACTTGTTAAAAACCTACGTTAACTTGTCAAAACGTAACTCTAATTTGTCAAAACGTAAGTTTAACTTGTTATAAACGTAATTTAACTTGTCAAAACGTAACTTTAACTTATAAAAAAAGTACTTTAACTTGTCAAAATGTAATTTTAATGTGTAAAAACGTAACTTTAAGTTGTTAAAACGTAACTTTAACTTGTAAAAAACGTACTTTAACTTGTAAAAAACAACTTTCATTTGTCAAAACGTGACTTTAACTTTTCAAAACGTAAGTTTAACTTGTTAAAAACATACATTAACTTGTAAAAAACGTACTTTAACTTGTCAAAAATGTGGTTTAAATTGTAACAAATGAACTTTAACTTGTAAAAACGTACTTTAACTTGTAAAAAATGAACTTTAATTTGTTAAAAACCTACTTTAACTTGCCAAAACGTAACTTTAACTTGTCAAAACGTAAGTTTAAATTGTTAAAAATACACATTAACTTGAAAAAAACGTACTTTAACTTGTCAAAAATGTGGTTTAACTTGTAACAAATGTACTTTAACTTGTAGAAACGTACTTCAACTTGTAAAAAACGTACTTTAACTTGTAAAAAACGTACTTTAACTTGTAAAAAACTTACTTTAACTTGTCAAAACGTAACTTTAACTTGTAAAAAACCTACTTTAACTTGTCAAAACGTAACTTTAACTTGTCAAAACGTAAGTTTAAATTGTTAAAAACATACATTCACTTGTAAAAAACGTACTTTAACTTGTCAAAAATGTGGTTTAACTTGTAACAAATGTACTTTAACTTGTAAAAACGTACTTAACCTTGTAAAAAACTTGGTTTAACTTGTCAAAACGTAACTCTAATTTGTTAAAACGTAAGTTTAACTTGTTATAAACGTAATTTAACTTATAAAAAACGTACTTTAACTTGTCAAAACGTAATTTTATTGTGTCAAAACGTTACTTTAAGTTGTTAAAACGTAACTTTAACTTGTAAAAAACGTACTTTAACTTGTAAAAAACTACTTTCACTTGTCAAAACGTGACTTTAACTTTTCAAAACGTAAGTTTAAATTGTTAAAAACACACATTAACTTGAAAAAAACGTACTTTAACTTGTTAAAATTGTGGTTTAACTTGTAACAAATGTACTTTAACTTGTAGAAACATACTTCAACTTGTAAAAAACGTACTTTAACTTGTAAAAAACGTACTTTAACTTGTAAAAAAAAACTTTAACTTGTCAAAACGTAAATTTAACTTGTAAAAACCCTACTTTAACTTGTCAAAACGTAACTTTAACTTGTCAAACATAAGTTTAACTTTTTAAAAACATACATTCACTTGTAAAAAACGTACTTTAACTTGTCAAAAATGTGGTTTAACTTGTAACAAATGTACTTTAACTTGTAAAAACGTACTTCAACTTGTAAAAACCGTGCTTTAACTTGTAAAAAACCTACTTTAACTTGTCAAATCGTAACTTTAATTTGTCAAAACGTAAGTTTAACTTGTTAAAAACGTAATTAAACTTGTCAAAACGAAACTTTAACCTATAAAAAACGTAATTTAACTTGTTAAAATGTAATTTTAATGTGTCAAAACGTAACTTTAAGTTGTTAAAACGTAACTTTAACTTCTAAAAAACGTACTTCAACTTGTAAAAAACGTACTTCAACTTGTAAAACACCTGCTTTAACTTGTAAAATTGTACTTTAACTTGTAAAAAATGTATTTTAACGTGTCAAAATGTAATTTTAACTTGTCAAAACGTAATTTTAACTTGTAAAAAACTTATATTAACTTGTAAATAACCTACTTTAACTTGTCAAAACGTAACTTCAACTTGTCAAAACGTAAGTTTAACTTCTTAAAACCATACTTTAACTTTTAAAAAACGTACTTTAACTTGTAAAAAACGTACTTTAACTTGTCAAAACATAACTTTAACTTGTCAAAACGTAACTTTAACATGTTAAAAACATACATTCATTTGTAAAAAACGTACTTTAACTTGTGAAAAATGTGGTTTAACTTGTAACAAATGTACTTTAACTTGTAAAAACGTACTTCAACTTGTAAAATGTAACTTTAACTTGTAAAAAGGTTCTTCAACTTGTAAAAAACGTACTTAAACTTGTAAAAAACCTACTTTAACTTGTTAAAACATAACTTTAATTTGTCAAAACATAAGTCTAACTTGTTAAAAACGTAATTTAACTTGTCAAAACGTAACTTTAACTTGTAAAAAACGTACTTTAAGTTGTCAAAATGTAATTTCAATGTGTTAAAACGTAAAACTAAGTTGTTAAAACGTAACTTTAACTTGTAAAAAAATTTCTTTAGCTTGTAAAAAACGTACTTCAACTTGTAAAACACTTACCTTAACTTGTAAAAAACGTACTTCAACTTCTAAAAAACGTACTTTCACTTGTAAAAAACATATTTAAACGTGTCAAGATATAACTTTAATTGTCAAAACGTAACTTTAACTTGTTAAAAACGTACTTTAACTTTAAAAAAACTTACTTTAACTAGTCAAAACGTAACTTTAACTTGTCAAAACGTAAGTTTAACTTGCTAAAAACGTACATTAACTTTTAAAAAAAGTAATTTTACTTCTCACAACGAAACATTATCTGGTCAAAAACGTACTTTAACTTTTTAAAAACATAATTAAACTTATCAAAACGTAACTTTTACTTGTATAAAACGTACTTTAACTTGTCAAAATTTAATTTTAATGTGTTAAAACGTAACTTTAAGTTGTTATAACGTAACTTTAACTTGTAGGAGATGTACTTGTAAAAAACGTAATTCAACTTGTAAAACACCTACTTTAACTTGTAAAAAACGTATTTTAACGTGTCAAAATGTAACTTTAACTTTACAAAACGTAACTTTAACTTGTAAAAAACGTACTTCAACTTGTAAAACACTTTCTTTAACTTGTAAAACACGTACTTTAACTTGTAAAAAACGTATTTTAACGTGTCAAAATAAAACTTTAACTTGTCAAAACGTAACTTTAACTTGTAAAAACGGACTTTAACTTGTAAAAAATTACTTTAACTTGTCAAAACGTAACTTTAACTTTTCAGAACGTAAGTTTAACCTATTAAAAACATACATTAATTTGTAAAAAACGTACTTAAACTTGTCAAAAATGTGGTTTAACTTGTAACAAATGTACTTTAACTTGTAAAAACGTACTTTAACTTGTAAAAAACGTACTTTAATTTGTTAAAATCTTACTTTAACTTGTCAAAACGTAACTTTAACTTGTCAAAACGTAAGTTTAAATTGTTAAAAACACACATTAACTTGAAAAAAACGTACTTTAACTTGTCAAAAATGTAGTTTAACTTATAACAAATGTACTTTAACTCGTAAAAACGTACTTCATCTTGTAAAAACGTACTTTAACTTGTAAAAAACGTACTTTAACTTGTAAAAAACTACTTTAATTTGTCAAAACGTAACTTTAATTTGTCAAAACATAAGTTTAAATTGTTAAAAACATACATTCCCTTGTAAAAAACATACTTTAACTTGTCAAAAATGTGGTTTAACTTGTAACAAATGTACTTTAACTTGTAAAAACATACTTCAACTTGTAAAAAACGTGCTTTAAATTGTAAAAAACCTACTTTAACTTGTCAAAACATACCTTTAATTTGTCAAAACATAAGTTTAACTTCTTAAAAAGGTAATTTAAGTTGTCAAAACGGAACTTTAACTTATAAAAAACGTATATTAACTTGTCAAAATGTAATTTTAATGTGTCAAAATGTAACTTTAAGTTGTTAAAACGTAACTTTAACTTCTAAAAAACGTACTTTAACTTGTAAAAAACTACTTTAACTTGTCAAAACGTAACTTTAACTTTTCAAAACGTAAGTTTAACTTGTTAAAAACATACATTAACTTGTAAAAAACGTACTTTAACATGTCAAAAATGTGGTTTAACGGCTAATAATGTACTTTAACTTGTACAAACGTACTTTAACTTGTAGAAAACGTACTTTAATTTATAAAAAACTACTTAAACTTGTTAAAACGTAACTTTAACTTTTCAAAACGTAAGTTTAACCTATTAAAAACATACACTAATTTGTAAAAAACGTGCTTAACTTGTCAAAAATGTGGTTTAACTTGTAACAAATGTACTTTAACTTGTAAAAACGTACTTCAACTTATAAAAAACGTACTTTAACTTGTAAAAAACCTACTTTAACTTGTGAAAACATAACTTTAATTTGTCAAAACATAAGTCTAACTTGTTTAAAACGTAATTTAACTTGTCAAAACGTAACTTTAACTTGTAAAAAACGTACTTTAACTTGTAAAAAAATTTCTTTGGCTTGTAAAAAACATACTTCAACTTTTAAAACACATATCTTAACTTGTAAAAAACGTACTTCAACTTCTAAAAACCGTACTTCAACTTCTAAAAAACGTACTTTAACTTGTAAAAAACATATTTAAACGTGTCAAGATGTAACTTTAATTGTCAAAACGTAACTTTAACTTCTTAAAAACGTATTTTAACTTGTAAAAAACTTACTTTAACTTGTCAAAACGTAACTTTAACTTGTCAAAACGTAAGTTTAACTTGTTAAAAACGTACTTTAACTTTTAAAAAAAGTAATTTTACTTCTCACAACGAAACATTATCTTGTAAAAAACGTACTTTAACTTGTTAAAAACATAATTAAACTTATCAAAACGTAACTTTTACTTGTAAAAATCGTACTTTAACTTGTCAAAACATAAGTTTAACTTGTTAAAAAGGTAATTTAAGTTGTCAAAACGTAACTTTAACTTATAAAAAACGTATATTAACTTGTCAAAATGTAATTTTAATGTGTCAAAACGTAACTTTAAGTTGTTAAAACGTAACTTTAACTTCTAAAAAACGTACTTTAACTTGTAAAAAACTACTTTAACTTGTCAAAACGTAACTTTAACTTTTCAAAACGTAAGTTTAACTTGTTAAAAACATACATTAACTTGTAAAAAACGTACTTTAACATGTCAAAAATGTGGTTTAACGGTTAACAATGTACTTTAACTTGTACAAACGTACTTTAACTTGTAGAAAACGTACTTTAATTTATAAAAAACTACTTTAACTTGTTAAAACGTAACTTTAACTTTTCAAAACGTAAGTTTAACCTATTAAAAACATACACTAATTTGTAAAAAACGTGCTTAACTTGTCAAAAATGTGGTTTAACTTGTAACAAAAGTACTTTAACTTGTAAAAACGTACTTCAACTTATAAAAAACGTACTTTAACTTGTAAAAAACCTACTTTAACTTGTGAAAACATAACTTTAATTTGTCAAAACATAAGTCTAACTTGTTAAAAACGTAATTTAACTTGTCAAAACGTAACTTTAACTTGTAAAAAACGTACTTTAACTTGTAAAAAAATTTCTTTAGCTTGTAAAAAACGTACTTCAACTTTTAAAACACATATCTTAACTTGTAAAAAACGTACTTCAACTTCTAAAAAACGTACTTCAACTTCTAAAAAACGTACTTTAACTTGTAAAAAACATATTTAAACGTGTCAAGATGTAACTTTAATTGTCAAAACGTAACTTTAACTTCTTAAAAACGTACTTTAACTTGTAAAAAACTTACTTTATCTTGTCAAAACGTAACTTTAACTTGTCAAAACGTAAGTTTAACTTGTTAAAAACGTACTTTAACTTTTAAAAAAAGTAATTTTACTTCTCACAACGAAACATTATCTTGTAAAAAACGTACTTTAACTTGTTAAAAACATAATTAAACTTATCAAAACGTAACTTTTACTTGTAAAAATCGTGCTTTAACTTGTCAAAACATAAGTTTAACTTGTTAAAAAGGTAATTTAAGTTGTCAAAACGTAACTTTAACTTATAAAAAACGTATATTAACTTGTCAAAATGTAATTTTAATGTGTCAAAACGTAACTTTAAGTTGTTAAAACGTAACTTTAACTTCTAAAAAACGTACTTTAACTTGTAAAAAACTACTTTAACTTGTCAAAACGTAACTTTACCTTTTCAAAACGTAAGTTTAACTTGTTAAAAACATACATTAACTTGTAAAAAACGTACTTTAACATGTCAAAAATGTGGTTTAACGGTTAACAATGTACTTTAACTTGTACAAACGTACTTTAACTTGTAGAAAACGTACTTTAATTTATAAAAAACTACTTTAACTTGTCAAAACGTAACTTTAACTTTTCAAAACGTAAGTTTAACCTATTAAAAACATACACTAATTTGTAAAAAACGTGCTTAACTTGTCAAAAATGTGGTTTAACTTGTAACAAATGTACTTTAACTTGTAAAAACGTACTTCAACTTATAAAAAACGTACTTTAACTTGTAAAAAACCTACTTTAACTTATGAAAACATAACTTTAATTTGTCAAAACATAAGTCTAACTTGTTAAAAACGTAATTTAACTTGTCAAAACGTAACTTTAACTTGTAAAAAACGTACTTTAACTTGTAAAAAAATTTCTTTAGCTTGTAAAAAACGTACTTCAACTTTTAAAACACATATCTTAACTTGTAAAAAACGTACTTCAACTTCTAAAAAACGTACTTCAACTTCTAAAAAACGTACTTTAACTTGTAAAAAACATATTTAAACGTGTCAAGATGTAACTTTAATTGTCAAAACGTAACTTTAACTTCTTAAAAACGTACTTTAACTTGTAAAAATCTTACTTTAACTTGTCAAAACGTAACTTTAACTTGTCAAAACGTAAGTTTAACTTGTTAAAAACGTACTTTAACTTTTAAAAAAAGTAATTTTACTTCTCACAACGAAACATTATCTTGTAAAAAACGTACTTTAACTTGTTAAAAACATAATTAAACTTATCAAAACGTAACTTTTACTTGTAAAAATCGTACTTTAACTTGTCAAAATTTAATTTTAATGTGTCAAAACGTAACTTTAAGTTGTTATAACGTAACTTTAACTTGTAGGAGATGTACTTGTAAAAAACGTAATTCAACTTGTAAAACACCTACTTTAACTTGTAAAAAACGTATTTTAACGCGTCAAAATGTAACTTTAACTGTACAAAACGTAACTTTAACTTGTAAAAAACGTACTTCAACTTGTAAAACACTTTCTTTAACTTTTAAAAAACGTACTTTAACTTGTAAAAGACGTACTTTAACTTGTCAATTCGTAACTTTAACTTGTTAAAAACCTACTTTATCCTGTCAAAACGTACCTTTAACTTGACAAAACATAAGTTTAAATTGTTAAAAACATACATTCACTTGTAAAAAACGTACTTTAACTAGTCAAAAATGTGGTTTAACTTGTAACAAATGTACTTTAACTTGTAAAAACATACTTCAACTTGTAAAAAACGTGCTTTAACTTGAAAAATACCTACTTTAATTTGTCAAAACGTAACTTTAATTTGTCAAAACGTAAGTTTATTTTGTTAAAAACGTAATTTAAGTTGTCTAAACGTAACTTTAACTTGTCAAAATGTAATTCTAATGTGTCAAAACTTAACTTTAAGTTGTTAAAACGTAACTTTAACTTGTAAAAAACGTACTTGAACTTGTAAAAAACTTCTTTAACTTGTCAAAACGTAACTTTAACTTTTCAAAACGTAAGTTTAACTTGTTAAAAACATACATTAACTTGTAAAAAACGTACTTTAACATGTCAAAAATGGGGTTTAACTTGTAATAAATGTACTTTAACTTGTAAAAACGTACTTTAACTTGTAAAAAACGTACTTTAACTTGGAAAAAACGTACTTTAACTTGTAAAAGACGTACTTTAACTTGTCAAAATATAACTTTAAATTGTAAAAAACCTACTTTAACTTGTCAAAACGTAACTTTAACTTCTTAAAACGTAAGTTTAAATTGTTAAAAACACACATTAACTTGAAAAAAATGTACTTTAACTTGTCAAAAATGTGGTTTAACTTGTAACAAATGTACTTTAACTTGTAAAAACGTACTTAAACTTGTAAACAACGTACTTTAACTTGTAAAAAACGTACTTTAACTTGTAAAAAACGTAGTTTAACTTGTCAAAATGTAACTTTAAATTGTAAAAAACCTACTTTAACTTGTCAAAACGTAACTTTAACTTGTCAAAACATATGTTTAAATTGTTAAAAACATACCTTCACTTGTAAAAAACGTACTTTAACTTGTCAAAAATGTGTATTAACTTGTAACAAATGTACTTTAACTTGTAAAAACGTACTTCAACTTGTAAAAAACGTTCTTTAACTTGTAAAAAAACCTACTTTAACTTGTCAAAACATACCTTTAATTTGTCAAAACGTTTGTTTAACTTGTTAAAAACGTAGTCGAACTTGTCAAAACGTAACTTTAATTTATAAAAAACGTACTTTAACTTGTCAAAATGTAATTTTAATGTGTCAAAACGTAACTTTAAGTTGTTAAAATGTACCTTTAACTTGTTAAAAATGTACGTTAACTTGTAAAAAACTACTTTAGCTTGTCAAAACGTAACTTTAACTTTTCAAAACGTAAGTTTAACTTGTTAAAAACCTACATTAACTTGGAAAAAACTTACTTTAACTTGTCAAAAATGTTGTTTAACTTGTAACAAATGTACTTTAACTTGAAAAAACGTAATTTAACTTGTAAAAAACGTACTTTAATTTGTGAAAAACGTACTTTAACTTGTCAAAACGTAACTTTAACTTCTCAAAAGTAACTTTAACTTCTCAAAACGTAACTTTAAATTGTTAAAAACACACATTAACTTGAAAAAAACATACTTTAACTTGTCAAAAGTGTGGTTTAACTTGTAGCAAATGTACTTCAACTTGTAAAAAACGTAGTTTAATTTTTAAAAAACGTACTTTAACTTGTAAAAAACGTACTTTAACATGTCAAAACGTAACTTTAAATTGTAAAAAACCTACTTTAACTTGTCAAAATGTAACTTTAATTTGTCAAAACATAAGTTTAAATTGTGAAAAACATACATTCACTTGTAAAAAACGTACTTTAACTTGTCAAAAATGTGGTTGAACTTGTAACAAATGTACTTTAACTTGTAAAAAACGTACTTTAACTTGTAAAAAAACCTACTTTAACTTGTCAAAACGTAACTTTTATTTGTCAAAACGTTAGTTTAACTTGTTAAAAACGTAGTTGAACTTGTCAAAACGTAACTTTAACTTATAAAAAACGTACTTTAATTTGTCAAAATGTAATTTTAATGTGTCAAAACGTAACTTAAAGATGTTAAAACGTAACTTTAACTTGTAAAAAACGTACTTTAACTTGTAAAAAACTAGTTTAACTTGTCAAAACGTAACTTTAACTTTTCAAAACGTAACTTTAACTTGTTAAAAACATACATTAACTTGTAAAAAACGTACTTTAACTTGTCAAAAATGTTGTTTAACTCGTAACAAATGTACTTTAACTTGTAAACACGTACTTTAATTCGTAAAAAACGTACTTTAATTTGTAAAAAACCTACTTTAACTTGTCAAAACGTAACTTTAACTTGTCAAAACGTAAGTTTAAATTGTTAAAAACACACATTAACTTGAAAAAAAAGTACTTTAACTTGTCAAAAATGTGGTTTAACTTGTAACAAATGTACTTTAACTTGTAAAAACGTACTTCAACTTGTAAAAAACGTACTTTAACTTGTAAAAAACGTAATTTAACTTGTAAAAAACGTACTTTAACTTGTAAAAACGTGACTTTAAATTGTAAAAAACGTACTTTAGCTTGTCAAAACGTAACTTTAACTTGTCAAAACATAACTTGAAATTGTTAAAAACATACATTCACTTGTAAAAAACCGTACTTTAACTTGTCAAAAATGTGGTTTAACTTTTAACAAATATACTTTAACTTGAAAAACGTACTTCAACTTGTAAAAAACGTGCTTTAACTTGTAAAAAATCCTACTTTAACTTGTCAAAACGTAACTTTTATTTGTCAAAACGTTAGTTTAACTTGTTAAAAACGTAGTTGAACTTTTCAAAACGTAACTTTAACTTATAAAAAACGTACTTTAACTTGTCGAAATGTAATTTTAATGTGTCAAAACGTAACTTTAAGTTGTTAAAATGTACCATTAACTTGTAAAAAACGTACGTTAACTTGTAAAAAACTACTTTAGCTTGTCAAAACGTAACTTTAACTTTTCAAAACGTAAGTTTAACTTGTTAAAAACCTACATTAACTTGTAAAAAACTTACTTTAACTTGTCAAAAATGTTATTTAACTTGTAACAAATGTACTTTAACTTGAAAAAACGTACTTTAACTTGTAAAAAACGTACTTTAACTTGTCAAAACGTAACTTTAAATTGTAAAAACCTACTTTAACTTGTCAAAATGTAAATTTAACTTGTCAAAACATAAGTTTAAATTGTGAAAAACATACATTCACTTGTAAAAAACGTACTTTAACTTGTCAAATATGTGGTTGAACTTGTAACAAATGTACTTTAACTTGTAAAAACCGTACTTTAACTTGTAAAAAAACCTACTTTAACTTGTCAAAACGTAACTTTTATTTGTCAAAACGTTAGTTTAACTTGTCAAAAATGTAGTTGAACTTGTCAAAACGTAACTTTAACTTTTAAAAAACGGACTTTAATTTGTCAAAATGTAATTTTAATGTGTCAAAACGTAACTTAAAGATGTTAAAACGTAACTTTAACTTTTCAAAACGTAAGTTTAACTTGTTAAAAACATACATTAACTTGTAAAAAACGTACTTTAACATGTCAAAAATGGGGTTTAACTTGTAATAAATGTACTTTAACTTGTAAAAACGTACTTTAACTTGTAAAAAACGTACTTTAACTTGTAAAAAACGTACTTTAACTTGTAAAAAACGTACTTTAACTTGTAAAAAACGTACTTTAACTTGTCAAAATATAACTTTAAATTGTAAAAAACCTACTTTAACTTGTCAAAACGTAACTTTAACTTGTTAAAACGTAAGTTTAAATTTTTAAAAACACACATGAACTTGAAAAAAATGTACTTTAACTTGTCAAAAATGTGGTTTCACTTGTAACAAATGTAGTTTAACTTGTAAAAACGTACTTTAACTTGTAAAAAACGTACTTTAACTTGTAAAAAACGTACTTTAACTTGTAAAAAACCTACTTTAACTTGTCAAAACGTAAGTTTAACTTGTTAAAACCGTAATTTAACTTGTCAAAACGTAACTTTAACTTATAAAAAACGTACTTTATCTTGTCAAAATGTAATTTTAATGTGTCAAAACGTAACTTTAAGTTGTTAAAACGTAACTTTAACTTGTAAAAAACGTACTTTAACTTGTAAAAAACTACTTTAACTTGTCAAAACGTAACTTTTACTTTTCAAAACGTAAGTTTAACTTGCTAAAAAATACATTAACTTGTAAATAACGTACTTTAACTTGTCAATAATGTGATTTAACTTGTAACAAATGTACTTTACCTTCTAAAAACGTACATTAACTTGTAAAAAACGTACTTTAATTTGTAAAAAACCTACTTTAACTTGTCAAAACGTAACTTTAACTTGTCAAAACGTAAGTTTAAATTGTTAAAAACACACATTAACTTGAAAAAAACGTACTTTAACTTGTTAAAAATGTAGTTTAACTTGTAACAAATGTACTTTAACTTATAAAAATGTACTTCAACTTGTAAAAAACGTAATTTAACTTGTAAAAAAACGTACTTTAACTTGTCAATACGTAACTTTAACTTGTAAAAACCAAACTTTAACTTGTCAAAACTTAACTTTAATTTGTCAAAACATAAGTTTAACTTGTTAAAAACGTAATTTAATTTGTCAAAACGTAACTTTAACTTATAAAAAATTTACTTTAACTTGTCAAAATGTAATTTTAATGTGTCAAAACGTAACTTTAACTTGTTAAAACGTAACTTTAACTTGTAAAAAACGTACTTTAACTTGTAAAAAACTACTTTAACTTGTCAAAACGTAACTTTAACTTTTCAAAACGTAAGTTTAACTTGTTAAAAACATACATTAACTTGTACAAAACGTACTTTAACTTGTCAAAAATGTTGTTTAACTTGTAACAAATGTACTTTAACTTGTAAAAACGTACTTTAACTTGTAAAAAACGTACTTTAATTTGTAAAAAACCTACTTTAACTTTTTAAAACGTAACTTTAACTTGTCAAAACGTAAGTTTAAATTGTTAAAAACACATATTAACTTGAAAAAATCGTACTTTAACTTGTCAAAAATGTGGTTTAACTGGTAGCAAATGTACTTTAACTTGTAAAAACGTACTTCAACTTGTAAAAAACGTACTTTAAATTGTAAAAAACGTACTTTAACTTGTAAAAAACGTACTTTACCTTGTCAAAACGTAACTTTAACTTGTGAAAAACCTACTTTAACTTGTCAAACCATAAGTTTAAATTGTTAATAACATACATTCACTTGTAAAAAACGTAGTTTAACTTGTCAAAAATGTGGTTTAACTTGTAACAAATGTACATTAACTTGTAAAAACGTACATCAACTTGTAAAAAACGTGATTTAACTTGTAAAAAACCTACTTTAACTTGTCAAAACGTAACTTTAACTTTTCAAAACGTAAGTTTAACTTGTTAAAAGCATACATTAACTTGTAAAAAACGTACTTTAACTTGTCAAAAATATGGTTTAACTTGTAACAAATGTACTTTAACATGTAAAAACGTACTTTAACTTGTAAAAAACGTACTTTAACTTGTAAAAAACGTAGTTTAACTTGTCAAAATGTAACTTTAAATTGTAAAAAACCTACTTTAACTTGTCAAAACGTAAATTTAACTTGTCAAAACATATGTTTAAATTGTTAAAAACATACCTTCACTTGTAAAAAACGTACTTTAACTTGTCAAAAATGTGTATTAACTTGTAACAAATGTACTTTAACTTGTAAAAACGTACTTCAACTTGTAAAAAACGTTCTTTAACTTGTAAAAAAACCTACTTTAACTTGTCAAAACATACCTTTAATTTGTCAAAACGTTGGTTTAACTTGTTAAAAACGTAGTCGAACTTGTCAAAACGTAACTTTAACTTATAAAAAACGTCCTTTAACTTGTCAAAATGTAATTTTAATGTGTCAAAACGTAACTTTAAGTTGTTAAAATGTACCTTTAACTTGTTAAAAATGTACGTTAACTTGTAAAAAACTACTTTAGCTTGTCAAAACGTAACTTTAACTTTTCAAAACGTAAGTTTAACTTGTTAAAAACCTACATTAACTTGGAAAAAACTTACTTTAACTTGTCAAAAATGTTGTTTAACTTGTAACAAATGTACTTTAACTTGAAAAAACGTAATTTAACTTGTAAAAAACTTACTTTAATTTGTGAAAAACGTACTTTAACTTGTCAAAACGTAACTTTAACTTCTCAAAACGTAACTTTAACTTCTCAAAACGTAACTTTAAATTGTTAAAAACACACATTAACTTGAAAAAAACGTACTTTAACTTGTCAAAAGTGTGGTTTAACTTGTAGCAAATGTACTTTAACTTGTAAAAACGTACTTCAACTTGTAAAAAACGTAGTTTAATTTGTAAAAAACGTACTTTAACTTGTAAAAAACGTACTTTAACTTGTCAAAACGTAACTTTAAATTGTAAAAAACCTACTTTAACTTGTCAAAATGTAACTTTAATTTGTCAAAACATAAGTTTAAATTGTGAAAAACATACATTCACTTCTAAAAAACGTACTTTAACTTGTCAAAAATTTGGTTGAACTTGTAACGAATGTACTTTAACTTGTAAAAAACGTACTTTAACTTGTAAAAAAACCTACTTTAACTTGTCAAAACGTAACTTTTATTTGTCAAAACGTTAGTTTAACTTGTTAAAAACGTAGTTGAACTTGTCAAAACGTAACTTTAACTTATAAAAAACGTACTTTAATTTGTCAAAATGTAATTTTAATGTGTCAAAACGTAACTTAAAGATGTTAAAACGTAACTCTAACTTGTAAAAACGTACTTTAACTTGTAAAAAACTAGTTTAACTTGTCAAAACGTAACTTTAACTTTTCAAAACGTAAGTTTAACTTGTTAAAAACATACATTAACTTCTAAAAAACGTACTTTAACTTGTCAAAAATGTTGTTTAACTCGTAACAAATGTACTTTAACTTGTATAAACGTACTTTAATTCGTAAAAAACGTACTTTAATTTGTAAAAAACCTAATTTAACTTGTCAAAACGTAACTTTAACTTGTCAAAACGTAAGTTTAAATTGTTAAAAACACACATTAACTTGAAAAAAAAGTACTTTAACTTGTCAAAAATGTGGTTTAACTTGTAACAAATGTACTTTAACTTGTAAAAACGTACTTCAACTTGTAAAAAACGTACTTTAACTTGTAAAAAACGTAATTTAACTTGTAAAAAACGTACTTTAACTTGTAAAAACGTGACTTTAAATTGTTAAAAACCTACTTTAACTTGTCAAAACATAACTTTAACTTGTAAAAAACGTACTTTAACATGTCAAAAATGGGGTTTAACTTGTAATAAATGTACTTTAACTTGTAAAAACGTACTTTAACTTGTAAAAAACGTACTTTAACTTGTAAAAAACGTACTTTAACTTGTAAAAAACGTACTTTAACTTGTCAAAATATAACTTTAAATTGTAAAAAACCTACTTTAACTTGTCAAAACGTAACTTTAACTTGTTAAAACGTAAGTTTAAATTGTTAAAAACACACATTAACTTGAAAAAAATGTACTTTAACTTGTCAAAAATGTGGTTTAACTTGTAACAAATGTACTTTAACTTGTAAAAACGTACTTAAACTTGTAAACAACGTACTTTAACTTGTAAAAAACGTACTTTAACTTGTAAAAAACGTAGTTTAACTTGTCAAAATGTAACTTTAAATTGTAAAAAACCTACTTTAACTTGTCAAAACGTAAATTTAACTTGTCAAAACATATGTTTAAATTGTTAAAAACATACCTTCACTTGTAAAAAACGTACTTTAACTTGTCAAAAATGTGTATTAACTTGTAACAAATGTACTTTAACTTGTAAAAACGTACTTCAACTTGTAAAAAACGTTCTTTAACTTGTAAAAAAACCTACTTTAACTTGTCAAAACATACCTTTAATTTGTCAAAACGTTAGTTTAACTTGTTAAAAACGTAGTCGAACTTGTCAAAACGTAACTTTAACTTATAAAAAACGTACTTTAACTTGTCAAAATGTAATTTTAATGTGTCAAAACGTAACTTTAAGTTGTTAAAATGTACCTTTAACTTGTTAAAAATGTACGTTAACTTGTAAAAAACTACTTTAGCTTGTCAAAACGTAACTTTAACTTTTCAAAACGTAAGTTTAACTTGTTAAAAACCTACATTAACTTGGAAAAAACTTACTTTAACTTGTCAAAAATGTTGTTTAACTTGTAACAAATGTACTTTAACTTGAAAAAACGTAATTTAACTTGTAAAAAACGTACTTTAATTTGTGAAAAACGTACTTTAACTTGTCAAAACGTAACTTTAACTTCTCAAAACGTAACTTTAACTTCTCAAAACGTAAATTTAAATTGTTAAAAACACACATTAACTTGAAAAAAACGTACTTTAACTTGTCAAAAGTGTGGTTTAACTTGTAGCAAATGTACTTTAACTTGTAAAAACGTACTTCAACTTGTAAAAAACGTAGTTTAATTTGTAAAAAACGTACTTTAACTTGTAAAAAACGTACTTTAACTTGTCAAAACGTAACTTTAAATTGTAAAAAACCTACTTTAACTTGTCAAAATGTAACTTTAATTTGTCAAAACATAAGTTTAAATTGTGAAAAACATACATTCACTTCTAAAAAACGTACTTTAACTTGTCAAAAATTTGGTTGAACTTGTAACAAATGTACTTTAACTTGTAAAAAACGTACTTTAACTTGTAAAAAAACCTACTTTAACTTGTCAAAACGTAACTTTTATTTGTCAAAACGTTAGTTTAACTTGTTAAAAACGTAGTTGAACTTGTCAAAACGTAACTTTAACTTATAAAAAACGTACTTTAATTTGTCAAAATGTAATTTTAATGTGTCAAAACGTAACTTAAAGATGTTAAAACGTAACTTTAACTTGTAAAAAACGTACTTTAACTTGTAAAAAACTAGTTTAACTTGTCAAAACGTAACTTTAACTTTTCAAAACGTAAGTTTAACTTGTTAAAAACATACATTAACTTCTAAAAAACGTACTTTAACTTGTCAAAAATGTTGTTTAACTCGTAACAAATGTACTTTAACTTGTATAAACGTACTTTAATTCGTAAAAAACGTACTTTAATTTGTAAAAAACCTAATTTAACTTGTCAAAACGTAACTTTAACTTGTCAAAACGTAAGTTTAAATTGTTAAAAACACACATTAACTTGAAAAAAAAGTACTTTAACTTGTCAAAAATGTGGTTTAACTTGTAACAAATGTACTTTAACTTGTAAAAACGTACTTCAACTTGTAAAAAACGTACTTTAACTTGTAAAAAACGTAATTTAACTTGTAAAAAACGTACTTTAACTTGTAAAAACGTGACTTTAAATTGTTAAAAACCTACTTTAACTTGTCAAAACATAACTTTAACTTGTAAAAAACGTACTTTAACATGTCAAAAATGGGGTTTAACTTGTAATAAATGTACTTTAACTTGTAAAAACGTACTTTAACTTGTAAAAAACGTACTTTAACTTGTAAAAAACGTACTTTAACTTGTAAAAAACGTACTTTAACTTGTCAAAATATAACTTTAAATTGTAAAAAACCTACTTTAACTTGTCAAAACGTAACTTTAACTTGTTAAAACGTAAGTTTAAATTGTTAAAAACACACATTAACTTGAAAAAAATGTACTTTAACTTGTCAAAAATGTGGTTTAACTTGTAACAAATGTACTTTAACTTGTAAAAACGTACTTAAACTTGTAAACAACGTACTTTAACTTGTAAAAAACGTACTTTAACTTGTAAAAAACGTAGTTTAACTTGTCAAAATGTAACTTTAAATTGTAAAAAACCTACTTTAACTTGTCAAAACGTAAATTTAACTTGTCAAAACATATGTTTAAATTGTTAAAAACATACCTTCACTTGTAAAAAACGTACTTTAACTTGTCAAAAATGTGTATTAACTTGTAACAAATGTACTTTAACTTGTAAAAACGTACTTCAACTTGTAAAAAACGTTCTTTAACTTGTAAAAAAACCTACTTTAACTTGTCAAAACATACCTTTAATTTGTCAAAACGTTGGTTTAACTTGTTAAAAACGTAGTCGAACTTGTCAAAACGTAACTTTAACTTATAAAAAACGTACTTTAACTTGTCAAAATGTAATTTTAATGTGTCAAAACGTAACTTTAAGTTGTTAAAATGTACCTTTAACTTGTTAAAAATGTACGTTAACTTGTAAAAAACTACTATAGCTTGTCAAAACGTAACTTTAACTTTTCAAAACGTAAGTTTAACTTGTTAAAAACCTACATTAACTTGGAAAAAACTTACTTTAACTTGTCAAAAATGTTGTTTAACTTGTAACAAATGTACTTTAACTTGAAAAAACGTAATTTAACTTGTAAAAAACGTACTTTAATTTGTGAAAAACGTACTTTAACTTGTCAAAACGTAACTTTAACTTCTCAAAACGTAACTTTAACTTCTCAAAACGTAAATTTAAATTGTTAAAAACACACATTAACTTGAAAAAAACGTACTTTAACTTGTCAAAAGTGTGGTTTAACTTGTAGCAAATGTACTTTAACTTGTAAAAACGTACTTCAACTTGTAAAAAACGTAGTTTAATTTGTAAAAAACGTACTTTAACTTGTAAAAAACGTACTTTAACTTGTCAAAACGTAACTTTAAATTGTAAAAAACCTACTTTAACTTGTCAAAATGTAACTTTAATTTGTCAAAACATAAGTTTAAATTGTGAAAAACATACATTCACTTGTAAAAAACGTACTTTAACTTGTCAAAAATGTGGTTAAATTTGTAACAAATGTACTTTAACTTGTAAAAAACGTACTTTAACTTGTAAAAAAACCTACTTTAACTTGTCAAAACGTAACTTTTATTTGTCAAAACGTTAGTTTAACTTGTTAAAAACGTAGTTGAACTTGTCAAAACGTAACTTTAACTTATAAAAAACGTACTTTAATTTGTCAAAATGTAATTTTAATGTGTCAAAACGTAACTTAAAGATGTTAAAACGTAACTTTAACTTGTAAAAAACGTACTTTAACTTGTAAAAAACTAGTTTAACTTGTCAAAACGTAACTTTAACTTTTCAAAACGTAAGTTTAACTTGTTAAAAACATACATTAACTTGTAAAAAACGTACTTTAACTTGTCAAAAATGTTGTTTAACTCGTAACAAATGTACTTTAACTTGTATAAACGTACTTTAATTCGTAAAAAACGTACTTTAATTTGTAAAAAACCTACTTTAACTTGTCAAAACGTAACTTTAACTTGTCAAAACGTAAGTTTAAATTGTTAAAAACACACATTAACTTGAAAAAAAAGTACTTTAACTTGTCAAAAATGTGGTTTAACTTGTAACAAATGTACTTTAACTTGTAAAAACGTACTTCAACTTGTAAAAAACGTACTTTAACTTGTAAAAAACGTAATTTAACTTGTAAAAAACGTACTTTAACTTGTAAAAACATGACTTTAAATTGTAAAAAACCTACTTTAACTTGTCAAACCGTAACTTTAACTTGTCAAAACATAACTTGAAATTATTAAAAACATACATTCAATTGTAAAAAACCGTACTTTAACTTGTCAAAAATGTGGTTTAACTTTCAACAAATATACTTTAACTTGTAAAAACGTACTTCAACTTGTAAAAAACGTGCTTTAACTTGTAAAAAATCCTACTTTAACTTGTCAAAACGTAACTTTTATTTGTCAGAACGTTGGTTTAACTTGTTAAAAACGTAGTTGAACTTGTCAAAACGTAACTTTAACTTATAAAAAACGTACTTTAACTTGTCGAAATGTAATTTTAATGTGTCAAAACGTAACTTTAAGTTGGTAAAATGTACCATTAACTTGTAAAAAACGTACGTTAACTTGTAAAAAACTACTTTAGCTTGTCAAAACGTAACTTTAACTTTTCAAAACGTAAGTTTAACTTGTTAAAAACCTACATTAACTTGTAAAAAACTTACTTTAACTTGTCAAAAATGTTGTTTAACTTGTAACAAATGTACTTTAACTTGAAAAAACGTACTTTAACTTGTAAAACACGTACTTTAATTTGTAAAAAACCTACTTCAACTTGTCAAAACGTAAATTTAACTTCTCAAAACGTAACTTTAAATTGTTAAAAACACACATTAACTTGAAAAAAAGTACTTTAACTTGTCAAAAGTGTGGTTTAACTTGTAACAAATGTACTTTAACTTGTAAAAACGTACTTCAACTTGTAAAAAACGTAGTTTAACTTGTAAAAAACGTACTTTAACTTGTATAAAACGTACATTAACTTGTCAAAACGTAACTTTAAATTGTAAAAAACCTACTTTAACTTGTCAAAATGTAACTTTAACTTGTCAAAACATAAGGTTAAATTGTGAAAAACATACATTCACTTGTAAAAAACGTACTTTAACTTGTCAAAAATGTGGTTGAATTTCTAACAAATGTACTTTAACTTGTAAAAAACGTACTTTAACTTGTAAAAAAACCTACTTTAACTTGTCAAAACGTTACTTTTATTTGTCAAAACGTTAGTTTAACTTGTTAAAAACGTAGTTGAACTTGTCAAAACGTAACTTTAACTTATAAAAAACGTACTTTAATTTGTCAAAATGTAATTTTAATGTGTCAAAACGTAACTTAAAGATGTTAAAACGTAACTTTAACTTGTAAAAAACGTACTTTAACTTGTAAAAAACTAGTTTAACTTGTCAAAACGTAACTTTAACTTTTCAAAACGTAAGTTTAACTTGTTAAAAACATACATTAACTTGTAAAAAACGTACTTTAACTTGTCAAAAATGTTGTTTAACTTGTAACAAATGTACGTTAACTTGTATAAACGTACTTTAACTCGTAAAAAACGTACTTTAACTCGTAAAAAACGTACTTTAATTTGTATAAAAACTTACTTTAGCTTGTCAAAACGTAACTTTAACTTTTCAAAACGTAAGTTTAACTTGTTAAAAACCTAAATTAACTTGTAAAAAACTTACTTAAACTTGTCAAAAATGTTGTTTAACTTGTAACAAATGTACTTTAACTTGAAAAAACGTACTTTAACTTGAAAAAAACGTACTTTAATTTGTAAAAAACCTACTTCAACTTGTCAAAACATAAATTTAACTTCTCAAAACGTAACTTTACATTGTTAAAAACACACGTTAACTTGAAAAAAACGTACTTTAACTTGTCAAAAGTGTTGTTTAACTTGTAACAAATGTACTTTAACTTGTAAAAATGTACTTCAACTTGTAAAAAACGTAGTTTAACTTGTAAAAAACGTACTTTAACTTGTAAAAAACGTACTTTAACTTGTCAAAACGTAACTTGAAATTATAAAAACCTTCTTTAACTTGTCAAAATGTAACTTTAACTTGTCAAAACATAAGTTTAAATTGTGAAAAACATACATTCACTTGTAAAAAACGTATTTTAACTTGTCAAATATGTGGTTGAACTTGTAACAAATGTACTTTAACTTGTAAAAACCGTACTTTAACTTGTAAAAAACGTACTTTAACTTGTCAAAACGTAACTTTAAATTGTAAAAACCTACTTTAACTTGTCAAAATGTAACTTTAACTTGTCAAAACATAAGTTTAAATTGTGAAAAACATACATTCACTTGTAAAAAACGTACTTTAACTTGTCAAATATGTGGTTGAACTTGTAACAAATGTACTTTAACTTGTAAAAACCGTACTTTAACTTGTAAAAAAACCTACTTTAACTTGTCAAAACGTAACTTTTATTTGTCAAAACGTTAGTTTAACTAGTCAAAAATGTAGTTGAACTTGTCAAAACGTAACTTTAACTTTTAAAAAACGTTCTTTAATTTGTCAAAATGTAATTTTAATGTGTCAAAACGTAACTTAAAGATGTTAAAACGTAACTTTAACTTGTAAAAAACGTACTTTAACTTGTAAAAAAACTAGTTTAACTTGTCAAAACGTAACTTTAACTTTTCAAAACGTAAGTTTAACTTGTTAAAAACATACATTAACTTGTAAAAAACGTACTTTAACTTGTCAAAAATGTTGTTTAACTTGTAACAAATGTACTTTAACTTGTATAAACTTACTTTAACTCGTAAAAAACGTACTTTAATTTGTAAAAAACCTACTTTAACTTGTCAAAACGTAACTTTAACTTGTCAAAACGTAAGTTTAAATTGTTAAAAACACACATTAACTTGAAAAAAAAGTACTTTAACTTGTCAAAAATGTGGTTTAACTTGTAACAAATGTACTTTAACTTGTAAAAACGTACTTCAACTTGTAAAAAACGTACTTTAACTTGTAAAAAACGTAATTTAACTTGTAAAAAACGTACTTTAACTTGTAAAAACGTAACTTTAAACATTAAAAAACCTACTTTAACTTGTCAAAACGTAACTTTAACTTGTCAAAACATAACTGAAATTGTTAAAAACATACATTCACTTGTAAAAAACGTACTTTAACTTGTCAAAAATGTGGTTTAACTTTTAACAAATATACTTTAACTTGTAAAAACGGACTTCAACTTGTAAAAAACGTGCTTTAACTTGTAAAAAACCTACTTTAACTTGTCAAAACGTAACTTTTATTTGTCAAAACGTTAGTTTAACTTGTTAAAAACGTAGTTGAACTTGTCAAAACGTAACTTTAACTTATAAAAAACGTACTTAAACTTGTCGAAATGTAATTTTAATGTGTCAAAACGTAACTTTAAGTTGTTAAAATGTAACTTTAACTTGTAAAAAAACCTACTTTAACTTGTCAAAACGTAACTTTTATTTGTCAAAACGTTAGTCTAACTTGTTAAAAACGTAGTTGAACTTATCAAAACGTAACTTTAACTTATAAAAAACGTACTTTAATTTGTCAAAATGTAATTTTAATGTGTCAAAACGTAACTTAAAGATGTTAAAACGTAACTTTAACTTGTAAAAAACGTACTTTAACTTGTAAAAAACTAGTTTAACTTGTCAAAACGTAACTTTAACTTTTTAAAACGTAAGTTTAACTTGTTAAAAACATACATTAACTTGTAAAAAACGTACTTTAACTTGTCAAAAATGTTGTTTAACTTGTAACAAATGTGCTTAAATTGTATAAACGTACTTTAACTCGTAAAAAACGTACTTTAATTTGTAAAAAACCTACTTTAACTTGTCAAAACGTAACTTTAACTTGTCAAAACGTAAGTTTAAATTGTTAAAAACACACATTAACTTGAAAAAAAAGTACTTTAACTTGTCAAAAATGTGGTTTAACTTGTAACAAATGTACTTTAACTTGTAAAAACGTACTTCAACTTGTAAAAATCGTACTTTAACTTGTAAAAAACGTAATTTAAATTGTAAAAACCTACTTTAACTTGTCAAAATGTAACTTTAACTTATCAAAACATAAGTTTAAATTATGAAAAACATACATTCACTTGTAAAAAACGTACTTTAACTTGTCAAATATGTGGTTGAACTTGTAACAAATGTACTTTAACTTCTAAAAACCGTACTTTAACTAGTAAAAAAACCTACTTTAACTTGTCAAAACGTAACTTTTATTTGTCAAAACGTTAGTTTAACTTGTCAAAAATGTAGTTGAACTTGTCAAAACGTAACTTTAACTTTTAAAAAACGTACTTTAATTTGTCAAAATGTAATTTTAATGTGTCAAAACGTAACTTAAAGATGTTAAAACGTAACTTTAACTTGTAAAAAACGTACTTTAACTTGTAAAAAACTAGTTTAAGTTGTTAAAACGTAACTTTAACTTTTCAAAACGTAAGTTTAACTTGTTAAAAACATACATTAACTTGTAAAAAACGTACTTTAACTTGTCAAAAATGTTGTTTAACTTGTAACAAATGTACTTTAACTTGTATAAACGTACTTTAACTCGTAAAAAACGTACTTTAATTTGTAAAAAACCTACTTTAACTTGTCAAAACGTAACTTTAACTTGTCAAAACGTAAGTTTAAATTGTTATAAACACACATTAACTTGAAAAAAAAGTACTTTAACTTGTCAAAAATGTGGTTTAACTTGTAACAAATGTACTTTAACTTGTAAAAACGTACTTCAACTTGTAAAAAACGTACTTTAACTTGTAAAAAATGTAATTTAACTTGTAAAAAACGTACTTTAACTTGTAAAAACGTAACTTTAAATTGTAAAAAACCTATTTTAACTTGTCAAAACGTAACTTTAACTTGTCAAAACATAACTTTAAATTGTTAAAAACATACATTCACTTGTAAAAAACGTACTTTAACTTGTCAAAAATATGGTTTAACTTTTAACAAATATACTTTAACTTGTAAAAACGTACTTCAACTTGTAAAAAACGTGCTTTAACTTGTAAAAAATCCTACTTTAACTTGTCAAAACGTAACTTTTATTTGTCAAAACGTTAGTTTAACTTGTTAAAAACGTAGTTGAATTTGTCAAAACGTAACTTTAACTTATAAAAAACGTACTTTAACTTGTCGAAATGTAATTTTAATGTGTCAAAACGTAACTTTAAGTTGTTAAAATGTACCTTTAACTTGTAAAAAACGTACGTTAACTTGTAAAAAACTACTTTAGCTTGTCAAAACGTAACTTTAACTTTTCAAAACGTAAGTTTAACTTGTTAAAAACCTACATTAACTTGTAAAAAACTTACTTAAACTTGTCAAAAATGTTGTTTAACTTGTAACAAATGTACTTTAACTTGAAAAAACGTACTTTAACTTGAAAAAAACGTACTTTAATTTGTAAAAAACCTACTTCAACTTGTCAAAACATAAATTTAACTTCTCAAAACGTAACTTTACATTGTTAAAAACACACGTTAACTTGAAAAAAACGTACTTTAACTTGTCAAAAGTGTGGTTTAACTTGAAAAAACGTACTTTAACTTGAAAAAAACGTACTTTAATTTGTAAAAAACCTACTTCAACTTGTCAAAACATAAATTTAACTTCTCAACACGTAACTTTACATTGTTCAAAACACACGTTAACTTGAAAAAAACGTACTTTAACTTGTCAAAAGAGTGGTTTAACTTGTAACAAATGTACTTTAACTTGTAAAAACGTACTTCAACTTGTAAAAAACATAGTTTAACTTGTAAAAAACGTACTTTAATTTGTAAAAAACCTACTTCAACTTGTCAAAACATAAATTTAACTTGTCAAAACGTAACTTTAAATTGTAAAAACCTACTTTAACTTGTCAAAATGTAACTTTAACTTGTCAAAACATAAGTTTAAATTGTGAAAAACATACATTCACTTGTAAAAAATGTACTTTAACTTGTCAAATATGTGGTTGAACTTGAAACAAATGTACTTTAACTTGTAAAAACCGTACTTTAACTTGTAAAAAAACCTACTTTAACTTGTCAAAACGTAACTTTTATTTGTCAAAACGTTAGTTTAACTTGTCAAAAATGTAGTTGAACTTGTCAAAACGTAACTTTAACTTTTAAAAAACGTACTTTAATTTGTCAAAATGTAATTTTAATGTGTCAAAACGTAACTTAAAGATGTTAAAACGTAACTTTAACTTGTTAAAAACGTACTTTAACTTGTAAAAAACTAGTTTAACTTGTCAAAATGTAACTTTAACTTTTCAAAACGTAAGTTTAACTTGTTAAAAACATACATTAACTTGTAAAAAACGTACTTTAACTTGTCAAAAATGTTGTTTAACTTGTAAAAAATGTACTTTAACTTGTATAAACGTACTTTAACTCGTAAAAAACGTACTTTAATTTGTAAAAAACCTACTTTAACTTGTCAAAACGTAACTTTAACTTGTCAAAACGTAAGTTTAAATTGTTAAAAACACACATTAACTTGAAAAAAAAGTACTTTAACTTGTCAAAAATGTGGTTTAACTTGTAACAAATGTACTTTAACTTGTAAAAACGTACTTCAACTTGTAAAAAACGTACTTTAACTTGTAAAAAACGTAATTTAACTTGTAAAAAACGTACTTTAACTTGTAAAAACGTAACTTTAAATTGTAAAAAACCTATTTTAACTTGTCAAAACGTAACTTTAACTTGTCAAAACATAACTTTAAATTGTTAAAAACATACATTCACTTGTAAAAAACGTACTTTAACTTGTCAAAAATGTGGTTTAACTTTTAACAAATATACTTTAACTTGTAAAAACGTACTTCAACTTGTAAAAAACGTGCTTTAACTTGTAAAAAATCCTACTTTAACTTGTCAAAACGTAACTTTTATTTGTCAAAACGTTAGTTTAACTTGTTAAAAACGTAGTTGAATTTGTCAAAACGTAACTTTAACTTATAAAAAACGTACTTTAAGTTGTCGAAATGTAATTTTAATGTGTCAAAACGTAACTTTAAGTTGTTAAAATGTAACTTTAACTTGTAAAAAATGTACGTTAACTTGTAAAAAACTACTTTAGATTGTCAAAACGTAACTTTAACTTTTCAAAACGTAAGTTTAACATGTTAAAAACCTACATTAACTTGTAAAAAACTTACTTTAACTTGTCAAAAATGTTGTTTAACTTGTAACAAATGTACTTTAACTTGAAAAAACGTACTTTAACTTGTAAAAAACGTACTTTAATTTGTAAAAAACCTACTTTAACTTGTCAAAACGTATCTTTAACTTCTCAAAACGTAACTTTAAATTGTTAAAAACACACATTAACTTGAAAAAAACGTACTTTACTTGTCAAAAGTGTGCTTTATCTTGTAACAAATGTACTTTAACTTGTAAAAACGTACTTCAACTTGTAAAAAACGTAATTTAACTTGTAAAAAACGTACTTTAACTTGTAAAAAACGTACTTTAACTTGTCAAAACGTAATTTTAAATTGTAAAAAACCTACTTTAACTTTTCAAAATGTAACTTTAACTTGTCAAAACATAAGTTGAAATTGTGAAAAACATACATTCACTTGTAAAAAACGTACTTTAACTTGTCAAAAATGTGTCTGAACTTGTAACAAATGTATTTTAACTTGTAAAAACGTACTTCAACTTCTAAAAAACGTGCTTTAACTTGTAAAAAAACCTACTTTAACTTGTCAAAACGTAACTTTTATTTGTCAAAACGTTACTTTAACATGTTAAAAACGTAGTTGAACTTGTCAAAACGTAACTTTAACTTATAAAAAACGTACTTTAATTTGTAAAAATGTAATTTTAATGATTCAAAACGTAACTTAAAGATGTTAAAACGTAACTTTAACTTGTAAAAAACGTACTTTAAGTTGTAAAAAACTAGTTTAACTTGTCAAAACGTAACTTTAACTTTTTAAAACGTAAGTTTAACTTGTTAAAAACATATATTAACTTGTAAAAAATGTACTTTAACTTGTCCAAAATGTTGTTTAACTTGTAACAAATGTACTTTAACTTGTATAAACGTACTTTATATCGTAAAAAACGTACTTTAATTTGTAAAAAACCTACTTTAACTTGTCAAAACGTAAGTTTAACTTGTCAAAACGTAAGTTTAAATTGTTAAAAACACACATTGACTTGAAAAAAAAGTACTTTAACTTGTCAGAAATGTGGTTTAACTTGTAACAAATGTACTTTAACTTGTAAAAACGTACTTCAACTTGTAAAAAGCGTACTTCAACTTGTAAAAACCTACTTTAACTTGTAAAAAACGTAATTTAACTTGTAAAAAACGTACTTTAACTTGTCAAAACGTAACTTTAAATTGTAAAAAACGTACTTTAACTTGTCAAAACGTAACTTTAACTTGTCAAAACATAACTTTAAATTGTTAAAAACATACATTCACTTGTAAAAAACGTACTTTAACATGTCAAAAATGTGGTTTAACTTGTAACAAATGTACTTTAACTTGTAAAAACGTACTTCAACTTCTAAAAAACGTGCTTTAACTTGTAAAAAAACCTACTTTAACTTGTCAAAACGTAACTTTATTTGTCAAAACGTTAGTTTAACTTGTTAAAAACGTAGTTGAACTTGTCAAAACGTAACTTTAACTTATAAAAAACATACTTTAACTTGTCATAATGTAATTTTAATGTGTCAAAACCTAACTTTAAGCTGTTAAAACGTAACTTTAACTTGTAAAAAACGTACGTTAACTTGTAAAAAACTACTTTAGCTTGTCAAAACGTAACTTTAACTTTTCAAAACGTAATTTTAACTTGTATAAAACATTCATTAACTTGTAAAAAACGTACTTTAACTTGTCATAAATGTTGTTTAACTTGTAACAAATGCACTTTAACTTTAAAAAACGTACTTTAACTTGTAAAAAACGAACTTTAATTTGTAAAAAACCTACTTTAACTTGTCAAAACGTAACTTTAACTTGTCAAAACGTAACTTTAAATTGTTAAAAACACACATCAACTTGTAAGAAATGTACTTTAACTTGTAAAACCGTACTTCAAGTTGTAAAAAACGTGTTTAACTTGTAAAAAAACCTACTTTAACTTGTAAAAAACGTACTTTAACTTGTAAAAAACGTACGTTATCTTGTAAAAAATGTACTTTAACTTGTCAAAACGTAACTTTAACTTGTAAAAAACCTACTTTAACTTGTCAAAACATAAGTTTAAATTGTTAAAAACATACATTCACTTGTAAAAAACGTACTTTAACTTGTCGAAAATGTGGTTTAACTTGTAACAAATGTACTTTAACTTGTAAAAACGTACTTCAACTTGTAAGAAATGTACTTTAACTTGTAAAAAACCTAGTTTAACTTGTCAAAACGTAACTTTAATTTGTCAAAACGTAAGTTTAACTTGTTAAAAACGTAGTTGAACTTGTCAAAACGTAACTTAAACTTATAAAAAACGTAATTTAACTTGCCAAAATGTAATTTTAATGTGCCAAAACGTAACTTAAAGATGTTAAAACGTAACTCTAACTTGTAAAAAACGTATTTTAACTTGTAAAAAACTAGTTTAACTTGTCAAAACGTAACTTTAACTTTTCAAAACGTAAGTTTAACTTGTTAAAAACATACATTAACTTGTAAAAAACGTACTTTAACTTGTCAAAAATGTTGTTTAACTTGTAACAAATGTACTTCAACTTGTAAAAAACGTACTTTAACTTGTAAAAAACGTACTTTAACTTGTAAAAAACGTACTTTAACTTGTCAAAACGTAACTTTAAATTTTATAAAACCTACTTTAACTTGTCAAAACGTAACTTTAACTTGTCAAAACATACGTTTAAATTGTTAAAAACGTACATTCACTTGTAAAAAATGTACTTTAACTTGTCAAAAATGTGGTTTACCTTGTAACAAATGTACTTTAACTTGTAAAAACGTACTTCAACTTGTAAAAAACGTACTTTAACTTGTAAAAAAACCTACTTTAACTTGTCAAAACGTAACTTTTATTTGTCAAAACGTTAGTTTAACTTGTTAAAAACGTAGTTGAACTTGTCAAAACCTAACTTTAACTTATAAAAAATGTACTCTAACTTGTCAAAATATAATTTTAATGTGTCAAAACGTAACTTTAAGTTGTTAAAACGTAACTTTAACTTGTAAAAAACGTACGTTAACTTGTAAAAAACTACTTTAGCTTGTCAAAACGTAACTTTAACTTTTCAAAACGTAAGTTTAACTTGTTAAAAACATACATTAACTTGTAAAAAACGTACTTTAACTTGTCAAAAATGTTGTTTTACTTGTAACAAATGTACTTTAACTTGTAAAAATGTACTTTAACTTGTAAAAAACTTACTTTAATTTGTAAGAAACCTACTTTAACTTGTCAAAACGTATCTTTAACTTGTCAAAACGTAAGTTTAAATTGTTAAAAACACACATTAACTTGAAAAAAACGTACTTTAACTTGTCAAAAATGTGGTTTAACTTGTAACAAATGTACTTTAACTTGTAAAAACGTACTTCAACTAGTAAAAAACGTACTTTAACTTGTAAAAAACGTACTTTAACTTGTCAAAACGTAACTTTAAATTGTAAAAAAACCTACTTTAACTTGTCAAAACGTAACTTTAACTTGTCAAAACATAAGTTTAAATTGTTAAAAACATACATTCACTAGTAAAAAACGTACTTTAACTTGTCAAAAATGTGGTTTAACTTGTAACAAATGTACTTTAACTTGTAAAAACGTACTTCAACTAGTAAAAAACGTAATTTAACTTGTAAAAAACGTACTTTAACTTGTCAAAACGTAACTTTAAATTGTAAAAAAACCTACTTTAACTTGTCAAAACGTAACTTTAACTTGTCAAAACATAAGTTTAAATTGTTAAAAACATACATTAACTTGTAAAAAACGTATTTTAACTTGTCAAAAATGTTGTTTAACAGGTAACAAATGTACTTTATCTTGAAAAAACGTACTTCAACTTCTAAAAAACGTTCTTTAACTTGTAAAAAAACCTACTTTAACTTGTCAAAACGTAACTCTTATTTGTCAAAACGTTACTTTAACATGTTAAAAACGTAGTTGAACTTGTCAAAACGTAACTTTAACTTATAAAAAACGTACTTTAATTTGTAAAAATGTAATTTTAATGATTCAAAACGTAACTTAAAGATGTTAAAACGTAACTTTAACTTGTAAAAAACGTACTTTAACTTGTAAAAAACTAGTTTAACTTGTCAAAACGTAACTTTAACTTTTTAAAACGTAAGTTTAACTTGTTAAAAACATATATTAACTTTTAAAAAACGTACTTTAACTTGTCAAAAATGTTGTTTAACTTGTAACAAATGTACTTTAACTTGTATAAACGTACTTTATATCGTAAAAAACGTACTATAATTTGTAAAAAACCTACTTTAACTTGTCAAAACGTAACTTTAACTTGTCAAAACGTAAGTTTAAATTGTTAAAAACACACATTAACTTGAAAAAAGCGTACTTTAACTTGTCAAAAATATGGTTTAACTTGTAACAAATGTACTTTAACTTGTAAAAACATACTTCAACTTGTAAAAAACCTACTTTAACTTATCAAAACGTAACTTTAACTTGTCAAAACATAAGTTTAAATTGTTAGAAACATACATTCACTTGTAAAAAACGTACTTTAACTTGTCAAAAATATGGTTTAACTTGTAACAAATGTACTTTAACTTGTAAAAACGTACTTCAACTTGTAAAAAACGTGCTTTAACTTATAAAAAACCTACTTTAACTTGTCAAAACGTAACTTTAATCTGTCAAAACTTAAGTTTAACTTCTTAAAAATGTAATTTAACTTGCCAAAACGTAACTGTAACTTATAAAAAACGTACTTTAACTTGTCAAAATGTAATTTTAATGTGTCAAAACGTAACTTTAAGTTGTTAAAACGTAACTTTAACTTGTAAAAAACGAACATCAACTTGTAAAAAATGTACTTCAACTTGTAAAACACTTGCTTTAACTTGTAAAAAATGTACTATAACTTGTAAAAAACATATTTTAACGTGTCAAAATGTAACTTTAACTTGTCAAAACATAACTTTAACTTTTAAAAAACGTACATTAACTTCTAAAAAACCTACTTCAACTTGTCAAAACGTAACTTTAACGTCTCAAAACGTAACTTTAACTTGTTAAAAACATATTTTAACTTTTAAAAAACGTACTTTAACTTGTTAAAAACGTAATTTAACTTGTCAAAACGTAACTTTAACTTGTCAAAATGTAACTTTAACATGTTAAAAACATACATTCATTTGTAAAAAACCTACTTTAACTTGTCAAAACGTAACTTTTATTTGTCAAAACGTTAGTTTAACTTGTTAAAAACGTAATTGAACTTGTCAAAACGTAACTTTAACTTATAAAAAATGTACTTTAACTTGTCAAAATATAATATTAATGTGTCAAAACGTAACTTTAAGTTGTTAAAATTTAACTTTAACTTGTAAAAAACGTACGTTAACTTGTAAAAAACTACTTTAGCTTGTCAAAACGTAGCTTTAACTTTTCAAAACGTAAGTTTAACTTGTAAAAAACATTCATAAACTTGTAAAAAACGTACTTTAACTTGTCATAAATGTTGTTTAACTTGTAACAAATGCAGTTTAACTTTAAAAAACGTACTTTAACTTGTAAAAAACATACTTTAATTTGTAAAAAACCTACTTTAACTTGTCCAAACGTAACTTTAACTTGTCAAAATGTAACTTTAAATTGTTAAAAACACACATCAACTTGTAAGAAATGGACTTTAACTTGTAAAAACGTACTTCAAGTTGTAAAAAACGTGCTTTAACTTGTAAAAAAACCTACTTTAACTTGAAAAAACGTACTTTAACTTGTAAAAAACGTACTTTAATTTGTAAAAAACCTACTTTAACTTGTCAAAACGTAACTTTAATTTGTCAAAACGTAACTTTAAATTGTTAAAAACACACATTAACTTGAAAAAAGCGTACTTTAACTTGTCAAAAATATGGTTTAACTTGTAACAAATGTACTTTAACTTGTAAAAACATACTTCAACTTGTAAAAAACCTACTTTAACTTATCAAAACGTAACTTTAACTTGTCAAAACATAAGTTTAAATTGTTAGAAACATACATTCACTTGTAAAAAAACGTACTTTAACTTGTCAAAAATATGGTTTAACTTGTAACAAATGTACTTTAACTTGTAAAAACGTACTTCAACTTGTAAAAAACGTGCTTTAACTTGTAAAAAACCTACTTTAACTTGTCAAAACGTAACTTTAATCTGTCAAAACGTAAGTTTAACTTGTTAAAAATGTAATTTAACTTGCCAAAACGTAACTGTAACTTATAAAAAACGTACTTTAACTTGTCAAAATGTAATTTTAATGTGTCAAAACGTAACTTTAAGTTGTTAAAACGTAACTTTAACTTGTAAAAAACGAACTTCAACTTGTAAAAAATGTACTTCAACTTGTAAAACACTTGCTTTAACTTGTAAAAAATGTACTATAACTTGTAAAAAACATATTTTAACGTGTCAAAATGTAACTTTAACTTGTCAAAACATAACTTTAACTTTTAAAAAACGTACATTAACTTGTAAAAAACCTACTTCAACTTGTCAAAACGTAACTTTAACGTCTCAAAACGTAACTTTAACTTGTTAAAAACATATTTTAACTTTTAAAAAACGTACTTTAACTTGTTAAAAACGTAATTTAACTTGTCAAAACGTAACTTTAACTTGTCAAAACGTAACTTTAACATGTTAAAAACATACATTCATTTGTAAAAAACCTACTTTAACTTGTCAAAACGTAACTTTTATTTGTCAAAACGTTAGTTTAACTTGTTAAAAACGTAATTGAACTTGTCAAAACGTAACTTTAACTTATAAAAAATGTACTTTAACTTGTCAAAATATAATATTAATGTGTCAAAACGTAACTTTAAGTTGTTAAAATTTAACTTTAACTTGTAAAAAACGTACGTTAACTTGTAAAAAACTACTTTAGCTTGTCAAAACGTAGCTTTAACTTTTCAAAACGTAAGTTTAACTTGTAAAAAACATTCATAAACTTGTAAAAAACGTACTTTAACTTGTCATAAATGTTGTTTAACTTGTAACAAATGCAGTTTAACTTTAAAAAACGTACTTTAACTTGTAAAAAACATACTTTAATTTGTAAAAAACCTACTTTAACTTGTCCAAACGTAACTTTAACTTGTCAAAATGTAACTTTAAATTGTTAAAAACACACATCAACTTGTAAGAAATGGACTTTAACTTGTAAAAACGTACTTCAAGTTGTAAAAAACGTGCTTTAACTTGTAAAAAAACCTACTTTAACTTGAAAAAACGTACTTTAACTTGTAAAAAACGTACTTTAATTTGTAAAAAACCTACTTTAACTTGTCAAAACGTAACTTTAATTTGTCAAAACGTAACTTTAAATTGTTAAAAACACACATTAACTTGAAAAAAGCGTACTTTAACTTGTCAAAAATATGGTTTAACTTGTAACAAATGTACTTTAACTTGTAAAAACATACTTCAACTTGTAAAAAACCTACTTTAACTTATCAAAACGTAACTTTAACTTGTCAAAACATAAGTTTAAATTGTTAGAAACATACATTCACTTGTAAAAAAACGTACTTTAACTTGTCAAAAATATGGTTTAACTTGTAACAAATGTACTTTAACTTGTAAAAACGTACTTCAACTTGTAAAAAACGTGCTTTAACTTGTAAAAAACCTACTTTAACTTGTCAAAACGTAACTTTAATCTGTCAAAACGTAAGTTTAACTTGTTAAAAATGTAATTTAACTTGCCAAAACGTAACTGTAACTTATAAAAAACGTACTTTAACTTGTCAAAATGTAATTTTAATGTGTCAAAACGTAACTTTAAGTTGTTAAAACGTAACTTTAACTTGTAAAAAACGAACTTCAACTTGTAAAAAATGTACTTCAACTTGTAAAACACTTGCTTTAACTTGTAAAAAATGTACTATAACTTGTAAAAAACATATTTTAACGTGTCAAAATGTAACTTTAACTTGTCAAAACATAACTTTAACTTTTAAAAAACGTACATTAACTTGTAAAAAACCTACTTCAACTTGTCAAAACGTAACTTTAACGTCTCAAAACGTAACTTTAACTTGTTAAAAACATATTTTAACTTTTAAAAAACGTACTTTAACTTGTTAAAAACGTAATTTAACTTGTCAAAACGTAACTTTAACTTGTCAAAACGTAACTTTAACATGTTAAAAACATACATTCATTTGTAAAAAACCTACTTTAACTTGTCAAAACGTAACTTTTATTTGTCAAAACGTTAGTTTAACTTGTTAAAAACGTAATTGAACTTGTCAAAACGTAACTTTAACTTATAAAAAATGTACTTTAACTTGTCAAAATATAATATTAATGTGTCAAAACGTAACTTTAAGTTGTTAAAATTTAACTTTAACTTGTAAAAAACGTACGTTAACTTGTAAAAAACTACTTTAGCTTGTCAAAACGTAGCTTTAACTTTTCAAAACGTAAGTTTAACTTGTAAAAAACATTCATAAACTTGTAAAAAACGTACTTTAACTTGTCATAAATGTTGTTTAACTTGTAACAAATGCAGTTTAACTTTAAAAAACGTACTTTAACTTGTAAAAAACATACTTTAATTTGTAAAAAACCTACTTTAACTTGTCCAAACGTAACTTTAACTTGTCAAAACGTAACTTTAAATTGTTAAAAACACACATCAACTTGTAAGAAATGGACTTTAACTTGTAAAAACGTACTTCAAGTTGTAAAAAACGTGCTTTAACTTGTAAAAAAACCTACTTTAACTTGAAAAAACGTACTTTAACTTGTAAAAAACGTACTTTAATTTGTAAAAAACCTACTTTAACTTGTCAAAACGTAACTTTAACTTGTCAAAACGTAACTTTAAATTGTTAAAAACACACATTAACTTGAAAAAAGCGTACTTTAACTTGTCAAAAATATGGTTTAACTTGTAACAAATGTACTTTAACTTGTAAAAACATACTTCAACTTGTAAAAAACCTACTTTAACTTATCAAAACGTAACTTTAACTTGTCAAAACATAAGTTTAAATTGTTAGAAACATACATTCACTTGTAAAAAAACGTACTTTAACTTGTCAAAAATATGGTTTAACTTATAACAAATGTACTTTAACTTGTAAAAACGTACTTCAACTTGTAAAAAACGTGCTTTAACTTGTAAAAAACCTACTTTAACTTGTCAAAACGTAACTTTAATCTGTCAAAACGTAAGTTTAACTTGTTAAAAATGTAATTTAACTTGCCAAAACGTAACTGTAACTTATAAAAAACGTACTTTAACTTGTCAAAATGTAATTTTAATGTGTCAAAACGTAACTTTAAGTTGTTAAAACGTAACTTTAACTTGTAAAAAACGAACTTCAACTTGTAAAAAATGTACTTCAACTTGTAAAACACTTGCTTTAACTTGTAAAAAATGTACTATAACTTGTAAAAAACGTATTTTAACGTGTCAAAATGTAACTTTAACTTGTCAAAACATAACTTTAACTTTTAAAAAACGTACATTAACTTGTAAAAAACCTACTTCAACTTGTCAAAACGTAACTTTAACGTCTCAAAACGTAACTTAAACTTGTTATAAACATATTTTAACTTTTAAAAAACGTACTTTAACTTGTTAAAAACGTAATTTAACTTCTCAAAACGTAACTTTAACTTGTCAAAATGTAACTTTAACATGTTAAAAACATACATTCATTTGTAAAAAACCTACTTTAATTTGTCAAAACGTAACTTTTATTTGTCAAAACGTTAGTTTAACTTGTTAAAAACGTAGTTGAACTTGTCAAAACCTAACTTTAACTTATAAAAAATGTACTCTAACTTGTCAAAATATAATTTTAATGTGTCAAAACGTAACTTTAAGTTGTTAAAACGTAACTTTAACTTGTAAAAAACGTACGTTAACTTGTAAAAAACTACTTTAGCTTGTCAAAACGTAACTTTAACTTTTCAAAACGTAAGTTTAACTTGTTAAAAACATACATTAACTTGTAAAAAACGTACTTTAACTTGTCAAAAATGTTTTTTTACTTGTAACAAATGTACTTTAACTTGAAAAAACGTACTTTAACTTGTAAAAACCGTAATTTAAATTGTAAAAAACCTACTTTAACTTGTCAAAACGTAACTTTAACTTGTCAAGACATAACTTTAAATTGTTAAAAACACACATTAACTTGAAAAAAGCGTACTTTAACTTGTCAAAAATATGGTTTATCTTGTAACAAATGTACTTTAACTTGTAAAAACATACTTCAACTTCTAAAAAAGCGTACTTTAACTTGTAAAAAACGTACTTGAACTTGTAAAAAATGTACTTTAACTTTTCAAAACGTAACTTTAACTTGTAAAAAACCTACTTTATCTTATCATAACGTAACTTAAACTTGTCAAAACATAAGTTTAAATTGTTAGAAACATACATTCACTTGTAAAAAACGTACTTTAACTTGTCAAAAATATGATTTAACTTGTAACAAATGTACTTTAACTTGTAAAAACGTACTTCAACTTGTAAAAAACGTGCTTTAACTTGTAAAAAACCTACTTTAACTTGTCAAAACGTAACTTTAATCTATCAAAACGTAAGTTTAACTTGTTAAAAATGTAATTTAACTTGCCAAAACGTAAATGTAACTTATAAAAAACGTACTTTAACTTGTCAAAATGTAATTTTAATGTGTCAAAACGTAACTTTATGTTGTTAAAACATAACTTTAACATGTAAAAAACGAACTTCAATTTGTAAAAAACGTACTTCAACTTGCAAAACACTTGCTTTAACTTGTAAAAAACGTACTTTAACTTGTAAAAAACGTATTTTAACGTGTCAAAATGTAACTTTAACTTGTCAAAACATAACTTTAACTTGTAAAAAACGTACATTAACTTGTAAAAAACCTACTTCAACTTGTCAAAACATAACTTTAACGTGTCAAAACGTAACTTTAACATGTTAAAAGCATACTTTCATTTGTAAAAAACGTACTTTAACCAGTCAAAAATGTGGTTTAACTTGTAACAAATGTACTTTAACTTGTAAAAACGTACTTCAACTTGTAAAAAACGTACTTGAACACGTAAAAAACGTACTTTAACTTGTCAAAACATAACTTTAATTTGCCAAACCATAACTTTAACATGTTAAAAACGTAATTTAACTTGTCAAAACGTAACTTTAACTTGTAAAAAATGTACTTTAACTTGTCAAAATGTAATTCTAATGTGTTAAAACGTAAATTTAAGTTGTTAAAACGTAACTTTAACTTGCAAAAAATTTACTTTAACTTGTAAAAAACGTACTTCAACTTGTAAAACACGTACCTTAACTTGTAAAAAACGTACTTCAACTTGTAAATACACGTACTTTAACTTGTAAAAAACATATTTAAACGTGTCAAGATGTAACTTTAATTGTCAAAACGTAACTTTAACTTTTTAGAAACGTACTTTAACTTGTAAAAAACTGACTTTAACTTGTCAAAACGTAACTTTAACTTGTTAAAACGTAAGTTTAACTTGTTACAAACGTACTTTAACTTTTAAAAAACGTAATTTTACTCCTCACAATGAAACATTATCTTGTAAAAAATGTACTTTAACTTGTAAAAAACATAATTAAACTTATCAAAACGTAACTTGAACTTGTATAAAACGCACTTTAAGTTGTCAAAATTTAATTTTAATGTGTCAAAACGTAACTTTATGTTGTTATAACGTAAGTTTAACTTGTAAAAAACAAATTTTAACGTGTCAAGATGTAACTTTAACTTGTCAAAACGTAACTTTAACTTGTTAAAAACGTACTTTAACTTGTAAAAAAACGTAATTTAACTTGACAAAATGTAACTTTAACTTATCAAAACATAACTTTAACTTGTTAAAAACTTACTTTAACTTGTAAAAAACGTACTTTAACTTGTAAAAAACCTACTTTAACTTGTCAAAACGTAACTTTAACTTGTCAAAACATAAGTTTAACTTGTTGAAAACGTAATTTAACTTGTCAAAACGTAACTTTAACTTATAAAAAACCTACTTTAACTTCTCAAAATGTAATTTTAATGTGTCAAAACGTAACTTTAAGTTGTTAAAATGTAACTTTAACATGTAAAAAACGTACTTCAACATGTAAAAAACGTACTTAAACTTGTAAAACACGTACTTTAACTTGTAAAAAACGTACTTTAACTTGTCAAAACGTAACTTTAACTTGTCAAAACGTAAGTTTAACTTGTTAAAAACGTACTTTAACTTTTAAAAAACGTACTTTAACTTTAAAAAAACGTAATTTTACTTGTCAAAATGAAACTTTATCTTGTAAAAAATGTGCTTAAACTTGTAAAAAAACCTAATTAAACTTGTCAAACCGTAAATTTAACTTGTAAAAAATGTACTTTAACTTATAAAAATGTAATTTAAATGTGTCAAAACGTAACTTTGAGTTGTTAAAACGTAAGTTTAACTTGTAAAAAATGTACTTTAACTTGTAAGAAATCTACTTACACTTGTAAAAAACGTACTTCAACTTGTAAAACACCTACATTAACTTGTAAAAAAACGTACTTTAACGTGTCAAAATGTAACATTAACTTGTCAAAACGTAAATTTAACTTCTCAAAATGTAACTTTAACTTGTCAAAACGTAACTTTAACTTGTCAAAACATAACTTTAACTTGTCAAAACGTAACTTTAACTTGTTAAAAACGTACTTTAACTTCTAAAAACCCTACTTTAACTTGTCAAAACGTAACTTTAACTTGTCAAAATGTAAGTTTAACTTGTTAAAAACGTACTTTAACTTTTAAAAAACATACTTTAACTTTTAAAAAACATACTTTAACTGTCAAAAAACGTAATTTTACTTGTCACAATTAAATTTGATCTTGTAAAAAATGTGCTTTCACTAGTAAAAACCTAATTAAACTTGTCATAACGTAACTTTAACTTGTAAAAAATGTACTTTAACTTGTCAAAATGTAATTTTACTGTGTCAAAACGTAACTTTAAGTTTTTCAAACGTAAGTTTAACTTGTAAAAAATGTAATTTAACTTGTAAAAATTGTACCTTAACTAGTCAAAACGTAATATAAACTTGTTAAAAACGTACTTTAACTTGTAAAAAATGTACTTTAACGTGTCAAACGTAACTTTAACTTGCAAAAAACATACACACACTTGTAAAAAACGTAATTTAACTTCTCAAAAATGTGGTTTAATTTGTAATAAATGTACTTTAACTTGTAAAAAAACGTACTTAAACATGTAAAAAACGTACTTTAACTTGGCAAAACGTAACTTTAACTTTAAAAAACGTAATTTTTCTTGTCACAATGAAACTTTATCTTGTAAACAACGTACTTTAACTTGTAAAAAACATAATTGAACTTGTCAAAACGTAACTTTAACTTGTAAAAAAAGTACTTTAACATGTCAAAATGTAATTTTAATATGTCAAAACGTAACTTTAAGTTGTTAAAACGTAACTTTAACTTTTAAAAAATATACTTTAACTTGTGAAAAACGTCCTTCAACTTGTAAAAAACGTACTTTAACTTGTCAAAAACGTACTTTAACTTGTCAAAATGTAACTTTAACTTGTCAAAATGTAACTTTAACTTGTTAAAAACGTAACGTAACTTGTAAAAAACGTAGTTTAACTTATCAAAATGTAACTTTAAGTTGTCAAAACATAACAATAACTTGTCAAAACGTAACTTTACCTTGTCAAAACATAACTTTAACTTGTTAAAAACATAATTTAACTTGTAAAAAACGTAATTTAACGTGTCAAAATGTAAGTTTAGGTTGTCAAAACGTAACAATAACTTTTCAAAACGAAACTTTAACTTGTAAAAACGTACTTTAACTTGTAAAAAACTTACTTTAACGTGTCGAAATGTAACTCTAACTTGTCAAAACTTAAGTTTAGCTTGTTAAAAACGTAATTTAACTTTTAAAATTAAATTAACTTGTCAAAAATGTTGGTTAACATGTAAAAAATGTACTTTGACTTGTAAAAAACGTACTTCAACTTGTATTTAACGTACTTTATCTTGAAAAAACGTACTTTAACTTGTCAAAACGTAACTTTAACTTGTCAAAACGTAAATTTAACTTGTTAAAAACTTAGTTTAACTTTTAAAATTAAATTAACTTGTCACAACGAAACTTAATCTTATAAAAAACGTACTTTAACTTGTAAAAAACGTAATTTAACTTGTCGAAAGGTAACTTTAACTTGTCAAAATGTAATTTTAATGTGTCAAAACGTAATATTAACTTGTAAGAAATGTACTTTAACTTGTAAAAAACGTCCTTCAACTTGTAAAAAACGTACTTTAACTTGTAAAAAATTGTACTTTAACGTGTCAAAATGTAACATTCACTTGTCAAAACGTAAATTTAACTTATTAAAAACGTACTTTAACTTGTAAAAAATGTAATGTAACTGGTCAAAATGTAACTTTAACTTGTCAAAACGGAACTTTAACTTTTTAAAAAGGTACTTTAACTTGTAAAAAACGTACTTTAACTTGTAAAAAACGTACTTTAACTTGTCAAAACGTAACTTTAACTAGTCAAAACGTAACTTTAAATTCTAAAAAACATACATTAACTTGTAAAAAAAGTGGTTTAACTTGTAACAAATGTACTTTAACATGTAAAAAACGTATTTGAACTTGTAAAAAACGTACTAGAACTTGTCCAAACGTAACTTTAACTTGTCAAAACGTAAGTTAAGTTGTTAAATACGTACTTTAACTTTTAATAAACGTAATTTTACTTGTCACAACGAAACTTTATCTTGTAAAAAACGTACTTTAACTTCTAAAAAACGTACTTTAACTTGTCAAAATGTAATTTTAATGTGTCAAAACGTAACTTTAAGTTGTTAAAACGTAACTTTAAATTGCAAAAAATGTACTTTAACTTGTCAAAACGTAACTTTAACTTGTAAAAAACGTACTTTAACTTGTGAAAATGTAATTTTAATATGTCAAAACGTAACTTTAAGTTGTTAAAACGTAACTTTAATTATTAAAAAATGAACTTTAACTTGTAAAAAACGTACTTCAACTTGTAAAAAACGTTCTTTAACTTGTAAAAAATGTACTTTAACGTGTCAAAATGTAAATTTAACTTGTCAAAACGTAACTTTAACTTGTTAAAAACGTACTTTAACTTGTAAAAAACGTACTTTAACTTGTAAAAAACGTACTTTAACTTATCAAAACGTAACTTTAACTTGTCAAAACGTAACTTTAACTTCTAAAAAACATACATTAACTTGTAAAAAATGTGGTTTAACTTGTAACAAATGTACTTTAACATGTAAAAAACGTATTTGAACTTGTAAAAAACGTATTTGAACTTGTAAAAAACATACTAGAACTTGTCCAAACGTAACTTTAACTTGTCAAAACGTAAGTGAAGTTGTTAAATACGTACTTTAACTTTTAATAAACGTAATTTTACTTGTAAAACACATATTTTAACGTGTCAAGATGTAACTTTAACTTGTCAAAACGTAACTTTAACTTGTTAAAACCTTACTTTTAACTTGTAAAAAACTTACTTTAACTTGTCAAAACGTAATTTTAACTTGTTAAAAACGTACTTTTTTAAATAACGTAATTTTACTTCTAACAACGAAACTTTATCTTGTAAAAACCGTACATTAACTTGTAAAAAACATAATTAAACTTATCAAAACGTAACTTTAATTTTTAAAAAACGTACTTTAACTTGTCAAAATGTAATTTTAATGTGTCAAAACATAACTTTAAGTTGTTATAACGTAACTTTAACTTGTAGAAAATATACTTGAACTTGTAAAAAACGTACTTCAACTTGTAAAACACTTACGTTAACTTGTAAAAAACGTACTTTAACTTGAAAAAAACGGTTAACTTGTCAAAATGTAACTTTAACTTGTCAAAACGTGACTTTAACTTGTAAAAAACGTAACTTTAACTTGTAAAAAACCTACTTTAACTTGTCAAAATGTAACTTTAACTTGTCAAAACGTAAGTTTTAACTTGTTGAAAACGTAATTAAACTTGTTAAAACGTAACTTTAACTTATAAAAAACCTACTTTAACTTGTCTAAATGTAATTTTAATATGTCAAAACGTAACTTTAAGTTGTTAAAATGTAACTTTAACTTGTAAAAAATGTACTTCAACTTGTAAAAAACGTACTTCAACTTGTAAAAAACGTACTTCAACTTGTAAAACACTTGCTTTAACTTGTAAAAAAATGTACTTCAACTTGTAAAAAACGTACTTCAACTTGTAAAACACTTGCTTTAACTTGTAAAAAATGTACTTTAACTTGTAAAAAACGTATTTTAACGTGTCAAAATGTAACTTTAATTTGTCAAAACGTAACTTTAACTTGTAAAAAACGTACTTTAACTTGTAAAAAACATACTTTAACTTGTTAAAACGTAACTTTAACTTGTCAAAACGTAAGTTTAACTTCTTAAAAATATACATTAACTTGTAAAAAACGTACTTTAACTTGTCAAAAATGTGGTTTAACTTGTAACAAATGTACTTTAACTTGTAAAAACGTACTTCAACTTGTAAAAAACCTACTTTAACTTGTCAAAACGTAACTTTAATTTGCCAAAAAGTAAGTTTAATTTGTTAAAAACGTAATTTAACTTGTCAAAATGTAATTTTAATGTGTTAAAACGTATCTTTAAGTTGTTAAACCGTAACTTTAACTTGTAAAAAATGTACTTTAACTTTTAAAAAACGTACTTCAACTTGTAAAACATGTACCTTAACTTGTAAAAAACGTACTTCAACTTGTAAAAAACGTACTTTAACTTGTAAAAACCATATTTTAACGTGTCAAGATGTAACTTTAACTTGTAGAAAATATACTTTAACTTGTAAAAATGTACTTCATCATGTAAAACACTTAATTTAACTTGTAAAAAACGTACTTTAACTTGAAAAAAACTTATTAAAAGTACGTTCTGACACATTAAAAAAATATTTAGACAAGTTCAAGTACGTTTTTTACAAGATAAAGTTTCGTTGTGACAAGTTAAATTACTTTTTTTTTAAAAGTGAAAGTACTTTTTAATAAGTTAAACTTACGTTTTGAGAAGTTCAAGTTACGTCTTGACAAGTTAAAGTACGTTTTTAAGAAGTTAAAGTTACATTTTGACATGTTAAAGTTACGTTTGACTTGTTAAAGTACGTTTTTTACAAATTAAAGTACGTTTTTTACATGTTAAAGAATGGTTTTTACTAGTTAAAGTTACGTTTTGACACGTTAAATTTACGTTTTGACAAATTAAAATACGTTTTGACAACCTAAAGTTACGTTTTGACAAGTTAAATTGCGTTTTTTACAAGTTAAAGTACGTTTTTTACAATATAGAGTTATGTTTTGACAGGTTAAATTACGTTTTTAACAATTTAAAGTTATGTTTTGATTAGTTAATGTAAGTTTTTTACAAGTTAAAGTTACGGTTAGACAAGTTAAAGTTTCGTTTTGACAAGTTATTGTTACGTTTTGACAACTGAAGGTTATATTTTGACAAGTGAAATTACGTTTTTTACAACTTAAAATATGTTTTAACAAGTTAAAGTTACGGTTTGAAAAGATAGAGTTACATTTTAACAAGGTAAAGTATGTTTTTTACAAGTTAAAGTATGCTTTTTACAAGTTAAAATTATGTTTGGAAAAGTTAAAGTTTTGTTTTACCAAGTTTTTGTTTTGTTTTGACAACTTAAAAGTACATTTTGACAAGTTAAATTACATTTTTGACAAGTTTAAGTACGTTTTTAACAAGTTGAAGTTACGTTTTGACAACTTAAAGTTACGTTTTGACATGTCAAAGTACGTTTTTTACAAGTTAAATTGTATTTTCTACAACTTAAAGTTTCGTTTTAATAACTTAAACATACGTTCTAACACATTAAATTATATTTAGACAAGTTAAAGTTACGTTTTGACAAGTTAAATTATGTTTGTTACAATTTAAAGTACGTTTTTTACAAGATAAAGTTTCATTGTGACAAGTTAAATTACGTTTTTTAAAAGTGAAAGTAATTTTTAACAAGTTAAACTTGCGTTTTGACAAGTTCAAGTTACATCTTGACAAGTTAAAGTACTTTTTTTACAAGTTAAATTTCGTTTTCAACAAATTAAAGTTACGTTTTAACAAGTTAAACTTACGTTTTGAAACGTTAAAGTTTCGTTTTTACAAGTTAAAGCATGTTTTTTACAAGATAAAGTTACATTTTGACAAGTTAAAATTTTATTTTGCCCATTAAAGTACGTTTTTTACAAGGTAAAGTACGTTTTTTACAAGTTGAAGTACGTTTTTTAAAAGTTAAAGTACAATTTTTACAATTTAAAGTTACGTTTTAACAACTTATTACGTTCTGACACATTAAAATCAAATTGTGACAAGTTAAAGTATTTTTTTACATGTTAAAATACATTTTTAAGAAGTTAAAGTACGTCTTTTACAAGTTAAACTTATGTTTTAACACGTTTAAGTTACGGTTTGACAAGTTATAGTAATTTTTTTACAAGTTAAAGTTACATTTTGACAAGTTAAATTACGTTTTTTACAACTTAACTTACGTGCATAAGAAGTTCAAGTTATGTTTTGACATGTTAAACTTATCATTAGACACGTTAAAGTACGTTTTTTTACAAGTTACATTATGTTTTTTACAGGTTAAAGTACGTTTTTTACTAGTTAAAGTTATGTTTTAACCAGTTAAAGATACGTTTTGACACATTAAATTTACGTTTTGACAAGTTAAATTACGTTTTGACAACTTAAAGTTACATCTTGACAAGTTAAATTATTTTTTTTACAAGTTAAAGTACGTTTTTTATAAGATAAAGTTACGTTTTTACAAGTTAAAGTTAGATTTTGACACGTTAAAGTAAATTTTGTAGAAGTTAAAGTACGTTTTTTACAAGTTGAAGTACATTTTTTTACAAGTTAAAGTACATTTTTTACAAGTTAAACCAGATATTTGACAAGTTAAACTACGTGTTTTACTAGTTAAAGTTACGTTTTGACATGTTAGAGTTACATTTTGACAAGTTAAAGTAAGTTTTTGACAATTTAAAATACGTTTTTTACAAGTTAAAGGTACATTTACACAAATTAAAGTGTCGTTTTGACAAGTTACATATTGACAACATAAAGTTACATTTTGACAAGTTAAATTACGTTTTTTACAAGTTAAAGTACGTTTTTAACAAGTTATAGTTACATTTTGACAAGTTAAAGTTACGTTTTAACAAGTTAAAGTACGTTTTTTTCAAGTTAAATTTCGTTTTCTACAAATTAAAGTTAGTTTTAACAAGTTAAAGTTACGTTTTGAAACGTTAAAGTTTCGTTTTGAATAGTTAAAGCATGTTTTATACAAGATAAAGTTACATTTTGACAAGTTAAAGTTACAGTTTGACACGTTAAAGTACGTTTTTTACAAGTTAAAGTACGTTTTTTACAAGTTGAAGTATGTTTTTACAAGTTAAAGTACGTTTTTTACAAGTTAAAATACATTTTTTACAAGTTAAACCTATGTTGTGTTCAAGTTACGTTTTGACAAGTTAAAGTAATTTTTTTACAAGTTAAAGTTACATTTTGACAAGTTAAATTACGTTTTTTACAACTTAACTTACGTGTATAAGAAGTTAAAGTTACGTTTTGACATGTTAAAGTTACCTTTTTACACGTTAAAGTACGTTTTTTTACAAGTTACAGTATGTTTTTTACATGTTAAATTACGTTTTTTACTAGTTAAAGTTATGTTTTAACCAGTTAAAGATACGTTTTGACACATTAAATTTACGTTTTGACAAGTTAAATTACGTTTTGACAACTTCAAGTTACCTCTTGACAAGTTAAATTATGTTTTTCACAAGTTAAAGTACCTTTTTTATAAGATAAAGTTACGTTTTTACAAGTTAAAGTTGCATTTTGACACGTTAAAGTACATTTTTTAGAAGTGAAAGTACGTTTTTTACAAGTTGAAGTACATTTTTTTACAAGTTAAAGTACATTTTTTACAAGTTAAACCACTTATTTGACAAGTTAAACTACGTGTTTTACAAGTTAAAGTTACGTTTTGACTTGTTAGAGTTACATTTTGACAAGTTAAAGTAAGTTTTTGACAATTTAAAGTACGTTTTTTACAAGTGAAAGGTACGTTTAGACAAGTTAAAGTTTCGTTTTGACAAGTTATTATTACATGTTGAAAAGATAAAGTTACATTTTGACAAGTTAAGTTACGTTTTTTACAAGTTAAAGTACGTTTTTAACAAGTTAATGTTACATTTTGACAAGTTAAAGTTACGTTTTGACAAGTTAAAGTACGTGTTTTACAAGTTAAATTTCGTTTTCTACAAATTAAAGTTACGTTTTAACAAGTTAAACTTACGTTTTGAAACGTTAAAGTTTCGTTTTGACAAGTTAAAGCATGTTTTTTACAAGATAAATTTACATTTTGACAAGTTAAAGTTACATTTTGACACATTAAAGTACCTTTTTTACAAGTTAAAGTACGTTTTTTACAAGTTGAAGTACGTTTTTTACAAATTAAAGTACCTTTTTTACAAGTTAAAACACATTTTTTAGAAGTTAAAGTACGTCTTTTACAAGTTAAATCTATGTTTTTACACGTTCAATTTACGTTTTGACAAGTTAAAGTAATTTTTTTACAAGTTAAAGTTACATATTGACAAGTTAAATTACGTTTTTTACAACTTAACTTACGTGTATAAGAAGTTAAAGTTACGTTTTGACATGTTAAAGTTACCTTTTGACACGTTAAACTATGTTTTTTACAAGTTATAGTATGTTTTTTACAGGTTATAGTACGTTTTTTACTAGTTAAAGTTATGTTTTAACCAGTTAAAGATACGTTTTGACACATTAAATTTACGTTTTGACAAGTTAACGTACGTTTTGACAAGTTATTATTACATATTGACAAGTTAAATTATGTTTTTCACAAGTTAAAGTGCATTTTTTATAAGATAAAGTTACGTTTTTACAAGTTAAAGTTGCATTTTGACACGTCAAAGTACATTTTTTAGAAGTTAAAGTACGTTTTTTACTAGTTGAAGTACGTTTTTTTACAAGTTAAAGTATATTTTTTACAAGTTAAACCACATATTTGACAAGCTAAACTACGTGTTTTACAAGTTAAAGTTACTTTTTGACATGTTAGAGTTACATTTTGACAAGTTAAAGTAAGTTTTTGACAATTTAAAGTACGTTTTTTACAAGTTAAAGGTATGTTTAGACAAGTTAAAGTTTCGTTTTGACAAGTTATTATTACATGTTGACACCATAAAGTTACATTTTGACAAGTTAAATTACGTTTTTTACAAGTTAAAGTACGTTTTTAACAAGTTAAAGTTACATTTTGACAAGTTAAAGTTACGTTTTGACAAGTTAAAGTACGTTTTTTACAAGTTAAATTTCGTTTTCTAAAAAATAAAGTTACGTTTTAACAAGTTAAAGTTACGTTTTGAAACGTTAAAGTTTCGTTTTGACAAGTTAAAGCAAATTTTTTACAAGATAAAGTTACATTTTGACAAGTTAAAGTTACATTTTCACACGTTAAAGTACGTTTTTTACAAGTTAAAGTACGTTTTTTACAAGTTGAAGTATGTTTTTACAAGTTAAAGTACGTTTTTTACAAGTTAAAATACATTTTTTACAAGTTAAACCTATGTTGTGACACGTTGAAGTTACCTTTTGACATGTTAAAGTAATTTTTTTACAAGTTAAAGTTCCATTTTGACAAGTTAAATTACGTTTTTTACAACTTAACTTACGTGTATAAGAAGTTAAAGTTACGTTTTGACATGTTAAAGTTACCTTTTGACACGTTAAAGTACGTTTTTTTACAAGTTACAGTATGTTTTTTACAGGTTAAATTACGTATTTTACTAGTTAAAGTTATGTGTTAACCAGTTAAAGATACGTTTTGACACATTAAATTTATGTTTTGACAAGTTAAAGTACGTTTTGACAACTTCAAGTTACGTCTTGACAAGTTAAATTATGTTTTTCACAAGTTAAAGTACGTTTTTGTAAGATAAAGTTACGCTTTTAAAAGTTAAAGTTGCATTTTGACACGTTAAAGTACATTTTTTAGAAGTGAAAGTACGTTTTTTACAAGTTGAAGTACGTTTTTTTTACAAGTTAAAGTACATTTTTTACAAGTCAAACCACTTATTTGACAAGTTAAACTACGTGTTTTACAAGTTAAAGTTACGTTTTGACATGTTAGAGTTACATTTTGAGAAGTTAAAGTAAGTTTTTGACAATTTAAAGTACGTTTTTTACAAGTTAAAGGTACGTTTAGACAAGTTAAAGTTTCGTTTTGACAAGTTATTATTACATGTTGACAACATAAAGTTACATTTCGACAAGTTAAATTACGTTTTTTACAAGTTAAAGTACGTTTTTAACAAGTTAAAGTTACATTTTGACAAGTTAAAGTTACGTTTTGACTAGTTAAAGTACGTGTTTTACAAGTTAAATTTCGTTTTCTACAAATTAAAGTTACGTTTTAACAAGTTAAACTTACGTTTTGAAACGTTAAAGTTTCGTTTTGACAAGTTAAAGCATGTTTTTTACAAGATAAATTTACAATTTGACAAGTTAAAGTTACATTTTGACACGTTAAAGTACGTTTTTTAGAAGTTAAAGTTCGTTTTTTACAAGTTGAAGTACGTTTTTTACAAATTAAAGTACGTTTTTTACAAGTAAAAATACAGTTTTTAGAAGTTAAAGTCGTCTTTTACTAGTTAAACCTATGTTTTGACACGTTCAAGTTACGTTTTGACAAGTTAAAGTAATTTTTTTACAAGTTAAAGTTACATTTTGACAAGTTAAATTACGTTTTTTACAACGTAACTTACGTGTATAAGAAGTTAAAGTTACGTTTTGACATGTTAAAGTTACCTTTTGACACGTTAAACTACGTTTTTTACAAGTTACAGTACGTTTTTTACAGGTTAAAGTACGTTTTTTACTAGTTAAAGTTATGTTTTAACCAGTTAAAGATACGTTTTGACACATTAAATTTACGTTTTGACAACTTAAAGTACGTTTTGACAACTTATTATTACATCTTGACAAGTTAAATTATGTTTTTCACAAGTTAAAGTACGTTTTTTATAAGATAAAGTTACGTTTTTACAAGTTAAAGTTGCATTTTGACACGTTAAAGTACATTTTTTAGAAGTTAAAGTACGTTTTTTACAAGTTGAAGTACGTTTTTTTACAAGTTAAAGTATATTTTTTACAAGTTAAACCACATATTTGACAAGCTAAACTACGTGTTTTACAAGTTAATGTTACTTTTTGACATGTTAGAGTTACATTTTGACAAGTTAAAGTAAGTTTTTGACAATTTAAAGTACGTTTTTTACAAGTTAAAGGTACGTTTAGACAAGTTAAAGTTTCATTTTGACAAGTTATTATTACATGTTGACACAATACTGTTACATTTTGACAAGTTAAATTACGTTTTTTACAATTTAAAGTACGTTTTTAACAAGTTAAAGTTACATTTTGACAAGTTAAAGTTACGTTTTGACAAGTTAAAGTACGTTTTTTACAAGTTAAATTTAGTTTTCTACAAAATAAAGTTACGTTTTAACAAGTTAAAGTTACGTTTTGAAACGTTAAAGTTTCGTTTTGACAAGTTAAAGCATGTTTTTTACAAGATAAAGTTATATTTTGACAAGTTCAAGTTACATTTTGACACGTTAAAGTACGTTTTTCACAAGTTAAAGTACGTGTTTTAGAAGTTGAAGTACGTTTTTTACAAGTTAAAGTACGTTTTTTAAAAGTTAAAATACATTTTTTAGAAGTTAAAGTACGTCTTTTACAAGTTAAACCTATATTGTGACACGTTTTGACAAGTTAAAGTAATTTTTTTACAAGTTAATGTTACATTGTGACAAGTTAAATTACGTTTTTTTACAACTTAACTTACGTCTATAAGAAGTTAAAGTTACGTTTTGACATGTTAAAGTTACCTTTTGACACGTTAAAGTACGTTTTTTTACAAGTTACACTATGTTTTTTACAGGTTAAAGTACGTTTTTTTACTAGTTAAAGATACGTTTTGACAAATTAAATTTACGTTTTGACAAGTTAAAGTACGTTTTGACAACTTATAGTTACATCTTGACAAGTTAAATTATGTTTTTCACAAGTTAGAGTACGTTTTTTATAAGATAAAGTTACGTTTTTTGTTGCATTTTGACACGTTAAAGTACATTTTTTAGAAGTTAAAGTACGTTTTTTACAAGTTGAAGTACGTTTTTTTACAAGTTAAAGTACATTTTTTACAAGTTTAACCACATCCTTGACAAGTTAAACTACGTGTCTTACAAGTTAAAGTTACGTTTTGACATGTTAGAGTTACATTTTGACAACTTAAAGTAAGTTTTTGACAATTTGAAGACGTTTTTTACAAGTTAAAGGTACCTTTAGACAAATTAAAGTTTCGTTTTGACAAGTTATTATTACATGTTGACAACATAAAGTTATAGTTTGACAAGTTAAATTACGTTTTTTACAAGTTAAAGTACGTTTTTAACAACTTAAATTTACATTTTGACAAGTTAAAGTTACATTTTGACAAGTTAAAGTTACATTTTGACAAGTTAAAGTACGTGTTTTACAAGTTAAATTTCGTTTTCTACAAATTAAAGGTACGTTAAAACAAGTTAAAGTTACGTTTTGAAATGTTAAAGTTTTGTTTTGAGAAGTTAAAGCATGTTTTTTACAAGATAAAGTTACATTTTGACAAGTTAAAGTTACATTTTGACACGTTAAAATACGTTTTTTACAAGTTAAAGTATGTTTTTTAGAAGTTGAAGTACGTTTTTTACAAGTTAAAGTACGTTTTTTACAAGTTAAAATACATTTTTTAGAAGTTAAAGTACGTCTTTTACAAGTTAAACCTATGTTTTGACACGTTCAAGTTACGTTTTGACAAGTTAAATTACGTTTTTTACATCTTAACTTACGTGTATAAGAAGTTAAAGTTACGTTTTGACATGTTAAAGTTACCTTTTGAAACGTTAAAGTACGTTTTTTTACAAGTTACAGTATGTTTTTTACTGGTTAAAGTATGTTTTTTACTAGTTAAAATTATGTTTTAACCAATTAAAGATACGTTTTGACACATTAAATTTTACGTTTTGACAAGTTAAAGTACGTTTTGACAACTTAAAGTTACATCTTGACAAGTTAAATTATGTTTTTCACAAGTTAAGGTACGTTTTTTATAAGATAAAGTTACGTTTTTACAAATTAAAGTTGCATTTTGACAAGTTAAAGTACATTTTTTAGAAGTTAAAGTACGTTTTTTACAAGTTGAAGTACGTTTTTTGCAAGTTAAAGTACATTTTTTACAACTTAAACCACATATTTGAGAAGTTAAACTACGTGTTTTACAAATTAAAGTTAAGTTTTGACATGTTAGAGTTACATTTTGACAAGTTAAAGTAAGCTTTTGAAAATTTAAAGTACGTTTTTTACAAGTTAAAGGTACGTTTAGACAAGTTAAAGTTTCGTTTTGACAAGTTATTATTACATGTTGACAACATAAAGTTACATTTTTACAAGTTAAATTACGTTTTTTACAAGTTAAAGTTCGTTTTTAACAGATTAAAGTTACATTCAGACAAGTTAAAGTTACGTTTTGACATGTTAAAGTACGTTTTATACAAGTTAAATTACGTTTTCTACAAGTTAAAGTTACGTTTTAACAACTTGAACTTACGTTTTGAAACGTTAAAGTTATATTTTGACAAGTTAAACTACGTTTTTGACAAGTTAAAGTTATGTTTTGACAAGTTAAATTACGTGTTTTACAAGTTAAAGTACGTTTTTAACAAATTAAAATTACGTTTTGACAAGTTAGAGTTACATTTTTAGAAGTTAAAGTTACGTTTAAACAAGATAGAGTTTCGTTTTGACAAGTTATTGTTACGTTTTGACAACATAAAATTATATTTTTTCAATGTAAAGTTACATTTTCACAAGTTAAAGTTCGTTTTTTACAAGTTAAAGTACGTTTTTTACAAGTTAAAGTGCGTATTTAACAAGTTCAAGTTACGTTTTGACAAGTTAGAGTTACATTTTGAGAAGTTAAAGTAAGTTTGTTAAAAATTAAAATACAGTTTTTACAAGCTAAAGTTATGTTTGGAAAAGTTAAAGGTTTGTTTTACCAAGTAATTGTTACGTTTTGACAGCTTAAAGTTACATTTTGACAAGTTAAATTACGTTTTTTACAAGTTTAGGTACGTTTTTAACAAGTTGAAGTTACGTTTTGACAAGTTAAAGTTACGTTTTGACATGTTAAATTATGTTTTTTACAAGTTTAATTATATTTTATACAACTTAGAGTTTCGTTTTAACAACTTAAATTTACGTTCTGACACATTAAAATTACATTTAGACAAGTTAAACTACATTTTTTACAAGTTAAAGTTACGTTTTGACTAGTTAAATTATGTTTTTCACAAGTTAAAGTACGTTTTCTACAAGATAAAGTTTCGTAGTGAAAAGTTAAATTACGGTTTTTTAAAAGTGAAAGTATTTTTTAACAAGTTAAACTTAAGTTTTGACAAGTTCATGTTACGTCTTAAGTTACAGTACGTTTTTAAAACGTGAAGTACGTTTTTTACAAGTTAAAGTTTGTTTTTTACTAGTTGAAGTATAATTTTTGCAAGTTGAAGTACGTTTTTTACAAATTGAAGTACGCTTTTTACAAGTTAAAATACATTTTTTAGAAGTTAAAGTACGTCTTTTACAAGTTAAACTTACGTTTTGACACGTTCTAATTATGTTTTGAAAAGTTAAAGTAATTTTTTGACAAGTTAAAGTTACATTTTGACAAGTTAAATTACATTTTTTACTATTTCAATTACGTGTATAAGAATTTAAAGTTACGTTTTGACATGTTAAAGTTACGTTTTGACGCGTTAAAGTACGTTTTTTACAAGTTAAAGAATGTTTTTTACTAGTTAATGTTATGTTTTAACAAGTTAAAGATACGTTTTGACACATTTATGTATTGATAAATTAAAGTAACTTTTGAAAACTTAAAGTTACATCTTGACAAGTTAAATTATGTTTTTTACAAGTTAAACTACGTTTTTTATAACATAAAGTTACGTTTTGACACGTTAAAGTACGTTTCTTACAAGTTGAGGTACGTTTTTTTACAAGTTAAAGTACATCTTTTACAAGTTAAACTACATATTTGACAAGTTAAACTATGTTTTTTACAAGTTAAAGTTACGTTTTGACATGTTAGAGTTACATTTTGACAAGTTAAAGTAAGTTTTTGACAAGTTAAAGTACGTTTTTTACTACTTACAGGTACGTTTAGACAAGTTAAAGTTTCATTTTGACAAGTTACTTTTACGTTTTGACAACGTAAAGTTATATTTTGACAAGTTAAATTACGTTTTTTACAAGTTAAAGTACATTTTTAACAAGTTAAAGTTACGTTTTGACAAGTTAAAGTTACGTTTTCACATGTTAAAGTACGTTTTTTACAAGTTAAATTACGTTTTCTACAAGTTAAAGTTACGTTTTAACAACTTAAAGTTACGTTTTGACACGTTAAAGTTACATTTCGACAGGTTAAATTACGTTTTTAACAAATTAAAGTTATGTTTTTACAAGTTAAATTACGTTTTTTACAAGTTTAAGTATGTTTTTAACAAGTTGAAGTTACGTTTTGACAAGTTAAAGTTTTGTTTTGTCATGTTAAAGTACATTTTTTACAACCTAAATTACGTTTTCTACAAGTTAAAGTTACGTTTTAACAACTTAAAGTTACGTTTTGACACGTTAAAGTTACATTTTGACAAGTTAAATTATGTTTTTGACAAGTTAAATTATGTTTTGACATGGTAAATTAAGCTTTTTACAAGTTCAAGTACGTTTTTAACAAGTTAAAGTTACATTTTGACAAGTTAGAGTTACATTTTTAGAAGTTAAAGTAAATTTTTTACACTTTACATACTTCTTTTACAAGTTGAAGTTACGTTTCGACAAGATAAAGTTTCGTTTTGACAAGTTATTGTTAGGTTTTGACAACTTAAAGTTATATTTTGACAATTTAGGGTTACGTTTTCACAAGTAAAAGTTCATTTTTTACAAGTTAAAGTATGTTTTTTACAAGTTAAAGTACGTTTTTAACAAGTTAATGTTACGTTTTGACAAGTTAAGTTACATTTTTTTACAAGTTTAAGTAGTTGTAACATGTTGAAGTTACGTTTTGACAAGTTAAAGTTACGTTTTGACGTGTTAAAGTATATTTTTTACAAGTTAAATTATATTTTGTACAACTTAAGGTTTCGTTTTAACAACTTTAAGTTACGTTCTGACACATTAAAATTATATTTAGACAAGTTCAAGTACATTGTGACAAGTTAAATTACATTTTCTAAACATGAAAGTACTTTTTAACAAGTTAAACTTACGTTTTGACAAGTTAAATTACGTTTTTAAAGTGAAAGTCATTTTTAACAAGTTAAACTTACGTTTTGACGAGTTCAAATAACGTGTTGACAAGTTCAATTACGTTTTTTACAAGTTAAAGTACGTTTTATACAAGTTAAAGTACGTTTTTTACAAGTTGAAGTACGTTTTTTACAAGTTAAAGTACATTTTTTACAAGTTAAACCACATATTTGACAAGTTAAAGTACGTTTTATACAAGTTAAAGTTACGTTTTGACATGTTAGAGTTACATTTTGACAAGTAAAAGTAAGTTTTTGACTAGTTAAAGTACGTTTTTTTACAAGTTAAAGGTACGTTTAGAAAAGTTTTAGTTTCGTTTTGACAAGTTATTGTTACAGTTTTGACAACCTAAAGTTACATTTTGACAAGTTAAATTACGTTTTTTACAAGTTAAAGTACATTTTTAACAAGTTAAAGTTACGTTTTGACAAGTTAAAGTTACGTGTTGACATGTTTAAGTACGTTTTTTACAACTTAAATTACGTTTTTTACAAGTTAAATTACGTTTTTAACAAATTAAAGTTACGTTTGGACAAGTTAGAGTTACACTTTTAGAAGTTAGAGTAAATTTTTCACAAGTTATATATTTTTTTTACAAGTTAAAGTTACGTTTCGACCAGATAAAGTTTCATTTTGACAAGTTATTGTTACGTTTTAACAACTTAAAGTTATATTTTGACAATTTAGGGTTACATTTTCACAAGTGAAAGTTCATTTTTTACAAGGTAAAGTACGTTTTTTACAAGTTAAAGTACGTTTTTAACAAGTTAAAGTTACGTTTTGACAAGTTAAATTACGTTTTTTACAAGTTTAACTATGTTTTTAACAAGTTGAAATTACGTTTTGACAAGTTAAAGTTACGTTTTGTCAAGTTAAAGTACGTTTTTTACAACCTAAATTACGTTTTCTACAAGTTAAAGTTACGTTTTAACAACTTAAAGTTACGTTTTGACACGTTAAAGTTACATTTTGACAAGTTACATTATGTTTTTGACAAGTTAAATTATGTTTTGACAAGTTAAATTACGCTTTTTACAAGTTCAAGTACGTTTTTAACAAGTTAAAGTTACGTTTTGACAAGTTCAAGTTACATTTTTAGAAGTTAAAGTAAGTTTTTTACAAGTTAAAATACTTTTTTTACAAGTTAAAGTTCGTTTTTTAAAAGTTAAAGTATGTTTTTTACAAGTTAAAGTACGGTTTTTACAAGTTAAAGTTACGATTTGACAAGTTAAAGTTTTGTTTTACCAAGTAATTGTTACATTTTGACAACTTAAAGTTACATTTGGACAAGTTAAATTACGTGTTTTACAAGTTAAAGTACGTTTTTTACAAGTTAAAGTTACGTTTTGACAAGTTAAATTATGTTTTTTACAATTTCAATTATTGTATAATAACTTAAAGTTATGTTTTGACAAATTAGAGTTACTTTTTTAGAAGTTAAAGTAAGTTTTTTACAAGTTAAAATACTTTGTTTACAAGTTAAAGTTCGTTTTTTAAGTTAAAGTACGTTTTTTACAAGTTAAAGTACGTTTTTAACAAGTTAAAGTTACGTTTTGACAGGTTAGAGTTACATTTCTACAAGGTAAGTTACGTTTTAACAACTTAAAGTTACATTTGGACACGTTAAAGTTACATTTTGACAAGTTAAATTACGTTTTTTACAAGTTAAAGTTATGTTTTGACAAGTTAAACTACGTTTTTTACAAGTTAAAGTACGTTTTTAACAAGTTAAAGTTCCGTTTTGACAAGTTAGAGTTACATTTTTAGAAGTTAAAGTAAGTTTTTTACGAGTTAAAATACTTTTTTTACAAGTTACAGATTCGTTTGACAAGTTATTGTTACGTTTTGACAACTTAAAGTTATATTTTGACAATTAAAAGTTACCTTTTCACAAGTTAATGTTCGTTTTTTACAAGTTAAAGTTACGTTTTTTACAAGTTAAAGTACATTTTTTACAATTTAAAGTATGTTTTATTCTAGTTAATGTACATTTTTTAAAAGTTAAACCATATATTTGACAAGTTCAAGTACGTTTTTAACTAGTTAAATTACGTTTTTTACAAGTTAAAGTACGTTTTTTACAATATAAAGTTACGTTTGGACAAGTTAAAGTTATATTTTGACATGTTAAAGTACGTTATTTACTAGATAAAGTTTCGTTGTGACAAGTGAAGTTATGTTTTTTAAAAGGGATAGTGCTTTTTAACAAGTTAAACTTATGTTTTGACAAGTTCAAGTTACATCTTGACAAGTTAAAGTAAGTTTTTCTACAAGTTAAAGGTACGTTTACACAAGTTAACGTTTCGTTTCGTTTTGACAAGTTATTGTTACGTTTTGACAACCTAAAGTTATATTTTGACAAGTTAAATTACGCTTTTTACATGTAAAAGTATGTTTTTAACAAGTTAAAGTTATGTTTTGACAAGTTAAAGTTACGTTTTGACATGTTAAAGTAAATTTTTACAAGTTAAATTACGTTTTTTACAAGTTAAGTTTGACAAATTAAATTTAGTTTTATTACAAGTTATATTTACGTTTTTTTCAAATTAAAGTAACTATTTTACAAGTTAAAGTTACACTTAGACATTCTAAAGTTACATTTAGACAAGTTAAATTTAAGTTTTGACAAGTTAATGTTACATTTTGAAATTTAAAAGTTATATTTTGACAATTTAAAGATATGTTTTTTACAAGTTATAGTTACGTTTTTACAAGTTAAAATTACAATTTGACAAGTTAAAATTACATTCTAACATTTTTAAGTTACGTTTTGACAATTTAAAGATACTTTTTTTACAAGTTAAAGTAACGTTTTAACAAGTTAAAGTTACATTTTGACAAGTTAAAGTTCTGTTATTTACAATATAAACTTACGTTTTGACAAGATAAAGATACATTTTGACAATTTAAAATTACGTTTTTTACAAGGTAAAGTTACGTTGTAACAAGTTAGAGTTACGTTTGACAAATTAAAGTTACTTTTTGTACAAGTTAAAGTTTCATTTTTTTACAAGTTAAAGTTAAGTTTTGACAAGTTAAAGTTACATTTTGAAATTTTAAAGTTAGATTTAAACAAGTTAATGATACGTTTTTTACAAGTTAAATTTACATTTTGACAAGATAAATTTACATTTTGACATCGTAAAGTTACATTTTGACAATTTAAAGATACCTTTTTTACAAGTTAAAGGTACGTTTTGACAAGTTAAAGTTTATATCTTGACAATTTAAATATACGTTTTTTACAAGTTATAGTTACGTTTTTACAAGTTAAAAATATAATTTGACAAGTTAAACTTACATTTTAACATTTTTAAGTTACATTTTGACAATTTAAAGACAGGTTTTTTACAAGTTAAAGGTACGTTTTGACAAGTTCAAGTTACATTTTGACAAGTTAAACTTACATTTTTTACAAGGTAAATTTACGTTTAAAGAAGTTAAAGTTACGTTTGACAAATGAAATTTAGTTTTTTTACAAGTTAAAGTTACATGTTTTACAAATTATAGTTACGTTTTGACAAGTTAAAGTTACATTTTGACATTTCAAAGTTACATTTAGACTAGTTAAAGATACGTTTTTTACAAGTTAAATTTACGTATTGAAAGTAAATGTTATATTTTGACATTTAAAAGTTTATATTTTGAAAATTTAAAGATACGTATTAACAAGTTAAAGTTCCTTTTTTTACAAGTTATATTTACGTTTTTTTCAAATTAAAGTAACGTTTTTATAAGTTAAAGTTACACTTCGACATTTTAAAGTTACATTTAGACAAGTTAAAGATACGTTTATTACAAGTTAAATTTACATTTTGACAATTTAAAGATACGTTTTTTAAAAGTTAAAGATACGTTTTGATAAGTTAAAGTTACATTTTGCCAAGTTAAAGTTATGTTTTTACAAGGTAAAGTTACGTTTTGACAAGTCATAGTTACGTTTGCCAAATTAAATTTACTTTTTTTACAAGTTATAGTTACGTTTTTTACAAATAAAAGTTACATTTTGACAAGTTAAAGTTACACTTTGACATTTTAAAGTTACATTAAGACAAGTTTAAAATACGTTTTTTACAAGTTAAATTTTAGTTTTGACAAGTTAATGTTACATGTTGACATTTTAAAGTTATATTTTGACATTTCAAAGTTACATTTAGACTAGTTAAAGTTACATTTTGACAAGTTAAAGTTACGTTATTTATAAGTTAAAGTTACGTTTTAACAAGATAAAACATTTTGACAATTTAAAGTTACGTTTTTTACAAGGTAAAGTTACATTGTAACAAGTTAGAGTTACGTTTTTTACAAGTTAAAGATACATTTTGGCAAATTAAAGTTCTATTATAACATTTTAAAGTTACATTTTGACAAGTTAATGATACGATTTTTACAAGTTAAATTTCAGTTTTGACAAGATAAAATTATATTTTGACATTTTAAAGTTTCATGTTAACAATTTAAAGATAAGTTTTATACAAGTTAAAGGTACGTTTTGACAAGTGAAAGTTACATTTTTTACAAGGTAAAGTTACGTTTTAACAAGTTAAACTTACATTTGATAAATTAAATTTACTTTTTTTACTAGTTAAAGTTATGATTTTAACAAATTAAAGTTACGTTTTGACAAGTTAAAGTTACACTTTGACATTTTAAAGTTACAGTTTGACAAGTGGAAGTTACGTTTTTTACAAGGTAAAGTTACGTTTTAGCAAGTTAAAGTTACGTTTGACGAATTATATTTACGTTTTTTACAAGTTAAAGTTATGTTTTTTACAAATTAAAGTTACGTTTTGACAAGTTAAAGTTACATTTTGACATTTTAACGTTACATTTAGACAAGTTAAAGATACGTTTTTTACAAGATAAATTTACATTTTGAGAAGTTAATATTACATATTGACATTTTAAAGTTACATTTTGACAAGTTAAAGTTACGTTTTTTACAAGTTAAAGTTATGTTTTGACAAGTTAAAGTTACATATTGACAAGTTAAAGTTACGTTATTTACAAATTAAATGTACGTTTTGACAAGATAAAGATACATTTTGACATTTTAAAGTTACCTTTTTTACAAGGTAAAGTTACGTTGTAAAGAGTTAGAGTTACGTTTAACAAATTAAAGTTACTTTTTGTACAAGTTAAAGTTTCATTTTTTTACAAGTTAAAGTTAAGTTTTAACACGTTAAAGTTATATTTTGACATTTTAAAGTTCCATTTAGACAAGTTAAAGATACGATTTTTTCAAGTTAAATTTACGTTTTGACAAGATAAAGTTACATTTTGACATTTTAAAGTTACATTTTGACAATTTAAAGATGCATTTTTTACAAGTTAAAGGTACGTTTTGACAAGTTCAACTTACATTTTGACAAGTTAAACTTACATTTTTTACAAGGTAAATTTACGTTTAAACAAGTTAAAGTTACGTTTGACAAATGAAATTTAGTTTTTTTACAAGTTAAAGTTACATGTTTTACAAATTATAGTTACGTTTTAACAAGTTAAAGTTACATTTTGACATTTCAAAGTTACATTTAGACAAGTTAAAGGTACATTTTTTACAAGTTAAATTTACGTGTTGAAAGTTAATGTTAGATTTTGACATTTAAAAGTTTATATTTTGACAATTTAAAGATACGTATTAACAAGTTAAATTTACTTTTTTTACAAGTTATATTTACGTTTTTTTCAAATTAAAGTAACGTTTTTACAAGTTAAAGTTACACTTCAACATTTTAAAGTTACATTTAGACAAGTTAAGGATACGTTTATAACAAGTTAAATTTACATTTTGACAATTTAAAGATACGTTTTTTAAAAGTTAAAGATACGTTTTGACAAGTTAAAGTTACATTTTGACAAGTTAAACTTACGTTTTTTACAAGGTAAAGTTACGTTTTGACAAGTTAAAGTTACGTTTGCCAAATTAAATTTACTTTTTTTACAAGTTATAGTTACGTTTTTACAAATTAAAGTTACATTTTGACAAGTTAAAGTTACACTTTGACATTTTAAAGTTACATTTAGACAAGTTAAAGATACATTTTTTACAAGTTAAATTTACGTTTTGACAAGTTAATGTTACATTTTGACATTTTAATGTTACATTTTGACTAGTTAAAAATACATTTTTTACAAGTTAAAGTTACATTTTGACAAGTTAAAGTTACATTTTGACAAGTTAAAGTTACGTTATTTACAAGTTAAAGTTACGTTTTGACAAGATAAATATACATTTTGACAATTTAAAGTTACGCTTTTTACAAGGTAAAGTTACGTTGTAACAAGTTAGAGTTACGTTTGACAAATTAAAGTTACTTTTTGTACAAGTTAAAGTTTCGTTTTTTTACAAGTTAAAGTTAAGTTTTGACAAGTTAAAGTTACATTTTGACATTTTAAAGTTACATTTAGACAAGTTAAAGATACGGTTTTTACAGGTTAAATTTACCTTCTGACAAAATAAAGTTACATTTTGACATTTTAAAGTTACATTTTGACAATTTACAGATACATTTTTTACAAGTTAAAGGTACGTTTTGACAAGTTAAAGTTATATTTTGACAAGTAAAACTTACGTTTTTTAAAAGGCAAAGTTACGTTTTAACAAGTTAAAGTTACGTTTGACAAATTAAATTTTGTTTTTTTACAAGTTAAAGTTACATGTTTTACAAATTAAAGTTACTTTTTGACAAGTTAAAGTTACATTTTGACATTTTAAAGTTACATTTAGACAAATTAAAGATACGTTTTTTACAAGTCAAATTTACGTTTTGTAAGTTAATGTTACATTTTGACATTTAAAAGTTATATTTTGACAATTTAAAGATACATTTTTTTACAAGTTATAGTTACGTTTTTACAAGTTAAAATTACAATTTGACAAGTTAAAGTTACATTTTAACATTTTTATGTTAGCTTTTGACAAGTTAAAGATACGTTTTTTATAAGTTAAACTTACGTTTTGACAAAATAAAGGTATATTTTGACATTTTTAAGTTACATTTTGACAATTTAAAGATGCGTTTTTTACATGTTCAAGGTACGTTTTGACAAGTTAAAATTATATTTTGACAAGTGAAAGTTACGTTTTTTACAAAGTAAAGTTAAGTTTTAACAAGTTAAAGTTACGTCTGACAAATTAAATTTACTTTAATTACCAGTTAATGTTACGTTTTTTAAAAATTAAAGTAACGTTTTGACAAGTTAAAGTTACATTTAGACAAGTTAAAGTTAAGTTATTTACAAATTAAAGTTACGTTTTGACAAGATAAAGTTACATTTTGACAATTTAAAGTTACGTTTTTTACAAGGTAAAGTTACGTTGTAACAAGTTAGAGTTACGTTTGACAAATTAAAGTTACTTTTTATACAAGTTAAAGTTTTGTTTTTTTACAAGTTAGAGTTAATTTTTGACAAGTTAAAGTTACATTTTGACATTTTAAAGTTATATTTAGACAAGTTAAAGATACTTTTTTTACAAGTTAAATTTACGTTTTGACAAGATAAAGTTACATTTTGACATTTTAAAGTTTCATTTTGACAATTTAAAGATGCGTTTTATACAAGTTAAACGTACGTTTTGACTAATTAAATTTACATTTTGACAATTGAAAGTTACGTTTTTTACAAGGCAAAGTTACGTTTTAACAAGTTAAAGTTACGTTTGACAAATTAAATTAAGCTTATTTACAAGTTAAAGTTACATATTTTACAAATTAAAGTTACCTTTTGACAAGTTAAAGTTACATTTTGACATTTTGAAGTTACATTTAGTCAAGTTAACGATACGTTTTTTACAAGTTAAATTTACGTATTGAAAGTTATTATATTTTGACATTTAAAAGTTTATATTTTGACAATTTAGAGATATGTTTTAACAAGTTAAAGTTACTTTTTTTCACAAGTTTTATTTACGTTTTTTTTCAAATTAAAGTAACATTTTACAAGTTAAAGTTACATTTTGACATTTTAAAGTTACATTTAGACAAGTTAAAGATACCTTTTTTAGAAGTTAAATTTACATTTTGAAAAGTTAGTGTTACATTTTGACATTTAAAAGTTATATTTTGACAATTTAAAGATACGTTTTTTACAAGTTATAGTTACGTTTTTACAAGTTAAAATTACAATTTGACAAGTTAAAGTTACATTTTAACATTTTTAAGTTACGCTTTGACATGTTAAAGATACGTTTTTTACAAGTTAAAATAATGTTTTGACAAGTTAAAGTTACATCTTGACATTTTAAAGTTACATTTTGACATGTTAAAGTTAATTTTTTACAAGTTCAAATTACGTTTTGACAAGATAAAGTTACGTTTTGACAAGCGAAAGATACAATTTTTACAAGTTAAATTTACGTGTTGACAAGTGAATGTTAAATTTTGACATTTTAAAGGTACATTTCGTCAAGTTAAAGATACGCATATTACAAGTTAAAGTTACGTTTTGACAAGTTAAAGTTACATTTTGACAAGTTAATTTCTAATTTTATACATTTTAAGTTACATTTCGATAAGTTAAAGATACATTTGGGAAAATTAAAGTTACATTTCGACATTTTAAAGTTACATTTTGACAAGTTAAAGATACGATTTTTACAAGTTAAATTTACGTTTTGACAAAATAAAGTTATATTTTGACATTTTTAAGTTTTATTTTGACAATTTAAAGATACATTTTATACAAGTTAAAGGTACGTTTTGACAAGTTAAAGTTCCATTTTGACAAGTGAAAGTTACGTTTTTTACAAAGTAAAGTTACGTTTAAACACGTTAAAGTTACGTTTGATAAATTAAATTTACTTTTTTTAAAATTTATAGTAACGTTTTTTACAAATTAAAGTTACGTTTTGACAAGTTAAATTTACACTTTGACATTTTAACGTTACATTTAGACAACTTAAAGATACGTTTTTTACAAGTTCAATTTACATTTTGACAAGTTAATGTTACATATTGACATTTTAAAGTTAAATTTTGACAAGTTAAAGATACGTTTTTTACAAGTTAAAGTTACGTTTTTGACAATTTAAAGATACGTTTTTTTAAAGTTAAAGGTACGGTTTGACAAGTTAAAGTTACATTTTGACAAGTTAAATTTATGTTTTTTACAAGGTAAAGTTACGTTTTGACAAGTTAAAGTTACGTTTGACAAAATAAATTTAATTTTTTTACTAGTTAAAGTTATGTTTTTTACTAATTAAAGTTACGTTTTGACAAGTTAAAGTTAAACTTTGACATTTTAAAGTTACATTTAGACAAGTTTAAGATACGTTATTTACAAGTTAAATTTACGTTTTGACAAGTTAATGTTACATTTTGACATTTTAAAGTTACATTTTGATTAGTTAAAGATACGTTTTTTAAAAGTTAAAGTTACGTTTTGACAAGTTAAAGTTACGTTATTTACAAGTTAAAGTTTTGTTTGGAGAAGATAAAGATACATTTTGACAATTTAATGTTACGTTTTTGACAAATTCAAGTTACATTTTTGACAATTAAGAGTTACGTTTGCCAAATTAAAGTTACTTTTTTTACAAGTTAAAGTTTCGTTTTTTTCAATTTAAAGTTATGTTTTGACAAGTTCAAGTTACATTTTGACATTTTAAAGTTACATTTAGAAAAGTTAAAGATACGTTTTTTACAAGTTAAATTTATGTTTTGAAAGTTAATGTTACATTTTGACATTTAAAAGTTATATTTTGACAATTTAAAGATACATTTTTTACAAGTTATAGTTACGTTTTTACAAGTTAAAATTACAATTTGACAAGTTAAAGTTACATTTTAACATTTGAATGTTACGTTTAGACATGTTAAAGTTACGTTTTTTACAAGTTAAAGTTACGTTTTGACAAGATAAAGTAATATATTGACATTTTAAAGTTACATTTTGACAATTTTAAAATACATTTTTTACATGTTAAAGGTACGTTTTGACAAGTTAATGTTATATTTTGACAAGTTAAAGTTACGTTTTTTACAAGGTAAATTTACGTTCTAACAAGTTAAAATTACGTTTGACAAATTAAATTTACTTTTTTTACAAGTTATATTTACGTTTTTTTCAAATTAAAGTACTGTTTTTACAAGTTAAAGTTACACATTGACATTTTAAAGTTATATTAAGACAAGTTAAACATACGTTTTTTACAAGTTAAATTTACGTTTTGACAAACTAATGTTACATTTTGACATTTTAAAGTTACATTTTGACAAGCTAAACATACATTTTTTACAAGTTAACGCTATGTTTTGACAAGTTAAAGTTACATTTTGACAAGTTAAAGATACGTTTTTTACAAGTTAAACCTATGTTTTGACAAGTTAAAGTTACATTTTGACAAGTTAAAGTTACGTTATTTACAAGTTCAAGTTACGTTTTGACAAGATAATGATACATTTTGACTATTAAAAGTTACGTTTTTTACAAGGTAATGTTACGTTGTAACAATTTACAGTTATTTTTTACAAATTAAAGCTACTTTCTTTACAATTTAAAGTTTCATTTTTTTACAAGTAAAAGTTAAGGTTTGACAAGTTAAAAAGTTACGTTATTTACAAGTTAAAGTTTTGTTTGGAGAAGATAAAGATACATTTTGACAATTTAATGTTACGTTTTTGACAAATTCAAGTTATATTTTTGACAATTTAGAGTTACGTTTGACAAATTAAAGTTACTTTTTTTACAAGTTAAAGTTTCGTTTTTTTACAATTTGAAGTTATGTTTTGACAAGTTCAAGTTACATTTTGACATTTTAAAGTTATATTTAGAAAAGTTAAAGATACGTTTTTTACAAGTTAAATTTACGTTTTGAAAGTTAATGTTACATTTTGACATTTAAAAGTTATATTTTGACAATTTCAAGATACTTTTTTTACAAGTTATAGTTACGTTTTTACAAGTTAAAATTACAATTTGACAAGTTAAAGTTACATTGTAACATTTTAATGTTACGTTTAGACATGATAAAGTTACGTTTTTTACAAGTTAAAGTTACGTTTTGACAAGATAAAGTAATATATTGACATTTTAAAGTTACATTTTGACAATTTTAAAATACGTTTTCATGTTAAAGATACGTTTTGACAAGTTAATGTTATATTTTGACAAGTTAAAGTTACGTTTTTTACAAATTAAAGTTACGATTTGACAAGTTAAAGTTCTACTTTGACATTTTAAACTTACATTTAGACAAGTTTAAGATACGTTATTTACAAGTTAAATTTACGTTTTGACAAGTTAATGTTCCATTTTGACATTTTAAAGTTACATTTTGATTAGTTAAAGATACGTTTTTTACAAGTTAAACTTACGTTTTGACAAGTTAAAGTTATGTTATTTACAAGTTAAAGTTTTGTTTGGAGAAGATAAAGATACATTTTGACAATTTAATGTTACGTTTTTGACAAATTCAAGTTACATTTTTGACAATTTAGAGTTACGTTTGACAAATTAAAGTTACTTTTTTTACAAGTTATAGTTTCGTTTTTTTACAATTTAAAGTTATGTTTTGACAAGTTCAAGTTACATTTTGACATTTTAAAGTTACATTTAGAAAAGTTAAAGATACGTTTTTTACAAGTTAAATTTACGTTTTGAAAGTTAATGTTACATTTTGACATTTAAAAGTTATATTTTGACAATTTAAAGATACATTTTTTACAAGTTATACTTTCGTTTTTACAAGTTAAAATTACAATTTGACAAGTAAAAGTTACATTTTAATTTTTTAATGTTAGGTTTAGACATTTTAAAGTTACGTTTTTTACAAGTTAAAGTTACGTTTTGGCATGATAAAGTAATATATTTACATTTTAAAGTTACTTTTTGACAATTTAAAAATACGTTTTTTACATGTTAAAGGTACGTTTTGACAAGTTAATGTTATATTTTGACAAGTTAAAGTTACGTTTTTTACAAGGTTAATTTATGTTTTAACAAGTTAAAATTACGTTTGACAAATCAAATTTACTTTTTTTACAAGTTATAATTACGTTTTTTTCAAATTAAAGTAACGTTTTTACAAGTTAAAGTTACACTTTGACATTTTAAAGTTACATTAAGACAAGTTAAACATACGTTTTTTACAAGTTAAATATATGTTTTGACAAGCTAATGTTACATTTTGACATTTTAAAGTTACATTTTGACAAGCTAAAGATACATTTTTTACAAGTTAAAGCTATGTTTTGACAAGTTAAAGTTACATTTTGACAAGTTAAAGATACGTTTTTTACAAGTTAAACCTATGTTTTGACAAGTTAAAGTTACATTTTGACAAGTTAAAGTTACGTTATTTAGAAGTTAAAGTTACATTTTGACAAGATAATGATACATTTTGACAATTAAAAGTTATGTTTTTTACAAGGTAATGTTACGTTGTAACAAGGTAAAGTTATTTTTTTACAAATTAAAGCTACTTTTTTTACAATTTAAAGTTTCATTTTTTTACAAATTAAAGTTAAGGTTTGACAAGTTAAAGTTACATTTTGACATTTTAAAGTTATATTTAGACAAGTTAAAGATACCTTTTTTACATGTTAAATTTACGTATTGACAAGTTAATGTTACATTTTGACATTTAAAAGTTATATTTTGACAATTTAAAGATACGTTTTTTACAAGTTATAGTTACATTTTTCTAAGTTAAAATTACAATTAGACAAGTTGAAGTTACATTTTAACATTTTTAAGTTATGTTTAGACAAGTTAAAGATACATATTTTACAAGTTAAAGTAACGTTTTTACAAGTTAAAGTTACATTTTGACCTTTTAAAGTTACATTTTGACAAGTTAAAGTTACTTTTTTACAAGTTCAAATTACCGTTTGACAAGTTAAAGTTACGTTTTGACAAGTTAAAGTTACGTTTTGACAAGTTAAAGTTACAATTTGTCAAGTTAAAGTTACATTTTAACATTTTAATGTTACGTTTAGACATGTTAAAGTTACGTTTTTTACAAGTTAAAGTTACGTTTTGACAAGATAAAGTAATATATTGACATTTTAAAGTTACATTTTGACAATTTAAAAATACGTTTTTTACATGTTAAAGGTACGTTTTGACAAGTTAACGTTATATTTTGACAAGTTCAAGTTACGGTTTTTACAAGGTAAATTTACGTTTTAACAAGTTAAAATTACATTTGCCAAATCAAATTTACTTATTTTACAAGTTATAATTACGTTTTTTTCAAATTACAGTAACGTTTTTACAAGTTAAAGTTACACTTTGACATTTTAAAGTTACATTAAGACAAGTTAAAGATACGTTTTTTACAAGTTAAATTTACGTTTTGACAAGCTAATGTTACATTTGACATTTTAAAGTTACATTTTGACAAGCTAAAGATACATTTTTTACAAGTTAAAGCTATGTTTTGACAAGTTAAAGTTACATTTTGACAAGTTAAATATACGTTTTTTACAAGTTAAAGCTATGTTTTGACAAGTTAAAGTTACATTTTGACAAGTTAAAGTTACGTTTTTTACAAGGTAAATTTACGTTTTAACAAGTTAAAAATACGTTTGACAAATCAAATTTACTTTATTTACAAGTTATAATTACGTTTTTTTCAAATTACAGTAACGTTTTTAAAAGTTAAAGTTACACTTTGACATTTTAAAGTTACATTAAGACAAGTTAAACATACGTTTTTTACAAGTTAAATTTACGTTTTGATAAGCTAATGTTACATTTTGACATTTTAAAGTTACATTTTGACAAGCTAAAGATACAGTTTTTACAAGTTAAAGCTATGTTTTGACAAGTTAAAGTTACATTTTGACAAGTTAAAGATACGTTTTTTACAAGTTAAAGCTATGTATTGACAAGTTAAAGTTACATTTTGACAAGTTAAAGTTACGTTATTTACAAATTAAAGTTACGTTTTGACAAGATAATGATACATTTTGACAATTAAAAGTTACGTTTTTTACAAGGTAAAGTTACGTTGGAACAAGTTAGAGTTATTTTTTACAAATTAAAGCTACTTTTTTTACAATTTAAAGTTTCATTTTTTTACAAGTTAAAGTTAAGGTTTGACAAGTTAAAGTTACATTTTGACATTTTAAAGTTATATTTAGACAAGTTAAAGATACCTTTTTTACAAGTTAAATTTACGTATTGACAAGTTAATGTTACATTTTGACATTTAAAATTTATATTTTGACAATTTAAAGATACGTTTTTTACAAGTTATAGTTACGTTTTTATAAGTTAAAATTTCAATTTGACAAGTTGAAGTTACATTTTAACATTTTTACGTTATGTTTAGACAAGTTAAAGATACGTATTTTACAAGTTAAAGTAACGTTTTCACAAGTTAAAGTTAAATTTTGACATTTTAAAGTTACATTTTGACAAGTTAAAGATACGTTTTTTACATGTTAAAGGTACGTTTTGACAAGTTAAAGTTATACTTTGACAAGTTAAAATTACGTTTTGACAAGTTAAAGTTACGTTTTGACAAGTTAAAGATACATTTGACAAGTTAAAGTTACGTTATTTACAAATTAAAGTTACGTTTTGACAAGATAAAGATACATTTTGACAATTTAAAGTTACGTTTATTACAAGGTAAAGTTAAGTTGTAACAAGTTAGAGTTACGTTTCACAAATTAAAGTTACTTTTTGTACAAGTTAAAGTTTCGTTTTTTAACAGGTTAAAGTTAAGTTTTGACAAGTTAAAGTTATATTTTGACAAGTTAAACTTACATTTTTAACAAGGTAAATTAACGTTTTAAAAAGTTAAAGTTACCTTTTTTACAAATTATATTTCTGTTTTTTTCATATTAAAGTAATTTTTTTACAAGTTAAAGTTACACTTAGACATTTTAAAGTTACATTTAGACAAGTTAAAGATACGTTTATTACAAGTTAAATTTATATTTTGACAAGTTAAACTTACATTTTTTACAAGGTTAATTAACGTTTTAACAAGTTAAAGTTACTTTTTTTACAAATTATATTTCTGTTTTTTCAAATTAAAGTAATGTTATTACAAGTTAAAGTTACACTTAGACAGTTTAAAGTTACATTTTGACAAGTTAAAGATACGTTGTTTACATGTTAAAGGTATGTTTTGACAAGTTAAAGTTATATTTTGACAAGTTAAAATTACGTTTTGACAAGTTAAAGTTACGTTTTGACAAGTTAAAGTTACATTTTGACAAGTTAAAGTTACGTTATTTACAAATTAAAGTTACGTTTTGACAAGATAAAGATATATTTTGACAATTTAAAGTTACGTTTATTACAAGGTAAAGTTAAGTTGTAACAAGTTACTTTTTTTACAAATTATATTTCTGTTTTTTTCATATTAAAGTAATGTTTTTACAAGTTAAAGTTACACTTAGAAATTTTAAAGTTACATTTAGACAAGTTAAAGATACGTTTTTTACATGTTAAAGGTACGTTTTGACAAGTTAAAGTTATATTTTGCCAAGTTAAAATTACGTTTTGAGAAGTTAAAGTTACGTTTTGACAAGTTAAAGTTACATTTTGACAAGTTAAAGTTACGTTATTTACAAATTAAAGTTACGTTTTGACAAGATAAAGATACATTTTGACAATTTAAAATTACGTTTATTACAAGGTAAAGTTAAGTTGTAACAAGTTAGAGTTAAGTTTGACAAATTAAAGTTACTTTTTCAAGTTAAAGTTTCGTTTTTTAACAAGTTAAAGTTAAGTTTTGACAAGTTAAAGTTATATTTTGACAAGTTAAACTTACATTTTTTACAAGGTAAATTAACGTTTTAACAAGTTAAAGTTACTTCTTTTACAAATTATATTTCTGTTTTTTTCATATTAAAGTAATGTTTTTACAAGTTAAAGTTACACTTAGACATTTTAAAGTTACATTTAGACAAGGTAAAGATACGTTTATTACAAGTTAAATTTATATTTTGACAAGTTAAACTTACATTTTTTACAAGGTAAATTAACGTTTTAACAAGTTAAAGTTAATTTTTTTACAAATTATATTTCTGTTTTTTTCAAAATAAAGTAATGTTATTACAAGTTAAAGTTACACTTAGACATTTTAAAGTTACATTTTAACAAGTGAAAGATACGTTTTTATAATGTTAAAGGTACGTTTTGACAAGTTAATGTTACATTTTGACATTAAAAAGTTATATTTTGACAGTTTAAAGATACGTTTTTTACAAGTTATACTTACTTTTTTAAAAGTTAAAATTACAATTTGACAAGTTAAAGTTACATTTTAACATTTTTAAGTTACGTTTTGACAAGTTAAACATATGTTTTTTACAAGTTAAAGTAACGTTTTGACAAGTTAAACTTAGATTTTGATATTTTAAAGTTACATTTTTACAAGTTATAGTTACATTTTTACAAGTTAAATTTACATTTGAATAGTTAGAGATACATTTTTTACAAGTTAAAGGTACATTTTGACAACTTAAAATTACGTTTGACAAATCAAATTCACTTTTTTTACAAGTTAAAGTAACGTTTTTTCAAAATTAAAGTTTCGTTTTGACAAGTTAAAGTTACACTTTTACATTTTAAAATTACATTTAGACAAGTTAAAGATACGTTTTTTACAAGATAAAGTTACTTTTTGAAAAGATAAAGTTATGTTTTGACAAAATAAAGTTATGTTTTTACAAGTTAAAGATACGTTTTTTACAAGTTAAATTTACAAGTTGACAAGTGAATGATACATTTTGTCAAGTTAATGTTACAGTTTGTCAAGTTAAAGTTACATTTTGACAAGTTAATTTTAAATTTTGAAATTTTAAAGTTCCATTTTGACAAGTTAAAGATACATATTGGCAAATTAAAATTACATTTTGACATTTTAAAGTTATATTTTAACAAGTTAAAGATACGATTTTTACAAGCTAAAGTTATGTTTTGACAAGATAAAGTTATATTTTGACATTTTAAAGTTACATTTTGATAATTTAAAGATACGTTTTTTACAAGTTAAAGGTACGTTTTGACAAGTAAAGTTACATTTTGACAAGTTACAGTTACGTATTTTACAAGGTAAAGTTACGTTTTAACAACTTAAAGTTACGTTTGACAAATTAAATTTACTATTTTTACAAGTTAAAGTTACGTTTTTTAAAAATTAAAGTTACGTTTTGACAAGTTCAAGTTACACTTTGACATTTAAAGTTACATTTAAACAAGTTAAAAATACGTTTTTTACAAGTTAAAGGTACGTTTTGACAAGGTAAAGTTACATTTTGACAAATTAAACTTACATTTTTTTAAAAGGTAAATTTATGTTTTAACAAGTTAAAGTTACTTTTTTTACAAATTATATTTCCGTTTTTTTCAAATTAAAGTAACGTTTTTACAAGTTAAAGTTACACTTAGACATTTTAATGTTACATTTAGGCAAGGTAAAGATAAGTTTATTACAAGTTAAATTTACGTTTTGACAAGTTAATGATACATTTTGACATTTTAAAGTTACATTTTGACACGTTAAAAATACGTTTTTTACATGTTAAGGTACGTTTTGACAAGTTAAAGTTATATTTTGACAAGTGAAAGTTACGTTTTTGACAAGGTAAAGTTACGTTTTAACAAGTTAATGTTACGTTTGACAAATTAAATTTACTAATTTTACAAGTTATAGTTACGTTCTTTACAAAAAATTACGTTTTGAGAAGTTAAAGTTACACTTTGACATTTTAACGTTACATTTAGACAAGTTAAAGATACGTTTTTTACAAGGTAAATTTACATTTTGACACGTTAAAAATACGTTTTTTTACATGTTAAAGGTACGTTTTGACAAGTTAAAGTTATATTTTGACAAGTGAAAGTTACGTTTTTGACAAGGTAAAGTTACGTTTTAACAAGTTAATGTTACGTTTGACAAATTAAATATACTAATTTTACAAGTTATAGTTACGTTTTTTACAAAAAATTACGTTTTGACAAGTTAAAGTTACACTTTGACATTTTAACGTTACATTTAGACAAGTTAAAGATACGTTTTTTACAAGTTAAATTTACATTTTGACAACTTAATGTTACATTTTGACATTTTAAAGTTACATTTTGACAAGTTAAAGATACGTTTTTTACAAGTTAAAGTTACGTTATAACAAGTTAAAGTTACATTCTGACAAGTTAAAGTTACGTTATTTTGAAATTAAAGTTACGTTTTGACAACATAAAGATACATTTTGACAATTTAAAATTACGTTTATTACAACGTAAAGTTACGTTGTAACAAGTTAGAGTTACGTTTGACAAATTAAAGTTACGTTTTGTACAAGTTAAAGTTTTCTTTTTTTACAAGTTGACAAATTAAAGTTACATTTTGACATTTCAAAGTTACATTTAGACAAATTAAAGATACTTTTTATACTAGTTAAATTTACATGTTGACAAGATAAAGTTACATTTTGACATTTTAAAGTTACATTTTGACAATTTAAAGATACATTTTTTACAATTTAAAGGTAGGTTTTGACAAGTTAAAGTTATATTTTAACAAGTAAAAGTTACGTTTTTTACAAGGTAAAGTTATGTTTTAACAAGTTAAAGTTACGTTTGAAAATTAAATCTAGGTTTTTGACAAGTTAAAGTTACATTTTGACATTTTGAAGTTACATTTGGACAAGTTAAAGATATGTTTTTTACAAGTTAAATTTAAGTATTGAAACTTAATGTTATATATTCACATTTAAAAGTTTATATTTTGACAATTTAAAGATACGTTTTTTACAAGTTATATTTACGTTTTTACAAGTTAAAATTACAATTTGACAAGCTAAAGTTACGTATTAACATTTTTAAGTTACGTTTTGACAAGTTAAAGATACTTTTTTTACAAGTTAAAGTTACATTTTACAAGTTGAAGTACGTTTTTACAAGTTAAAGTACATTTGTTACAAGTTAAACCACATTTTTAACAAGTTAAAGTATGTTTTTTTACAAGTTAATGTATATTTTTTACAAGTTAAAGTTATGTTTTGACAAGTTAAAGTTACATTTTGACAGGTTAAAGTACGTTTTTTTACAAGTTAAAGTATGTTTTTTACAAGTTAAAGTACGTTTTTAACAAGTTAAAGTTCCATTTTGACAAGTTAAAGTTACATATTGACAAGTTAAAATACGTTTTTTACAAGTTAAAGTACGTTTTTTACAAGTTAAAGTACGTTTTTTACAAGTTAAAGTACGTTTTTAACAAGTTAAAGTTACGTTTTGACAAGTTAAAGTACGTTTTTTACAAGTTAAAGTACGGTTTTTTACAAGTTAAAGTACCTTTTTATCAAGTTAAAGTTTCGTTTTGACAAGTTAAAGTTACATATTGACATGTTAAAATACGGTTTTTCACAAGTTAAAGTACGTTTTTTACAAGTTGAAGTACGTTTTTAACTAGTTAAACTACGTTTTTAACAAGTTAAAGTTACGTTTTGATAAGTTAAAGTTACATTTTGACAATTGAAAGTACGTTTTTTACAAGTTAAAGTACGTTTTTAACAAGTTAAAGTTACGATTTGACAAGTTAAAATAAGTTTTTTACAAGTTAAAGTAAGTGTTTTACAAGTTAAAGTACGTTTTTAACAAGTTAAAGTTACGTTTTGACAAGTTGAAGTTACATTTTGACAAGTTAAACTTACGTTATTTACAAGTTAAAGTTACATTTTCACTAGTTATAGATACAAATATTTAAAGTTTAAGTTACATTGTGACAAGTTAATTTTAAATTTTGACATTTTAAAGTTACATTTTGACAAATTAAAGTTACATTTTGACATTTTAAAGTTACATTTTGACAAGTTAAAGATATAATTTTTACAAGTTAAAGTTACATTTTGACAAGATAAAGTTTTATTTTTTTCATTTTAAAGTTAAATTTTGACAATTTAAAGATACTTTTTTTACAAGTTAAATGTATATTTTGACAAGTTAACATTACGTTTTTTACAAGGTAAAGTTACGTTTAGCAAATTAAATTTACTTTTTCTACGAGTTAAAGTTACGTGTTTTACAAATTATAGTTACGTTTTGACAAGTTAAAGTTATATTTTGACAAGTGAAAGTTACATTTTTGACAAGGTCAAGTTACATTTTAACAAATTAATGTTACGTTTGACAAATTAAATTTATTAATTTTACAAGTTGTAGTTACGTTTTTTACAAAAAATTACGTTTTGACAAGTTAAAGTTACACTTTGACATTTTAACGTTACATTTAGACAAGTTAAAGATACGTTTTTTACAAGTTAAATTTACATTTTGACAAGTTAATGTTACATATTGACATTTATAAGTTACATTTTGACAAGTTAAACATACGTTTTTTACAAGTTAAAGTTACGTTTTGACAAGTAAAAGTTACATTTTGACAAGTTAAAGTTACGTTATTTTCAAATTAAAGTTACGTTTTGACAAGATAAAGATACATTTTGACAATTTAAAGTTATGTTTATTACAAGGTAAAGTTACGTTGTAACAAGTTAGAGTTACGTTTGACAAATTAATGTTACTTTTTGTACAAGTTAAAGTTTCCTTTTTTTACAAGTTAAAGTTAAGGTTTGACAAGTTAAAGTTACATTTTGACATTTTAAAGTTACATTTAGACAAGTTAAAGATACTTTTTATACTAGTTAAATTTACATATTGACAAGATAAAGTTACATTTTGACATTTTAAAGTTACATTTTGACAATTTAAAGATACATTTTTTACAATTTTAAGGTAGGTTTTGACAAGTTAAAGTTATATTTTAACAAGTAAAAGTTACGTTTTTTACAAGGTAAAGTTATGTTTTAACAAGTTAAAGTTACGTTTGAAAATTAAATCTAGTTTTTTTATAAGTTAAATTTACATTTTTTACAAATTAAAGTTACCTTTGGACAAGTTAAAGTTACATTTTGACATTTTGAAGTTACATTTAGACAAGTTAAAGATATGTTTTTTACAAGTTAAATTTACTTGTGAAAACGTAACTTTAAATTGTAAAAACGTAACTTTAAATTGTAAAAAAAGTACTGTAACTTGTAAAAAACGTACTTTAACTTGTCAAAATGTAACTTTAACTAGTCAGAACGTAACTTTAACTTGTAAAAAACGTACTTCAACTTGTTAAAAACGTACTTTAATTTGTAAAAAACGTATTTTAATGTGTAAAAATGTAACTTTAACTTGTTAAAAACATACTTCAATTTGTAAAAAACGTACTTTAACTTGTAAAAACGTATTTTAACGTGTCAAAATGTAACTTTAACTTGTCAAAACGTAACTTTAACTTGTTCAAAACGTACTTTAACTTGTAAAACACGTACTTTAACTTGTAAAAAACGTACTTTAACTTGTCAAAACGTAACTTTAACTTGTAAAATCCTACTTTAACTTGTCAAAACGTAACTTTAACTTGTCACAACGTAAGTTAAACTTGTTAAAAACATACATTTACTTGTAAAAAACGTACTTTAACTTGTCAAAAATGTGATTTAACTTGTAACAAATGGACTTTAACTTGTAAAAATATACTTCAACTTGTAAAAAACGTATTTTAACTTGTAAAAAACCTACTTTAACTTGTCAAAACGTAACTTTAATTTGTCAAAACGTAAGTTTAACTTCTAAAAAACGTACTTTAAATTGTCAAAATGTAATTTTAATGTGACAAAACGTAACTTTAAGTTGTTAAAACGTAAATTTAACTTGTAAAAAATGTACTTTAACTTGTAAAAACCGTACTTCAACCTGTAAAACACTTACTTCAACTTGTAAAAAACGTACTTTAACTTGTAAAAAACGTATTTTAACATGTCCAAATGTAACTTTAACTTGTCAAAACGTAACTTTAACTTGTTAAAAACGTACTTTAACTTGTAAAAAACGTTCTTTAACTTGTAAAAAACGTACTTTAACTTGTCAATACGTAACTTTAACTTGTAAAAAACCTACATTAACTTGTCAAAACATAACTTTAACTTGTCAAAACGTAAGTTTAACTTGTGGAAAATGTGGTTTAACTTGTAACAAATGTACTTTAACTTGTAAAAACGTACTTCAACTTGTAAAAAACGTACTTTAACTTGTAAAAAACCTACTTTAACATGTCAAAACGTAACTTTAATTTGTCAAAACGTAAGTTTAAATTGTTAAAAACGTAATTTAACTTGTAAAAAACGTACTTTAACTTGTCATAATGTAATTTTAATGTGCCAAAACGTAACTTTAATTTGTTAAACCGTAACTTTAACTTGTAAAAAATGTACTTTAACTTGTAAAAACCATAGTTCAACTTGTAAAACACGTACTTTAACTTGTAAAAAACGTACTTCACCTTGTAAAAAATGTACTTTAACTTGTAAAAAATGTATTTTAACGTGTCAAAATGTAACTTTAACTTGTCAAAATGTAACTTTAACTTGTTAAAAACGTACTTTAACTTGTAAAATTCGTACTTTAACCTGTCAAAAATGTGGTTTAACTTGTAACAAATGTACTTTAACTTGTAAAAAGGTACTTCAACTTGTAAAAAACGTACTTTAACTTGTTAAAAACTTACTTTAACCTGTCAAAACGTAACTTTAATTTGTCAAAACGTAACTTTAACTTGTTAAAAACGTAAATTAATTTGTCAAAACGTAACTTTAACTTGTCACAATATAATTTTAATGTGTCAAAACATAACTTTAATTTGTTAAAACATAACTTTAACTTGTAAAAAACGTACTTTAACTTGTAAAAAACGTACTTCAACTTGTAAAACACTTACTTTAACTTGTAAAAAAAGTACTTCAACTTGTAAAAAAACGTACTTTAACTTGTAAAAACGTATTTTAACATGTCGAAATGTAACTTTAACTTGTCAAAACGTAACTTTAACTTGTTAAAAACGTACTTTAACTTGTAAAAAACGTACTTTAACTTGTAAAAAACGTACTTTAACTTGTCAAAACGTAACATTAAGTTGTAAAAAACCTACATTAACTTGTCAAAACGTAACTTTAACTTGTCAAAACGTGAGTTTAACTTGTTAAAAACATACATTAACTTGTAAAAAATGTACTTTAACTTGTCAAAAATGTGGTTTAACTTGTAACAAATGGACTTTAACTTGTAAAAAAACGTACTTTAACTTGTAAAAAACCTACTTTAACTTGTCAAATCGTAACTTTAACTTATAAAAAACATACTTTAACATGTCAAAAATGTGGTTTAACTTGTAACAAATGGACTTCAACTTGTAAAAAACGTACTTTAACTTGTAAAAAACCTACTTTAACTTGTAAAATCGTAACTTTAACTTATAAAAAACGTACTTTAACTTGTCAAAAAGTAATTTTAATGTGTCAAAACGTAACTTTAAGTTGATAAAACGTAACTTTAACTTGTAAAAAACGTACTTTAACTTGTAAAAACAATACTTCAACTTGTGAAACACTTACTTCAACTTGTAAAAAACGTACTTTAACTTGTAAAAAACGTATTTTAACATGTCGAAATGTAACTTTAAATTGTGAAAACGTATCTTTAACTTGTTAAAAACGTACTTTAACTTGTAAAAAACGTTCTTTAACTTGTAAAAAACCTACGTTAACTTGTCAAAACATAACTTTAACATGTCAAAACGTAAGTTTAACTTGTCTAAAATGTGGTTTAACTTGTAACAAATGTACTTTAACTTGTAAAAAGGTATTTCAACTTGTAAAAACATACTTTAACTTGTTAAAAACCTACTTTAACTTGTCAAAAAATACCTTTATTTTATCAAAACGTAACTTTAACTTGTTAAAAACGTAATTTAACTTGTCAAAACGTAACTTTAACTTATAAAAAATGTACTTTAACTTGTCACAATATAATTTTAATGTGTCAAAACGTAACTTTAAGTTGTTAAAACGTAACTTTAACTTGTAAAAAACGTACTTCAACTTGTAAAACACTTACTTTAACTTGTAAAAATTGTACTTCAACTTGTAAAAAACGTACTTTAACTTGTAAAAAACGTAACTTTAACTTGTTAAAAACGTACTTTAACTTGTAAAAAACTTTCTTTAACGTGTAAAAAACCTACTTTAACTTGTCAAAACATAACTTTAACATGTCAAAACGTAAGTTTAACTTATCAAAAATGTGGTTTAACTTGTAACAAATATACTTTAACTTGTAAAAAGGTATTTCAATTTGTAAAAAACATACTTTAACTTGTAAAAACCTACTTTAACTTGTCAAAACGTAACTTTATTTTATCAAAACGTAACTTTAACTTGTTTAAAACGTAATTTAACTTGTCAAAACGTAACTTTAACTTATAAAAAACGTACTTTAACTTGTCACAATATAATTTTAATGTGTCAAACTGTAACTTTAAGTTGTTAAAACGTAACTTTAACTTGTAAAAAACGTACTTTAACTTGTCACAATATAATTTTAATGTGTCAAACTGTAACTTTAAGTTGTTAAAACGTAACTTTAACTTGTAAAAAACGTACTTTAACTTGTAAAAAACGTACTTCAACTTGTAAAACACTTACTTTAACTTGTAAAAAACGTACTTCAACTTGTGAAACACTTACTTTAACTTGTAAAAAACGTACTTTAACTTGTAAAAAACGTACTTTAACTTGTAAAAAACGTACTTCAACTTGTAAAACACTTACTTTAACTTGTAAAAAAAGTACTTCAACTTGTAAAAAACGTACTTTAACTTGTAAAAACGTATTTTAACATGTCAAAATGTAACTTTAACTTGTCAAAACGTAACTTTAACTTGTTAAAAACGTACTTTAACTTGTAAAAAACGTACTTTAACTTGTAAAAAACGTACTTTAACTTGTCAAAACGTAACATTAAGTTGTAAAAAACCTACATTAACTTGTCAAAACGTAACTTTAACTTGTCAAAACGTGAGTTTAACTTGTTAAAAACATACATTAACTTGTAAAAAATGTACTTTAACTTGTCAAAAATGTTGTTTAACTTGTAACAAATGGACTTTAACTTGTAAAAAACGTACTTTAACTTGTAAAAAACCTACTTTAACTTGTCAAATCGTAACTTTAACTTATAAAAAACCTACTTTAACATGTCAAAAATGTGGTTTAACTTGTAACAAATGGACTTCAACTTGTAAAAAACGTACTTTAACTTGTAAAAAACCTACTTTAACTTGTAAAATCGTAACTTTAACTTATAAAAAACGTACTTTAACTTGTCAAAAAGTAATTTTAATGTGTCAAAACGTAACTTTAAGTTGATAAAACGTAACTTTAACTTGTAAAAAACGTACTTTAACTTGTAAAAACAGTACTTCAACTTGTGAAACACTTACTTCAACTTGTAAAAAACGTACTTTAACTTGTAAAAAACGTATTTTAACATGTCGAAATGTAACTTTAAATTGTGAAAACGTATCTTTAACTTGTTAAAAACGTACTTGAACTTGTAAAAAACGTTCTTTAACTTGTAAAAAACCTACGTTAACTTGTCAAAACATAACTTTAACATGTCAAAACGTAAGTTTAACTTGTCTAAAATGTGGTTTAACTTGTAACAAATGTACTTTAACTTGTAAAAAGGTATTTCAACTTGTAAAAACATACTTTAACTTGTTAAAAACCTACTTTAACTTGTCAAAAAATACCTTTATTTTATCAAAACGTAACTTTAACTTGTTCAAAACGTAATTTAACTTGTCAAAACGTAACTTTAACTTATAAAAAATGTACTTTAACTTGTCACAATATAATTTTAATGTGTCAAAACGTAACTTTAAGTTGTTAAAACGTAACTTTAACTTGTAAAAAACGTACTTCAACTTGTAAAACACTTACTTTAACTTGTAAAAAAAGTACTTCAACTTGTAAAAAACGTACTTTAACTTATAAAAAACGTAACTTTAACTTGTTAAAAACGTACTTTAACTTGTAAAAAACTTTCTTTAACGTGTAAAAAACCTACTTTAACTTGTCAAAACATAACTTTAACATGTCAAAACGTAAGTTTAACTTATCAAAAATGTGGTTTAACTTGTAACAAATATACTTTAACTTGTAAAAAGGTATTTCAATTTGTAAAAAACATACTTTAACTTGTAAAAACCTACTTTAACTTGTCAAAACGTAACTTTATTTTATCAAAACGTAACTTTAACTTGTTTAAAACGTAATTTAACTTGTCAAAACGTAACTTTAACTTATAAAAAACGTACTTTAACTTGTCACAATATAATTTTAATGTGTCAAAATGTAACTTTAAGTTGTTAAAACGTAACTTTAACTTGTAAAAAACGTACTTTAACTTGTCACAATATAATTTTAATGTGTCAAACTGTAACTTTAAGTTGTTAAAACGTAACTTTAACTTGTTAAAAACATACTTTAACTTGTAAAAAACATACTTCTATTGGTAAAACACTTACTTTAACTTGTAAAAACAGTACTTCAACTTGTGAAACACTTACTTCAACTTGTAAAAAACGTACTTTAACTTGTAAAAAACGTACTTTAACTTGTAAAAAACGTACTTCAACTTGTAAAACACTTACTTTAACTTGTAAAAAAAGTACTTCAACTTGTAAAAAACGTACTTTAACTTGTAAAAACGTATTTTAACATGTCGAAATGTAACTTTAACTTGTCAAAACGTAACTTTAACTTGTTAAAAACGTACTTTAACTTGTAAAAAACGTACTTTAACTTGTAAAAAACGTACTTTAACTTGTCAAAACGTAACATTAAGTTGTAAAAAACCTACATTAACTTGTCAAAACGTAACTTTAACTTGTCAAAACGTGAGTTTAACTTGTTAAAAACATACATTAACTTGTAAAAAACGTACTTTAACTTGTCAAAAATGTTGTTTAACTTGTAACAAATGGACTTTAACTTGTAAAAAACGTACTTTAACTTGTAAAAAACCTACTTTAACTTGTCAAATCGTAACTTTAACTTATAAAAAACCTACTTTAACATGTCAAAAATGTGGTTTAACTTGTAACAAATGGACTTCAACTTGTAAAAAACGTACTTTAACTTGTAAAAAACCTACTTTAACTTGTAAAATCGTAACTTTAACTTATAAAAAACGTACTTTAACTTGTCAAAAAGTAATTTTAATGTGTCAAAACGTAACTTTAAGTTGATAAAACGTAACTTTAACTTGTAAAAAACGTACTTTAACTTGTAAAAACAGTACTTCAACTTGTGAAACACTTACTTCAACTTGTAAAAAACGTACTTTAACTTGTAAAAAACGTATTTTAACATGTCGAAATGTAACTTTAAATTGTGAAAACGTATCTTTAACTTGTTAAAAACGTACTTGAACTTGTAAAAAACGTTCTTTAACTTGTAAAAAACCTACGTTAACTTGTCAAAACATAACTTTAACATGTCAAAACGTAAGTTTAACTTGTCTAAAATGTGGTTTAACTTGTAACAAATGTACTTTAACTTGTAAAAAGGTATTTCAACTTGTAAAAACATACTTTAACTTGTTAAAAACCTACTTTAACTTGTCAAAAAATACCTTTATTTTATCAAAACGTAACTTTAACTTGTTAAAAACGTAATTTAACTTGTCAAAACGTAACTTTAACTTATAAAAAATGTACTTTAACTTGTCACAATATAATTTTAATGTGTCAAAACGTAACTTTAAGTTGTTAAAACGTAACTTTAACTTGTAAAAAACGTACTTCAACTTGTAAAACACTTACTTTAACTTGTAAAAAAAGTACTTCAACTTGTAAGAAACGTACTTTAACTTATAAAAAACGTAACTTTAACTTGTTAAAAACGTACTTTAACTTGTAAAAAACGTTCTTTAACGTGTAAAAAACCTACTTTAACTTGTCAAAACATAACTTTAACATGTCAAAACGTAAGTTTAACTTATCAAAAATGTGGTTTAACTTGTAACAAATATACTTTAACTTGTAAAAAGGTATTTCAACTTGTAAAAAACATACTTTAACTTGTAAAAACCTACTTTAACTTGTCAAAACGTAACTTTATTTTATCAAAACGTAACTTTAACTTGTTTAAAACGTAATTTAACTTGTCAAAACGTAACTTTAACTTATAAAAAACGTACTTTAACTTGTCACAATATAATTTTAATGTGTCAAACTGTAACTTTAAGTTGTTAAAACGTAACTTTAACTTGTAAAAAACGTACTTTAACTTGTAAAAAACGTACTTCAACTTGTAAAACACTTACTTTAACTTGTAAAAACAGTACTTCAACTTGTGAAACACTTACTTCAACTTGTAAAAAACGTACTTTAACTTGTAAAAAACTTATTTTAACATGTCGAAATGTAACTTTAAATTGTGAAAACGTAACTTTTACTTGTTAAAAACGTACTTTAACTTGTAAAAAACGTTCTTTAACTTGTAAAAAACCTACGTTAACTTGTCAAAACATAACTTTAACATGTCAAAACGTAAGTTTAACTTGTCTAAAATGTGGTTTAACTTGTAACAAATGTACTTTAACTTGTAAAAAGGTATTTCAACTTGTAAAAACATACTTTAACTTGTTAAAAACCTACTTTAACTTGTCAAAAAATACCTTTATTTTATCAAAACGTAACTTTAACTTGTTAAAAACGTAATTTAACTTGTCAAAACGTAACTTTAACTTATAAAAAATGTACTTTAACTTGTCACAATATAATTTTAATGTGTCAAAACGTAACTTTAAGTTGTTAAAACGTAACTTTAACTTGTAAAAAACGTACTTCAACTTGTAAAACACTTACTTTAACTTGTAAAAAAAGTACTTCAACTTGTAAAAAACGTACTTTAACTTATAAAAAACGTAACTTTAACTTGTTAAAAACGTACTTTAACTTGTAAAAAACGTTCTTTAACGTGTAAAAAACCTACTTTAACTTGTCAAAACATAACTTTAACATGCCAAAACGTAAGTTTAACTTATCAAAAATGTGGTTTAACTTGTAACAAATATACTTTAACTTGTAAAAAGGTATTTCAACTTGTAAAAAACATACTTTAACTTGTAAAAACCTACTTTAACTTGTCAAAACGTAACTTTATTTTATCAAAACGTAACTTTAACTTGTTTAAAACGTAATTTAACTTGTCAAAACGTAACTTTAACTTATAAAAAACGTACTTTAACTTGTCACAATAAAATTTTAATGTGTCAAACTGTAACTTTAAGTTGTTAAAACGTAACTTTAACTTGTAAAAAACGTACTTTAACTTGTAAAAAACGTACTTCAACTTGTAAAACACTTACTTTAACTTGTAAAAACAGTACTTCAACTTGTGAAACACTTACTTCAACTTGTAAAAAACGTACTTTAACTTGTAAAAAACGTATTTTAACATGTCGAAATGTAACTTTAAATTGTGAAAACGTAACTTTTACTTGTTAAAAACGTACTTTAACTTGTAAAAAACGTTCTTTAACTTGTAAAAAACCTACGTTAACTTGTCAAAACATAACTTTAACATGTCAAAACTTAAGTTTAACTTGTCTAAAATGTGGTTTAACTTGTAACAAATGTACTTTAACTTGTAAAAAGGTATTTCAACTTGTAAAAACATACTTTAACTTGTTAAAAACCTACTTTAACTTGTCAAAAAATACCTTTATTTTATCAAAATGTAACTTTAACTTGTTAAAAACGTAATTTAACTTGTCAAAACGTAACTTTAACTTATAAAAAACGTACTTTAACTTGTCACAATAAAATTTTAATGTGTCAAAACGTAACTTTAAGTTGTTAAAACGTAACTTTAACTTGTAAAAAACGTACTTTAACTTGTAAAAAACGTACTTCAACTTGTAAAACACTTACTTTAACTTCTAAAAAAAGTACTTCAACTTGTAAAAAACGTACTTTAACTTATAAAAAACGTACTTTAACTTGTCAAAAATGTGGTTTAACCTGTAACAAATATACTTTAATTTGTAAAAAGGTACTTCAACTTGTAAAAAACGTACTTTAACTTGTAAAAAACCTACTTTAACTTTTCAAAACGTAACTTTAATTTGTCAAAACGAAACTTTAACTTGTTAAAAACATAATTTAACTTGTCAAATCATAACTTTATCTTATAAAAAATGTACTTTAACTTGTCAAAATGTAATTTTAATGTGTCAAAACGTAACTTTAAGTTGATAAAACGTAAATTTAACTTGTAAAAAACGTACTTTAACTTGTAAAAACCGTACTTCAACTTGTAAAACACTTACTTCAACTTGTAAAAAACGTACTTTAACTTGTAAAAAACGTATTTTAACATGTCGAAATGTAACTTTAAATTGTGAAAACGTAACCTTAACCTGTTAAAAACGTACTTTAACTTGTAAAAAACGTTCTTTAACTTGTAAAAAACCTGCGTTAACTTGTCAAAACATAACTTTAACATGTCAAAACGTAAGTTTAACTTGTCAAAAAAGTGGTTTAACTTGTAACAAATGTACTTTAACTTGTAAAAACGTACTTCAACTTGTAAAAAACGTACTTTAACTTGTAAAAAACCTACTTTAACATGTCAAAACGTAACTTTAATTTGTCCAAACGTAAGTTTAACTTGTTAAAAACATAATTTAACTTGTCAAAACGTAACTTTAACTTGTAAAAAACGTACTTTAACTTGTCAAAATGTAATTTTAGTTTGTCAAAATGTAACTTTAAGTTGTTAAAACGTAACTTTAACTGGTAAAAAATGTACTTTAACTTGTAAAAAACGTACTTCAACTTGTAAAACACTTACTTTAACTTGTAAAAAACGTACTTCAACTTGTAAAAAACGTACTTTAACTTGTAAAAAACGTATTTTAACGCGTCAAAATGTAACTTTAATATGTCAAAACGTACTTTAACTTGTAAAAAACGTACTTTAACTTGTCAAAACGTAACTTTAACTTGTAAAAAACATACATTAACTTGTAAAAAACGTACTTTAACTTGTCAAAAATGTGGTTTAACTTGTAAAAAATGTACTTTAACTTGTAAAAAGGTACTTCAACTTGTAAAAAACGTACTTTAACTTGTCAAAAACCTACTTTTACTTGTCAAAACGTAACATTAATTTGTCAAAACGTAACTTTAACTTGTTAAAAACGTAATTTAACTTGTCAAAACGTAACATTAACTTATAAAAAACGTACTTTAACTTGTCAAAATATAATTTTAATGTGTCAAAACGTAACTTTAAGTTGTTAAAACATAACTTTAACTTGTAAAAAACGTACTTTAACTTGTAAAAAACGTACTTCAACTTGTAAAACACTTACTTTAACTTGTAAAAAAAGTACTTCAACTTGTAAAAAACGTACTTTAACTTATAAAAAACGTACTTTAACTTGCCAAAAATGTGGTTTAACGTGTAACAAATATACTTTAACTTGTAAAAAGGTACTTCAACTTGTAAAACACGTACTTTAACTTGTAAAAAACCTACTTTAACTTTTCAAAACGTAACTTTAATTTGTCAAAACGTAACTTTAACTTGTTAAAAACATAATTTAACTTGTCAAATCGTAACTTTATCTTATAAAAAATGTACTTTAACTTGTCAAAATGTAATTTTAATGTGTCAAAACGTAACTTTAAGTTGATAAAACGTAACTTTAACTTGTAAAAAACGTACTTTAACTTGTAAAAACCGTACTTCAACTTGTAAAACACTTACTTCAACTTGTAAAAAACGTACTTTAACTTGTAAAAAACGTATTTTAACATGTCGAAATGTAACTTTTACTTGTGAAAACGTAACTTTAACCTGTTAAAAACGTACTTTAACTTGTAAAAACGTTCTTTAACTTGTAAAAAACCTACGTTAACTTGTCAAAACATAACTTTAACATGTCAAAACGTAAGTTTAACTTGTCAAAAAAGTGGTTTAACTTGTAACAAATGTACTTTAACTTGTAAAAACGTACTTCAACTTGTAAAAAACGTACTTTAACTTGTAAAAAACCTACTTTAACATGTCAAAACGTAACTTTAATTTGTCCAAACGTAAGTTTAACTTGTTAAAAACATAATTTAACTTGTCAAAACGTAACTTTAACTTGTAAAAAACGTACTTTAACTTGTCAAAATGTAATTTTAGTTTGTCAAAATGTAACTTTAAGTTGTTAAAACGTAACTTTAACTGGTAAAAAATGTACTTTAACTTGTAAAAAACGTACTTCAACTTGTAAAACACTTACTTTAACTTGTAAAAAACGTACTTCACCTTGTAAAAAACGTACTTTAACTTGTAAAAAACGTATTTTAACGCGTCAAAATGTAACTTTAATATGTCAAAACGTACTTTAACTTGTAAAAAACGTATTTTAACTTGTCAAAACGTAACTTTAACTTGTAAAAAACATACATTAACTTGTAAAAAACGTACTTTAACTTGTCAAAAATGTGGTTTAACTTGTAGCAAATGTACTTTAACTTGTAAAAAGGTACTTCAACTTGTAAAAAACGTACTTTAACTTGTCAAAAACCTACTTTTACTTGTCAAAACGTAACATTAATTTGTCAAAACGTAACTTTAACTTGTTAAAAACGTAATTTAACTTGTCAAAACGTAACATTAACTTATAAAAAACGTACTTTAACTTGTCACAATATAATTTTAATGTGTCAAAACGTAACTTTAAGTTGTTAAAACATAACTTTAACTTGTAAAAAACGTACTTTAACTTGTAAAAAACGTACTTCAACTTGTAAAACACTTACTTTAACTTGTAAAAAAAGTACTTCAACTTGTAAAAAACGTACTTTAACTTATAAAAAACGTACTTTAACTTGCCAAAAATGTGGTTTAACGTGTAACAAATATACTTTAACTTGTAAAAAGGTACTTCAACTTGTAAAACACGTACTTTAACTTGTAAAAAACCTACTTTAACTTTTCAAAACGTAACTTTAATTTGTCAAAACTTAACTTTAACTTGTTAAAAACATAATTTAACTTGTCAAATCGTAACTTTATCTTATAAAAAATGTACTTTAACTTGTCAAAATGTAATTTTAATGTGTCAAAACGTAACTTTAAGTTGATAAAACGTAACTTTAACTTGTAAAAAACGTACTTTAACTTGTAAAAACCGTACTTCAACTTGTAAAACACTTACTTCAACTTGTAAAAAACGTACTTTAACTTGTAAAAAACGTATTTTAACATGTCGAAATGTAACTTTTACTTGTGAAAACGTAACTTTAACCTGTTAAAAACGTACTTTAACTTGTAAAAACGTTCTTTAACTTGTAAAAAACCTACGTTAACTTGTCAAAACATAACTTTAACATGTCAAAACGTAAGTTTAACTTGTCAAAAAAGTGGTTTAACTTGTAACAAATGTACTTTAAGTTGTAAAAACGTACTTCAACTTGTAAAAAACGTACTTTAACTTGTAAAAAACCTACTTTAACATGTCAATACGTAACTTTAATTTGTCAAAACGTAAGTTTAACTTGTTAAAAACGTAATTTAACTTGTCAAAACGTAACTTTAACTTGTAAAAAACGTACTTTAACTTGTCAAAATGTAATTTTAGTTTGTCAAAATGTAACTTTAAGTTGTTAAAACGTAACTTTAACTGGTAAAAAATGTACTTTAACTTGTAAAAAACGTACTTCAACTTGTAAAACACTTACTTTAACTTGTAAAAAACGTACTTCACCTTGTAAAAAACGTACTTTAACTTGTAAAAAACGTATTTTAACGCGTCAAAATGTAACTTTAATATGTCAAAACGTACTTTAACTTGTAAAAAACGTATTTTAACTTGTCAAAACGTAACTTTAACTTGTAAAAAACATACATTAACTTGTAAAAAACGTACTTTAACTTGTCAAAAATGTGGTTTAACTTGTAGCAAATGTACTTTAACTTGTAAAAAGGTACTTCAACTTGTAAAAAACGTACTTTAACTTGTCAAAAACCTACTTTTACTTGTCAAAACGTAACATTAATTTGTCAAAACGTAACTTTAACTTGTTAAAAACGTAATTTAACTTGTCAAAACGTAACATTAACTTATAAAAAACGTACTTTAACTTGTCACAATATAATTTTAATGTGTCAAAACGTAACTTTAAGTTGTTAAAACATAACTTTAACTTGTAAAAAACGTACTTTAACTTGTAAAAAACGTACTTCAACTTGTAAAACACTTACTTTAACTTGTAAAAAAAGTACTTCAACTTGTAAAAAACGTACTTTAACTTATAAAAAACGTACTTTAACTTGCCAAAAATGTGGTTTAACGTGTAACAAATATACTTTAACTTGTAAAAAGGTACTTCAACTTGTAAAACACGTACTTTAACTTGTAAAAAACCTACTTTAACTTTTCAAAACGTAACTTTAATTTGTCAAAACTTAACTTTAACTTGTTAAAAACATAATTTAACTTGTCAAATCGTAACTTTATCTTATAAAAAATGTACTTTAACTTGTCAAAATGTAATTTTAATGTGTCAAAACGTAACTTTAAGTTGATAAAACGTAACTTTAACTTGTAAAAAACGTACTTTAACTTGTAAAAACCGTACTTCAACTTGTAAAACACTTACTTCAACTTGTAAAAAACGTACTTTAACTTGTAAAAAACGTATTTTAACATGTCGAAATGTAACTTTTACTTGTGAAAACGTAACTTTAACCTGTTAAAAACGTACTTTAACTTGTAAAAACGTTCTTTAACTTGTAAAAAACCTACGTTAACTTGTCAAAACATAACTTTAACATGTCAAAACGTAAGTTTAACTTGTCAAAAAAGTGGTTTAACTTGTAACAAATGTACTTTAACTTGTAAAAACGTACTTCAACTTGTAAAAAACGTACTTTAACTTGTAAAAAACCTACTTTAACATGTCAAAACGTAACTTTAATTTGTCAAAACGTAAGTTTAACTTGTTAAAAACGTAATTTAACTTGTCAAAACGTAACTTTAACTTGTAAAAAACGTACTTTAACTTGTCAAAATGTAATTTTAGTTTGTCAAAATGTAACTTTAAGTAGTTAAAACGTAACTTTAACTGGTAAAAAATGTACTTTAACTTGTAAAAAACGTACTTCAACTTGTAAAACACTTACTTTAACTTGTAAAAAACGTACTTCACCTTGTAAAAAACGTTCTTTAACTTGTAAAAAACGTATTTTAACGTGTCAAAATGTAACTTTAACATGTCAAAACGTAGTTTAACTTGTAAAAAACGTATTTTAACTTGTCAAAACGTAACTTTAACTTGTAAAAAACATACATTAACTTGTAAAAAACGTACTTTAACTTGTCAAAAATGTGGTTTAACTTGTAGCAAATGTACTTTAACTTGTAAAAAACGTACTTCAACTTGTAAAACACTTACTTTAACTTGTAAAAACAGTACTTCAACTTGTGAAACACTTACTTCAACTTGTAAAAAACGTACTTTAACTTGTAAAAAACGTATTTTAACATGTCGAAATGTAACTTTAAATTGTGAAAACGTAACTTTTACTTGTTAAAAACGTACTTTAACTTGTAAAAAACGTTCTTTAACTTGTAAAAAACCTACGTTAACTTGTCAAAACATAACTTTAACATGTCAAAACTTAAGTTTAACTTGTCTAAAATGTGGTTTAACTTGTAACAAATGTACTTTAACTTGTAAAAAGGTATTTCAACTTGTAAAAACATACTTTAACTTGTTAAAAACCTACTTTAACTTGTCAAAAAATACCTTTATTTTATCAAAATGTAACTTTAACTTGTTAAAAACGTAATTTAACTTGTCAAAACGTAACTTTAACTTATAAAAAACGTACTTTAACTTGTCACAATAAAATTTTAATGTGTCAAAACGTAACTTTAAGTTGTTAAAACGTAACTTTAACTTGTAAAAAACGTACTTTAACTTGTAAAAAACGTACTTCAACTTGTAAAACACTTACTTTAACTTCTAAAAAAAGTACTTCAACTTGTAAAAAACGTACTTTAACTTATAAAAAACGTACTTTAACTTGTCAAAAATGTGGTTTAACCTGTAACAAATATACTTTAATTTGTAAAAAGGTACTTCAACTTGTAAAAAACGTACTTTAACTTGTAAAAAACCTACTTTAACTTTTCAAAACGTAACTTTAATTTGTCAAAACGAAACTTTAACTTGTTAAAAACATAATTTAACTTGTCAAATCATAACTTTATCTTATAAAAAATGTACTTTAACTTGTCAAAATGTAATTTTAATGTGTCAAAACGTAACTTTAAGTTGATAAAACGTAAATTTAACTTGTAAAAAACGTACTTTAACTTGTAAAAACCGTACTTCAACTTGTAAAACACTTACTTCAACTTGTAAAAAACGTACTTTAACTTGTAAAAAACGTATTTTAACATGTCGAAATGTAACTTTAAATTGTGAAAACGTAACCTTAACCTGTTAAAAACGTACTTTAACTTGTAAAAAACGTTCTTTAACTTGTAAAAAACCTGCGTTAACTTGTCAAAACATAACTTTAACATGTCAAAACGTAAGTTTAACTTGTCAAAAAAGTGGTTTAACTTGTAACAAATGTACTTTAACTTGTAAAAACGTACTTCAACTTGTAAAAAACGTACTTTAACTTGTAAAAAACCTACTTTAACATGTCAAAACGTAACTTTAATTTGTCCAAACGTAAGTTTAACTTGTTAAAAACATAATTTAACTTGTCAAAACGTAACTTTAACTTGTAAAAAACGTACTTTAACTTGTCAAAATGTAATTTTAGTTTGTCAAAATGTAACTTTAAGTTGTTAAAACGTAACTTTAACTAGTAAAAAATGTACTTTAACTTGTAAAAAACGTACTTCAACTTGTAAAACACTTACTTTAACTTGTAAAAAACGTACTTCACCTTGTAAAAAACGTACTTTAACTTGTAAAAAACGTATTTTAACGCGTCAAAATGTAACTTTAATATGTCAAAACGTACTTTAACTTGTAAAAAACGTATTTTAACTTGTCAAAACGTAACTTTAACTTGTAAAAAACATACATTAACTTGTAAAAAACGTACTTTAACTTGTCAAAAATGTGGTTTAACTTGTAGCAAATGTACTTTAACTTGTAAAAAGGTACTTCAACTTGTAAAAAACGTACTTTAACTTGTCAAAAACCTACTTTTACTTGTCAAAACGTAACATTAATTTGTCAAAACGTAACTTTAACTTGTTAAAAACGTAATTTAACTTGTCAAAACGTAACATTAACTTATAAAAAACGTACTTTAACTTGTCACAATATAATTTTAATGTGTCAAAACGTAACTTTAAGTTGTTAAAACGTAACTTTAACTTGTAAAAAACGTACTTTAACTTGTAAAAAACGTACTTCAACTTGTAAAACACTTACTTTAACTTGTAAAAAAAGTACTTCAACTTGTAAAAAACGTACTTTAACTTATAAAAAACGTACTTTAACTTGCCAAAAATGTGGTTTAACGTGTAACAAATATACTTTAACTTGTAAAAAGGTACTTCAACTTGTAAAACACGTACTTTAACTTGTAAAAAACCTACTTTAACTTTTCAAAACGTAACTTTAATTTGTCAAAACTTAACTTTAACTTGTTAAAAACATAATTTAACTTGTCAAATCGTAACTTTATCTTATAAAAAATGTACTTTAACTTGTCAAAATGTAATTTTAATGTGTCAAAACGTAACTTTAAGTTGATAAAACGTAACTTTAACTTGTAAAAAACGTACTTTAACTTGTAAAAACCGTACTTCAACTTGTAAAACACTTACTTCAACTTGTAAAAAACGTACTTTAACTTGTAAAAAACGTATTTTAACATGTCGAAATGTAACTTTTACTTGTGAAAACGTAACTTTAACCTGTTAAAAACGTACTTTAACTTGTAAAAACGTTCTTTAACTTGTAAAAAACCTACGTTAACTTGTCAAAACATAACTTTAACATGTCAAAACGTAAGTTTAACTTGTCAAAAAAGTGGTTTAACTTGTAACAAATGTACTTTAAGTTGTAAAAACGTACTTCAACTTGTAAAAAACGTACTTTAACTTGTAAAAAACCTACTTTAACATGTCAATACGTAACTTTAATTTGTCAAAACGTAAGTTTAACTTGTTAAAAACGTAATTTAACTTGTCAAAACGTAACTTTAACTTGTAAAAAACGTACTTTAACTTGTCAAAATGTAATTTTAGTTTGTCAAAATGTAACTTTAAGTAGTTAAAACGTAACTTTAACTGGTAAAAAATGTACTTTAACTTGTAAAAAACGTACTTCAACTTGTAAAACACTTACTTTAACTTGTAAAAAACGTACTTCACCTTGTAAAAAACGTTCTTTAACTTGTAAAAAACGTATTTTAACGTGTCAAAATGTAACTTTAACATGTCAAAACGTAGTTTAACTTGTAAAAAACGTATTTTAACTTCTCAAAACGTAACTTTAACTTGTAAAAAACATACATTAACTTGTAAAAAACGTACTTTAACTTGTCAAAAATGTGGTTTAACTTGTAGCAAATGTACTTTAACTTGTAAAAAGGTACTTCAACTTGTAAAAAACGTACTTTAACTTGTTAAAAACCTACTTTAACTTGTCAAAACGTAACATTAATTTGTCAAAACGTAACTTTAACTTGTTAAAAACGTAATTTAACTTGTCAAAACGTAGCATTAACTTATAAAAAACGTACTTTAACTTGTCACAATATAATTTTAATGTGTCAAAACGTAACTTTAAGTTGTTAAAACGTAACTTTAACTTGTAAAAAACGTACTTTAACTTGTAAAAAATGTACTTCAACTTGTAAAACACTTACTTTAACTTGTAAAAAAAGTACTTCAACTTGTAAAAAACGTACTTTAACTTATAAAAAACGTACTTTAACTTGTCAAAAATGTGGTTTAACCTGTAACAAATATACTTTAATTTGTAAAAAGGTACTTCAACTTGTAAAAAACGTACTTTAACTTGTAAAAAACCTACTTTAACTTTTCAAAACGTAACTTTAATTTGTCAAAACGTAACTTTAACTTGTTAAAAACATAATTTAACTTGTCAAATCGTAACTTTATCTTATAAAAAATGTACTTTAACTTGTCAAAATGTAATTTTAATGTGTCAAAACGTAACTTTAAGTTGATAAAACGTAAATTTAACTTGTAAAAAACGTACTTTAACTTGTAAAAACCGTACTTCAACTTGTAAAACACTTACTTCAACTTGTAAAAAACGTACTTTAACTTGTAAAAAACGTATTTTAACATGTCGAAATGTAACTTTAACTTGTGAAAACGTAACTTTAACCTGTTAAAAACGTACTTTAACTTGTAAAAAACGTTCTTTAACTTGTAAAAAACCTGCGTTAACTTGTCAAAACATAACTTTAACATGTCAAAACGTAAGTTTAACTTGTCATAAAAGTGGTTTAACTTGTAACAAATGTACTTTAACTTGTAAAAACGTACTTCAACTTGTAAAAAACGTACTTTAACTGGTAAAAAACCTACTTTAACATGTCAAAACGTAACTTTAATTTGTCAAAACGTAAGTTTAACTTGTTAAAAACGTAATTTAACTTGTCAAAACGTAACTGTAACTTGTAAAAAACGTACTTTAACTTGTCAAAATGTAATTTTAGTTTGTCAAAATGTAACTTTAAGTTGTTAAAACGTAACTTTAACTGGTAAAAAATGTACTTTAACTTGTAAAAAACGTACTTCAACTTGTAAAACACTTACTTTAACTTGTAAAAAACGTACTTCACCTTGTAAAAAACGTACTTTAACTTGTAAAAAACGTATTTTAACGTGTCAAAATGTAACTTTAATATGTCAAAACGTACTTTAACTTGTAATAAACGTACGTTAACTTGTCAAAACGTAACTTTAACTTGTAAAAAACATACATTAACTTGTAAAAAACGTACTTTAACTTGTAAAAAACGTACTTCTACTTGTAAAAAACGTACTTTAACTTATAAAAAACGTACTTTAACTTGTCAAAAATGTGGTTTAACTTGTAACAAATATACTTTAACTTTTAAAAAGGTACTTCAACTTGTAAAAAACGTACTTTAACTTGTAAAAAACCTACTTTAACTTTTCAAAACGTAACTTTAATTTGTCAAAACGTAACTTTAACTTGTTCAAAACGTAATTTAACTTGTCAAAACGTAACTTTAACTTATAAAAAACGTACTTTAACTTTTCACAATATAATTTTAATGTGTCAAAACGTAACTTTAAGTTGTTAAAACGTAACTTTAACTTATAAAAAACGTACTTTAACTTGTAAAAAACGTACTTCAACTTGTAAAACATTTACTTTAACTTGTAAAAAAAGTACTTCAACTTGTAAAAAACGTACTTTAACTTATAAAAAACGTAACTTTAACTTGTTAAAAACGTACTTTAACTTGTAAAAAACGTTCTTTAACTTGTAAAAAACCTACGTTAACTTGTCAAAACATAACTTTAACATGTCAAAACGTAAGTTTAACTTATCAAAAATGTGGTTTAACTTGTAACGAATGTACTTTAACTTGTAGAAAGGTATTTCAACTTGTAAAAAACATACTTTAACTTGTAAAAACCTACTTTAACTTGTCAAAACGTAACTTTATTTTATCAAAACGTAACTTTAACTTGTTCAAAACGTAATTTAACTTGTCAAAACGTAACTTTAACTTATAAAAAACATACTTTAACTTGTCAGAATATAATTTTAATGTGTCAAAACGTAACTTTAAGTTGTTAAAACGTAACTTTAACTTGTAAAAAACGTACTTTAACTTGTAAAAAACGTACTTCAACTTGTAAAACACTTACTTTAACTTGTAAAAAAAGTACTTCAACTTGTAAAAAACGTACTTTAACTTATAAAAAACGTACTTTAACTTGTCAAAAATGTGGTTTAACGTGTAACAAATATACTTTAACTTGTAAAAAGGTACTTCAACTTGTAAAACACGTACTTTAACTTGTAAAAAACCTACTTTAACTTTTCAAAACGTAACTTTAATTTGTCGAAACGGAACTTTAACTTGTTAAAAACATAATTTAACTTGTCAAATCGTAACTTTATCTTATAAAAAATGTACTTTAACTTGTCAAAATGTAATTTTAATGTGTCAAAACGTAACTTTAAGTTGATAAAACGTAACTTTAACTTGTAAAAAACGTACTTTAACTTGTAAAAACCGTACTTCAACTTGTAAAACACTTACTTCAACTTGTAAAAAACGTACTTTAACTTTTAAAAAACGTATTTTAACATGTCGAAATGTAACTTTTACTTGTGAAAACGTAACTTTAACCTGTTAAAAACGTACTTTAACTTGTAAAAACGTTCTTTAACTTGTAAAAAACCTACGTTAACTTGTCAAAACATAACTTTAACATGTCAAAACGTAAGTTTAACTTGTCAAAAAAGTGGTTTAACTTGTAACAAATGTACTTTAACTTGTAAAAACGTACTTCAACTTGTAAAAAACGTACTTTAACTTGTAAAAAACCTACTTTAACATGTCAAAACGTAACTTTAATTTGTCAAAACGTAAGTTTAACTTGTTAAAAACAAAATTTAACTTGTCAAAACGTAACTTTAACTTGTAAAAAACGTACTTTAACTTGTCAAAATGTAATTTTAGTTTGTCAAAATGTAACTTTAAGTAGTTAAAACGTAACTTTAACTGGTAAAAAATGTACTTTAACTTGTAAAAAACGTACTTCAACTTGTAAAACACTTACTTTAACTTGTAAAAAACGTACTTCACCTTGTAAAAAACGTTCTTTAACTTGTAAAAAACGTATTTTAACGTGTCAAAATGTAACCTTAACATGTCAAAACGTACTTTAACTTGTAAAAAACGTATTTTAACTTGTCAAAACGTAACTTTAACTTGTAAAAAACATACATTAACTTGTAAAAAACGTACTTTAACTTGTCAAAAATGTGGTTTAACTTGTAGCAAATGTACTTTAACTTGTAAAAAGGTACTTCAACTTGTAAAAAACGTACTTTAACTTGTTAAAAACCTACTTTAACTTGTCAAAACGTAACATTAATTTGTCAAAACGTAACTTTAACTTGTTAAAAACGTAATTTAACTTGTCAAAACGTAACATTAACTTATAAAAAACGTACTTTAACTTGTCACAATATAATTTTAATGTGTCAAAACGTAACTTTAAGTTGTTAAAACGTAACTTTAACTTGTAAAAAACGTACTTTAACTTGTAAAAAACGTACTTCAACTTGTAAAACACTTACTTTAACTTGTAAAAAAAGTACTTCAACTTGTAAAAAACGTACTTTAACTTATAAAAAACGTACTTTAACTTGTCAAAAATGTAGTTTAACCTGTAACAAATATACTTTAATTTGTAAAAAGGTACTTCAACTTGTAAAAAACGTACTTTAACTTGTAAAAAACCTACTTTAACTTTTCAAAACGTAACTTTAATTTGTCAAACCGTAACTTTAACTTGTTAAAAACATAATTTAACTTGTCAAATCGTAACTTTATCTTATAAAAAATGTACTTTAACTTGTCAAAATGTAATTTTAATGTGTCAAAACGTAACTTTAAGTTGATAAAACGTAAATTTAACTTGTAAAAAACGTACTTTAACTTGTAAAAACCGTACTTCAACTTGTAAAACAATTACTTCAACTTGTAAAAAACGTACTTTAACTTGTAAAAAACGTATTTTAACATGTCGAAATGTAACTTTAACTTGTGAAAACGTAACTTTAACCTGTTAAAAACGTACTTTAACTTGTAAAAAACGTTCTTTAACTTGTAAAAAACCTGCGTTAACTTGTCAAAACATAACTTTAACATGTCAAAACGTAAGTTTAACTTGTCAAAAAAGTGGTTTAACTTGTAACAAATGTACTTTAACTTGTAAAAACGTACTTCAACTTGTAAAAAACGTACTTTAACTTGTAAAAAACCTACTTTAACATGTCAAAACGTAACTTTAATTTGTCAAAACGTAAGTTTAACTTGTTAAAAACGTAATTTAACTTGTCAAAACGTAACTTTAACTTGTAAAAAACGTACTTTAACTTGTCAAAATGTAATTTTAGTTTGTCAAAATGTAACTTTAAGTTGTTAAAACGTAACTTTAACTGGTAAAAAATGTACTTTAACTTGTAAAAAACGTACTTCAACTTGTAAAACACTTACTTTAACTTGTAAAAAACGTACTTCACCTTGTAAAAAACGTACTTTAACTTGTAAAAAACGTATTTTAACGTGTCAAAATGTAACTTTAATATGTCAAAACGTACTTTAACTTGTAATAAACGTACGTTAACTTGTCAAAACGTAACTTTAACTTGTAAAAAACATACATTAACTTGTAAAAAACGTACTTTAACTTGTAAAAAACGTACTTCTACTTGTAAAACACTTACTTTAACTTGTAAATAAAGTACTTCTACTTGTAAAAAACGTACTTTAACTTGTAAAAAACGTATTTTAACAAGTCGAAATGTAACTTTAACTTGTCAAAACGTAACTTTATCTTGTTAAAAACGTACTTTAACTTGTAAAAAACGTTCTTTAACTTGTAAAAAAAAGTACTTTAACTTGTCAAAACGTAACATTAAGTTGTAAAAAACCTACATTAACTTGTCAAAACGTAACTTTAACTTGTCAAAACGTGAGTTTAACTTGTTAAAAACATACATTAACTTGTAAAAAATGTACCTTAACTTGTCAAAAATGTGGTTTAACTTGTAACAAATATACTTTAACTTGTAAAAAGGTACTTCAACTTGTAAAAAACGTACTTTAACTTGTAAAAAACCTACTTTAACTTTTCAAAACGTAACTTTAATTTGTCAAAACGTAACTTTAACTTGTTCAAAACGTAATTTAACTTGTCAAAACGTAACTTTAACTTATAAAAAACGTACTTTAACTTGTCACAATATAATTTTAATGTGTCAAAACGTAACTTTAAGTTGTTAAAACGTAACTTTAACTTATAAAAAACGTACTTTAACTTGTAAAAAACGTACTTCAACTTGTAAAACATTTACTTTAACTTGTAAAAAAAGTACTTCAACTTGTAAAAAACGTACTTTAACTTATAAAAAACGTAACTTTAACTTGTTAAAAACGTACTTTAACTTGTAAAAAACGTTCTTTAACTTGTAAAAAACCTACGTTAACTTGTCAAAACATAACTTTAACATGTCAAAACGTAAGTTTAACTTATCAAAAATGTGGTTTAACTTGTAACGAATGTACTTTAACTTGTAGAAAGGTATTTCAACTTGTAAAAAACATACTTTAACTTGTCAAAACGTAACTTTATTTTATGAAAACGTAACTTTAACTTGTTCAAAACGTAATTTAACTTGTCAAAACGTAACTTTAACTTATAAAAAACATACTTTAACTTGTCAGAATATAATTTTAATGTGTCAAAACGTAACTTTAAGTTGTTAAAACGTAACTTTAACTTGTAAAAAACGTACTTTAACTTGTAAAAAACGTACTTCAACTTGTAAAACACTTACTTTAACTTGTAAAAAAAGTACTTTAACTTGTCAAAAATGTGGTTTAACTTGTAACAAATATACTTTAACTTGTAAAAAGGTACTTCAACTTGTAAAAAACGTACTTTAACTTGTAAAAAACCTACTTTAACTTTTCAAAACGTAAGTTTAATTTGTCAAAACGTAACTTTAACTTGTTCAAATCGTAATTTAACTTGTCAAAACGTAACTTTAACTTATAAAAAACGTACTTTAACTTGTCACAATATAATTTTAATGTGTCAAAACGTAACTTTAAGTTGTTAAAACGTAACTTTAACTTATAAAAAACGTACTTTAACTTGTAAAAAACGTACTTCAACTTGTAAAACATTTACTTTAACTTGTAAAAAAAGTACTTCAACTTGTAAAAAACGTACTTTAACTTATAAAAAACGTAACTTTAACTTGTTAAAAACGTACTTTAACTTGTAAAAAACGTTCTTTAACTTGTAAAAAACCTACGTTAACTTGTCAAAACATAACTTTAACATGTCAAAACGTAAGTTTAACTTATCAAAAATGTGGTTTAACTTGTAACAAATGTACTTTAACTTGTAAAAAGGTATTTCAACTTGTAAAAAACATACTTTAACTTGTAAAAACCTAGTTTAACTTGTCAAAACGTAACTTTATTTTATCAAAACGTAACTTTAACTTGTTCAAAACGTAATTTAACTTGTCAAAACGTAACTTTAACTTATAAAAAACATACTTTAACATGTCAGAATATAATTTTAATGCGTCAAAACGTAACTTTAAGTTGTTAAAACGTAACTTTAACTTGTAAAAAACGTACTTTAACTTGTAAAAAACGTACTTCAACTTGTAAAACACTTACTTTAACTTGTAAAAAAAGTACTTCAACTTGTAAAAAACGTACTTTAACTTATAAAAAACGTACTTTAACTTGTCAAAAATGTGGTTTAACGTGTAACAAATATACTTTAACTTGTAAAAAGGTACTTCAACTTGTAAAACACGTACTTTAACTTGTAAAAAACCTACTTTAACTTTTCAAAACGTAACTTTAATTTGTCAAAACGTAACTTTAACTTGTTAAAAACATAATTTAACTTGTCAAATCGTAACTTTATCTTATAAAAAATGTACTTTAACTTGTCAAAATGTAATTTTAATGTGTCAAAACGTAACTTTAAGTTGATAAAACGTAACTTTAACTTCTAAAAAACGTACTTTAACTTGTAAAAACCGTACTTCAACTTGTAAAACACTTACTTCAACTTGTAAAAAACGTACTTTAACTTGTAAAAAACGTATTTTAACATGTCGAAATGTAACTTTTACTTGTGAAAACGTAACTTTAACCTGTTAAAAACGTACTTTAACTTGTAAAAACGTTCTTTAACTTGTAAAAAACCTACGTTAACTTGTCAAAACATAACTTTAACATGTCAAAACGTAAGTTTAACTTGTCAAAAAAGTGGTTTAACATGTAACAAATGTACTTTAACTTGTAAAAACGTACTTCAACTTGTAAAAAACGTACTTTAACTTGTAAAAAACCTACTTTAACATGTCAAAACGTAACTTGGATTTGACAAAACGTAAGTTTAACTTGTTAAAAACGTAATTTAACTTGTCAAAACGTAACTTTAACTTGTAAAAAACGTACTTTAACTTGTCAAAATGTAATTTTTGTTTGTCAAAATGTAACTTTAAGTTTTTAAAACGTAAATTTAACTGGTAAAAAATGTACTTTAACTTGTAAAAAAACGTACTTCAACTTGTAAAACACTTACTTTAACTTGTAAAAAACGTACTTCACCTTGTTAAAAACGTTCTTTAACTTGTAAAAAACGTATTTTAACGTGTAAAAATGTAACTTTAACATGTCAAAACGTACTTTAACTTGTAAAAAACGTATTTTAACTTGTCAAAACGTAACTTTAACTTGTAAAAAACATACATTAACTTGTAAAAAACGTACTTTAACTTGTAAAAAACGAACTTCTACTTGTAAAACACTTACTTTAACTTGTAAATAAAGTACTTCAACTTATAAAAAAACGTACTTTATCTTGTAAAACACTTACTTTAACTTGTAAAAAACGTACTTCACCTTGTAAAAAACGTACTTTAACTTGTAAAAAACGTATTTTAACGTGTCAAAATGTAACTTTAATATGTCAAAACGTACTTTAACTTGTAATAAACGTACGTTAACTTGTCAAAACGTAACTTTAACTTGTAAAAAACATACATTAACTTGTAAAAACGTACTTTAACTTGTAAAAAACGTACTTCTACTTGTAAAACACTTACTTTAACTTGTAAATAAAGTACTTCAACTTGTAAAAAACGTACTTTAACTTGTAAAAAAACGTATTTTAACAAGTCGAAATGTAACTTTAACTTGTCAAAACGTAACTTTATCTTGTTAAAAACGTACTTTAACTTGTAAAAAACGTACTTTAACTTGTAAAAAAAGTACTTTAACTTGTCAAAACGTAACATTAAGTTGTAAAAAACCTACATTAACTTGTCAAAACGTAACTTTAACTTGTCAAAACGTGAGATTAACTTGTTAAAAACATACATTAACTTGTAAAAAATGTACCTTAACTTGTCAAAAATGTGGTTTAACTTGTAACAAATATACTTTAACTTGTAAAAAGGTACTTCAACTTGTAAAAAACGTACTTTAACTTGTAAAAAACCTACTTTAACTTTTCAAAACGTAACTTTAATTTGTCAAAACGTAACTTTAACTTGTTCAAAACGTAATTTAACTTGTCAAAACGTAACTTTAACTTATAAAAAACGTACTTTAACTTGTCACAATATAATTTTAATGTGTCAAAACGTAACTTTAAGTTGTTAAAACGTAACTTTAACTTATAAAAAACGTACTTTAACTTGTAAAAAACGTACTTCAACTTGTAAAACATTTACTTTAACTTGTAAAAAAAGTACTTCAACTTGTAAAAAACGTACTTTAACTTATAAAAAACGTAACTTTAACTTGTTAAAAACGTACTTTAACTTGTAAAAAACGTTCTTTAACTTGTAAAAAACCTACGTTAACTTGTCAAAACATAACTTTAACATGTCAAAACGTAAGTTTAACTTATCAAAAATGTGGTTTAACTTGTAACAAATGTACTTTAACTTGTACAAAGGTATTTCAACTTGTAAAAAACATACTTTAACTTGTAAAAACCTACTTTAACTTGTCAAAACGTAACTTTATTTTATCAAAACGTAACTTTAACTTGTTCAAAACGTAATTTAACTTGTCAAAACGTAACTTTAACTTATAAAAAACATACTTTAACTTGTCAGAATATAATTTTAATGTGTCAAAACGTAACTTTAAGTTGTTAAAACGTAACTTTAACTTGTAAAAAACGTACTTTAACTTGTAAAAAACGTACTTCAACTTGTAAAACACTTACTTTAACTTGTAAAAAAAGTACTTCAACTTGTAAAAAACGTACTTTAACTTATAAAAAACGTACTTTCACTTGTCAAAAATGTGGTTTAACGTGTAACAAATATACTTTAACTTGTAAAAAGGTACTTCAACTTGTAAAACACGTACTTTAACTTGTAAAATACCTACTTTAACTTTTCAAAACGTAACTTTAATTTATCAAAACGTAACTTTAACTTGTTAAAAACATAATTTAACTTGTCAAATCGTAACTTTATCTTATAAAAAATGTACTTTAACTTGTCAAAATGTAATTTTAATGTGTCAAAACGTAACTTTAAGTTGATAAAACGTAACTTTAACTTGTAAAAAACGTACTTTAACTTGTAAAAACCGTACTTCAACTTGTAAAACACTTACTTCAACTTGTAAAAAACGTACTTTAACTTGTAAAAAACGTATTTTAACATGTCGAAATGTAACTTTTACTTGTGAAAACGTAACTTTAACCTGTTAAAAACGTACTTTAACTTGTAAAAACATTCTTTAAATTGTAAAAAACTTACGTTAACTTGTCAAAACATAACTTTAACATGTCAAAACGTAAGTTTAACTTGTCAAAAAAGTGGTTTAACTTGTAACAAATGTACTTTAACTTGTAAAAACTTACTTCAACTTGTAAAAAACGTACTTTAACTTGTAAAAAACCTACTTTAACATGTCAAAACGTAACTTTAATTTGTCAAAACGTAAGTTTAACTTGTTAAAAACGTAATTTAACTTGTCAAAACGTAACTTTAACTTGTAAAAAACGTACTTTAACTTGTCAAAATGTAATTTTTGTTTGTCAAAATGTAACTTTAAGTTGTTAAAACGTAACTTTAACTGGTAAAAAATGTACTTTAACTTGTAAAAAACGTACTTCAACTTGTAAAACACTTATTTTAACTTGTAAAAAACGTACTTCACCTTGTAAAAAACGTACTTTAACTTGTAAAAAATGTATTTTAACGTGTCAAAATGTAACTTTAATATGTCAAAACGTACTTTAACTTGTAAAAAACGTACTTCTACTTGTAAAACACTTACTTTAACTTGTAAATAAAGTACTTCAACTTGTAAAAAACGTACTTTAACTTGTAAAAAACGTATTTTAACATGTCGAAATGTAACTTTAACTTGTCAAAACGTAACTTTAAATTGTTAAAAACGTACTTTAACTTGTAAAAAACGTACTTTAACTTGTAAAAAAAGTACTTTAACTTGTCAAAACGTAACATAAAGTTGTAAAAAACCTACATTAACTTGTCAAAACGTAACTTTAACTTGTCAAAACGTGAGTTTAACTTGTTAAAAACATACATTAACTTGTAAAAAACGTACTTTAACTTGTCAAAAATGTGGTTTAACTTGTAACAAATATACTTCAACTTGTAAAAAATCTACTTTAACTTTTCAAAACGTAACTTTAATTTGTAAAAAACCTACTTTAACTTTTCAAAACGTAACTTTAATTTGTCAAAACGTAACTTTAACTTGTTAAAAACATAATTTAACTTGTCAAATCGTACTTCAACTTTTAACTTGTTAAAAACCTACATTAACTTGTCAAAACGTAACTTTAATTTGTCAAAACGTAACTTTAACTGGTTAAAAACATAATTTAACTTGTCAAATCGTAACTTTAACTTGTAAAAAACGTACTTTAACTTGTCAAAATGTAATTTTAGTGTGTCAAAACGTAACTTTAAGTTGTTAAAACGTAACTTTAACTGGTAAAAAAAGTACTTGAACTTGTAAAAAACGTACTTCAACTTGTAAAACACTTACTTTAACTTGTAAAAAACGTACTTCGCCGTGTTAAAAACGTTCTTTAACTTGTAAAAAACGTATTTTAACGTGTCAAAATGTAACTTTAACATGTCAAAACGTACTTTAACTTGTAAAAAACGTATTTTAACTTGTCAAAACGTAACTTTAACTTGTAAAAAACATACATTAACTTGTAAAAAACGTACTTTAACTTGTCAAAAATGTGGTTTAACTTGTAGCAAATGTACTTTAACTTGTAAAAAGGTACTTCAACTTGTAAAAAACGTACTTTAACTTGTTAAAAACCTACTTTAACTTGTCAAAACGTAACATTAATTTGTCAAAACGTAACTTTAACTTGTTAAAAACGTAATTTAACTTGTCAAAACGTAACATTAACTTATAAAAAACATACTTTAACTTGTCACAATATAATTTTAATGTGTCAAAACGTAACTTTAAGTTGTTAAAACGTAACTTTAACTTGTAAAAAACGTACTTTAACTTGGAAAAAACGTACTTCAACTTGTAAAACACTTACTTTAACTTGTAAAAAAAGTACTTCAACTTGTAAAAAACGTACTTTAACTTCTAAAAAACGTATTTTAACATGTCGAAATGTAACTTTAACTTGTCAAAACGTAACTTTAACTTGTTAAAAACGTACTTTAACTTGTAAAAAACGTACTTTAACTTGTAATAAACGTACTTTAACTTGTCAAAACGTAACATTAAGTTGTAAAAAACGTACATTAACTTTTCAAAACGTAACTTTAACTTGTCAAAACGTGAGTTTAACTTTTTAAAAACATAAATTAACTTTTAAAAAACGTACTTTAACTTGTCAAAAATGTGGTTTAACTTATAACAAATGTACTTCAACTTGTAAAAAATGTACTTTAACTTGTAAAAAACCTACTTTAACTTTTCAAAACGTAACTTTAATTTGTCAAAACGTAACTTTAACTTGTTAAAAACATAATTTAACTTGTCAAATCGTAACTTTAACTTATAAAAAACGTACTTTAACTTGTCAAAATGTAATTTTAATGTGTCAAAACGTAACTTTAAGTTGATAAAACGTAACTTTAACTTGTAAAAAACGTACTTTAACTTGTAAAAACCGTACTTCAACTTGTAAAACACTTACTTCAACTTGTAAAAAACGTACTTTAACTTGTAAAAAACGTATTTTAACATGTCGAAATGTAACTTTTACTTGTGAAAACGTAACTTTAACCTGTTAAAAACGTACTTTAACTTGTAAAAACGTTCTTTAACTTGTAAAAAACCTACGTTAACTTGTCAAAACATAACTTTAACATGTCAAAACGTAAGTTTAACTTGTCAAAAAAGTGGTTTAACTTGTAACAAATGTACTTTAACTTGTAAAAACGTACTTCAACTTGTAAAAAACGTACTTTAACTTGTAAAAAACCTACTTTAACATGTCAAAACGTAACTTGAATTTGTCAAAACGTAAGTTTAACTTGTTAAAAACGTAATTTAACTTGTCAAAACGTAACTTTTAACTTGTAAAAAACGTACTTTAACTTGTCAAAATGTAATTTTTGTTTGTCAAAATGTAACTTTAAGTTGTTAAAACGTAACTTTAACTGGTAAAAAATGTACTTTAACTTGTAAAAAACGTACTTCAACTTGTAAAACACTTATTTTAACTTGTAAAAAACGTACTTCACCTTGTAAAAAACGTACTTTAACTTGTAAAAAATGTATTTTAACGTGTCAAAATATAACTTTAATATGTCAAAACGTACTTTAACTTGTAAAAAACGTACGTTAACTTGTCAAAACGTAACTTTAACTTGTAAAAAAACATACATTAACTTGAAAAAACGTACTTTAACTTGTAAAAAACGTACTTCTACTTGTAAAACACTTACTTTAACTTTTAAATAAAGTACTTCAACTTGTAAAAAACGTACTTTAACTTGTAAAAAACGTATTTTAACATGTCGAAATGTAACTTTAACTTGTCAAAACGTAACTTTAACTTGTTAAAAATGTACTTTAACTTGTAAAAAACGTACTTTAACTTGTAAAAAAAGTACTTTAACTTGTCAAAACGTAACATAGAGTTGTAAAAAACCTACATTAACTTGTCAAAACGTAACTTTAACTTGTCAAAACGTGAGTTTAACTTGTTAAAAACATACATTAACTTGTAAAAAACGTACTTTAACTTGTAAAAAACCTACTTTAACATGTCAAAACGTAACTTGAATTTGTCAAAACGTAAGTTTAACTTGTTAAAAACGTAGTTTAACTTGTCAAAACGTAACTTTAACTTGTAAAAAACGTACTTTAACTTGTCAAAATGTAATTTTTGTTTGTCAAAATGTAACTTTAAGTTGTTAAAACGTAACTTTAACTGGTAAAAAATGTACTTTAACTTGTAAAAAACGTACTTCAACTTGTAAAACACTTATTTTAACTTGTAAAAAACGTACTTCACCTTGTAAAAAACGTACTTTAACTTGTAAAAAATGTATTTTAACGTGTCAAAATGTAACTTTAATATGTCAAAACGTACTTTAACTTGTAAAAAACGTACGTTAACTTGTCAAAACGTAACTTTAACTTGTAAAAAAACATACATTAACTTGAAAAAACGTACTTTAACTTGTAAAAAACGTACTTCTACTTGTAAAACACTTACTTTAACTTTTAAATAAAGTACTTCAACTTGTAAAAAACGTACTTTAACTTGTAAAAAACGTATTTTAACATGTCGAAATGTAACTTTAACTTGTCAAAACGTAACTTTAACTTGTTAAAAATGTACTTTAACTTGTAAAAAACGTACTTTAACTTGTAAAAAAAGTACTTTAACTTGTCAAAACGTAACATAGAGTTGTAAAAAACCTACATTAACTTGTCAAAACGTAACTTTAACTTGTCAAAACGTGAGTTTAACTTGTTAAAAACATACATTAACTTGTAAAAAACGTACTTTAACTTGTAAAAAACCTACTTTAACATGTCAAAACGTAACTTGAATTTCTCAAAACGTAAGTTTAACTTGTTAAAAACGTAGTTTAACTTGTCAAAACGTAACTTTAACTTGTAAAAAACGTACTTTAACTTGTCAAAATGTAATTTTTGTTTGTCAAAATGTAACTTTAAGTTGTTAAAACGTAACTTTAACTGGTAAAAAATGTACTTTAACTTGTAAAAAACGTACTTCAACTTGTAAAACACTTATTTTAACTTGTAAAAAACGTACTTCACCTTGTAAAAAACGTACTTTAACTTGTAAAAAATGTATTTTAACGTGTCCAAATATAACTTTAATATGTCAAAACGTACTTTAACTTGTAAAAAACGTACGTTAACTTGTCAAAACGTAACTTTAACTTGTAAAAAAACATACATTAACTTGAAAAAACGTACTTTAACTTGTAAAAAACGTACTTCTACTTGTAAAACACTTACTTTAACTTTTAAATAAAGTACTTCAACTTGTAAAAAACGTACTTTAACTTGTAAAAAACGTATTTTAACATGTCGAAATGTAACTTTAACTTGTCAAAACGTAACTTTAACTTGTTAAAAATGTACTTTAACTTGTAAAAAACGTACTTTAACTTGTAAAAAAATACTTTAACTTGTCAAAACGTAACATAGAGTTGTAAAAAACCTACATTAACTTGTCAAAACGTAACTTTAACTTGTCAAAACGTGAGTTTAACTTGTTAAAAACATACATTAACTTGTAAAAAACGTACTTTAACTTGTCAAAAATGTGGTTTAACTTGTAACAAATATACTTTAACTTGTTAAAAGGTACTTCAACTTGTAAAAAACCTACTTTAACTTTTCAAAACCTAACTTTAATTTGTAAAAAACCTACTTTAACTTTTCAAAACGTAACTTTAATTTGTCAAAACGTAACTTTAACTTGTTAAAAACATAATTTAACTTGTCAAATCGTACTTCAACTTTTAACTTGTTAAAAACCTACATTAACTTGTCAAAACGTAACTTTAATTTGTCAAAACGTAACTTTAACTTGTTAAAAACATAATTTAACTTGTCAAATCGTAACTTTAACTTGTAAAAAACGTACTTTAACTTGTCAAAATGTAATTTTAGTGTGTCAAAACGTAACTTTAAGTTGTTAAAACGTAACTTTAACTGGTAAAAAATGTACTTGAACTTGTAAAAAACGTACTTCAACTTGTAAAACACTTACTTTAACTTGTAAAAAACGTACTTCGCCGTGTTAAAAACGTTCTTTAACTTGTAAAAAACGTATTTTAACGTGTCAAAATGTAACTTTAACATGTCAAAACGTACTTTAACTTGTAAAAAACGTATTTTAACTTGTCAAAACGTAACTTTAACTTGTAAAAAACATACATTAACTTGTAAAAAACGTACTTTAACTTGTCAAAAATGTGGTTTAACTTGTAGCAAATGTACTTTAACTTGTAAAAAGGTACTTGAACTTGTAAAAAACGTACTTTAACTTTTTAAAAACCTACTTTACCTTGTCAAAACGTAACATTAATTTGTCAAAACGTAACTTTAACTTGTTAAAAAAGTAATTTAACTTGTCAAAACGTAACATTAACTTATAAAAAACGTACTTTAACTTGTCACAATATAATTTTAATGTGTCAAAACGTAACTTTAAGTTGTTAAAACGTAACTTTAACTTGTAAAAAACGTTCTTTAACTTGTAAAAAACGTACTTCAACTTGTAAAACACTTACTTTAACTTGTAAAAAACGTACTTCGCCGTGTTAAAAACGTTCTTTAACTTGTAAAAAACGTATTTTAACGTGTCAAAATGTAACTTTAACATGTCAAAACGTACTTTAACTTGTAAAAAACGTATTTTAACTTGTCAAAACGTAACTTTAACTTGTAAAAAACATACATTAACTTGTAAAAAACGTACTTTAACTTGTAGCAAATGTACTTTAACTTGTAAAAAGGTACTTGAACTTGTAAAAAACGTACTTTAACTTGTTAAAAACCTACTTTACCTTGTCAAAACGTAACATTAATTTGTCAAAACGTAACTTTAACTTGTTAAAAAAGTAATTTAACTTGTCAAAACGTAACATTAACTTATAAAAAACGTACTTTAACTTGTCACAATATAATTTTAATGTGTCAAAACGTAACTTTAAGTTGTTAAAACGTAACTTTAACTTGTAAAAAACGTACTTTAACTTGTAAAAAACGTACTTCAACTTGTAAAACACTTACTTTAACTTGTAAAAAAAGTACTTCAACTTGTAAAAAACGTACTTTAACTTCTAAAAAACGTATTTTAACATGTCGAAATGTAACTTTAACTTGTCAAAACGTAACTTTAACTTGTTAAAAACGTACTTTAACTTGTAAAAAACGTACTTTAACTTGTCAAAACGTAACATTAAGTTGTAAAAAACGTACATTAACTTTTCAAAACGTAACTCTAACTTGTCAAAACGTGAGTTTAACTTGTTAAAAACATACATTAACTTTTAAAAAACGTACTTTAACTTGTCAAAAATGTGGTATAACTTATAACAAATGTACTTCAACTTGTAAAAAATGTACTTTAACTTGTAAAAAACCTACTTTAACTTTTCAAAACGTAACTTTAATTTGTCAAAACGTAACTTTAACTTGTTAAAAACATAATTTAAATTGTCAAATCGTAACTTTAACTTATAAAAAACGTACTTTAACTTGTCAAAATGTAATTTTAATGTGTCAAAACGTAACTTTAACTTTTCAAAACGTAACTTTAACTGGTAAAAAATGTTCTTTAACTTGTAAAAAACGTACTTCAACTTGTAAAACACTTACTTTAACTTGTAAAAAACGTACTTCACCTTGTAAAAAATGTACTTTAACTTGTAAAAAACGTATTTTAACGTGTCAAAATGTAACTTTAACTTGTCAAAACGTACTTTAACTTGTAAAAAACATACTTAAAATTGTTAAAACGTAAATTAACTTGTAAAAAAACGTACTTTAACTTGTCAAAACGTACTTCAACTTGTAAAAAACGTACTTTAACTTTTAAAAAACCTACTTTAACTTTTAAAAACGTAACTTTAATTTGTCAAAACATAACTTTAACTTGTTAAAAACATAATTTAACTTGTCAAATCGAAACTTTAACTTATAAAAAACGTACTTTAACTTGTCAAAATGTAATTTTAATGTGTCAAAACGTAACTTTAAGTTGATAAAAGGTAACTTTAACTTGTAAAAAACGTACTTTAACTTTTAAAAACCGTACTTCAACTTGTTTGACACTTACTGCAACTTGTAAAAAACGTAGTTTAACTTGTAAAAAACGTATATTAACATGTCGAAATGTAACTTTAACTTGTAAAAACGTAACTTTAACTTGTTAAAAACGTACTTCAACTTGTAAAAAACGTTCTTTAACTTGTAAAAAACCTACGTTAACTTGTCAAAACATAACTTTAACATGTCAAAACGTAAATTAACATGTCAAAAATGTGGTTCAACTTATAACAAATGTACTTTAACTTGTAAAAACGTACTTCAACATGTAAAAAACGTCATTTAACTTGTAAAAAACCTACTTTAACATGTCAAAACGTAACTTTAATTTGTCAAAACGTAAGTTTAACTTGTTAAAAACGTAATTGAACTTGTCAAAACGTAACTTTAACTTGTAAAAAACGTAATTTAACTGGTCAAAATGTAATTTTAATGTGTGAAAACGTAACTTTAAGTTGTTAAAACGTAACTTTAACTGGTAAAAAATGTTCTTTAACTTGTAAAAAACGTACTTCAACTTGTAAAACACTTACTTTAACTTGTAAAAAACGTACTTCACCTTGTAAAAAATGTAATTTAACTTGTAAAAAACGTATTTTAACGTGTAAAAATGTAACTTTAACTTGTCAAAACGTACTTTAACTTGTAAAAAACATACTTTAACTTGTCAAAACGTACTTTAACTTGTGAAAAACGTACTTTAACTTGTCAAAACGTAACTTTAACTTGTAAAAAACGTACTTTAACTTGTAAAAAACGTATTTTAACGTGTCAAAATGTAACTTTAACATGTCAGAACGTACTTTAACTTGTAAAAAACGTACTTTAACTTGTCAAAACGTAACTTTAACTTGTAAGAAACCTACATTAACTTGTCAAAACATAACTTTAACTTGTCAAAACGTTAGTTTAACGTGTTAAAAACATACATTAACTTGTAAAAAACGTACTTTAACTTGTCAAAAATGTGGTTTAACTTGTAACAAAAGTACTTTAACTTGTAAAAAGGTACTTTAACTTGTAAAAAACGTACTTCAACTTGTTAAAAACCTACTTTAACTTGTCAAAACGTAACTTTAATTTGTCAAACGTAACTTTAACTTGTTCAAAACGTACTTTAACTTGTAAAAACGTACTTTAACTTGTGAAAAACGTACTTTAACTTGTCAAAACGTAACTTTAACCTGTAAAAAACATACTTTAACATGTAAAAAACATATTTTAACATGTCAAAATGTAACTTTAACATGTCAGAACGTACTTTAACTTGTAAAAAACGTACTTTAACTTGTCAAAACGTAACTTTAACTTGTAAGAAACCTACATTAACTTGTCAAAACGTAACTTTAACTTGTCAAAACGTTTGTTTAACGTGTTAAAAACATACATTAACTTGTAAAAAACGTATTTTAACTTGTCAAAAATGTGGTTTAACTTGTAACAAATGTACTTTAAATTGTAAAAAACATACTTCACCTTGTAAAAAATGTACTTTAACTTGGAAAAAACGTATTTTAACGTGTCGAAATGTAACTTTAACTTGTCAAAACGTAACTTTAACTTGTTAAAAACGTACTTTAACTTGTAAAAAATCTATTTTAACTTGTAAAAAAACGTACTTTAACTTGTCAAAACGTAACATTAAGTTGTAAAAAACCTACATTAACTTGTCAAAACGTAACTTTAACTTGTCAAAACGTGAGTTTAACTTGTTAAAAACATACATTAACTTGTAAAAGACGTACTTTAACTTGTCAAAAATGTGGTTTAACTTGTAACAAATGTACTTTAACTTGTAAAAAGGTACTTCAACTTGTAAAAAACGTACTTTAACTTTTAAAAAACCTACTTTAACTTTTCAAAACGTAACTTTAATTTGTCAAAACGTAACTTTAACTTGTTAAAAACATAATTTAACTTGTCAAATCGTAACTTTAACTTATGAAAAACGTACTTTAACTTGTCAAAATGTAATTTTAATGTGTCAAAACGTAACTTTAAGTTGATAAAAGGTAACTTTAACTTGTAAAAAACGTACTTTAACTTGTAAAAACCGTACTTCAACTTGTAAGACACTTACTGCAACTTGTAAAAAAAGTACTTTAACTTGTAAAAAACGTATATTAACATGTCGAAATGTAAATTTAACTTGTGAAAACGTAACTTTAACTTGTATAAACGTACTTTAACTTGTAAAGAACGTTCTTTAATTTGTAAAAAACCTAAGTTAACTTGTCAAAACATAACTTTAACATGTCAAAACGTAAGTTAACATGTCAAAAATGTGGTTTAACTTATAACAAATGTACTTTAACTTGTAAAAACGTACTTCAACTTGTAAAAAACGTACTTTAACTTGTAAAAAACCTACTTTAACATGTCAAAACGTAACTTTAATTTGTCAAAACGTAAGTTTAACTTGTTAAAAACGTAATTTAACTTGTCGAAACGTAACTTTAACTTGTAAAAAACGTACTTTAACTGGTCAAAATGTAATTTTAATGTGTCAAAACGTAACTTTAAGTTGTTAAAACGTAACTTTAACTCGTAAAAAATTTTCTTTAACTTGTAAAAAACGTACTTCAACTTGTAAAATACTTACTTTAACTTGTAAAAAACGTACTTCACCTTGTAAAAAATGTACTTTAACTTGTAAAAAACGTATTTTAACGTGTCAAAATGTAACTTTAACTTGTCAAAACGTACTTTAAGTTGTAAAAAACGTACTTTAACTTGTCAAAACGTAACTTTAACTTGTAAAAAACGTACTTTAACTTGTAAAAAAACGTATTTTAACGTGTCAAAATGTAACTTTAACATGTCAGAACGTACTTTAACTTGTAAAAAACGTACTTTAACTTGTCAAAACGTAACTTTAAGTTGTAAGAAACCTACATTAACTTGTCAAAACGTAACTTTAACTTGTCAAAACGTTTGTTTAACGTGTTAAAAACATACATTAACTTGTAAAAAACGTACTTTAACTTGTCAAAAATGTGGTTTAACTTGTAACAAATGTACTTTAACTTGTAAAAAACATACTTCACCTTGTATAAAATGTACTTTAACTTGGAAAAAACGTATTTTAACGTGTCGAAATGTAACTTTAACTTGTCAAAACGTAAGTTTAACTTGTTAAAAACGTACTTTAACTTGTAAAAAAAGTACTTTAACTTGTAAAAAACGTACTTTAACTTGTCAAAACGTAACATTAAGTTGTAAAAAACCTACATTAACTTGTCAAAACGTAACTTTAACTTGTCAAAACGTGAGTTTAACTTGTTAAAAACATACATTAACTTGTAAAAGACTTACTTTAACTTGTCAAAAATGTGGTTTAACTTGTAACAAATGTACTTTAACTTGTAAAAAGGTACTTACACTTGTAAAAAACGTACTTTAACTTGTAAAAAACCTACTTTAACTTTTCAAAAGGTAACTTTAATTTGTCAAAACGTAACTTTAACTTGTTAAAAACATAATTTAACTTGTCAAATCGTAACTTTAACTTATAAAAAACGTACTTTAACTTGTCAAAATGTAATTTTAATGTGTCAAAACGTAACTTTAAGTTGTTAAAACGTAACTTTAACTGGTAAAAAATATTCTTTAACTTGTAAAAAACGTACTTCAACTTGTAAAACACTTACTTTAACTTGTAAAAAACGTACTTTACCTTGTAAAAAATGTACTTTAACTTGTAAAAAACATATTTTAACATGTCAAAATGTAACTTTATCTTGTCAAAACGTACTTTAACTTGTAAAAAACATACTTAAACTTGTCAAAACGTACTTTAACTTGTAAAAAACGTACTTTAACTTGTCAAAACGTAACTTTAACTTGTAAAAAACGTACTTTAACTTCTAAAAAACGTATTTTAACATATCAAAATGTAACTTTAACATGTCAGAACGTACTTTAACTTGTAAAAAACGTACTTTAACTTGTCAAAACGTAACTTTAACTTATAAGAAACCTACATTAACTTGTCAAAACGTAACTTTAACTTGTCAAAACGTTTGTTTAACGTGTTAAAAACATACATTAACTTGTAAAAAACGTATTTTAACTTGTCAAAAATGTGGTTTAACTTGTAACAAATGTACTTTAAATTGTAAAAAACATACTTCACCTTTAAAAAATGTACTTTAACTTGGAAAAAACGTATTTTAACGTGTCGAAATGTAACTTTAACTTGTCAAAACGTAACTTTAACTTGTTAAAAACGTACTTTAACTTGTAAAAAATGTACTTTAACTTGTAAAAAAACGTACTTTAACTTGTCAAAACGTAACATTAAGTTGTAAAAAACCTACATTAACTTGTCAAAACGTAACTTTAACTTGTCAAAACGTGAGTTTAACTTGTTAAAAACATACATTAACTTGTAAAAGACGTACTTTAACTTGTCAAAAATGTGGTTTAACTTGTAACAAATGTACTTTAACTTGTAAAAAGGTACTTCAACTTGTAAAAAACGTACTTTAACTTTTAAAAAACCTACTTTAACTTTTCAAAACGTAACTTTAATTTGTCAAAACGTAACTTTAACTTGTTAAAAACATAATTTAACTTGTCAAATCGTAACTTTAACTTATGAAAAACGTACTTTAACTTGTCAAAATGTAATTTTAATGTGTCAAAACGTAACTTTAAGTTGATAAAAGGTAACTTTAACTTGTAAAAAACGTACTTTAACTTTTAAAAACCGTACTTCAACTTGTAAGACACTTACTGCAACTTGTAAAAAAAGTACTTTAACTTGTAAAAAACGTATATTAACATGTCGAAATGTAAATTTAACTTGTGAAAACGTAACTTTAACTTGTATAAACGTACTTTAACTTGTAAAGAACGTTCTTTAATTTGTAAAAAACCTACGTTAACTTGTCAAAACATAACTTTAACATGTCAAAACGTAAGTTAACATGTCAAAAATGTGGTTTAACTTGTAACAAATGTACTTTAACTTGTAAAAACGTACTTCAACTTGTAAAAAACGTACTTTAACTTGTAAAAAACGTACTTTAACTTGTAAAAAACCTACTTTAACATGTCAAAACGTAACTTTAATTTGTCAAAACGTAAGTTTAACTTGTTAAAAACGTAATTTAACTTGTCGAAACGTAACTTTAACTTGTAAAAAACGTACTTTAATTGGTCAAAATGTAATTATAATGTGTCAAAACGTAACTTTAAGTTGTTAAAACGTAACTTTAACTCGTAAAAAATTTTCTTTAACTTGTAAAAAACGTACTTCAACTTGTAAAACACTTACTTTAACTTGTAAAAAACGTACTTCACCTTGTAAAAAACGTACTTTAACTTGTAAAAAACGTATTTTAACGTGTCAAAATGTAACTTTAACTTGTCAAAACGTACTTTAACTTGTAAAAAACATACTTAAACTTGTCAAAACGTACTTTAACTTGTAAAAAACGTACTTTAACTTGTCAAAACGTAACTTTAACTTGTAAAAAACGTACTTTAACTTGTAAAAAAACGTATTTTAACGTGTCAAAATGTAACTTTAACATGTCAGAACGTACTTTAACTTGTAAAAAACGTACTTTAACTTGTCAAAACGTAACTTTAAGTTGTAAGAAACCTACATTAACTTGTCAAAACGTAACTTTAACTTGTCAAAACGTTTGTTTAACGTGTTAAAAACATACATTAACTTGTAAAAAACGTACTTTAACTTGTCAAAAATGTGGTTTAACTTGTAACAAATGTACTTTAACTTGTAAAAAACATACTTCACCTTGTATAAAATGTACTTTAACTTGGAAAAAACGTATTTTAACGTGTCGAAATGTAACTTTAACTTGTCAAAACGTAAGTTTAACTTGTTAAAAACGTACTTTAACTTGTAAAAAAAGTACTTTAACTTGTAAAAAACGTACTTTAACTTGTCAAAACGTAACATTAAGTTCTAAAAAACCTACATTAACTTGTCAAAACGTAACTTTAACTTGTCAAAACGTGAGTTTAACTTGTTAAAAACATACATTAACTTGTAAAAGACTTACTTTAACTTGTCAAAAATGTGGTTTAACTTGTAACAAATGTACTTTAACTTGTAAAAAGGTACTTCAACTTGTAAAAAACGTACTTTAACTTGTAAAAAACCTACTTTAACTTTTCAAAACGTAACTTTAATTTGTCAAAACGTAACTTTAACTTGTTAAAAACATAATTTAACTTGTCAAATCGTAACTTTAATTTATAAAAAACGTACTTTAACTTGTCAAAATGTAATTTTAATGTGTCAAAACGTAACTTTAAGTTCTTAAAACGTAACTTTAACTGGTAAAAAATGTTCTTTAACTTGTAAAAAACGTACTTCAACTTGTAAAACACTTACTTTAACTTGTAAAAAACGTACTTTACCTTGTAAAAAATGTACTTTAACTTGTAAAAAACGTATTTTAACATGTCAAAATGTAACTTTAACTTGTCAAAACGTACTTTAACTTGTAAAAAACATACTTAAACTTGTCAAAACGTACTTTAACTTGTAAAAAACGTACTTTAACTTGTCAAAACGTAACTTTAACTTGTAAAAAACGTACTTTAACTTCTAAAAAACATATTTTAACATATCAAAATGTAACTTTAACATGTCAGAACGTACTTTAACTTGTAAAAAACGTACTTTAACTTGTCAAAACGTAACTTTAACTTATAAGAAACCTACATTAACTTGTCAAAACGTAACTTTAACTTGTCAAAACGTTTGTTTAACGTGTTAAAAACATACATTAACTTGTAAAAACGTATTTTAACTTGTCAAAAATGTGGTTTAACTTATAACAAATGTACTTTAAATTGTAAAAAACATACTTCACCTTGTAAAAAATGTACTTTAACTTGGAAAAAACGTATTTTAACGTGTCGAAATGTAACTTTAACTTGTCAAAACGTAACTTTGACTTGTTAAAAACGTACTTTAACTTGTAAAAAATGTACTTTAACTTGTAAAAAAACGTACTTTAACTTGTCAAAACGTAACATTAAGTTGTAAAAAACCTACATTAACTTGTCAAAACGTAACTTTAACTTGTCAAAACGTGAGTTTAACTTGTTAAAAACATACATTAACTTGTAAAAGACGTACTTTAACTTGTCAAAAATGTGGTTTAACTTGTAACAAATGTACTTTAACTTGTAAAAAGGTACTTCAACTTGTAAAAAACGTACTTTAACTTTTAAAAAACCTACTTTAACTTTTCAAAACGTAACTTTAATTTGTCAAAACGTAACTTTAACTTGTTAAAAACATAATTTAACTTGTCAAATCCTAACTTTAACTTATGAAAAACGTACTTTAACTTGTCAAAATGTAATTTTAACGTGTCAAAACGTAATTTTAAGTTGATAAAAGGTAACTTTAACTTGTAAAAAACGTACTTTAACTTGTAAAAACCGTACTTCAACTTGTAAGACACTTACTGCAACTTGTAAAAAAAGTACTTTAACTTGTAAAAAACGTATATTAACATGTCGAAATGTAAATTTAACTTGTGAAAACGTAACTTTAACTTGTATAAACGTACTTTAACTTGTAAAGAACGTTCTTTAATTTGTAAAAAACCTAAGTTAACTTGTCAAAACATAACTTTAACATGTCAAAACGTAAGTTAACATGTCAAAAATGTGGTTTAACTTCTAACAAATGTACTTTAACTTGTAAAAACGTACTTCAACTTGTAAAAAACGTACTTTAACTTGTAAAAAACTACTTTAACATGTCAAAACGTTACTTTAATTTGTCAAAACGTAAGTTTAACTTGTTAAAAATGTAATTTAACTTGTCGAAACGTACCTTTAACTTGTAAAAAACGTACTTTAACTGGTCAAAATGTAATTTTAATGTGTCAAAACGTAACTTTAAGTTGTTAAAACGTAACTTTAACTCGTAAAAAATTTTCTTTAACTTGTAAAAAACGTACTTCAACTTGTAAAACACTTACTTTAACTTGTAAAAAACGTACTTCACCTTGTAAAAAATGTACTTTAACTTGTAAAAAACGTATTTTAACGTGTCAAAATGTAACTTTAACTTGTCAAAACGTACTTTAACTTGTAAAAAACATACTTAAACTTGTCAAAACGTACTTTAACTTGTAAAAAACGTACTTTAACTTGTCAAAACGTAACTTTAACTTGTAAAAAACGTACTTTAACTTCTAAAAAACATATTTTAACATATCAAAATGTAACTTTAACATGTCAGAACGTACTTTAACTTGTAAAAAACGTACTTTAACTTGTCAAAACGTAACTTTAACTTATAAGAAACCTACATTAACTTGTCAAAACGTAACTTTAACTTGTCAAAACGTTTGTTTAACGTGTTAAAAACATACATTAACTTGTAAAAACGTATTTTAACTTGTCAAAAATGTGGTTTAACTTATAACAAATGTACTTTAAATTGTAAAAAACATACTTCACCTTGTAAAAAATGTACTTTAACTTGGAAAAAACGTATTTTAACGTGTCGAAATGTAACTTTAACTTGTCAAAACGTAACTTTAACTTGTTAAAAACGTACTTTAACTTGTAAAAAATGTACTTTAACTTGTAAAAAAACGTACTTTAACTTGTCAAAACGTAACATTAAGTTGTAAAAAACCTACATTAACTTGTCAAAACGTAACTTTAACTTGTCAAAACGTGAGTTTAACTTGTTAAAAACATACATTAACTTGTAAAAGACGTACTTTAACTTGTCAAAAATGTGGTTTAACTTGTAACAAATGTACTTTAACTTGTAAAAAGGTACTTCAACTTGTAAAAAACGTACTTTAACTTGTAAAAAACCTACTTTAACTTTTCAAAACGTAACTTTAATTTGTCAAAACGTAACTTTAACTTGTTAAAAACATTATTTAACTTGTCAAATCGTAACTTTAACTTATAAAAAACGTACTTTAACTTGTCAAAATGTAATTTTAATGTGTCAAATCGTAACTTTAACTTGATAAAAGGTAACTTTAACTTGTAAAAAACGTACTTTAACTTGTAAAAACCGTACTTCAACTTGTAAGACACTTACTGCAACTTGTAAAAAACATTCTTTAACTTGTAAAAAACGTATTTTAACATGTCGAAATGTAACTTTAACTTGTGAAAACGTAACTTTAACTTGTTAAAAACGTACTTTAACTTGTAAAAAACGTTCTTTAACTTGTAAAAAACCTACGTTAACTTGTCAAAACATAACTTTAACATGTAAAAACGTAAGTTTAACATGTCAAAAATGTGGTTTAACTTGTAACAAATGTCCTTTAACTTCTAAAAACGTACTTCAACTTGTGAAAAACGTACTTTAACTTGTAAAAAACCTACTTTAACATGTCAAAACGTAACTTTAATTAGTCAAAACGTAAGTTTAACTTGTTAAAAACGTAATTTAACTTGTCAAAATGTAACTTTAACTTGTAAAAAACGTACTTTAACTGGTCAAAATGTAATTTTAATGTGTCAAAACGTAACTTTAAATTGTTAAAACATAACTTGAACTGGTAAAAAATGTTCTTTAACTTGTAAAAAACGTACTTCAACTTGTAAAACACTTACTTTAACTTGTAAAAAACGTACTTCACCTTGTAAAAAATGTACTTTAACTTGTAAAAAACGTATTTTAACGTGTCAAAATGTAACTTTAACTTGTCAAAACGTACTTTAACTTCTAAAAAACATACTTTAACTTGTCAAAACATACTTTAACTTGTGAAAAACGTACTTTAACTTGTCAAAACGTAACTTTAACTTGTAAAAAACGTACTTTAACTTGTAAAAAACGTATTTTAACGTGTCAAAATGTAACTTTAACATGTCAGAACGTACTTTAACTTGTAAAAAACGTACTTTAACTTGTCAAAACGTAACTTTAACTTGTAAGAAACCTACATTAACTTGTCAAAACGTAACTTTAACTTGTCAAAACGTTAGTTTAACGTGTTAAAAACATACATTAACTTGTAAAAAACGTACTTTAACTTGTCAAAAATGTGGTTTAACTTGTAACAAATGTACTTTAACTTGTAAAAAGGTACTTCAACTTGTAAAAACGTACTTTAACTTTTAAAAACCTACTTTAACTTGTCAAAACATAACTTTAATTTGTCAAAACGTAACTTTAAGTTGTTCAAAACGTACTTTAACTTGTAAAAACGTACGTTAACTTGTAAAAAACGTACTTTAACTTGTCAAAACGTAACTTTAACTTGTAAAATCCTACTTTAGCTTGTCAAAATGTAACTTTAACTTGTCACAACGTAAGTTGAACTTGTTAAAAACATACATTAACTTGTAAAAGACGAAGTTTAACATGTCAAAAATGTGGTTTAACTTGTAACAAATGTACTTTAACTTGTAAAAAGGTACTTCAACTTGTAAAAAACGTACTTTAACTTGTAAAAAACCTACTTTAACTTTTCAAAACGTAACTTTAATTTGTCAAAACGTAACTTTAACTTGTTAAAAACATAATTTAACTTGTCAAATCGTAACTTTAACTTATAAAAAACGTACTTTAACTTGTCAAAATGTAATTTTAATGTGTCAAAACGTAACTTTAAGTTGATAAAAGGTAACTTTAACTTGTAAAAAACGTACTTTAACTTGTAAAAACCGTACTTCAACTTGTAAGACACTTACTGCAACTTGTAAAAAACGTACTTTAACTTGTAAAAAACGTATTTTAACATGTCGAAATGTAACTTTAACTTGTTAAAAACGTACTTTAACTTGTAAAAAACGTTCTTTAACTTGTAAAAAACCTACGTTAACTTGTCAAAACATAACTTTAACATGTCAAAACGTAAGTTTAACATGTCAAAAATGTGGTTTAACTTGTAACAAATGTACTTTAACTTGTAAAACGTACTTCAACTTGTAAAAAACGTACTTTAACTTGTAAAAAACCTACTTTAACATGTCAAAACGTAATTTAACTTGTCAAAACGTAACTTTAACTTGTAAAAAACGTACTTTAACTGGTCAAAATGTAATTTTAATGTGTCAAAACGTAACTTTAAGTTGTTAAAACGTAACTTGAACTGGTAAAAAATGTTCTTTAACTTGTAAAAAACGAACTTCAACTTGTAAAACACTTACTTTAACTTGTAAAAAACGTACTTCACCTTGTAAAAAATGTACATTAACTTGTAAAAAAACGTATTTTAACATGTCAAAATGTAACTTTAACTTGTCAAAACGTACTTTAACTTGTAAAAAACATACTTAAACTTGTCAAAACGTACTTTAACTTGTAAAAAACGTACTTTAACTTGTCAAAACGTAACTTTAACTTGTAAAAAACGTACTTTAACTTCTAAAAAACATATTTTAACATATCAAAATGTAACTTTAACATGTCAGAACGTACTTTAACTTGTAAAAAACGTACTTTAACTTGTCAAAACGTAACTTTAACTTATAAGAAACCTACATTAACTTGTCAAAACGTAACTTTAACTTGTCAAAACGTTTGTTTAACGTGTTAAAAACATACATTAACTTGTAAAAACGTATTTTAACTTGTCAAAAATGTGGTTTAACTTATAACAAATGTACTTTAAATTGTAAAAAACATACTTCACCTTGTAAAAAATGTACTTTAACTTGGAAAAAACGTATTTTAACGTGTCGAAATGTAACTTTAACTTGTCAAAACGTAACTTTGACTTGTTAAAAACGTACTTTAACTTGTAAAAAATGTACTTTAACTTGTAAAAAAACGTACTTTAACTTGTCAAAACGTAACATTAAGTTGTAAAAAACCTACATTAACTTGTCAAAACGTAACTTTAACTTGTCAAAACGTGAGTTTAACTTGTTAAAAACATACATTAACTTGTAAAAGACGTACTTTAACTTGTCAAAAATGTGGTTTAACTTGTAACAAATGTACTTTAACTTGTAAAAAGGTACTTCAACTTGTAAAAAACGTACTTTAACTTTTAAAAAACCTACTTTAACTTTTCAAAACGTAACTTTAATTTGTCAAAACGTAACTTTAACTTGTTAAAAACATAATTTAACTTGTCAAATCCTAACTTTAACTTATGAAAAACGTACTTTAACTTGTCAAAATGTAATTTTAACGTGTCAAAACGTAATTTTAAGTTGATAAAAGGTAACTTTAACTTGTAAAAAACGTACTTTAACTTGTAAAAACCGTACTTCAACTTGTAAGACACTTACTGCAACTTGTAAAAAAAGTACTTTAACTTGTAAAAAACGTATATTAACATGTCGAAATGTAAATTTAACTTGTGAAAACGTAACTTTAACTTGTATAAACGTACTTTAACTTGTAAAGAACGTTCTTTAATTTGTAAAAAACCTAAGTTAACTTGTCAAAACATAACTTTAACATGTCAAAACGTAAGTTAACATGTCAAAAATGTGGTTTAACTTGTAACAAATGTACTTTAACTTGTAAAAACGTACTTCAACTTGTAAAAAACGTACTTTAACTTGTAAAAAACTACTTTAACATGTCAAAACGTTACTTTAATTTGTCAAAACGTAAGTTTAACTTGTTAAAAATGTAATTTAACTTGTCGAAACGTACCTTTAACTTGTAAAAAACGTACTTTAACTGGTCAAAATGTAATTTTAATGTGTCAAAACGTAACTTTAAGTTGTTAAAACGTAACTTTAACTCGTAAAAAATTTTCTTTAACTTGTAAAAAACGTACTTCAACTTGTAAAACACTTACTTTAACTTGTAAAAAACGTACTTCACCTTGTAAAAAATGTACTTTAACTTGTAAAAAACGTATTTTAACGTGTCAAAATGTAACTTTAACTTGTCAAAACGTACTTTAACTTGTAAAAAACATACTTAAACTTGTCAAAACGTACTTTAACTTGTAAAAAACGTACTTTAACTTGTCAAAACGTAACTTTAACTTGTAAAAAACGTACTTTAACTTCTAAAAAACATATTTTAACATATCAAAATGTAACTTTAACATGTCAGAACGTACTTTAACTTGTAAAAAACGTACTTTAACTTGTCAAAACGTAACTTTAACTTATAAGAAACCTACATTAACTTGTCAAAACGTAACTTTAACTTGTCAAAACGTTTGTTTAACGTGTTAAAAACATACATTAACTTGTAAAAACGTATTTTAACTTGTCAAAAATGTGGTTTAACTTATAACAAATGTACTTTAACTTGTAAAAAACATACTTCACCTTGTAAAAAATGTACTTTAACTTGGAAAAAACGTATTTTAACGTGTCGAAATGTAACTTTAACTTGTCAAAACGTAACTTTAACTTGTTAAAAACGTACTTTAACTTGTAAAAAATGTACTTTAACTTGTAAAAAAACGTACTTTAACTTGTCAAAACGTAACATTAAGTTGTAAAAAACCTACATTAACTTGTCAAAACGTAACTTTAACTTGTCAAAACGTGAGTTTAACTTGTTAAAAACATACATTAACTTGTAAAAGACGTACTTTAACTTGTCAAAAATGTGGTTTAACTTGTAACAAATGTACTTTAACTTGTAAAAAGGTACTTCAACTTGTAAAAAACGTACTTTAACTTGTAAAAAACCTACTTTAACTTTTCAAAACGTAACTTTAATTTGTCAAAACGTAACTTTAACTTGTTAAAAACATTATTTAACTTGTCAAATCGTAACTTTAACTTATAAAAAACGTACTTTAACTTGTCAAAATGTAATTTTAATGTGTCAAATCGTAACTTTAACTTGTCAAAATGTTACTTTAACTTGTAAAAAACGTACTTTAACTTGTAAAAACCGTACTTCAACTTGTAAGACACTTACTGCAACTTGTAAAAAACATTCTTTAACTTGTAAAAAACGTATTTTAACATGTCGAAATGTAACTTTAACTTGTGAAAACGTAACTTTAACTTGTTAAAAACGTACTTTAACTTGTAAAAAACGTTCTTTAACTTGTAAAAAACCTACGTTAACTTGTCAAAACATAACTTTAACATGTAAAAACGTAAGTTTAACATGTCAAAAATGTGGTTTAACTTGTAACAAATGTCCTTTAACTTCTAAAAACGTACTTCAACTTGTGAAAAACGTACTTTAACTTGTAAAAAACCTACTTTAACATGTCAAAACGTAACTTTAATTAGTCAAAACGTAAGTTTAACTTGTTAAAAACGTAATTTAACTTGTCAAAATGTAACTTTAACTTGTAAAAAACGTACTTTAACTGGTCAAAATGTAATTTTAATGTGTCAAAACGTAACTTTAAATTGTTAAAACATAACTTGAACTGGTAAAAAATGTTCTTTAACTTGTAAAAAACGTACTTCAACTTGTAAAACACTTACTTTAACTTGTAAAAAACGTACTTCACCTTGTAAAAAATGTACTTAAACTTGTAAAAAACGTATTTTAACGTGTCAAAATGTAACTTTAACTTGTCAAAACGTACTTTAACTTCTAAAAAACATACTTTAACTTGTCAAAACATACTTTAACTTGTGAAAAACGTACTTTAACTTGTCAAAACGTAACTTTAACTTGTAAAAAACGTACTTTAACTTGTAAAAAACGTATTTTAACGTGTCAAAATGTAACTTTAACATGTCAGAACGTACTTTAACTTGTAAAAAACGTACTTTAACTTGTCAAAACGTAACTTTAACTTGTAAGAAACCTACATTAACTTGTCAAAACGTAACTTTAACTTGTCAAAACGTTAGTTTAACGTGTTAAAAACATACATTAACTTGTAAAAAACGTACTTTAACTTGTCAAAAATGTGGTTTAACTTGTAACAAATGTACTTTAACTTGTAAAAAGGTACTTCAACTTGTAAAAACGTACTTTAACTTTTAAAAACCTACTTTAACTTGTCAAAACATAACTTTAATTTGTCAAAACGTAACTTTAAGTTGTTCAAAACGTACTTTAACTTGTAAAAACGTACGTTAACTTGTAAAAAACGTACTTTAACTTGTCAAAACGTAACTTTAACTTGTAAAATCCTACTTTAGCTTGTCAAAATGTAACTTTAACTTGTCACAACGTAAGTTGAACTTGTTAAAAACATACATTAACTTGTAAAAGACGAAGTTTAACATGTCAAAAATGTGGTTTAACTTGTAACAAATGTACTTTAACTTGTAAAAAGGTACTTCAACTTGTAAAAAACGTACTTTAACTTGTAAAAAACCTACTTTAACTTTTCAAAACGTAACTTTAATTTGTCAAAACGTAACTTTAACTTGTTAAAAACATAATTTAACTTGTCAAATCGTAACTTTAACTTATAAAAAACGTACTTTAACTTGTCAAAATGTAATTTTAATGTGTCAAAACGTAACTTTAAGTTGATAAAAGGTAACTTTAACTTGTAAAAAACGTACTTTAACTTGTAAAAACCGTACTTCAACTTGTAAGACACTTACTGCAACTTGTAAAAAACGTACTTTAACTTGTAAAAAACGTATTTTAACATGTCGAAATGTAACTTTAACTTGTTAAAAACGTACTTTAACTTGTAAAAAACGTTCTTTAACTTGTAAAAAACCTACGTTAACTTGTCAAAACATAACTTTAACATGTCAAAACGTAAGTTTAACATGTCAAAAATGTGGTTTAACTTGTAACAAATGTACTTTAACTTGTAAAACGTACTTCAACTTGTAAAAAACGTACTTTAACTTGTAAAAAACCTACTTTAACATGTCAAAACGTAATTTAACTTGTCAAAACGTAACTTTAACTTGTAAAAAACGTACTTTAACTGGTCAAAATGTAATTTTAATGTGTCAAAACGTAACTTTAAGTTGTTAAAACGTAACTTGAACTGGTAAAAAATGTTCTTTAACTTGTAAAAAACGAACTTCAACTTGTAAAACACTTACTTTAACTTGTAAAAAACGTACTTCACCTTGTAAAAAATGTACATTAACTTGTAAAAAAACGTATTTTAACGTGTAAAAATGTAACTTTAACTTGTCAAAACGTACTTTAACTTGTAAAAAACATACTTTAACTTGTCAAAACGTACTTTAACTTGTGAAAAACGTACTTTAACTTGTCAAAACGTAACTTTAACTTGTAAAAAACGTACTTTAACTTGTAAAAAACGTATTTTAACGTGTCAAAATGTAACTTTAACATGTCAGAACGTACTTTAACTTGTAAAAAACGTACTTTAACTTGTCAAAACGTAACTTTAACTTGTAAGAAAGCTACATTAACTTGTCAAAACGTAACTTTAACTTGTCAAAACGTTAGTTTAACGTGTTAAAAACATACATTAACTCGTAAAAAACGTACTTTAACTTGTCAAAAATGTGGTTTAACTTGTAACAACAGTACTTTAACTTGTAAAAACGTACTTTAACTTGTAAAAAACGTACTTCAACTTGTTAAAAACCTACTTTAACTTGTCAAAACGTAACTTTAATTTGTCAAAACGTAACTTTAACTTGTTCAAAACGTACTTTAACTTGTAAAAACGTACGTTAATTTGTAAAAAACGTACTTTAACTTGTCAAAACGTAACTTTAACTTGTAAAATCCTACTTTAACTTGTCAAAACGTAACTTTAACTTGTCACAACGTAAGTTGAACTTGTTAAAAACATACATTAACTTTTAAAAAACGTACTTTAACTTGTCAAAAATGTGATTTAACTTGTAACAAATGGACTTTAACTTGTAAAATCGTACTTCAACTTGTAAAAAACGTAGTTTAACTTTTTAAAAACATACTTTAACTTGTCAAAACGTAACTTTAATTTGTCAAAACGTAAGTTTAACTTGTTAAAAACGTAATTTAACTTGTCAAAACGTAACTTTAACTTGTAAAAAACGTACTTTAACTAGTCAAAATGTAATTTTAATGTGTCAAAATGTAACTTTAAGTTGTTAAAACGTAACTTTAACTGGTAAAAAATGTTCTTTAACTTGTAAAAAACGTACTACAACTTTTAAAACACTTACTTTAACTTGTAAAAAACGTACTTCACCTTGTAAAAAACGTACTTTAACTTGTAAAAAACGTATTTTAACGTGTCAAAATGTAACTTTAATTTGTCAAAACTTTCTTTAACTTGTAAAAAACGTAATTTAATTTGTCAAAACGTACTTTAACTTGTAAAAAACGTACTTTAACTTGTAAAAAACGTATTTTAACTGGTCAAAATGTAACTTTAACATGTCAGAACGTACTTTAACTTGTAAATAACGTACTTTAACTTGTCAAAACGTAACTTTAACTTGTAAAAAACCTACATTAACTTGTCAAAACGTAACTTTAACTTGTCAAAACGTTAGTTTAACTTGTTAAAACGTTAGTTTAACTTGTTAAAAACATACATTAAGTTGTAAAAAACGTACTTTAACTCGTCAAAAAGGTGGTTTAACTTGTAACAAATGGACTTTAACTTGTAAAAACGTACTTCAACTTGTAAAAAACGTACTTTAACTTGTAAAAAACCTACTTTAACTTTTCAAAACGTAACTTTAATTTGTCAAAACGTAACTTTAACTTGTTAAAAACATAATTTAACTTGTCAAATCGTAACTTTAACTTAAAAAGAACGTACTTTAACTTGTCAAAATGTAATTTTAATGTGTCAAAACGTAACTTTAAGTTGATAAAAGGTAACTTTAACTTGTAAAAAAAGTACTTTAACTTGTAAAAACCGTAGTTCAACTTGTAAGACACTTACTGCAACTTGTAAAAAACGTACTTTAACTTGTAAAAAACGTATTTTAACATGTCGAAATGTAACTTTAACTTGTGAAAACGTAACTTTAACTTGTTAAAAACGTACTTTAACTTGTAAAAAACGTTCTTTAACTTGTAAAAAACCTACGTTAACTTGTCAAAACATAACTTTAACATGTCAAAACGTAAGTTTAACATGTCAAAAATGTGGTTTAACTTGTAACAAATGTACTTTAACTTGTAAAACGTACTTCAACTTGTAAAAAACCTAATTTAACATGTCAAAACGTAACTTTAATTTGTCAAAACGTATGTTTAACTTGTTAAAAACGTAATTTAACTTGTCAAAACGTAACTTTAACTTGTAAAAAACGTACTTTAACTGGTCAAAATGTAATTTTAATGTGTCAAAACGTAACTTTAAGTTGTTAAAACGTAACTTGAACTGGTAAAAAATGTTCTTTAACTTGTAAAAAACGTACTTCAACTTGTAAAACACTTACTTTAACTTGTAAAAAACGTACTTCACCTTGTAAAAAATGTACTTTAACTTGTAAAAAACGTATTTTAACGTGTAAAAATGTAACTTTAACTTGTCAAAATGTACTTTAACTTGTAAAAAACATACTTTAACTTGTCAAAACGTACTTTAACTTGTGAAAAACGTACTTTAACTTGTCAAAACGTAACTTTAACTTGTAAAAAACGTACTTTAACTTGTAAAAAACGTATTTTAACGTGTCAAAATGTAACTTTAACATGTCAGAACGTACTTTAACTTGTAAAAAAACGTACTTTAACTTGTCAAAACGTAACTTTAACTTGTAAGAAACCTACATTAACTTGTCAAAACGTAACTTTAACTTGTCAAAACGTTAGTTTAATGTGTTAAAAACATACATTAACTTGTAAAAAACGTACTTTAACTTGTCAAAAATGTGGTTTAACTTGTAACAAAAGTACTTTAACTTGTAAAAAGGTACTTTAACATGTAAAAAACGTACTTCAACTTGTTAAAAACCTACTTTAACTTGTCAAAACGTAACTTTAATTTGTCAAAACGTAACTTTAACTTATTCAAAACGTACTTTAACTTGTAAAAACGTACGTTAACTTGTAAAAAACGTACTTTAACTTGTCAAAACGTAACTTTAACTTGTAAAATCCTACTTTAACTTGTCAAAACGTAACTTTAACTTGTCACAACGTAAGTTGAACTTGTTAAAAACATACATTAACTTGTAAAAAACGTACTTTAACTTGTCAAAAATGTGATTTAACTTGTAACAAATGGACTTTAACTTGTAAAATCGTACTTCAACTTGTAAAAAACGTACTTTAACTTGTTAAAAACATACTTTAACTTATTAAAACGTAACTTTAATTTGTCAAAACGTTAGTTTAACTTGTTAAAAACGTAATTTAACTTGTCAAAACGTAACTTTAACTTGTAAAAAACGTACTTTAACTGGTCAAAATGTAATTTTAATGTGTCAAAACGTAACTTTAAATTGTTAAAACGTAACTTTAACTGGTAAAAAATGTTCTTTAACTTGTAAAAAACGTACTACAACTTTTAAAACACTTACTTTAACTTGTAAAAAACGTACTTCACCTTGTAAAAAACGTACTTTAACTTGTAAAAAACGTATTTTAACGTGTCAAAATGTAACTTTAAATTGTCAAAACGTTCTTTAACTTGTAAAAAACGTACTTTAACTTGTAAAAAACGTATTTTAACTTGTCAAAATGTAACTTTAACATGTCAGAACGTACTTTAACTTGTAAATAACGTACTTTAACTTGTCAAAACGTAACTTTAACTTGTAAAAAACCTACATTAACTTGTCAAAACGTAACTTGAACTTGTCAAAACGTTAGTTTAACTTGTTAAAACGTTAGTTTAACTTGTTAAAAACATACATTAAGTTGTAAAAAACGTACTTTAACTCGTCAAAAATGTGGTTTAACTTGTAACAAATGGACTTTAACTTGTAAAAACGTACTTCAACTTGTAAAAAACGTACTTTAACTTGTTAAAAACCTACTTTAACTTGTCAAAACGTAACTTTAATTTTTCATAACGTAAGTTTAACTTGTTAAAAACGTAGTTTAACTTGTCAAAACGTAACTTAAACTTCTAAAAAACGTAGTTGAACTTGTCAAAATGTGATTTAAATGTGTCAAAACGTAACTTTAAGTTGTTAAAACGTAAATTTAACTTGTAAAAAATGTACTTTAACTTGTAAAAACCGTACTTCAACTTGTAAAACACTTACTTCAACTTGTAAAAAACGTACTTTAACTTGTAAAAGACGTATTTTAACATGTTGAAATGTAACTTTAACTTGTCAAAACGTAACTTTAACTTGTTACAAGTGTACTTTAACTTGTAAAAAACGTATTTTAACTTTTCAATACGTAACTTTAACTTGTAAAAAACCTACATTAACTTGTCAAAACATAACTTTAACTTGTCAAAACGTAAGTTTAACTTGTAACAAATGTACTTTAACTTCTAAAAACGTACTTCAACTTGTAAAAAACGTACTTTAACATGTAAAAAACCTACTTTTACATGTCAAAACGTAACTTTAATTTGTCAAAACGTAAGTTTAACTTGAGGAAGCTATCGACTATGAAGATACCTTCTCGCCCATGGAGATGCTAAAGTCCATCCGTACTCTTTTATCCATTGTTGCCGCCCTAGATTATGAAATCTGGTAGATGGATGTCAAGACTGCATTTCTAAACGACAATCTTGACGAACGCATTTACATGGCTCAACCAGACGGGTTCATGGAGAAAGACCAACAGGGCAAGGTTTATGAGTTGCTGAAGTCCATTTATGGTGGATCTATGGTCTGGAGGAGTATAAAGTAATCTTACGTTGCTAACTCGACCATGGAAGCCGAGTATGTGGCAGCCTGCGAAGCTGCGAAGGAGGCTATGTGGCTGAGGAAATTCCTGATGTACTTGGAAATAATTCCAAGTGCGAACGATCCCATTACACTTTATTGTGATAATAGTGGGGCCGTTGCTAACTGTAAGGAACCAAGAAGTCACAAGCGCTCAAAACGTTTCGAGCGAAAATATCCCCTAGTACGAGATATAGTTCACAGAGGAGACACGACGGTTATGAAGATCTCAACGTTGGACAACCTTACTGATCCCTTCACGAAGCCTTTAACTAGTAAGGTCTTCGAAGGACACCTAGAAGGATTAGGACTGAAAGATCATTCGCATCTCCTTTGAGTCAAGTGGGAGTTTGTTGGCAAATGAGATTTTTTATATTAAATACTTTTGTATTTGATGTTTTGAATTGAAATAAAAATTGAATATTCATTCTTATTTTAAGATTGTGTTTATGCATGAATGTCTACGCTCTGAAACTGTCATCAACGAGAGAAGTGCTAAGTACAAACTTGTGCAGGATACCTTCTTTTGACTAGTTTAAGTACTAGTTCGCAATCTAAAGATCGATTGAGCAATCGATTCTTAGTAATGATTGTTAGAATGAATTAAACGATATCTTATCTTGTGATATGGAGAGTTGTGACTCTGTAATTCATTCTTGATATCTTAATGAAGATATTGAACAAGACCTGCGAAGTTTTGAAGTTCGAGATAAAACCGTTTCACTCGAAACCTCAAACTCACATACGATGGATAATTTAGTAATTACCTAAATCCTGAAGTGAGTACATATCTTGTTGTAACACTTTATGACATTTGATTTGTCAATGGACAATGGCTAAGTGAAGTTTCATTGACCTGACGGTTGGTGTCACAATACTGTTTTGTTGAAATATGTGATTCACAGATATGGAATTTGTGTTGAAACATAGGCATTAGTATCACACCATGCTCTGTTATGAGAGTGTAAGCGAATAAACAAGGTCTGGTATTCATCGAATAAATAATTCTTTGAAATAAAACTTGTGACATGTTGAGACATCTCACTTTATGTTTTTTCTCGTTCACAAATAACAGAGGACTTGGTGAAATAATAACTCAAGGGTAAAACGGTAATTTTACATTCCTCTGAGTTAATGATACACACAAAAGCTAATATCGTAAAGTACACCGTGGACTGTGTGAAGAATAGTTTTGTCACATCAAACATAAATATAAACGCATATGAACTTAGAGATGTTCAATATTGGTCCTTTAGTGGAATCGACTAATATTAAGAATTAAAAGTCGGAAAAAGTTTGTGAACTTTTGTGTCTGAGTTTTATTCTAAAGTTTCGTTCATGTGGGTCCATAAGGTCTCGATGATAGACTCTCAGACGAGATTTTGGTGAACAAGAAATGATTGATTTTCTCATTCAACGTAAATTGTGATTTACGCTAAGAAAATTATTTTCTGAGTAATGAAATAAATAATTGGTTATTTATTATTATATTTATTTAACGAATCATATTATGTTATTTTATTGATGATTCAAATAAATAAAAGATGAAAATAAATATTTTCTCGTTTCGTACTACATTGATGAGTATGAAAATAAATAATGACTTGTCATTAAATAAATGAGATGTTCTAAATTAATTAAATATTTTTTTAGAAATAAATCAAATAAATTTGGGAGATAATTAAGACAATATGGCCGGCTATAATAAGGGTTTTATGGGCTGGAAAAATTGTTTTAACTCATTAAAAAGAGTTTTGGGCTTAAGGCCTTGTTTGGTAGGATGGATTTAGGAAAAATGTAATAATATGAGAGGATTTGAGTGGATGGATTTATCATTTCCTGTGTTTGGTACATAAGAGAGGATGAAAAATAATGCTCTCAAGAAGGATTAGAATCCATGCGACCCACCAAAAAGCTATCATTCCAAAAGTGGAGGAATTGAGAAGGAGAGAACATATTTTTTTAATATTTACAATTATAACCTTATAAATGATGGCAAAATCGTAATATTGAATTGAAATAAATGATTTTTCATATTATGTTTCCAAAATATAACATATGCAAAAATAAAATTTATTAATAAAAATAAACTATTTTCTTTACTATTTACAAAATTTTGTATAAATTATTTTGTTTTCTTTATAAATATTGTTTATTTTAATTTATATTAATATAGTAATTTAATATTATATAATATATTTTTTATATTTTTCAGTAGTAATTTTTTTAATATATATTAGTTTTTGTGTAAAGAAGTGTACATAAATTTTGATTTAATCAAATAAGGGTATTAAAGAGATTTTAATATAAAAATGTAATGATTCTCATTCTTTTATATTTATACCAAATAAATAAATGGATGGATTACGAACCCTCCTCTTATTATACCAATCAACATTAGAAAAAATTAAAATTCACCCACTTTCTTTCCTTTATTTTCCATGCTCTTAAATCCATTCACTCATATTTCCTTCCTTCCTACCAATCAAGGCGTAAGTTTGACTGATTGGTCTTAATTGGATTTTGACCTAACTTAAGCTCATTCTCTCTGATATAAAAGGAGGCTCTCTCTTTGATAACCCTATCCTAATTTTGACCAGCACTTAGCAGAGCCTCTCTCCCTTGTGCTTGAGAGATTTTGGCCGAATTTTAGAGAGAAAGAGAGAGAGGAAATTAGTTTCCCGACAACCCTTCCTTTTTTTTTAGTTTCCCCTTCTTCCCTTGTTCCCACAAAGAGCCCACCCTCTTGATCTCCTAAAAACTTCTAGAGAATTATTATTGATTCATTTTGTGGTTGTTTGAGTGACATTTGATCCACATGGCCGGACACTTCTTTGAGCATCGGAGCAATGACGGATTTCAGGACATCCTAGACGTGTGTGGGAAGGAGTTTTGGCCGTGCTCGTTGACGCATCCCCGGGACTGATTCTCGCAAATCCGAACCCACTGTAAGTTTCCTATAACGAGTTGGATCTGAATATAATAATCATTGTAGGATTGTTAGAATTTTTAAATCACTCGTTTGCATGTTTGAATGAATTTATTAATATGATTATAAATTTATTGACATGCTAGATTAGATTTAATGACATGGTTATTGAATATGTTTTAAAACGTTTTAACATGTTAAATTGAATTATGAATTTCCGCCATATATTGATATGTTTCATAATTAATTAGATTAATTGTTAACTAAATTCAAACCGTTCCTACAAATTTTCGTGGCCTAATTCTACCAGAGGAAGTCACAGCGTCGCAAGCACAATTCTGGCCGGCCGAAAAACATCCAATCCGGCGACCCTCGACTTACAGTCCGACAAACTCTTGGTGTGGCATTCTGGCGATAGCTAGCAACGCACGAGGTTGTTTACAATCTCACATGTAAGTCCCTATAACAAATTAGATCTGCGACGCAAATTATAAATTTGTTTATAGGTTGGTAGTGTGATCAATTTGTTGACAATATGTTTAGAATAAAATATTTATTGACATGTTAGTAATTTTTAATGCCTAGGTTGTTTAATATGTTAAAATGTGTTTTAATATATTTAGATCTTATTATATAATTCCGCCATATAATGATATGTTATATAATACTATTAGTTAAACGTTATCTAATTTCCAACAAATGGTATCAGAGCTAGTAAAGGCATTAAAAATTAGGATTTTTAGACTAGTTTTGAAATTGTTTGACTAGTTTGGTGTTGGCGTTTTTGTATGATTTGAATTTTGTTATGAATGCTTGTGTGTGTGTTTTATGGATGGATCCTCATTGTTATGGCCGTAGGAATTTTCCGGTTATCGTCCCGGGTTTTTATTTTAAATTTTAAATTTGTGAGCCTCAATTTGCGAGGAGAAATTTATGTTGTATTTATTTAAATTGTAATTCGGCGATGAGAAGACAAGGAAGGCAGCACCTCGGGCTTGGCCGCACGTTGGAGAACATGTGGGGGCTGACCCGAGACATTCGATGACGCGTCACAAGGAGTCCGTTGCGGACCATACATTGAAGATTAAAATTATTTATTTTTCCAATGTCGTTTTCTTAATGGGTTCTAATTAGAAATAGGTCATTAGATGAATTAAATATTTTATGCTTTTATTTTATTTAATCTCATAGCAAAATCACTTCACATGTCATATATGATAGAACACCGACATCATATTAAAATGAAATGTTCATATAGTTTAAAGTTTATAACAGATTATAAAACGTAAACTATTTTTCCACAAAAATACGTTTTTTTGTAAAAACTAAGTGGGAGGGTTGTTTATCGTTGAGGCAACCTGCGGTACCCGGCATGAGTTTAATTAACTTAATGTGTGATGAACTAAGAGACACACATAGTGGCCCTCCCTTTCATAGGAGTACTTCGGAAGCATTTTGTTACTTAAACTGTTACGAACTAAGCTTTAAAGAGAAACGATGAAGCGGGGTCTCCACATAGGTGAACTGTTATCGAAGTGACTTGATTAAAGGCTCATATGTCGGTTGTACACTTACACTTATGTTTTAAAGTAATCCTCACATAGAGGCCCTGCATTAAAAATAAGTGACCAAACATTTATGGTAATTAGTAAGAACTAGAAGTTGTGACTTCTTGGATGGTTCGAACTAAATAGTGATGTGTCACGACTATGAAAGGCGGTTAATTATGGTTTCCCCATAGGAAAAGTAATTAACCATTGTTTTTCTTAATACCATGAATTATATAACGTTTTCCTCACCATATTAGGATTGTTCATGCATATAATTCGTAATACTGGCACATACTAAATTTATTTATTTTATTTATGTTTTCGGCAAAATGTCTTTTAAACCCACTACAAACGATTTTAAGTTCAAACAAACTCGAGGGTGAGAATTACGTTAACTGGAAACGTAACCTCGACATCGTGCTGACGATGGAAAAGCACAAGTATGTACTCACGACCCCAGATCCGAGTATGACTCGAGTAAAGAGGAAAAGGACGCATATGATGCGTGGATGATGTCTGATGAGATTGCTAAATGCTACATCTTAGCACGTATGATAAATTAGTTGCAAAAATCTCGCCGGGATATTTCCACAGCATATGATATGCTCTACAATCTTCATGACATATTTGGATGTCATGGGTGTCAGGCGAGGCAGCAAGCTATCCGCAGTTTCATGAACTGCAAGATGAAGCCAGGATCTTCAGTTCGGGAACACATGGTACTGATCATGGGTCACTTGAACGATATGGACATTCTCGGTTCAAAGATTGACGGAGAGACCAAGATTGACATGATCTTGGAGACTCTAACAAAATCTTTTGATATCTTCTGTCTGAACTACTCCATGGACAAACTCAGTTATGTTGGAACTGAACTCATGAAGGAGTTGCAGACTAGCGAGGGACTTCTCTCTAAGAACAAGAAGAAGTCTGGTGAAGTCAATGTTGCTGAACATAGGGCTTTGACTTTTGGTTCTAACAGGATGGTGAAAGTACCTAAAAACGCCAACCGAACGAGTATCGTTACTCAAGTGTGTTACATCACAAATAAAGAATCACCCTAGATATTAGATTGCAGGGCTTCTGACCATATTGTGTGTAACTTAAATGGTTTAAGGCAAACTAGACGCTTAGATAATGGAGAATACACGTTCAACTAGGGAAATGGAACGAATGTCGGAGCAAGATCAGTCAAGACCTTGAAGCTTAAAATATGGGAACAAAACTTTATTATAGAATAAAGTTTATTATGTTCTGGATTTTAGTAAGAACCTTGTTTCTTTTGGTCGTTTAGAAGAACAATTTTTCAAGTTTAAAATCAGTAATGGTATTAAAAAATTTCTTGATGATTTGTTCATTGCTAAATCTCATCGTGTGGAATCGATATATTATCTATATCCCAATGAGCGGACAATCTTAGATACCGAAATGAATCATGATTCACTCAGGAAGCATAAGATGTTTCATAGTGATGAAACCGATGACACATATCTATGGCACTTACGTCTAGAAAATATTGGCCTAGATAGGATTAAGAGATTGAAAAAGGATAGTCCTTTGAATTCTATAAATGTAGGATCCAATCACACGTGTGAATCCTATCTCGAGGACAAGATAACCAAGAGTTTTTTCTTTTCGAAAAGTCTAAGAGCCACACAGGTGTTGGAACTCATACATAGTGATGTATGTGGTCCATTTAATATCCAAGCAAGAGGAGGTTACGAATACTTAGTAACCTTATGAGATGACTACTCTAAATTTGGTCACGTTTTCCTTATGCGACACAAATCCAATACCTTTTAAATGTTCAAAGAGTATTTGGTTTTGGTTGTAAAGAAAACGGAGAAACAGATCAAAACCCTTCAATCAGATCGAGTGGGGGAGTACTTGTCTGGAGAGTACAAAGACCTTCTTAGAGAAGAAGGCATTCATTCTCAGCTTACAGCACCTGGCCTACCACAGAAGCACGGTGTATCAGAGAGAAGGAACAAACTCTTGTAGATATGGTGTGATCGATGATGAGTTACTCATCTCTTCCTGATTCGTGATAGGATTATGCCTTTTTGTGGAATATTCTAAAGAAACAATAAGGGTACATCTTCTATAGTCCCGCTGATGAGAAAACGTTCGTTAGCACGAATGCTAGGTTTCCAAAGCAGACTATATAAAGAATTATGTACCGAGAAGAAGACTTGTGCTGACGGAGCTATTGGGTTAAGTACCTGGTACTACACAAGCTAGGACGAGTCCTATACCAATAGTGGAAGAACCATGTTCGGAACCAGAGTCTCTTGTGATTCGTCGCAGTAACAGGAATGTACGACAACCTGATCGATACATGGGTGTCGGAGAGACTTTCACTACTATCGCATACAAGGAGGAAGATGATCCAGTATCGTTTTCCCTGGCGATGCAGAGTTCCGAAGAAAACGTATGGCAAGAAGCCATGAACGTTGAAATGCATTCGATGTATGTCAAAGAGATTCGGAAACTTGTAAATTTACCCGAAGGCATTAAGCATGTTGGATGTAAAGGGATCTACAAGAAGAAGATAGGACCAGATGGAAATGTTGAGACATTTAAAGCACAATTTGTGGCGAAGGGGTTCACACATAAAGAAGGTATCAACAATGAGGATACTTTCACGCCAGTCGTGATGCTGAAGTCCATCCCTACTCTTCTATCCATAGCTGCCGCCCTGGATTATGAAATCTGGCAGATGGATGTCAAGACTTCATTTCTGAATGAAAGCCTTGACGAGTGCATTTATATGGCTCAACCAGACGGGTTCATGGAGAAAGGCCAATAGGGCAAGGTTTGTGAGTTGCTGAATTCCAATAATGGACTAAAGCAAGCATCTAGATCGTGGAATATCATATTCGACGAGACTGTGAAAGGCTACGAATTTGATCAATCAGTAGATAAGCCATGCGTTTTTAAGATGATAAACGATGGCAAGGTGGTTTTCTTAGTCCTATATGTAAATGACATACTACTAATTGGGAATGATGTAGGAATGCTATCAGAGGTTAAGATCCGACAGTCTCCCAAGACTTCTCAAGAAGTTGACATGAGACATATTCCATACGCTTTAGCCACAGGAAGTCCCATGTGTGCTATGTTTTGCACGAGGCTAGATATTTGCTACGCAGTGGGAGTGGTGAGTAGGTTTCCGTCAAACCCTAGACCCAGCACTAGGTTGCTATCAAGCATATTCTCAAGTATCTCTAGAGAACAAGAAACTATATGCTTACATACTCAGGTTGTGACCTGATTATAAAGGGATATACCAAATCCGATTTTCAATGGGATAAGGATTCCAAGAAGTCCACGTAAGGTTCTGTGTTCACCCCGAATGGTGGATCTGTGGTCTGGAGGAGTATCAAGCAATCTTGGGTTGCTGACTCGTCTATGGAAGCCGAACATGTGGCAGCTTGTCAAGCTGCAAAGGAGGCTGTGTGGCAGAGGAAATTCCTTATGTACTTGGAAGTAGTTCCAAATGCAAGCGAGCCTATTACACTTTATTGTGATAATAGTGGGGATGTCGTTGACTATAAGAAGCCAAGAAGTCACAAGCGCTCTAAACACATAGAGCGCAAGTATCACTTTATTGTGATCCCTTCACGAAGCCTTTAACTAGTGCGGTCTTCGAAGGACACCTAGAAGGATTAGGACTGAAAGATCATTCGTATTTCCTTTGAGTCAAGTGGGAGTTTATTGGGATTGGTTCCCACAAAGGAGATATTAGACGTTATAAATACATTTGTATTTTGTTTTGCTGAAACATTAATTAAATACTCATTCTTGATTAAGTTTGTGTTTATGTATGTTTGCTACGCTCTGAATTTGTCATCGGCGAAAAGGGTGCTAAGTACATACTTGACAAGATAGCCCCTTGTGACTAATTTAAAATATTAGTTCGCAATCTAAAGATCGATAGGGTAATCGATTCTGAGTAATGATTGTTTGAAAGAAGCAGAATATCTTATCCTGTGATATAGAGAGAGTTGTGACTCTGTGTTTCATTCTTGATATCTTACAGAAGATATTGAACAAGGCCTGTGATACTCTAAAGCTCGAGATAAAACCGTTTCATCACTCGAAACTTCAAAATCACATACGAGGGGTATTTTGGTACTTACCTAAATTCTGAAGTGAATGCATAATCGATGTGATACTTTATGACATTTGATTTGTCAATGGGCAATGGCTAAGTTATAGTTGCATCTGACCCGGCGGTTGGTGTCATAACGTTGTTATATTGGATCATGTGATTCACATATACAGAATTCATGTTGAAACAATGCTGATGCATTAGTATCACACTATACTTTGTTATGAGAGTGTGAATGAATAAATTAGGCCTGGTACTCATCGAATATAATATTCTTTGATTAAAACATGTGACATGTAAAGACATCTCACTCTATGTTTTTCTCATTCACAAATAACAAAGGAGTTAGTGAAATAATAACTCAGGGGTAAAATGATAATTTTACATTCCTCTGAGTTACTGATACACATGAAGGGTAATATCGTAAAATACTATGTGGATTGTGTGAAGAGTTTTTTTATTACATCAAACGGAAAAATAAACGCATGTGAACTTAGAGAGTTTCAATATTAGTCCTTTAGTGGAATCGACTAATATTAAGAATTAAAAGTCGGAAAAAATTTGTGAACTTTGGTGTCCGGACTTTATTCTAAAGTTTCGTTCATGTGGGTCCATAATGTCTCAGTAATAGACTCTCGGACGAGATTTATTGAACTAGTACAATTGATTTTCTCATTGAATGTAATTTCTAAGTAATTAAATAAATAATTTGTTATTTATATTACATTTATTTAATTAATCATGTTATGTTATTATATTGATAATAATGTAATTTGATGATTCAAATAAATAAAAGATGAAATTAAATATTTTCTCGTTTCTTACTTGTTTGCGTAGTATGTAAAAATTTAATGAAATGTCATTAAATAAATGAGATGTTCTCAATTAATTAAATTTAGAAATAAATCAAATATTTTGGGAATAAATTTAAATTAGTTTGGCCGAAAATAATTCATAAATTATGGTCAAAATCAATTTTAATTACTCATTAAAAAGGCTTAATAGGGCTTAAGTTGACTAATGAGTTTGACCTAACTTAAGCCCATTATACCTAAGTATAAAAGGATAAAAAAGAAACCCTAATTTCGACATGACCTCATAATTTCGGCCACCCCCCTTCCCCTAGAGAGTTCTTGGCCGAGAATAGAGAGAAAGATCAAGAAAAATTATTTTCTTGATTTTTGATGCGTTTTTTTGAGTGATTCTCGTCTCCCGTTGTTCAATCAAAGAGCCCACTCTCTTGATCTCCCAAAAATGCCAGAGAATTATTGCTGAATCAACTTGTGGTGTTTGGGTGAGTTTATATTGTCACAGGGTCTGCCATAACACAAGGAGAACGAGCGAGACGCGACGAGACGCAAACCGGCCAGCCAGACAGGCCAACCGGACAGCACTCGCCGGACCCCAGGAGTGCCTGAGCCACCACAGGCGACTCGCGAGGTTTCTGCTCAAGCCCTTTTACAGGTACCTAACCTTAGGTCTCTTCCACGTTCCTGCAAAGTTTCGCGGTCAAATTCCCCCGGATGAAGCCAGAGCCTCACAGACAAGTTTCTGGCCAGACAGCCATCCGGCCAGCCTATATCCAGCCAGCCTGGCTCCTGGTGTGCCTAGGCCACCACGAGTGACTCGCTTGCATCCAAGTCGTTCCATTTTACAAGGACCTTAATTTAGGTCTCATCCACGTTCCTACAAATTTCCGTGGCCAAATTCCACCGAAGGAAGTCACAGCATCGCAGGCACAATTCTGGTCGGCCGGACAGCTTCCAATCCAGCGACCCTCGACTTCCAGTCCGGAAAACTCTTGATGTGGCATTCCGGCGATAGCTAGCAACGCATGTAAGTCCCTCTAACGAATTGGATCTGCGACGCAAATTATAAATTTGTTTATAGGTTGGTAGTGTGATCAATTTGTTGACAACATGTTTAGAATAAAATATTTATTGACATGTTAGTAATTTTTAATGTCTAGGTTGTTTAATATGTTAAAATGTGTTTTAATATATTTAGATCTTATTATATAATTCCGCCATATAATGGTATTTTATATAATACTATTAGTTAGACGTTATCTAATTTCCAACACATATGTCATGAGAGAACCAATTAACTTATTTAGCTTCATGGTAGATAGATATTGAACTTCTTCAATAGTAGTAACCTTCATTTGAAATCTTGACGGAAGAGATTTGAGAATTTTACGAACAAGCTTTTCATCTGGCATAGGAACACCAAGAGCAAAAGATTCGTTAGATATATCGCGAATTCGAACATTAAATTCAGCAATAGTCTCATCCTCATTCATAAAAAGAGCTTCAAACTGAGTAGTAAGCATCTGAAGCTTAGAGCTGTGAACTTTAGCAGTGCCTTCATAAGCCACCTCAAGAATTTCCCAGGCTTCCTTGGCACTGATGCATGTATTAATAATTCTGAAGATGTTCTTGTCAACAGCATTATAAATAGCATTAAGAGCTCTGGAGTTTCCAATAACTTCTTCATCTTCAGCAGCAGTCCAGTCCATTTTGGGTTTCAAACTGCTGACACCAGTTTCTTCATTAAGAATAACAGGAGGTTTCCATCCATTAAGAATAGCCTTCCAAGTCCTGTTGTCCAATGCTTTCAAAAAGTCACACATCCGAACTTTCCAATATCCATAATTTGACCCATTCAGATTTGGAGGTCGATTGACAGAACCACCTTCCCTGAAATTGTCCATCTAAACATAATTGAAAACCAACAGGAAACCACCTTGCGTAAAAGGTGCCTGCTTTGATACCAATTGAAATTCTGGTAACCGCTCAACCAACCGTCACACACAATAATTGTGACAATGTGTGTAACAATTGACGAGCAAGATATAGATGAAATAACTGAACGATATAAAGAAAATAACACGCACAATTGGTAACCCAGTTCGGATCAACGCCTCCTACATCTGGGGGGTGTGATAACCCGGTGGAAATGATTTCACTATATAATAGTTCTCAGTACAAATGGACTTATATGAATAATATAAATATCAAAGCCAAATTACTAACTCTGAAGTGAAAACCTAATTCAGTCCTCCCCCCGAATTAGTGACCTAATCACAGATCCACAAAGACACACATTCACGTGTTCTTTTATCACAAATACTCACAGGCGCGGCAAGATCTTCCACGCAATTATCACATAACCAAAAGCACGAATTTGTCACAGTGGGTGAACAAATTCTAACACTGCTGTTCTTCAAGTTTGTAATTTTCCAGGTTGCCAACTTTCACGTTTAGAAACCCTACAAGCTCAAAAGAAAGCATCAAGAAGGCTAAGGGTATCGTAGTTAATTCGCTAGCATATAAAAAGAAGGACCATTAAACAATGACATCAATCGAAAATATACGCAGATCCAATTTTGAGTCCTAAATATCGGATACTGTTAATGCAAAAGATCTTATGATAATCTTGCAGCGAATCTTGACGGAGTATGAAAAAGACTTGCCTAACAAAAATACGCCCACACACGTAACAACATTCATGAATAACGATGTTTTTTAACAAAAGAAATTGTCCTCCCATTTGTTCGTTTAGTTCGTTTGTAGAAAGCAATATTTGAAATATATAATTCTAATAATTTTTTTAATTAATTGATTGAATTTCCTTCGTATTTAGTTTTGATATTCTTTTTTCTCCTTCCTTTTAAGCATCACGATGCGCTTTATAACTTTCACAATCCATTTCATAAACGTCTCAAACTATCACTGTGCTATTATATATAGAGAGAGATATATCTCTTACTGATTTCTTCGGTCAGTCTTTATGATATTTTAAAGTTAATGGATATAAGTGTATAAGGAAGCTAGCTCTCAAGTTAGTCTATGTATTAAAAAATATCCTGTACACGCACACGCACACGCACACGCACACCATGCCTTTGCATGACGTGAAAATTAGAGTGTGTGTTTATTTATATATAAACGACGTACAAAAGAAAAAAGAGGAATAAGCCGAACATCGAACTTAACTTGCGCGGAAATTATGAAGCAGCTCTTTATATGTATGTGATTGTGTGTTTACGTGGCCAAACCAGACAATTCATTGGAAAACTCGTCCAACTACGAAAATGTTCAACAAACAGCAAAATTGCCTCATGCCCTAACATGACTCAATTAATATTCACTAGAGTTAGGCAAGCGATATTAATTTCTGGGCGACTTAATATTTCTTTAGTCGATAGATCGCCTGACTCCAATTTTACAGCTCTTTCGCCTCCCTTTTCAGCCGCTAAAAGATCTTTCATGATAAATTGTTATTAAAATTAACCGTTTTCCTTTTTAAACTTATTATTTTTGTCGTATTTCCTCGTCATGCATGTTTGTAAATTGAGTTCTATTTCTAGATTCTATGGACGGAGATCTATCTCTAGCAGATCAACATCTTTTCATCAACCATATATAAATTTTGTTATACCGGAACCCGTGTCCGGTATTGTTGTTATTTCAATACAGTCCCAGTAATATTCATTATTTTTTCTTTTTTATACACTCAGCAGGATTTTTTCTTTTTTTTGAGGAATACACTCAGCAGGATAAACTCGCCAATGTAATAATGGAAAACATTAGTCAACATAATCACCAGAGTTTAATTTGATAAAATATATCATCCAATCTAACTCAAGTCAAATATTCAAGGATTATTTAGATATAATAAGATTATAAACCGCGCATTTTCAATATGAGATCATTTGATTAAATTTTGTGTAAATTTGTGTTAATGTCTCGAGTCAAGTTAAATTTATATTAATAATCAAAATTTAATAAATAATTTAGTAAAATAAATATAGTCAATTAATTTGAGAAATAAACATTTGAAAAAGTTTCACGAACTGTCTTTCTAGAATATGCAAAGTCTAAGTAGGAGAGAAAGCCCCAGTCTAATCTAATCGTTTTGGACGCCACGTCACCAAGGAAGTAGTCAAAATTAGAGCATTTTTTCGGGTTTATAGATATGTAAACGTTAAAACACAGACCTCTATGCATATACGAATAAATTAAATGTTAGGCGGTACGTACACATAAATGGTCCAAATACGTAAAAGTGTTCTGAATTAAACCAGCTTGTTTTCATTTCGGATTAAGTAACTTTTGTATTTTAGTCTCGAAGCTTTATCATTTGGTGACACCAATAATTAATAGAAAGATCTCCAAGCAGATAGGTTGTTAGATATAGTAACCTTTTTACATAACCGACTAGGTATATGCATAATTCTATAAATACGCATGATCATAAGAGCGGTTAATTCAATCTATTTCAACTCCAATTTTCTTTCTAAATGGCTGATCATGAGATTGACTCAGGTTCGTCGCTCTCTGTAGGAAAGAGTGCACAAGAGAGGGGACTCGGTTACGTGCCTGAGCGATACATGGTTCCTACTTCACTCCGTCCAAGCTCTTCGCGAGAGATGGCTCATGATTTGCCTGTCGTTGACTTGGCTGGGCTTACTCGGGGCTCGGATGAACGATCCCTCGTTGTCGAGGCAATTCGTAATGCGTGTCGCGATTTTGGCTTCTTCCATGTAAGCGATGATGTCATTCGTAATCAATTCTATAAATATATTTGTTTTTATTTTAGTACTTGTTACTAAAGACGTACATACGTATGTCTAAATATTAATTATATGTATATGTGTATAGACATATATATATATATATATATATATATATATATATATCCTCAAAATTCTTAAATTGACTTTCCCGTTAGGTCAAGCAGTTATATTTGTCCAAACGGTTATATTTTTCATTCTTTTTTTCAAGAAAAATATCATGTTTATTCTCAAAAACAAATATAAGGTAAACTATTTAATGCCCTTGAGGTAGGTCCATTTTTATGTTTTATTATGTTTATTTGGTAATATTAAATTATGCTATAGTAAATCAAATGCAATTTATTTAATTAATGCCCTTATTTTCTTGTTAGACATGCATTATATATCCATTTTGATTTTATTTGTTTTCATATGCAGATCATCAACCACGGAATCTCCCAAACCATATTAGATGATGCCATATCTTCGGGGTTTGATTTCTTCGAACTATCGACATCGGAGAAGATGAAGCACGCTTCGAACGACGTGTACAAGCCGGTGAGATATGGAACAAGCTTCAAAGACGGTGTTGATAAGATTCAGTTTTGGAGGGTTTTCCTCAAACACTACGCACATCCTTTGGAAGAATGGCTTCACTTTTGGCCTACTAATCCACCTACCTACAGGCAAGTTATAATATTCTTTATTTGGCATACCATATGTCATGCTAAAATATATCGTCATTTGTGTCATAAATGTTTTCAATAAAATTTGTCACTGTTAATAAAAAAAAAGGGTCACGACGGATGACCATGTATATTTGGTTATATCTAAAGTTTGGTTAATAAGTTGAAAATAGCCGATCAAATTCGTTTACAAAATTTAAGAGATAAATATATCTCAAAATAACTTATCGTCCGTAATAAATTAATTTTAAAAAATAATAAATAAGGCAATTAATGTCCCCCCATTATCAATTTATTATAAAAAGAAATCGAAAAACGAATAAAAAAACGCCACAACTCGACCGAAGAAAACGTAAACCCGAAAAAGAAAGTTTAAGTCAACAGCTCGACAGTGTAAAAATAGCGTTTATAAATCGTAAACCTAAAAAAAAAAAAAAAAAAAAAAAAAAAAAACCACAGTTCGACAGTGTAAAAATAGCGTTAATAAATAGTAAACCGGAAAAAAAAAAGTCACAATTCGACAGTATAAAAATAGTGTTAATAAATCGTAAACCCGAAAAAAGCCACAGCTCGACAGTGTAAATATAACAGAAATAAAACGTAAACATAAATGCGTATCAGATTCTTGCAACGAAAAATCATCTTCATCAAACAACCCCATTGCTCTCGAATTCTTTGTTTTTTTATCAAAACTGGAAATATGATGGTTAATATTCATTTTTGCCCGGTCAAAATTGAGAGAGTAAACAATTTTAGGTAATTAATATAAAAAAGAGACAATGTTTCCTTTAAAAGAGGATCCTCACCAATTTTGCTATTTTAACTTGATTGGATAATTAATACAATATATCGGGATAAAAATCTGGTCAACCCACGAATTATACTGATTTGAAATTTGAATTTCGAATTCGAAATCAATTTTTGAAAACAATATTTCGAAAATAAATTGAGCAAAAAAGGATAATCTGGTCTGTTCATGTGATGTAAACGAAATTGAGTGGTTATTTTCAACCCATTAACCAAACTTTGAGTATATCCAAATCATAAACATATTATTAGAGCATAGGAACAAATTTTTCTAAAAAAAATGTGTCAGGTAAGTCATCGTAACGCCGTTTTTTTATGTAATTAATAGGAGTCGGTAGTTTCCGTCATGCAATAAATTCCGAGTGCATGTGTGTAGATGCACATGTTGTTTTTGCTAGAAACGGGAACACGTAATCTAATTTATCAAAATATGTTTCCAGATGAGACAATGAAGATAATGTAATTATACATGAAAAATATCAACCCTATTTTTGTAAATGCGCTACTTTTACTCTTATTTTTCAAAAATATCATACATATTTATTCTTTTAAAAATTAAATAATGAATAAATATTCATATAATAAGGATAATTGGACGATTCAATTTTTTTATATACACGAAAAAATGTTATTTACAATATATCATATTTTTAATGGAGATAAATATAACAAATATAACTAAATGAACATGTTTGATATTTCTGAAAAATATATAACATATTTTAATTGAATCGAAGGAATTATGTTGATATTTTCCCTTAACTTGACATGACTGGTTATTTGAACATTTGAACTCATATGTCTGATGTTCTAAAATCAAAATAAAAATTCTCTTCGTAAGCTATACTGAAATTGTGGTTACTATATAAAATTAGAAAAATAAATATTTAATTGTAGGATGTTTACAAAATCTAAAAGAAGAACACAAACATTTAAAAAAAATGAGCATAGATATTTACAATTCCCCTGTTTGTTTTTCAAACGTATTCAATCGAAAAAGACGAATGAGAATATTTGGAGTCCTACAATTAAAAAGAAAGAACTAATCAGATTCATAAGATTTTGAAATAGATAGCTTAAACTAATCAACATGATATAGTATCGTTAATGATGCACTTAGAACTTGGTAGTAAATAAAAATAATTCGTAACCAATAAGTTACATTATTTTGCATTTTTCATACTTGCTTAGCTAAACTAATTGATTTCATAAAACTAATTTGCTAAACTATAAATACGAGACTCACATTTATTAATTATTGACATGTGCTAAAAAATATTTATTTGTGTCACATATATATATTAAAAAATTGTTGATAAGAAGAGAAAATTAATTTTTTTTTATTATTGACACGTGAATAAACTTAATCTAAAGAGAATTTTGAGGTTATGTCACTAAAGATAAATTTAGTTTAAATATGTTATAAGTTAAAATATGATGTGATAATTTAATTTAATGTCATTATAGCTTAATGCTACGTTAACAATGATAGGGTACAACTCTTAACATGATGTAAAGTCCATCAAAGCTTAAACATGTATCGTAATAAATTCTTTACGGTACGGTCTGAAACAAGTGAGCGAGTTATTGCTCATTCATTCTTTGCCCGCTAAACAAAACTCACGTTTTAAAAAAAATACCAAAATAACTTTTAGTATTGTAAATTTGCACCAAACCATGCATAATTACAAGAATTAAATATTTGCCTAACTTGCCTGATACAAGTGACCATGAATATATCCAACAAAGAATATGACTTTTTGTCATTTTGTTTGGCAGAGAGAAAATGGGAATATACTGTAAAGAAGTTCAGAAGGTGGCGGTGAAACTAATGGAAGCGGTATTAGAGAGCCTGGGACTCGGACCCAACCATCTGAAATCGGAGCTCCGACGTGGAACTCAAGTAGTTACAGTGAACTGTTACCCTCCGTGCCCTGACCCCACCGTGGCTCTGGGCCTCCCACCACACACCGACTACGCCTGCCTCACCATTCTCCTCCAAAGCTCTCCCGGCCTCGGAATCTCCCTCCCTGGAGGCTCCTGGCGCTACGTCCCAAGCCTACGTGGCACCTTGCAGGCAAACACCATCAACTCTCACACACACACATATATATATATATAGGATGGAACTAGAATCTAAATTTAGGTCTAAAATAAAATAAAATCAAAATTACATAGGAGCTAATTTGTAAGTTTTATTCTCAGATAAAAAAATGAGAAAAAATAAATAATTTTTGGGTAAAAATTATGTAAAAACAAATTAAGGGGCTAAGCCCTACTAAGCCATAACTGAATCCGTCCATGTACATGTATTTGTTTAGCTTATTTACTGATCATCAATAATTCCATTATTTCTTACTATAGCTAGATAACATGCATGGACTATAGTATTACAAGAGAGCTAGCCATAAGTTTGTTTAATGTTGAATAGCTAGACTAAATACTTGATTGAATTTTTTACAAATGGTCTTCATAATTTTTTATTATTCAGTCAAGTAATCAAAAGTTTTATTTGTATATAGCTTTGCCCTGTGATTTCAGGTCCACGTTGGCGATCACCTCGAGGTCATTAGCGGCGGGGCATATCGCAGCCTGGTTCACCGTGCGACGCTGAGCTTTGACCAGAGGACGAGGGTTTCCATTGCAAGCCTCCATGGATTGGGCATGGACGTGAAGGTCAGGACCGCCGAGAAGCTTCGTGAAGCCGCGGAGGAGGAAACCGGTGGTCGTACTGTGAGGTATAAGGAGAGCAGCTTCAGGGACTTTCTCGACTTTCTTGCGGCCAATGACGTGGCAGCTGATGGCAAGAGTTATATTGATACTCTTCGGCTTTAAGATACTGATTACGGGTCGTGATTTGGTTACGATTAGTTAGTTAATTAATTATATCTTAATTTGACGTTTGAAGTACTACTACTTTTCTCCGTTTGGGTCTGGGTTTTACTTTGTAATGTTTAATGATAAGGTGACGTATGATATGAATCATTATATATATTAAGAAAGCTTTCTCCAATTTTTTGTTAGCTTTTTTCTATTATCATCAAATAAAGGGAGAAAAAAGTGCATCTTGACGAAAAAATCTACCATTCGCTCACGCCTATACGTATACTATGCAAACATATAGGTGTGACATAGAGGTCCCAATAGTAACTAATCTTATCTCATCTTCAATACGTGTCTCCATGCACGTGAAGGCCATTGCAAATACCATGCAAACCCAGTAACGAGAGAACCAAACACGTAGAGTTATACCACTATAAAATATATTAAGAATATATAATTAATACACTGAATAAAGTTATAATATAAAACAATCAATATATATATCTAAAACTTATTGACATCCGCGTTTTACGCTCCCACATCTCTCATTCTCCATTGCTATCTTAACACACCACAGGACCTTATTTCACAACCCCTTCAGATCTTGAGAAATAGTAACTTCTGATCTCGATCTATGTATATCACTAGATCCAAATTCTAGTTTATCCAGCAGCGAAAGACATGTACAGATCTTCAAGCTGGACCCGAGTTTCCGATGGATCGGACGGAGATTCGGTAATTCAGGTGCCGACTCATGACGAGAGCATAGACATTGGGAAGAAGGAGAGGCCTCGAGTGAAGGTGGATGACAACGCTATTCATCTCATACCTTTAATTCTCATTCTCTGTGCTCTTGTTCTTTGGCTTTTCTCAAACACCCCAGGTATATATTACTATGTATATACACACATATATATATATATATATATATATATATAAGCGATATGATTTATGCTTGATAAATCTGGTTTTGCACTATACACTTCGTTATAGATCCGTAATACTATATTGAGTAGCCTTATCAAAGGATTTCTCAAATTGATTCGAAACGTTTTCTAGCTTTGGTTAAATACTTATATATAAAATCAAGGCATACGTAAATAATGGACGTTTATTCAATTTTAATCATTGTAGCAATATAGCACTTTCAAACATATTAATTGTTATATAATCAAACGTTTTGAAAAAATTAATTAATAGTCATTAATTAAAATAAAAATCTGTATATATTAAATAAAAATGTAACTTATTAACACCGATTACTAGTCGCCATGTCACAATAAATGGCTACTTATTAAACAAACAAAAAAAAATGGCCAAATAACAATATCAATGTTTTATTTGTTTATTTAGAGCATTTTACTACTCTTGATACATTGTTATAATGTTTTCTTGTTTTATGAAACATAAAAGAATAAAAAATTGATTTTTTTTAGTCACAGTGTTTTCAAAATACCCAACGTTTTGTAAATATTTTCAAACTACTCTTATCCGGCAGCTTTGTAAACAATTCCAAATTCGGGTCAAAATAATCCAAATAATTATGTAAACAATTTAAGGTGTATATTTACACAAATTTTACAAAACTTTGGATGTTTTAAAATTAGTAAATATTTTTATGGGTATATAGCTAAAAGACCCTAAAAACTGTCGTTTTTCATCGTCTTCTAAAACGAGGATTTGAGAATAATATATTTAAAATTTATTTTTAGCATGAAAACCATTAGCTCTTATATTAAGAGAAGACATTGCGTTCTGATAATTTATTACAAAAAGAACTATAAGAAAAACAGGTACCAAACGAATTGGCATATATAGCAGCGATGTTATAGTGCAAAGAAAGTCAAGAAGAATAGATTTGAGATTCTGAAGATTGATCTGGGAGGCAATATTGGCTTTCCTAGAAAGACTCTCGTATTATCAGAACTTGCATGCTTCAAAATAAGGGCATACACTGAGAGATTTATACTAACGGTACGTAGATTGGTTGCAGTGAGACACACAAGCCTGACTAAGTAGATAATCCTTCGTGATCAAGATACGTGATGTTTTTGTGTTACCGGCCGAAAGAAAATGGCTATGATGGTAGCGAGAGAGTACAACTGATGACATGGGAGCTTCGAGTAAATTAGTTCATGTATTTAGTGAGAGACGCTACTTTTGAATCAAAGTAGAGATGTGCAGCTGTTTATGTAACTTTTTGGATGAACTAAATCAAATTATCATTATTGTAGTGAAATTAGTGATTAAATTATGATAGTATTTTTTAAAGTCTGGTAATGAATAATTAAATATTTTATGACACACGATAAATATAATTCGCACTAGTTGTGGTTGTCGGTGTCCTAGTAGGTCGATATGTGCAAAATCGACACAATCCCGAGTTAATGACTTGTGGACCATAGCTTGAAAATATAATGCTAAGACCTGAAATATAGATAATAAATTAGTAATAAGAATTAATTAGGGGATTAAATAAAAAGAGTAGAAGATATCATAACCTCATTTAACAATTAATTCTAATTGTTGCTATAAGAAGTATTGGTAATTTATTCGTACGGCAAAACTCATGTTGTCAAGGTGTTCTTCCCATATTAAAACGTACATTCTCTTTTAGGCGGTTAATTACCTGAAGTCGTCTGAAAACTTTATTAAATAGTAATTGTTACCTAATGAATCTGTGTTAGCTATCTCTGTCTCGGATCAAAAGAAGTCCTCTTGGTTTGTCTCATATAAAAGAGGGTATTTTCATTATGCATATTACATATTTATTTTGCTGAAAAGAAGAATAGCCCTGGTGTGTCCAAATTTTAAAGGTTTTTGTAGGTTGCTTGAAAAAAAAAACATGCGAGTATTTTGCTTTTGTTTCGGTTGTTGATTGTGGAATGATTGTAAAACACCACGAATGTCTTGAGTGAAACATGAGGGGAACCTACTCTTCGTAAAACCAAGTTAGAAACTAAATAGTAAAGGTTGAATTCGAAGTTTAGGAAGGACACTGTCCTTTATACTAAATGTATAATCATCGCTTTGTTTACTGATGCGGCGAAATTATAGAATAAGATCTAAAATACATTAAAACACATTTTTAATATTTAGCAATCTACGCATTAAAGATTCATATCATATCAATAAACTTTTTATTTAAGACACAAGCATCAACAAATAATTGAACACATTCAATCTAGCAATTCTATAAATAATTTTATAATCGCAGACCAATTCGTTTAGTAGTGACTTACACGTGAAGTTGTAAACAATTTCGTGTGTGGCTAGCCAAGCTCGATTCTCTTCAGTTTTTGGCTGATTACCTGCAGGTAAAAGTCACTCAAACACAACAAGTTGAGTCAATAATATTATTCTCAGAATTTTGTGGGAGATTAAGAGTTTGGGCTCTTTTAAATCAAACTCTCAAAGTTGAACCAAGAAATCAAGAAACTGATGGAATAGGTCTAGGGTTAAGAAAAATTATCATTAATCATATTAATGGCGGAATATAAAATTTATTTACAAGTAAACTATTTTACTAACCTAGGCAAAGTGTATATACATGTTATAATTAAAAACATTATTTAAACTACTTCAATACTAACTTTTCTTGTATCTTCAAACTTGAAACGTCTTGGGAAACATGGATCTTCCTCCTTGGCTCGATTCCTTCACGTCTAGTCTTGAACTTGAAAAACCTAAGGTTTTTATTACAGGAGTCTATAGAGGTTTAGAAGGATTTGTGTGTGGGGACAATTAAACAATATGAACCAAGAACAATTCTTGGATCATAAGCTAATTCTCTAGATCAATTGAAGATCTAGGTGCCAAAATAAAAAGGAGTATTTTCTAGAGAGAGAGAGAGAGAGGGGGGGGTCAGCCACAATGCAAGAGAGAGTAAGAAAAAAGCTTATTTTCACATCTTTATGTGAGGGTTATTTATAGGAGAATGAAAAATCTATAAAGGTTAATTATGCATTCATGAAAGAATAATACATTCCTGAGATTTGATTTTCTCTTCCCCTTTCTCTCCTAAAGTTGGCCGGCCATGCATTGTGCATTAGTGGAGAAATTTGTTTCCTCACATAGCACATTTGTTTCCTTCTAAAGAAATTTTTTTTCCTTCTAAAGAAAATTCATTTACATTTTCTTTTTGGGTAATTATCTTTATAATTAAAGGGAAATAAAACTCTCCTCTTTGATGTATGTTGGCCGAATTCTATAGCTAGGGAAGGGGCATCTAAATGCTTCCTTATTTCTTTTAAGACAATTCTTAAAATACCCATTGTAGAATTATTATTGCACAAATAATGAAATTAATTTCTTAATGCCTCAAACAACTTTTCGGCGTTAGAAAATAATTTATATTTTCATCATATGAAAATATTCAAAATCTTATTTTGACATTCACATCATTTTATGTCCATGTGGACAAAAATACCCTTTAGACATTTTACAAGAAAAAGTCTAGTTCAACATTTGAACTTATTTTGACTTAGCTTCTAGTTTAACAATCATACTCTAATGACCTTATGGATCCAAATGAACAAAGCTTGAGCTTCTATACTCGGACTCAAAAGTTCAAGAAAATTTTCCGAGTATTAGCTTTAATGTCAACTGACTCCACTAAAGAGTTGACACTCAGAATCTCTTGGTTCAAATGAATTTATTTTCTACTCAAATTCAACTTAATTATATTGAGCAGATCCATTGAATGTTATCTATGTTTACCCTTCATGAATATCATCAACTAGATGAGATTTATAAAATTATCATTTTACCCTTCTAGTTGTTATTTCCTCAACTCGTTTAGTACTTGTCAATAATTTATAAACAATGTATTGACGAGGAGCTAAAAAGTCACATTGTTTCATCCAAATAAAGTCGCTACTTAATTTTGGATACTGCGCAGTTCATTTATTCACAATCCACGTAATAAAATATGAAATGATATATATTGCATCTCAGCAATCTTGTACATGAAATGATATATATTGCATCTCAGCAATCTTGTACATGAATTCCATATCTATGAGAACTTCACAAAGGTTGTTCATGACATCTTCATAACTTAATATCTCACCAGTTGGCCTAGTTTAGATCGCCTAATGGACATAGAATTTGACTTTCTCAAATGAGAGTATTAATGCTATGAAAGGACATGTCTCATTTAAGGATTTAGGTAAGCATGATGCAATTCATGTTGGCAGAGATGCCCACAAAAAGATTGTTTATTTACATATTGATGTAATATATAAATCTTTGTAAAGTCCTTATTGAAAGATTGTTTATTTACATATTGATGTAATATATAAATCTTTGTAATTTGCTGATTAAATTAATAAAAGCTGAAACGTTCATTCATTCATTTTTAGTTTGATTGAAGATTTATGATATTCAATAGTCTTATAGTCCTTAATCAAACCTAACAATGTATAAAGAGACAAATGTAGATGTGCGTGAACAAACTCTTCATGGTTTGACTAAAACGATATATTCGCAATCTAAAGATCAACGGACTATTGATCCCAGTATGATTGTTGGAAGAATCTAGGATGTCTGGTTACGAGGCATAGAGAGTTAGGAACTCTATAGTTCTTCCAGTGTATCTTTCGAAGATACTGAATTGACCAGTGCACCTTTAGAGACAATAGAAGAACAAACCATTTAACATCTTCTATCTCAAGGTCACTACGTATGAATTGCATCATGCTTACCTAAATCCTGAAATGAGACATGTCATTTCATAGCATTAATACTCTCATTTGAGAAAGTCAAATTCTAGGTCCAATGTGTGATCTATACAAGGCCTATTGGTGAGATATTAAGTTATGAAGATGTCATGAACCAACTTTGTGAAGTTCTCATAGATATGGAATTCATGTATAAGATTGCTGAGATGCAATGTATATCACCTCATGCTTTATTACTTGGATTGTGAATAAATGAACTGCGCAGTATGCAAAATTAAGTAGCGACTTTATTTGGATGAAACAATGTGACTTGTTAACTCCTCGTCAATACATTGTTTCTAACTTATTCACAAGTACTAAAAGAGTTGAGGAAATAACAACTAGAAGGGTAAAATGGTAATTTTATAAATCCTAACTAGTTAATGATATTCATGAAGGGTAAACATAGATAACATTCAATGGATCCGCTAAATATAATTAAGTTGAACTTGAGTAGAAAATAAATTCATTTGAACCGAGAGATTCTCAGTGTCGACTCTTTAGTGGAGTCAGTCGACATTAAGCTAATACTCGGAAAAGGTTTGTGAACTTTTGAGTCCGAGTATAGAAGCTCAAGCTTTGTTCATTTGGATCCATAAGGTCACTATTACAGGTCATTAGAGTAGGAGTGTTAAACTAGAAGCTAAGTCAAAATAAGTTCAAATGTTGAACTAGACTTTTTCTCGGAAAATGTCTAAAGGGTATTTTTGTCCACAAGGACATAAAATGATGTGAATGTCAAAATAAGATTTTGAATGTTTTCATTTGATGAAAATATAAATTATTTTCTAAAGCCAAAAAGTCGTTTGAGGCATTATGAAATTAATTTCGTTATTTGTGCAATTATAATTCTACAACGGGTATTTTAAGAATTGTCTTAAAAGAAATAAGGAAGCATCTAGATGCTCCCTCTCCCTATGTAGAATTCGGCCAACATAGCATCAAAGAGGAGAGTTTTATTTCCTTTTTCTTATAAGGATAATTAACCAAAAGAAAAAGGGAAATGAATTTCCTTAAGAAGGAAAAAAATGTGCTAAGTGAGGAAACAAATTTCCTCACTAATGCAACATCATGGCCGGCCAAACAATGAGGGAAAGGGGAAGGGAAAATCAAATATAGTGTCATGAATAAATTATTCATTCATGAATGAATAATTGACCTTTATAGATTTTTCCTTCTCCTATAAATAGAGCCTCACATAGAGATGTGAAGGTTAAGCATTTTTCTTCTTCTCTCCCTATTGTGGCCGATCCTCCCTCTCTCTCTCTCTACAAAATACTATTCTTATTTTGCACCTAGATTCAAATTCAATCTAGAGAATTAGCTTATGATCCAAGAATTGTTCTTGGTTCATATGGTTTAGTTGTGCCCACACACAAATCCTTCCAAAACCTCTATTGACTCATGTAATAGAAATCATAAGTTTCTCGAGTTCAAGATTAGGTGCGAAGGTGACGAGCGAGCCAAGGAAGAGGATCTACCTTTCTCAAGACACTTCAAGATCAAGCTACAAAGAAAGGTTCGTGTTCTAGTAAATTAAATAATGTTTTTAATGTATAACATGTATATGCTTTTTTCTAGGTTAGTAAAATTTTTACTTGAAAAAGAAACTTTTAAATTCCGCCATTAATTTGATTAATGTTAAATTTTTCTTTAATCCTAGACCTATTCCAACAAATGGTATCAGAGCTATGGTAAAAGCATAAACATTTACATGTTATTTAAAATCATTATAAGAAAATTGTTTTCTAAATTTGCTTGAATAATGGTTTTTCAAAAGACTAGATTTACAAAATTTTAATTTTTTGGTACAACCTCTATAATTAATTTTTTGTTGATTTTCCACTTGATATATATGCTATATAAGTAAATTAAAAACAGTTTTTAATTATTTTATGTTTAGCATATTCAAAATCAATTTTTTGACAAATTTGAAAATTTGTGTACATAGTTTAAACTAGTTTATTGCACTTCTAGTTTAAATTAGTTATTGAATGTTTTATATTATGTTGATTATTTTATATTGTGTTTAATTATTAATATGTTAATATAACACACAATTAAAATCAAAACATACAATTAAATTTTTTTCAATAAACCTCTTTCTCCTTACACCTAGATCCGACGTACTTTTAATTTTTTCAAATTCTGGACAAATTGTTATGGCTCAGTAAAACGGGCGTAACTCTTTTCTCCGACCTTAAAAATTATTGGTTCTTGAACAAAATTAAAGGTACGGATGTTAGCTATCCAATGCAATTGGTTTCAGCTCAATCGGATACCGGATGTGTTATTTATGACCTTTTAAGTCCGAGGTGTACGGCAGTCCGCGAATCCAGATTTTTTTTTAATCCGGATTTTGCGACTCCTAGCTTTCTCCCGTCTTCTTAATGCTATCGTGGATTTCCGACGTTCTCGCGCTCCACCACCATGAAGACGCCTTGAAGGAAGATGTCATGAAGATATATATATATATATATATATATATATATATATATATATATATATATATAGATATACATATTAGTTTTCGAGATTTTTTAATCTAAAAAACTTTCAAGTGCAAAAGTGACGATTTATTAATCGCACACACTTTCCTTAGGAAACATAAATTAATAGACAAAAAGATCCGAGTATGTTCCTTGTGCCTTAGTGCTTTAACACTGCTCTCCCCTCACAAATATCAATTTTAGGAATCTTTTTTCTAGTGATCCACTCTATCTCTCTTTGCTAATGAAAATATGTTTCCTATATGTACAAGAGTAGACGTGCCATTTTTCCAAAAATTAAGTGGGAGGATTGCACTCGTTTGCATTCCAGTGTCCCCTTATTTTTCCTTAAAAACTAAGTGGGAGGGTTGTACTTATTGTTTGCAACCCGCGATCCCCGACAATAATGTGAAGTGCATATGTCGCCGGACTAAGAGTCACCCTCGTGGCCCTCTCTTAAATGTGAGTACTCATAGACGTATTGCTCCTAACATTGCTTTTATAGCTACGTTCAAAAGTGAAACAATGAGACAAGGCCTCCCATCGGCGGATTGTTTTCAAAGTAGATCTTGTTGAACTAAGTTTTTGGTTACACACTTAGACTCAAACTCTAATAATCCTCCCTCGAGGCCCTGCGCAAAGTTTTGAGTGATCAAACATTTTTATAAGGTGGCTAGTCAAACACTGATGTATTGACATCATGACTATGCATTAATGATGTGTCATTTACTTATGAAAGACGACTCTTTGCGGCCTTCCCTCGAAGGAGTAAAGTGTCATTTTGTTCATAACAGCTTTGGATTTTTTCCTTGTCTAAATAAAATTAAACTTAAAATCCTAAACAAAAGAGTAATCGTAAATTGTTTCAACTTTTCAGCAATATCTCTAAACCCCCTCTCTACTATCCTTTCCTCGAATAAACTAGAAGGTGATAAATACATAGATTGGAAACGTAACCTAGACATTGTCCTTACCGTGGACAAGCACAAGTGGGTACTCACCACCCCATGTCCTCCTGAGACGAATGATGATTCAACCCAAGAGGACAAGGATGCCCTTGCGGCCTGGCTCAGATCCGATGAGATTGCGAGATGCTATATTTTAGCGTCGATAAACAATGTGTTGCAACAAAAACATCGTGATATTGGGTTAGCCTATGAAATGCTCTACAATCACCAGGAGATGTTTGGAGGGCAAGGGCGTCAGGCTAGGCAACAAGCGGTACGACAGTTTATGAACTGTCGTATGAAAGCAGGGACTTCCATTAGAGAACATATTATGCTGATCATAAGTTATCTTAACGAGATGGAAATTCTTGGATCTGAGATTGCTGGAGAAACCAAGATAGATATGATGTTGGAAACTCTCCCTGAATCTTTTGATACTTTCAAGCTGAATTACTCCATGAATAAGCTTGGGTACACTGTTACCGAGCTAATGAAGGAGCTTCACACCGCTAAGGGACTCTTAAAGAAAAGGAGGACTACTGGAGAAGCTCATGCTACTGAGCACAGAGTCTCCACCTCTGGACCTAAGAAGAGATCTCATAGAGCCGACGAGAAGAACCCTAGCAAGGTTCAGAAGAAGAAGATGTCTCGGACTGCAAAGGTGGAGAAGTCGAAGGACAACTGCCACCATTGCAATGAACCCGGACATTGGCGTAGGAACTGTCCTACCTACCTCAAGGCTAAAGGGAAATGTATTGTACTTATTACCGAAGCTTGTTTAGTAGCTGATAATGTATCATCATGGATTATTGACTCCGCTGCTACTAACCATATTTGTTGTTCCTTGAATGGGTTCAGGAAAAGAAAAAGGTTAGAGGATGGCGACTTCTGCTTCAAGTGGGGTGATGTGAGCTTGGTGTGTGCTAAGGCTGTGGGATCCGTGACACTGTCTTTCGAAGACATAACTTTAAATTTAAATAATGTATATTATGTTCCTTCCTTTGGGAAAAACTTAATATCCTTAGCTCAAATTGTTGAGCAGAATTATTATTTAAAGTTTATTGATAATGGAATACGTATTACTTTTTCCAATTCATTTGTCACTAATGCATGTTTAAAGAATGGTTTATAGTATCTTTATCCTACACAACCTTTGCTTTTAGACACTGAAATAGATAATGATCTAATTAGGGAACCTAAGAGGATCAAACTTAATGACTCCTCTGATCTAATAAAATCAACATATCGCTGGCACTTAAGACTTGGTCATATTAGTCTAGATAGGATTAAGAGACTTGTGAGGGATGGTCCACTCAAAGCCTCTACAATAGGCTCACTGCCGACTTGTGAATCCTGTTTAGAAGGAAAAATGACCAAACGACCTTTCTTTGATAAAGGTCGAAGAGCCACTGAGCTGGTAGAACTAATACATTCTGATGTATGTGGTCCGCTCAGAATTAAGGCACGGGGAGGATACGAATACTTCGTTAACTTTACCGATGATTACTCAAGATATGGATTTGTCTTTTTGCTCAAACACAAATCCGAAACCTTTAACGTATTTAAGGTCTTTCGGGCTTTAGTGGAAAAGCAGACTGGCAAACAGATCAAAACCCTTCGATCTGATCGAGGTTGTGAGTACTTGTCTGAAGAGTTCGATGACTTTCTTAAAGAAGAAGGTATCGCTTCTCAGCTTACAGCACCTGGCACACCTCAACAAAACGGAGTGTCAGAGAGAAGGAATCGAACTTTGATGGATATGGTTAGATCAATGATGAGTTACTCATCACTCCCTAATTCCTTTTGGGGATATGCCCTCGAAACTTCCGCATACATTCTGAACCAAGTTCCGTCTAAGACGGTTCCTGGTACTCCTTATGAACGATGGACTGGGCGTAAAGCTAGTTTAAGCCACATCAGAATTTGGGGTTGCCCTGCACATGTGCTAAGGCAAAAGACTAGCAAGTTGGCTAGTAGGTCAGAATTATGTATATTGGTTGGACATCCAAAGGAAACCAAATGTTTCACATTCTATATTCCCGAGGATGACAAAACGTTTGTCAGCACTAATGCTCAAGGAGGACTATATGAAAAATACGAAACCTAGAAGCAAAATTGTGCTTGAAGAAAAGTTGGGTGAGGAAGCTTCTACCTCATCTGTAAGAACTGTACTTACCCCAACTAAAATGCAACCTTTAAATTCAGAATCTCGTCAAGTGGTACTTCGACGTAGTGGGAGGTTTCTGAAAAACCCGACAGGTACATGTTTTATGGCGACACTCTTGTAGCCGTTGCTGACATGGATGACCCTATTTCCTACAGCCAAACGATGGCTGGTTCTGAATCAAACCTTTGGCTTGATGCCATGAAAGTTGAGATGCATTCGATGTATGTCAACAAAGTCTGGAAACCTACCTGAAGGGGTTAAACTTGTAGGGTGTAAGTGGATCTATAAGAAGAAAAGGGGTCCGGATGGGAACGTTGAGACGTTCAAAGCGCGACTAGTGGCTAAGGGTTATACCCAAAAGGAAGGTATCGATTATGAAGAAACCTTCTCGCCAGTCGCAATGCTTAAATTCATCCGTATACTTATATCCATTGTTGCCGCTCTCGATTACGAGATCTGGAAAATGGATGTAAAGACTGCTTTTCTGAATGGCAATCTTGATGAGCGTATTTTCATGGCTCAACCAGACGGTTTTGTGGAAAGTGATCAAGAGAACAAAGTTTGTGAATTGCTTAAATCCATTTATGGATTAAAGCAAACATCTAGATCATGGAATATTATATTCGATGATACTGTTAAAAGCTTCGGTTTTGAACAGTCGATAGATGAACCTTGTGTCTAAAAATTGATACACGAGGGCAAGGTTTTGTTTCTGGTATTACATGTCGATGATATACTACTCATTGGGAATGATGTAGGTAAATTATCTGAAGTTAAAATCTGGTTAACTAAGCAGTTTGATATGAAGGATTTCGGGGAAGCTGCATACATTCTGGGGATTCAAATCTTTCGAGATTGAAAGAACCGGACCTTGTCGCTCTCCCAAGCATCTTATATAGATAAGGTGATGGATCGCTTTGCCAGGCAGAACTCGAAGAAGGGTGAAAACCCCTTTAGACATGGAGTCTCACTCTCTAAGAACCAGTCTCCCAAGACTGCACAAGAGATTGAGGACATGAGAAAAATTCACTACGCTTCAGCCGTAGGAAGTTTCATGTATGCTATGTTGTGCACTAGACCGGATATATGTTTCGCATTTGGCGTACTTAGCCGGTTCCAATCAAATCCTGGACCCGAGCACTGGGTTGTTGTTAAGCATGTTCTTAAGTATCTTCGGAGAACTAGGAATTTGATGCTTACATATTCAGGTACTGACCTGACTATGACGGGGTATACTAATTCCGACTTTCAGGCGGATAAGGATTCCAGGAAATCCACTTCAGGATCTGTGTTCATCTTGAATGGTGGATCTGTTATTTGGAGGAGTATCAAGCAATCTTGCATTGGTGACTCCGCCATGGAAGCGGAATATGTGGCTGCTTGTGAAGCATCCAAAGAGGCTGTATGGCTTAAAACATTCCTTAAGTATTTGGAATTTGTTCCAAATGTCAACGAGCCCATGACACTTTATTGTGATAATAGTGGGGCTGTTGCTAACTCAAAGGAACCCAGAAGTCATAAGCGCTCTAAGCATATTGAGAGGAAATACCATTTGATTAGAGAGATCGTGCAACGGAGACGTGGAGGTGAATAAGATCTCAACGGTGGAAAACCTTGTAGATCCTTTCACCAAGACCCTATCCAACAAGGTCTTCGACCAACATCGACACAGATTATGCATGAAGGACTACTCTCATCTTCTTTGAGTCAAGTGAGAGTTTGTTTATTTACATATTGATGTAATATATAAATCTTTGTAAAGTCCTAATTGTAATTTGTTGATTAAATTAATAAAAGTTGAAACGTTCATTCATTCCTTTTTAGTTTGATTGAAGATTTATGATATTCAATAGTCTTATAGTCCTTAATCAAACCTAACAGTGTATGAAGAGACAAATGTAGATTTGCGTGAACAAACTCTTCATGGTTTGACTAAAACGATATATTTGCAATCTAAAGATCAACGGACTATTGATCCCAGTATGATTGTTGGAAGAATCTATGATGTCTGGTTACGAGGCATAGAGAGTTAGGATCTCTATAGTTCTTCTAGTGTATCTTTCGAAGATACTAAATTGACTAGTGCACCTATAGAGACAATAGAACAACAAACCATTTAACATCTTCCATCTCAAGGTCACTATGTATGAATCGCATCATGCTTACCTAAATCCTGAAATGAGACATGTCATTTCATAGCATTAATATTCTCATTTGAGAAAGTCAAATTCTAGGTCTATTGCGTGATCTAGAAAAGGCCTATTGGTGAGATATTAAGTTATGAAGATGCCATGAACCAACTTTGTGAAGTTCTCATAGATATGGAATTCATGTACAAGATTGCTGAGATACAATGTATATCACCTCGTGCTTTATTACTTGGATTGTGAATAAATGAACTGCGCAGTGTCCAAATTTAAGTAGCGACTTTATTTGGATGAAACAATGTGACTTGTTAGCTCCTCCTCAATACATTGTTTCTAACTTATTCACAAGTACTAAATGAGTTGAGAAAATAACAACTAGAAGGGTAATATGGTAATTTTATAAATCTCAACTAGTTAATGATATTCATGAAGGGTAAACATAGATAACATTCAATGGATCCGCTCAATATAATTAAGTTGAATTTGAGTAGAAAATAAATTCATTTGAACCGAGAGATTCTCAGTGTCAACTCTTTAGTGGAGTCAGTTGACATTAAGCTAATACTTGGAAACGGTTTGTGAACTTTTGAGTCCGAGTATAGCAGCTCAATCTTTGTTCATTTGGATCCATAAGGTCACTATTACAGGTCATTAAAGTATGATTGTTAAACTAAAAACTAAGTCAAAATAAATTCAAATGTTGAACTAGACTTTTTCTCGGAAAATGTCTAAAGAGTATTTTTGTCCACATAGACATAAAATGATGTGAATGTCAAAATAAGATTTTGAATATTTTCATATGATGAAAATATATTATTTTCTAAAGCCGAAAAGTCGTTTAAGGCATTATGAAATTAATTTCGTTATTTGTGCAATTATCATTCTACAATGGGTATTTTAAAAATTGTCTTAAAAGAAATAAGGAAGCATCTAGAAGCTCCCCCCTAGGTAGAATTTCGGCCAAAGAGTGCATCAAGAGGAGAGTTTTATTTCCCTTTAATTATAAGGATAATTATCCAAAAGGAAAAGTGAAATGAATTTCCTTGAGAAGGAAATAAATAAGCTAAGTGAGGAAACAAATTTTCTCCTTGCTTGAGGTGTATGGCCAGCCATCCTAAGAGAGAAAGGGGAAGGGAAAATCAAATATTGTGTCATAAATACATTATTCTTTCATGAATGAATAATTGACCTTTATAGATTTTTCCTTCTCCTATAAATAGAGCCTCACATAGAGATGTGAAAGGTTAAGCTTTTGCCTTGTTCTCTCTTGCTCTTGGTCGACCCTCTCTCTTTCTCTCTCTCTCTCTAGAACATACTCCTTTTTATTTTGCACCTAGATCCATACTTGATCTAGAGAATTAGCTTATGATCCTAGAAATGTTCTTGGTTCATATTGTTTTAATTTTTTCCACACACAAATCCTTCTAAACCTCTATAGACTCTTGTAATAGAAACTTTAGGTTTCTCAAGTTCTCATTTAGGTTTGAAGGAATCAAGCTAGAAGAGAAGATTTACCTTTCCCAAGATGCTTTAAGATCAAGCTACAAGAAAGCTTAGTATTCAAGTAGATTAAATAATGTTTTTAATTTATAACATGTATATGCACTTTGTTTAGGTTAGTAAAAATTGTTTTACTAGTAAAAGAAATTTTTATATTCCGCCATTAATGTGTTAATGATAAATTTTTCTTAACCCTAGACCTATTCCAATAGTAGAGAGGTTCTCATTAAGTCCGTCCTTCAGTCGATCCCCAGCTACGTGGCTTCTTGCCACAGTATCCCCATGCGTTTGATTAGAGACATTCATTCGGCGATTGCTAGTTTCTGGTGGGGCGGTGGTACATCGACTAGGAAGATCCACTGGTGCAAGTAGGAGGTTCTCACGAGACACAAGTCTGAGGGAGGGTTGGGCTTCAGAGACCTGGAGAAGTCCAACCAGGCCCTACTGGCTAAGAGTGTCTGGAGACTCCTCAGACATCCTGAGAGCCTTGTTGGACGGGTCTATAGACAGAGTTACTTCCCCGGTGGGGACATTATGACGGCCCGTCTTGGTTCGTCCAGATTTTCCATTTGGCGTAGTCTTATTTGGGGTCGTGCGATTATTCAGGTTGGTTCGAGATAACGGATCAGAGATGGAGAGTCTGTGTTGGTCATGGGTGACAGTGGGGTCCCTAGAGACAGACCGGCCACTTGGATTGATCCCCCTTGGATTCCTCCAGACATGCGTGTTGCTGAGTTTATGAGACCCGATGGTAGTTGGGACGTCGATCTTATTTTTGCGATGTTTGGGGATGAGGACACTACTGCAATCCTGTCCATTCCGAGTGGCGGCGAGGGTATCCGCGATGTGCGTCGTTGGCACTTTTCTGAGGACGGAGAGTACTCCGTCAAGAGCGGATACCGCGTTGCAATGGAGAGAGCCAGTACTCCAACCGCCAGCTCCTCTGACCCGACTGTTATAGAGAGCTGGTGGTCGAAGTTCTGGCAGCTGAGAGTTCCTCCCAACGTGAAACTTTTTTGTTGGTGTGCCTTCCTTGGCCAGATCCCGGTCAGAGCAGTCCTTGCCAGGAAGAGGATCACCTCCGACGACAGTTGCCCTATTTGTCGGGTTCGAGAGAGACAGTTTTTCACGCGATGTGGGGTTGCAAGAAAGTTTTGAAGGAGGCTGGCTTCGGCCACATCCTTCCGCCCTTTAGAGACGTTGACGCTTTCGACGCTATCCTCAGAGCGTCTGATGTCCATGAGGTTCGTTCCCATGAGCTTTTTTGTTACTATTATTTGGGAACTCTGGAACCACAAGAACAACGTCCTCGCTGGGAGATCAGCTTGGAGCCAGCCTGAGCTAGTCCAGTGGACTGTGAGCTTCCTCGAGGAGTACAGAGCGGCTATGATTGGAGATACTCAGACGAGCTCGAGGGAGACTACAACCCCCAGATGGACCCCCCCAAGGGATGGGACCCTCTCGATTAATGTTGACGCGGATCTAGCTCGCGATCGTGGAGGCTTCGGCGTCGGTTGTATTGTTCGTGACCACACCGGCGAGGTGATCGCCTCGCGTACGCTTTTTCTGGCTAGAGGGTTCGCTCATCAGCTTGCGGATGCGTATGCTGTCCTCTGTGGCATAGAGTTAGTTCGTAGTGTCGGCGGCAGGAGAGTGGAGATCCAGTCTTACTGCTTGGAGGTAGTGAGAATGATTGACGAGGGCGCGATGCCTGCGACAGAGATTGGGACGATCTTGCACCACATCTCCAGGGAAGTTAGGGTGCTTGAGGATTTTAGTATTAAACATATTTATCGTCTTTGTAATGTTGCGGCGCATAATCTTGCGCGCTTTGACCATCACTCATCTTCGACTTGGCTGAGTTTAGTCTCGCCTTGTTCGGAAGAAGCCATTAGAGCCGATGATCGTGAGTTAAGTTCCCGCACGACCTCTTAGGGCCCTTGTCATTCGAGTTTTGTGTTTCTATTTCATTTCTGTTGGTTTCGTTTACTCTTATTTTTGTAACCACGATTTTCCTCCGTCATACGTGAGAGTTTTTATGATATCTGGTGCCACAAAAATACAAAGGACATATTTATTCGCACAGAAGATGTATATGGGTCTAAATTTCATGGCCGACAATACCTTCTTCAAAAACAAAAGTACAATACTCCAACGTGGCCCGTATTCACACATAAATGCCAAATAATTATTTCATAAAAAAAGAAAAGAACACGAAAACAAAAATGTTAATTTTTATTTATTTATTTGAAAATATAGGTGTCCGACCTTTTGGGTGTTGATCATTAGAATAATAATTCACTTTCTGATTTGGTGTCTTTTCAGTTTTTGAGCTGTTCCTTCCACATAACAACTTCTATTTTCATTTTCATTTCTCTCTCTCTCTCCAATTGTCCTGATAATTTCACCGGTCCGATTTCTGGTCCACTTCTTCTCAGATCGACTTTTTCCTTCTAATCATGAATCCCGAATAGTAAGTTTCGAACCGTTGCTCTTCTCTCGATTCGATTGCTTCCGTTTATTTCCTTCTAGGCAATTGTTATTTATTTTTTTGAATTCGATAGATTCAATTTCTTGTCGGTTCTGCAGATCCGAGATCCTTCGTTATTTTATTTCGTTTTTTTTTAACTTCCGTTCTATGAGGTTTTTTAAGACATGGTTATGAATGTTGAGGGCTGAATTCTAGGGTTTGATCTAATCATATATTAATGGTGAATCCGAGCAATCAAAATTTATGAGAAATCTTTGCGAGTTCTTGTTGATTTATTTAATGTTTTTGTAACTCATTAATTTATATTCTGTATCATGCAGTGATTACTTGTTCAAGCTTTTACTGATTGGAGATTCTGGAGTCGGTAAATCGTGCCTTCTTCTGCGATTCGCTGTAAGTTTTTTTCGCTTTCCAAACATAAATATACAAATTTCAAATGAGGTGTTGAATTATGGATGTTATGACTATATGTTCTAATCTATTTACACTAATGGATTGGTTGTTATATACCGGAAAAATGGCCTTATATCTTAGTAGATTTTGATTTCATAGAACTTGTAAGTTCTTTAATGTGATAAATTTAGTGTCCTGGTTAAAATTTAAAATTCTGTTAGCTAACTATTGTCTTGCATCTGCAAACTCACAGGACGATTCGTATCTGGACAGTTATATCAGCACAATCGGAGTTGATTTTGTAAGCCGTGTTTCTATTTGACTTTGTAAGTTTTCTTCTTCATTTGAGTTTTGAATTGATTTCCTTTTCAATGCAGAAAATAAGAACTGTTGAGCAGGAAGGGAAGACTATAAAACTTCAAATCGTAAGTTTCTCTACAAATTTCCTTGTGAAATTATCTGCTAGTAGTTCTGGGCCTTTAGGCCAATGAGGGTATTTATCTGGAGTTCTTTGATTAGTGGACTAGATCAGAGTAATGGATATTTTTTTTTTATCTGTTTTCATTGTTTAGTGGATGCTTTCTGTGATAATGTTCTGTTTATTTCTCAATAAAAATGTTCTATCTTTGCTCTAGCATTTCATGATCCATGTTTTTCTTGTTCCCTTTGCATTTTCATGTGTATTATATTTTCTTCAGTGGGACACAGCCGGGCAAGAGCGTTTTCGGACAATTACTAGTAGCTACTATCGAGGAGCACATGGGATCATTGTAACCTTCTTGCTTTACTCATTTTTTTTAATATTTGCACCGACAATTAACCTTTTCTTTTGCGGTAAATCTGGCAGATAGTTTATGACGTGACAGACCAAGAAAGCTTCAACAATGTCAAACAGTGGCTGAATGAAATCGACCGTTATGCAAGTGAGAATGTGAACAAGCTTTTGGTCGGCAACAAGTCTGATCTCACTGCTAACAAAGTTGTGTCCTACGAGACGGGCAAGGTAAACTTCTGCAACTCATATTAGTCATTATGTTTCATAATATCATTAGTGAATTTACTTAATCGGTTGAAATGTTCTCTCTTGTGGACAGGCATTCGCGGATGAAATTGGCATTCCATTTATGGAGACCAGTGCCAAAAATGCCAGTAACGTCGAACAGGCTTTCATGGCCATGGCAGCCGAGATAAAAAACAGGTAGTTTTTCTAGAACACCATTTTTTTCTAAGTAGAAAGGAAAAAAGAAGTCGCAGTTAGTATTATGAAGTCCATCTAAAAAAAAGTAGCAGTGGCAATTAGAGGATAATTCATGAGTCCCTACCCAAGAGTGTTCAGACCCCAATTGTTTTCAAGTCCTCTATATGCTGTGATGGGGGACTTAAGGACTAGACCTAGCCTATAAAAACGAAAAAAAATACTGGGATCCTTTTATGATTCTGATGTTGAATCTTCAACATGCCTTCTCAATATGATGGCTCTTCTGATTCACGGATCTTGCCATTATATATGAATCGCTACTTGTTAGACCGTTATGGGGCTATGATAACATGTTAAATATTATGGTGAATCCTAATCTGATCGAGTGGTAAATCGGCATCATATCCCTAACGAAACATGTTAAACAATGAACAGAGTAACTTGTAACTTTAAACTTTATCAAGTCCCATCATAATTTGGTGTGGATTCTCAAAAATAACAAGTGACATATTGACAATTTCTTTTCGTTTTCAGGATGGCAAGTCAACCAACAAACAATGCGAAGCCACCGACAGTTCAGATTCGAGGACAGCCCGTGAACCAGAACTCTGGGTGTTGCTCTTCTTAGTTTGGTTCCGTTTAAGTACTGTCTTGTACGTGTTCTTCATCATGGGATGTGTCTTAACCTATATGTGTCTGTCACTTAAAATTGGATTTACCTAAAACGCCATTCTTTGTAGCCTTAACTGGTCTGTACAAATGATGTTCTCATTTGCTACTTGTATTCTATCGTCTCTTCTGTTTCACTTTTATCTGATTTTGAATTAGTCCATGTTTTACGCGTCAACAAATGCATTTTGAAGTTATTTCCATGCGCTTCTGAATATTAACATTTTGATATTTTTTTCTATTATTATTATTATTAATCGGATCCAAAAAGAAAAAAAGTATTTTCTATCAAAAGATAAGATATCTCTAACATAAACTTTCAAATCAAGTGAAAATAATATTTTTCAAGGGAAAAGGAATAAAATCTTAAACGCATCAAATGTTATTATATACACGCGACATGTTATTAATTCTTTAAGGGCCCGATAATCTAAAAATCCTTTTTAATAGACAACTTGGGAGTAATAATTCGAAAACAATATCAAATACGGATCACCCTGGTTGGTCAACTGTTGTTGCTTTGAATTTAAAATTAGAACTTTTTTTCAAGCTGGTCTTCAAGATCTTCCACAACTTGTAACACCTGTTAAGATTCTATGATGACAAGAGAATTTGGTCAATAATCAAGATCATTAAAATAACCTGAATCTTTAGACCAACATACAGATCAAGAAATAACATCTCAACATCTGTAGAAAATACACGAGAACACATCATTTTCCCCCGTTAAATAGTTCCTCTTCGCCTAAACCTTTAAAAAAATCCCGTCGTCAAAATTGTTAAGCCAAAGACCAACCATCACTAGACAGCAACGATGAACATAGAGTTGTCGGTGACGTTGATCGCCCCGGAAGATGAAAGAGTTGGCTTGGAGTTTGGTCTGGGCTGAGGTGGCGCCATAGTGAGCTCAAGCCCGTCATTCTCCGCTTTTTCAGTCCGAGCCTGGCCCGGCGTAGGGATTCCCGACGGGTGGTGATGATGGGCCAAAATAGACCCGAACTCGATATAATTATTTTTGTTATATCTCGGAGAGTTCGTCACATTGTTATTACACAAGTAGCTCGGTGCGCTATAGTTTGAGTTCACTGGCCACGCTTCTTGACTTGCTGGAGCTCTCATCTACATATTTTCCAACACCAAAAATATATCAATGGCTTCAAAAGTTGAGATATATCAAGTTGATGATATAAAAAAAACATAAAAAGGTATCTCTTTTACCGAGTAAAGTTGGGGCTGGTAGTTTGAAGAGGGACACATGGACAACGGAAATTTGTCCAAGCAAAGATGTGGGAATCGCTGTATCAGCTGAGAATACACACATAAAAACTTCCATTATTTTTCTAGAAAAAAAAAAAGAAGAAGACGAAGACGCTAAAGAAGATGTATAGTTGACCTCCATCGAGCTATTTCCTTTGTTGAGTTGAGATCCACTAGACTACAAGAAAATCAACAAACTATAATTAGTCCTCTAGCCATTTTCGAAAATCCTGATCGAGTTAACGAGAAAAAGACTGTGAATTACCGATTGTGGGTGTTCAGGACCGGATCCTATCCGCGGAGAACGAGAATTCGATAAATCTTCCTGTGGAATAATAAGACATTCGAAAAGAAAAGAATGCTTCGAGGGTCTATATTTGCTGGTAAAAAAAAATGAAAGAGCTTGAGAGAGATGAAATTACGGGAGAGAATGTCATGTCGAAGAGGCTTGATCGGCGCTTTCTGCGTTCGCCGGCGTTTTGGCGTATGAAGTACTTCTGAGCATGGCTCGCCACTTGCGTTGGAGTTCTTGTAATAACATATTTCGTTGATATTCCTCTCCAATCACCTTTTCCTAGATGCTTCAAACCCATCAAAAATGTCCTATGTTCCTCCTCAGTCCATGGCGTTCCTGAAATAAATTTATAATCTTTTAGAATCTAGTACCGATATTTGTCCGCACCCACCTTCGATATGAAGAAAAAAGAAACACGTGATACAATTTTTTTCATCGAAAATGGTACTCAGATTACCAGTTTGCTTTCATGGAGTCATGGGCCTGCATTTCATGGCTTAAGATCATACTCTCGAAGATATGCTTAAGATTGAAAAGTTCTTCATTAAAGAATGAAAAAAAACTTGACGATCTTAAATCATTCAATGAGTAACGTTTTTTCCTGACCTTCTCAATGAAACTAATCTCGGTTTCATCGACATACTAGAAAGTAAATCAAGACCCCACATTATATATATATATATATATATATATATATATATATATATATATATATATATATATATACAAAACAACATATTCACAAAACAATTTTTTTTTTTACCAAAACAGGAATTCTAATTATGTTCTAGGGTTTAAGAAAGATGTAGATGATTCGAAGAAGAGCGAAACCGCGTACCCTTTTTCCTCTCATGCGCCGCCTTTCGCTTTTTGTTGTGAATGAGGCCGTCGGAGAGGTACCCAGATCGATCATCGTCGTCGGAAGAATCTTTTTCGTCTTCGTTCGGATTCTCATGGGCCACGAGATTTCCCATACTTCGGCTCTTCTTCATCGACTCCGACGATGAACCCTTTTCTTTGTTGATGCTGACCCCAAAAATCTTAACACAATGAGCCTTGAAGCCATTGTTGGTGGTCGTGAGAGAAGCTTTGTCGTTGCATGTTCTTGAGTTGTGTCCGACGTGTCCGCAAAACGAACACTTCCGAGGAAGAATATCTAACATGTCTCTCACCATGTTCTGATTCTGTTTTGAAGAAGAAGAAGAATGATAATAGTAAGATATTAAAAACGATGATGATAATGTAACAGCGTTGATTTGGTGCTAAATTATGAGCATCCAAACAAACTTTTATTTTTCTTTTCCGTTTGTCTCGGGGAAGAGTCTAAAATTTCCTTTGGGCTTTTATAAGGTTCTCTTTAATTTCCCTTTTCTTCTGAGATTGCTTTTACACACGTAATCATACAAATCCAATGGTGCAAGTTTTATTTTATTATTATTTTTAATTAGTTCACTGAATGATGAGATTGTTTATTAAGATTTTGTTGATTGATTCTTTGTTTTTGGATGTGCATTTATATTTCCATTCAAGATATAACAATTATTTACGACGTGCGTATTTACAATGATATCCCATAAAATTAATATAATCAATAACTTTTTTTGAAGAAAATTAATATAATCAATAATCATTAGTAAAAAATTAATTATCCAACAAATTTTTTCCAGGAAATTGTATATTTCGTATTCCCTTATCTGATTTACTCAGTAACTTTTCCTATTAGATATGCATATTTTTTTAAAAATATAAGATTGTATATTTCCTTTTTCTTTTTATATACGGAAACTATATATTGGTATTAGTTTCTCCTATTAATGCTGGTCAATCTCACTTTTAGAATCATTCCGATTTAAATTATATAATCAAAGACAGCTAATATTATCTTTTAGTTGAGTGGTGCACAGGTATTACATTAGCTGGAAATTAACCAAACATAACGTATATACGTAAGTAAGTTTGTGTTTGTGTTTGTGTTTGTGTGTGTGTGAACGTGTGTATAAATTTAATCTATAATACCAATTTTGACGATGCTATTTAGGATCCTAGGAGAGATAAAGAGGAAAAAAATGTAAAAATAATTAAAGAAAAAGCACTGTAAAATATTGAGAATTTAGAGTTGTCAATATAGTTATTTTTTAATTTATGCCTCTGTTTGATTAGCTTACGTCCTCTGCAAGTTATCTAATGTTGGTTTTTCTATGTCGTTTGGTGTGTGTGACAAGTCGTTTAAGTAGTTAATCGTATCTATCTGTATCTGCCCACGGTATTCTCTTTTCCTTTGTCTACCAGAGTTTTAATTGACGAACTCTAAGTTCTCCTCTCCATTCTTCTTAGTTTGGATTCAATCCAATTTCAAAACCTAGAATGCAATTCTTAACTTTTATACGAGGTGAGCAATATAATAAATAATGTAAGAAACGAAGTGTGTAACTAGCACAATTTAGTAGTAATTTCACGACACCTTTAAGTTGGAGATTATGAATTTAATACAAAACGCAACAATACAAGTATACACGTATCTGATGACAAGTAAATCTTTTCTGAGTTAAATATTTTAGAATATGTATATCAGATAAAAATGTGAGATTTTAGTATCAGCATATATTTTTGGGTATTTTAGCTATATATACATGTAAACGTTTACCAATTTCAATATATCTAATGTTTGAATAAGTTTATGTAAATACCCACTGTAAATTCTTTACAATTAAATTGAGTCCAAATTACCCTCTCTAATAATTTTAGAAATTATTTACTGGTTATTGAAATTGAATTCTGAAAGTGTCGTTTGATACTCGCTTGGCAAAACAATCGTTTCCACAATTGCTATATTTACCGGGAAACGATTTCCAAAATTATAAGGAAGAGTGATTTGGACTCACTTTGATTGTAAAATATTTACAGTGGGTATTTCCACAAAAATATCCAAACGTTGGGTATATTGAAATTAGTAAAGCTAAAAGTGAGTATATAGCTAATTTTTTGTATATTTTTTGCACCACGATAATATACAGTAAAATGTTTTTCTACATACTTAGTGACATATACACATTAATTTAACAAAAATTGAGTTTTTAGCCAACATAAATATAAGTAATTTAAAAAGTAAATATATTGTAAATAGTTAATGCGCTTACTATTAAAAATTTAAGTTAAATTCCGTACTCAACAGAAAACGAAATTGCAAAAACGGAAATATAAATTAACACAGAGAATTATATTGGTTCCCTCCAAGTGTAAGAGGTACGTCTAGTTACCGCTCATACATCTCGATCAAATCGTCTCAGTCGGAGTTATTGTTACAATTCTCAGTTCGCTCACTCTCACTTTCTGTTACAACAAGAAAAGATGACGACGACAAGACATATAAGCGAAAATAAATCTGAGGCAAATTAACCTGTGTAAAAAGTCCAAATAACTGCTCTGCGTAAGGTCTCAGTAGCAATCTCCTCTATAGATTAGAATTCACACTCAAGACTTACGTGACCGTCGTTTACAATAAATTATGAACCGGACTATCCTTCGTTTACACTCGTTTTGTGCACTTCGAATGTTGGACTTTATTGATTCAAATATTATTGTAAACAGATTTGTCTAACTATTTATTTAACATCGACTATTATCAAAATATTACATGTTTACATGGTTAATAACTATTTACATGTTTATATGTTTATAACAAATCATCGTTTTGTAGTTCTAAATCATATCAAGTATAACGGCATACACTATATTAATAGTTTGCTTGTTAAACAAGGAAGATAAAAATATCGTCCGGTATTCACATTGTTCTGGGTAGCAAATAAACCGTACAATATCACTAGATGAAATAAAAACCGATCCCTGAGAATCTCTTTCTTATCATGAGTATTATTGTCAAGTAATTATGCTAATTAAGAACATGACATATTAATCACTTGCACTTATTTAAAAAATAATTATAATTTTTTTTTTGGAAATCATAAGGGTAAATACGGAGAGAAAAAGTGAACTAATGTATAATTGTAATATATAAGTAAACAGTACAAAGATGAAATTAAAACCGATCCATGAGAATCTCTTTCTTATAGTTCGTGTTATAGTCAAGTAATTACATTAAATAAAGAACATATTGATCACTTCCACATCTTTACAAATGAAATATAATTTGTTTTGGAAATCATAAGTGTGAAAAATAAGAGTAAAATGAAGCAATTTATATGATATCCATCCGGGGGCGAGATCGACCTTCAAAAACAGTAGTACCGAAGCTGGAATTAGATTATAATTAACAAAAAACTTACGCTCAAGACTCACTCATGGACGTGAATATAGAAACTGTATTTTCTTACTTGATTTACGAATATCATTTAGAAATTTTTTAAAACGCTCGCATCTTTAATTTAACTAGTAAAAGAAAGATATAAGAGTCAATGAAATCAGAAATGGAGGGATTCGATACTTTGGTACGAAAATCTCGTACAAACAATTTCCAGTTAACGTTTTAATCCACTCGACCATCTCTCCTAAATTCGCAAATGAGAGAACAATTAATTTAATACCGAATATAGGGCTTGTGATAAGAGATTCTCTCGTTTTGCATACAAATTATTCAATTTGATTATACTCATACAAAAAAATTCATCTTGACAATTACATAATACTATATATGAATATTATAAGGTGAAAATCACCATACGATAGTGTTAATCATTTCGTCATCAATTATTGATTAATTTTTAATCAGAAATGCAGCTACTCAAGTTGCAACGGCTAATCTCAATCATATAGATAATATAATTACATTGCTATTTTGTGGGTATATACAAACTACTCCAGTATTAAAGGATGGGTAATTTTATTTATTGAAATTAATCCATTGTTCAATTTACAGTTTTGATTGATTAAAGTTAATCAATATATTAATTTTTAAGGTCATTTTTTTTATCAAAATTGATCAAATGACTAATTAAAACCCTTTTCATGATTAATAAAAAACTAAAAAGATAAAATATTGAAATGAAAAACAATTTTATAAAATACTTTTAATCGCTAGTAAGTTGGAAATGATCAATGGTTCATCAGGTTAATTAAATTGCTCGCATTTGTTATTTAAATTAATATTGTTCTACCTCCAATTCAATGTGTTTGTCATGGTGATGGTTCATCCCGTTCATTTGGCACATAACACATTGAAGTGGTTCCGTGCCACTTTCATGCCTTGCCGAAGGAAAAAAATTATATAGACCGTTCGAAACACGGAAGAAACTTCTGTAGGCGAAAGTAACCAGAACGTGCCATGCAAAAGATAATAAAAAAATTTGCAAAGCACCCTCTTCACTGTTTGTTCGGCGCCTGCTTTTTGCCCTTGTGTCCTTCGGGTAAAAGCATTGTCTATCTTCTCTTGAGCGTATATAAACCACGCGTTTCACTTTTCTAGGGTTTAATGCACTTTTGATCTTGCGCCGAAATACCCTAAAGAAAAGGAACTCTCAAAGCGGCCATTATAAAATTTAGCTTCTTAAAAGAAAGCTCAACTATAAGTGTATTCGTTATGTTCCTTCTTTTATTACAGACAACAAGTTTGACACCGTGGGTGTCTAGGTGAAAAGTGAGTGAGGCTCAGACCTAGGGGGAGCCTTAGGTCGAGTGATACTTTAGAGAGAAAGAGTGAGATTTAAAAATTGGTTATTTTGCTTGTAAAACCCTTGTACCTTTACTTCTCCATCTTAATAGTATACTCTTCACCGGGATAAGATATCCCCCCAGATGTAGGCAGTTGTCGAACTGGGTTACCAACATTGTGCTTGTCTTTACTTAACTGTTGTGAATGTGTGTATGTTATCGACAATGTCTGAAACTTGTCTAGAGACATTGTAGAAACAGTACATCTGTATTTTCATTTCGTATCAGAGCCTAATCCCTAATTTATTGGGTCAACGATCTTGTTTTCTTAACTGTGTTTGTCTCTAGAAAGAATACTTTTAGAGAAGGTGGCTTTGTGAGCAGAGATCCTCTCCATGACGGGCAAATCTACGCCTACTAGAAAGCTCGAATGGGAGCCTTCATTAAATCAATCGATCAGAAAACTTGGAAGTCTATTGTAATAGGCTGGAGCCATCCTAATTAGTTCCTGGTAGATGGTATCACTCTTGAGGAAGTTCCAAATGAACTTTGGACTACAGCTGATGAAGAAGCCTCTCTCTATAACTCCAAAGCTTTTAATGCTATCTATAATGGAGTTGAAAAAAATGTTTTTAGACTCATAAACACTTGCAAGAGCGCTAAAGAGGCTTGAGATATCCTTGAGACGACCTATGAAGGAACCAACAAGGTTAAAAGCTCCAGGTTATAATTGCTCACAACTAAGTTTGAAAGCCTGAAGATGCTGGAGAAGAGACAATCAACGAATTTTATGTGCGAGTTTGTGACCTCTGAAATGAATCACACTCTCTTAGTAAGCCTATGTCAAATAGTAAAATTGTGAAGAAAATTCTCTGGTCACTTCCTGAAAGATTCAGAATCAAATTTACCACTATTGATGAGGTGCATGGTACTTCATCTATGAAAGTTGATGAACTATTTGGGTCTCTCCTTACCTATGAAATGTCTCTATCTTCAAAATATGTGAAGAAAAGCCGTGGTCTTGCCTTAAGGTCCACACGCACATATTTCTTAAACTCAAAGCATGAGGAGTCCTTGGAGTCTTACGAAGATGCCTTCTCTCTCATGGCCAAATTTTTTGGAAAGTTCATTAAGAATTTTGACAAGAGGCCTGTGACATCTTCCAACAACAACAACAACTCTAATTTCAAGTCTAAGTTTCCATCCAACAACAAACCTGGAAATTTTCAAAGAAGATCATGGGAAGATAGACCTCTTAATTCCATGTCTAAGGAAAAAGGAATTCAATGCCACGAGTGTGAAGGCTTTGGGTATATTCAGGCTGAATGTCCTAAATTTTCAAGAGGTCAACAAAGAAATTACAGCTCTACCTTGTTCGATGAGGATCAGAGTGAGTGTTCAAGTGATGATGATGATGGAAGTAACAACAACAACAATAATTACCTGGCATTTGTGAGTCAAATTAGCAGTGAATTATCTGAAGAGAATATAGGGGAATCATAGGCTCTGTCAGAATTTTCCCATGAAGAATCTTTTAATTATGTCAACAACGGCGATCTTTCGGATGCCTTTCTTGCTCATTCCTATGATCTCACTACGACTTAGGCGAACTTCAAACTGTACTCATCTGGTTTCTCCAAAGGTTTCTCTGACGAAGACGAGCTTAGGGATGAAGTTCTAATTGAAGCTTATAAGACCCTGTTTGTCAAATGGGCAGACGAGTCCACTACCTTCGTTGTTCAAGCTGGAAAGATAGCTAAACTAAAAAAGTCCCATGTTGATTTGTTGGAGCAACTACAAGAGCTTCAGAGTGACTCACCTATCTGTTCAGGCGAATTTCATCTCTAGTGAGAAGACTTATCTTCTTGAAATAATTGTTAATCTAAAGGCAGAGGTGGCTCATCTTACTTTGGAAGTGGCTAAACTCTCTAAATCGGTGGATCTTCATCAAACAAGCCTTGGTTTCGCCTCTTCTACTGAGTCCTCTTCCAAGATGCCATATCCTACCGTTTTTATTCACGCTAAGGATAAAAGGCCCTTACCATCCCACTCTCACAGTCAGAGAGTCCAAGAGACTTCTCACCATGTTTGGAAGGATGTCTCAAACGTCTCTAGTCACATATCTTCCCACTCAGTTCAAAATTAGAATATCAGACAAAACTAGAGGTGTCATTTCTGCGGGAAACCCAGCAACATTCGTCCCTTTTGCTTCAAGCTTTTTGGAAGAACTCCCTACCTGACAAGAACTAGGTTTTCTCCTGTTAGTTTCCAAAAACCTGTCCAAGAACCAATTTCAACTGCAAGAGCTTCAAAGTGACTCTCCTCTCTCTGTTCAGGAACGAATTTCATCTTTCCTCGCTGAGAAGACCTATCTTCTTGAAATCATTGTTAATCTAAAGGCAAAGGTGGCTCGTCTTACTTTGGAAGTGGCTAAGCTCTCTAAATCGGTGGATCTTCATCCAGGAACCGATGTTCTGAACAACATTTTGAGAAGCGGAAAATCATCCTCAGATCAAACAGGCATTGGTTTCGCCTCTTCTTCTAAGTCCTCTTCCAAGATGCCATCTCCTACCGTTTTCGTTCACGCTAAGGATAAAAGGGTCTTACCATCCCACTCTCACGGTCAGAGAGTCCAAGAGACTTCTCACCATGCCAGGTAGGATGTCCCAAACGTCTCTGGTCACATCTCTTCCCACTCAGTTCGAAATCAGAATCTCAAACACAACTGAAGGTGTCATTTCTGCGGGAAACCTGGCAACATTTATCCCTTTTTCTTCAAGCTTTTGGAAGAACTCCCTACCTTACAAGAACTAGGTTTTCTCCTGTTAGTTTCCAAAAACCTGTTCCTCGGATAAAGATCGACTTACTCTCCTCAAACCGATCCCTTCGTCAAGAATGGCGCATGAAAAACAACTCCTTTGCCTATGCAGCGTATACCTCTTTGAAAGTCACCTCTTGTGAGGACTGGTACTTTGATAGTGGCTGCTCCAGACATATGACTGGAGTCTCAGAATTTTTGGCTAATGTTCAACCGTGTTCCAAAGGAAGTGTAACTTTTGGGGGATGATCTACAGGTTCTGTGGTGGGTCGAGGGAATCTTGGTGTCTCTGGTCTACCAACTCTTGATAACATACTTCTGGTTGACGGTCTGAAGGCCAACCTCATCAGTATAAGTTAACTATGTGATCATGATCGGACTATTACTTTCACCAAATCCGGTTGTCAAGTGTTAAATGCAGATCACTCAGAATTCATGTGTGGCTCTCGCTCCTCCGACAATTTTTACATGTGGACATCTCCAACTAAATCTTCCAAGTGCTTACTGAGCAAGTCCGACTCCACCTCTCTTTGGCATGAACGACTTGGTCACTTGAACTTTCGCAGCATATGAACTCTAATTTCCAAAGATATTGTCATTGGCCTTCCTCCTCTTTCCCCATCTGATCATTGAGTTTGTGGAGATTGTCAAATTGGAAAGCAAGTTCGTGCCTCTCATAAGCGGGTTGACTTCATCACGACATCTCAGGTTCTTGAGCTACTTCATATTGATCTGATGGGTCCTATGCAGGTTGAGAGTCTTGGTCGCAAACGCTACATTCTAGTCATTGTAGATGATTTTTCTCGTTATACGTGGGTGGAGTTTCTGAGAGAAAAATATGACACCTTCCATGTCTTCTCTGAGTTGGCTTTGAAGATTCAACGATCTCGTTCTTCGTCATCAGAGAAGATAGTTAGAATCCATACGGATCATGGTCGCGAGTTTGAGAACAGCGATTTTGCAGAATTTTGTCCTTCTCAGAGAATCTCTCATGAATTTTTTGCTCAAAATTACTCGTCAATCGAACGATATTGTTGAGCGTAAGAACAGGGCTGTCCAGGAGATGGCAAGAAATATGCTCCACGCTAAGCATGTTTCTTATTAATTTTGGGCTGAAACTATTAACACGGCTTGTCATATTCTGAATCGTGTTTCCATTTTTCTTGGTACGTCTTCTACTTGTTATGAGCTTTGGAGGGGGAGAAAACCAAATGTGAAGTACTTTCATGTCTTTGGGGCTACTTGTTTCATTTTGGCTGATCGGGATCCCAAGAAAAAGCTAGATGCGAGAAGCAATGAAGGATTCTTCCTTAGCTATTCTTCAAATAGTCGGGCCTACAGGGATTTTAACAAAAGATCACTTTCTGTCATGGAATCCTTGAGTGTGGTGTTTAATGATGAAGAATCTCTTGTCCTATCACACCCTTCGGATGAAGCTATTTTCGTTGTCCCCGATAGTCTTCCGCCTGTTGCCCATGCAGTTTTTCCTAACATCTCCTTCTTCCTCTTTTGCAAAATCTCCTTCAAGTATAATCAGGTTGAATCATCCTATTAATGTTGTCATTGGAAATCTAAATGAAGGCGTAACTACAAGAAGAAAAGAGCTAGTCAATTATCTTGAATTGATTGGAAATGTGTGCTTTACATCGCGAATTGAGCCCAAGAATGTGTCGGAAGCAGTTCTTGATGAATTTTGGATTTTTTCTATACAAGAAGAGCTTATCCAGTTTGAAATAAATGATGCGTGGGTTCTTGTTCCAAGACCATCAGCTAACGTTATCGGTACCGAATGGGTTTTAAAAACAAATCTGATGCTCAAGGCAATGTTACTCGGAACAAAGCCCGTCTAGTTTCTCAGGGTTACTTTCAAATTGAAGGGGTACACTTTAATGAAACCTTCGATCCTATGGCTCACCCCGAAGCTATTGGCCTTCTCTTAGGCATTGCTTGTTTCAAGAAATTCAAACTATTTCAGATGGACGTTAAAAGTGCCTTTATAAATGGAATCATTTCTTAGAAAGTTTTTTTTGAGCAACCCAAAGGGTTCATAGATCCTAAGTTTCCTTATCACGTTTTCAAGCTCAACAATGTTTCGTTTGGGCTGAAACAGGCGCCTCGCGCGTTGTATGAGCGACTTGTTCTCTACTTGACCTCTCAAGGGTACTCTAATGGTGTCAAGGATTATTGTTCATCAAGAAATACAAGTCTAATATGATGTTTTCTCAAGTCTATGTAGACGATATTGTGTTTGGAGGGATGTCTCAAATTCTTGTTAATTACTTCATCAAAAAAATGCAATCTGAGTTTGAAATGAGTATGGTGGGTGAGCTTTCATTTTTCCTTGATTTTTAGATTGTTCAACGAGATGATGGTATCTTCCTTTTGTTGGCATAGATGCCCACAAGAAGATTGTTTATTTAAATATTAATGTAATATATAAATCTTTATAAAGTCCTTATTTTAATTTGCTGCTTAAATCAATAAAAGTTGAAATGTTCATTCATTCCCTTTTAGTTTGATTGAAGATTTATGATACTCAATAGTCTTATAGTCCTTAATCAAACCTAACAATGTATGAAGAGACAAATTTAGATTTACGTGAACGAACTCTTCATGGTTTGACTAAAATGATATATTCGCAATCTAAAGATCAATGGACTATTGATCCTAGTATGATTGTTGGAATAATCTATGATGTCTGGTTACAAGGTATAGAGAGTTAGGAACTCTGAAGTTCTTCCACTGTTTCTTTCGAAGATACTGAATTGACTAGTGCACCTTTGGAGAGAATAGAAGAACAAACCATTTAACATCTTCTATCTCAAGGTCACTATGTATGAATCGCATCATGCTTACCTAAATCCTGAAATGAGACATGTCATTTCATAGCATTAATATTCTCATTTGAGAAATTCAAATTCTAGATCCATTACGTGATCTAGACAAGGCTTATTGGTGAGATATTGAGTTATGAAGATGTCATGAACCAAATTTGTGAAGTTCTCATAGATATGGAATTCATGTACAAGATTGCTGAGATGCAATATATATCACCTCATGCTTTATTACTTGGATTGTGAATAAATGAACTACGCAGTGTCCAAATTTAAGTACCGACTATATTTGAATGAAACAATGTGACTTGTTAGCTCATCGTCAATACATTGTTTCTAACTCTTTCACAAGTACTAAAGGGGTTGAGGAAATAACAACTAGAAGGGTAAAATGGTAATTTTATAAATCCCAACTAGTTGGGTTATATTCATGAAGGGTAAACATAGATAACATTCAATGGATCCGCTCAATATAATTAAGTTGAATTTGAGTAGAAAATAAATTCATTTGAACCGAGAGATTCTCAGTGTCAACTCTTTAGTGGAGTCAGTTGACATTAAGCTAATACTCGAAAAAGGTTTGTGAACTTTTGAGTCCGAGTATAGAAGCTAAAGCTTTGTTCATTTAGATCCATAAGGTCACTTTTACAGGTCATTGGAGTAGGATTGTTAAACTAGAAGCTAAGTCAAAATAAGTTCAAATGTTGAACTAGACTTTTTCTTGGAAAATGTCTAAAGGGTATTTTGTCCACATGGACATAAAATGATGTGAATGTCAAAATAAGATTTGTTCATATGATAAAAATATTAATTATTTTCTAAAGCCGAAAAGTCGTTTGAGGCATTAAGAAATTAATTTCATTATCTGTGCAATAATAATTCTACAATGAGTGTTTTAAGAATTGCCTTAAAAGAAATAAGGAAGCATCTAGATGCCCCTTCCCTAGCTAGAATTTGGCCAACATGCATAAAAGAGGAGATTTTTATTTTCCTTTAATTATAAAGATAATTACCCAAAAGGAAAAGGGAAATGAATTTCCTTAAGAAGGAAATAAATAAACTAAGTGAGGAAACAAGTTTCCTCCTTACTCTAAGTGTATGGCCGGCCAACTAAGGAGGGAAAGGGGAAGGGAAAATCAAATATTGTGTCATGAATACATTATTCTTTCATGAATGAATAAATGACCTTTATAGATTTCCTTCTCCTATAAATAGAGTCTCACATAGAGATGTGAAATTAAACTTCATTCTTGCTCTCTCCCTCTTTCGGCCGACCCTCTCTCTCTCTAGAAAATACTCTTTTTATTTTGCACCTAGATCCATACTTGATCTAAAGAATTAGCTTATGATCCAAGAATTATTCTTGGTTCATATTGTTTAATTGTGCCCACACACAAATCCTTCTAAACCTCTATAGACTCTTGTAATAGAAACTTTAGGTTTCTCAAGTTGTCATTTAGGTTTGAAGGAATCAAGCTAGAAGAGAAGATCAACCTTTCCCAAGACGCTTCCAGTTTGAAGACACAAGAAAGGTTAGTATTCAAGTAGATTAAATAATGTTTTGTTATTTATAACATGTATATGCACTTTATCTAGGTTAGTAAAAATTGTTTTACTAGTAAAAGAAATTTTTATATTCCGCCATTAATATGATTAATGATAAATTTTTCTTAACCCTAGACCTATTCCAACACCTTTCTCAAAGAAAGTATGCCAACGATGTAGTGAAAAAGTTTGGCGTCGAATCTGGGAAGCCCAAAAGAACTCCTGCTTCTTTTTCAGTCAAACTCTCTAAGGATGACTCTTCCGAACCAATTGATAACAAACTTTACAGGAGCATGATTGGAAGTCTCCTCTACTTGACAGCAAACTGACCTGACATTTCCTTTTCAGTGGGAATCAGTGCTCGTTACCAAGCTCGCCCCATCTCCTCTCATTTGAGATACGTCATCATTTCATTCGAGACCTGGTTGAGTACAATATCTTGTCTCTAAATGACATTGGGACAGCTAACCAGCTTGCAGACATTTTTTACAAAACCCTTGGACATTGTTCAGTTTGAAAAACTAAGAGCTGGATTGGGAGTTTGTTTGTTAGATTTATAGCATTTTTTATTAGGCCCTTCAACAAATACAGTTTTAGGCCCACTTCTCTCTCTCCAAGCTACTAGATGTCCAAAACACTCTGTTTTAATTCCTTCGCTTTACAGTTCGCGACGGTTCTTATTCCTTGTTCAAATTTGAGAGCAGTTGTGTCAGTTTCTTGTAAGTAACTTCCATCATCTCAAACCCTATTTCGTCTCTCTCTCAAAAATGGTTTCCACTCGTACCGAAAAATCTTCTTCTCTTCCCAATCCCTCCATCAGGAGACCTGGAAATCTTCCGATCAAGAAGGAGTCTGGGCTATCGTCTCAAACAAACCCGTATGGTATGCAAATCATGGGTGGTGTGCCAAAGAAAAGCGTAAAGGGTTCAGCTTCGAAACTCCCCATATCTCCACCTTCACATGCTTTGTTAGAGAACCTCTTTTCTAATCCGTCTTTGTCAAAGAAGACTAGAGATGGTAAGTCTGTGCTTCCTACTTCTATGGATTCTTTGCAGAATGTTGAACAATCCTCTTCAGCGGCAGATGCCATTGTGGGTCTTTACCATGTCTCTGACACGGTGAATGTTGCCTCAGAATGATTACCAAAGAAGATCTCTTGTGTTTTATGACGGGCTCTTCTTCTCATTTGGCTCTGAGTGTTGATCAGCCTAAATGTATAGCTAATCTTGTTCTTGTCGAGGTCCCTCCTGTAGTTCTTGCCGAGGTCCCTCCTGTAGTTCTTGTTGAGGTCTCTCCTGTGTCTCTAGTCAAGGTTCCCCATGTGAATCCTTCCTCTCTTGCGGTGGATCATACCCTCTCTGATGACGACCTCATCATCACTGCTTTGGGTAAACGCAAAAAGGAGGCTATTCGACGGTCCCGTCGTCGCCGTCAGAAGAAGTCCCGCTCTCAGGACCAGGAGTCTCTCTTTCTAGAAGTCGAGCAAGCTCCCGCTATGGATCTTATTGCCAATGAGGCTGAGTTGGCAGATAAAGAAGATGATGACATTGATCCTCCAAAGTCTAAGAAGAAGTCCCAAACACCTCGCCAAGACATCCCTGACATTTGCATAGATGGAATTTCCTTTCACATAATTGCAAATGCTCTCAAATGGAAGTTTGTATTGCGTCGCAGTATTCTACCTGCATTTGTGCTCTCTGTTGCGGCTCTCTCCTGCATCGACATTGTCAATCTCCTAAAAGAGTCCCGTCTTCTCTCTTCTGTGACTAATGTTGGATCCTATCATGTGTCTCTGGTGCGGGAGTTTATTTCAAATCTTCCAGATGACTTCAACTCTCCCTCTTCAACGAACTATCGCAGGTGCATGTTCGTGGGAAATGCATCTCTTTCTCTCTCAAAGACATCACCGACTACTTGGATCTCCCTCTTGATGTTCCGGTCTTTCATCCTCCGACCAGGGGTGTTTTGGTGAAGGAGCTCTCAGGTGCCAGTGATTTATGTGGATGGCCTGGGCGTGGTCCTAATCTGGCGTCCAAGCTGAGTTCGAAGTATTCCATCATGCACAAGATTGGCATTAAGAATTGGTGTCCCAGGACTCATCACATAGGAATTTCCAAAGTACTTGCCTCCTTCATTTTCCGGGTGGGAACATGTGCTCCAGTGGACTCGGATCAATTCTTCTTTAACCACATCATTCTCCATGTGGGTGTTGGCAGAGATGCCCGCAAGAAGATTGTTTATTTACATATTAATGTAATATATAAATCTTTATAAAGTCCTTATTGTAATTTGCTGATTAAATTAATAAAAGTTGAAATGTTCATTCATTCCTCTTTTAGTTTGATTGAAGATTTATGATATTTAATAGTCTTAAAGTCCTTAATCAAACCTAACAATGTATGAAGAGAAAAATGTAGATTTGCGTGAACAAACTCTTCATGGTTAAAACGTTTGAGGCATTAAAAAATTAATTTCATTATTTGTGCAATAATAATTCTACAATGGGTATTTTAAGAATTGTCTTAAAAGAAATAATGAAGCGTCTAGATGCCTCTTCCCTAGCTATAGAATTCGGCCAACATGCATCAAAGATGAGAGTTTTATTTCCCTTTAATTATAAAGATAATTACCCAAAAGGAAAAGAGGAAATAAATTTCCTTGAGAAGGAAATAAATATGTTAAGTGAGAAAACAAATTTCCTCCTTGCTTGATTATTATGGCCGGCCATATTTGAAGAGAAAGGAGAAGGGAAAATCAAATTTTGTGTCATGAATACATTATTCTTTCATGAATGAATAATTGACCTTTAAAGATTTTCATTCTCCTATAAATAGAGCCTCACATAGAGATGTGAAGTTTAAACTTTTTTTCTTGCTCTCTCTTGCTCTTGGCCGTCCCTCTCCTCTCTCTCTCTAGAAAATACTTCTTTTGTTTTGGCACCTAAGTCCTCATTAAACTTAGGCTTAATTAGCTCTCTAGCTCATTGATTTGTTCTTGAGTTATTGTGCTTAATTGTGCCCACACACAAATCCTTCTAAACCTCTATAGACTCTTTTAATAGAAATCTTAGATTTCTCAAGTTCACGTTTAGGCTTGAAAGAATCAAGCTAGAAGAGAAAACCAACCTTTCTCAAGATCCATCTAAATCAAGGTACAAGAAAGGTTAGTAATTCAATCTCTCTAAATAATGTTTTTAATTATAACATGTCTATGCACTTTGTTTAGGTTAGTAAAAATTGTTATACTAGTAAAAAAAATTTTTACATTCCGCCATTAATGTGTTAATGATAAATTTTTATTAACCCTACACCTATTCCAACAGTGGAGTCTATGGCGATGAAGCTCACTATTGTCTTTCCCTCTCTGATTTGTGGTATTCTTCTCCGACAAGCGCCTGACCTCTTGTCTGCTTCAGAGTTGCTTGAATGTAGCTCTTCTCCGGGAAAGCTCTCTTTTCACTATAAGCTTTTTCAGCCGCATCACGTCTCTGATGTGCCTCGTCCCCCTTCTTGTAGGTACCCTCATGCTCTCTTTCAGGGTTATTCAGTTCCTATGGTCACTCTGTTCTCTTGTGAGAACTGCTCGCTCGTTGTTTCCACTTTAATGGATGAAATCAAACACCTGGATGAAGAAATTGCTTCTGTTACCACTAGATGTTGCGCTTTCATTACTTTGCTGAAAGACATTGTCCCTGACTCTATGGATGATGCTGACCCATCCTTTCCTTAGTTGATGTTTCTCTAGTTTTCTTTGGTTTGTAATAAGACTTTGTTGCAGTTTCCTTTTGTTTATTTTCTCTTTTTCTTTGCTGAGACAAATATGGGGTGTATTTATTGTGTGTGAAACTATGAACTCCTTGTTTGTTAGTATATCTCTGAAAAAACAATGTTTATGTTGTAAGTCCTCTGTCAGTCACTGTGGCATGAGTTGATTTTCAGTGCTCTTAGATTTGCTGCGTGCTTCCTCAGGATTTGCCCCCTCAAAGCCAAAGGGGGAGTTTTTTAGTATGTACTGGCATGTTTGCTTCGTCAAATCTAGAGTGTTATTTAAGATGTTCTAGACTAGTGCCAAGGACATCTTTATGTGATGTGTCTGTCTCCGTCTGACACAAAGCACCCTCTTCACTGTTTGTTCGACGCATACTTTTTGCGTTAGTGTCCTCCGGGTAAAAGCATTGTCTCTCTTCTCTTGAGAGTAAATAAACCCTGCGTTTCACTTTTCTAGAGTTTAATGCACTTTTGATCTTTCATCGAAATACCCAAAAAGAAAAGGAACTCTCAAAGCGCCAATTGTAAAGTTTAGCTTCTTGAAGGAAAGCTAAAATGTAAGTGTATTCGTTTTGTTCCTTCCTTAAATAACATACAACAAGTTTGACACCGTGGGTGTCTAGGTGAAAAGTGAGTGAGGCTCACACCTATAGGGAGCCTTAGGTCGAGTGATACTTTGGAGAAAGAGTGAGGTTTAGAAATTGGTTAATTTGCTTGTAAACCTCTTATACCCTTACTTCTCCATCTTAATAGTATACTTTTCACCTGGATAAGATATCCCCCAGATTTAGGCAGTTGACAAACTGAGTTACCAATGTTGTGTGTGTTTTTAGTTAACTGTTGTGAATGTGTGTATGTTATCAATAATGTCTGAAACTTGTCTAGAGACATTGTAAAAATAGTACATCTGTGTTTTAATTAACAATCATAATATATTTAGAAGTCATGTTAATTACGTTATCATTTATTACGTAAATACTTTATTCATGATATTCACCGTTGTTAATTACAATTCAGTTTTCATTGTTAACCCTTCACTATAACATTGATTATTGACAAAAAAATCCGAAATTATGTTCACATGAAAAAAAACAATATTAGACCCATATTCGTGTATCTGGACTTAATATGTTAACACTGATGAACATAATTCATACATCCGAATACAGAGATGACATTTTCAAAATCATTAATTAACATTTTCCATGTCCCAAAACAAGATCTTAAACATTACAGATCTAGTTAGTTCTAAATTCATTTAGATCCAAAACATCCAAAAAAACTTCTTCATAATCTCAGGCCTAACTTTTTCATAATCACTTTCAATTGGTACAACTTCTTCTTGAGATGGTCTCTCGACCTATGGAACAATAAATTAACAATATTAATTTCGTGTACGTGTTTAATGTAAATAAGGATATATACAGTCAATTAACATGAGTTAGATGATTTACATAAATTTACAAACCGGTTAATCACATTTTAATTTACAGAAAATTACAATCCGGTTAATCATAAATATTTGTAAATAATAATTTTAACTGTTAATTAATTGCATTTTAATTTACTGAAATTTACAAATTAGGAGATGAACACTTTACATAACCAGAAACCCTAAACCCTTTCTACAAGGACCATTAAAATCGAATAGTATATGTAGTTCTCTATCCATTGACCAAACTAAAAAACGAGTTTGAAATGCAATTAAGTAGAACTGAGTTTGAATCAAATGTTTTTATAAACGTCAAACCAGGGGTAATGAACAAACGACGGTAAAAAAAACATCGACAGTAAAGGGAAAATCAAAATAACCAGTTTTCAAGCTGAAACGTTGTTTAATGAGAAGAAGATAACATCAAAAATACGAAAGAAAATGAAATAACCGGATTACCCAAATCAAATATCCTAAATTTGAAAACGTTTAAAATTTGAAAACTATAACCACGAGAAAATAAAAACAAGCACTTTTAAATCGATTAGTAATCTTTGAATTTTCAAAGATTTCGTCGTCGATCGTGGTTGCAAATTGCATGAGTTCTTCGTTTGAAAGTGACGATTCGTTTTAGAGATGAAACTCTCTCCACTTCCCGAATATAATAACTACACCAAATATTTCGCGCCGCTTTTTAGCCTTAATTAACCAATTTACTTTTTAATTTTCATTTTTAATAAATTAGGCGGGATTTTAATTCTGGGGGTATTTTGGGATACATTTTTTGTTAATTAACAGTGTTGACATTTACCGAAATTTTACCAAACGTTTGACAAACCCAAATTAGCAAATCTTTATAGGGCTATTATATATATTAACCCAAAGATAATTGAGGCATTTATTTATCTTGGAGTTTTTCGTAACTTTGTTTGTCTATTTTTCATTTTTTTATGAGCAACTGCTGAGAATTTATTATGGTTATATATATATATCCATAGTTTCATTATAAATACACCAAATTTTATATCAATTTTTACATCTCACATTTCATTGTTATAACAAATTTTATAAGCAATTCTCTAGAGAAATCATTTAGAAAGAGTTTAAACGAAAATATACGAAAATAAAATTTTCGTGTGATATTCAAAGACAGCTAAATTTCTCTTGAAATTGCCGCTTCCGTGGCCAACGAAAAGCAGTATGAAATAACGACTTGCTTCCGTTGTAGAAGTTGAGTCATGGTCATCAACATTTTTTTGAGCACTCTAAAAAAACGACTTGCTTCCGTTGCAGAAGTTGAGTCATGGTCATCAACATTTTTTTGGGCGGAAATTTGCTGCTTTGTTTCGATGAAGAAATTGATGAAGTGAAATATCAAACCTCAATCAAATTTAGAATGACAGTATATATATATATATATACCCATGTAAACGTTTATTAATTTCAAAATATTCAACGTTTTGTAAACATTGTGTAAATATCCACATAAACTTGTTTACGAAATTTTTCAGACTATTTTATCCAAAATGTCTTACCTGCCGAAGTTATATATAAAAAAAATTATAACAGTAAATGAACAATAACCGAAAACTGATCATCATTAATAAAGAAGTACTTAATAACATTAAATAACATTTCAAATCCACCAAAGTAAATGAAGTAATTTAGGAGAGAAAATTCATTACTTCTAAAACAAGAAAATGCATGTTTCTCCCAAAAACAAATTCGATGAACACAACGAAAACAGTGAATAACACATAGTATTGAACATCCAAAATACGATCAATCAGAAAAATAAACATATATATTAATGTGTTAACACTAAACCGTATGTAAACACGTTTATCTCGTAAACAATATTAGCAATTATTAATATACAGTAACATGCGACATGATATAAAAGGTAAAAAAAAAAAATTGAAAACAGATTGAAAAATTACTTGGAAAATAAATAACAAGATAATTGTTATGAACCTAGAAAAAAAAGTATTTTTTAGACGAGGAGAAAAAAAGTATTAATCTGAAATAGTACAGTCTTAAAAAATATTAACAGTTATTAAGTCAACAAGAAATAACAAACTGCAAACATAAATAAAACTTAAAAACATAGTGAAAACTTACTCGTAAAATAAATAATAAGAAAACTGTTATGAACCCGCATAAACATGAATTTTAAAACGAAAAAATTTAAAAAGTTAATCTGAATTGGTCAACCGGCTATAACAAAAATTAAAACAATAAATGTGTTAATTAATTGCGTAAAAAAATGAGGTGTGGTTAGTTACCACGATTAAAAGAAAAAGAATTGCTCTAACTAAGCCACATGAAACGTTGCAATTGTAAAATATCCAATCTTTTGCAAAGGTTTAAAAAATACCCAATTAGTCCTACGTGGCATATTATTAGGCAATTGAATTTTCATTTTTGCCCTTTTTATTTTAGTTTCCGTGTGTTTTTTTTTTATTTCCAGTCTTTTTATATTAACGAAAATTAACCTGATTTTTACGAAAATCTTGTTTAATTTTCTTGTTTTAAACAACGAATTCGTTTTTTTAGTTAATTCAGGATATTTTTGAATTAGTCAACTAATAAATGCATAAACCATTTTGTTTTTTCTTTAATTTATTAAGATATATTTCATTAATTGCTATATTTATCATCGGTTACAAATTACACGCATGAAATACTAGTTAATTTGCGTTAATTTATATACACGCACATTTTAATCTTATCTATCCACCTGATTTCATGGGACTCAATTAACGCATATTTACCTTAGATCACGGGATTTCGGCGTTAATTTTCAACTTTAATATTTGAAATCGTTATTTAATGGTTTTAATATCTTTTTGATATAGTCAACTATCTTCTTTAATTTTCCTGATTTCATGGAATTCGAATTCCTTTCTTAAATAATGTTTTGATGAATATGTTTTATTGAATTAGTCAAATGAACAAGTAGTCCGATGAATATCTTTTAATTTGTGAGTATCCGAGTATTGCGTGAAATCTGATAACTAATCTGAAAAAAAACACTGCTTTACGTGTTAATTTCGGTTAATTTCTGGTGTACAACTACGAATTTCTTGTTTTGTATCCTTTATTTTGGCAGTTTTAATTGATATATTCCATTCTGAATATGTTTAGCCTAAAATCTTATTTGATTTAAAAAATAAAATCTTATCTTTTTCTTTCCTAAAATGATGCCCAAATATTCGGTATCTATTACTAATATATGAAATTAATATCAATCGAATATAATATTGAGAATTTGAAATTTAAAAATTTATTTTGTAATTCACCTATGCTTACTGATTCCCAAAATTTATATGATTTTCGTATTAATTTTGGTTAATTTGTGCCTCTACTGCTAATATGTTGTACAGTTACAAATATCCTATTTTGTAGTTGTTATTGATTATAAACTTAATTGATATTTCTCTTTTTATATATAATTCATATAGTCAATAATTGAATTTTGAATCAGTTAAATATAATCTTGAATTTTGAAATTTAATTTTCAATTTTTATACTTAAAATATGGTAAATTATATGGAGAAGAACACTATTTTACGTGTTAATTTCGGTTAATTGTGGTGTATAGTTACAAATTTCCTGTTTTGTAGCCTTTATTTTGACAGTTTTAATTGATATAATATTTATTCCATTCTGCTTATAGTTTTAACTATTAACTCGAATAATTCCAAAATGATATTAAGATATATTATTTCCGAATATGTTTAGTCTAAAATATTTTTTTATTTAAAAAATAAAACCTTATCTTTTTATTTCCAAAAATGGTGACCAAATATTCGGTATCTATTACTAATAAATGAAATTTATATCAGTCGAATATAATCTTGAGATTTTGAAATTTAAAAATTTATTTTATTATTTAGTTATGCTTACTGATTCCCAAAATCTATATGATTTTCGTATTAATTTTGGTTAATTTGTGCCTCTGTTAATAACGTGTTATACTGTAACTATTAATTTTCATTAATTTCTGTGACGTAAAAGTTCAGAACGATTCTAGGGGAAAAGAAAATACAGATCTAATTGAAATTTTTGAGGGGGAAACAAACTACAGATTTAATTACAATAAAATAAAAACTATACGAACGTTCTTCTTCGTCATATTCTTCTTCTTTTCGCCAGCCGTCGACTTCTCCATCATCTTCTTCTTCTTCTCTCCGGGGGAAGTTTCTTTCATTACTTCGGCTTCTATTCCTTTGGAGCTTTCTCAGTCGCCGGAATAGTTATTTGCGTTTGTGGTTCAGTGGGAATGAGAGAGAGAGTAAGTTTGAGTGTTGAATGGGGTTAGAGTTTAAGAGATTTGATGGGATATATAACAACTTTCCAAAACAACTTCTCCCTCCCAAATTAAAAATCTTCATTAATTTTTTGTAATTTCCAACATATTCGGCTCTTTAATTGGAGAGAGAAATTGAGTCTATATTTGTACATAAAATCCGGCCATAATTTATTTAATTTTGGAAAATTAATTTCCAAAAATTACAAAACCGAAAAGGGTATAATAGTCCGATAATTTGCGTTGATTTCTACAACTGGGTATTAACCAAAACTTACAAAAAATTGGGTATTTTGCAAACTCAATACTATAGAAGGGTATATAGCTCTTTATCCCTTAAAAGAATTGATTACCTGACTTTTCTCCTCTTTATTACTTAAAAAATCCGATTAAGAACTAAACATTCATTTGCACGAATTGAATGTTGAAGTAGTATATTCGTAAATAATATTAACAATTATTCTGTTAACAAGCTATAAAATTTTATATTTCAAATCCAAATAAAAATGAACCGGGAAACAAATTCCAAAATTATTATTGAGAGTAATTTGGACTTAATTTAGTTGTAAACAAAAGAAAATGGGCATTTACACAAAATTAATGAAACATTATATATATTGAAATTAGTAAATTTAATACTGAGTAAAAGGGTAATATTTTTTATATTATTTACTAACTCATAAGATGCTTATTGCTTTGCTTCGTTTTAATAACCTCTGATTTTGTAATTTACTCTAATAGATCAACGAAATCATACAATTTATTGATAGACGAGGAAATAAGACTTTAAAACCAAATAAAGACCTATCAACAGATTCCTGATTTCTCACACAATGTTTTATAGATTCCATGTTAGATATCAAAAGAATAAATTCGTATTTATGAGTGGAGAGCGTATAGAGCTCAATATTATTTATTTATTAAAATATGAGGGAGTACTTTTATTTGAACAAATTCTGAATAATTTTTTTTGTCCAGTATCTTACTATAATTATATAAATGACAAGAGGAGAGAGGTTAGGTCAATGACAATATTGACAAACACCACCCCCACCTCGTAAAACAAAACAAAACACCAAAAGCAAATTAAGTAAAACCGCTTCCCTATTTCCTTATATGTCAATAATTTTAGTTTTTTTTAATTTAAATATGTAAATGGCTATTTTCATCTTCTAACAAAAATAATTTTATCAAAAACTTATAGCACTGCTTATTTTTCGAATAACAAAAAATTGGCTCTATACACACTTCAAACATTGTCAGTTTGATTGCTAAAAAAATATTGTCAATTTGGATATATTCAACATATTGTAAACAAGTCGTAAATACCCAACATTTCGTAAACAAGTCGTAAATAACCAGAGAAATTCGTTTACATCTGTTTATATTTAATTTATTTTTTATAAATTTTTTAATTTTTAATAATTTTTTGGGTATTTTCGTCTGACTATTTACGATTTGTTTACAAAACATTATGTATTTATGACTTGTTTACAAAACGTTGAATATGTCCAAGTTGACTATAATTTAGTTGGGTATATACGAAAATTACTCATTTAAATAAAGTTAAAACCGCCTTTAATAAGTTATGTTAAACATAGCCATTTTGTTTCCATTTTATAAATTTTAAATGTAATTAATTTTATTTAAAAAGTTCATATTTTATTTTAAAAATTTATTTCTTCTTACTTTACCATGAAAAAAAGTTGAAAAGTCGTTTTTATCATCACACTTAGTATCCCAATTGTAAATTTAGATGTCAACAATAGAAATTTATTACAAATTGTGATGAAAAATAAACTAAAAGGAAAAGAATGAAATTTCAAATATGTTTTTAGTGTTGAAATGTGAAAATTAAATTTTTAAAGAACATTTGAAAAATATATTTAAAATGTGATCAAATATACAATATCTCTAAATATATAGGTGATGATAATTAGAACTACATAAATAACAAGTAGAGCGAACTAAAGCTATTCTAATATAATCTGAAAAATTGTCTAATAGAAGATTATATTTATATGCGTTGATCTCTAAGAAGACACGAGTAAACCAAAGAACGGAGATAACTCGAAGGATACGTTTAGAGATAACCCATATTAATGAATCCAAACTTCAAAATTATTACACTTTGGGGAGATTTAGATGATGATATTGTAATTATTTGTAATTTACTTCATGATTTGAACAAATAATATATTGGAGCTAATTAGATTACTTTCCTCAATATCACAATTATAACATGGATATGGCATAATAACAGGATTCTCATAATTGAAGTATCGTCGAGAAGAGTTATATACAATAAGCACATGTGCATATATACACACAAACACACACGTATATGATGTGTATATAATACTGAAATACTATAGATGATAGGTGTAGAGAGAGAGTGGCAACACATTGTCTTGACAAAACGTGGCCTTAAAGCGCTACCAAGTGGCCGTCTCTGGTAGTCTAAGCCTTCCCAATGGCAAAACAAGCCATGCATGCAATTGGATTATATACAACCGTTCACGTCCGTTACCGTCAGATCTCAAAGCTCAGGTGGAGTTCCATTTCGCCTATGTGGTTCCAAACTAACTCCACCATGGTTACGTGTTAACCCATGCAAGAGTACCACTTCAGTTTTATAAAGCCTTTCCTTTTCTTTCTCTCCCCTTCGAACCCAAAACGCGAATTCATTTCTCTCATGTCTCTGCTATATTCGTTTCTTTCACTTCCCACACCTCAATGTTGTTTCTTCTCTCGTGATCTATAGCCATTTTATATATGAAGAAGAGATTCAAGCTAAAAGCATGATCTAATTGTACATATCTTCATATATAATCATCGGAATATTTCCCATATATCTCAATACATACACACACACACACAAACAGAAATAATAGTAATAATAATAGTAAAAAGCCAAAACCCATATTTTGGTGCAGTTTCATATTACTACGAAAGGAAAACATTATTATTACTACGAAACAGTTTTTTCAGCGACAATGTTGAGGGGAGTGATGAGTACTCCTGCGGGGCTTTACGAATTCTGCGAGCAAGGTCAGCAGATTCAGTTCGGCGTCGGAGAAGAGGCGATCTTCGCCTCCGACGAGTTTCGGATGTACGCGTACAAGATCCGGCGGTGCCCGCGCACGCGGAGCCACGACTGGACGGAGTGTCCGTACGCGCACCGCGGCGAGAAGGCCCAGCGCCGGGACCCGCGCCGCCACGCCTACGCCGCCGTGGTCTGCCCCTCCTTCCGCGCCGGCGCCACCTGCGACCGCGGCGACTCCTGCGAGTTCGCCCACGGCGTTTTCGAGTACTGGCTCCACCCCACGCGCTACCGCACACGCGCCTGCAACTCCGGGCGCCTCTGCCAGCGCAAAGTCTGCTTCTTCGCCCACTCCCCCGACGAGCTCCGTCGCCCAGAGCCCTCCGCCGCCAAGCTCCTCCGCCGCTCCCACTTCGCCTACCGCGCACGCGCCGCCGCTGCAGCCGCCGCCGCCGCCGCGTCCGTCTCGCCGCTGCCGGTGATGAGGAAGAGCGCGGGAGTTTCGGTGGAGGAGGATTCGTTCGAGAAGTTTGCGGAGTTTCTGAGGAGTCTGAGAGCGTTGAAGATCGGCGGCGATGAGGAGGCGATATCTCCGGCGGTGGCGGTGATGAGCGCGGGATGGGAGGTCTCGACGGAGTCTGACTGCTCCGATTTGGCTCACGTGGATTGGGTTTCGGAGTTGGTGAAGTAAATTATATATTTTAAGTTTATGAGTACATGTATTGACTAAGACGGATCAGTGGTAATGCACACCCCGTTGGGCTGCGGGTTCAATCCCCTTAATAAAAAAAAAAGTTTATGAATACATAATGTCTGTTGTTGTTAATTAATTTGGATTACAGTTTTTCTTTTGTGCCAGTTACGGTTATGTTTCGCTTTCTGTATTCTGTGTAAAGATATTTGTTAAATTGTTTTCATAAATGTTTGCTCTGCGTTCCAGAGTTGTAATTGTATCGTTTATTAATGTGTTTTGTTTGTTTCCTTTTTCTTAAATGAAAGTAATAAAACTATTGCAATTTTCATTTCTTAGTTCTGCGACTTTCGATGATCATGCACGACTGATAAATTTTAGGTTAATTATTAATTGAACAATTGAATGAGAACAAATAAAAAACCAATCAACAGTGCGAACTTTCTTACTGTGAGATCAGAGAAGACAATGTATTCAGAACTGTTACGGATTTTAATTATTTAAGAAAATGTTATGATTCCTTTGCTCTATCAAACCTCCTGCGGGTTTTATGTTTTAACCAACTTTCTTATCAGATATGCCAAGTGTTTGCTTGAATTCTACACAAATATATATAAATGATTTTAGATATATACGTGTGTATTTATATTCCTGTACACGGAATAGTTTTCTTGGGGAAAATGTGCTTCGGATTTTTTTAAGGAGAAGCCTATTTTTGTTTTTTTATTATAACCCACGATATTAAACATAGTAGCAATTGATAAATTTTATAGTTCTCATTTTTGTATGCGCGATTTTTTTAACGGTGACTCTACGAGTTCTCGCTCATTAAGAGTTGAGTTGAATCACAAAGAATCAATCTAATTGTTTTGATGATTGTTGGGCTTTGTTAATTTTGATGTCTCATAAAATTTATATTTCAAATTTAATTAGTAATGAGAAAAGTGCCACATGCAAAAATTATAGCGCTCATCCAGAAATGTAAAACTTGTTAGAGGCTAGCTCCGTTGTGGAAAACTAAATTAATTAGAGTTTTTCTTAAAGTGTATATAGTTACAAATCCGTAATATATAAATAGTTATAGAAGTGAATTTAACCCGATTACAAATGAATTTAATTAACCAAGATTTTGCTTGCTGATGTTTCTATTTTATATTTAATATGAAAGGTAATGTGCGTATTTTATTTATGTTCTTGTTTAAATTTCTTATTTAAACTTCAAAAAATGCAATAAAATAAGTACTTGTACTCATATTATAGTACTCGTACATCGGTTGGATAGCATCCTTTTTTGTGGGGATTTATCGATTACGCACAATATGACAAAGTCATAAATGGAGCGCCGGGCGTGTGTTTGTCGTTAACTTTTATGGTAGAACCGGGAAAACTCAATGACTTACCAAGCGACGAGTGTCAATATTTGATTTGGTTCGAGCCGTAGTCTTGCAAGGTAATAAGGAAAAAAAGGACCTATTGGTTCGTGACGCAAACGAGCGGCTAATACGGTGTAAACAAATATAATGTGTATCCCGTATCACTTATATAATTGGTCGCATTTATCATGCGAAAAATAAAATAAAAAGACGTTGGTCGAATCTCTTTTATTTAAACAATTAAGATTTTTGTTAGATTTTGGTAGTGATTCAATTACGAGTACTTATTATAAAGTAAAAAAAATTAACCGAAAAAAGTACGTAAATAATTACGAAACCAATGTGAAACTGAAAACAACTTTAATTTCCGTTTTCCGTATTTGTTGTAGTGAGTAAGCATGCACTTAAATATGAGCGGAACCACGGAAATTTATTAATAAGCACTTGTGGCGGAAATTTATTAATAAGCACTTGTGGCAGAAGAATAACGTGATTAGGATATTTTATTTTCTAGAAGTAGTCTTCAGTTTTAAATGACAATTTGTATTTATTTTCCCATAGTTGAATCACAACTCAAAGAGTGATCCAACCTTATAAGTATGGACACAAATCAGTAGCTCCAATGTTTTGATTCTATTTTGGAAAATCACATATTTAATTAGACGACATATCCTTCCATAACTAATACATACAGATAGAAGTTACCTGATAAAATTAATACACATTTATTAGCCTGCTAATAATTGGAGAACGGGAATAGATAAGATACGCGACTTAAATCTATGATATATCTCCTAATTAAACACACCACCAAATTATAGTAACAAAAATCATACCCAAAACAAACTTTCTCGTAAAACGGTCATATGATATTCCAATAACACACCCACAATTTCGACAGAATCGCATAAACTCGTCAAGCAATTTGCCATATCAGCCGTTTGCGTGGCCTAATTACACACATATTATATTGTTTTAAACGGAGCATATTTCACACATCACTCTCATGCGTTACAGGTATACGTGTACCTCGTAACATTTACACAAAATTTACAGTTATACCCTTTTCCCGTCCCTATTTACTTTACCTCCCATTCCTCTCGCCCTTTCTCTCACACACCATGATTAGTACTCTTCCAAGGTCACACTCACTCAACATTTCACCATTAGCGTTTAAATTTATAATATATGGCAAATTTCGCTGACGTGTCAGTGCTTTTATTAACAGGCAAAGAGATCGTGCCGAGTCTTTCCCCGTCACGTGTCACGCATGCACCCAGGCGGGACTGCCGGCATTTCACTCCAACCGCCGTGACGAGGAATCTCCGGCGCCGGAGACGGCGGTGGATCCACGGCGGAGATGGGTGAGGAGGTGGAACAGAGTGGTGCTTCTCTCCCGCGGGGCGGCCATGGCCGTGGACCCGCTGTTTTTCTACGCGGTGGAGCTCGCCGGAGGCCCCGCCGGAGATCCTTGCTTCCGGCTGGACGCGGCGCTGGCGGCGGCGGCGAGCGTGGCTCGCACGTGTCTGGACGCGGTGCATTTGGCGCACGTGTGCTTGCAGTTCCGGGTGGCTTACGTGGACCCGGGGAGCCTCGTCGTGGGGTTGGGGAGGCTCGTGTGGGACCCGCGGCGAATCGCCAGACGCTACGCGACGTCGTTTAAGGGCTTCTGGCTCGACGCCTTTGTCATCCTTCCACTCCCTCAGGCACGTTCTCGCTTTCTGATTTTCGTCTTAGTTACACGTCACACTTAAATACATATTGCGTTGGCGTTGCACCACCCTTTACACCAACTATATACAATTGATTGAGCATGAACTGAAGAACTTTTAAGAGTTTGAAAGATCAATCTTATTGGTAGACACTCTCAGTTTGCGTATAGATAGTAAATAAGCCTGCTGTGTTGGCAAGATTAACGTGCCATGCCGGCGCTTTACGAACTTCTAGGTAATTTTAATATATAATGTAATTTTGGTTATATCGTTTGTTTAGTGGATGGTAAATAGTCAGTTAATTTCGTTTACAAAATATTAATGAGAGATAATCTAAATATAACATACACTACATAATCAAATGTGTCTATTTACTAAACGTTTATAAAATGTTGAGTGTAATCAAATCATTATAAATAATATTGGCTAAATATTCAATACTTATAAATGCCGTATATGTAACAACCTTTTGGAGTTTGACACATAATTATATTTTCTTCTTTTCCATAACTACCTCGTTTTCTGAAAATTTATGCTTGTACCCAGTTTGAATTTACTGTGGGAGAAATCTCGACTGCTCGACCTTTGTGGCCTTATTTTAATGTTTGTTGTTTTAAGTATATAGTTAGTCAATACGTGTTAAGATTTTTGTGTCATGTTGGCACTTTTTGTTGCGTTTCCCTGTCCTAACTCATTTTAAAACTATTGTATACGTTACAACTTTAATCTTCATTCTACCAGTTAATCAAACTATGCATATTTTTCTTATAAAACTATATGAACGAATTATTTTTATCATAAATAAATTAAATAAGGGCATGTGACCCACACACTTTACTTCTGTTAAAAAAGTAATGAAGCTACGAAAATAGTGACAGGTGTCAAATTCGTAAAATATTATGGACCAGGGATGCAAAAACGACAAAGTAAATCAGTCGTTTCGAGGAATTAATCAAGATATATAAATAAAATCAGTTTGATAACTTTAAAATGGGCCCACATCTATCTTTCTGAAAGTTCTAAAAATTGAACAAAATCCTATAATCACAAGTCATAATAACTAACTTCTTCTAGAACTCCAAATAAAAGTTTCCATTGAAATGTATGTTTGAGCGAACAGGTGGTGATATGGTGTGTGGTGCCGAGATTGCTAAGGGGAGAGAAGATGAAGTTGATAATGACGATAGTGCTAGTGAGCTTTTTGATTCAGTTTGTGCCAAAAGTGTATCACAGCATTCACTTGATGAGAAGACTTCAAAAGGTCACTGGCTACGTTTTTGGCGGCCTTTCCTGGCGCTTTAACCTCAACATTTTTGCTTACTTGATCGCCTCTCACGTAAGTTATCACCATCATCATTGCTCTTTTCTTTATTTATTTATTTATTTATTATTCTTCATCAATCTTAGAGCTATACACGCGTACAATAATCTTGTTGATCGTAATTCCCTAGTAAGTGAATTTGATCTGCACCACGAGTCCATAGCTACTTGTCAAAAAACATATGACATGCATAAGGTTACTTGTGAGCTGCTTAATGTTTATTTATTTATTATTTATGTTACAAAGAACAATAACATTAGTAAGTTTTTCTTTTATATAATTTATGCTATATATGTACTTAAGAAAATTCTTTCATCAATATATTACAACGAAAACAATTAATATAGTGGGAATATTTGTAATCCCCTAAGTCAGCAAACCATCTAGAGTAGTACTTATTTTCTTACGGAAATTATACTATTTAGGGTTTTGAATCTCGAGAAATAAGTTACGAGACATTAAGTATTTGTATCGCCATTTCTCTCATAAACATAAGAAAAAGATAATAGTTTTGTTTCCTATTTTGGTAATTTATTATGGAGTACTGATTTTTTCAAGACAACTTTTTATTGCTGGTGGTGTTCGAACTCACAACGTCTTAACTGAAAATCATATAATATTATCACTAAAATGTCTTATTTATACTAGTGGAGATTATTCATTGATTTATGTATTTCTTTCGAAGACCCCCCTCAATAAATGATATGATCTTTATGTATATCTTAAAAGACTATATCCATTTTATATAAGTTAACGTATATATGTTTTGATTGAACAAAGATTGCCGGTGCATGTTGGTACATCCTTGCGACGGAGCGGCTAATGGGATGTCTCCAACAACAATGCGATCGAAGCAGAAAATGTAACCTCTCAGTCTACTGTTCAGACAAATACTATTTTAATTACCCCAACAATCGGTTCGCGACTCAAAAACTTCTACGTAGCAACATGACAACTATCAATTCGAAGTGCTTAGACGTGGACGGACCCTTCAATTACGGCATTTACAACCCGGTTCTCTTGGTATACACCAGCGACTCACTTGCCGTCAAAATCCTTTACCCTATTTTCTGGGGTTTGCTGAACCTCAGGTACATACATAATTTTTTTTATTTCCATGGAAAATGAAAATTTTGTTAAAGAAATTAACTATATACTCTTTAGTTATTGTATTATTATTATTTTTGGTATGTTTTATGATTAGAAAATGAGACAATGAGAAAATAACCTTATGCCTTACCATTTTTTTCATTGTATTTTTAAATTCCACAATCATAGAGGCTAATTTTAACTCCATGCTATTTTGTTTCCTGATTATTAATTTATTTCCTTCTTGACGTCAGCTCATTTGGAAATGAGCTAGCACCAACGACTAATTTGCTGGAAGTGATATTTTGTATCTGCATAACTATTACCGGGTTGGCACTATTCGTTACTCTAATTGGTAACATACAGGTAAACCAATATATATATATATATATATATATATATATATATATATATATATATATATATATATGTGTGTGCGCGCGCGCGCGCGCGTTAAAGTTGATCGAAAAGTCAATTGGGAATCACTTTGTCAATCTTACTATGAGAGTTATAGTCAAAGGCCTTGTAATTTAAAAAAGAAATCTTTTAACGGAACGAATACTAGTATGACAATCAATCTTATAAAAATAGTCATAAACAAATTTATTAAATAAAAGTAAAATGGAAACCTTTCGATACAAAATTATCCACACAATTTTCGTAATAACTTCCAAAGATCCACAAACATGTCTAATCTCAATATAAACTAGTTCCAGTGTAAATAATATGCTATGTCAATAAAACACTTTGCACTTTTTAAAATTCCATTTTCACGTTGATAATAAGTCTTAAAAAAATGAAATTATAAAAGGCCGTTAATTAAGATTTATTGTAGAATTGAGTATATAATAATTCGCAGATATTACTGATCAATCTTACACTTTTTATTAATATTTTTCTCATTTATTTTAAAAATCTTATTTTTTTCCACTCTATCATTTAAAAAATTGAAAAATCATTTTTAACTTCTAATTTATTTTTCATTATAAATAGTCAAAAATTAATGTATAGTATCATTGACATCTAGATCAAAAATTGAAAAACTGAACTAAAATTGTAAAAAGAAAAGAAGGTATAAATGACTTATCAAGTATTTTAGACAATTTCTCATAGGTTTTGGTCTGTAACTAATGAAGGTGTTCATACACACGGTGATGGCAAACAAGAAGAAAACACAAGTGGAGTACCGGGAGATGGAGTGGTGGATGAACCGGAGACAATTGCCGCCTCGTTTACGCGACAGAGTTCGCAATTTCCAGCGGCAGAATTATATCGCCACCGGCGGACCCAACAACGAGACTGACCTCATTCAACACTTCCCCGACGGCCTCCGTAGAGACATCAGGCGTTTTCTCTGCCTAGACCTTGTCAAAAAGGTACCTTATATACTCTACTATCTTCTTCTTTCAGTTTGTTAAAAGAAGTTAATATTATGACCTTGATATTTAGAGCTCTATTCTTATTTTTGGTTTTAGGTTCCTTTGTTCCACATTCTAGACGATCTCATTCTTGACAACATTTGTGACCGACTCAGGCCTATGCATTACTCCAAAGGCGAAAAGGTAACTATAAATAAACCAATCCTTCTTTTTCTCATTGTCTTTTTTTTCTAATATTCAGTCTCACACTCCAAAAATAATTGGAATTTGTTTTATAATTAAATTAAAAATTTAAAAGATTTGTTTTAAACTAAATTTAAAAGGGTAGTACTGAATATGTAATTTTTTTATAATCAAATTAAAAATTTAAAAGATTTGTTTTAAACTAAATTTAAAAGGGTAGTACTGAATATGTAATAAAAAATAAACTATAAATAAATATAATTTTTTTACTTTTTAGTGGCTGATTATAAATTTTTAATTTTTGATGAAAATGAGAATAAATATAAGTAGCGAAAGGTAATAAATCGTACAATTTCTCGTATATTAAAACATCTTCACGTTTACTAGAATTATCACAATACTAAAACAAAAAAAACCAAATAAAAAAAACTATTAAAATAAAATTAAAATGCCACAGTTATTACTTCAGCAAGCTAATGGATTGATAAAACGTTGACGCAGATAACGAGAGAAGGAGAGCCAATCCAGAGAATGGTATTCATAGTGGAAGGGCGGGTTCGGAGGAGCCAAGGGGTGAGCAAAGGAATCCAGTCGACGACGGCCATGGAAGGCGGCGGCTACATCGGCGACGAGCTGCTGACGTGGTGCCTCCGTCGCCCCTTCGTTGACCGACTCCCGGCGTCGTCGGCCACGTTCGCCTGCGCCGAGGCCACGGAGGCTTTCTCCATCGATGCCCACCAGCTCCGCCACGTGGTCCACCACTTCCGCCCCGCCTTCGCCGCCCCGCGCCTCCGCCGCACCGCCCGCTACTACTCCTCGAACTGGCGCGCGTGGGCCGCACTCGTCATCCAGCTCGCGTGGCGCCGCCGCGAAGCGGAGGAGATTCGCCTACGGCATTCCGCTAACGTCTTTCTCTCTATTCGCCCCCATGACCATCTCCAGTGACGGGGCTCTTTTCTTATGTTTTCTTTCTTACTTTCAAGTTTCAACGGGCGTTTAATTAGACCTAATAGATGAAATGTGAAATAAATTGAAAAGCGGAAAATACGTTTTACAATGTATTGACTTGATTAATTAAAAGGTCCGAGTGACAATAGCTTTTAAAAGTTCAAAATTTCGGAGAAATGGCCCAAATTTATAAACATGATTTGATTATGTTTAACGTTTCGTCAAATTTTTGTAAATGTCCAAAAGGTTTACGTGGAACTTTAATTTACGTATCTAAGTTTACGTGGAACTTTAATTGCATACTAATTAATAAAATAAATTTTTAATTAATTTTAAATTATTTCCATTTATTTTTAAATTCATGCCGGTTTTTATTTAAATAGTTTCATATTAGATCCTATAATTGTGGGTAGTTAATTGATGAAATATTTACATCATTATAAATTAAAATCACTTCTTTATGACCGATTGTAAGTATATGCAATTATTTTGAGAACGTTAATTATTATTCTATATCGATTATATTTGTGTGGTTTTATCCTTAATTCAAGATTATTATCAATTAATTACATATCATATTTCCTCTCTCCTTATTTTCGAGAATTAATATCAAATAATTACATATTTCGTTGTCTCTCTCCAATATTGATCTTTATTTCTGTCCAATAATATGTTCGTTAATTGATATTCAATTTACACTGAAATGTAATCATTCCAACGTAAATTTATTTGCATTTTACAACGTTAATTGATTTTACAACGTAAATTGAAGTTTTTCATCGTTAATTGCATATTAATTAACAAAACACGATTTTTGTTAATTTTATTAGAAGAAAAAAAAAATCAAAATTTCATACATTAATTTGAAATCAAAATCAAAACACAAAAAGAAGAAAAAAAAGAACGAAAGTCGTGTCACTACTACAAAATGACCTTTAGAAGCGACGAGGGGCATTAGAAGCTAGTCACTTCTAATTAGAAGCGATTTTTCACCCTTATTTTTTCCGAAAAATGAAAATTTTGACAATTAGAAGCGACTTGTCGCTTCTAATTGTCGGAATCGACAAATTAGAAGTGTTGCGAAAATCGCGTGCGCAAGTGCACACGTCGAACAAGTAATATAGTTAGTAAGTTTAGTTCGTTCTCACAAGTAAGTTCAGTTCGTTCCCACGCGCAAGTGCACATGGCATCTTTGTCAGGGAAGACCATAATAGAACGTACCTACAAAATCTGCCCGAGCAATCCCATGGGGGGGGGGGGGGGGGGTGCATTTTCTGCGCATCTCCTTGAATCGCGACCATGCTTCGCATAGAGTTTCTCCGTCTCAATGACGGAAGCTGTGGATTTCGTTGCGGAGGCGAGTGGTCTTCTCGAATGGGAAGTACCTGGTGAAGAAGGCGTTGCAAAGGTCCTCTCACGAGTATATGGAGTCGGACGGCAGTGACTGCAACCACCCTTTGGCTCGATCCCTCAGCGAGAATGAAAACAACCGTAGACGTACGGTGTCCACCAGAATGTTGGGGATGTGGAACGTGTTGCACATCTCGTTGAAGTTGAAGATGTGCTCGTTCGGATCTTCATTCGGGGCTCCTGAGAATTGATTCTGTTGAATCATGTTGATAATCCCCGTATTGATGTGGAAGCTTTGATCCGCCGTAATCGCCGATTTACGGATGGCCGAATGATAGCCTTCGGTATTCGGTGACACGTAGTCAATGAGAGGTTACTCCACGAGGACAGGTTCCTCATGAATTGGTCGTGGAATTTGTTGCGGAATATTTTGGAAATTTTCCATCGGTTCTTGTCGCTCTTGCTCTTGACTCTCTGGTTCTTGACGTTCGTGTCTTCTTGTCTTCCGATTTATTTTGCACATCTTTTCTATTTCAAGATCGATTGGAGGTATGGCTGATGGACCGTCTTTTCGCATACACCTGAAAGGGAACACGAATACGTAGATGTATTAGTTTAAGCACAGATTCAAATTGCAGTACAAATCGGATTCACAAATAATGAAATAAATCCCCAACAGTGGCGCCAAAAAATTGTTGCGAAAATCGCGTGCGCAAGTGCACACGTCGAACAAGTAATATAGTTAGTAAGTTCAGTTCGTTTCCACGAGGATTTATAATTAAATACGAATCAAGGCCGACTACAATTTAAATCAAGAGAAAATGTAATGTGAATAGGATGACTTCTAAAATATTGAACAATTTAATTAAAACGTTTTAAAGGTGAATGTGAGGGAACAAGGGTGTGGTTTCACTTTTCTATCCTATTTTCGGGATTTCTAGACAAACAAGAATAATTAATCCTATGACTGTGTTAATCGTGTTCACGTAAATTTTATCGCTAACCCTCGCTAGAGTGATATTAACGACCTACGACTAAGAACTCCTTTTACCTCTCGGTCTCAAGGCAACGAACCTAGCTTGCTTTATGTTTTGGAACACTCACTCAACTCCCTAGCAGTTGTTGCTACCTCTAGACTTCACAGAATGTACTACGGTACTCTATTTTATTCGCACGACTAATTAAACCTCGTGAGAGAGAATAACTAATCCTAAAATCAAGCATACGATGATCAGGCATATACGAGCATTAAGAAAAAAAAATAGAATAAACACGAGCCAAAGAATCAAATCAAACCTCAAAGCAACTAGAATAAATCCATGACAATTATCAAGAAAAGATCCACCATCACCCTCTAAGGGATTAGTTCATGGTGATGGTGGAAGAACTAGAAAATAAACAAAAAAAATGATCTATAAATAAACAAAGCATAATAAATAAATAGAGTTTCAGAGGGAAGGGAGAAAGAAAAACTATATATGAAGTTGCAGGCTCGTCACAGTCTCCAGATCGTCTCCGGTCTTCTTCTCTGTTCACCCCCGGCTCTTCCGTGGTGTTTTCTCTCTCTAAAAACTAAAATTAACCAAGAATCACTTATAAATGGCTTCCATTAGGTTATAAAGTCGAGCTGCTCAACATTCTACAGATCTGGCCTTCAAAAACTGATCCAACGGCTTAAAATCGAAGTCCACGGGTCAACTTAAACTGTTTTCGGAGCCCCATCGCGTCGCTATGGTCTTCCGTCGCGTCGCGGTGGACCTCATGACGTCGCGATGGGCACTCTGGAGGTCTGCGCGTTGCTTCACTTTTTATCCCATATCTTGAGCTCCGGGTATCGGAATTGAGATCCGTAAAATATTCCGGAATCCTTGCGATCACCCTGTCATCCTAGAATGCTCTATTTCTCTTTCTCTTTTGCATTTATAATGCTAATTTTCTCATCTTTGCATCTCATAAATCTTTGCGCACCTGAATGTCCTGAAAACTTCACACAAACTACAAAAACTATCAAAATACTTGAGGATAAACATCGATTCTTCGCTTAAGTTCATCTAATAATCACGTAGAAATGCGTTTCTCAAGAAGCGATTAGTCGCTTCTAATGGTCAAAATTATTGGCTCGCACCCTCTACGCCAAATATTTTAGTATGTTTGGACATTAGAAGCGACTTGTCGCTTCTAATGTCACTTCTAATGCCCAAATTATTTGCTCCAAAATCTTTCCGCCAAAATTTCACCTATGGGGACATTAGAAGCGACTAGTCCCTAGGGCTTGGGTCCAGGATTTGATTGGAAACGGCTAACTATGCCAACTACGAAACATATATCTGGTCTAGTGTATATCATAGCATACATGAGACTTCCCACGGCTGAAGCATAGAGAATCTTTCTCATGTCCTCAATCTCTTGTGCAGTCTTGGGAGACTGGTCCTTAGAGAGTGAGACTCCATGTTTAAAGGGGTTTTGGCTCTTCTTAGAGTTCTGCATGGAGAAGCGATCCATCACCTTATTTATATAAGATGCTTGGGAGAGCGACAAGGTCCGGTTCTTTTGATCTCGAAAGATCTGAATCCACAGAATGTACGCAAGTTCCCCTAGATCCTTCATATCAAACTGCTTAGTTAACCAAATTTAATCCTCAGATAATTTACCTACATCATTACCAATGAGTAGTATATCATCGACATATAATTCTTGAAACACAACCTTGCCCTCGTGTATCAACTTATAGACACAAGGTTCATCTATTGACTGTTCAAAACCGAAAATTTTTATAGTTTCATCGAATCTAATATTCCATGATCTAGATGTTTGCTTTAATCCATAAATGGATTTAAGAAATTCACAAACCTTGTTCTCTTTTAACCTTCCACGAAATCGTTTGGTTGAGCCATGAAAATGCACTCGTCATGATTGCCATTCAGAAATCACCCACTTACCAAAACCTCATAGTTTTGGTTTTGAGGGACTTTAGAAGCGACTAGTCGCTTCTAACATCGGCTCTAATGTCCCTAAGGCTTTAAATCACCCCACCCTCTTCTTCCTCCTGTCGCTTCTAATGTCCCCACTTACCAAAATGTCGTCGTTTTGGTTTTGAGGGACTTTAGAAGCGATTAGTCGCTTCTAAAATCGGCTCTAACGTCCCTAGGGTTTTAAATCACCCCACCCTCTTCTTCCTCCTCCGTTTCCTTCCTCCCCTTTGAAAATTTCTCTCCCCCTCCTTCCCCTCCGACTTTCAGCCTGCCATCCGCCCTCCCTCGCCTCCGGCCGCCGCCCATCCTTCTCCTCTGCCGCCCTTCCTTCTCTCCTCCGGCCTCCCCTCCGCCCTCCCCTCTTCCGCTTTCCCTCCCCCTCCTCCAGCCGAGCCTCCTCCGGCTTCTCCTCCGACTCCTCCGGCCTCCCCTTGTCCGGCCTCCCCTCCTCTAGCCTCCCATCCTCCGATTTCTCCTCTGCCTCCTCTGGCCGAGCCTCCTCTGCCCCTCTGCCCGACCTCCGCCGCCCTCTGCCGCCTCCGGCCGAATCTCTTCCTCCCCCGGCGTCTATCCGGTAGGTTCTCATTTGTCTCTCTCTTTATTGTTTTTCGTTGTTTATCATTTTAACGCTTTCGCAGCCTCGTTCGCAGCCCCCAAATCTCCTCCGGCTTCTCCTCCGACTCCCCCGGTAGGTTCTCTTTTGTCTCTCTCTGCATTGTTTTTTGCTGTTGATCATTTTAACAATTTTGTAGCCTTGTTCGCAGCCTCGTTTGCAGCCCCCGAGTCTCCTCCGGCTTCTCCTTCGACTCCTCCGGTTGCTACCTTCGTCGGTCATCTCTCCGGGTAAGTTTTTTTTTTTCTATTGTTTTCTTTCCTCGTAAATGTGCTTAGTTAATAAAATAGTTAGAAATTTGTTAGATAATTTTGACGATGTTAATTATATATAATTAGAGAATATATGAAACGTGTAGTTAACTAAATTATTTAGTTTACGTAATTAGAGAATTTGTAATTAATAAGTTAATTAATAATTGAATTTGTGGTTAATTATATCATTTAATTAATAATATGTTTGTCTGTATGTAAGTAATAATATGTTAATTATAACTGAATTGATAATGGAATTTATAGTTGAATATGTTAAGTTGCTTTATGTAGATTTTTAATTTATTGATCAATAGGATAGTTTTGTTTGGTATATATATGTTTTGTACAAATTTCAGGTTTTTGGTTTGTCTATATTTTAGGTGAAACTCCCCAAATTTCTGTAAATTTTTAAGTAATACCAATCGATCAAAAAAATCATTTTGCCCAATATCTACATTCAACAACTTTCCTAATTTCAATAATTCTCAATAGTTCTCAATCTCACAATAGTTCTCAATAGTTTTATATACTTTGTATATTTTCCAATAGTTCTCAATCTCACAACTTTCCTAATTTCAACATTCAGTGTCATGTCAAATCCAAGTCGCGATTGGATAACTGAAAATAACCGATGTAGTCTTGAATTTGAAATAGGCGTGAACAAATTTATTCGATTTGCGCGATTCCAAATGAACAGCGAGCACAAAATTAAATTTCCTTGTCGTCGTTGCAATAATGCTCTAACTCAACAAATCCCAGTGGTTCGAGCGCATCTCATAGTCAAAGGATTTACTTTGTATTACACTCGGTGGTATCATCATGGGGAGTCACATGAAGAGGTCATTTATGCGCTACATGATTCAAACGACCAAAACAATGCTGGTGGAGTCCATGACGCAATCAAAGATATCAGGAATGATATTGATATTGATCATGACGATTTTAATGATCCAACTGCAGAAGATGCGGCTGAAGAAGAGCAGATCGCAGATCTATTTGCCGAGTTGAATGAGAAGTTGTATCCCGGTTGTAAGGAGTTCTCATCATTATCTTTCTCGGTCCAATTAATGCGCATCAAAGTTACGAACCATTGGACGAACAAGTCATTTACAGAACTTCTGCAGCTCTTGATAAAATCTCATCATCCTGTTGGTAATAGAAGTCCAGAAAAATATTACGAGGCAAATTCAAAGTTGAAGCGATTTGGCATGGGATACGAGATGATTGATGTGTGCCCGAATGATTGCGTCTTGTTTTGAAAGGATTTGAAAGGTGCAGATGTTTGTCCGGTGTGCAATGAAAGCATACGGGTTGTTGGGGAAAAGGTACCGCGTAAAGTTTTACGATACTTTCCTATGAAAGATCGTCTCACGCGGTTGTACGCTTCCCGACACATAGCTGTTGAAATGCAGTGGCACGGGAAAAAACGAGTGGTCGAAGAAGGTGTTCTACTTCATCCCGCTGACTGGAAAGCGTGGAAGAAGTTAGATGAAACATACCCGGACTTCGCCAACGAGCCAAGAAATGTACGACTCGGACTTGCTGCAGATGGTTTCAATCCTTTCGGAAAAATGAGCTTATCATACAGTGTGTGGCCGGTGGTATTGACGGCGTATAATTTGCCACCATGGTTGTGCATGAATTCTGAGTACTTGATGTTGACGCTCTTGATTCCTGGTCCAAAATCGCCTGAAAAAGACATTGATGTGTTTTAACAACCGCTCGTCGAAAAATTGAAAGAATTGTGGAAGTTGGGGGTTCGAGTGCGGATGGGTCTAACCATAATCATGTCTTCCTTTTGCGGGCAACACTTCTATGGACGATAAATGATTTTCCTGCTCGTGGCAGTTTGTCAGGGTGGAGTGGAGAAGGTACCTTGCGTGCCCGACGTGCACCAAAGATACTCCTTCATTCTCCGTTAGAAACAGAGTCGTGTATTACGATCATCGACGATACTTGCCCGATTCACACCAAATGAGAACATGCAATGGTCACTACACAATTTGCGTCGAGAAACGAAGGCCTCCGAAGAGGCTGACTGAATGCCAGATTATCGACCAGGTGAACAGTCTTCCTGAATTGATTCCGGGAAAGCAGTCTACGAGTTCGAAACGAAAGCGAGGCAAGAGCGAACTGAATTGGACCAAGAAAAGCATCTTTTACGAGTTACCATATTGGTCCGATTTAATGTTGAGGCACAACCTTGATGTGCTGCACATCAAAAAAAATGTGTGCGAGAACTTGCTCGGTACGTTACTTAGTACTGAAGGGAAAGATAAGGACACCAAAAAGGCGAGGCAAGATTTAAAAGACTTGAAGATTAAGTCTAGCTTACAATTGGAGAAGCGTGGAAACAGGTGGTTCAAACCACAAGCTTCTTGCGTTCTCGCACTCACGCAATGGAAAATGGTTGCTGAGTTTCTCAAGTCCGTTAAGTTTCCCGACGGTCTCGCGGGAAATTTGGAAAAAAAATGTCACTCTCGATGGAATAGTAACCGGGTTGAAGGCGCATGACTTGCACATGATAATGCAAAGATTGTTAGTAGTGGGTATCGGTCCTCATGTTTCGAAACAAATCCAAGAGACGATTGCAGAATTTGGGAAATTTTTTAAGCTCATTTGTTCCAAGACATCACGAGTGGAGGATCTCGAGAAATCCCAAGACTTCATCATTGAGATATTGTGTAAGATGGAAATCATTTTTCCACCTTCTTTCTTTACGATCAAGGTTCATGTTATTATTCATCTACATGAGAAAGCTCTCGAAGGTGGTCCAGTGCATATGAGATTGATGTATCCATTTGAAAGATATCTCGGGACACTTAAGCATTTCGTTCAAAACAAAGCGATACCAGAAGGATTTATAGCTGAAGCGTATCTTGTGGAAGAAGCTTTGGCATTTGTTGCACGGTACTTAGGAGATGCCTCGACCGATGTCGTTCAGGCTCATAAGTTCTCTATTTTTCAATTTGAGAAGTGTGTGCCTTATGGGAAGATGACTCCAACCTGATTGGAAGAAAATTCAAGAGAGATGGCATAGTGGTACGTCTTGACAAATTGTACCGAAATTGATCCGCATATGACGTGAGTACTCTTTTTAATCATTTCCATATAATTAACTTCATTAATTTATTTGTATAACTTCCCGTTCAATAATGTATAGAGAGCATTGGAATCTCATGGAATCTGAACGTCGTAGAGATGTTGACAAAGCGCATCGGAAAGAATTCAGAGTCTGGTCCGCTAAAAAGGTTTACGACCAGAACGCCGGTGGAGTCGATGTGTTTGACGAGTTGTACGCATTGTCGGTCGGACCCTTTCAAAATGTTCACATTTATCCGAGTTGTGTGGTGAACGGTGTGAAATTTATTACTTCCCGTCGCGATGAGATGCGTACTACTCAAAATAGCAGCGTTAGCATACCTGTGGAAGACTACACCTTCTACGGAAGGATGGATGATGTTGTCGTCCTAAACTATCGACATGATTTCCGAGTGATACTATTTCAATGTCATTGGTTTTGGTGACAAGCACGATGCATGTAGACGCTTTCGCAAGGATGACGTATGTTGAACGATGAGTTCTTACGTCGCGAAAGAATGGTTCCCAGACGAACCATTTATACTCGCTACTCAAGCCAAACAAGTATTTTACTTGCCCGATCCTCGAAATCCTAAAAAAGGAGAATGGAATGTCGTCGAAAATTGTAATCACCGATTCGTGTGGGATTTTCCTGGCATTGACCTTTCATCATCGGCTGATGTTTCACTGTCCGTACAACATAATGACTTTGATCAGTTGTCTCATCTTCATGATAATTGTGAACCAACTCTGGTGGATGATGCTATCGAAGATGAGCTTATCGATGACTTCATAGACGATGATCATGACGACGAAGTTGCTCGTTTTCTCAGAGAACTGTTGACGATGATCTCGAAATAGATCAAACTGACTTCATAACTGATGATTATGAAGACTGGGTAATTTTTTATAACTAAATGTAATGTATTGTTTAAACTATATTTAATGTATTTCATAAAATAAAATTCTAAATTAATTTTTGTGTTTTGCAGTATGTCGACTAGTGGCGATGACCCTCAGACGCCTTCTTTTAGACGAGTTTTGACCACAGGTCAAACTTCGCAAAAGGCTATACGAGGAAAGAAAGTGGTCATTGTCTTCGACCCCGTTCCCCTCCAGTTTTATCCTCCTTTGAGTAGGGATGAAGGAGATAGTGTCAAAAAGGAGAGCGCGTTGGGGCGTTCGCCAACAGTCTTGGAGTTTTAGTGCGAGAGCACATTCCTCCGACGACGCCCAACTGGAATAGCATCTCACCGTAACAACAAGCGACGGTTTTGTCTGGAATTTACGCAGAGTACGACTTTGTGTACGAGAGTGAGTTGGGAGAACTCATTCCGGCGGCGTGCCACTCTAGACTCATCGAAAAGACCATATTCCGCGATGCAAAGACGCGTCTGCGTGACGAGAATGTGAATTACTGTCGAATTTACCGGATCAACTGCGGCGAAGATCGAGAGGAGGCGCTCGCGCGGACGCCCAAAGGCATGTTGAACCAAATGTGGTTTGAGCTAATAGATAGGATGGACACAGAGGAGTTTCAGGTATCAATTAGATCGATTACACCTTTAATCAATCATTTTAATTTTAAAAACAAGTTTTTTTACCACCAAAGTTTATTTACAGAAAATATCCAAAACAAATAAACAGAATCATACCAAAAAGACTACGAAGAGCCGAAAAGGCACAATTTCATTTCTCGAATATCGTCATAGTCACGTACGTATATTTTCATTCAATTACAAATTAACTATAAATATTTTACATAAGTTATATATTATAGTCATAATGTGTTAAATGCAGAGGGTTAGAGAAGGGAGATAAGCACTAGGGCCACTCGCCGCGTGGGAGAGGATGCATACGACACACGATAGTCAGTGGACTATGCCTACTGCTGGAGAGTATCACAAGAGCTAAACCCCGAGAATCAATCTCGACCCCGCGTTTAGTGTGACATTGAACCAATACATGTCTCGATTCGGACCCTCAAGCACTTCGGGTTCACAATACACTCCGGATCAGCCACGTCGACGCCCAGACAAGTTTTCGCCTTCATCATTTTCCACCGACCCTGACACCGAGCCTCCTTCCGGACCCAGCAGAAGACGCGGAGGACAAAGCCGAGGACGCGGAAGAAGATCTTAGTTCTATTCATGTTCTAGACTTATCGACTTTCTATAACTATTTCGTTTATGATTTTCAGTAGTTTATGTGTGTACGAATTATCGACATCTGAATGTTTAACATTTCGACTTAATATTTATTTCGTTTTCGTTTAATTAAATTTAATTAATATATTTAGTTATGATTAATTTTAATTATATTCCATACAAATTTTATTTAATTAATAATAAATTTAAAATTTAATATTTAAAACAATTAAATCGGAAAAAAAATTAAAAAAAAATCATTTTGACTTTTAGAAGCGACAATGTAGCTTCTAAAGCCGTTTCTATATTTGGCCGGTAATACTTTTAGAAGCGATAATGTCGCTTCTAAACGTCACCCGCCAAAGTTTCCCACCATTTTTTTCCCACGGTTTTGGGACCCTTAGAAGCGACTTTAGGGGCGACTTGTCGCTCCTAATTTCGACGACTAAAATACCTTTAGAAGCGATAAAGTCGCTTCTAGTCTTTTAGAAGCGACTCATTAGAAGCGACATTTTCGCTTTTAAAGTCGCTTCTAAAGGACTTTTAGAAGCGACTTTTTGGCCTTTAAAAGCGTTTTTTGTCAGGAAAATGTTACCATTGGGGAAAGATCTTCAGTGGTCACAACGATAGAGTCGGGACGTCGCTTTTATGGAGTCACAACAAATACTGCAAGAGCGATGGAGCTGCAGCCTCTTCGAGTCGTGTAAGTCATGTTGACCTCATTCAATTAAGAAAACAATTTGTAGAATATTTTTTTTAACGAATCAATCTTTTATGCATATAGAATATCAAGGTTTCATTAGCTTTCTTAGTTATTTAGTTCCGGGTGTTCAAGTAATGTCTAGGAAAGCCTTAAGAGTAGATATACTAAACTGGGTTTTAGATGAAAAGAAACACTAAAAACAATAATATCAAACGGTAGATATAGTATAGTTTTAACTTCAGATATATGGACTGGTAAAACTAAAATGGATTACATAGGTGTCGTAGTTCATAACATAGATGATGAGTGGAATTTGAACAACGTATAATAGTATTCAGGAGGATAGAAAGAACGCATACAAGTCAAGAAATTTTAGATATAATGGTTAGAGTATTAGAGGAATGAGGTTTAACACGTCGGATTATCTCAGTAACGTTAGATAACGCCACAAGTAACAATGATAAGAGACTTAAAAGAAAAACTTCAAACTAACGATTCTCTTTTGCATCAACGATGTGCTACTCATATAATCAACCTTATTGTTCAAGCTGGGGCAGCTAGTTATGTCTCTTCAATAAATAAAATTAGGACGTACATTAGTTGGATTAACATTCAACTAGTAGAGTAGACGAACTTAAGAGACGTCTTAGGCACAATGGTCTCCAAGAACGAACATGGCATCTAGATAACAAAATTAGGTGGAACTCAACCTTTTCAATGTTAAAAAACTTTTTATCAGTAGGTTATGTAGATGTTATTTTTGTTTATATTAACAATGAACATGGCGAAAATTCTATTTATGATTATGATATTAAAATGGTTGAGTCGTTTGTTTCCTTTCTTGACATCTTTTATGAAGAAATTTGTTATATTTCCGCCATTTACACTCCTACTTATTTAGACCAGTATAGAGATCAAACTATTTTTGAAGATTGTATTAAGGCAATGAAAACAAAAATTTTAAAATATTGGGAGACTGGAAAGATTCATTTGCTTTACGGTTTAGGAGTCATTCTAGATCCCTGATGTAGAATAGTTGGTTTGAAAAAATTTCTTAAGTATCTTAGACGGTTTTTTGTTGATCAAGATTACTATGCACTTGATTTTCCAAGCGTTTTTATGTTCTTTTAGGGTGTACGAAGCCAAACTCCTCCTGCATTACCGAGCGCAGCCCAGTCAGTCACATATGCACTAACCCCGACGACATCAATTTTTAAATGTGTTCGTCAACGCTTTTGCGTACAGTCCATCTCCTCAACAACAGGAGACGGGGTCCAGTCAGCCGAGCTCAGTCGACACATACCCTCATCCTGAGATAATGAAGTTCGACATGAACGAGCGGGTCAAACCGGACGACGAAGGTTTAGACTTACTCATATGGTGGAGACAAAATGCAAGGAGGTTCCCTGTGTTGGCTATTATGGCTCAAGACATTCTCATCATTCCTGTTGCAACCGTGTTATCGGAGGTGGTATTCAGCAGCGCGGAGGGCATCATCGACGACAGAAGATGTAGCTTGCATCCGCAGATGGTAGAAGTTTTAACTTGCGAAAAATATTGGCTTCAACATAGGCATAGAGCCCAAGAAACATTTGAAAATTTTGATATTGTTGACGATTTTGATGTTAACTTTTCAAACATAAACCTCAATGGTCAGACACTTAGACTTTTATCATTAAGGGATATCTCGGCCCTTGTCCGGGATTATTTTTCCTTATAATCGATGTAAGGGGTACTCTTTTCCTTTATCGCCGCACATTTTTTGGGGTCGGTGAAATTTTTTAAGAGACTCATGTTTAATTTAAATAAGTCTAAATTTATTTAGTTAATTCATGTTATTAATACTTGTCTTAATTTAGTCATAATCCTTTTTTATATATAATCCATTTGGTTTTAAAGTTTGCAATAACGTCTCTTTTTTATTTCATTTTAACTCCCTAATTTTTTCAAAAATAACACTCTTTATGTTGGACAGAACCGGGACTCCCGGCCTCCCGCTACCTCCCGTCGAGATTTTAACCGGAACCGGGACTCCCGTCCCGCTGCAAACCAGAAGTCCCACGGGAACGGTACCTGGACTCCCAGTAAGCCACGATTATACACGAGTATCGAACATGACTTTTAGGACACCGAGATGAGTCTCATCCATTTGTACGCAGATGCACTGCAATAACTTCATAATCAACGCCTTCGGTTTTGTGTGATTTGATTTAAAATGTATGTGCCTCAGATTTTATGTTCTCCTGATTAAAACATCGTATATAAACCTGGCTTATCGAGATCCCGAGACTTCCCATTCCCGTCCCGAGAAACTCCTGGCAATTTTGTTAACGGAACCTCCCGTCCTGATATCTTAACGGGACGATATCGGGACAGAGAAACCGGAAGATAACTCCGGATATCATAATAAAAAATAAATAAAATATCAAATAAAACAATTTTACAAGATTTGGATCTTGCATCTTGCATTCGAGTTGATCCGACGGTCTCTATTTTCCTTTTTTTTTTAAAAATCGATATTTTAACGGGAGTCCCGATCCCGTTTAAAATTTAAACGGGACTCTTGATCCCGGTCCGATTTTGAAACCGAGAGTTCTGGATCCTCCCCTTTTGTCCTCCTATTTTATGTTCTCTCATGTATTTATACGTAGATATATTTTCTTTTTTGAACTACGTATGTATATTATATGAGATATAAACTTAAATGTTTTTTTATTTCTATCATTTCTCCTCCAAAATCGACTGCCATTGCTTCCTAGTTCGTTATGAAGTCAAAACTGTACTCGGTATTTTTCAAATTATAAACGTTAACTTTGTTGAGGTGATTAGTCATCATTTTTAGACTAAATATTGAACTTCATTAAAATTGATGGTGTATAGTTTGATAAAAACAATTGGATAGAATTTAGTGTTGGAATATAAGTATAACGCATTAATACTCCAATAGGTAAAATTTGAAAAGATAATAATAATATAACACTTTAAAACATATTAATTATCATAAAATCATCGTATATTACTAAAAAAGTAATCCAGCTAATAAAAGTTATACTAAAAAAAAATGACCAAAACAACAATACCATTGAAAGAACTCCCGCCATCGAAATGGACTAATTTTAGTATATTTAGCATTTATAAAAAAGTTTACTTCACTAGACGGAAATTGATACACTCAAAAGATCTAGAAAAATATAAAAAATTATGTTGTGAACTTTTTGTACTTATAAAATATAAAAATTATGCTCACGTATAAATATTTCACATGCAAAAAAGCATACAACTTTTATTGTAATATATCTGGAAAACTGGATAAATTTTCCTCTATGCACATGACTATATGAAGGCTGTAACCAGAGGCTACCCTATATAATAAGAGGGAGACCGTATTTCCGCACTTCAAAACTTCATTCTACTACCTCTACAAATTGTGCTTCGCTTCTCTGTAGTTCGATCGGTTAGCTCTTGTTTTGTTCGCCGAGTCCTGTATCCTAGGAGTCGGTTTCTTTTCGTTGCATCCCAATACAATGCTCGTCGTATCATGTTGGAGAGCAATGACAGTCACTTTAAAAGAGAAGACTGGCAGTCAACGGCCTGTATTTCGTCTTCGTGCGTGTCGTCCATTTTTAATTGAAATTCATACTTTCTTGACTATTTATTTTTCTCAAAACATTATTTTGAAATAATGTAGTCTTCATGTAGAACGCAAATAAGTATTTTCCTGGTGGCTCCATTAATTAATAAATTTCATTCGTCGAAGAAAAAAACTCATGCAAAAGGCAAGCCCGCTACGTATTGGTTTAGATATTATTGCGTTACAGTAAATAGAGAATATACGCTACTACGAGACAATGTTTTAATGTACGTCTCCTAAATAACATATAATAATGTAGAAACAGTACCAACGCTTCGACACCGCTATGCAATAGTCGGTAACACTTGCAGATTTGAATATAAAAGTCGATAAAGATAAGAACATACTTATGAGCACTGCTTGACTGGTCAAATAAATTCACAGAAGCATATTTCCATAATTTTGTTTGTATTATATATAAGCTCCTCTGACTCGTGTCGATGAGATACAAAGAAACGGGTCTTCAACCAAACAGTAGATACTAGTAAAAATAATGGATGTATTCTAAAATGCACATACTTTTATTTGCTCGTTTGAAGTCTAAATGCGCAGTTTAGAAAGAGAATTAAAATTTCACTCTTAACACACTTTTGACATTCACATATATAAAGACAAGATAAGAAAAAAATTAACATCACTACACAAACAACATACCCACATTACACAAACGACATTAACATAAAACATTACACGGACCAAAAAGAAAAAAATATAAATCTAAACTTCCCCTCTTATTCCAACATCATATAACGATAAAAAAAGAACACAAGTACCTCGAAAATGACAATGATCAAAGCCAAACGAACCCGACACGACCCGACTCGAACCGAACCGAACCGAAAAAGGAACCTAGGTTTGTTGCTGGCCGGAAGTGGTGAGGTGTTGCTGCCCAAACTGCTCAGCCTTGTCCTTCATTTCGCGAGCCTTCGAGGCCAGCTTGTGTCTCGCGCTGTCGAGCTGGTCGGCGCCGGGCGGGTGCTTTCCGGTGACGTAGCGGTAGATCCACGAGAGCACCGTCACGGCGGCGACGCCGAATCCGCCGGAGGCCATGAAACCCGTCATGATGAGTCCCACCGTGATGACCGCCGGGACCAGAACCGGGCTGAAGATCACGAAAAGCGGCGTGGCGATGGTCAGCGCGATGACCGTCCCGGCGAGGGTGAGGCCGGAGAGGAGCAGCATGGAACCACCGGCAGTCACCGCCGTCGCGGCCTTCACCATCTGGTGCGACCGCGGCTGAGTCTGGTGGCCGTGCATTCCTGTCATGTCCCTATCCCGCCCGCCGTACGTATGCTGTCCGATCGTCTGGTGCTCGGCCATTGATATGCTCAGTTGTGTCTTCTAGGGTTTCTTCCGTCAGAAAGAGAGAGTGAGAGAGAGAGAGAGACTTGTGTATGTGAATGTTTTGGGGTATTTGTGAGGTGGGTTTTATAAATAAGAGAGGGTTTTGAGAGAGGCCACGTGGAAGGGCTGAGAGAGGTACGTGTTGAGAGGGTCTCATGCAGGGGTTGCATGTCCTACTGTGGCTCTATTCTTGTGCCACCTTTGAGATAAACGAGTATGCTTTTCACTTTGTGGTCGAACAATTTTGTAAATTTATTAACTGAACAGAAACTTATATATGAAGTAAAAGATAACTACGAAGTGTACACCTTTTGGATTTTGTAACAAGTTCTTCTACTTTTCTCTTTTATTTCTCAACGATCAATTGAGTTTCAATATTTAAATTTTATATATTAGAGTTTTATATTTTTTTTAAAGGGGGCGAAAAATCCTTAAATTTCATAGAAAAATTAGTCGAATCGGCTAAAATCGCATTTACAATGATCGCTGAAAAATATTGTAGCATATAATCTCATCCAAACGGAGAGCAAATTTAGTAAGAGAGTTTGCCGTAACATTAGACAATCTAAAATGAAAGGCAATATCAAAAGCCACAAAGTTAGCAGCACCGATGAAGTCAGTTCATTTAGGAAATCTCGGAACCATAAAGACGAAGTCATGCGGTTGGAGTAAATCTCGCTCGAAGAACCGAACTGCGAGCGAATAGGACGAACGAAGAACGACGTGGCAAGCTCTCTGCAAGCTTAGGAAATTCTTGCTGAGAACTGCTAGCTCAAAAAGGATTACAGATAAAAAATCAAAATTGTATTTAGATCTCATCGAAGTCTCTATTCTTTATCTAGAAAATCATATTAATCCTTGTATTCAATAGCTCGACCTCGCGGATCTGTTATTGTTTCTTAATTCAATTACGAGAACTCTTATTGATTCCTATTTCGCTCCGATTTTTTTGATTTTATTGTGATATTATAAGTTTACGACATTTTACCGAGATCATTTTTCCATTTTATTTCTATACAAATTTAAATCGTATAAAATCCCCTATCATTTTATTTCGGGATTGTTGAGTTCGAATTTCGACATCAACAAGACCCCCACATGGACTTTTGTTGTCTTGTGATTCGCGTTCCAATTTTTTTTCTAGGAAGCCAATTAACTAAGTCGTCCATGTTTCCCAAGGGATTATTGTGGAGTAAATTGTTCCGACAATTCGACAAGTTCCACGAAGTCACCAAAAAAAGTTTGAAGTCCTGAGAGAATAAGAGTTTACACATGGGTGAGAAAAGAAATGATATCTTCATGCATATACTCTTTTTATCATTATCCACCATCCGAGTGATTTTCACGCTTGCTTTGACTCCCGACAAGACAAAAGAGCATAGAAATTCGTCTCCGTGCCCTTGAGACATTGGGGTACAAATGATCGATCTTCATTTTTCTTGCAAGAGTAGCAATACGGGGAACCATCCTCAGGAGAGCTTCCAAGTGAAAGACCGGATCTTCGAAGGGATGTAGAGTTTTCAAACTTTCTCCCACCACTTTACTGATACCGTGTTAGAAAAAGTCACGGCCACCTTCCCAGAGTCACATAAAACGCGGTAAACATTTTTGACCGTATAATCTCCATCCTTCGTGAAATGGCAAATGAGGTCACCCGTGGTTGCAGTGATCGTCTATGGGATCTTGAGAATCTCTTGCATGTCGTCCTCATATAAATGATTTTGGAGATGTGCTACATCCCATCTACCACCGGGGAGGATAAAGTCCGCGAGTTTGGAAGAGTCTTATAATCCTCAAGATATACGATCTTTAAAATTTTGACGTCTAAGAATCCACCTATCGTTCTTGTAAGAAATAGAGGCCCCGGAACCCACTCTCCACCCAATTCCATTTAAAACTCCTCAAAATAAAAGAAGTTTTATAGGACCAATTAAATAGGAAACTTTGAAGATGTTGGCGGATAAGAAGGACGGCGAATTCAATACCCACCACATACTCTTCGCTAAAAGAAGTTGGTTGAAGTCTTCCAAATTTTTAAAGACCATACCTCCAAACTCTTTTCAGGTACAAAACTTTTACCATTTTTCCCAATGGACCTTGTTCTTGCCGGCTCCAGTACCCCCACCAATAGTTTGTCACCACTGCATGGAGATCGGCCACGAGACTCTTTGGGAGCATCAAAACGTTGATAACATAGCTTGGATTGCTTGTAGGAATGTCGTGATGATGACTTCTTTTACGGCCCAAGAGAAGAAAGAACTTTTCCAACTACAACTTTTCCCAAAATCCAGTTCTTAATAAACTTGAAGAGCGTCGCATTGTTTCGGCCTACTTTCAATGGAAGATCAAAGTAATTGTCATGGTTCGCGGTCACCACAACACCGAGATCTCGACCGAGACACACCACCGCCTCACTCGTAACATTTTTCTCAAAAGACACCTTCGACTTGTCAAAATTTACAAGTTGGCCGGATGCCCGAGAGTACACATATCTAGAGCTTCTTTTACCTTTCGCACTTTTTTCGATTGGATTTAAAGAAGACCAAACTATCATCGAAAAATAAAAAGTGGAAAACAAGATCTCAAAATTCCCAAACTTCACACTCTTCAAACTCCCAACTTCTTCCATTTTGCTAAACAAACTTGAGAGACCCTCCTATCAAAATAAAGAAAAGACATGGGGATAGAGGATTTTGTTGGCACACCATCAGCGTCCGAGTCCGAGAGATCACCACAAATAAAATAATTAAGTTTGAAAGAGAATGATATCGAACAAATACAGTGCATAATGACTTCGATCCGTTTTTTGTCGTAGCTAAATCACTCAAAATTATAATATTAGTTTAATTTGAGTGACTGCCTCTGCCTACACCTAAAATAGTGTGTTACTATTACTTTCGTAAAACGAGTAAATTTATTAAACCAATTGAAATTGTATTCTTTCTTTCGTAAACGTACGCACAAAAAGTGAGTTGTAAAGAAGTCTATTATTTATTATAACCATTAAAATTTATAAAGAAAAGAACAAAAGGTTTCGCATACGTTACATGCTTATTTATTTTATTTCAAATATAATATTTCTTCTTCATAAATGAAATTAATACTTAATATCGAATTTAGTTCTCCATTTCATTTTCAATTAATCTTAAGTAAATTGAACGGATTTCTTTTCAAATAAGAAGGACTCGTTAAAAGCTCTCACTCTGATTTGGTGCGATGAAAAAAAAATACCTCATGAATGATACAGAATAATTTCGACTTAAGTCTCGAGTTAAATTATCCCACACAGAAATTGAGAACAAATTAAATTTAAAATTTGTTCTCTATTAACCCAACTATAAATACAAGAAGTAAACGACTCCTTATAAACAAGTATATATTCAAAATCAGGAACTAAGTTACAAGTCGAGCAACTGATTCCTCGTTAAAGACTCGTCATTACGTACTCTCCTCTTCAAATTGCACCTTGTCATATTAGTATAATTTTGCCATCTTCACCGCAAGCTCCACCCCCTGAAATTAGGCCTCCATCGCATCTGAAACCTTTATTGAGCTCCTCCGCATCCAAAAACATTCGATCACCCTCATCTCTGGAGAGTAAGCCAACCGCAACTCATTCCTCCGTAAGAAAAGCATCATCATTTATCTTAACGATTATCAGTCATGGACCTTTCCACCTCACCTTTGTAGCAAGGCCTCGAGCCTCGCCAATATTTGTATCTCTTGGATGTCTAGGTTGGATTCGCATTTGACTGTTGGAATAGGTCTAGGGTTAAGAAAAAAATTATCATTAACAAGTTAATGGCAGAATATAAAAATATATTTACAAGTAAAGCTGTGAAACCCTCATTATTCCTCTTTCTCCCTCTTCCTTACACGTGGCCCCCTGCCTATTCATCACTCTCTCTCCTTGCACCACGTGTCCCACTAATTCTCTCACCTCCCTTCTTTTTTTCCTGGCTCATGACTCCCTCTTCACTTCTCTCTCTCTCTCTCTCTCTCTCTCTCTCTCTCTCTCTCTCTCTCTCTCTCTCTCGTGCATATCCTCTTCTTCTCCATCTTTTCTTCACCTTCTTCTTCTCTCTCTCCATCGGTCTCTCCTCCAACTGAAACCATCGTCGACCTTCCACAAAAGATATTCTTATTTCCATCACGAAATTAATAGGCCAACTCCGCGTCGTCACGATCACTCCATCGCTCATTCTCACCCCTTCTTTGTCGCATCGGTCGAGAGCTTCATCAGCGGCCACCAATTCTTTTGGCGCGTTCAAGCATCGAGAAAGCTCAAGAATGACCTGAATTTCACGAATCCAAGGTGAGCCAGGATTGGTTTGATTTTGACTTTGATTTTGATTCCGAATTTGGAGATTTTGGGTTCGTCGAAGAATTTTTGGGGGTTTTGAAGATTCGAGTTTGGTTTGATGAAATTGATTGTGTTTTACGTGTTTGTAACCCCTGAATTGTATGTTGAACCCGAATTGTTAAGGTTTCGATTTAAAATTCATTTTGACCCAAAAATTAGGGTTCATGCTCGGTAATTTGGGGGGTTTTGGTTAATGCAGATGTCGATGATGAAATTAAGGATGTGAGATGATTGGTTGTACTCTTAATTGTATTTGGGTCGTGACAAAAACAATTTTACTAACCTAGCCAAAGTGCATGAATATAAAATTATTTAAAAACATTATCTAATTATATTTTACTTAGTACTAACCTTTATTGTAGCTTGATATTTGAGAAGCGTTAGGAAAGGTTGAAGGTCTCGTCTCGCTCCAAGTTTTGTCTACACGGAATGCTCATCTCCTTCACACCTAGTCGTGAACTCAAGTAACCTAAGGTTTCTATTACAAGAGTCTATAGACGGTTTGAAGGATTTTTGTGTGCCCACAATTAAACTGAGTAACTCAAGAACAAGTCTATGAGCTAAAGAGCTGATTTAGGCCTAAGTCTAATGAGGACTTAGGTGCCAGAGAGAGGAGTGGTCGGCCAAATAGAGAGAACAAGTCAAAGAAAACTTGTATTCACATCTCAATGTGAGGCTTTATTTATAGGAGAATGAAATACAAGAAAGGGTAACTACCCTTTCCTATTGTGTATTCATGACACAATATTTGATTTCCTCTTTGCTTTCTCTAGGGGTTGGCCGGCCATACTTGTGCATTAGTGAGAGAAATTTGTTTCATCACGTAGCACATTTGTTTCATTCTCAAAGAAATTCATTTCCTATTTTCCTTTTTGGCAATTGACTTCATAATTAAGGGTAAGAAAATTTCTCTCCTCTCTTGATGTTGGTCGAACTCTACCTATGGGAGGAGCATCTAGATGCTTCCTTATTTCTTTTAAGACAATTATTAAAATACCGATTGTAGAATTAATACTTCTCCCAATAACAAAATTAATTTCATAATGCCTCAAACGACTTCTCGACTTTAGAAAATAAGTTATATTTCCATCATATAAAATATTCAAAATATTATTTTGACATTCAAATCATTTTATGTCCATGTGGACAAAAATACCCTTTAGACATTTTCCGGAAAAACTGTTGCAAAAATCGCGCGAGCAAGTGCACACATCGAACAAGTAATATAGATAGTAAGTTCAGTTCGTTCCCACGAGGATTTATAATTAGATGCGAATCGAGGTCGAGTACAATTTAAATCAATAGAAAATGTAATATGAATAGGATAACTTTTGAAATATTAAACAATTAAATCAAAACGTTTAAAGATGGATGCGGGCGACAAGGGTGTGGTTTCACTTTTCTATCTTATTGTAGGGATTTCTAGAGAAACGAAGAATGATAAATCCTATGGCTATGCTAATCGTGTTCACGTGAGTTTTATCGCTAGCCCTCGCTAGAGTGATATGAGAACTCCTTTTACCTCTTGGTCTAAAGACAACGAACCTAGCTTGCTTTATGTTTTGGAACACTCACTCGACTCCTTAGCAGCTTTGGATATTTCTAGACTTCACAAAATGTACTACGGTACTCTATTTTATTCGCACGACTAATTAAACCTTGCTAGAGAGAATAACTAATCCTAAAATCAAGCATACGATGATCAGGCATGTACGAGCATTAAGAACAAAAATAGAATAAACACCAGCCAAAGAATCAAATGAAACTTCAAAGCAAACTAGAATAAATCCATGACAATTATCAAGAAAAGATCCACCACTACCTTCTAAGGGATTAGTTCATGATGATGGTGGAAGAACTAGAAAATAAACAAAAACAATGAACCATAAATAAACAAAGCATAATGAATAAATAGAGTTTCAGCGGGAGGGCAGAAAGAAAAACTAGATATGAAGTTGCATGCTCGTCACAACCTCCAGAACGTCTCCGTTCTTCTTCTTCGTTCACCCCCGGATCCTCCATGGTATTTTCTCTCTCTAAAAACTAAAACCAATCAAGAATGACTTCTAAATGGCTGCCATTAGGTTATAAAGCCAAGCTCCTCAACTTTGTGCAGATCTGGCATTCGAAAACTGACCAAACGACTCAAAATTGCAGTCCATGTGTCAAATTAACTTGATGTCGGATTCCATCGCATCGTGATGGCCTTCTGTCACGTCGCGGTGGACCTCATCGCGTCGCAATGGGCACTTTGGCCGTCTGCGCGCTGCTTCACCTTTTATCACCTATCTTAAGCTCCGGGTATCGGAATTGAGATTCGTAGAATGTTCCGGACTCCTTGTGAATCCCCGGTCGTCCTAGGATGCTCTTTTTATCTTTCTATTTTAAATCAATAATTCTCATTTTCACTTCTTTGCATCTTATAGATCTTTTCGGACCTGAATGTCCTGAAAATATTACACAAACTACAAAAACTATCAAAATACTTGAGGATAAACATCGATTCGTAGTTCAGGATCATCTAATAATCACGTATAAAACATGCTTATCAAACTTTCCCAAACTCGAACTCTTGCTTGTCCTTAAGCAACAAAAATAACAAAAATGCATAAAAAATGACTAAGCACATGAACACACAAAAAATAAAAACTAAACAACACAAAGATAGGTTTAATATTATTGTTATTTCGATCAATTCACTCTTAGACTCCATTTTTCATTTTCAAGACTTTTCGACTTCGGAAATTTAAGGTTTTAAACGCTTCGTTAACTGCTAGGATTCGAAAGAGAAAATAAAATCACATGTTACCTTTAGCCGTTTCACAATATTTACCTATCTCGAAAGTGTTCGAATACCTAAAATTGTTCTCTCGCCAACCAAAATCATAAAAATCACAAAAACTGTAATATATATTTGAGATTTGTTATTTACACTTTTGACTTACCATAGGCCTCCTCCTTTCCTTTGATCTCCACTAATGTACACATATCATGTCTAGCTCGTCAAAAGGTCTTATGAGGCTTTTAATGTTAGGCTCGGGTCAAGGGTATGAAAGGGAATATTTAGTGACTAAGGTTGATCTTAACGACTCTAAAAATTGCACAAAATCTAAATTTTTCATCCCAACACCTAAACGATTTCCTCTATTACCACTCTAAAAATTTCACAATATCTAAATTGCTCCGGGGTCTCGTAGGGCCGATGCCTTCTGCGTCGGACGAGTCCAGCCGCTGCCACCCGTTCCCAGCCTGCCGAGGACCGCGCACCATGTGCTGCCAGCTTCCCGGACCAGCCCCAAGGACGCGCCTGATTGTCGCCTTCGCTGCCCGTGTTGACGAGCCGATGAAGTCTCTTGCAAACCCGGAATTTGAGAAGTTTGAAGATTCTCGCATCGAACTCGTTTTCAATTCCTCGACCGAGTTATTTATAACTCGACGATGTAAGTTTCGATAACCTTAAATACTCTTAATTAATATAATTGTTATGATTGTTTGGAGTGTTTGATTTTATTGAAATAACATGTTTAGAATTAAATTGTTAATTAACATGCTTATGATTTTAATGCCAATAGGTTGTTAGATATTAAATAGTTTAATATGCTAGATCGATTTTATTATTAATTCCGCACGTAATTAGTTATGTATAATAATAATCTACTTAAATCGTTAAGTAATTTCCAACAAATGGTATCAGAGCTATAATTGGCATTAAAATCTAAGTTGTAACTAGTTTTAAAATTTGTTTTAGCTAGTTGATTGTTGGCGTTTTTTGGATATGATTGTTTATTGCATTATGAATGTTATAAATTATGATTGGTTGTTTATGGATGGAACCTTATTGATATGGCCTTAGGATTTTGTTTCCGGTTACGTCCGGATTTATTTTATTTTTCTTTTAAATTGTGAGCCTCAATTTTCGAGGACGTTTAAGTTGTAAAATATAAACGAGGGACGAATGAGACTCGGTGTTGGCCGCACGTTATTGAATGTGTGATTGCTAAACCGAGAGACTCAATTTGGCCGCATGTTATTGAACGTGTGAGTGCTAATTGAGTGGGAGGAAAAAGCGGAGTTGGCCGCACGATGGAAACGTGTGCGTGCTAATCCGATCGACCGAATGACGCGTCATCAAGCACCTCGACCGGAAATAATAGAAAATTAAATAAGATTTAATAGTCTATGTAATTATTTTATGGGTTGTATTTAGAAATAGGCCATTCAATGAGTTAAATTATTTATGCTTTATTTAATTTAATCTCATTGCATAGCACGTCACACGTCATATAGGATAGAACGCCAATATCAAAATTAACATGAATTTGTCATATAGTTTATAATTAAATAATGAGTTATAAATTGTAAACTGTTTTTAATAGAATATGATTCTTTCCAAAAACTAAGTGGGAGGGTTGTTTATCGTTGAAACAACCCACGGTCCCCGATGTGAATTTAATTGACTTAATGTGTGATGAACTAAGAGTCACCCTCGTGGCCCTCCCTTTAATGGGAGTACTTTGGAAGCATTAAGTTAATCAAATTGTTATGAACCAAGCCTTAAAGAGAAACGGTGATGGGGTCTCCCCTAGGTGAACCGTTATCAAAGTGACTTGATCAAAGGCCCACACGTCGGTTGCACACTTAGACTTATGTTTTAAAGTAATCCTCCCTCGAGGCCCTGCATTAAAAATAAGTGACCAAAGTTTATGGTAATTAGTAAGAACTAGAAGTTGTGACTTCTTGGATGGTTCGAACTAAATAGTGATGTGTCACGACTATGAAAGGCGATTAATTACGGTTTCCCCTAGGAAAAGTAATTAATCATTATTGTTCATAATATCATGAATTTCTTACATGCTTTCCTCACCATATTAGGACTGTTGCATGCAATATGTAGTTCGCATTTGTAGCACATACTAAATTTATTTATTTTATTATTTGTTTCAGCAAATGTCTTTTAAATACCCCACATAGAATTATTTTAAGTACAAACAAACTCGAGGGTGGGAATTACGTAGACTGGAAACGTAACCTCGACATTGTATTGACGACGTAAAACCACAAGTACGTTCTCACTGTCCCCTGTCCTCCTATTCCGAGTTATGACTCGAGTCAGGAAGACAAGACACATATAACTCTTGGATGAGATCCGATGAGATTACAAGGTGCTATATTCAAGCATCTATGAGCAATGTGTTGCAGCAGTCTCATAGACACATCGATACAACGTACAAAGTGTTGTACAACGTACTTGACATGTTTGGAGGTTATAGGCGTCAGGCTAGGCAGCAAGCTTTCCGCAGTTTCTTGAACTGTAGAACGACGCCAGAAACTCTTGTTCAGATCACATGCTTGCGATCATGGGTCATATGAATGAGATGGAGATTCTTGGATCAGAGATCAATAGAGATACCAAAATAGATATGATCTTGAAAACTCTCTCTGACTCTTTTAATGGCTTTCGTCTGAACTATTCCATGAACAAGCTCGACTATATAGTCTAGGAGCACATGAAACAGTTGCAAACTGCTGAAGGTCTTCTCCCTAAGAACAAGAAGAAGTCAAGTGAGCTCAATGTTACTGAACATAGAGGCCTCGACATCTGGTTCTAAGAGGTTTAAGAGGAAGCCCAAAAACGCCAATCGAACAAGAATATTTGTCGCCTAAGCTTATTACACGACAAACAAAGTGTCGCCCGGGATCTTAGATCGCGGGGCATCTGACCATGTTGTTTGTAATTTGAATGGTTTTGAGAAAACCAGGAGCTTGAGTGACGCAGAGTTCGGATTCACTTGGGGAGATGGAACGAAGATCATAGCAAGATTTGTCGAGACCATGAAGTTTAGTTTTGGAAACAATACTTTATTATTGAATAATATTTATTATGTTCCAGACATTAGCAAGAATATTATTTCTTTTGGTCATTCAGAAGAACAGAGATTTACCTTTAAGATCAATAATGGTATTGAGATTTTTGGTGATGGTTCTTTTATTACAAAAGCTCAACGTGTGGATTCGATTTATTATCTTTATCCCGTTGAATCGACAATCTTGGAAACCGAAGTGAATACTGATTCACTCGGGAAACATAAACGGTCACATATCTATGGCACTTGCGTCTTGGACATATTGGCCTAGATAGGATAAAGAGATTGACTGAGGATGGTCCTTGAAGTCTCTACAGGTGGGAACTCTTCCCACTTGTGAATCATGTCTCGAGGGCAAGATGACCAAGAGGCATTTCTCTTCGAAAGGTCTTAAAGCCACGTATGTTTTTTGGAACTCGTACATACTGATGCATGTGTTTCATTTAACCTCTAGGCACGGGGAGGCTATGAGTATTTTGTAACCTTCGCCGATGACTACTCATGTTTTGGTTATGTCTACCTTATGCGACATAAGTCTGAAACCTTTGAAATGTTCAAGGTGTTTAAGGTTTTAGTCGAGAAGCAGACAGAGAAACAGATCAAAACTCTTCGATCAGATCGAATGGAAGAGTATTTGTCTGGAGAGTTCGACGACTTTCTTAGGGAAGAAGGTATTCATTCTCAGCTTACAGCACCTTTCACCCTGCTGCTAAACGGTGTGTCAGAGAGAAGGAATCAAACTCTACTAGATATGGTGAGATCGATGATGAGTTCCTCATCACTTCCCGATTCGTTTTATAGATACGTCTTAGAAGCGGCAGCTTACATTCTGAACCAGGTTCCGTCTAAAACAGTTCCTGGAACACCTTACAAAAGATATGGAGTGGCAGAAAATCTGTTTTACACCACGTCCGTATCTGGGGTTGTCTAGCACATGTGTTGAGACAAAAGACTAGAAAGTTGACTGGTCGTTCAGAAGTATGCCTCTTCATAGGACATTCCAAAGAATCGAAAGGTTGCATCTTCTTTAGCTCTACTGATCAGAAAACATTTGTTAGTACGAATGCTAGGTTTCTGGAAGCAGACTATATGAAAGATGTTGTACCGAGAAGCAGACTTGTGCTTAAGGATCTATTGGATGAAGTAGCTTGTACTTCAGAGAATAGAACGAGTTCTATTCCAATAGTGGAAGATACACACCCGGAACGAGAGACTCCTACGATTCGTCGCAATATCAAGACTGTACGACAGCCTGACCGATACATGGGTGTCGGAGAGACTTTCACTGCAGTTGCATATCAGGAGGATGATGATCCGATATCTTTTTCCCAATTGAAACAGAGTTCCGAAGAAAACCTCTGGCAAGAAGCCATGAACGTTTAAATGCATTTGATGTATTACAACAATGTCTGGAAGCTTGTAGACTTACCAGAAGGCATTAAGCGTATAAGTCGATGACATATTACTCATTGGGAATGATGTTGGTAAGTTATCAGAGGTTAAGATCTGGATGTCAAAGCAATTTGAGATGAAGGAGTTGGGAGAAACGGCTTACATTCTGGGTATTCAGAATATTCCGTGACCGAAAGAACCGGAAGTCAGCGTTGTCCCAAGCATCTTATATTGATAAGATCAGGGATCACTTCAGTATGCAAGACTCCAAGAAAGGGCAGTTACCCTTTAGACATGGAGTGCATCTCTCAAGTAAGCAGTCTCCTAAGACACCTCAAGAGGTTGAGGACATGAGACATGTTCCGTACGTCTCAGCCTTCGGAAGTCTCATGTATGCTATGCTTTGTACTAGACCGGAAATTCGCTGCGCAGTAGGCGTGGTGAGTAGGTTTCAGTCGAACCCTGCACCCTAGCATTGGGTTACTATGAAGCATGTTTTGAAGTACCATCGTATGACGAGGAAGTACATGCCATAATACTCAGGTCGTGACCTGAATATGACGGGATATACCGACTCCGATTTTCAAACGGACAAGGATTTCAGGAAGTTCACATTAGGGTTTGTGTTTACCCTGAATGGTGGATCTGTGGTCTGGAGGAGTATCAAGCAATCTTGCATTGCTGACTCGACCATGGAAGCCAAATATGTGGCAGCTTGTGAAGCTGAAAAAGAAGCTGTGTGGCTGAGGAAATTCCTTATGTACTTGAAATTTGTTCCAAGTGCAAGCGAGCCCATTACACTTTATTGTGATAACAGTGGGGCTGTAACCAATTGTAAGGCGCCAATAAGTCACAAGCGTTCAAAACACATTGAGCGCAAATATCACCTCGTGCGAGATATTGTGAACTAAAGGAATATTGTATCTCCTTTGAGTCAAGTGGGAGCTTGTTGGGATTAGTGCCCACAAAGGAGAATATTAGACATTTTTTTTATTATTTGTAATATTTTGCTGAAACATTAATAAATAAGCATTCTTTTCCTATAGTTTGTGTTTATGCTACGCTCTGAAACTGTCATCAACGAAAAGGGTGTTAAATACAGATTTGACATGATAACCCCTTAAGACTAGTTTAAACCATTTGTTCGCAATCTTAAGACCGAATGAGCATTTGAGTCTAAGTAATGATTGTTTGAATGAATCATGATATCTTATCATGTGATATAGAAAGTTGTGACTCTATGATTTCATTCTTGATATCTTTTAGAAGATATTGAACAAGACCTAGTGATTCTATGGAAGCTCGATATAAAACCGTTTACTCTAGAAGCTCCAAGATCACATACGAGGGGTACTTCGATAACTACCTTCATCCTGAGGTGAGTCCATAGTCGATGCTACACTTTATGTCATTTGATTTGTCAATGGGCGATGGCCGTGTAATGGTTGCATCTGACCCGACGGTTGGTGACATAATGTTGTAGTGTTGGATTATGTGATTCACAGATATGGAATTCGTGTACACATAATGAAAGTCATTGTATCACACAATGCTTTGTTACGAGATAGTGAATGAATTAATCTAGCCAGATAATCATTGAATATGAGATTCCTTGACTAAAACATGTGACACGTATTGACGTCTCACTTTATATTTTTTCTCATTCACAAGTAACAAAAAAGTTATTGAAATAATAACTCTAGGGGTAAAACGGTAATCTTACATTCCCCGGACTTACTGATACACACGAAGGGTATTTTGGTAAAGTACACCGTGGATCGAGTACAGAAAAGTTATGTGACTTCAAACGGAAAAATATGCGCGCATGAACTTAGAGATTTTCAATATTGGTCCTTTAGTGGAGTCGACCATTATTAAGAATTATAAGTCGGAAATAATTTGTGAATTATTGAGTCCGTGCTTTATCCTCAAGTTTCGTTCATGTGGGTCCATAAGGTCTCAATGATGCACATTTAGAAGAGATTAATTGAACGCAATAAATTGATTTACTCATAAAACACAAATTGTGATTTGTATTAGAGAAATATATTTTCCAAGCGAATTAATGAATAATGTGTTATTCATTAATTATTAATTTTGTGAATTAAACAACTTTATTATTGTGATAATAATTTTCCTGAGAATTGATAATAACAATATTAGAAAATAAAACGTTTCTCGTTTTATGTTATTCGATAACCATGAAATAATTTAATAAAAAGTTATTAAATAGATGAGAGTTCTAAATTAAGTCGAATTTGGAAATTAAATCAAGGCAATTTGGGAAATAAAATTGAGAGACGAGTAGGACATAGGGGTCGGCCATAAACATGGTTTCTGGCTGAATTTTGATTCAATAAAAGCCCACATGAGAGCCCATTAACAATGTCTATAAATAAAGGGTTTGAGGAAACCCTAGGTCAAGTTTTGCTCTCTCTCTCTCTCTCTCTCTCTCTCTCTCTCTCTCTCTCTCTCTCTCTCTCTCTGTTCCCTCTTGGCCGACCATCCCATCACCCGGGAAGACGAAATTTCGTTTCTTGTTTTCTCGGGTGCGTTCTTCTCAAGCCCACACTCATCTTCTCATATTCTTCTTGTGTCATTGTTGAATTAACTTGTGGTTGTTTGGTCTATTTTCATTGAGATTTATTTTTCTGGAAATCTCACCTCCGAACCAAAAATTCGATGATTCCAACGAATCTGAGACTGTAAAATCAGATCACTTTCCGAACCCATTTAAGTCAGTTCGCTTCCGACGCAACGCAAAAATGGCATCCCGATCCGAGCTTCCAAGAGCTCTCAGCGTCGTCGCAAAGTTTCGCCTGCGATCTGCCTCCGCCCATCCGCGCGAACCTGCGCCTGACTCCGCCCGACCGCACCTCTGCGTGTCCAGCAGCCTACCGCCTTTGTCCTGCCTAGCCCGCATCTGCCCAGGACGCTGCCGACATTCCCTCTGTTCCTCCGCCTTAGCCCAGAGGTGCCTGCCCCTCTCAGCCGCTCCGGGGTCTCCTAGGGCCGCTGCCTTCTGCGTCGGACGAGTCCAGCCGCTGCCGCCCGTTCCCAGCCTGCCTAGGACCGCGCGCCATCTGCTGCCAGCTTCCCGGACAAGCCCCAAGGACGCGCCTGATTGTCGCCTTCGCTGCCCGTGTTGACGAGCCGAGGAAGTCTCTTGCAAACCCGGAATTGGAGAAGTTTGAAGATTCTCGCATCGAACTCGTTTTCAATTCCTCGACCGAGTTATTTATAACTCGACGATGTAAGTTTCGATAACCTTAAATACTCTTAATTAATATAATTGTTATGATTGTTTGGAGTGTTTGATTTTATTGAAATAACATGTTTAGAATTAAATTGTTAATTAACATGCTTATGATTTTAATGCCAATAGGTTGTTAGATATTAAATAGTTTAATATGATAGATCGTTTTAATTATTAATTCTGCACGTAATTAGTTATGTTTAATAATAATCTACTTAAATCGTTAAGTAATTTCCAACACAAAGTCCATGGTAATTAGCGAGAACTAGAAGTTGTGACTTCTTGTATGGTTCAAACTAAATAGTGATGTGTCACGACTATGAAAGGCGATCAATTGCGGTTTCCCCTAGGAAAAAGTAATTGATCATTTTTGTTCATAATACCATGAATTATTTATCGCTTTCCTCACTGATTTAGGATTGTACATGCATCATAATTCGAAACTGTAGCATATGCTAAATTTATTCATTTTATTTAATTTCAGTAATATCATGAATCCACTTGCATCTATACTGAGTTATAACAAACTCGAGGGTGAGAATTACATTGATTGGAAACGTAATCTCGACATCGTACTGATGGTGGAAAAGCACATGTATGTTCTCACTACCGCGTGTCCTCCAGCTCCGAGTGCTGACTCAAGCCAGGAGGACAAGAACGCCTATGACACGTGGGTGAGGTCCGATGAGATTGCCAAGTGTTATATCTTGGGTTCCATGAGCAATGTGTTGCAACAATCTCACAAGGACATTGCCACGGCATATGACATGCTCTACAATCTTCATGACATGTTTGGATGTCATGGGCGTCAAGCGAGGCAGCAGGCAATCCGAAATTTCATGAATTGTCGGATGAAGCCGGGAACGTCAGTCAGGGACCACATGCTAGTGATCATGGGTCACCTGAACGACATGGAGATTCTCGGATTGGAGATCGATGGACTCACCAAGGTCGACATGATCTTGGAGACCCTGACGGATTCTTTCGATAGCTTCCGTCTGAACTACTCCATGAACAAGCTCAATTATTCTGTACCCGAGCTGATGAAGGAGTTGCAGACTGCCGAGGGACTTCTCCTTAAGACCAAGAAGAAGACTGGTGAAGCCAATGTTGCTGAACATAAGGCTTCCATTTCTGGATCGAAGAGAGTGATGAAGGGTCCCAAAAACGCCAACCGAATGGGATCCAATACGCCTTACAAGAAGGTTGCGGATGTCAAGGGCAAGGGCATCGCAAAGGTGGACAAGTCTAAACACAAGTGCCACCATTGCGGAGAAGTCGGCCATTGGCGAAGGAACAACCCTGCCTACCTCAAGACTATCAAGGGGAAAGGTATGGTTTTCGTCACCCAAACATGTTACACGACATATAAAGAATCACCCTGGATTTTAGACTGCGGGGCTTCTGACCATATTGTGTGTAATCTGAATGGTTTCAGGAAAACAAGAAGTTTAGGTGAAGAAGAGTTCACGTTCAACTGGGGGAATGGAACGAAGGTCAGAGCCAGATCTGTCGGGACCATGCAGCTGAATTTTCGGAATAAGGCTTTATTATTGAATAACGTTTATTATGTTCCAGATTTTTGCAAGAACATAGTTTCTTTTGGTCGCTTAGAAGAACGACATTATGAGTTTAAAGTCAATAATGATATTGAAATTTTTCTTAATGGTTGTTTTATTTCTAAAGCTCATTGTGTAGATTCTATTTACTATCTACATCCTAATGAGCCTAAAATCTTGGACACTGAGGTGAATAGTGATTCACTCAGGAAGCGTAAGACGTTTCATAGTGATGAAACGGATGATACATATCTATGGCACTTACGTCTTGGACATATTGGCCTAGATAGGATTAAGAGGTTAACAAATGATGGTCCTTTGAAATCTCTAAACGTGGGATCTATGCCTACGTGTGAATCCTGTCTTGAAGGCAAGATGACCAAGAGACCTTTCTCTTCGAAAGGTCTAAGAGCCACACAAGTGTTGGAACTCATATATAGTGATGTATGTGGTCCAATCAACATTCAGGCAAGAGGAGGTTACGAATACTTTGTAACTTTCACTGATAACTACTCACGTTTTGCTCATGTTTTCTTAATGCGACACAAATCCGATACTTTTGAAATATTCAAACAATATCGGGCCTTGGTTGAGAAGCAAAGAGAGAAACAAATCAAAACCCTTCGATCAGATCGAGGAGGAGAGTACTTGTCTGATGAGTTCGAGGATCTTCTTAAAGAAGAAGGCATCCATTCTCAGCTTACAGCACCTGGCACTCCACAAAAAAACGGTGTGTGTCAGAGAGAAGGAACCGAATGCTACTAGATATGGTGAGATCAATGATGAGTTACTCACCTCTTCCTGATTCGTTCAGGGGATATGCCTTAGAAACGGCAGCTCATATTCTGAACCAGGTTCCGTCAAAAACGGTTCCCGACACTCCCTACGAGAGATGGTGTGGTAAGAAATCTGTTCTAAACCACATCAAGATCTGGGGTTGTCCAGCACACGTGCTGAGACAAAAGACTAGCAAGTTGGCTAGTCGTTCAGAATTATGCTTTTTCATAGGATATCCAAAAGAAACAAAAGGGTACACATTCTATAGTCCTACTGAAAAGAAAATGTTTGTTAGCACAAACGCTAGGTTTCTTGAAGAGGATTATATGAAGAATACTGTACTGAGAAGCAAACTTGTGCTAAAGGAGATGTTGGGTGAAGTAGCTGGTAATTCACAAGATAGGACAAGTCCTACACCAACAATAGAAGAACCACATTCAAAACTTGAGCCTTCTACGAATCGTCGCAGTAGCAGGATTGTACGACAACCTGAGCGATTAATGTACATCGGAGAGGCCTTTGCTGCAGTCACATACAAGGAGGAAGATGATCCAGTATCATTTTCCCAGGCGATGCAGAGTTCTGAAGCAAACCCATGGCAAAAAGCCATAAACGTTGAAATGCATTCGATGTATATCAACGAAGTCTGGAAACTTGTAGATTTACCTGAAGGCATCAAGCCTGTTGGGTGTAAATGGATCTACAAGAAGAAAAGAGGACCGGATGGAAATGTCGAGACATTTAAAGCACGACTTGTGGCGAAGGGGTTCACACGAAAGGAAGGTATCGACTATGAAGATACCTTCTCGCCAGTGGCGATGCTAAAGTCCATTCGTACTCTTTTATCCATTGCTGCCGCCCTAGATTATGAAATCTGGCAGATGGATGTCAAGACTGCATTTTTGAATGGAAGTCTTGACGAGCGCATTTACATGGCTCAACTAGACGGGTTCATGGAGAAAGGCCAACAGGGCAAGGTTTGTGAGTTGCTAAAGTCCATTTATGGACTAAAGCAAGCATCTAGATCGTGGAATATTAGATTCGACGAGACTGTGAAAAGCTACAGCTTTGATCAGTCATTAGATGAGCCATGCGTTTATAAGATGATAAACGATGGCAAAGTGGTCTTCTTAATCCTTTATGTAGATGACATACTACTCATTGGGAATGATGTGGGAAAGTTATCAGAGGTTAAGATCTGGCTGTCAGAGCACTTTGAGATGAAGGATCTTGGAGAAGCGGCTTACATTCTGGGGATTCAGATCTTTAGAGATCGGAAAAACCGAAAGTTAGCGCTTTCTCAAGCATCTTATATTGATAAAATCATGGATGGCTTCAGTATGCAGAACTCCAAGAAAGGACAGCTACCTTTTAGACATGGAGTGCATCTATCTAGTGAGTAGTCTCCCAAGACTCCTCAAGAGATAGAGGACATGAGACATATTCCCTACGCCTCAGCCGTAGGAAGTCTCATGTATGCAATGCTCTACACTAGGCCAGATATTTATTACGCACTGGGCGTGGTGAGTAGATTCCAATCGAATCTTGGACACGAGCACTGGGTTGCGGTCAAGCATATTCTCAAGTATCTCCGGAGAACGAGAAATTATATGCTTGCATACTCAGGTGATGACCTGAATACGACGGGGTATACCGATTCCGATTTTCAAGCGGATAAGGATTCCAGGAAATCCACATCAGGGTCTGTGTTCACCCTGAATGGTGGATCTGTGGTCTGGAGGAGTATAAAGCAATCTTGCGTTGCTGACTCGACCATGGAAGCCGAGTATGTGGCAGCTTGCGAAGCTGCAAAGGAGGCTGTGTGGCTGAGGAAATTCCTGAGGTACTTGGAAGTAGTTCCAAGTGCCAACGAGCCCATTACACTTTACTGTGATAACAGTGGAGCCGTTGCTAACTGTAAGGAACCAGGAAGTCACAAGCGCTCAAAACACATCGAGCGGAAATACCACCTGGTACGAGATATAGTTCATAGAGGGGACGCGATGGTTATGAAGATCTCAACGTTGGACAACCTTGCTGATCCCTTCACGAAACCTTTAACCAGTAAGGTCTTCGAGGGACACCTAGAAGGATTAGGACTGAAAGATCATTCGCATCTCCTTTGAGTCAAGTGGGAGTTTGTTGGCATTTATGCCCACAAAGGAGATTTTTGATATTAAATACTTTTGTATTTGTTTTGCTTTGAAATTAAATAAAGATTGAATATCCATTCTTATTTAAGATTGTGTTTACGCATTTATGTCTACGCTTTGAAACTGTCATCAACGAAAGAAGTGCTAAGTACAGACTTGACAAGATACCTTCTTATGACTAGTTTAAATAATAGTTCGCAATCTAAAGATCGATTGGGCAATCGATTCCTAGTAATGATTGTTAGAATGAATGAAACGATATCTTATCTTGTGATATGGAGAGTTGTGACTCTGTAATTTATTCTTGATATCTTAATGAAGATATTGAACAATACCAGTGAAGTTTTGAAGTTCGAGATAAAACCGTTTAATCACTCGAAACCTCAAACTCACATACGAGGGGTATTTTAGTAATTACCTAAAATCCCGAAGTGAGTACATGTATTCTTGTAACACTTTATGACATTTGATTTGTCAATGGGCAATGGCTGAATGAAGTTTCATTGACCCGACGGTTAGTGTCATAATACTGTTTCGTTGAAACATGTGATTCACATATATGGAATTTGTGTTGAAACAATGCTAAGGCATTAGTATCACACCATGCTCTGTTATGAGAGTGTGAGCGAATAAACCAGGCCTGGTATTCATCGAATAGAGAATTCTTTGAAATAAAACATGTGACATGTTGAGACATCTCACTTTATGTTTTTCTCGTTCACAAATAACAGCGGACTTGGTGAAATAATAACTCAGGGGTAAAACGGTAATTTTACATTCCTCTGAGTTAATGATACACACAAAGGGTAATATCGTAAAATACACCGTGGACCATGTGAAGAATAATTTTATCACATCAAACGGAAATATAAACGCATATGAACTTAGAGATATTCAATAATGGTCCTTTAGTGGAATCGACTAATATTAAGAATTAAAAGTCGGGAAAAGTTTGTGAACTTTTGCGTCCGATCTTTATTCTAAAGTTTCGTTCATGTGGGTCCATAAGGTCTCAATGATAGACTCTTGGATGAGATATTAGTGAACAAGAAAAGATCGATTTTCTCATTAAACGTAAATTGTGATTTACACTAAGAAAATTATTTTCTAAGTAATTAAATAAATAATTGGTTATTTATTATTACATTTATTTAACGAATCATATTGTGTTATTATATTGATAATAATATAATTTGATGATTCAAAAAAAAAAGATGAAAATAAATATTTTCTCGTTTCGTACTACATTGTTTAGTATGAAAATAATTAATGACTTGTCACTAAATAAATGAGATGTTCTAAATTAATTAAATATTATTTTAGAAATAAATCGAAAATATTTGGGAGATAAATAGTCTTAGTTGGCCGGCCACTTAATGCAAATTAGTGGGTTGGAAAATTTCTTAAATGATTTATCGGGCTTAAGTTTGATTAATGGGTCATTAATTGTTTTTGACCTAATTAAGCTCATTCTCCCTGAAATAAAAGGAGCTCTTCTCTCTCTCTTTTGACCTAGCTTTCACACGGCCACACTCTCTCTCTCCCCTCCCATCTTGGCCGACTATTTGCTCTCTCCCAAGGAGAAAAATACTTGGCCAAAATCCCAAAAAGAATTGAGAGAGCGAACCGTAGAGAGATTTTCCTTTTATTCCTTCTTCTCTTGTTCCTACGAAAAAGAGCCCACCCTCTTTGTCTCCTAAAAAATCCCTTGAGTATTATCATTGACTCAACTTGTGGTTGTTTGAGTGATTTTTCTCTCCCCAGGGCCGGCTACTTTTTGGAGGAACGAAGGCACGACGGATTTGAGGATCTCCTTGACGCGCGTAGTGTAGAGGATCAGCCGATCACTTGGACGTACACCGGGACTTGCTTTCGCAGATCCAAACCCTACGTAAGTGTCCCTTAAACGAATTGGATCTGAATGATATAGTATTGTAGAATGATTATATTTATTTAGATTGTTCGTTTGCATGCTTAAATGAATTTATTGATATCTACATAAATTTGTTGACATGCTAGTTTAGATTTAATGACATGGTTATGAATATGTTAGAAAACGTTTTTAATATGTTAAATTGAATTATGAATTTCCGCCATATATAGATATGTTTCATAATTAATTAGGTTAATTGTTAACTAAATTCCAACATGAAATACTTGGGGAAAAAGGAGACTTACCTTGCGAGTGAACGACCGAGTCACTCGTCGTCCGGCGGTCTCGAGCCCTTTGTGCTCGCATCGAGCTCTTCAACATACTTTCTCTTTGGGTACTTCATCGAGTTATAGACGTTGAAAATAACTTCATCGTCTTGCACTCTCAGCTTCAGCTCTCCTTTTTGCACATCGATTAGTGCTCCTCCAGTTGCTAGAAATGGCCTCCCCAAAATGATTGGAATGCCTCTGTCCTCCTCCATATCTAAAACCACAAAGTCAGTCGGAAAAATAAATTTATCTACCTTTATAAGCACATCCTCGATGACTCCTCGAGGGTATTTCACTGAGCGGTCGGCCATTTGTAGTGTCACTCGTGTTGGTTTCACGACACCTATTCCAAGCTTCTTGAAAATGGAGTAAGGCATGAGATTAATGCTTGCTCCCAGGTCACACAACACCTTTTTGAAATATGTCTCGCCGATAGCACATGGGACGGTGAAGCTTCCCGGATCCTTCAAATTTTGAGGGAGCTTCTTTTGGAGGATTGTGCTGCACTCTTCGGATAAGGCAATCGTGCTGCAGTCTTCAATCTTTCGCTTGTGAGCAGGATGTCCTTCAAGAATTTGGCGTAGCTCGGCATTTGTTCGATAACCTCCGCGAAAGGTATGTTGATGTGAAGTTGTTTGAATATTTCAATGAATTTCCCAAACTGTTTGTCGAGCTTCACATTCTTCAGCTTTTGGGGGTATGACACCTGCACTTGAGGAAACGATTGAATTTTTGACGAATAGGTGTCACTTTTGTCTACCAATCTCGATTTCCCATCGCGTCGCGCTGGGGGGCGTCGCGTCGCGACTCGACTTGAATATCCGTCGTCGCGTCGCGATGGTAGGACGTCGCGTCGCGATGGTGACGCTTCCTGGGCTTCCAACGCTCCGTTTTCTGCCTTTTCATCTACATTTTCTAAAACCAAATAATTTTGCAGAGTTATAGCATTTACCTGTTGCCTCGGATTGACCTCCGTGTTGCTTGGTAATGATCCTTGAGGTCTCTTATTCAAGTTTGACGCTAATCGAACCATTTGAGTCTCGAGGCAACGAATTTGGGCTGATTGACTCTGAAGGGCGATGCAAGTTTCGTTCATGAATGTCGCCATCAGATCCTTGAGGTCCACCATTTGTGCTGCTTGTTGATGATTTTCATGTGTTTTCCTTTGAGCTTGGTTCACCGATTTCCTCCACAAAAGATTAAGATGATCTTTTCTTGTGCCCGTGTATGAGTTGTTGGAAATCTGAAACATCGAGCGGTTGTAGTTGCCCATAAAATTGGCGTGTTCCTGAATTTTTGTTGGGCATTCTTCGGCGGCATGTCCTTCATTGGACCAAAAACATGGCTTGGCGATCGTGGCTTGTATGGCTTTAGCTTGAGCGTCGAAGTTCGCCATCTGCTTCATGATGAGAGCCATCTGAGTCGACATCATTCTTAATAACTCTGAATCGTTGGACGAGGTTGTCGCAGCGTGTATTGTGTTTCACTCCGGCTTCAGAATTCTGCGCTCCATAGGATATTGCTCATTTGCTCTCGCTAACTCTTCAAGTAGCTCGTAGAATTCTTATGGCGTCTTTGTGAGCGCTGCTCCACCTGCTGCATTGTTCACTAAGGTCTTTGTTGGAGTTAGAAGACCATATAGAACACGCCAAGAAAATCTTCCCAAGCGATCCCATGGTGGGGGCATTTTCTAAGAATTTCCTTGAATCGGGACCATGCCTTGCATAAAGTTTCTCCATCCCATTGACGGAAGCTGTAAATTTCGTTGCAGAGGCGAGTGGTCTTCTCGACGGGGAAGTACTTGATGAAGAATGCGTTGCAGAGGTCCTCCCACGAGTATATGGAGTCGGACGGTAGTGACTGCAACCACCCTTTGGCTTGGTCCCTCAGCGAGAATGAAAACAACCGTAGACGTACGACGTCCACCGGAATGTTGGGTATGTGGAAGGTGTCGCACATCTCGTTGAAGTTGCAGATGTGCTCGTTCGGATCTTCATTCGGGGCTCCTGAGAATTGATTCTGTTGAATCATGTTGATAATCCCCGTGTTGATGTGGAAGCTTTGATCCGCCGTAATCGCTGGTTTATGGATGGCGGAACGACAGCCTTCAGCGTTCGATGACACGTAGTCAATGAGAGGTCTCTCCACTAGGACAGGTTCCTCGGGAAATTGCTGCGGAATATTCGGAAAATTTTCCATCGGTTCTTGCTCTGGACTCTCTGGTTCTTGACATTCGTGTCGTCTTGACAAGTAACGTTGATAGTAAGTTCAGTTCATTCCCACGAGGATTTATAATTAGATGCAAATCAATATAAATGTTGGGATTGGTGCCCACAAAGGAGATATTAGACATTAAAATACTTTATGTATTTATATTTTGTTGAAACATTGATATTAATAAATGTTCATTCTTTATAAGATTGTGTTTAGTTATGTTTAAGCTATGCTCTGAAACTGTCATCAACGAAAAGGGTGTTAAGTACAGACTTGACAAGATAACCCCTTGTGACAAGTTTGAAACCATTTGTTCGCAATCTAAAGATCGATAGAGCAATCGTATTTTATTATTGATTGTTAGCATGAATCATGATATCTCATCTTGTGATATAGAGAGTTGTGACTCTATGATTCATACTGAGTATTTTATAGAAGATACTGAACAAGACCAGTGACACTTAGAAGCTCGAGACAAAACTGTTTACACACTCGAAACTTCAAGTTCACAACTAAAGGAGTATTATGATACTTACCTTAATCCTGAAGTGAATATGTAATTGACATTGCACTTTGTGACATTTGATTCGTCAATGGGCAATGACTAAATTTTAGTTGCATCTGACCCGACTGTTGGTGTCACAAGGATGCAATGTTGGGTTACATGATTCACAGATATGGAATTCATGTAACAACAATGCAAATGCATTAGTATCACACTATGCTTTGTTATGAGAGTGTGAATGAATAAACCTGGCCAGGTATTCATTGAATGAGTTCATTCTTTGATTAAAACATGTGACATGTACAGACATCTCACTCTATGTTTTTCTCATTCACAAATAACAAAGGAGTTAGTGAAATAATAACTCGAGGGGTAAAACAGTAATTTTACATTCCTCTCAGTTACTGATACACATGAAGGGTAACATCGTAATATACTCCGTGGATCGTATGAGAAATTGTTTCTTCATATCAAACATAAAAGATACGCACATGAACAGAGAGATTATCAATATTGGTCCTTTAGTGGAATCGATCAATATTAAGAATTAAAAGTCGGAAAAAGTTTGTGAACTTTTGTGTCCGTACTTTATTCTAAAGCTTCGTTCATGTGGGTCCATGAGGTCTCAATGATAGACACTTGGAAGAGATTAAAAGAACTTGAAAAGTTGATTTACTCATTAAATATAAATAGTGATTTATATTGGGAAAGTTGTTTTCTTGAAACTCGATAAATAAATAGTTATTTATTTTGTTTATTGAATCACAAGATAACATCATATTGATGATGACATTCTCGAGTGATTAAATATGTTAAAAGAAGAAAACAAATTATTTCTCAATTCGTACTTATTCGATAACTACGAAATATATTTAATGAAGTGTCATTAAATAATAATGAGAGTTCTAAATTAATTTTAGAAATTAAATCAAATAAATTTAGGAACAAAAATCAAAGACATGGACGAGTAAGGAGAGAGTGTTTGGCCGGATTCCTTAAGTGAATAGGGTCATGGGTTTGACCCAGCTTAAGCCCATTTATAACCTGTATAAATAAGCTAAGAAAACCCTAATCACCTAAGCCTAACCCTAAGTGATTTTCGGCAACCTCTCTCCCTTTCCCCCTTGTGCAATTCTCGGCCAAAACCCCAAACAAAAGAGAGAAAATTGTTTTCCCCCTTTTCTTCTTTGATTCCTAATTGTTCTTAAGAGCCCACACTCTTGATCTCGATATTTTCCTTGTGTAATATTGTTGATTCATCACTTGTGGTGTTTGAATAATTTAGAAAACTGTTTTGGAATTTTTTAAAATTGTTTTAAAAAGGTTTCAGCCATCACAAAACACCTTAGGTCGTTTTCTGTGCATTCCGGCGACCTCCCAGCTCCCAGGAGTCCATTCCGGCGACCCAGATCCATTCCGGCGAGGGCTACCAGTCAGGCGGATCCAATCCGGCGAGGCAGAGGCAATCCGGCGAGGCAGATCCAATCCGGCGACTCTGTCTGTCAGGCGAGGAGATCCAATCCGGCGAGGGCAATCCGGCGAGGGCATTCCGACGAGGGCAATCCGGCGAGGTCATCAGGCGAGGGGTCCCAGTGATCTCCAGTCCGGCGAGAAGTCCCAGTCCGGCGAGGCTCCCAATCCGGCGAGGTCCCTGTCAGACAGGTCCCTGTGCGGCGACAGACTCCAGTCCGGCGAGGTTCCCAGTCCGGCGAGGTCACCCATTCCGGCAGGCTCCCTGTCAGGCGAGAAATCCCAGTCCGGCGAGGCTTCCAGGGGCTGTGCAATCCGGCGACAGCTTCCATTCCGGCGAGGACGCTGCTGAGCATTCCGACGAGCCTTTTCTCGGGATTTGGGCGTGACGTGGCATTCCGGAGTTAGCTAGCAACGTCATAGTTGTTTACAACTATTTACGTAAGTCTTTCTCAATTAAATAATTATATAAATGTTATATAATCTATTATTATTTGATTGAGTTTGTGAATTATAAATTTTTTATAATTACTTAATAAATTTTAATGCCTTAGGTTGTTAAATATATTAAAATTAGTTTTAATATATTAGATCTAATTATAATTTTCCGCCACATAGGATGTGTTTTATAATTAATATTGTTTACTTGTTAAATAAATTCCAGCAAATGGTATCAGAGTTAGTAAAAGGCATTAAAATCTAGATTTAATGACTAGTTTGGAAATTTGTTTGACTAGTTGGTGTTGGCGTTTTTGTACGAATACATTATGAATGTATTTTTGTGTGTGCGCTTGTGAATGAATGGATCCTTATTCAATATGGCCCTAGGATGTTTTTATTCCGGTTATCGTCCCGGATTTTAATTTATTTAAAATTGTGAGCCTCAATTTGAGAGGACATGTAAATTTGTAATTTATTATTGTAATTCGACGACGAAGGAGCAAGAAGGCAGCACCTCGGGATTGGCCGCACGTTGGAGAACGTGTGGGGGCTAACCCGAGACATCCGATGACGCATCATTTGAAGATGAAATTTAAAATGTTTTATTTCATTTATTTACAAGAGTTGTATAATAGAAATGGGCCTATTGATAAGTTAAATAATTTTTCATATTTGATATTTAAATTTATTGATCTCATTGCATAGAGCACTCACATGTCACATAGGATAGAACGCCAACATCATTGAAAATGAAATTGTTCATGTAGTTTATAATTAATAAAAGTTATGAAATAATTATAAACTGTTATAAATGAATATGATTCATTTGCAAAAACTAAGTGGGAGGGTTGTTTGTCGTTAAAGCAACCCAAGGTCCCCGACACGAATGAAATTAATTAAATATGTGATGAACTAAGAGTCACACATAGTGGCCCTCCCTTCAATGGGAGTACTTCGGAAGTATTTAATTAATCTCATTGTTAAAGAACTAAGCCTAAAAGAGAAGTTTTGAAACGGGGTCTCCACATAGGCGAACCGTCTTCAAAGCAACTTGATTGAGGGTCCACGTGTCGGTTATACACTTAGACTTATGTTTTAAAGTAATCCTCACATAGAGGCTCTGCATTAAAAATAAGTGACCAAAATTTATGGTAATTAGTAAGAACTAGAAGTTGTGACTTCTTGGATGGTTCGAACTAAATAGTGATGTGTCACGACTGTGAAAGGAGGTTAATTACGGTTTCCCCATAGGAAAAGTAATTAACTATTGTTGTTCACAATACCATGAATTATTTTAACGCTTTCCTCACCATATTAGGATTGTTCATGCATGCATATAATTCGAAAATATAGCACATACTAAAGTCATTTATTTTATCAATGTTTTCAGCAAAATGTCTTTTAACCCACTACAAACGATTTTAAGTTCGAATAAACTCGAGGGTGAGAATTACGTTGACTGGAAACGTAACCTCGACATCGTACTGACGGTGGAAAAGCACAAGTACGTTCTCACGACCCCATGTCCTCCTGAACCGAGTGCTGACTCGAGCAAGGAAGACAAGGACGCCTTCGATGCGTGGATGAGATCTGATGAGATTGCTCGTTGCTACATTTTAGCATCGATGAGCAATGTGTTGCAACAATCTCATAGAGACATCGCCACTGCATATGAAATCCTCTTCAATCTCCATGAGATGTTTGGATGTCATGGGCGTCAGGCGAGGCAGCAAGCTATCCGCAGTTTCATGAACTGTAGGATGAAGCAAGGAGCTTCCGTACGGGAACACATGCTATTGATCATGGGTCACCTGAACGATATGGAGATTCTTGGTTCGGAGATTGACGGAGAAACCAAGATTGACATGATCTTGGAGACTCTTACGGAATCTTTTGATAGCTTCCGTCTGAACTACTCCATGAACAAGCTCAATTACACTGTGACTGAGCTTATGAAGGAGTTGCAGACTGCCGAGGGACTTCTCCCTAAGAACAAGAAGAAGTCGGGAGAGCTCAATGTTGCTGAACACAGAGCCTCGACCTCTGGTTCTAAGAGAATGATGAAGAGGCCCAAAAACGCCAACCGAGCGGGTTCCAAGAAGCCTTACAAGAAGGCTGTGGATGCTAAGGGCAAAGGCATCGCAAAGGTGGACAAGTCTGAGCACAAATGTCACCATTGCGGAGAGGCTGGCCACTGGCGTAGGAACTGCCCTACCTACCTCAAGAGTGTCAAGGGGAAAGGTAAGATCTTTGTTACTCAAGCTTGTTATACTACAAACAAGGCATCGCCCTGGATTCTTGATTGCGGGGCGTCTGACCACGTTGTGTGTAATTTGAATGGTTTTAGGAAAACCAGGAGCTTAGGTGACGGAGAGTTCGGATTCAACTGGGGTGATGGAACGAAGGTCGGAGCAAGATCTGTCGGGACCATGAAGCTCAAGTTTGGAAATGAAACTTTATTATTGAATAATGTTTACTATGTTCCGGATTTTTGCAAGAATTTGATTTCATTTGGTCGTTTAGAAGAACAAGGTTTCAATTTTAAGATCAATAATGGTATTGAAATTTTTATTGATGATTGTTTTATTACTAAAGCTCAACGTGTGGATTCAATATATTACTTATATCCTGCTGAGCCGACAATCTTGGACACCGAAGTGAATGGTGATTCACTTAGGAAGCGTAAGACGTTTCATACTGATGAAACTGACGACACATATCTATGGCACCTGCGTCTTGGACATATAGGCCTAGATAGGATCAAGAGACTAACAAAGGATGGTCCTTTGAAATCTCTACACGTGGGAAGCCTTCCCACATGTGAATCCTGTCTTGAAGGCAAGATGACCAAGAGACCTTTCTCAACAAAGGGTCTTAGGGCCACGCAAGTATTGGAACTGATACATAGTGATGTATGTGGTCCAATTAACATCCACGCAAGAGGAGGTTACGAATATTTTGTAACCTTCACTGATGACTACTCTAGATTTGGTCAAATCTACCTTATGCGACATAAGTCAGATACTTTTGAAATGTTCAAACAGTATAAGGCTTTAGTTGAAAAGCAAACGGAGAAACAGATCAAAACCCTTCGATCAGATCGAGGGGGAGAGTACTTGTCTGGAGAGTTCGAAGACTTTCTTAGAGAAGAAGGCATTCATTCTCAGCTTACAGCACCTGGCACTCCGCAGCAAAACGGTGTGTCAGAGAGAAGGAATCGAACTTTGCTAGATATGGTGAGATCGATGATGAGTTACTCATCGCTTCCTAATTCGTTCTGGGGATATGCCCTTGAAACAGCAGCTTACATTCTGAACCAGGTTCCATCTAAAACGGTACCTGGCACACCCTATGAAAGATGGAGTGGTAGAAAATCTGTTTTACACCACACTCGCATCTGGGGTTGTCTAGCACATGTGCTGAGACAAAAGACTAGCAAGTTGGCTAGTCGTTCAGAAGTATGCCTGTTCGTGGGATATTCAAAAGAAACAAAAGGGTACATCTTCTATAATGCTGCTGACCAGAAGACGTTCGTTAGCACGAACGCTAGGTTTCTGGAAGCAGATTATATGAAGAATACGGTACCGAGAAGCAGACTTGTGCTAAAGGAACTGTTGGGTGAAGCAACTAGTACTTCACAAGATAGGACGGGTCCTATTCCAACAGTGGGAGAACCAAGCTCGGAATCAGAGACTCCTGCGCTTCGTCGTAGCAACAGAGTTGTGAGACAACCTGTTCGATACATAGGTATCGGAGAATCTTTTACTGCAGTTGCAAACAATGAAGAAGATGATCCCGTATCATTTTCCCACGCAATGCAGAGTTCCGAGGCAAACCTATAGCAAGAAGCCATGAACGTTGAAATGCATTCGATGTATGTCAACGAGGTCTGGAAGCTTGTAGATCTGCCTGAAGGCATCAAGCCTGTAGGCTGTAAATGGATCTATAAGAAGAAGAGAGGACCGGATGGAAATGTCGAGACATTTAAAGCACGACTTGTGGCGAAGGGGTACACACAGAAAGAAGGTATCGACTATGAGGATACCTTCTCGCCAGTCGCAATGCTAAAATCCATCCGAACTCTCTTATCCATTGCCGCAGCCCTAGATTATGAAATCTGGCAAATGGATGTCAAGACTGCATTTCTGAATGGCAATCTTGATGAGCGCATATATATGGCTCAACCAGACGGGTTCATGGAGAAAGGCCAACAGGGCAAGGTTTGTGAATTGCTCAAGTCCATTTATGGACTCAAGCAAGCATCTAGGTCGTGGAATATTAGATTCGACGAGACTGTAAAGAGCTACGGCTTTGATCAGTCTGTAGATGAGCCATGCGTTTATAAGATGATAAACGATGGCAAAGTGGTTTTCTTAGTTCTTTATGTTGACGACATACTACTCATTGGGAATGATGTAGGAAAGTTGTCAGAGGTTAAAGTCTGGCTATCAAAGCAGTTTGAGATGAAGGATCTAGGAGAGGCAGCTTACATTCTAGGTATTCAGATATTTAGAGATCGAAAGAACCGTAAGCTAGCACTCTCTCAGGCATCTTATATTGATAAGATCATGGATCGCTTCAGTATGCAAGACTCCAAGAAAGGACAGCGACCTTTCAGACATGGAGTGCATCTCTCAAACGAGCAGTCTCCCAAGACACCTCAAGAAGTTGAGGACATGAGACACATTCCTTACGCTTCAGCCGTAGGAAGTCTCATGTATGCTATGCTTTGCACGAGACCAGACATATGCTATGCAGTAGGCGTAGTGAGCAGATTCCAGTCGAACCCTGGACCCGAGCACTGGGTTGCTGTCAAGCATGTTCTCAAGTATCTTCGGAGAACGAGAAACTACATGCTTGCATATTCAGGTGGTGACCTAAATATGACGGGTTACACCGACTCCGATTTTCAGGCGGACAAGGATTCCAGGAAGTCCACATCAGGGTCTGTGTTCACCCTGAATGGTGGATCCGTGGTTTGGAGGAGTATCAAGCAATCTTGTGTTGCTGACTCGACCATGGAAGCCGAGTATGTGGCAGCTTGTGAAGCTGCAAAGGAGGCTGTGTGGCTAAGGAAATTCCTTATATACTTGGAAGTTGTTCCAAGTGCAAGCGAGCCTATTACACTTTATTGTGATAACAGTGGGGCTGTCGCTAATTGTAAGGAGCCAAGAAGTCACAAGCGCTCTAAACACATAGAACGCAAGTATCACCTCGTTCGAGACATCGTTCACAGAGGGGATGCAGAAGTCATGAAGATCTCAACGTTAGATAACCTTGCTGATCCCTTCACGAAGCCTTTAACGAGTAAAGTCTTCGAGGGACACCTAGAAGGATTGGGACTGAAGGACCATTCGCATCTCCTTTGAGTCAAGTGGGAGTTTGTTGGGATTGGTGCCCACAAAGGAGATATTAGACATTAAGATACTTTATGTATTTATATTTTGTTGAAACATTGATATTAATAAATGTTCATTCTTTATAAGATTGTGTTTAGTTATGTTTAAGCTATGCTCTGAAACTGTCATCAACGAAAAGGGTGTTAAGTACAGACTTGACAAGATAACCCCTTGTGACAAGTTTGAAACCATTTGTTCGCAATCTAAAGATCGATAGAGCAATCGTATTTTATTATTGATTGTTAGCATGAATCATGATATCTCATCTTGTGATATAGAGAGTTGTGACTCTATGATTCATACTGAGTATTTTATAGAAGATACTGAACAAGACCAGTGACACTTAGAAGCTCGAGACAAAACTGTTTACACACTCGAAACTTCAAGTTCACAACTAAAGGAGTATTATGATACTTACCTTAATCCTGAAGTGAATATGTAATTGACATTGCACTTTGTGACATTTGATTCGTCAATGGGCAATGACTAAATTTTAGTTGCATCTGACCCGACTGTTGGTGTCACAAGGATGCAATGTTGGGTTACATGATTCACAGATATGGAATTCATGTAACAACAATGCAAATGCATTAGTATCACACTATGCTTTGTTATGAGAGTGTGAATGAATAAACCTGGCCAGGTATTCATTGAATGAGTTCATTCTTTGATTAAAACATGTGACATGTACAGACATCTCACTCTATGTTTTTCTCATTCACAAATAACAAAGGAGTTAGTGAAATAATAACTCGAGGGGTAAAACAGTAATTTTACATTCCTCTCAGTTACTGATACACATGAAGGGTAACATCGTAATATACTCCGTGGATCGTATGAGAAATTGTTTCTTCATATCAAACATAAAAGATACGCACATGAACAGAGAGATTATCAATATTGGTCCTTTAGTGGAATCGATCAATATTAAGAATTAAAAGTCGGAAAAAGTTTGTGAACTTTTGTGTCCGTACTTTATTCTAAAGCTTCGTTCATGTGGGTCCATGAGGTCTCAATGATAGACACTTGGAAGAGATTAAAAGAACTTGAAAAGTTGATTTACTCATTAAATATAAATAGTGATTTATATTGGGAAAGTTGTTTTCTTGAAACTCGATAAATAAATAGTTATTTATTTTGTTTATTGAATCACAAGATAACATCATATTGATGATGACATTCTCGAGTGATTAAATATGTTAAAAGAAGAAAACAAATTATTTCTCAATTCGTACTTATTCGATAACTACGAAATATATTTAATGAAGTGTCATTAAATAATAATGAGAGTTCTAAATTAATTTTAGAAATTAAATCAAATAAATTTAGGAACAAAAATCAAAGACATGGACGAGTAAGGAGAGAGTGTTTGGCCGGATTCCTTAAGTGAATAGGGTCATGGGTTTGACCCAGCTTAAGCCCATTTATAACCTGTATAAATAAGCTAAGAAAACCCTAATCACCTAAGCCTAACCCTAAGTGATTTTCGGCAACCTCTCTCCCTTTCCCCCTTGTGCAATTCTCGGCCAAAACCCCAAACAAAAGAGAGAAAATTGTTTTCCCCCTTTTCTTCTTTGATTCCTAATTGTTCTTAAGAGCCCACACTCTTGATCTCGATATTTTCCTTGTGTAATATTGTTGATTCATCACTTGTGGTGTTTGAATAATTTAGAAAACTGTTTTGGAATTTTTTAAAATTGTTTTAAAAAGGTTTCAGCCATCACAAAACACCTTAGGTCGTTTTCTGTGCATTCCGGCGACCTCCCAGCTCCCAGGAGTCCATTCCGGCGACCCAGATCCATTCCGGCGAGGGCTACCAGTCAGGCGGATCCAATCCGGCGAGGCAGAGGCAATCCGGCGAGGCAGATCCAATCCGGCGACTCTGTCTGTCAGGCGAGGAGATCCAATCCGGCGAGGGCAATCCGGCGAGGGCATTCCGACGAGGGCAATCCGGCGAGGTCATCAGGCGAGGGGTCCCAGTGATCTCCAGTCCGGCGAGAAGTCCCAGTCCGGCGAGGCTCCCAATCCGGCGAGGTCCCTGTCAGACAGGTCCCTGTGCGGCGACAGACTCCAGTCCGGCGAGGTTCCCAGTCCGGCGAGGTCACCCATTCCGGCAGGCTCCCTGTCAGGCGAGAAATCCCAGTCCGGCGAGGCTTCCAGGGGCTGTGCAATCCGGCGACAGCTTCCATTCCGGCGAGGACGCTGCTGAGCATTCCGACGAGCCTTTTCTCGGGATTTGGGCGTGACGTGGCATTCCGGAGTTAGCTAGCAACGTCATAGTTGTTTACAACTATTTACGTAAGTCTTTCTCAATTAAATAATTATATAAATGTTATATAATCTATTATTATTTGATTGAGTTTGTGAATTATAAATTGTTTATAATTACTTAATAAATTTTAATGCCTTAGGTTGTTAAATATATTAAAATTAGTTTTAATATATTAGATCTAATTATAATTTTCCGCCACATAGGATGTGTTTTATAATTAATATTGTTTAATTGTTAAATAAATTCCAGCAATAAAATGTAATACGAATAGGATAACTTCTGAAATATTAAACAATTAAATTAAAACGTTTAAAGATGGATGCAGGCGACAAGGGTTTGGTTTCATTTTTCTATCCTATTGTCGGGATTTTTAGAGAAACAAAGAATGATAAATCCCATGGCTATGCTAATCGTGTTCACGTGAATTTTATCGCTAACCCTCGCTAGAGTGATATTAACGACCTAAGACTAAGAACTCCTTTTTACCTCTCGGTGTCAAGGCAACGAACCTAGCTTGCTTTATGTTTTGGAACACTCACTCGACTCCCTAGAAGCTGTGGTTATTTCTAGACATCACAAAATGTACTAAGGTACTCTATTTTATTCACACGACTAATTAAACCTCGCTAGAGAGAATAACTAATCTTAAAATCAAGCATACGATGATCAGGCATATACGAGCATTAAGAACAAAAATAGAATAAACACCAGCCAAAGAATCAAATCAAACTTCAAAGAAAACTATAATCAAATCATGACAATTATCAAGAAAAGATCCACCACCACCCTCTAAGGGATTAGTTCATAGTGATGGTGGAAGAACCAGAAAATAAACAAAAACAATGATCCTTAAATAAACAAAGCATAATGAATAAATAGAGTTTCAGAGGGAAGGAAGAAAGAAAAACTAGATATGAAGTTGCAGGCTCATCACAGCGTCCAGAACGTCTCCGGTCTTCTTCTTCGTTCACCCCCGGCTCCTCCGTGGTGTTTTCTCTCTCTAAAAACTAAAACCAATCAAGAATGAGTTCTAAATGGCTGTCATTAGGTTATAAAGCCGAGCTCCTCAACTTCGCGCAGATCTGGCCTTTGAAAACTGATCATACGGCTCAAAATTGCAGTCCACGTATCAAATTAACTTGTTGTCGGATTCCACTGCGTCGCTATGGCCTTCCGCGTCTCTATGGCATTCTGTCGCGTCGCGATGGGCACTCTGGCCGTCTGCGCGCTGCTTCACCTTTTATCACCTATCTTGAGCTCCGGGTATCGGAATTGAGATCCGTAAAATGTTTCGGACTCCTTGTGAATGCCCCGTCGTCCTAGGATGCTCTTTTTTTTATCTTTATCTTTTAAATCAATAATGCTCATTTTCATTTCTTTGCATCTTATAGATCTTTCCGGATCTGAATGTCCTGAAAACATCACACAAACTATAAAAACTATCAAAATACTTGAGGATAAACATTGATTCTTAGTTCAGGATAATCTAATAATCAAGTATAAAACGTGCTTATCAAAAATGTCTAGTTCAACACTTGAACTTATTTTGACTTGTAATAGTGACCTTATGGATCCAAATGAACAAAGTGAGCTACTATAATTGGACTAAAATTTTCACAAATTATTTCCGAGTATTATCTTAATGTCAAATGACTCCACTAAAGAGTTGACACTAAGATCTCTCGATTCAAATGAATTTAATTTCTACTCAAATTCAACTTAATTATGTGAGTGGATCCGTTGAATGTTATCTATGATTACCTTCATGAATATCATCAAATATATGGGATTTATAAAAGTACCAATTTACCCTTCTAATTGTTATTTCCTCAACTCCTTTGTTACTTGTGAATAAGTTAGAAACAACATATTGACGAGGAGCTAACAAGTCACATTGTTTCATCCAAATAAAGTCGTTACTTAATTTTGGATGCCACGCGGTTCATTTATTCACAATCCAAGTAATAAAGCATGAGGAGATTATTAGATGATTCTGAAATAAGAATTGAAGTTTATCCTCAAATAAGTTGATAGTTTTTGTAGTTTGTGTGAAGCTTTCAAGACATTCAGATCCAAAAAGATCTATGATGTGCAAAGAAGTTAAAATGGGAATTATATATTAAAAATATGAAGATAAATAGAGCATCCGAACGACGAGGTGATTTCAAGGAGTCCGGAACATTTTACGGATCTCGATTCCGATACCCGGAGCTCAAGATAGGTGATAAAAGGTGAAGCAGCACGCATAATTTCAACCATCGCAACGCGACGAGATCCACCGCAACGCGACGGAATCCATCGGGACGCGATGGGGCTCCGACAACAACTTAATTTGACACCTGTATTACGATTTTGAGCCGTTGGATCAGTTTTCAAAGGCCAAATCAATGCGAAATTGGGGAGCTCGACTATATAACCTAGTACCAGCTATTTATAAGTCATTCTTTCTTTGTTTTAGTGTTTGGGAGAGAGAAACCTAAGGAGAGAGATGAAGTTGAACAGAGAAGAAGACCGGAGACGTTCTGGAGGCTACGAGGAGTCTGCGACAATCAATCTAGTTTGTCTTTCTCTTCTTCTTCTAAATCTCTATTTTCATGGACTATTTCGAAGTTTGTCATGGTGGATCACAATGCTTGTATACGCTTGATCATCGTAAGTTTATATCTAGGATTAGATATTCTCTCTAACGAAGTTTAAGTTGTCGTGCGAGTAAAATAGAATATCGTATTACATTCTGTGAAGTCTAGAGATAGCCACAGCTGCTAGGGGGTCGTGTGAGTGTTCCAAAACATAAAACAAGATAACTTCTATACCTTGAGACCAAGAGGTAAAATGAGTTCTGAATCTTAGGTTGTTAATATCACTCTAGCGAGGGTTAGCGATAAAATAGTATTGATTATTCTTCGTTTGTCTAGAAATCCCGACAACATGATAAAGTGAAACCACACCCTTGTTCCACCTCATTCGCATTTAAACCGTTTTTAGTTTAAGTTGTTTAGCAAGTTAAAAATAATCACACTTCTCACATTTCATTCTCTCTTAATTTAAATTGTAGTGTTATTTGATTCTCATTTAATCTAAGTTCTCGTGAGAACGAATCGTACTTCCAATTCTATATTAGTTGAGCAACACGTGCATTTGCGCGCGCATTTTTGCAACAGTGATATACATTGCATTTCAGGAATCTTATACATGAATTATGTATCTATGAGAACTTCACAAAACTAGTTCATGACATCTACGTAAGTCAATATCTCACCAATTGGTCTAGTCTAGATCACATGATGGACCTAAAATTTGACTTTCTCAAATGAAAATATGTAAACTATGAAATGGCATGTCTCATTTCAGGATTTAAGTAAGCACGATGCAATTCATACATAGTAACCTTGAGACAAAAAAATGTTAAATGGTTTGTTCTTACATTGTCTCTAAAGGTGGACTGGTCAATTCATTATCTTTGGAATATACACAAGATATTCTCTCTAACGAAGTTTAAGTTGTCGTGCGAGTAAAATAGAATATCGTATTACATTCTGTGAAGTCTAGAGATAGCCACAGCTGCTAGGGGGTCGTGTGAGTGTTCCAAAACATAAAACAAGATAACTTCTATACCTTGAGACCAAGAGGTAAAATGAGTTCTGAATCATAGATTCTTCCAACAATCATACTCGGATCAATAGTCCGATGATCTTTAGATTGTGAATATTTTGTTTTAAGCAAACCATGATAGTTTATTCATGCAAATCTACATTTGACTCTTCATACGTTGTTATGTTTGATTAAAGACTATAAGACTATTGAATATCATAAATCTTCAAACAAACGAAAAATGAATGAATGAAAGTTTCAACTTTTATTAATTTAATCAGCAAATTACAATAAGAACTCACAAGAGATTTTACATCGATATGTAAATAAATAATATTCTTGTAGGCATCTGTGCCAACATTGAGTTCCTCCAATTGTGCACGTTCTTCTATGTCTCTGGCCAATTTTCTCACTCTCACCACCGACTTCTTCCCATTCAGATTCTCGCCTCTGAATCATAGCATTTATCATATACCAAATCGCCTCCACTATCGCATCAACTATTTGCATGAAAATACTCATCTCCGTATAGTTGTTAACTTTGTCATTGCTTATAAAAATTTCATTTAGGACATATTTCCCTGATCTCCAAGACTTGATTGTCCATCTCTTACCAAATCTTTCTTAGGATCAAAGCCTTGCTGCAAGCTCACAATAAAAAAAACACATGAATAATATAGTCTCTGCAACTAAATAACATACATTACTACAATAATGATTTTTAGAAGCGAAGCTTATCTTTAGAAGCGAAATTTTACTTTTAGAAGCGACTAGTCGCTTCGAATGTCGCTTCTAATTCCAAAATATTTAGCTCAAACTTTTGTCCGCCAAAATTTTGCTAATTATATTGGTTTTTGACATTAGAAGCGAGTAGTAACTTTTAACATTTGGCTCCAAGGTCTATCCGCCAAAATTTTACTTCTAAAACGTTAGAAGCGACTAGTCATTTACGATTTGTCTTGACCAAAACACTTTTTTGTCTCCCAAAACACCGACCTCCGCCGTTCTCTTCATTTGACGCCTCTTCACAAGATTTTTCGGCTCCAAAGAGAATCCTTTTCCACCATATACATACACACACACACTCTCTCTCTCTCTCTCTCTCTCTCTCTCTCTCTCTCTCTCTCTCTCTCTCTCTCTCTCTCTCTCTCTCTCTCTCTCTCTCTCTCTCTCTCTCTCTGCGTGCAAGTTCTGTACCTTCATTTCTCTTCTATTTTTGCAGCCAATTTTTTTTGCGCCTTCGTCCATTCGCGCAACGTCGATTCTTTGACCACCGCCTTTGTCCACATAATTATTTATTATTATTTTGTTTACTTGAAGCCATTTTAATTATTGATTACTTGCAGTCATTATGCTTACCTGAAGCCATTTGGTTTCAGCTGCCGGTTTCATGGTCGCTTTCATTGGACCGCCTCCGCCGTTGATCAGGTATATTTTTTTTATTCTCTCGGTTTTTTATGTTTTCCGTTTCTTAGTTTTCGATATGGGTTTTGGTCTTTTCTCTTCTCAAGCTCGCCACGCGTCATCACTGCATTGCCACTACATAGCAATTGTCTTTGTCTCGTTCCTGCTCGTCTGTCACAGATTTAGCCGGCAAGCTTATAATATTTTTTTGTTTTGGTTAATATGTAAGTTTTGTTAATCGTAATTATTTTATGTTGGTAGTCTTATGTAAGTTTTTCTTTAGTTAGTTTGGTTAATTTTGTAGTTAGTTTTATTAATGTCTCTTATAGTTAATTTTGTTAACATACTTTTAAATATTTTTAATCTTGTTTTTTACTAATCACGTCTACATTTGTCGCTTCTAATATTTAAAAGCAATATTAGAAGTGACTTATTTTTAAAAACGAACTATTATAAGTGACTTTATCTTAGAGAGATTTTGCACCGGTTATCATCATCCGGGAAGAAAACTACGAGTCTCGCCATCGTTAAAAAGTTCAAGCGACCAATCCTCCAAAGTATTATTAATTTATATCTATCATTGTATTTAAGCTTTCAAATTAACTTTCATACCAGATCGATTGGATTGAAAGAAGTTGTTTGAGAGTAAGCCATAGGCACTGAAAATCAATTTTGAATTCTCCTCCCACATTCGTATATAATTTTTATTGCCTGAAAAAATTGTAATCGAAAGTATATCATGGGCACGATTGCACAACAAGCCGCTTCCAATTTTGACTGATCACAAATCTTTGTACCTGGAATAAACAAAATCTTAATTGAGGCATTGATGTATGTATAGGTCTAAGCTAGGTGGCTCTTTCCCCATTTACTCAGTCTGTTTCTATAGATAGGAATTCATATATTGTTTAGTTTATAAATATTTTACTTTGGTTATTGTCATTTATTCTTAGATAAGTCTCATAATATCTTCCATGGTATTCGAGCTCTATTGGGACTAATATTATGTTTACTTGTTTATTAAGTTAATTAGTGTATTAGTCTGTCTTTTATATTCTGTTATTTATTAATTTTTTAATTCTGTAATAATAAAACGATTTGTCATTTATACTATAACCGTTGTAATCGATATAAAACCATTACAATCAATAAACATGTTTTTCTCTCGAAATCACTAGATTTAATATGGTATAGAGCGATTGCTCCGCAAACTCTAATTTTTTTTACTTGTTTGATTCTTCTACTTCACCGATCTCAATTTCACTTCGCCTGAATCAATGGCTGAAAATGAGGCTTCATCGACCGACACTCTATCAACATGAAGAAATGATGATCCTCGGCCAGAAACTCCGTCGCTGCCGAGACCTCCAATTCCAGCTCAACCTCGACCTCAAAATCAACCTCAGTCTCAACTTAGATCTCGATCTGTTGTGACTGATGTTTCTCGATCTCAATTTGAGGATATTTCTCAGTACTTCCTTCACCACTCTGACTCCACAGGTGGATCTCTGCTATCGAATGTTCTCACAGGAACGAACAACATGGCTGGGAGTCGATCGATGCTCGTCGTTCTTGAGGCAAAGAACAAATTAGGATTTCTTGATGGAAGTTTGCAACGACCTTCACCAGATCAACCGGAATTGAGGAAGTATGGAGCAGGAATAATTCTACTATCATTTCTTGGATTATAAACTCCGTCTCCAAAGAAATTGCCGCTTTGATTCTTCTTGAAGGAACCGCAAGAGATGTCTAGGAAGATCTTAAAGATCGGTTCCAGCAAAACAATGGACAAACAATTTTTTAACTAAAGAAGGAGTTAATCAATCTTGCTCAAGAACACACTCCGATCGAAATCTATCTCACGCGATTGAAATCGATTCACTAAGATCTATGTGAATTCAAACCTGAGTGCATCTGTTCTTGCAGGTGTGGAGGTATAGTGAAGATTGTCGAGTTTAACGAGTTTGAGTATGCTATGCAGTTCTTGATGGGCTTGAACGAGAGATACACATCGGTGAGGACTCAGATCTTGTTGATGACTCTTATTCCAACAATCAGTAAAGTTTATGCCTTACTATCGGCTGATGAGACTCAGAGATTGGTTGGAAGCGAGCTACAAGCTTCAAGTGAACAGATCAATACTCTTGCCATCGCTAATCGAGATAACTCAAAGAAGCTCAAAGGCAAAAATCGATCATTATGTACTCACTGCAAGCTCTTAGGTCACACCGCTGACAAATGTTACAAGTTGCACGGCTATCCTCCGGGATACAAATTCAAGACGAAGGCGAATGTTGTTGATGGAGGAGCTATAGGAAGTTGAATTATTGATGCCATGACTCAACCTAAACAATTCTCTCAGAATCTGTCTTCCGATCAGATCCACCAGTTGATCAATCATCTCTCGGGACAACTCACCATGAACACTCCGAGCACCTCCAATGACGCCATCAATATGACCTCTTGTCACATAGGTTTGATCAATTTGGTAAATTTTGTCCAAACCTCGTTTCTTGATAATCAGTCTTGGATCCTTGACTCGGGAGCCTCTAAACACATTTGTTCTACGCGAGATCTAATTCATGATATCAAAGAAATCTATAACTCTATAGTTACGTTACCTAACAGAACAATTATTCGAGTGAATTATATAGGGAAAGTCAAATTGAATGATAATTTAATCTTGACAAATTTTCTATACGTACCTTATTTTAAGTTTAATCTCATTTTTGCTAGAGCTTTAACTAATGATTATAACCTAATTGTTTCCTTCTCTAAGGATTGTTTCTTGATTCAGGACTCGGTATGTTCAAAGACGATTGGCAGGGGTAAGAGTACCAACGACTTCTACATTTTGTCTACCAACTGCCTTATCAACACAACTTATCATTCTCAATCCATCTCGGCTATAACCTGGCACAACAGATTAGGTCACCTCTCACATAAATGTTTACAAACATTGAGAGATCGGTTAGGTTTCATCAACTCTTCAATAAATAATATGCCATGTATGATTTTTCCATTAGCTAAACAACATCGTTTACCTTTCATTTTTGAGAATAAAATTTCATTTTCATGTTTTGATTTCATTCATTGTGATATTTGGGGACCTTATAAGGTTTCATCGAGATAAGGACATCAATTTCTAACCTTAGTAGATGATCATTCAAGATTCTATTAGATTTTTATGTTGAAACATAAGTCTGATGTTCATAACATAATTCCACAATCTTGTGCCTATGTTAAAAATCACTTTTCTTCAACTATCAAACCTTTTCGATCGGATATTGCTCATGAGTTAATATTTACATATTATTTTCAAAAACAAGGCATTATTCATCAGTTCTCATATGTTGAAACTCTTCAACATAATTCTGTTGCCTAGAGGAAACATCAACACTTGTTAAAAATGTGGTTAGATCATTACTTTTCCAATCTAAAATTCCAATTGAATACTGGACATATTGCACTACGACTGCTACTTTCATTATTAATAGAATACCAACACCTCATTTGTCAAATAAATGTCTATATGAACTTCTATATAACAAACCGGTTGATTTTTTTTTTTTAAGTTTTGGCTGCCTCTGTTTTTCTTCAACTATTAAGGCTAATCGAACATAATTTGATCCTCGTGCTAGGAAGTGTACTCTTATTGGATATCCACAAGGTGTTAAGGGATATAGGTTATTAGATCTCAATACCAATCAAGTCTTTATTTCAAGAGATGTTGTTTTTTATGCGACTATTTTTCCTTTTCATAAAATATCTGATTCTGACAATTATGTCCTTTTGCCAGTCTTCCAGTTGCTATTGTACTTTCTAATCACATTCAACATGCACCTGATCATTCATTATCATTCGATATTCCTAACGTTGAATCTCAAACCTCTCAGCCTATATCTTCACCTGCACATATTCAACATTCTACAATTCACAGCCTTGTTCAAAATAATGAATTAATTGATACAGCTGCAGACCATTGTAGAACTGACTCACAATCTCATGCACATGATACACACCCTGTTTCTAATCTTAGGAAGACCACCAGAAAACATGTTCCACCAAAATATCTACAAGATTATCACTGCAATCTAGTTAATGATATGGATGAGACCTCTAAACATACATTAGACAATTTCATACAATAATTTGTCACAGTCTTTTAGAACCTTTATTTGTGCTGTTTCTTCACATATTGTGCCTAATTTTTATTATGAAGCAGTGAAGTCGTCAGAATGGCGTTTAGCTATGTCAGATGAAATACAGGCAATGCATCATGACAATACCTGGACTGTTGTTTCATTACCAGAAAATAAAATTGATATCGGTTGAAGGTGGATTTTTACTAACAAATATAATTATGATGGTTCACTAAAGATACATAAAGCTAGGCTTGTAGCCACACAACAAGAAGATGTTGATTTCTTTCACACTTTTTCACCGGTAGCTAAGTTAATTTCTGTTGAAATTTTGCTCAGTCTTGCTGCATCTAACAAGTGGTTTTTTATCACAACTTGACATTAGTAATGCGTTTTTAAATGGTGACTTATATGAAGAGGTCTACATGCAATTGCCTTTAGGTTATTCTTTCAGGGGGTGTCACATACTGAGAGATCCAAATTTGCGTGCAAGCTTCATAAGTCGATCTATGGCTTAAAGCAAGCCTCTCATCAATGGGATATCAAGTTTACAGATGGTTTCACCAAAGCGGGTTTTTCTTCAATCAGTGTGTGATTATACCATGTACACTTGTGGTACTTGAAACTCTTTCATTGTTATTATTTTATATGTAGATGACATTATAGTTGCAGGTCCGAATGAAAATATCATTGCTAGTGTTAAATTTATTTTGCAAAAATATTTTCGTTTAAAAGATTTAGGTCAGCTGAAATATTTCTTAGGACTTGAAATAGCTCGTTCAAATAATGAGATTTCACTCAATCAAAGACAATATGCCTTAAATATTCTTGAGGCACATGATTTCCTACTTTCCAAACCGGTTAAGACTCCAATGAACCCTAAAACTGTTGAATAACACTAATGGCATCTTACTAGAAGACAATACTTCTTATCGAAGATTACTAGAAGACGATGCTGTAAATGCATTGAGTCAATTTGTTCAAACTCCTCGGTCAACTCATTTGCAAGCTGCACACCATTTGCTACGATACATAAAATCAAATCCAGGAAATGGTATTTTTTTATTCAGCACAATATTCAACTCAGATTAGAGATTTTTCTGATGCTGATTGGGGAACGTGTATTCGAGACGGTCAATAACAGGTTATTGCATTTTTTTAGGTGAATCTTTGGTAGCTTGGAAATCGAAAAAGCAGACAATTGTGGCTCGGAGTTTTGCAGAGGCTGAATACATATCTTTAGCAGCTGTTGTTAGCGAGCTCATTTGGATGCAGCAGTTGATGAAGGATTTTCAAAATCAACATCGACCAGCCACCTGTGTTCTACTGCGACAATAAGGAAGTTATTCATATAACCTCAAACCCGAGCTTCCATAAGCGGACAAAACATATAGAATTAGATCTATATTTTGTTCGTGGTCATGTTCAAAAGGGAACCGTGAAACTATTACCTATTCGGACTCATCACCAAATAGCGGATATTTTCACGAAACCACTCGCTTCACCGGCGTTATCCTTTTTGATGGGCAAGATAATTCAAAGACTTATTTCGTTCACCTTGAGGGGGTGTATTGGAACTAATATTTTGTTTACTTGTTTATTAAGTTAATTAGTGTATTAGCATGTCTTTTATATTTTGTCGTTTATTTTTCTTTTAATTCTGTAATAATAAAACGATTTGTCACTATGACAATTGTAATCGATATAAAACCATTTCAATGATAAATAAATAAACATGTTTTTCTCTCGAAATCATTCTTACGTTGTACTATGACAATTGAAATCTATATCTTACGTTGTACTTAGCTCTATATATCTAGCGGGCAGGTTTCCTTGTCCATTTCTACAAAAAGATAACGTTTTTAAAGATTAAGATTCTTAAAATAGTGATCAGTTTAAATCCTATAAGAAAAGTATTATTTAAAACAGTAAACCATTACTTTTCGTATAAAAGAATTTACAATAATAAATTTAAATAGAGAAGAAAACCATAAACATGAGAAAAAAATTCAATAAAAATGAAGCTTAAACGTTAGTTTCGAAATACAATACTTAATAGTGCTATTCGTGTGATAAATAAATACCAGATTATTCTAAATTATGCTTTCTGTAGCTTCTCTTTTAGGTAGGTGAGTAATTTTCGGACCCATAGTAGAAGAGTTGAAGTTCCAAATCTGGGCTTAACTCGAATTAACAACACTACGGCCCATATACAAATTCCTAGTAAAGAAAGACGAAGGAAATGAGTCTGAGACAGCAATTGCAAGAAAAGAAAAGAAAAGAAGAAACAGCAATTGTGTTGAATCTCCAAAGCGTCGTCGACCAAATCCGTTAGATCTGCGAACCAACGAGTGATCGCCATGGTAATTCACATCACATTTCTTCGATCGGATTAAGAAACTACCATTTTTTCCGGATTAATCACCGAGGATTCTGATTTTGTATCGCAGGTTTTGTTGCAACCCGATCCTTTTCTCAATGAGCTCACAAGCATGTTCGAGAAAAGCACCGAGAAGCACTCTGTTTGGGTCACCCTTAAACGATGTACGAAAATTTCACAAAGCCTCTAGATTGACTTTTGTATGTTTCCATTTTATGTATGAAGAATGTGGTTTTTTTTTTTTGTTTATTTGTTGTAATTGCATTGATTTTTAGGGTTTTTTACTTTGTTTGTGTTATCTCAGCGGCTTTGAAACCTACGACTCAGATAAACAAGCTAAAATCTTCCGGCGAACAGATTGAGTATCGATGTCTCGTTCGAGCTACTGATGGGAAGAAGACAATTTCTACTTCGGTATCTTTTTAACTATTAATTTCACTTTTTGTATTGTATATTCAATTTCGGTATATGTGTCTAATTATCTGTATTATTATAATCCTATATTTTCTGCTAAATATGAGTGAAAACTGTGGTGATTTTGGTTTTTGAGTGATTTAAGTGTGGATCAAGCTGCTGTACGGTACAATTTCTGAAGATGAAACAATGAAAGTTAGACTACTTAGGAACTTCTTTATTGTTTAAGACGAATAGAACAAATGCTTTAAGAGTTGCAAGTTATAGCGATGAAGCGTCTAAACATTTTAATTGGATATTAGTACTTGTTTTTGCTAACCGATTAAGCTATTTTCCTGAGGTAATTCTAGAGATGTGCATAAGGAGAGTTTATTAGTAAATGCAGTTATTACTAAATTTTCTGGTTTGGTCTATGAAAGCTTGTTATTACAAGGGATCCATAAATTGGGTCAAATGAGACTTTCAGGTCTTCCTTTTGAAGAAATGTCATGGAGGCATATCGATAGATTGATTTTTTTAGGTTTTTACGGAAAAAATTATTCAGTTATCTTTTTAATGTATTAGGGTACACTTCCAAGGGATGTGCTTACAGTTACAACTCATTTACTTGGTAATGGATTTGAAATATTATCTCAAATTCAGTATTGATATTCTTTTCGAGTTTTAAGCCCTATAAATCGAAGTTTATTTGCTCTACATTCTTTTTTTATTCCAAATAAGTTAGTTCGTGTGTGTACATTTTGTTTACTGAAATTAAAGTGCTCAGATTATGATTTACCAATTAATTAGAGTCGCTAATACTCACTAATTTCAGTGTACACATATAGTTACTCCGACGAACAATTTCCCAATAGTGCTATATATAAATTGCAATATCACGATCGGTTATAAAATGTCTAGACTTTTGGTGGTTTATATAAGTTATATTATCTTACAAGTATAGGTTTCTAGGCGGAATCTGAGATCCATAGCTACCAAACCTATTTGGAAAGCAGCCATTAGAATCATTAGTAGCTAAAAGTTATTGATTCTTGTTCCATCCCATTGTTTTACTCTGTATTGATCATTTAGGCTGGAATGTGGACTAATCGTCATATATCATGTATTCATTATTGAAGTAGAACTGTCAACTGGTCCTTATATTGTGTATATACATGATTCTTGTTCGTTATGGATTTCCATTTTGCAAGGTCGGGGCAAAGGATCACGCTCGATTTCAAGCTTCTTACGCCACGATTTTGAAGGCTCACATGACGGCTCTAAAGAAAAGGGAAAGAAAAGAGAAGAAGAGAGTTGCAGAGACAAATAAGAAAGAGTCCGATTCTAAGCAGCCAAAGAGGGTCTAAGAGGGGAAAACAAAATTGCTCTTGCTTCTTCTGAAACCTATCTGTAAAGTCTTTCGATAGTTCATTTTTTTGTTGACACCACTTTTGCCAAGGAAAGACAGTTTTGGGATAATGTGATTAGCGTTGATGAGCTTTTACAGGCATTGAATGACAAGGTCTTTTTTCATTAGCTTTACAGGCATTGTTGATGACTTTTGGGATAATTTCAGCTGAGTCACAAGTTTCTAGATGTCGAAATACAAATGTTCTTACGACGTGTTTGGATGATAGAAAATATTGCTGGACAAAACACCTTAGAGCGTCTCCTTTGGAGGCAACCAAAATTGATCTCCACCTCACTAAATACTTTAATTTTTATTTATTCATTATATTTAAAATACTATATAATACTACACAAATGATGTTGATATAAAAAATTATTATGAATGGGAACACACAAATTTAATTATTGGTACATATAATAGTTTATTATCTTTATTCCAAAAAAAAGAGATGGCATAGGTGTTAAAATTTACAACTTTATTATAATCATTATATAATAAAATATTAATATATAAAAATAAAGTGATATAGCAAGCAAAACTAACTTGAGTTGCTTTGCATTGGAGATGCTCTTATAGATCTTTGTTGTTTTATTTAGAGCAAAATTTTATTGAACAGTCGACTTAGAGCATCTCCAATGCAAAACAACTCAAATTACTTTTGCTTACATGTCAATGCCACATCACCTTAATTTTTATATATTAATATTTTATTATGTAATGATTATAGTAAAGTTGCAAATTTTGGCACCTATGTCATCTCTTTTTTTGGAAAAAAATAATAATAAAATATTATATACACCAATAATTAAATTTGTGTAGTCCCATTTATAATAATTTTTTATATCAACATTATTTGTGTAGTATTATATAGTATTTTAAATATAATAAATAAATAAAAACTAAAATATTTAGTGATGTGGAGAGCACTTTTGGTTGCCTCCATTGGAAATCCTCTTATAAGTCTTCGATAATATTTTCAGTTTTCTGTAGTTTTACTAAATCAAAATTTGACGCTATCAAGAGTCTCTCACACAGTCATATAAAGCAAACTTATATAATTCCGTTCCCATTTTAAATGGATTTTATGAAATAATTCGACGAAATTGTTGGTAGGAGGAAGAAAATATAACCCAGAGGTCCCCAAGTACCTCTTATTTTCTTTAAAAAGTTGACTAAAAGTATAAGAAACAATCCGATATTATGTGATGGGTGTTTGCTTGTTTGGTCAGTGATCTGTAGTTGCGTATCAGCTTTAATACTTCAATAATGCTAAAGTTTATGGAAAATAGAGATAAACGAAGTTTCCAGATTTATAATTAAATAGGAATGTGAAATTAATATATTTTAAAAAATAGTTAAAGTTGGCCTAAACTTAGTGACTGAATCGTTTAGAAAATACTAATCACGCTTATACAAAACGTTATAAACATTAATAATTGTTTTAAAAAATATACGAGGACGTAATCTTGGGTTGTTAGCTCAAACTTGCATTAGTTTAAAGTGCACATTTATTTTTCAATTAGTTTCAACTTATATTTATTTTTCAATTCGTATTCCATAGAGGATATGATTAGAAGTTAGAACCTACAAGTATTTAATAACGCGATACTTGGACCCAAAAAAAAAAAAAAACTCCTGCGGTAAATGACTGAAAAACTAAATGTTAAATTGAATTCATTAAACATTAAAAAATATGCATTGAAAACTAATATTATTTTGTGGGTAAATAATAGAGATAGTACAGAATCGTTACAAAGACTTGGGCTGGTCAACGAGTGAGAATAAATTGATTGGACAAATATATGCATGGATTTTATAAGTCAAGTCGTTCCATGTTCAGGCAGAGTGTTAAACGACTTACATTCCACGGCACGGCTTGCAGTTTTTGGCCATACAGCTTAAAATAAGCACTTCATGTCAACAAATTTTGAGTCTTTATTTATGGTCAAATGTTATCACAACAAGAACACTACACTACAAGTCAATCAACCTTGGCTCTTTCTTTCCACCGTTGCACTCGAGCATCACTTACTCATACTGACAATTTTTCTTTCCTAAATGAATTGTACAAGTCAATCCCCGTGGAAGAAAATACGATTTTTATCTTTCTGAAAGAAAGTATCAAGCTAATAATCATATACGATATTATATAACGATACCTAATTTAAAAATATAAAAAAGGGCCAACAAAATAATTTTCGAGGCACTAGACGAAACATGAAAATGTGGACTTATAATAATAATTACAATTCAAAAGTAGTTATATCAACTTTTTAAAAACTTTTTATAATTATGTTTCCTTAAATGTCATCAAACGAACTGATAAAAAAATTGTAGGCATTTCTCAATTTGTATATTTTTTATCCAAACAAAAGTTTAGCAAATGAATAATTATAAGAACGGAAATTTTTGTGGTGCAAAAATATTAATAAATCTTTCAAGCTCGGGTAACATATATTTTTCAATTGATAACCTAGTTAATCCGTTCAATCATTCTTCCAACGTAACTAATTTCAAATAAAATTTTATCAATTTCAACGTTGAAAAACTCATTTAAGCGGAAGTCGTATTTTAACACTAATAATTAATAATATATTATGTGAGAAGACTTCTCAAGTTATCTATAGCAATATCAATATGCGCATCTTCCTTGTGTAAGCATTTACTTCCAATATCGATAGCAAATAATATAATACCAATAGTCATGCCCAATAAAGTTCATATAATTCATACTCCGCTAGATTTTACTTCCCTTTTATTTTATGTTATATTCGTCGAAATAGCCCAAAACATGAAATAGATATAAAACAAGAGTTTGCAACATCGAAAAGTACTAACTTAAGATTATGACGACAATGCTCCGACATTTATATGTAATGATATTTTTATACACCTTGATTCTTTTCTTTTTTATGTATTTGTCATCCCCTTGACCAAATCCACCCACATTAGGATTACTTGTTAAGGGTTGATCCAGTTTGATAGATTCACCCTTGGAAATAAGAAGTTCTGGTCATGGAGGGATAATATCAACCACTTGACGTCCATACAGATTAAATTAAAAAAATTTATTTGACCTAATTATCGATTAGAAGATTTTGCTTGTATGAACCGTTATTGGTTTGATACCAATAACAGCAGTCGTTGTGGCCTCCTAAGGATATATATGTATCCAGAATTTGAAAAATGAATTGATCCGTGTACTAAAAAAATAAAATACAGATTGCTTTTTATTTCTCGTGCTTTTTTATATGAATAGAAAGAGATGCACACATAACATTGTTTTACACTTCATTTTAATTCATGGTAGAAATTGAATGACATAAAATGATGAAAATATCTTCTTTATTTTTTTTAGTATAAATTTTAGCCTTTGTGAGTGTAGACAACTATCTTTTTGTCTACCTATTCGAATATGATTTTACATTCAGTCATTTTTAACAAAATTAAGATTATTTTAGTGCGTGTACCAACTAAAATAATCACTATAAAGATATTTTTAATTAAAGACCTGGGGGTACCATTTAATTCTTTTCAATATTGTTACATGTAAAAATCATCGCTAAATTGAATTTCTGTACATAATGTTAATATTTTAAAAACTATTATATTTTTAGAATTTTTGTAACACGAATAAATCACAATATTGACATTTACTACGGTTTAATTGGTCTAATATATTTTGAAATTTATTAAGTAATAATAGGCTAAAACACAAAATGGGAACAAAGTATAAATTTTTTTTATTTTAATGTATACAATTAACTATATTATTTTTAAAAATAGGCTTTTTTCCCAAATATTTTGGAGCCTTAAGCAGATGTTTACCTTACTTAAGAGTAAGACCAGCCTTTTTAGGCGTGGATTACAATGTTTAAGACCATTTTAAAGATACTTATTTATATGTTAGTTACTTAACAACTAACTAGATGGACGTGGCGTAATTGCTTATACATATTCATTAATTCGTATTTTGTTGTTTTTATAAAAAAAAATTGCAAATGTTATTACGTTAAGTTCTTTTTATCTCATCAAAATCAAGCAAGATGCCTCGTTCACAATTTATTGAGATAATCTGGTTGCTATATGACAATATCTTTTCAAGCACCAAATTTGAGCAAATCAGAAAATAATCAGAATACAAATAAATCGAAATGATATTGCTTCACTCGACGAGAGCTACATCAAGGTTTGTGGCTGCGTATTGATTCTTGTTTTTTCAGCATGGACAAGTCAATCCTTGAATAAAATGGTCTAGAAATATGAAAGTTCCATACGCCTTGGATATATAATTAAATAAGATTATTAATAGAAAAATTGCTCCAAATAGCCTATTGAAACTCTGATATTGTGTTTTAGCCATACATTTCGTTTTCTTTAATTAATAGCCAAAATATGGTGATGTGGCATTGTTAAGATGTGTATTTTTCGATTAGGTCTTTTAAAAATTTAACTGCTTCTGTAATTATTTTAATTTCGAAAAATTTACTAATTTGGTTTGAATTAATATCCGGATATCTAGCGGTTATAAAACAGTTTTGTTTTAGATTTTTCACATTAAGAGCTATTAATTTCGGGATATTAGTAGTCAGTTAATTTTTTTTTTATTTGTGTCTAGTGGCATCATTATAGTCGATTATTGTTATATATTTATTTTTTTCCGAAATTATATTTTTTCACTTTAATTGGGGTAAAGTTGTCATATTTCTTCGTCTATTTATGTTATTGTTAAACCAATTTTTTCAAAAAGTTGATTATTTTGTAATTGTTATGTTTCAAATGGCTATATTACTCTTTTTTATTATTATTATTATTATTACAACATATTCTCTTAAAGCAATTACGTAAGTGAGAATATCTGGTGATTGTTCATGTAAGATGATTGATTAGGTATTTCTCAATATAAAGTAATATTATAAATAAATGTAGTGAAAAATAATTGCAACTTGTTGAATCCAAAAAATGTCCAAAGTCCAAATCAAATTGTTCAATTCCAAAGAAGAAAAAAAACAAAAAACAAGCGTCGTTGACTAATTATGGAGCAATAAATCAATAAAGTAAACAAAATAAAAGGTGGCGATGTGAAGAAATTGGAGCAACTACGTACTTGGGTAGATTTTGTGAATAATGATTATATTACCTAACTCCATAAACATTCTAGGGTTAGGCTCAGCCAGACCATGAAAGCGAGCTATCGAGGGAATTGGGCTCGATCTAATTCGTCAGTAATAATTTATGCGTTATTATTCCAATTCAAGAATATAAAATTTTCATATTTATGTACTGTTAACCTACCACTTAGGCAACCATCAACTATAGATTAAACACTTTGGCAACTAGTAACTAGTAAGATTAAATAAAAATAAAATGATAAAAAATAGTTCTTTCTGTATGGGGTTTCAGTGGATCTAACAGAGCCACGAGTTATTTTGCGGAACACGCGTTTTACGCCGATTTACTGCTCAATGCTGATTGACCTAAAAATTAAGATATTTAATGTCAACCCTCTCCTTTCAGAGGACTTTATATATAAAAAAAAATTATTTTATATCTGCCTTTAGTTTTACTAATTTTATTATATATACCGTTTGAGTAATTTTATATAAATACTCATAGTAAACTACTTGCAATTAAAATGAGTTCAATTTTTTTTAATAATTTCGAATATTATTAGGAAAATATCGACACTAACTCAATTTTTTTTTAATAATTTCGAATATTATTAGGAAAATATCGACACAAATCGTCACTAATGCACACACATCTCTTCATTTTATTTTTAGTGTTTTATTTACGTTAATTTGATTTTGGGCTGAAAGTGTAACCGAGAAATCAAATAAAATTAAATTAGTCCAAATAATTTTGTTAATAATTCACAATGAGTATTTACAGAAAATTAGTATATCGTTAAGTATATTGAAATTAGTAAACATTTACATAATTATAACTTAAAGACATATATATATATATATATATATATATATATATATATATATATATATATAAAGCACTAAAGCATCTTCGATGATAATGCAATTTTGGCGATCTTTACGCTAAATATGATATACTTTTGATAAAAAAAATATATATAATATATTTGTTGTAACATATTGAATTTATAATCGTAACAAGAGCATGAACAATTGAGCATTTACCGTTGCAATTTTTGTTGGTAGCAAAAGTATTTACGGATTTCCTTCTGTAGAGTTGGATTGTTTTTATGTACAAATTTTTTATTTAGTTGGTAACGTCGATGAACCTACCGCAAAAGCTAAAAAAAATATTAAATTTGTCTGATCTATTTAATTAAAATAATAAAATTTAAAATAAATTGATTAATTTTTCATTCATATAACTATATCTAATAACCAAACAAAATTTATAATTCAATACACTAATTCTTAAATCCCAAAATTTTGAAATGGAAAATACCCTTAAACCGAAATAAAATTATAAAAATTCATAACTCCCAGTGCTTCTTTTCGTTTTTGAACTAATCATAAATTCCATGCACGAGTCATGGATTCAATGATGATCGACGGTCATTTTATCGTTTTCTTATATATTTTTTCTACACGAATAAGAAATTATTGTTTGTGTTTAAAGTACATTATTATTAGCGCTAAATGGAATTTACATATAAATTTAGAATAATACCACTAAAAATTAATTAAAAATTGTGACATTTTCATGTGTTTTAAATATAATTTCATTTTATTAAACAGAAAATACAAACTCATCATGATTGTAAAATAAAATATAATATTGACATTCACTAGTAGAAAAACTTGTTCCCACAACCCTTAATAAGGGGTGTGGAATTTTTCCACAACTCTTAATAACGGTTGTGGGAGCCTGAGTTGTGGAATTTCCCACAACCCTTAAACATCCGGTGTGGAATGTTCATATTTCCCACACCGAATGTTTATGGGTTGTGGGAAATTCAACAACCAATCAATTATCGGTTGTAAAATTTTTTAATTTTTGAAAACTTATCGCCGCGGCGACCCTTAACGGCGCCGCGGCCCAAGTCCCACAACGGTTGTTGGGATCCGTTGTGGGACCTTGGGCCGCGGCGCCATAAAGGGTCGCCGCGGCCACTTGTCGCCGCGGCCCCACCAATTAGTGCCGCGGCACCGGAGTCCCACAACGGATCCCAACATCCGTTGTGGGCCACGGCGCCGCGGCGTCATAAGGGGTCGCCGCGGCGCCGGTTGCAGGACACCTGGTGCCGCGGCGTTTACATTTAGTGCCGCGGCGCTGCTCCCACAACGGATGTTTGAATCCGTTGTGGGACTTGGGGCCGCGGCTCCAAACATATGTCGCCGCGGCGCCATTGTCCGAAGAGTGCATCTCTTCATTATTATTGGATTAAACCCAAAATATCATATAATTACCTGCATAATACATGCACAATCAATCTAAAAACATACAATACATCCAAAATCATCATAATCATTCAAAATCATCTAAAAATATACATTCAATATCACAAAATGTAACTAATCATCACATTCAATAAATGTTTGCACATAGTTAATCCACTCTACTCTTACTCTCTCTATATCCAAAGGTGTATACATGTTTTTGTTTTCTAATCTACTTATACCTCCTACAACTATTTCTCGCATATAACACAAAACAAAATATCCACATTCCGTGTTACCGCTTTGTCTTGGCGCGGCCATTGACCTTATGTATGTTGATTGTCCGTGCCCAATAGCGCCTTTGGTTTCAAGTTTGAAATTTGAAAACACCCTACAAAACAAATAGTATGAGTATCTTTTATAACAAATATTCAATATATAAGTAAAAAAACTTACCTTTTTATCAACGAAACCAAGTCTTGTGGAATATGTTTATTCAACGGGTCAAAAAACATAGCACAATCCTTCCATAAGTCAAGGACAACAAGCATCCAATGAAAGTTTCGATTGTAGGGCATGAAAACTAGTTGCCCACTTGTGCATCCTCGCACCGCGTTGCCAACCTCTTTGACTCGTGTCGACAAATGGTAATCTTCGTCATTTGTAGACATGTGAGAAGCTAACGCGGCGTTTACAAAGACAAATTTTTTTTTCAACTTTGACATCGATGCGCGTATACAACTACATTCCAAATTATTCAAATAGTTAAAACACTCAATATTCAATCATCAATATTAAAAAAAAATCATGAAAGAAACACTTACTCCATGTAAAGAGATATGCTTGACGCCCCAATTTCCGAAAATTGTAAAAATTCGGAAATATCATCAAATCCCAACATAATCGGTATAGCAGAGATTGTTGGACAAACGTTGACTTGAATAACGTTTCCTTGTGCTAACATCATTTTGTTGGCATATTGAGCGAGCAATTTAAACTTGGGATTTATTACCTTGTAACCATTTAAACTTTGAATTAATTATCTTATAACTAATTTGAACAATCAATACATAATAATGAGTAGGTTAAAATATATTACCTTGTAATTAATTCTCCTATTATCGTCGGGAGTAGGTTGACTCGTAGATTCGAGTTTGGGAGGGCCGCGACTCTCTTTTGCCGTAGTCTCAGTTTCTATTAATCGTCGCGGCCACGAGACAAAACCTCCCATTGCATCTTCTACGGTTAGAGCTTCTTCGGTGGGAATCGGTAATTTGGCTTTCTTAACCAAAACGCCGGAAACGCTCACACGTGCATTTCCTTCCTCTAAACTTGAGAAGTGAATTACGCCCTCGTTCAAATATACTCGCCCATTTGCAACATGGATTGTGTTTCCTTCCACGATATCGTCAATGTAGAGAAAACATTCGACACTTTCATTCGAACACGGTGTCACCGGTGTGGTTGGATTCAATGAGCAACTAGCCCGAACACTAGTTAGTTTTTCCACAATAATCGGATCGACTTTCGAAGGTTTATGTATATCGTCATGCCCTATGAAAATCACCGATTTAATACCGAAAATAAGCAAACTTTTGAAGTAAATAAATAAGCATGAATAAAGCATGAATAAAGATTACCTAAAGAGACGACCTCTTCGACGACTTCTTGAATCTTAGTCTTCTCTTCAATATTAACGCCACTTGCATTAATATTATCTTCAACTAGATCAACACTCGCTTCTCCAACACTTGTACCACCACGACCATTAACCGCTTTCAAGATATCATTTTTAAACTCCATCAACTCGAGACGCATTTCGAGCCGCATCTTGTTAAGTTCTTCATTTGGAGTCGGAGGAACAAAATACTTGAAACGCTTGGCAACATGTTTGGATTGACCGCAAACATATTTCTTTGCTCCCATGGCTTCTTGCAAGATACTTTTTCCCGTTTCCGGGATAAAAGTACCTTCGATTGCTTGTTGAGATAATTTTTGCTACATATTATAATAATTTGTAAATAAAAATATTAAAAATATAACTTACATTATTTAAAATCTTACAATTGATTCTCCCATTAGTCGATCTTTGTCATTCTTGAACTCTTTTCCGTCTATCCCGTCTTTCTTACGCGAGTCAATCCATAATTCTTCTAACGTTGCCCATTGCCCGGTTTCGTCGTGCTATTAATTAACAAGTAATCATATTAATCATATATTAAATGTTAAAACCGAATACAAAATAAATAAATGAAAAAACTCAACCTTTTGTTGATCTAGTTTTCGATATCCATCTCGGCCACATCGAGATTTGTATTCCACTTTAGCGGAATTAGTTTTCCCTTGCTCCGACGTTTGCTTGAAAGTTGCGCTTCGTCTATACTCAACAAACTTCACCCAATCTTCTTCGGTGATACTCGTGTAAAATTTTAAAACACAACTTGGTCTTTTTAACGAGCTTGGTTCATTGATTTTGTCTTTGAGAAGATCGTGATATAACTCGTGACGAAATAGTTTTGCGGCTTCACCTACTCTCATGAGGCAATCGTGCTTATGTTCTATTGGAATCGAAAATCCTTCACATATTTCGTTCCAAATCCTCTCTTTTAATTGATCGTTCTCTTTTAATCTCCAATCACGAGTCGAAAGTGGAACATATTCTCTAGCTAATACGCCAAAGTAACTCAACAACACATCCCCTTCCTTACCCTTTGGTTGCCCTTTGGAATCTAACTCTATCGTGATTTTTCTACCAAGACTTCTAATTTTATTAACACGACTCATAAGGGTGTTTCTTCTCTTTCCTTTCTCATCGGGATTTAATGCTAATAGTCGTCTAGGTTTCTTTTTAATATCGTCGCTAGAAGTAGTAGTAGTTGTAGTCGACATTGAATCTATAAACACAATTCAAAATACAATTTCAAACACAAAATATATATCAATGCGTCTAAACTAATTATCTCCAAACACAAAATAAATGGCAACCTAAACCATTCCAAACACAAAATATATTTGAATGTGAATCTAAACTAGTTACCAATTTCAAACAAAAAATAGTAGTAAAAAAAACTAACCGTTGAGGGACGAGGTGAATTAACCGGGAGAGGGAGACGACAAAATGAAGATGGAGGGCGGAGTGAAGGAGTGAGAGAGGGAGGGCGGAGTGAGAGAGTGAGGAGTGAGGGAGAGGGAGGGAGGAGTGAGAGAGTGAGGAGGGAGAGAGAGGGAGGGCGGAGTGAGAGAGTGAGTAGGGATGGAGAGGGAGGGCGGAGCGAGAGTGAGGGAGTGAGGGTGGAAGAGGGAGGGCGGAGCGGGAGTGCGGGAGGGCAGAGTGAGGGAGTGAGAGTGAGGGTGGGCGGAGTGAGGGTGGGCGGAGTGAGGGAGAGGGAGTGAGAGGGTGAGAGAGAGTGAGGGAGTGAGAGGGAGGGAGGAGTGAGGGAGAGGGAGTGAGTGAGTAACGGAGTGCGGGAATGAAAGACGGAGTGAGAGAGTGAGTGGCCGGAGTTTTGAGTCGCCGGAAGTTTTGAGTCACCGGAGAATAGAAGCTTGAGAGAGAATGAGTTTGGGTTTTGAGAGATATTGAGTTTTGAGAGAGAATGAAAGTGAAAATGAAGAATGAAGAAGAAGAAGTCGAAAGTTAGTTTTGGGCGAAATTTGGGCGGGGTTATGAAAAAGTTAAAGTTTTCCCGAAATTTAAACATCCCACAACCCTTCCACGAAGGGTTGTGGGAATGGCGCCGCGGCGACGGCTACCAGCGCCGCGGCCCCTCTGAACCCAGAAACCAGCGCCGCGGCACTGGTAGCTGTCGCCGCGGCGCTTATGACTTCCCGAGAGCTCCAACTCTCGGGTGCTCTCGGGAAGTCACAGGCGCCGCGGCGATGCATTACGGGGCCGCGGCGCCGATGAACCCAGAAACCGGGGCCGCGGCACTGATATTCGTCGCCGCGGCGTCTATGACTTCCCGAGAGCTCCAACTCCCGGGTACTCTCGGGAAGTGTTTGGCGCCGCGGCGACGTCTATCGGTGCCGCGGCCCCGGTTTCCACAACCCTTCTGGGAAGGGTTGTGGGAGTGGCGCCGCGGCGATGCATTACGGAGCCGCGTCGCCGAAGACCTGAAGTGCGTTTAAATGCATTTTAAATCGTTTTTTGCACTTAAATCTCTCAAAACTTCAGTCGAAAAAACACTAGAAACAAGATTTCGACCCATTCTGTGTCATTATCGTTCACAACTCACAACTATACATCTAATTCTTGTAAGTTCCTCTTTACTTGTTACAAAGTTGAATATTTTTGGATTGTTTATTTCAAATCTGATATTTCATGTTATAATTAGGGTTTTTTTTAAGATGGTGAGGCAATGGATGTGGGAGAATAGGTTAAACGAGATATATCAAAATGGTGTAAATGAGTTTTGTGAATTCGTTAAAGATAATGTCGGTGATGTGGAATCAATTCGTTGTCCTTGTGTGAAATGTGGAAATCATAGACATTTTTCTCTTCGTATTGTTCGAACTCATTTGTTGGTTTACGGAATAATGACTTCTTACCAAATATGGTATTATCATGGTGAAGAATTCCGGCCTACGATTAACAATAGAAATGATGATCTTCAAGATGATGACTTTGATGATATGTGCGGGATGATGAATGATTTGGAGAATGATTTTGTGGAACGGCCGGAATTGTTTGAGTCGATGATGAATGATGCGGAGACACCATTGTATGAAGGGTGTACAAGTTATTCGAAGTTGTCATTTTTAGTTACTTTATTTCATTTGAAAGCGTCGGGTGGGTGGACAAACACTAGTTTTACTCTATTGTTGGAAACACTCAAAGAAGCATTCCCAAAAGACAATAAAGTTCCGCAAAGTATGTATGAGGCTAAGAAAACTTTGGGCACATTGGGTATGAAGTACGAGAAATTTCATGCGTGCCCAAATGATTGTGTTTTATATAGAAATGAGTACGAAGATCTAGATGAATGTCCGAGGTGCAAAGAATCAAGATGGAAAAAAGGTAAATTGCCACGTGACGGGGTCAAAGGAGTTCCAATCAAGGTATACGTATATAATAATTACTTGTTTTACAAATGATTATGTTTTTTATATTATTATTTTATATGTTTTTCAGGCATTATGGTACATACCACCAATGCCACGGTTCCGACGAATGTTTAATACTGCCAAGCACGCAAAGAACATGGTTTGGCACTCAGAAAAACGTATCGATGATGGTATGTTACGGCATCCTGCGGATGCTTCACAGTGGAAGTCATTTGATTTGGAGTATAAAGATTTCAGTGTTGAACCTCGGAATTTGCGTCTTGGTTTAGCATCTGATGGCATGAACCCTTTCAGCATGATGAGTAGTAAATATAGTGTCTGGCCGGTTATTCTTGTGAACTACAATCTCCCTCCAAAGTTGTGTATGAAGAGAAAATTCTTGATGTTAACGCTTCTGATTTCAGGACCGAGTCAACCAGGAAATGATATTGATGTTTATTTGGCACCATTGATCGATGATTTGAAGATGTTATGGGAGACAGGGATTGAGGTCAACGATGGTTACCGCGGCGATTCATTCTACTTGAGAGCAATGTTGATGTGGACTATAAACGACTTTCCAGCGTATGGAAATTTGTCAGGATACTCTGTGAAATGCTCAATTGGTTGTCCAGTTTGCATGAAAGAAACATCTTCCATTCGTTTGAAGCATGGTAAGAAAACTGTTTTTCTTGGTCATAGAAGATTTTTACCGAGAGATCACTCGTATAGAAGGTTGAAACAGGCATTTGATGGAAATACGGAAGAACGACCCCCTCCTAGAATATTGTCTGGTGAAGATGTCTTCGAAATGGTTAAAAATGTTAATGAAGTGCTCGGTAAAAGGAAGCGGCGTGCTAGTACTAAAGAGTCGTTCCAAGAGAATCCTTGGAAAAAGAAATCGATTTTCTACGACCTTCCGTATTGGAAAACATTATATGTTCGGAATTGTCTGGATGTTATGCATATTGAGAAAAATGTATGTGAATCTTTCATCGGTACGCTACTTGATGATCCAAATAAATCGAAAGATGGAATAAAATCTCGAATGGATCTCAAGGAAATGAATATAAGAAGCGTTTTGCATGTCGACGAGCAGAGTGGAAAAAAAACAAAAATACCACCGGCAAAGTATACTCTATCTCGGGAGGAGAAAAAAAAATTGTGTAAGTGGTTTGAATCTATCAAAGTCCCGGATGGTCATTCTTCAAACTATAAAAGGTTCGTATCTTTAAAAGATCTCAAACTTATTGGAATGAAGACTCACGATTGTCATGTGTTACTACAACAAATGTTACCGCTTGCTTTGCGGGGCATTTTGTCAAAAGATGTGAGGTTCGCAATTTCCAAAATATGTGTATTCTTCAATTCGATATGTTCAAAGGTTATTGATCCAACTCGGTTAGAGGCGATGCAATCGGAAGTTGTGAAAACTATGTGCTTGTTGGAAATGATATTCCCACCATCATTTTTTGATATCATGGTTCATCTAATTGTTCACTTGGTACGTGAAGTGAAATTATGTGGACCTGTGTTTTTACGGTGGATGTATCCAATCGAGCGTTACATGAAAGTGTTGAAGAGTTATGTGAAGAACTACAATCGACCAGAAGGGAGTATCGTTGAAAATTATATAGCTGAGGAGGCTGTTGAGTTTTGCTCTGAATATTTAACTAAAGCAGATGAAATTGGATTACCGAAGGACAAAGGGTTTGAGTCAAAAGCACTATCTACAGGTACGTCAATTTGAGACATTTTATATATATAGATCAAAGCTAAGTAATTTAATTCTTGTTTAGTTAATGTAGAAGTATATTATCTATAGGTACATATTCTAGCGTCAACCGAAAAGAATGGGAACAAGCCTCGCTACATGTTCTGCACAACGTTTCTGACGTAACCCCGTTCGTGGATATTCATTTGAATGAGCTGAGAGTTAAAGATCCAAAGAAAGCTAGAAATGAAAAATGGTTGCAAGAAGAGCACAACCGTTTATTTCAGATATGGCTTGGAAAACGACTATTTGAAGAGGCGGGTCATTCAACTACATTGAGTAAACTATCATCAGGACCTTCGAGCATGGTTACAAGGTACACTGCTTGGTCTGTTAATGGTTTTACATTTTACACAAAAGAGAGAGACGACAAGCATCCGGTTCAAAATAGCGGTGTAACACTATTGGCCGAAGCATTACATGTTTCGTCGGCCAAAGATAAGAATCCCAAAAAAGGTTTCATGAACTATTATGGATACATTGAAGACATATGGGAGCTTGATTATTGCGGATTACGGGTGACATTATTCAAGTGCAAATGGGCTGACAATAATCACGTTAAAGTTGACAATGACGGAGTTACTGTTGTCGACTTCAGGAGGATCGGTTACGAGAATGATTCATTCATGCTCGCTTCACAAGCGAGTCAAGTCTTTTATGTTACAGATCCAATCAATCCAGAGTTTCAACAAATAATTTCAACATATAAACGCAATTTCAACATAAACATCTAAACAAACCAATAAATTCGGATTCAATTCACAAATATCTAAACATAAACTCAAACAAACCTACAAATCCCAAAACAAATCTATAAATCTAAACATAAACGAGAGGGACGGATTCTATTCACAATAACAACAAATTCGGATTCAATTAACAAACATCTAAACCAAACAAACCTACAAATCTAAACCAAAACAAATCTATAAACTTATCTAAACCTAAAAAAATTAAAATTCATCAAAACCTAAACATGGAAGAGGACGGATTTACCTTGAAAATATGGAAGAGGAAGTGAGACCGGCGGCGAGGTGAAGGCGCGGGAGAAGGCGGCGACGTGAAGGCACGGGAGGGAGCGGCGACGTGAAGGCACGAGAGGGAGCGGCGACGTGAAGGCACGGGAAGGAGCGGCGACGTGAAGGCGCGGGAGCGGCGACGTCAAGAAGAGGGAGTAGGGGCGTCTAGGGGAAGGAGGGGCGATGAGCAATCAGGACAGACTCGGCCGAAATAGGTTTTGGGAGAGAAATGGATTTTGGGTAAAGTGAAAAAACCCTAAAAATTCGAATTTATACACAGATTTCGTCGCCGGCGCCGCGGCCCAACCAGGCGTCGCCGCGGCGCCGTGTAAAAAATTTTGCCCAGATCGTGTCTGGGCAGCGGCGCCGCGGCACCACATGACGTCGCCGCGGCACCGCCTCCCACACCGGTTGTATACAACCGGTGTGGGAAGCGGTGCCGCGGCGACGTAAGATAGCGCCGCGGCGCAGCTGCCCAGAAAAGACCTTTTCGCACAACGGATCTTTGTATTCGTTGTGGGACGTCGCGCCGCGGCCCTAGTTGCCGTCGCCGCGGCACTTGACCCACAACGGATCTTTTAAGGGTTGTGGGACCTTTTATATTAATTATAATTAAACAACTCTTAGAACAATGGTTGTAGAATAAGCTAGTTTGCACAACCGATAGTTATAAAGGTTGTGGAATACCTGAAATCAATCTTTTCCCACAACCCTTAATTGTAAGGGTTGTGGGATCTCGAAGTCCACAACCCTTAGTAATAAGGGTTGTGGAAAGTCCGTTGTGGGATCCAACATTTGTACTAGTGATTTCATTAAAACACGGAATATGCATGACTCCTTTTACCCTTAATTTTATCACACGTTAACTTTCTCTATTAATTATAGAGGAATTGTCCAAATTACTCACTTTTATTTTTGATATTCTCAAAATTCACCCATACATGTTTTATTCTCAAAATACAAGTAAATTTTATGTGAAAAGCCAAAATACCATTTAAAAAAATAAAAAATAACACAATACCCTACACTATACTACCGGCCAAAATAATTAAGAAAAAAATTAAAAGTTATAGTTGTTTTTAACTTTTAAAGTTTAAATTTTAAAAAAATATATAAATAATAACCGGTTAATATGGATATGGAGTAAAATGTAAAGAAATTGTTTTAGAGGTGTTTTAGACTTTTGTATTAGTATTTCGGGAAAAAAAATTAATTTTAGTGAATTTTGAGAAAATTAATTAAAAATAGTGGTACTTTGTGCAATTTCTCTTAATTATATGTATAGTCTAAAATATTTACAGTTTATTTATTTGAGAGAAAATCAAAATATTAAGTTGTGTTTAGAAGGATGAAAATTGTAAGGAAAGAAAAATGAGAATCTCTAATATTTTTCCGTTCTTGTTTGATTATACTAAAAACATCAACATGAAAAAGACAATGTAAATTATTTTTTTTGCTTCAATTTTTTTTATTTTATTTCTTGAATTTTTTATTTTTTTTAGTCTTTTACTTTTTATTTTTATTTTTTTTATTTACTTATTTTTTATTTTTTTATTTTTCATTTTTTTATGATATTTATTTAAGAAAAAAGAAACTTTTTCGTGAATAAGATATTTTTGGGTATGTATATTTGTTTTTCTATTTTTAATTTATTTATTTATTTATTTTTAAGTTTTTATATTTTATTTATTTGTTATTTTTTTAATTTTTTAATTTATTTATTTATTTTTTAATTTTTTTAAGAAAAAAATAAATCAATTTTTATTTTTTTTTATTTTGCGAATAAGATATTTTCTTTTCTTCTACTTCTGTATATATGTAATAAAAAAAATATACTTGTAGTTATGCATTTTTTGTACACGTATGTGTGAATGGAAAATAAAAATTTCTCACATGTGTAAGATAAGAGGAAATATTATTTTCCCCTAAATTTTGATAGGAAAATGAAAATCAATTTTTAGTCATACATTTTTCCTCAAATTTTTCATGCCAAAATTTTTCCTCCCTATTTTTCTTAATCCAAATAAGCTAAAAAAGATGTAAGAAAATTTTATTTTTTTTTCCCACGTATTTTTCAGTTTCAAACGGACTCTTAAAAGTACTCCAGTTATAGATGGGTGTTGTTGCTGTAAGATTGAACTTTAAAGGATATTTGATGTACTTTTTAATTGCAATTTGTTCCAAAATATCTTAATCATTATATAGGCGATTCTCTATTGAAAACCGGCACTGTTCATAAATAAATATATTGACTGAAACTTGAGAAGATGGCCGCTTAGGATAACATATAGTCTCGAATTTGATATCTTTATAGTTATGTGGTAATATTACTAAATTATTTTACTTATTATTTTTCAAAATAAAAATGAAATATAAAGATTTCTCATGAGGTCACTGATGTTAATATTATTCTCGCACGAACACGCTTAATTTTTGGAATTTTGATGAAATTCGATACATTAGTGCTTTTTGGTATTGAACAGTAAACATTTTGACTTGTAGCAAACTTTATTAAATAAATAATAAAAATGTGGAAGATTCCTGATGTGGTCTATGATCTATCTGGTTTTGGAGAAGATAAATAAAATAAAGGTATTAGAAAAACTTGCATAATAGCACAGAAAGGTATGTCAAGATGTAAAGCAGTGGAAACTAAACTTTTAAAAATGAAAGAAAATTCGTTTCCTAGTCTCGAATATTTCATTTTCACAAGAGGCTATTATTTATTTATTTCTTCCAACCGTTCAGCTTATTAAATAACATTTTTGTATCATTAAAAAGTCTAGAAAATTCGATAGAGTTCCTTTTTAATGTACGATTTCCTATATAAAAGTTATTATTTTAAGGTAAATTTAACATTGAACTCAAACTTTCCAAATTAAATGAGTGTGATATTAACACTATATCATCTTTTATTTACCACCCTATAGAGCTAACAATGTGACGATAACAAAACACAATGCAAATGATAAACTTATTACCGTATGCATTATATATAAATATTCAGCGGAACGTGTGATATAAATATATATAAAGTTAATAAACATTTTAATCTAAAGCTAATAAGCATTAAAAAAAAACTCTCATACTCGTGGTTATATTATATTCTCTGTTTTGTATAATGATTTAATTTTGACCTGTTTTAAGTGGTTAATATATAAATTATTTTATTTAAATATTGGTTTTGTAAATTAGTTATCCATTAAACATAATCATGACCGTTCAATATTAGTTTAGTTAAATGGTTAGCTCATTGAAATAATTGTACATAGAATCATAGATAGAAGGGGGTTGATAAATCATCATGCGCCGTTAGGCAATAGACCAATAACAAAAAGAAATTAAAAGAATAAACTGCTATAAACAATACACTTCGTACTACGAAGGAACTAACTGATATGATCCTTATCAACAAATGCAATAAGAGCTAATAACAAGAATTGAAAAAAGACCCCAAGATCTGAAAAAGAGTAAAATGTTGAGATTTAACTTAATATCTAAGGAGATAAGAACCAAACTTACAAGATTTACGACGCCACACCAAGATACTCAAGATGAATGCTTAAAAATCAAGATGATAAGTTAAGTTGCTGAACGCTACAAGAAGACTTGATAAGTTCAAAGAAGTCTTTTCAAGAATAATAAAAACACAAAACTCACATATGATTCATTTAGAAGGTAATTGTCTGATTACCATATTCTAAACACTTATCTTTGAAAGGCTTTACAATCATACCAAAACGTTTTTATCAATGAATCTGAAAACAACATTAACTACACTAGTTAATAAAACCTGGAACTAAATGTCAATAACTCTCAGCCCTCATAACTTTGAAACTGAAAGTTTTTGACATAAAAACACACTAAACAACACACTTAATGAATATAAGCACCCCAAATTCGTACAACCTCTCTGAGTGGTTACAAAAGTAACTCCCAAAAGAGTAAACAACCTTAGTTAATGCTAAAAACGTGGGTCGAATGCCTAAAAATGACATATGCATTCTGATTACTCCTCTAGAGCCTTAATCATGGTAATTAGGCTCTCTTTCTTCATATTTGCTTCAACTTTTGGCCCAAGTGAATTAACTTCTTGAATTAGCTCATTTAAAGTCTCTTTGAGCTGTTTGGCCTTAAATCTTGTGAGAGGCCCTAGGCAAACTTTTATGGATCACTTGATAGTCTTCTTCTAGTCATTTCAGATCCACTTCCATCCATTTGATCACTTGTATCCACTTTAGCTCCCTGATTCTCATCATTCTCCCCATCTTGAAAATGATTTGTCCTCAAATCACCTACATCAAAATATGATAGATCAGAAACATTAAAGCTTGCACTTACACCATACTTACCTGGTAAATCAAGCTTGTATGTATTGTTATTGATGCGCTCCAAAATTTGGAATGGTCCATCTCCCCTTGGAAGTAATTTGGAACATCTTTGCTCAGGGAATCGTTCCTTCCTCATGTGCAACCAAACCCAATTCCCAGGCTCAAATAACACTTTCTTACGGCTCTTGTTGGCATTCTTTGGGTATTGCTCAGTCCTTCGCTCTATGTTTTTCCTTGTCTTCTCATGAATTTGTTTCACCATATTTGCTTTCTTTTTCCCATCCAAGTTAACTTGCTCACTAATAGGTAAAGGAATCAAATCTAGAGGTGTTATTAGATTAAAACCATAAACAATTTCTAAAGGAAAGAACTTAGTTGCAGAATGAACATTACGATTATATGCAAATTCAACATGTGGCAAACAATCTTTCCAAGATTTCAAGTTTTTTTTAATGGTAGCACGCAACAAAGTAGACAATGATCTATTTATGACTCCAGTTTGCCCATCGGTTTGTGGGTGACAAGTAGTAGAAAATAGTATTTTTGTTCCCAACTTTCCCACAAAGTTTTCCAAAAATAACTCAAGAATTTTGCATCTCTATCCGAAACAATTGTGCGAGGCATGCCATGCAACCTAACAATCTCTTTGAAAAACAAATCAGCAATATTTGATGCGTAAAATAACTCAAGAATTTTGCATCTCTATCCGAAACAATTGTGCGAGGCATGCCATGCAACCTAATAATCTCTTTGAAAAACAAATCAGCAATATTTGATGCGTTATCAGTTTTGTGACATGCAATAAACTGTGCCATTTTTGAAAATCGATCAACGACCACAAACACATAATCTCTCCCCCTCTTAGTCCTTGGTAATCCTAAAACAAAGTCCATTGAAATATCAACCCAAGGTGCACTAAGAATTGGAAGTGGTGTATACAAACCATATGGTTGTTATTTAGATTTGGCTTGTTTACAAGTTATGCATCGTTCACAGATCTTTTCAACATCTTTTTTCATATATGGCCAATAAAAATGTTCATGTAACACACTCAATGTTTTAGCCACCCCAAAATGACCCATCAAACCACCAGAATGTGCTTCTCTAACAAGTAGTTCACGTAATGAAGAATGAGGAATGCATAATTTATTTCACGAAATAAAAAACCTTCATGAATAAAAATTTCTCATTCGACCCTCTAGAACAACTTTCCAAAGCATCCCCAAAATCAGAATCACAAGCATACAATTCCTTGATGTACTCAAATCCAAGCAACTTAGAATCTAAAGTAGATAGTAGAACATACCTGCGAGATAATGAATATGTCACAACATTCTCCTTACCTTGCTTATGTTTGATCACATATAGAAATGTTTCAATGAACTCCACCCACTTGGCATGTCGTCTATTCAGTTTGTGTTGGCCCTTCAAATGCTTCAATGACTCATGATCCGTATGTATCACAAATTCTTTAGGCCAAAGATAGTGCTGCCAATTTTCCAAAGTCCTCACCAATGCATATAATTCCTTATCATAAGTAGGATAGTTTAGGGCTGCCCCACTCAACTTTTCACTAAAAAATGCAACTGGTCTTCCTTCTTGCATCAAAACTCCACCAATTCCTAAACTTGTTGCATCACACTCAATTTCAAACGTTTTAGTGAAGTTAGGCAAAATAAGCAAAGGAGCATTAGTCAATTTTTCTTTAATCAGTCTGAATGCCTTTTCTTGCTCAGATCCCCATTTAAAGGGAACGTTCTTCTTGATGACTTTGGTTAACGGTGATGCAAGGCTACTAAAGTCTCGAACAAATCGCCGATAAAAACTAGCCAAACCATGAAAACTTCTTACCTGACTTACCGAAGAAGGAGTTGGCCAATCATGAATTAACTTCACCTTTTTCGCATCAACTTCAATCCATTTAGCACTTACAATAAAACAAAGAAACACAAGCTTATTCGTGCAAAATGTACATTTCTTAAGATTTCTAAACAAGCTTTCTTTCCTCAAAACTTCTAAGACCAATTTTAGATGTGCTACATGATCCTCGAGGTTTTTACTATAAATCAGAATATCATCAAAGTAAACAACAACAAAATGTGCTAGGAAAGCACGTAAAACATGGTTCATAAGTCTCATGAATGTACTAGGAGCGTTGGTTAAACCAAAAGGCATAACTAAAAATTTTTATAATCCATATTTTGTTTTAAATGCAGTTTTTCACTCATCTCCTTCTTTCATTCTAATCTGATGATATCCATGTTGGCAGAGATGTCCACAAGAAGATTGTTTATTTGCATATTAATGTAATATATAAATCTTTATAAAGTCCTTATTGTAATTTGTTGATCAAATTAATAAAAGTTGAAACGTTCATTCATTCCTTTTTAGTTTGATTTAAGATTTATGATATTCAATAGTCTTATAGTCCTTAATCAAACCTAACAATGTATGAAGAGACAAATGTAGATTTGCGTGAACAAACTATTCATGGTTTGACTAAAACGATATATTCACAATCTAAAGATCAACGGACTATTGATCCCAGTATGATTGTTGGAAGATTCTATGATGTCTGGTTACGAGGCATAGAGAGTTAGGAACTCTATACTTCTTCCAGTGTATCTTTCGAAGATACTGAATTGACTAGTGCACCTTTAGAGACAATAGAAGAACAAACCATTTAACATCTTCTATCTCAACGTCACTATGTATGAATTGCATCATGCTTACCTAAATCCTGAAATGAGACATGTCATTTCATAGCATAAATACTCTAATTTGAGAAAGTCAAATTCTAGGTCCAATGTGGGATCTAGACAAGGCCTATTGGTGGGATATTAAGTTATGAAGATGTCATGAACCAACTTTGTGAAGTTCTCATAGATATGCAATTCATGTACAAGATTGCTAAGATGCAATATATATCACATCATGCTTTATTACTTGGATTGTGAATAAATGAACTGCGCAACGTCCAAATTTAAGTAGCGACTTTATTTGGATGAAACAATGTGACTTGTTAGCTCCTCGTCAATACATTGTTTTTGACTTATTCACAAGTAACAAAAGAGTTGAGGAAATAACAACTAGAAGGGTAAAATGGTAATTTTGTAAATCCCGCCTAGTTGATGATATTCATGAAAGGTAAACATAGATAACATTCAATGGATCCGATCAATATAATTAAGTTGAACTTGAGTAGAAAATAAATTCATTTGAACCGAGAGATTCTCAGTGTCGACTCTTTAGTGGAGTCAGTCGACATTAAGCTAATACTCGGAAAAGGTTTGAGAACTTTTGAGTCCGAGTATAGAAGCTCAAGCTTTGTTCATTTGGATCCATAAGGTCACTATTACAGGTCATTAGAGTTGGATTGTTAAACTAGAAGCTAAGTCAAAATAAGTTCAAGTGTTGAACTAGACTTTTTCTCAGAAAATTTCTAAAGGGTATTTTTGTCCACAAGAACATAAAATGATGTGAATGTCAAAATAAGATTTTGAATATTTTCATATGATGAAAATATAAATTATTTCCTAAAGCCGAAAAGTCGTTTAAGGCATTATGAAATTAATTTCGTTATTTGTGCAATTATAATTCTACAATGTGTATTTTAAGAATTGTCTAAAAAGAAATAAAGAATCATCTAGAATGAATACATTATTCTTTCATGAATGAATAATTGACCTTTATAGATATTTCATTCTCCTATAAATAGAGCCTCACATAGAGATGTGAAAGTTTAAACTTTTTCCTTGTTCTCTCTTGCTCTTGGCCGACCTCTCTCCCTCTCTCTCTCTCTCTCTCTAGAAAATACTTCTTTTATTTTGGCACCTAAGTCCTCATTAGACTTAGGCTAAATTAGCTCTTTAGCTCATAGACTTGTTCTCGAGTTATTGTGTTTAATTGTGCCCACACATAAATTCTTCTAAACCTCTATAGACTCTTGTAATAGAAACCTTAGGTTTCTCAAGTTCAAGACTAGACGCGAAGGAATCAAGCCAAGAAAAAAGATCCACCTTTCCCAAGATGCTTCAAGTTTGAAGACACAAGAAAAGTTAGTATTCAAGTAGATTAAATAATGTTTTTAATTTATAACATGTATATACACTTTATCTAGGTTAGTAAAAATTGTTTTACTAGTAAAAGAAATTTTTATATTCTGCCATTTATATGATTAATGATAAATTTTCTTAACCCTAGACCTATTCCAACAATCCACTCTTAAGATCAAATTTAAAAAACACATATGATCCATGCAATTCATCTAGCATATAATCTAAACGAGGAATAGGATGTCGATACTTTACCGTAATGTTGTTGATGGCTCGACAATCAACGCACATTCTCCATGTCCCATCCTTCTTTGGTACTAAAATCACGGGAACAGCACAAGGACTCGTGCTTTCTCTCACATGTCCTTTCTCCATTAGCTCGATGACTTGCCTCTCAAGCTCCTTAGTCTCTTCCGGATTACTTCTATAGGCCGGATTACTCCATGTCCATCGAATAGGAGGTAAACCTGGAGGTATCTCTTCCGGAAATACATCTACAAATTCCTGCAAAGAGAAAAAATATTGCTCGGCAAATATCCGGCTAGATCATCAGTACATAAAAAGGCCTCCTTGTATATAAGTACTATAAGGGGCTGATGAGTGAATAATGTCCTCTTGATCTCACTTTTTTTTGCATGAGATACTTTTTTTTCACTCATGTTTCTCTCTTTTTTTTCTTTTTCTTTTTCTCTTTCTGTTTCCTTTTCTTTTTCTTTTTCTTTTTCTCTTTTTTTTTTGTAACTTCAATTGATCGGCAAGAACTTGATTGAGACTTAATTGTACAAGTGTAACAGGTTGCTTTTTAATAATAAAAGAGTAACGATTGGTGAAACCGTCATGTGAAACCCTCCTATCAAATTGCCATGGTCTTCCTAAAAGCATGTGACAATCTTCCATCGGGACACATCACAAAGCACCTGATCTTCAAACTTTCCAATAGAAAATGCCACAAGAACTTGTTTTGTCACCTTGATGCTTCCACTATCATTCAGCCATAAAAGACGGTAAGGTCGTGGATGCTTTAAGGTAGGCAGCGCCAATTTCTCAACAAGATCAGTACTCGCGACATTCATGCAACTTCCTCCATCAATAATCACGCTACACACCTTCTGATTCACAAAACATCGAGTATGAAACAAATTTTCGCGCTGATTGTTTTCTTCTTTCTTCACTTGCGTACTAAGAGCTCTCCTTGCAACTAATAGTTCCCCATTAACTTGGTATTCACCATCGCTGCAATCCTCAAGACGTGGCATGTCCTCATCTATGTCATCTTCCTCATCCTCCGATTCAAGCTGACCTTGCGTGTTTATCACCATAGTCCTCTTGTTCGGACACTCGCTGGCTATATGTCCCGATCCTCTACATTTGAAACACTTTATATCACGTGTTTTAGTAGAAATCACCTCTCTATTTCCTTGATTAGCCTCTAGTCGTTGTTTGATGTTTTTGGAAGAGTCAAATTTTGGATTGTTTGCTTGAAATTCTTCTCGTCTTGGTTCTGCCCTCCATGAATTTGTTGAATACATACTCTGCCCTCTCCTAGCCATGTTCCTTCGCTTTAGTTGCTGCTCCGCTTTGACAGCTTGGTGCACCATATCGGTCAACTCCACATGATGTTGCATCTCCACCACATCCGCTATCTCACGATTTAGCCCATGCAAGAATCTGGCCATCGTTGCTTCTTTGTCCTCCACCACGTTTGCTCTTATAATTGCCACCTTCATCTCCTTGAAATACTCATCTACACTCTTTATTGCTTGAGTTAGACGCTGCAATTTGTTGTACAACTCTCGTTGGTAATAACTTGGAATAAATCTCCTCCTCATGATAGCTTTCATCTCTTCCCATGTCTCCACCGTGCGCTCTCCATTTCTCTTCCTTTCTTTCAAAAACTGATCCCACCATATCATGTCATAATCAGCAAACTCAAAATCGCTGCGAGTTTCACCTTCTTCATCTTTGAGTAGTTATGACACTCAAACACCATCTCAATCTTTTGCTCCCACTCCAAATACACTACAGGTTCATTTCCCCCATGAAAAGATGGTATTGTCACCTTTATACTCCCCAAATCATCATCCCTTCCAGGCCTTCCCATCCTAACTTCTCTGTTTCCATAGCCACGCCCAAACCTGCCCCGGTTGTGTTGACGCTCTTCTACACCATCTCCACCAGGCTCGTCTTCAACACCTTCCGATACATCACCCTCTTCTTCAGCTCTTAGTGCTCTCCTATTTGGAACATTTGGTACATCCCCCAATGCAATTCCTTCTATTCCATCAATCCTCGCGTTTAGTTTATCAAACTTCTTCGTCATCAACACCATGCATGCTTCCATTTGAAGATTTCGGTTAAGTGATTGTTGTACAAATCTCTCGCGATCAGCTTCATCTCTTGACATTTTATTTATATGTATGTATATATATATATATATATATATATATATATATATAACTGTTAAAGGACCTCACAAACACTCACTCACCTGTTTCTCTCAATAATGTATTCGCTCAACGCTCGTGTTTAAAATAAAATGGCTTTTACCCTCAAATAATCTCACACTCTAGCCTTTTTCCACTCTAGTGTTTTTTTCATATTCTTAATCAGACTAAATAAACAACAAGTGTTTCAAGTAGCAATTCAATGTGTGAAACAACTCAACAAACCACCAGATTCAAAAGAAAAAAAAAAGATAAGAGATGAACAACCAAAACTCAAAAAATAAAATTGTCAATTACTAATTCTAGAATCAGACCGTAAAACAAAAGTTCTACGAAGATAAATAGAATTCTTACTTTCAATTAGCTTTTTTTTACTTCTTTTTTTTCGTGCCTTTTTTTTCACCTTTTTTTTGCCTTTTTTTTGTTGCAACTGAAAGAGATACGAGAATAAAAGAAAGAACATAGTTTTTTTTTTTTGCTGAACAAACGAAATTAAATACAAGGATAGACAAATTTTTCCTTAGAACCCAAGCTTTCATACCAAATGATATGATCCTTACCAATAAATGCGATAAGACCCAATAACAAGAATTGGAAAAAGACACCAGGATCAGTAAAAGAGTAGAATGTTGAGATTTGACCAAATATTTACGGAGATAAGAACTAAACCTACAAGATTTACAACGCCACACCAGGATACTCAAAATGAATGCTTAAGAATCAAGATGATATGTCAAGTTGCTGAACGCCACAAGAAGACTTGATAAGTTCAAAAAAGTCTTTTCAAAAATAAGAAAAAACACAAAACTCACATATAATTCATTTAGAAGGTAATTGTCTGCTTACCATGTTCTAAACACTTATCTATAGCCTTTGAAAGGCTTTACAATCAGACCAAATGTTTTTCTCAATGAATCTGAAAACAACATTAACTACACTAATTAATGAAACCTGAAACTAAATGTCAATAACTTTCAGCCCTCATAACTTTGAAACTAAATTTTTTTGATAAAACATTAAACAACACACTTAATGGACATAAATACCCCAAATTCGTCCAACCTTTATGAGTGGTTACAAAAGTAACTCCCAAAAGAGTAAACAACCTTAGTTAATGCTAAAAACGTGGGTCCAATGCCTAAAAACGACATAGGCATTCTGATTACTCCTCTAGAGCCTTAATCATGGTAATTAGGATCTCTTACTTCAGATTTGCTTCAACTTTTGGTCCAAGTGAATTAACTTCTTGAATCAGCGCATTTAAAGCCTCTTTGAGTTGTTTCGCCTTAAATCTTATGAGAGGCCCACTGGGAAAACTTAATGGATCACTAGATAGTCTTCTTCTAGTCATTTCAAATCCACTTCCATCCCTTTGAGCTACTTGATCACTCGTATCCACTTTAGCTCCCTGATTCTCATCACTGACTGTACGAAATATAATACGTGAAACTTGTCTATACGCGTGTGAATGTATATTTAATCGAGAGAAATTTCTTTAATTGGACTTAATAATCACTAAAATATCAAAATTAGATTTTTGACCAATTTTCGGACAAATATACCCTTCAAATAACTTTAAAAAAATTTATAATTTCTTTCCTTCATTGGATTTTATCCTATTTTGCTAACAAAAAAAATTTATCGGATTCTATCAGATTTAATCGAATTTTATCGAGTAAATAAACAAAAAAAAAAATCGTCAATTTCTATCTGATTTCATCTTATTTCATCGGATTTTAACTTATTTCCTTAACAAAAAAAATTCATCGGATTTTATCGCGTAAATAAACAAAAAAATTCATTAATTTATATCGGATTTCATCTTATTTCATCGGATTTTATCTTATTTCGCTAACAAATTTTTTTTTATCAATTTCTATCAGATTCTATCCGATTTCATCGGATTTTATCGCCAAAATAAACAAAAAAAATCATCAATTTCTATCGGATTTAATCTTATTTCATTTACAAAAAGAATACATCGGATTCAATCGGATGTCATCAATGAAAAAAATAGGTATAAAGAGATTCGAAAAGTATTTTTTTGAGAAAATGGGTCAAAAGTCTAATTTGGGATAAAAGTATATAGGAGGTCTAACTTTGATATTTTAGTGGTTATTAAGCCCATTTAATGAAATTTCTCTTGAGATTCTACCAACCTTAAACAAAATAAATACGAAAACATATATATATATATATATAGTTTTTTCTTAAAAGAAAATAAATGAAAAATATATATCAAAGTCCATATTATTGAAACCAACCCTTAATATTAATTAAAATAACAAAAATTGCTCAAAATAATCAAATGAAACATTAATATTATTTTTTGGTCATTCTTTTTGTTTGTTTAGTAAATAGCTATTTATTGTTACGTGGTTGTTAGTAATTGCTGTTAGTGGGTTACATTTTTAGTTAATATATACAGATATATTTTGATTAATTTCTATTAACCAATTTTTTTTCAAACGTTTGTTATATAACAATTAATATGTTTTAAAGTAATATATTGCTACTTTACTTTGATGAACTGAAACCCTTAAAAATACATTTATCTAACTGATGACACATCAATGCTTATATATATATATATATATAATATATTAATTTATAAAATAATTTTATATAACTTTAATAATTTGGTTTGTCCAACGTTTTTAAAATATTTATAAATGTCCACTATTTTAATTAACAGAATTTTCATACCCATATTGCTTCAAATTTGAGTTCTTGCACAATGACTAGTTAAATTTAAAAAACAATTAATTTTAAGCGTAATCTACGGACTAATAAACGCACTACATTAACTTATGTATATAAATTAGGATTTTAAGAGAGTGAAACTTCAAATGTATGCAAACAACCGCAATTTAAAAAAAAATCCTCTCTGACAGCAACACCCATCGACGAACAAACTCAAGCCTTTTTGTCAACCGATCATCACCAATAAGTTTTTGTGGACTTTAACGACGTAAATCAGTAGACGATTAACAGGTATTTATGTTCTGTTTTGTATCTAATTTGTTTTTGTTTTTGAAATCTTTTATGTAAATCTATTTTTTTAGAATCAAATTTTTCATCTCTTGTTTCTAATTAATATTCTTGAACTACGCGAACACGGCGACGACGAATATTAAGAAGAAGAAAAATAAAAATGATATGAAGCTTTCATGGCAGAAAAGGATGTGAAGCTTTCATGAACACGACTTTCTTTCTTCTTCTTCTTCTTCTTCTTATTCTTCTTCATGTTTTGATTTTGATTTCAAATTCATGTATGAAATTTTGATCTATTTCATTTAGTAAACTTAAAAAAAATCGTGTTTTGTAAATTAATATACAATTAACGATGAAAAACTTTAATTTACGTTGTAAAATGCAACTCAATTTACGTTGTAAAACTTGAGTATAATGAAGATACAATTATGGTCGGCTGAAATACTTCCCATAATTGAAAATAGAATTTAAATACAAATTATGGACGGCTGAAAAATAATTTGCAGGAAAGTTAATCGAAATGAACTAAAGATTGTTAATTAATATAAGAATAATTAACGAATATTGAATATATTAACTTTCCATTTTTGTAGGACCTACAAATAATTATAGGAACAATTTAATTTCAGTGTAAATTTAATATCGATTAACGAACATAATACTGAACGATATAAATGGAGGAGTTGAAAAATAATTACGAACAACCAGATCTTTAATGAAAAGAATTAAAACTCTACTATATGAAATGTTTATATAGATAAATGGATATGAGATAAAAATAATAATTAAAACCGGTCAAATAAGGATGAAATCAATTAATTATCCTGAAATTAATAAGTCAAATAACTACCTAAAATTGTAGGATCTTATCTCAATTACTTAGACCGCCGGATTTTTAAAATAATTAACGAATTTATTTTATCAAATTTTGGTAAAATTTTAAACAGAAATAATTCTGAAAATTCAAGGGTATATAACAGTTACTTAACTTCGTACAATAATGTGCCACGCAAGCGTTTTTGACATTTACAAAAAATTTACGAAACGTTGGAAAAAATCAAATTACATTTGCAAATTATGGCTATTTCGCCAAAATATATGAGTTAATGGTGGAAAAAATACCTAGTATTTTTTACATTTATAAGCAACATAGTTTCTAGTTGAACACTATTATAGTTTAATACCCTATATATGGTTATCTTAGTGCCATAAGCTCAATTAATAATTGTTGATGTCGAAATCGGACTCAACAATCACGAAACAAAATATGATAATATTGTTGCGATTTTATAGATTGGTTTGAACAAATGAGAAATGAGGTCTCAACAAAATGTCGTAATGATAATATAAGATACTTTAGATAATCAGATATAGCGAACTCAAAATAGATAGATAAATTTTATTGATATAAAGTAACGGATCAACGAAACATACAAACTAATATAAATAAATACGAAGTATCGAGTTCGACAAAGATAAACTTTTAACGAGATCGAAATGAATAATAATTACATTGACTGATATCCAAGAATAATATATCCAAAAGAGCCAGGCCCAATGTCTTAATCTATTTCTTTATTTATAATCTTGATTAATCGAGATCCGAAATAAGCGGCTCTTCAGAGATTTCGACATGTGGCTTGACGGGTGCTGGAGTAGTGCGTGATCACTTCTTCGATCCTATTATTGTGGCGAGGAAGATGTTGACTGGGTTTGGTTCGGGTTTCACGCTTCGGGCTTCAGATTTCGGGTTTCGGGCTTCAGGCTTTTGGCTTCTACGTTTTGGGCTTAAGGGATCCGAATGTAATTGGGCCGATTTTATACCCCCACAATCAGCCCCCAGTATTTTTAATATTGTAAAATATTAAAGATACTTATGGCTGACGTTAATCCGTAAAAACGACGTGGTTATGGACACGTGTCCCTTACGCTGTCTCATTGAAGTCGAAGGGTCGAAAGTAGTTTTGCCTTTTCGCGATTTTTGAGGCAAATTATTATAGTATGTCAGTTCGATGGGACGCAATTTTCTCGATATTGTTAAATTGTATGCCGTATAAATAACTCAAGGGTCGTGATCACTCATTTATACCGCTCTTCGTCAAAGTGACCAAGATAAGTTTTGTTTTCTTTCATCTCTGTAACTTTCTCTCTCTAGATTTGTCATCTCTAATCGAAGTTATGTGTTCGACGTATCCCTTTAGATTTTCTTTGTTTACTTCGATCAAGATCTTATCTTCGATAGACGTAGGTTTTTAGGTTTTCTTCTTGTATCGATATGAGGTCATCTGACATTGGTCGGTCTGCTCATGCGGATATGCTTAATCCTACGACCATAACTCATGATGAGTTCAAATTTTTTTGATATTTATACGATATTTCTCCTAGTCTTAGGGCTTTTTTATCGACTCCGAGCACGACCGCCGACACGATTATAGACGGTTAATGTTGTGTTTACGAAGTCTGGTTTCAGTCATGTGGTCTTCGATTTCCGATCCATCCTCTTCTTCTTGATTTCGCGGACGCTCTGGGTATCAGGGTACCTCAGATGTGTCCTAATTTTGTTAGGATGGTCCTGTATTTTGCTCTTCTCGCCAAAGAGCAGGATGTCGATTTGGACCTTTTTGATCTGGTTCGTTTGTGTGTCGTGAGAGTAAACTCTAAACATCATCCGTGATGTCTTTCTCGACATCCACAAAGGGTCGTTCTCGAGGGTCTCCCGAAGAAATATTTCGCTTGGGGTCGTCGTTATTTCTTCGTAGCGGTGAACGAATTTTTATGGGAAATCGAGCCGGGTCTTTTAGTTCGAAATGGGCCGAATCAGCGACTGCGTTAGGCTTCGATGCTAGAATATTTTATTTGTTTTTATACTAAGTCTTTCTTCATATTCTTTATAATCCTGATCTTCTTTCCATTTTCTTGTAGGAATTATCAGCGCTCCTTCTGCTGGAATTCGATTCGAGCTGAGGATTGAGCAACTGCGTCGATGTCGAGTTAAGTGGTCAGAGTTCACGGCTTCTCGATACGCCGAGTCGGGGTTTTGGCCTTCCCCAGACGTTCCCGAAGAAGAAGAAGAGGAAGGTGATAATTAATTTTTTTACGCCTTTATATTCATTTTTTTATTTATTATTTATATATTTCATGTCCTTCGCAGTCGATATGGATACTGAAGTATCAGCTCGTAGTGCTCGCCGCGAGAAGAAGAAACAAACTGCGTCTAATGAACCCTCGGTCCCGTTGGTCATTCATCTCGACTCCGAGATCAAAGAGGGTCCGGTTCTTAGTACTCCTCTCGTCGTGTTGATCGTCGTCGAGACCGCTGGGGAAAACGCCGACGGGGTCGAAAAGAGGACTTATTCGATACCTCGCAAGAGGAAGCAGGTGGTCGCTCGTCCTGAAGAAGCTTCTTCTTCTGACGAGTAGGCCGAGAAGAAGAAGCGAAAGAAGAAGAAAAAGGGGAATGAGAAGGTGGTTGATAAGGAGGTACGTCAGCCCGTTCTCGAGGGCAGTCGGGCTCCCTCTGTTGAACAGGAAATGGCAAGGGCCGCTTCCTCGAGAAGTACTGGGCGATCTCGCCAATCGGCCCCAAAGAAGTACTATCGTACCTTCGTCTACAATTTTGAGGTGATGTTGTGCGAGGATGCCTATCAGACGGCCGGGCTGGTTTGCCAGATCACTCACGAGAACTATCTGTTTCCGAAGGTTCCTGATCCCACTGAGCCGGAGTGGTATCGGACCATGTCCTCGCAGATAAACTTGGTATGTTTGTTTTTTTTATATTTCTTATCGTTATTTTTCGTCACATTCATTTCCATGTATTTCAGCTCGCCTCCTATCTGGACCGTGGCGTTCATATCTATGAACGTCGAGATCGCAAAGCTGAAGAGAAGGCGGCTCGGTTTGCCGAAGTGCAGGATGGGACGGATTCTTTGAAGAAGGAGCTGGAGGAGATGAAGGCCAAGCTGGAGGATTTATCTTCGGAGATTTCCGCGAAGGAGGCTCTTGTCGCCAAATATAAGGTTGCTCACAAGGATATTGCGTTGGAGTTGAGCTTGGTGCAGTCCAACTATGAAGCAAAGGCCGATTGGCTTAAACTGGTCGATCAGGCGAACTATCGGCTCGAGGAGGAACGAGAACGATTGAAGGCTGAGCTGGAGAAGGTCCAAAGGACGGCTAAGTCAGAGAGGGATCGGGCCATGTATGCGGCCAAAAAGGCTACCTCGCTCCGCTATCAGGAGCATATTCTGAAGTATCAGGCTCAGAAGGAAAGGATGGACGAAGCCATCGTGGTTCTGAGGAAGCTCGAGCAGTGCAAGGGGAACAGGGAGCTCATCTCGGAGATTCTGGGGGGCGAGATGCCGGATTGGTCGAGCGAGCTGAAGGATACTGAGGCTGATATTGAAGCGTATAACGCCCAGTTCGCCTCCATCGAGATCCCGGTGGTCGGTGATGTTTCTTTTTCTCCCTATCCCGATGCGTCGCCATCAGAATTCCTGACGAAGAGATTGCTCGTCTCTTGGAAGGGGATCCTTCGGGCAAGGTTCTGGCTCCCGTCCCCGAGGTTGAAGATGCGGGAGCATCGGCTCAGTGATTTTTTTTCTTTGTGTTTGAGTGGATTGGGCTTGTCCTGGACCTTTTTTTTTTTTTTTGGACTGTGCCTTTTTAGGAGGGCTGTCTACGTACCCTTTGCGGGATCAAGTCCTACGTAGTTCGGATTCTGATCTGTCTACTGGTGGTATTTATTAAATTGATGACGTTCCATGATCTTAAGACGGGTGTTTCGTCCAAGGTCATTAGTTCGTATACCCCTGAATGAACTGTCATGACTACTCGGTAAGGGCCTTCCCAATTAGTACTTAGTTTTTCGGCGTTTGGCTCTGCGGTGTTCTGAAAGACTTTTCTGAGGACTAAGTCACCCGGTTGGAAGCTTCGAAGGTTTACCTATTTGTTGTAGAATTTTGGGATTGTCTGTTAGCATTGCTTACGAGGGCTTTTTCTCTCTTTTCTTCAATGAAATCAAGAGAGTCGCGAAGTGTTGTGTCATTTTCCGGTTCGTTTGTGGTCATGGTGCGGAGTGTGTATCTCTTGTTCTATTAGGATGACAGATTCTACGCCATAGACTAACGAAAAAGGGGTTTCTCCGGTAGGGCGTCGAGGGCTGGTTCGATATGCCCAGAGGACTCCGGGTAGTTCTTCGGCCCATTGTCCTTTTTTGGTGGTCAGTCTTTTCTTTATGGAGTTGACGATTGTTTTGTTTATTGCCTCCGCGTGTCTGTTGCCTTGAGGGTATCTTGGGGTTGACATTTTTAACTCGACGTTTTTTCTGAAGGAAAAGGTCTTAAGTCTTTTTTATATGAATTATGGTCCGTTATCTATTATTATTTCGCGGGGGGATCCGTGTCGACATATGATGTTTTTCCATATGAAGGTTTCCACATTGGCATCTTTGATCATGGCGAAAGCCCCTGCCTCTACCCATTTGGAGAAATAGTCTGTCATAATTAGTAGGAACCGTAGCCCCCCGGGTGCGGTTGGCATTGGTCCTACTATGTCCATTGACCATTTCATAAACGGGTAAGGGGCGAACATTGAAGAGATCTCCTCGGGCAGTATCTTGATGTTCGGCGCGTGTCTTTGACATTGGTCGCAATTTTTTGAATGGGTTTCGCAATCTTCCAGCATTGAAGGCCAGAAGTAACCTTGTTTTTTTTATTTTGAGAGCTAGGGCTCTTCCTCCGGTGTGGTTTCCGCATTCTCCTTCGTGAATGTCGATCTATAAGGCGTGGGCCTCGGCTATTCCTACACATCTTAGGTATGATCCTGAAAAGCTTCTTTTGAACAGTGTCCCGTTTATGATTGTGAATCTTAAACTTCGTCCGACGAGTTTTCTTCTGGCTTGTTTGTCTACCGGGGTCGTTCCTTCGGATATATAGTTATATATTTCGTCTCTCCAATCGCCTTGGTGTATGGTCGTTATGGTCTTTAGAGCGATGTCTATGGAGGGTTGTTTAATGGTTTCCACTGTTATGATCTGCTTCAAATCGGGATCCGAAGTGGAGGCTAAAGCTGCCAAGGAGTCTGCTGTTGCGTTCTCGCTTTTGGGGATTCGGGTCAATTCGAATGCGTCGAGTTGTTCTGCTATAGTTTTTACTATTTTTAAGTAGGCTCCCATTCGTTCATCTCTGGTTTCGTATTGTTCCGTGAATTGGCAAGCTACGACTTGAGAGTCGCAGAAGGCGTGTACCCGCTTGGCGCCCAGAGCTTGGGTCAATCGAAGTCCGGCTATGAGGGCTTCGTATTCGGCTTCATTGTTTGAAGCTGTGAACTCGAGCCTGAAGGATTGTTCGATAACTTCTCCGTGAGGCGAAGTCATATGGATTTCTATCCCGGCTCCTGATTTTGAAGATGCTCCGTCTACTTTGAGTGTCCATGTTCCTTATGTTGTGGTGATTGATGGGTCATTTTTTGGTAGTTCAATCAAGAAATTGGCCAGCACTTGCGATTTCGCACAAGTTTTGGTGCGATATTATATATCGTATTCGCTTAACTCGACTGCTCCCTTGGTCAATCTTTCTTATTGATTTGGGCTGTGTAGGAAACTGCGCAAGGGCTGCGTGGTCATTACTACTATTGGGTGAGCTTGGAAGTATGGTCTCAATTTCCTTGTTGCGGAGATGACAGCCAATGCTAATTTCTCATTGTGTTGTATCTGGTTTCTGCGTCTATCAGGCTTCTGCTCACGTAGCATACTAGTTTTTGATCGCCTCGATCTTCTCTGACGAGTACTCCGCTTACCGCGACGTGTGACACTGCTACGTATAAGTATAGTGCTTCTCCGTTTTCTGGTTTTGCCAGAATCGGTGGCATTCCCAGATATTCTTTAAGGTCTTTGAAAACTTGCTCGCATTTTTTATCCCATTCTATGTTTTTATTGGTTTTTAATAGTCTGTAGAATGGGAGACATTTATCCGTGAAGCGAGAGATAAATCAATTGAGGGCTGTGATTCTTCATGTCAGTCTTTGTATTTCTCTATGGTTCCTTGGTGAGGGCATTTCGCGTAGCGCGTGTAGTTAGTCAAGGTTGGCTTCTATTCTTCTTTGGGTCAATAAGTATCCGAGGAATTTCCCGGATGATACTCCGAAAGAGCATTTCGTGGGGTTGAGTTTCATTTGATACTTGTTTAGTATTTTGAAACATTTCTCCAAGTGGGCTACATGGTCTTCTTCTTGCGTGGATTTGACTAGCATATCATCTATGTATACCTCCATGGTTTTGCCTATCTTTTCGGCGAACATTTCTTTCACGAGTCTTTGGTAGGTGGCTTTGCGTTCTTGAGTCCAAAAGGCATTACCTTGTAACAGTATGTTCCTTTGTCTGTTATGAATGCTGTTTTTTCTTGGTCGTTAGGGTGCATCAGGATTTGGTTGTATCCTGAGAAAGCGTCCATGAAGGATAAAATTTTGTGTCCGGCGGTGACTCCTACGAGTTGGTCGATGTGTGGAAGGGGGAAGCTATCTTTTGGGCATGCGCGGTTTAGGTCGGTGAAATCTATGCATACTCTCCACTTTCCGTTTTTCTTTTTTACGACAACCGTGTTTGCTAACCAGTCGGGATATTGTACGGGTCGGATGGAGTCGGCCTTTAATAATCTTTCAACTTCTTCCTCGATGATTTTGGCACGGTCCACACCAAGTTTTCTCCTCTTTTGCTTTATCAGCTTGAAGATGGGATCGGCGTTCAATTGGTGCGACGTTATATTCGTGTCGATGCCAGGCATGTCTTCGATTTTCCAGGCGAATGTTGACTTATTTTCCTTCAAGAAATTGATCATTTCACGTCGGGTTTTTCCCTTGAGTGCGGAACCGATTCCTACACATTTTGGGTCGTCGGTCCCATCGAGTCAAATTTGTATGGTCATTTCGATGTTTCCCGGTTCGTCTTCATCCGGATTTTTGAGTCGCGGGGAATTCGAGTCAGTTTTGGTCGGCTCGATGTTCATTAATTGTTAATCTTTCCCGTTATTCAACTTATGGCCTACGAGGTAACAGCTTCGTGATGCGGCCTGGTCGCCTCGGATCTCACGCACCCCACTCGGGGTGGGGAATCGGATTCTCTGATGATAGGTGGATGGAACTGTCTTCATCCCGTGGATCCATGGTCTACCCAATATCGCGTTAAAAGGGGATGGGCATCCAGGACTTGGAACTCGACCATCTTATTTACCCATTCGGTCTTTACGGGTAGCTTAATTCCCTCGAGGGATGGGGTGGTTATGCCAATGAATCCCGTTGGATGAGTCGATTCTCTTTCGACTTCTGCTTCATCAATCTCCCTCCCTCCCTCTCTCTCTCTCTCGTCCATCCGGCCGCCCTCCCTCTCTCCGCCCGTCCCTCCTCCCTCCCTCCCCTATTCGGCCGTCCCTCCTCCCTCCCTCCTCTCTCTGCCCGTCCATCCTCCCTCCCTCCCCTATTCGGCCGTCCCTCCTCCCTCCCTCATCTCTCCGCTCATCCCTCCTCCCTCCCTGCCCTTGCCTTCCGCCGAGCTCCGCCACTGCCTTCCGACGAGCTCCGCCCATGCGCCTCCGCCTCCGCTTGCACCTCCGCCTCCGGTTCTCCGGCCGGCCTGCTCCTCTTCGCTGCATCGGGTAAGTTTCTTCGTCGTTGCAACCGTGCGTATGTCCCGATTTTGATATTTAATTTTTTTTCAGCCCTCCTCCGCAAAGGACTCGCTGCACTCCGATCTCCTCCCCGTCGTCTACCGGCGAGCTCTCCTCCGGCCCTCACTCCGTCGTTGCAATCGGTAAGTATTAAAGGTTTAGTATTTAATTTGATTTAATTTTTATATGTTATAGTTGTGACTTAATTAATTAATTTATTTAAGTATGTAAATTGTATTAGTAAAATTAGTTACTAACGTAGTTAATTTGTATAAGTAATTAGTAATTAGTAATCTCAAATGTTATAGTACTTTAGATAATATGTGAAGTTTTGACTTAATTAATTTGTTAATTTAGTAACTTAATTGTTGTTCATTTGATGTAATTATGAATTTAGTTTGATAATTTTGACGACGTTAAATTTGTTTGTTAATATGTTTTAGTTAGTTTAATTGTCGTTTCAATAGTTAGTTTTGTTTGTTTATTTTTGTAATTTGATGGTTTTGTTTTGAAATTATTTTTCAAATTGTTAATTTTTAGATCGTCGGAGTCTCGTATCAACATAAACTGCATCTCTCCGTCGATTGTAAAATAAACCGGTAAGTTTTTAAATTTTTGTAGTTTATTTAATTTGGTTTAGTTTTTTTTGTTAGAGGTTGGTTTATATGTTAATTAATTTTTTAGTTTTTTAATTTCTTAGTTTTGATTATACATTTTGTTAATATGTTTTAATAAGTATTGATAATCATTTTTAATAAGTTTGTTAATATATTTTAGCTCTATTAAAATCATTTTTTAGTTAGGTTTGTCAATTAATAATAATATTTAATAATAATTTTAATTAATTAAGTAACAACTTTTATTAATATACCAAAAATTAAAATAATTATTTTTTTTTTGCTGTTTAGGCATTAGAAGCGATTAGTCGCTTCTAATGTCGCTTCTAATGCCCAAACAGGCATATTTTCGTAGGCATTTTTTGAGCTTTTTTAAACATTATAAGCGACTATAGAATCGACTAGTCGCTTCTAATTTCGTTGCTTCAAAACATTAGAAGCGACTTTAGAAGCGACAGACCTTTAGAAGCGACTATTTAGAAGCGACTTTGTCGCTTCTAAAGGTCATTTAGAAGCGACTTTTTGACATTTAGAAGCGACTTTTGTCGCCTTTAAAGGCCTTTTTTGTCCTAGTGTTCTACGTGGGCAGGGTGATTCTCCGTCGACTCCTTTTCTGAAATTAGTTCCTGGTTTGACCCAGGGGGTCGCTTGGTTAAGCTGGATTCTACTTGGAGGGAATTTTTTTGATAAGGAACTTATCTCATCTTCCGCTCCTGCGAAATTTGCAGCTCGATGAAGTGCGTCTTCGATAGAAGGAGGTCGGTTGAAGATCATTTCTAAGCAGAAGCGAGATTCGTGCCATAGCCCGTTCTTAAGAGGTGTTAAGGCAGATTTTTTGTCTACGCTTGATATTTTGGATAATACTTCTTTGAATCTGGCCATGAAATCTTTCAGGGGCTCGGAATCTTTTTGTTGTATACTCCATAAGTTGGCCATGGTTAGTTCGTCGTCTAAGAACATCGAGTAGTGTTTGAGGAATGCGGTCGATAGGGCGAAGAAGCTATCTCGACTTCTAATCGCACTCAGCATCGCACTCCCAATCCCTTAGTTGGGCTCGTCCCATCGCAATCCTGAATGACATTAGGAATGCTTTCGGGTTCGACGTACCGTTGTATCTCGGTAGTCGAACTTTTCCTGCATCTCCTACGAAAATTTCTGTGATATTCTTAGCGAATGGGGTTCGACTTGCTTCTACTACTAATCGGTCGATTTCTGGTGTCGAACTTGTTGCGCTATGAAATTTGGAGCGTACAGCCTTGATTTCGGCGATCATGGTCTCTTTGAACTTTCTGAACTCGTTAGAGTTCGGATCATTTTTGTACCGAGACAGATCGATCACATATGCAGGCTCGTTTTCCTAATCGATGTGACCTCGCGGTCCATCTCCTCGAATCAGAGGATCTATATTTCTTTCTTGCGCGAAGCGATTGGCGTCAGGTTTAAAGAGTTCACGAGGCCTTCCCTCCGTATAGAGGGGGAGGCAGTTTGGTCGCTTCTTCTCGCGAAGATTCGCCGAACTGAAATACTGGATAAGTGTCATGTCCGGCCCTAGGATTCATCTGGATTCTTGAAAAATCCAAGCGGGTTCCTTGAGGGACATTTCAGGTGTGTTTTGCACTCGTGGTGCGTATCGAATCGTTGCAGGTCATTTCGCCGATCTCGTTCCCGGAACCGGGAACGGATGTGGGTGTCGAAATTATTTTATCGATCTGATCGTGGATATGTTTGTTTGCTTCTTCGAACTTCTCGTAGAATCTGTCGAGAATCGCCTGGAAAGCCGAATGGCTTGATTCTGGGATTTCGACAGGTGATTGGGGAGAAGACATCGAAATGAAAGTATGAATATTACCGTCGAGGTTGATTTTTTCGATCTGAAGTTTCCCACAGACGGCGCCAAATTGTTGATGTCGAAATCGGACTCAACAATCACGAAACAAAATATGATAATATTGTTGCGATTTTATAGATTGGTTTGAAAAGATGAGAAATGAGGTCTCAACAAAATGTCGTAATGATAATATAAGATACTTTCGATAATCAGATATAGCGAACTCAAAATAGATAGATAAATTTTATTGATATAAAATAACGGATCAACAAAACATACAAACGAATATAAATAAATACGAAGTATCGAGTTCGACAAAGATGAGCTTTTAGCAAGATCGAAATGAATAATAATTTTATTGAATGATATCCAAGAATAATATATCCAAAAGAGTCAGGCCCAATATCTTAATCTATTTCCTTATTTATAATCTTGACGAATCGAGATCCGAAATGAGCGGCTCTCTAGAGATTTCGACATGTGGCTTGACGGGTGCTGGAGTAGTGCGTGATCTCTTCTTCGATCCTATTTTTGTGGCGAGGAAGATGTTGACTGGGTTTGGTTCGAGTTTCAGGCTTCGGGCTTCAAATTTTGGATTTCGAGCTTCAGGCTTTTGACTTCTAAGTTTTGCGCTTAAGGAGTCCGAATGTAATTGGGCCGATTTTATACCCCCACGATAACCACGCATATCACAACGTTACGTGAATATGAAAATCTTATTACTGACCGACATGTCTGAATAGTAACTTAAGAAACCGTCATATAATATAGACTAACCCAATAATTAAGATTACAAGATTAAAGGAAATAAGCCTCAATTAGAAACTACGTAAAAAGACTTTTAGGGGCACAATAATTTGATCTTTCATACAGGTTTATAGTCTGCTGCATTCGTCAAGCAAGCAATCTTGGTCCATATTTCACGCAAATCAAAATCCAAATATACCAAAATGCTTTATCATCTTCTAAACTATTTTAGACCGTATTCTTTAAATATAAATTAAGTCAAATAAATATTTTCAATAATATATACATTATCAATATCTAAATGTATGTGTACGTGTAATATTATGTGCTTGTAATATTATATCAATAGTTGCAAACCACGTGATCTAAAAGACTTCCAACTTGGCCACTGAGAAAATTCAAGGAAGAAAACCAATATACACCATTAGGGCCGTTACACTTACATATATTGTAGTAATTTTCCAGCTCAATAAAATAAAAAAGAATTGGCCAAAGTATTTATCTTTTTATTTTTTATTTTTTCAAAATACACTGATTTTTTTTCAAAATATAAGTAAAGTTCATGTGAAAAAACGAGATACACTTTAAAAAAACAAAACTAACACTATGTTATCGACCAAAATAAATAATAAAAAATTTATAAAAAAATAATAATTTTTTAGGGTTTGAGTAATTTTTACTTTTTAAAGTTTAATTTATTTAAAAATAAATAAATAATAACCGATTAATATGGATATGAAATAAAATATTAAGATATTATTTTAGGGGTATTTTAGACTTTTATACTAATATTTTTGTACTAATATTTGGCAAAAAATTAATTTTAGTGGATTTTATAAAAACCAAATACAAATAGTGGTATTTGGGCAATTTCTCTAAAATAAATCAATGATCAATCTACATCATCATTCCACAATCTACATCATCAACGCACATCCTCGAGTCAAAATTTAGTATATACAAATACAAAATGTCCAATTAGATAGATGAATAAAAATTCGATATAAACGAAGATTCAAACATATTTTTTTTTAAATAATCAATAAAGCATATATTTTAAGCGCAGTGATAGTTATAAAGATGACGACGATGATCGACGTAGGAAAGGACTTTGCAATGACTTGTAAACATGAGGGAATAGAAAAATCAGATAATACATCGTGCAACTCAACGGAATATAAAGACATATCCCTAAATACTACTTTGTCATCATATAATGAAAATTTGAAAAGTATCCAAAACTAAAATTCCAAACGTATCCCCACATTCAGGCTGTTTCCGAAAACTTTCCTCATCGTCACTGCTCAAGAAATGAAAAAAGATTAGAAGAAAAAAAAAACCTATAAATACATGGAACAATAATTTTCACATATCCCATTTCACACGTTCACCTGATTTCCTCCCCCAAAAAAAAAAAAAACAATTCACCATAGATGATTGAAACAACAAAGATGAGTAACTTTTCTAGCGTAGCGCAATATTATTACCAAAACCCTCAATTCCAAACACACCAATTTTACAACAACAACGATTACCAAAACCAACTGATTGACAGTTACATCAACGACGGGACATCTGTCACTGTATCTCCGCCGTGCGCGACGGAGGACCAATGGGGCGACCTTCCCTTGGAAGTCAACGACCCAGACGACATGCTCGTCTACTCTTCCCTCACCGACGCCCTAACCCTAGGCTGGTCTCCCTCCGCGGAATATTCCCCGACTCCAGATAATCCTCCGTGCTTTTCCACCCAGCTTACGACGGAGCCCACGGCCGCTCCGGCGGCGAAGGTGCGGCGAGGCCGCGGCGGCGGCGGAGGAGGAGGAGTGAGGGGTCGGCATTTCCGGGGAGTGAGGCAAAGGCCGTGGGGGAAGTACGCGGCGGAGATTAGAGATCCGGCGAGAAACGGAGCGAGAGTGTGGCTCGGAACCTACGAGACGGCGGAGGAAGCGGCGGTGGCGTACGACCGCGCCGCCTTTCTCATGCGCGGCTCCAAGGCGCTGCTCAACTTCCCCCACCGCATCGGCTCCGGCGAACCTCCGCCGGTCAGGATCACCGCCAAGCGCCGAGAGCCAACGGCGGATAGTAATAATAATAATCAGTCTGGAAAGAGGATCAAGAAATCCTCCTCCGCCGATCCTCACGGACCATGATTTATGTTTTTTTATATTTTTTTCTTTTTACGTTTTATACGTACTGTTGAAAAATATATGCGCGGTAAAAAAATTTCAGATTGTGAATTGTGAAAAAGTTTCTAGGTCAATCTTTTTGGGATATATTTCAATTACAGGAGTACGAATATCCGACTGCCAAAATAAAGAGTTGGTGAAATTGTACTTTTTTTCTTATAAAATATATTGATGATAGTGGGAAACTAGAAATGATTATGGCAAGCGGCGAAAGACCAACGATTATTGAAAATATAATAGCTGATGGAGTGTGACGTAAATGTAGTCGTGTTTTCGATATACAGGAAAAATTGCCATTATGCCATTCTTCTTTCTCTCTCCACTCTCTCTCTCTCTCTCTCTCTCTCTCTCTCTCTCTCTCTCTCTCTCTCTCTACCGTCGCGGTTGCTCTTCATTTTCGAAATCCCCTTGCTCCTCACGATCTCTCTCTCGGTCGGCGATTTCTCTTCTCTCTCTCGGTCGGCGATTTCAACCTGGTAAGAGGTTTCAATTTTGTGCTTTAGAGTTTCGTGAATGGATATTTTTTTCTCTGTTTCGTGTGTTCACGATTTAGGATTTTGCAATTTAGAGTTTCACAATTTAGGTTTGATTTTGTGTTTGTGTTCGTGTTTTTCGTGGGTTTTGGTTCGTGTTATTCGTGGGTTTGAGTTCGTGTTCTTCGTATTCTTTGTTTTGGGTTTGCGGTTTTGCGTTTGAGTATCGTAGGTTTGAGTTTGTGCTTGTGTTCTTCGTGGGTTTTGGTTCGTGTTCTTTGTGTTCTTCGTGGGTTTGAGTTCGTGTTCTTCGTTTTCGGTTTGCGGTTTTGCATTTTGGGTTTTTGGTTTTGCGTTTTAGGTTTGCGGTTTTGCGTTGGGTTTTGGGTTTGCGTTTCGATTTCGTGGGTTTGAGAATGTTTGATTTGGGTCTCGAAGGAAGCTTGGTCTCGGTTTTGCGTGGGTCTTGTTTTTATGAGATTTATTGTGTCGTTTGTAGACTCTGTTGTAGAAAGTATAATGTTTTCTCAAAGTTTAATATAGCATTCTCATTGGTTGTGTAATAGGTAATAGAAATGCAAACTAAAAGGACAAGTCGGAGGCTCAAATCTCGGGCAGTCCTGGTTACTCATACCGTGGACGCAAGGGTTTCAAACAAAAAGAGAAAGTTGTTGAGCACACCACATGAACAAAAAATAGACCTCGCGTCGATGAGTCTCCGGACTCGAATTGTAGACAACTTTGTAGACAGAATTGTAAACAGATTTATAGACAGAATATCTACATTGTCGACAGAATTGTAGACAACATTGTAGACAATATTGTAGTTGTAGACAGTTTTGTAGACAAAATTGTACACACATTTATAAACAGAATAGAAACATTGTCGACAGAATTGTAAACAACATTGTAGACAGAATAGCAAGATTATCGACAGAATTGTACATGGACATTACAATAACCATCCATGTAATTATAAATATAAATATTTGGTCCTTGTTCATTTCAGTTCTTATTTATGCATAACAATGTTATAATAAAAATAACATGTAATCAATTCAACCAAATTCTTACAACATTGTATATCTTGTTAGATAATGATAATGATAATGATAATGATAATTCTTACACTATTTACATATTACTTCTTAAACTGTTACTAACAGTTAAACGAACATCAAGTAAATAATTTTCAAATAAATAATACACATTTGGTAATCGAATTCGGCTTTTACCTACATTTAGGGAGATGGTTATTCCGGTAAAAGAGTAAACTATAATGACGGAAGAGCAAAATTACAAACGGTTTACAAGAGAATTTTTACTTCCTAAATCTAACATTTTTTTCGAAATATATCGCGATCGAAATCACTCCATAAGTGTGAGCTTCACTCACTTTTTCATTTCAACATCTATAGTGTTGTGAGTTATAGTTTACACAAAAAAAATGGAGTACCGAAATAAATGCACTTGCAGATTAATTTTCATTCAAAAAGCTAAATTTTACAAAAATGTGTAGAGAGAAAAGAGTCATGCTCAAAATTTGTTCAGCGTGAGAAGAAAAAGTGCTTAACCCTAAAAAAATTTAACCAAGGGTTATATACTACTAAAAGGGGACGAACACACTCTGACTCGAATGTACACGGATGACAAAGGGTCAGCCGAATGAACAGTGAAATAAGTATTTTGGCGTCATACGAAAATAGATAAAATACAAAATGATATTCCCTATACAACTCCGAGACACTTGGGGGACAACAAAATTTGGCGAAGCAAAAATACCAACCCAAACTCTAACATTATCTAAAGAATATCACGAAGTATGAACTTCTTTCATAATGAAGTTGTAGTTTTTTAATGAGACTTAGTAAGCCCATTAGTACGTTTGCTAAAATTACTAGTCGTTTGTTATTTTATTCAATAGTCGTCTTTATCTCTTTTTTATTAGTCAAACTTAGTTACAATCAACTCATTGTATAAATACTGCATCTGTTTGTTAACAAAGCAACATAGTTTTCTACCCCAAATTTCATTTCCTTTCGGTCAAAACAAAGCTTTATCTCTTCTCTTCTTTACCGGTTCGGATCACTGTTGTATCAACACTAAATCAGTGTATGCAATATAATACCGGAGTACAATTTTAATTGTGCATACTCTGTTTCTAAATTCAATCGATCTAATTCTAACCCGCAAGAATCTGATAACTCAATATAAATAATCCGATGCCGACTGAAGATCCGCAGCAAGAATCAAACATCGTCGCAGTCGCCAAAGTGTAAATTGAAGATTCAACCAAGAATTCATATTTCTTTTATCCACTACAGCAAAATGAGTTTTTGATACGGTTGATTTTTCGATACGACAATGTCGCATTTACGTGACTTTTAACGTGATAAATCGCATCGGAATGAGACAATGAAGATTAAATAAAAAATAATTTTTTTTTAACTTTCGGATGGGACAAGTCGCATCAAAAAGTTTTTTGTACTTTATGGTGTTCTCTTTTGCCACGTTGTGAGCAACATTCTTCGACAGCGTAAGCCGGATTACTCCCAAAACTAGTTTGTCGAGCAAGTTTCACTCTGCCTCCTCCATCTTCCCAAATCTCGTGCGAAGGAGAGATGGAGCTTTGTACCGTACAAGTAGTCTTCGATTCGCAGTCTCCACAATGCATAATCAGTTTCGTGGAACTTGTCGATTCTGAGACTTCCGTCTTCTTCTGATCCTCTCATTGTTAGGATGCAAGTTAGAATTTTGACTTCATTGTAAACAATGTGCGCATAAAAGAAACGAAATAAACTTAATATGCAACACACGATTTTACAGTAGTTCACTCAAATGCGAGTCATATCCACTTTTGCCACTTCAGGTTTTCACTATACACAGGGAGTGATTTACACATTTTTTATTACATATATACACACAGAAGACTACTTCTGAGATTTAAACAGTTCTTCCAGTTGATCGGAAAATAAAGAAATTTTACAAATGTGTTATTAGAGCAAGTAACTTTAGAAATTAATCAATTTTGAAATGAAGTAAATGGAATGAAAACCTCCTTATTTATATAACATTTGGAGCTGACTCTCACTCATTCGCATTCACATTCATTTTCCACATGTTTATTGCCCACGAATAATTTCACATAATACTTAAACGAACTTAAGGGTTGAAATAACTCAGAGGTATTGAAAAAGCAAAATTATGATTATTTGTGTGCAAAATGTATGATTATTTGTGTGCAAAATAACCCATTGGCTGTAAAGTTCACATAAAATAGATGGAAAACAGGTCAGAGAAAGCGGCTTCTGAGCGTAGTAGACAGATCAGAGATAGTTTTAGGCTGTTTCTACCACAGAATCTATTGTCCATTGACATCGCTTGCCCCGTTGAGTTTAGGAGAGCAAAACGGAGTGTAATATCAAGAATGATAGGCCTTTTTTACCATCTATGAACCGCCATGTCTGCGTTAATACTTTAGCTTGCCAAAGCTAGGTCCTCTCCCATGAGAGCTCACCTTAATACAATTACTCAGATATAAGATAAACCCAAATGCACTATCATATATATTCTTGCTCACTTCTTGCCGCATCAGCAAGCTCGGCCGGCCCCAATGCAAAACATTTCCAAAGGGGCACAATCACAACCAGAATTCTCATACGTAATAGAAAAAATTAAGAAATTTTTATTGAAATAAAGATTTAAAATACAGGAGCACAATGACTTTGGTGAGAAGGAAAAACTCTACTCTCAAGGCCAGGTACTCGTTCAATGAAGAGCAGTATGTAAATATATTGATAAGAGGACTAATACGTGCAGTTCTTGGGCAGATTCCTAATGACATTGCTCTTCATTCCCATCTTACTGCGCATTGACTCAACACCAGACCTGTTCATCTCCTTCAGTACTTTCATTCTCACCAGCCGTTCTTTTGATTGCACGGTCGACAATCCCATGCTTCTGTACCTGAATTCACAACCACCACCAAATAACATGCAGACTAGATTTAGTTTTGAATTGATACAGGTGAAAAAGAGAACCAATTATCTAGTTATATACACTTAAAGAAGCTGACCTTGCAGCCAATGAAGCTGAAATTGCAACATTATTCAAGGGAGACGGTCTGGGTTTCTGCCGGTAGTAGCGCAAGAAATCTCGGGACCCAATTGTTTTGGTCAAGGTTTTGCTATTCGATCTGTTAGTGATGACGAGCTCGGAGCCTGCAAGCTCCACGGTGTTTCCTTCACCTGAAACAACCAGTTGATTTCCATCCACATCCACATAACTGCACCAGGGAAAGAAAGGGAAAAAAAACCCCACATTCAATACTCAAGAACTAACATATATGCACATCGGGATGAAAATTAACGAGATATAATTCAAAGAAACCTGGAGGTGTAATCATAGAAATCCTCCAAGTCAGCATCGTCCTCTTCATCCTCGTTGCCAAAATGCACTTTGCAATGGCTTTTCGCTGCCATATGCTTCCTGACAGCTTCCAAGCTGATAAATGGGAGACATCTATCATTGCAATACAGACACATGAAATCCCGTTTCACCTGAAAACAACGAAATAAACCAATATATATCAAGGTCAAGTTCTGCAATAGCAAACACAAAACAAAAAAAGATACATAAAAAGAGATTAATTACCTTGAGGCCAAGATAAGTAAGAAGGCCTTGAGGGTCCTTCAAGTACTCGATATCAGGGATGAAGAAGCCGTGATGCTTATGCATGTGAATCGTGCAGCTCTCTATGGTGTCGTGCTCCAAGTCACACATGAAGCAAGAAGTCGGGTCTAAATCTCCGAACTTTTCATCTTCTCCCTCCATTTCCTCATCCTCATCAGAATCTTCCTCGACTCCTCCGGCAGCCAACTCAGCATACATCTTGTCATCCGGGTCAACCTCGACCCACTCATCCTCATCGTAGCTATCTTCATCTTCATCCTCACTTTCAACCTCCTTTTTCGGGGCACGGGGTTGAATTGGCTTGACAATCGCCATCTCATCGTATTTTTTGATCGGCCCCTGAGAGGCTCGCAGAATGTGGGCCCGGGATTTGAGGTGCTCAGCGTGAGCCTTGAAGCTCCGGTAACCTTTTCCACACAACCCACAGCTATATAGCATCGGAGTTGTGCTTGGCTGGTTTCTCTCTTGAGCAACGACAGACTGTTTTGTCAGAAACAGGGCTTCCGTTACTCCGGGGACACCTGCAACCTGGTTTTAGATTATCCACAACGAATCGTAAAGCACCGAACATGAAATAAACTAAATAAAAGCTTTGAAATCGACCATTGAAAACCAAGATCAACTGACTACCGTGGAAAAAACTTCCTATTACAACTTATCAACCAAAGAATGAATGAATATGTATATTAAGATACTGAAGAAGGCTTTCGCTGTTATGTCTATTATTACCTTTATTACACCAATTATTACATATCTCAATTTTGTTCTTATAATACTATTCCCGTTGCCAATTGTTACACTCTTCATTACTAAAATTTGCTCTTTCATATTTCCCTAAACCCAAAGTGCTTGCTGATTCGCTTCAGCTTGAATGGGACAACCATAAAACAAAAAACAGCTGTTATATAAATAAATAAAGGTTTAAAACAAGAACATATGTTTTTTTATCAGTCTTGAGCTAGCTACTTTAAAATTACGGTCGGGTCTCATCAACAGTTCTTTTCTTTTTTTGGTTTTGTCTAACTAAACTGATTTCTTTTGGTTTACGAGGCTGTTGGAAAGCGGTTGGCTTTTCTGTGCTCTATTATACATTAAATTTATTCATTTTTTTGGTCGTATTTTATATTAAATTTCCCTAATCATATTTGACCACCTCGTTAGCACTAATAAGAGTAGCAGAAAGCTTATAGCCCAAGTTGATGACGTGTCAACATCTGATAGGGAGTAAGTATTTCAGGGTTTGATTAAATAAAAAAGGTACTTGAGGATTTCAGGCCCACAAGATTTCGATTACCACTCGACAACGCTCCTGTTACGCCTTTTCCGCGGGGCACCTAAGAGTTCAAAATATCTTATGAGATAATAACCCTTCATTCCTTGTTTCTCACATAAACACTTCTTGAAACTGCTCTGAGAAGTCGCAGAAATACGTTTTCGAAAGATTTGAATTCACCCCAGCGAAGGCGTGGATTAATACACACAATTTTTGAGGTGAGTTAATCAAGAACGAAGATCGTTTGACTAACACGTGATTATAACCTTGGAAATACATGCAATTGTTGTCGTGTAATCAGTATCAGTTTGAATTCTTAGATTCCTATTGGTTTCGTTTCTCTGTTGCTGTTTTCGAATTTGTTCGTTTTGGTGTTTCTCTAATCCGTGAATTCTCTGATTTAGAAGAGAATTAAGTCGACGGGATTTATGACCGTTTGAAGATTGAGAGATAGAAGAGCAGAGTACGAATTTTGGATGAACATTCCTCTTTCTCTTATTTCACAATTCTGTTTGGTCGCGGAGAAAACGAGAACCAAAGGAAAACCAAGACCAACTGCGAGTTTCATTTCACTGTGTTTTTATCCCTGAAATTTATCTATCGCTCTGTTTTACTCGTTTGATTCTCACAGGTACGCGACTGTAGAGAGTTTCTCTTTTCTTTAGATACCGGGTTACCAAACACTAGTTAGCATCTCTTTCAGTATCGTTTTCCTCGTAAATTTATTTCTATCATTTTCGTATTCAGAGATTTAATTATTTCGTGAAAATCTTGAGGAATTTGAGAATTTCAGTTATAATCCTAGTGTCAAGCTTGAAATCCCTTGGGTACTGAAGATAAAATGGGAACAAGATCTTGGTCTCATATCTTGGATTGTCGAAATTTCACATAAGATTGTTAGCTGAGAATCTCCTAGGTCTTGTCAGGTCTAGGGTTTTACTTATTTCGAATTCCTACTTAAAAGCAAACGAATGAGCAATTCAATAAACTCATACACAAAACATTAAAATTCCTATAAGCTACTTAAGAAAAAATTAAAACCTTGCGTTTCAGATTGTAGCGATGCCATTCGGACTTGTAATGAAGCTTCTGCTCCGAATCGTCCGCGAATTCCTTGTTGCAAGCGTTGCACGAAAGCCCTGACATAGTTAGATTAATAAAATCCGGCGTGTCGCCCTTCGTCTTCCCCACCAGCGATGAAGAACTTCAAGGTGCGGGCAGGAGAGAGGGTAAATTAGTCCGCGTGCGGCTAGTGGTGGGCAGAGAGAGTTTAGGGTTTGTTTTCTTATAGAAGTGGGAAAACTTTTACATTCTAAAGACAATTAGGACTAGACAAGGATAATAAGAGCATTTCCTTCAGACTTAGACTTGTTTTTGCTTACATATTTTTTATTATGTTAATATTTTATTACGTAACATCAACTTATTTTTTATATATTAATATTTTATTATATAATAATTATAACAAAATTAAAAATTTTGGCATCTATGTCATCAAATATTATATGCACCAATAATTAAATTTGTATGGTTCATTTATAATAATTTTTATATCAACATCATTTGTGTACTATTATATAGTATTTTAAATATAATAAATAAATAAAAATTAAAATATTTAGTGACGTGGATAGCAATTTCAGTTGTCTGCATTGAAGATGCTCTAAGAGACGGACGTGATAACTTCTTCTTTTCAATTATCCATTATACAGTTAAATATTTTATACCGAAAATTAGATATTTGGTGACATTGTTATATAACTAAAATTTCGTAAATTTTAAATACTAAAAGTGAGTAGTTATGAAATAGTATTCTTTTGTTGATATAAAAAGTTTTATATTTACATAATTTTACGTGTATAAATGTACGAAGTGATTATTTATTTAAAATTTACGAAATATAAAGTAGATATTTAACATCAAATTATAAGCATATATTTTAATGTAACTTTTTGCAACGTAATAATAACAAACAAATAAAACTAAAATAATATTTGAGGGCTTGAGTGCTCTTTGTCACTTAGATATAGCAGTTATTTTCCTCAATAAGTATAGTTTATGAAAAAAACATTATTATTAAAAATACAACAAAAAATCATAAAGAACAACTATAAAGAAACAATAAAGATTATTAAAAATCAATTTTATTTACCCGAACCAAAATTGTTCTTAGATTACAAAATATTATTTAATTCTAAATAATCTCAGGGACACGTAAACCAGTTTATAAAATTATTTTTTTCTCGTAATTAGTTGTTATAATTAGAATAATTCAGTGATAATTATATCTGATTTCCAATTAAGAGATGGTGGAGTCGAACTCCACTCGCATCAAAACTGCATTTAAAAATCACTAATAAAAAGTGTACAAGCGCTTGCCAAATAACACAAACCCCATTAATTATTTCTGTTGCTTCGATCTCATTCAAATTGATTTTTAAATATTTAAGATTTCTTTTTTATGATAGTAAATTTCCAAGATAAAAGATATATTAAAACTTGCAAGTACAACATTAAAAAAAATTACTTCCACCTCCGTGCCAGCATGCGGATATTATCGTAAAAAAAATTAATAAATCATTATAAATCTGTTCTAAGAAAATTTACAAGCCGTTTATGTTCATGGATGATTATGAAATTTATGAACTATTTGTTGCGTAGGACTTTGTCCTCATTCAATTTATAACAAAATTCGGCCTAAAATTAAGAAACATGCCAAATATCAGTTAGAAAAAACCGACTCAATAAATTAAACAATTGAATAGCCCATATAGATATAAAGTAGAATGCGCATAAATTTTAGTTTAATCTTAGTAAAATTCATGAATAACTTTTTTTTATTCCATGAATAACTTTTAAATGTGCAATTATGTACAAGAACATGCATACAAAAATATGATTCTCTTCACACAGCCTCTTTGTACTATAATATAATCGAGTTCGATATCTTCAACAATTTATGCTCATCTTGTTATTCCTGTTATCTTTATCGTTCATTGTTCTCATATTTTATTCCCATAAATCTTGAAATCATTAAATAATTTTTATTTTTTTTCCGCTGATCTACAAATATTATTTATTTATTCATAAAGATAATTCATAATTTTACAACAATGATTTAGACCCCAAAAATATTAAACCTAAATCATATTTCTTTCAAAAATCTTGATTGTGGACTGAGAAATAAATATAAAGCATGTCCCGTAACAAATATACTTGGACATTTGGGCTTTAGGCCATGAAAGGAAGTGGTGGTCTATACTCTATAGTATATTAAAGGATTAAAAAATAAGTTAATTGCATTATTGAAAAGAGTTAACACTAATCAAGCCACAAATAGATAAGAATGGAGTATTCGGATTCAAAGTATCTTGGATAGTTAGACAAAGAAAATCTGTTAAATGTTATTATCATCTCCTCTTTGATCGACGAAAGTTGCGAATTCAACCACTTATTTCGAACTGTTCATCCATTTTATAGAACTAGATGCTACGACAATGTTTTATATTTTAATGAATTTAGAAGTTGTTAAATAAAAACCTGAATAATATTAACCCATTTTTAATATTTATTGACCCGCTTCACCACTATCCAAAGAAGTTGAAGATGTTGCTAAGCTTAATTGTTACAAAACCAAACAAAAATTATTTTGGGTCTTAGGGATTTAATGGTCGTGTGATCGACAATATCTCATTTATATTTATATGAGAGATTATATAAAAATATATTTGGCGAATTGGCCCTAGTTTATAAACGTGATTTGATTTTGTCCAACGTTTGGTAAAAATTTTGTAAATGTCCAAAACGATTACGTGGCACTTTAATTTCTGCATTTATATTACTGTTTTACCCTTTAAATTTTCGGAGTTATTTATATTTAAATTTTCCCAAAAATTGAAAAAGAAATCGTTAATTAATGTAGATAAGATCCTACAATTTTGGGTACTTAATTGACTCATTAATTTCAGGATAATTAATTATTTTTTACCGATTATAATTATTTTCTACAGTTTCATATCCATTTAGTTATGAAAAAATTTCAAATTGCCGAATTTTAATTTTTTCTTTAACAAATCTAGTTGTTCATAATTTGTTTTTCAAAACTTTCATTTATATCGTCCAGTATTACGTTCGTTAATTGATATTCAATCTACACCGTAAATTGATTTTTTAATTGCATACTAATTAACAAAATAAATTTTTAATTAATATTAATTCTTTCCATTAATTTTCAATATGCCGGTTCTTATTTAGTTAACTTCATGTTAGATCCTATAATTATTGGTAGTAAATTGACCAAATATTTACATCATTGTTAATTAAAATCTTTTCTTTATGGCACTTGTAACTATATGCAATTATTTTGAGATATTTTTTTATTCTATATCGGTTAGATTTGTATGATCTTAACCTTAATTCAAGATTATTATCAATTAGTTTTAGATCATATTTCCACTCTCTTTATTTTCAAGAATTAATATTACTTAATTACGGATTTCGTTGTCTCTCTCCGATATTGATCTTTATTTATGTCCAGTAATATGTTCGTTAATTGATATTCAATTTACACTGAAATATAATCGTTCCAACGTAAATTGAGTTGTATTTTACAACGTTAATTGATTTTTACAGCGTAAATTGAAGTTTTTCATCGTTAATTGCATATCAATTAACAAAACACGATTTTTGATCATTTTATTAGAAGAAAAAAATCAATTTTTTCATACACTAATTTGAAATCAAAATCATAACACGAAAAACGAAGAAGAGAACGAAAGTCGTATTTATGAAAACTTCACATCTTTCTCCGCCATGAAAGCTTCGCATCCTTCTCCACCATGAAAACTCCACATTTGTCGTGTTCATGTAGTTCAAGATCATTAATCATAAACAAGAGATGAAGAAATCGTTTCTAAAAAAATCAATTTACAGAAAAGATCTGAAAAAAAAGATGAAAAAAGAACATAAAGACCTGTTAATTGCCGACCGATTTACGTCATTGAACTCCACAAAAACTTCTTGGTGATGATCGATCGAAGAAAATGGTTTGAGTTTGTTCGTCGATAGATTTATGTTTCAAAGAGATTTTTTTTTGAAATGACGTTTGTTTGAATGTGTTTGAAGTTTCTCTCTCTTGAAATTCGAAATTATATATAAAATAATAAGGTGCAGTTATTAGTCCGTAATTTACGCTGTAAATTAACTGTCGAAATTAATTATTTAAATTTCATTAAAATTTGGGAGAGATTTTTTTGGGGGCAAAATTGGAAGGAAATTTTCGTTAATTAAAAGAGTGGACATTTACAAAAGTTTTACGAAACGTTGGACAAAACCAAATTAACAAACTTATATAGGCTATATTATACATTAACCCTTATATAAACTGGTGGAAAACACAGCCCATCTATCATTTTTTTTAGTATATTAGCAAGACTTAAATAACTTCAAAAATATTAACTACATTTTATAGACTGCTAATATATGTAAAATTGATTATTTAAAATAGGTGTAATTCTTCATAATATGTAGACTTTTGCAAAATAAAAAAATGACTTTATTTTAATTTCTCTATTGAAGAAGAGAATCATTATTTTGTTATTTTGATTTAGACTAGTAAGCATCAATATATGTTATATTTAAATTATCTAAATAATTTTAAACCATACCGTTCAAAATGAGCTCTATATGGAATCATCCTGTCAAGTTTTTCAACTGAATACTTTGTGGTGTACTAGCTTGATTAAAGATGGTTAAAGACGCGAGAGTGGTTTGGATTTTCGGGACCTCGAGTGTTTTAACCAACCTCTTCTTGCCAAGATCGTGTGGCATACCATTCGATTTTCGGATCCGCTAGCGTCGCGAGTTCTTAAGGAGACCTAATTTCCGAACGAGAGCATCCTTACTTTGAATCGGTCTAATATATTTGAGTTTATGGAGCGGTTTGTTGTGAGGACGGAAGATCATCGTGAGCGGCTCACGGTGGCGGATTGGGTCCGGTGACTCGGTCAACGCTAGAGAAGACCGGTGATCCCGAGAGCGGAAGGTTTCGTGGTTCGGGATAAATCGAGGATTCCCGTGGGTATGCGGGTGACGGATTTCAAACTCCTTTTCGGGGAGTGGAATCTCCCGCTTCTCTGTTAATGCTTTTGCGAGAATGATGTGGGTGAGGTCCTACAAATTTTGGAATAACGCGTAATTCTTCGTGATGTGTTGACTTGGCACTTTAGTCACGATTGAGAGTACTCAGTTCAGAGTTGGTACCAGGTGGCGAGAGAGGCTTGTTGTGTGGCCGGGACGTCCGGATTGAAGGAAGCTGAGGCTTGGTGGTCATTCTTATGTAAGCTTCATACTCCCCCCGAAGGTATGCTTATTTTTGTGGAAGATGGCGAAAAATTAGATACCCACTACGGGTAACCTCTAACGAAGAGGGATGCATATTAACAATATTTGCCCTCGGTGTCCGAATGGGAGTGAATCCACATTTCACGCGTTTTAGGAGTGCCGCGAGAGCGTCAGAGTTTGGAAGATCCTTGGGTGGTGGAAGGAGGTCAAAGCCAATTTTTGTGGGAGGACTCTTTACCTTCTCATCAATCTCTTTGTCGCCCTCTCTCTCCACGACTTCAAGCTCATGGCCACAGTTCTTTGGTTCATGTGGAATCGCCGGAACAAATTGGTACACCGTTCTCCGATAAAGTCTCCCCCGAATTTCATCAATGAGTTATCGTCGGTCAAGTCTAATGCTGTGAGGACAGCCCTTCTGTGTTGGAATAGGTCTAGGGTTAAAGAAAGATTTAACATTAATCAAATTAATGGCGGAATTTAAAAAAAAAAAATTCAAGTAAAACAATTTTTACTAACCTAGAAAGAAGCATATACATGTTATTATTAAAAGCATTCTTTAATTTACTACAATACCAACCTTTCTTTGAAATTTGATCTTGAAGCGTCTTGAGAAAGGTAGATCCTCTTCCTGGACTCGCTCGTCACCTTCACACCTAATCTTGAACTCGAGAAACCTAAAAAAAATTATTACAAGAGTCTATAGAGGTTTTGGAAGGATTTGTGTGTGGGCACAATTAAACAATATGAACCAAGAACAATTCTTGGATCATAAGCTAATTCTCTAGATCAAGTATGGATCTAGGTGCAAAATAAGAAGAGTATTTTCTAGAGAGAGAGAGAGAGGGTCGGCCACAATAGGGAGAGAGCAAGAAAAAAGCTTAACCTTCACATCTCTATGTGAGGCTCTATTTATAAGAGAAGGAAAAATCTATAAAGGTCAATTATTCATTCATGAATGAATAATGTATTCATGACACAATATTTGATTTTCCCTTCCCGTTTGGCCGGCCATACACCTTGCATTACTGAGGAAATTTGTTTCCTCACTAAGCACATTTGTTTCCTTCTTAAGGAAATTCATTTCCCTTTTCTTTTGGGTGATTATCCTTATAAGAAAAAGGAAATAAAACTCTCCTCTTGATGCACTATCTTGGCCGAACTCTACCTAGAGGGGGAGCATCTAGATGCTTCCTTATTTCTTTTAAGACAATTCTTAAAATACCCATTGTAGAATTATAATTGCACAAATAACGAAATTAATTTCAATAATGCCTTAAACGACTTTTCGGCTTTAGAAAATAATTTATATTTTCATCAAATGAAAATATTCAAAATCTTATTTTGACATTCACATCATTTTATGTCCTTGTGGACAAAAATACCCTTTAGACATTTTCCGAGAAAAAGTCTAGTTCAACACTTGAACTTATTTTGACTTAGCTTCTAATTTAACAATCCTACTCTAATGACCTGTAATAGTGACCTTATGGTTCCAAATGAAAAAAGCTTGAGCTTCTATACTCGGACTCAAAAGTTCTCAAACATTTTCCGAATATTAGCTTAATGTCGACTGACTCCACCAAAGAGTCGACACTGAGAATCTCTCGGTTCAAATGAATTTATTTTCTACTCAAGTTCAACTTAATTATATTGAGCGGATCCATTGAATGCTATCTATGTTTACCCTTTATGAATATCATCAACAACTAGTTGGGATATATAAAATTACCATTTTACCCTTCTAGTTGTTATTTTCTCAACTCCTTTGTTACTTGTGAATAAGTCAGAAACAATGTATTGACGAGGAGCTAACAAGTCACATTGTTTCATTTAAATAAAGTCGCTACTTAAATTTGGACTTTGCGCAATTCATTTATTCACAATCCAAGTAATAAAGCATGAGGTGATATATATTGCATCTCAGCAATCTTGTACATGAATTCCATATCTATGAGAACTTCACAAAGTTGGTTCATGACATCTTCATAACTTAATAGCTCACTAATAGGCCTTGTCTAGATCACACATTGGACCTAGAATTTGACTTTCTCAAATGAGAGTATTAATGCTATGAAATGACATGTCTCATTTCAGGATTTAGGTAAGTATGATGCGATTCATACGTAGTGACCTTGAGATAGAAGATGTTAAATGGTTTGTTCTTCTATTGTCTCTAAAGGTGCACTGGTCAATTCAGTATCTTCGAAAGATACACTGGAAGAACTACAGAGTTTCTAACTCTCTATGCCTCGTAACCAGACATCCTAGATTCTTCCAACAATCATACTGGGGTCAATAGTCCGTTGATCTTTAGATTGCGAATATATCGTTTTAGTCAAACCATGAAGAGTTTGTTCACACAAATCTACATTTGTCTCTTCATACATTGTTGGGTTTGATTAAGGACTATAAGACTATTGAATATCATAAATCTTCAATCAAACTAAAAAGGAATGAATGAACGTTTCAACTTTTATTAATTTAATCAGCAAATTACAAAGATTTATATATTACATCAATATGTAAATAAACAATCTTCTAATAAGGACTTTACAAAGATTTATATATTACATCAATATGTAAATAAACAATCTTCTAATAAGGACTTTACAAAGATTTATATATTACATCAATATGTAAATAAACAATCTTCTAATAAGGACTTTACAAAGATTTATATATTACATCAATATGTAAATAAACAATCTTCTAATAAGGACTTTACAAAGATTTATATATTACATCAATATGTAAATAAACAATCTTCTAATAAGGACTTTACAAAGATTTATATATTACATCAATATGTAAATAAAAAATCTTCTTGTGGGCATCTCTGCTAACATTCTGCGCATTCCCCGATGGCCTCCCCCCTCACCGGGAGTCACGGCGATTAGTGTAAACGCAGATATCGGGGTCAACAACGAGATGTGTGGCTTGAGAGGAATTTTTCACGACTCTAAGGACTTCATTTTTGTTTTCTATAGCTCCCTTCTTCTCCGGAGATTCAGCAACCTTGTGGCGGAAGTTATGGAGATTCTCTGGGGTCTCAAGAAAGGTCTTATGAGAGGTCTCGATCGGGTGGTCATCCAATCGAATTGCGAAGTGACGGTTAAAGCATTGCATTTAGTGACTTGCCGCTAACGGATGTTGGTCTTCTATTGTCGGACATCAAATCGCTTGTTTCTCGATTTCATCTTTGTGTTTTTACATTTATTTCTCGGTCGTGTAATAGCATAGTTCATAACCTAGCTAAACGAGCTCTTAACTTTGATACAAATGTAACTTTGATACAAATGTAAGGTGGAACTATTCTCTCTCGCTCGAGTTTCAAGCAAGAGTGTTGGTGGATATGTCTAATGATATTTGCGGTCGTTGACCTCTTCTTCCCTTAAAAAAAAAAAAAGAACTAGAGTGATCAATATATTTTTTTGGAATTTTATGGTTAAATGGGACAATTTAGAAGGATTTGTGAAGGTGAATTTAATAAATAAATAAAAAAAATTATGTGTGATAGTTGTGGGTTATAAAATCGAACTAAAATATATATGGTCGATGTCAAGCCCAATACTAGAAACTTCTCATCGAACGGACCATGACTCACGATCAAGCTCAATATCCGAAGTTGTCAAAGTCTTCAATCCACACAGTCATATCTCGCCGAGAGAACCGGATCGAAGACGAAGTTGAGATTCCGCGCAATCAATCTCACCGAAAGAATCGAATCGAAGACAAAGTTGAGATCTCAATATCAATAGCAATGTGCGACATGGCAACCTCATCGACGGTCTCGGCGCCACATGTTCAAAGCCTTCAACTCAACAAATGCTATAAATAGAATAAATTAGTTAGTTGATGGACATGTGTCCAATTATTATCATTATCGTTATTCATCTTCAATTTCTTATCAATTACCTTTGTTTAGCTCGTCATTTTGAGCTCGTTTATATTAATAAAATCTATATTCGATTCAATGTTTTTATATTTTTCTGAAAGTATACGATATTATGAAATATGAATAGTACAAGTCATCCAATATTTATTCAAGATTGTTGAGGATAAAATTCGACATCAACAATAGTGTAGTATAATTTTTTTTCTATGTGTTTCATAATTTATTCATGCTTTAAATTTGTCTAATGACTTAAAATACCATCATAAAAGTTTGACCAAAATTTAACCTAAAACTCTTCACTCCTTCTTCTCCTCATAGCTTATTCGAAATAAATCTAACCAGAGTCTTAGAAAAAAGAAAAAACTTCACGGTTAGGAAAAATATTATTTTGGCTGTCGTGATTATTCAAGGCCCACTTTAACAACCGCGTCTTCCACTTCTCACTTTCCCACGATTCTTAATCTTCTCACGTTGGTCTTCATTGCTTTTCTTCGTGGTCGTGGTCATAAAATTTTCCGCGTTCGCCTTCTTTATATTTCTCAACTTTTGTTAAATATTTTATTAAGTCTCAATTTTTATGGATTCGTTGATATTAGATTTTGACTTTAAGATGTGATGATTTAGGGATTTCGTTAATATAAGTTCTATGGTTTGTTTAGATTAATAAACTTATTCTCAAAAGTGTTTGTTTAGGTTAATAAATGTTTGAGAAAGTATGCAATAGTTTTGTTAGATGATCTATTTTGTCGATTGATCTCTATTTCAAATAAACATGTACGTTGTTTTTTTGCTTACGATTCTTCGTAATACTTTCACTTTGATGCTAAAACAATTTTTTATTTTATGCTATATGTATGTTGTTCTTTTGTCTATTGATATCTTACTCATGTATGTTTGTTTTGGACGGTGGTAATTAGAATAGTAGTGATAATAACATATAATTTTCAATTAAAATGTCGTGAGTTCGAACCCCAAATAAAAATTTGTTTTGGATAAATTAATTTGATAACTTTTGAGAATGTATATAATAAAAGTTCGAGATAAATTAATATTGTTTGATAACTTCTGAGAAAATATGTTACTTAACCTAAACTTAAGCAACGTCTTTTTCATCTCTCCGCTACCCTCTTATTTTTCCAATTTTACGCACTCTGATGATTAAAAAAATCAACCTCAAATTTTACGCACTTTAATGATTATTTTAAAAACATAATCTGTGTATGGATATTAAAAGAAGAGATAAAAAAAAAATTAAAATACTTTGTATTATTTTTCAGATGGAAAATTTTGATTTTTTGAAGAAAATATTTTTCCGGCTAGTGTTACAAACTGTGGATTTGGTTGTATTGCTTTAGTGAAAAAAATAATTCAAAAAATTGAATATTCTTGAATAAGTTGAGAAGTCACCATTGGAGAATTCGTTACTCTTGCATAAATAATTACATGGGACATTGGTACCATAATCTTATACTTTAGAAGATAGAGAGTGGAAAAAAGATGAAATCCATTTTAAGATAGGACAAATCGAGTCCATATAAGTTATTATTATTTTAGCTTCTAATATTTATATAAACCTAGTACATTTGTATAATTATTTTCGTGTATTATTTTTTAAATTGTATTTTGGAATTTGTTCATGCTTATAGATTTTCTACTTTGAAATATGCGTTCATCACAAGTTTATTGATGAAGCCTACACCGTCCAAAGAAAATATTTAAGATCATAGCACCTCGAACGAGTTGTCCGAAACTTACTTTAACATGAAGAAGAAGATTCCTTACAGAGAGTTAACAAGTGTATTTTTGAACATCTATGAAACTAACTTCGACGACGATGATGCGTTGAAGTTCAGCTTTCTAGCATTCGTGGAGGGATATATTTTTGGAACCGGCCATGCAAAGGTCGTCGACAAACAACGTCTTGTTCTCGTTAACGATCTTGACTTCTTTTGCTCATTATCAAAGGGTAGGATATTTTAGGATGCTACCTATTCAGCTCTTTTGAAGGATATGCGGCGAATCTCAGCTGAGAATTAGTAGGAAAAAAACTTGAGTGTGGCGAAACTTAAAATTTTGTACACATTTTTAGGCAATGCCCATGCTTTTCTATATTGGGCATTTGAGGCCATTCCTGAAGTGGCTCTTAAGGCTGGCTTAAATAGTTCTTCGATGATTTCTCAAATGTTGAGGTGGTCCTCAAATACCAAACAGATTCACGAGAAGAACTTTTCGATATCGGTCCCCGAAGACCATTGCGGTTGGTTGCGGTTTGTTGCGATGTTTATGTGGCGAAGGGTTGCAGGGTATTGAAGTGTTATCTTCTTTTACATACTCATTGAATTGTTTTCAGCATATTGACACAATCCTTCACCTACTTCGAAGACCGCGATAGTTTATGAACGACGCATTTAGAGAGGATTTTCAATGTATAAACACATTGTAAGTGTCATCCATTCGCAGACAATTTTAAGCTATGAATGATCTAAAAAAACAAAAAGAAAGGATCCGACCAAGTTAGTATTGAAGATATTTTGTAGGATGATGTGATTTTGAAGACACCATATATCCGATTTGAACCATTGTCCGACTTTTTCAGCATTGGATAAGTCCACTAATTTTTTGAACCATTGATCCGATTTGAAACAATTTTTGTCTAATCTCGTAGTCCGGTATGAATTGAAAATTTTAGACCACAATATATTTTTCAAGTTTTTATTTATTGTTTTGTTTAAATGATTCTAAAACATTTTAATTCTATTTTTACTAATTTTTATGTCAATATTAAAAGTTAGCTACTTTCTGTTAAGTTTATTTAAACAAATTAAAATTACTTATGACGCTCTAAATCAAACCAATCCCGTTTGAAATGAATTAATATAATTTAATTTATTCTTTTAACGGTTCAATTTAATGTAAAATTTAAATTATTTAAAACAGCCGAATCTAATTTAGAGGTTGATTTTAAATCGGGCGGGGTGTGCATATATTTAACCTTCATGCATGCAGACAAAGAGAAAATAAATTTTGAAATAGTGGAGCTTTTGTCAAATCAAATTCAATACATTCCCAAGCATGTTGTAGCTGTTTTTTTTCTCGAAAATAAACTTTCATCGATGGAAAATGAACTATGATTTTCAGTGGTGTGTTATTCCTACTAAATTATTTTAGTTACTACAACATCGTTTGAAACATTAAGTTATCAGTCGCAAATTATATATAATAATAACACCAAAATTTAAAAATCCGCTGACATTACTATCCTTCTTTGGCTATCATGCACACATAGTTTTTATTTATTTTTTATTATCACGAGCATATCGATAAATTAGTTGACATGAAACAGATTGGCGCTTCACAAATTTGTCACTACCTTCATAACAAAAGACAAAAGCAAGATTTTTGTCCTATGCGTCGGCGATACATTGTATATTAGCACTTCCAAAAATTTGTTATTCCACCCCAAAATAGTATATATATACGTATATATATATATAATCCTTACAATAAACATATATCACTTAATAATAGTAGGGCCTAGAGAGAAGTAATTATATATATATATATATATATATATATATATATATCGCCTCATTTGTGTTATATTATTTATGGTTTGATTATTTATTGCACACGTGTAGCAGTATGTCACCGAGTTACAAAAATGAAAAATATTGTTCATAACATTCTAAATATTATTTTTTAACATAGGTTGAGAGACAACTATTACTTTGTTAATACATACTATAGTACGCAAATTAATAAAGCATATACATCCGAATCCTCGTCCGAATCCTCTCATCCAACGGTGTGCATAAACCTCATTACCGGAACCGGACGGACCGGTCCGATCCGGTCCGGTAAGCAAATTAACGGACCCGCGTGGTCCGTTAGCGGTAACGGACCTGTCCGGTCCGGTCCGTTACCAGGTATTACCAGACCGGTCCGTCCGGTAAGGTTCGATAATGCCGATTTTTTTAAAAAAATCTGAGCCGTTGGATGTAAAATCCAACGGCCCAAAAAAAATAGCCGTTTTATATTTTTTAACGGCTATTTTTTTTTCCCAAATTTTTTATTTTTTTTAACCCCCAATTCCGAATTCTATATAAACCTCCCTCCCTTTTCATATTTTTCACACCAATTCTCTCAATTTCTCTCGATCTCTCAAAATTCTCTCAACATTTCTCAATCTCGGTTTTAATTTCTACAAGCTCGGTTTTAATTTCAACAAGCTCGATTTTATTTTCAAGGTTGGTTTGAATTACAACTTTGCTTTTATTCTATTACTTTACGGTTTTTAAATTCAAACTCCTTCTTCTTTCGATATACAAAATTGTTTTTTTTTTTCAAAAATCAAAATCTTCATATGGCTTCTTCATCCCAAAACCGAGGCCGAGGTCGGAGGGAAAGAAGCTCACAAGAACCACAAGTTCACCAATTTGAAAGAAATTAGTTGAATTACTCCCAAGAAAATGATGACACGGTTTACTCATTCGACCAAATTACGTTCTCCCGAATGTAAGAGATTTTCTTGGCACCCAAATTCCAAACACACAACCACCCTTTCAACCCGAAATGAATCCCGAAGAGGCTTATCAAGCTCTATTTCCATAACCCGACGCCTATCAAGTGTACCAAGAGTTGTCTCAACGCTTGGAACAACAAGAAGATGAAGGCGGTGACGAAACCGAAGAGCCGGACAAGAAAGTGGAGGAACTGGAGGACGTACGAAATACCATCCCCCGACCACGCCAACGTGACCAATGGGAAGCGACGCAACAACGACAACAACAACGAGCCCGTCAAAACCAACAACAACAAGACAACCGTCAACAACAACCACAACAACACGAGGTTCCCCTCGCCGAACCACGACTACACAAAAGGAAGCACCGTTCGGCGATGTGGAACTTTTTCACGGAGATGAACTACAACGACGAATGACACGGACAATGCAATGCTTGCGGGAAGCTCGTGAGCGCTCACAATCAACGGTGCGGGACGGCTCTACTAACGAAGCACCAAAAGAGTTGCCCGGGAAGTCAAATTGCCGGCTCTTCAAACATTGTAAGTCACGTAGATCCTGAAGCTTTTCGAACTAGTTTAGTAGAATATTTTGTTTCAACTGATCAATCATTTAGTCATATAGAATCAAAAGGTTTTGTTCGCTTTTTGAGTTATTTAATTCCCGGTGTTCAAATAATGTCTAGGAAGGCGCTACGTTCCGATATTTTGAAATGGTTTGTAAACGAAAAAGAACTACTAAAAACTGTAATTGCTTCGGAAAAATTTAGCGTAGCTTTAACTTCCGATATTTGGTCCGGTCAAGCTAAAACTGATTACATGTCCGTAGTAGTACATAACATAGACGACGATTGGAATTTAAACAAACGTATAATTGCATTTCCTAGGATAGAAGGAAATCACACTAGCCAAAACATTTTAGATATAATGATGAGTGTTATAGAAGAATGGGGTTTAAAGAATAGAATAATTTATATAACTTTAGATAACGCAACTAGTATCAGCGCCATGATTAGGGAACTAAAAACACGTTTAGAAGATGAAACAATTTTACATCAATGTTGTGCGACACACATAATCAACCTAATAGTACAAGTAGGAGCCGCTAACTACGAACCTGTAATCCATAAAATAAGATGTTTTATCAGTTGGATAAACAGTTCAACCGCTAGGTTGATGAACTTAAAAAAAGATTTAGACATAACTTATTAGAAGAACGAACATTTCATTTAGATAACAAGATTAGGTGGAACTCAACCTATCTAATGTTGAACAACTTTTTATCGCCCCGTTATGTAGATGTAGTTGTAGCCTTTATAAACAACAAACTCGGGGAAGGATCTTTAACACCTTCAGATCTAGCATGGCTGAATCATTTGTGTCTTTCCTTGATATTTTTTTATAAAGAAACTTGTTACCTTTCCGCTTGTTATTCACCGACTTCTCAATTAGGCATTCATACTATGACTGCTTTAGCTACACATTTTGAAAAATATCGGGAAGATCCCATTTTTAGCACTTGTATTCAAGACATGGAAACTAAATTTCTTAAGTATTGGGGCGCTGGAAAGGTTCCATTACTCTTTGGTTTTGGAGTCATTCTAGATGTTCGAACTAAAATTGGTGGACTTAAAAAAGTTTTTCAAATTTCTTAGATTATGTTTTTCCGGTACGCAAGATTACGTCTCACTTGATCTACCAAGGATCGTAGATGCTTTTCATTCTCTTTTCAGGGTGTACGAGGCGAAACTTCTTCCGCATTACCGGACTCCCCAAAGTCAACAGTCGCAATATGCAAGGAGGCACCAATACGCGAACGTCTTCACCAACGCTCCCGCGTATAGTCCTTCTCATCAACAAGAAGCTGGAGGAAGCACGCCAAGAGGAAGCCAAGACCACCTTTGTACTCATCTCGAGATCATGAAGTACGATTGCAACGATTGGGTGAGAAATGACGACGAGCGCCTTGACTTGCTTCACTGGTGGAGGCAAAACTCTAGACGGTTTCCAATCTTGTCCACAATGGCTCAAGATATCTTAACCATTCCGGTCTCTATAGTGTCTTCCGAGGCGGCGTTCAGTAGTGTGGGACGCATTATCGACGACCGAAGATGTAGTCTCAAACCAGAGATGGTTGAAGCACTCACTTGTGGAAAAGATTGGCTTCTACACAAGAATCGAGCTCAAGAAACATTCCACTGCTTCGACATTTTAGACGATTTTGATTTTGATTTTACTACACTTCACATGAACGATTAGTTTATTTTATTTGTAATACACTAAAGGGATCTCCCGACCTTTGTTCGGGAAACTTTTTTCAATTTAAATACAATAAAGGTACTCTTTTTCCCTCATCGTCGCACCTTTCCAGGGGTCGATGAGGTTTTTAAGGAGGTCGGTTTTAAAATTTCAAGTAGTTTATATTTTGTTTAATTCAATTAAGAGTATTTACAATTAACACCTTTAAAAATAAATTCTAACAATTTAATCCATCAAAACAACCTTTCATATTTTCTTTAATTATTATTATTTTTTATTACCGGACTGGAACGGAATGTCCGGTCCAGTTAAGGTCCGGTCCGTTATTTTAACGGACCTGACCAGGTTCGGTTAAAATAATCGGACCGGACCGGTCCGTCCAGTCCGATAAGCCAGATTTAGGTGTGCATAAGGAATAACTCGTTAATATAATTTTAATTTTAACAAAAATGAATATGAATACAATATAAAATAAATTTCTAAAACATGGGGTAAAGATTGCACATTTTTTTTATCTGTGGCTGACCACCAGCCACATCCGCCTACTGCGTGTAGCGAACAATATTAAAAAAAAATGGGAATAAACATGCAAGTTGGTTATGATCACTGAAAGTGATGAGTCCCTTTTTGCCTTCTTTTACTTTTGGATAAATATGATACACCAGTTGCTTGTGGATGCAGCCATATATGGGACCCAAATTTGTCCCAATTGTTCATCATTTGAATCCACGTCTTTTTGTCTTCACTTTCACTTATCCGGATTGCGAATTTGTCGACACATGCAAACTAAAGTAATAATCTTTTATACACACACAAAGTAAGTATCAACTTCTCTTTCAATATTCTGATTTCCATTCATTATTATGTGACTAATTTATTATCGCATATTTCGGTGCGTCATTTTTATAGCTGTTTTAGCTTTATGAAACGTGAACTATGTAATAGTATTAAACATCTCAGTTCGTACATATTTATTATTTAGTATTTTTCAGCAACGTATAATCCATTGCCATATTTGAAGCGTGGCGTAATTTCATTCCATAGTTATTATCTTAACTATATAATGAACAATCATTTCCCCGTATATGGTGTTAGTTGTAAAAGAAATACTCATCATTAAATATATAAAACTAGTTAATACAGCTGTTTTCAAATTTATTATTAGATTGTGGTTTGGAATATAATACCATATGAGATGTAAAAGAATAACTAAAGTTAAATGTAAATAAATAAAACAATCAACAAAACAGCAGCCGTGAAAATAAAGAAGAAGGTCTACTCAATTCCAAAGTGATATATGAAAAGGGGTTTGTTTAAAAACAAAGAATTCAATTAAAGGAAAACAATTATATTTCAATACCGGAGACTATAAGAGAAATTTCATTTTGTAAATCCAAGAACATTAAAAATATATAGATTAGACTCATTTTTTTTTAAATATTCAAAACAAAATTTTAGACTAAAAATCGGACAAAAATATCCTTAACCTCATTTATAGAGTTTCTTAGAGATTTCAATCTCATTTTCAACTCAAATTCTCTCTAAATTCGTTGAGATCACTTAAAATTATCGAAATAATAAATATGTTACTTTATTAATTTTATTTAAATAACTTTTGTAGTCATTTTTTGTGTTAGAATAATTTTTCGACCGAAAAAAATAATTTCGTAAAAAATCGTGGTATTTTTATACGAATATTTTGGTTGAAGACCATCGTAAGCCATTGTACGATGGTAGTTTCAACTCAAATTCTCTTTAAATCCGTTAAAGTCACCCAAGATTATCGAAATAATGAATATTTACTTCATTAACTCTATTTAAATCACCTGTGTAGTCGTTTTTGGTGTTAGAATCATTTTTCGATCCGAAAAAAATAAATTCGTCAAAAATCAGGGTATTTTTATACGAACATTTTGGTTGAAGGTCATCGTACGACATCGTACGATGGCTTTCAACCTAAACTGTCGTCCAAAAAAATTCAAATTATTGACGGACTTTGAACCCTTTCGGAAGGACAATATTATCAGGAATAGAAGGAGTCTTACCCATTTTTGAAGCAAATAATAAGATAGTCATCGTTAAACAAATATTCGAAAATAAAAATAGAAGGAAACCACGACTCAAAACTCAAAAAGAAAAGAAAAAAACTATACCTGAATCAAACCCAGGATTGGCAGGACAAAATAACCAATAAAACTGAAGATAATTCTCCAAGGTACAGAGAGTCTTATAAGATCTTTGTTGAGGAGACAATCTCTCTATCAACGAAAAATCACCCGAAACTGAACGGCTACGGAAGCTGTCTGAAAAACAAAATTTCAGTCGGAATTAATATAATAATTATTAAAAACAGTCAATTAAAACATACCAAACATGTAATATTTGCTCGGAAGTTTGAATTTGGTCCTCGCAAGATCAACATTTCTTATAAAAAGAACCAATCTTTCCAGTCTTTGCTACAAGTGGGGAGGTCCGCAATTAATGAAAACTTTCGAGTCTTCGTGGTGAAGTTGTACAATCCGTTGCAGCGAGGGTTCGGTTTGACAACATAGTACTTATGGATAACCGAAGTCGGAGGATCCCGATTATAATATTTACGCCATAAAATGATCACACAAACTAAAGTACGATATACATTCGGGTTCAGCTGGGTCGGAGCTAAGTTAGACTCGGCAAGAATCCTTGTAATAAAACCATGGAAGGGTAGGCCGCCGAGTATACGTAAAATAGACGGATTAACGGCGACAAGTGTTGGCATTTATGCCCACAAAGGAGATTTTTGATATTAAATACTTTTGTATTTGTTTTGCTTTGAAATTAAATAAAGATTGAATATCCATTCTTATTTAAGATTGTGTTTACGCATTTATGTCTACGCTCTGAAACTGTCATCAACGAAAGAAGTGCTAAGTACAGACTTGACAAGATACCTTCTTATGACTAGTTTAAATAATAGTTCGCAATCTAAAGATCGATTGGGCAATCGATTCCTAGTAATGATTGTTAGAATGAATTAAACGATATCTTATCTTGTGATATGGAGAGTTGTGACTCTGTAATTCATTCTTGATATCTTAATGAAGATATTGAACAAGACCAGTGAAGTTTTGAAGTTCGAGATAAAACCGTTTAATCACTCGAAACATCAAACTCACATACGAGGGGTATTTTTAGTAATTACCTAAATCCTGAAGTGAGTACATGTATTCTTGTAACACTTTATGACATTTGATTTGTCAATGGGCAATGACTAAATGAAGTTTCATTGACCCGACGGTTGGTGTCATAATACTGTTTCGTTGAAACATGTGATTCACAGATATGGAATTTGTGTTGAAACAATGCTAAGGCATTAGTATCACACCATGCTCTGTTATGAGAGTGTGAGCGAATAAAACAGGCCTGGTATTCATCGAATAAATAATATTTTGAAATAAAACATGTGACATGTTGAGACATTTCACTTTATGTTTTTCTCGTTCACAAATAACAGAGGACTTGGTGAAATAATAACTCAGGGGTAAAACGGTAATTTTACATTCCTCTGAGTTAATGATACACACAAATGGTAATATCGTAAAATACACTGTGGACCGTGTGAAGAATAGTTTTGTCACATCAAACGGAAATATAAACGCATATGAACTTAGAGATGTTCAATATTGGTCCTTTAGTGGAATCGACTAATATTAAGAATTAAAAGCCGGAAAAAGTTTATGAACTTTTGTGTCCGAGCTTTATTCTAAAGCTTCGTTCATGTGGGTCCATAAGGTCTCAATGATAGACTCTCGGACGAGATTTTGGTGAACAAGAAATGATTGATTTTCTCATTCAACGTAAATTGTGATTTACGCTAAGAAAATTATTTTCTGAGTAATTAAATAAATAACTGGTTATTTATTATTACATTTATTTCACGAATCATATTATGTTATTATATTGATAATAATATAATTTGATGATTCAAATAAATAAAAGATGAAAATAAATATTTTCTCGTTTCGTACTACATTGATTAGTATGAAAATAATTAATGACTTGTCATTAAATAAACGAGATGTTCTAAATTAATTAAATATTATTTTAGAAATAAATCAAATAAATTTGGGAGATAATTAGGACAATATGGCCGGCCATAATAGGTGTTTTATGGGCTGGAAAAATTGTTTAAACTCATTAAAAGGAGTTTTGGGCTTAAGTTTGACTAATGGGTCTTAACTGGATTTTGACCTAACTTAAGCCCATTCTCTCTGATATAAAAGGAGGCTTTCTCTTTGGTAACCCTAGCCTAATTTCGACCAACACTCAGCCAAACCTCTTCCCCCTTGTGCTTGGGAGGTTTTGGCCGAAATTAAGAGAGAAATAGAGAGAGGAAAACTGTTTCCCGGCAGCCCTTCCTTTTATTTGAGTTTCCCCTTCTTCCCTTGTTCCCACGAAAGAGCCCACCCTCTTTGTCTCCTAAAATCCCTTGAGTATTATCATTGACTCAACTTGTGGTTGTTTGAGTGATTTTTCTCTCCCCAGGGCCGGTCACTTTTGGAGGAACGAAGGCACGACGGATTTGAGGATCTCCTTGACGCGCGTGGTGTAGAGGATCGGCCGATCACTTGGACGTACACCGAGACTTGCTCTCGCAGATCCAAACCCTATGTAAGTGTCTCTTAAACGAATTGGATCTGAATGATATAGTATTGTAGAATGATTATATTTATTTAGATTGTTCGTTTGCATGCTTAAATGAATTTATCGATATGTTCATAAATTTTGTTGACATGCAAGTTTAGATTTAATACATGGTTATGAATATGTTAAAAAACATATTTAATATGTTAAATTGAATTATGAATTTCCGCCATATATAGATATGTTTCATAATTAATTAGGTTAATTGTTAACTAAATTCCAACAAATGGTATCAGAGCCATAATTGTCATTAAATCGATTTTGAGTGTTGGCGTTTTTGTATGAATTGCATTTGTGAATGTATGTGTGTTTATGTGAATAGATCCTTATTCTAATTGGCCCTAGGATTGTTTACGGGTTACGTCCCGGTTTTTATTTTTATTTTATTTAAATTTGTAATTTGTTGTAAATTTAAATTTTGTAATTTGTAATCCGGGGAGACAAGAAGAAGGAAGGCAGCCTCCGGTAATGGCCGCGCGTTTTTGAAACGCGTGAGAGCTATCCCGGACGATTCCGAACACGCCTAAGGACCTGTGTATTGGACACAAGAGGGCTGTTTGGGTCGGCCAAAACCCTAGCGTGGCCGTATGTCTTCGGACGCGCGCGAGCTAGCTAGGGTTAGGCCTGACGACCGAGATTCGGAAATCGTTTCCGAATAAATTTAAAATCTTGAACAATTAAATTTTCTTATATTATTTATAAAATAATAAAAGTAAATTTAGTTATTTGAGTGGGAGATATTAATCTCTAAGTTTTAAAACTCGGAAATTCGACGACTCGACACAAGACTATGAATAAAGTAGTTTATTTATTTTTCTTTTGTAAAGGGTTGTAATTTTAGAAATGGGCCATTAGATAAGTTAAATATTATGTTTTATTTTATTTAATCTTATCTCATATTCATCCACATGTCATATAGGATAGAACGCCAAGACCATATGAATTGTTCATGCATCATTATAGTTTAATTTAAATAACTAATTATGAAATTGAACATCGTCCACAAAAATATGATTTTTGCAAAAACTAAGTGGGAGGGTTATTTGTCGTTGAATAACCCGAGGTCCCCAACATGAATTTAATTAACTTGTGTTAATGAACTAAGAGTCACCCTCGTGGCCCTCCCTTTAATGTGAGTACTTCGGAAGCACATAGTTAATAAATTGTTACGAACTAAGCTCTAAAGAGGAACGATGAAGCGGGGTCTCCCCTAGGAGAACCGTTTTCAAAGTAACTTGGATAAGGGCCCACATGTTGGTTACACGCTTAGACTTATTGTTTAAAGTAACCCTCCATAGAGGCTATGCGTTAAACATAAGTGACCAAAGTCCATGGTAATTAGCGAGAACTAGAAGTTGTGACTTCTTGTATGGTTCAAACTAAATAGTGATGTGTCACGACTATGAAAGGTGATCAACTGCGGTTTCCCCTAGGAAAAGTAATTGATCATTTTTGTTCATAATACCATGAATTATTTATCGCTTTCCTCACTAATTTAGGATTGTACATGCATCATAATTCGAAACTGTAGCATATGCTAAATTTTTTCATTTCATTTAATTTCAGCAATATCATGAATCCACTTGCATCTATACTGAGTTATAACTTATAACAAACTCGAGGGTGAGAATTACGTTGATTGGAAACGTAACCTCGAAATCGTACTGACGGTGGAAAAGCACAAGTATGTTCTCACTACCCCGTGTCCTCCAGCTCCGAGTGCTGACTCAAGCCAGGAGGACAAGAACGCCTATGACACGTGGGTAAGGTCCGATGAGATTGTCAAGTGTTATATCTTGGGTTCCATGAGCAATGTGTTGCAACAATATCACAAGGACATTGCCACGGACAATTTATCTTACGCGACTACGAGCAATTTATCTTCCCTTACTAAGACACGATCTAACGCATCGATCGTCTATATGCTTTCAAAGTAAAAGAAACACTATTATGGACGAAGCAGAAAGAAACGAAACTCACCGAATAACAAGCCAAAATAGAAATCCGAGCAAGACATAAGGAAGCGGAAGAAGAAAATGAATCAAGATCCACGGGTATTTATAGTAGGAGAAACGAAACGAAGAAGCTTCCTCAAGAAGCTGAAAATCGATCTGAAAGGCCTGACACGAGAAGACACGACGTTAGAAACAATCATAACCGAATACCAAGAGACGCAGCCCATCTACTCCAACTGTCACATCTTCTAAATATATATATATATATATATATATATAATAAAATAAAAATATATCTCAACCAAAGATCATATAAAATCATTTAAAGAAAACTCGAAAGTGATTGTTCGGAAATAAACCGCAGATCAATACTGAGCTCTAATTAAAAATTTCTCAACAAAAATTCTTATATACTGAAAAACAAGAGGGCAGTGTTATAGTCGAAATAAAAACGATAAACACCGACCAAAAATCATCTCCGAATGATAAGAATATTCGGAGATGATGAAGAGAAACGAACTTGAACATAAGCTAAGTTTAGAACTCCGAGTAACAAAGTCGAATTAACCGGATAAGTTCTCCGAGCATAAAGACTAGTCATTTGAGTTAAGACTTACGAAGGCCACGTAAGCACAAAAATCGTCGAAAATAACCATATAACGGTTATCTTACGCACAAACACACGATCTGAATAACCGACGTTGGTTATTCAGAAATGCGGGTCTGATCAACCCACGTTCTCAAGAAAGACACTATAAAAGGAAGAGCATAAGGAGAAGAGAAGGGGGTTGAAGGGGGGGACATCTGACTTACATACGGGATCTTCTTTGAAAACACGCTTCTTATTTTGAAGATTAATCTTGTATAAGGAAAATCCGACTTAAGTCTTATCATTATTTTGTTCGATTATTTGTTCATTCTGATTACTTTCGTCGAGACATTGTTGTACCTTTTTTAGAGATCAACAATAATTATATCTTTTTTATTGAGGAATTAATGAGATATGTTGTGTACGTGTTTGAGATTGAGATTCTGTATCAGTACTTTCTATCTAAGCCCTATATTGTGATTTTAGTGTTTTCTATCTACGAAACACTAAAATAATTGATACGTAAAATAAAAAAACTTAAACATAATCTATAAAAACAAATTCGAAGCACAATATTCCATCCTCGAGCTCGGCTCTGAGCCGGTTCACGAACTGCAAAAGCGAATCTGATTCGAGGAGAGGTAGAGTGAGGCCGGGCCGGATTCTTGCCGGTCCAGGCGGTGGTTTCGTTCCGATTGCTGGGGGTTCGCCGGAGCTGTCGAAGCCGAGGGCTCGGGGCTGAAGGGGTGGCTCGTCGCCGCAGACCTGTCGACTCGGAGAAGTGACATCGTCAGCAAAACATCCGCCGAGTAAAATAAGAAGAAGAGGAAAGCCAGACGTTGAGGAAGAAGAGGAAAGACATACGGTAAGTTGCACAACTCCAGAGTCTTTCTGTGAAAGCTGACAAAAAAGACATCCACGTGGCTCATTTTTTATTTTAAAACTAATTAACAAAGAACATGTGGTGATGACTTGTCTCCTCTTTAAATTAACGGTGCCACGAGGTATAAATGGTGCAAACGTACTTAAGTTAAAGTAGTTTCTATTTAAATGTATAAAAGTGAAAATTGCCTCCAATTCCCCTAGAGAAATTTCTTTAATTGGGCTTACTAAGGTATTAAATATCAAAATTAAACCCTACACTTACATGTATATCTGAAATTAGACTTTGTACCTAATTTAGACTAAAATACCCTCATATCCCTCTTCTACTCTTCCTCTCTCCTCTTCTCCCTATCTCTCCTCTACGTCACCCGATTAAAATCGATACAAATCGATCACCCGCGCCCTCTTACTTCTCAGTCTCAGTTCCTATTCCCTCCGCGCCACCGCCACCGCTCCCTCTCAGTCGAGTCCCTCTTCACCCGCGCCACTTCTTCTCAGTCTCGGTTTCCCTCCCTCTCGGTCTCCGCGTGATTTATACCTATGAAGACGAAAAAGGTAAGTCTTCTCAGTCTTGTTTTTTTTTCTTCTTAGGGTAGAAATCGATTATACGCGATAATACGCGATAAACAGGCGATTAAATTTATAGAGAGTAAGTGATAATATGCGATAGAAATCGATACAACGCGATGAAATTCATAGGAAGTAAGAATCGATAAAAAACGATAGGACTAGATAAGATGCGATGGAATCATGTACGCGATAAAATGCGATGGGATTAGATGAAAAGCGATGAGGATAAAATCGATAGAAATCGATAATCTGTGATAACATGCGATAGGTTTGAAAAAATCAAAAAATTATAAAAACCGATATAAACCGATACAACCCGATAAGACGCGATGAAGAAAATAAAACGATAAAAAGCGATAAGAAGAGATAAAATGCGATGAGGATAGAAAAAAAAAAGGAAAAAATCGATAGGAATCGATAAAAAGCAATAAAATGCGATGTTTAATGTTTTAAATATGTTTACTGCGGTATTTCAGGAGAAGATAGAGCTTATTTGCGACAAAATATTCCCGGGCCGGATCACGTACGGGGGAACGGGTGTGTTGTCTAAGGTAAAGAAGAGGTTTACCGAACTCGGGTTAATGGAGCGATTAGAAGAGACTCCGTTCGCGCAATTCTTCAAAGTAGAGCAATTGAACTTTGCTCCCGTTATGATTCATGGACTTTTTCAACGCAAAGTTCATCCAACAGAAAGGAACGAGATTCAGTTTTGTCTCGGAAATGTTAGAGTCAGGTACGATAAATATAGTCTTTTATGATAGAATTAACTAATTTTGGAATCTTGTTTATAATTTGTTCTTATGCATGTTTATTACTTAGGTTTGGTCGCTCTGAATACGCGCTTGTGACTGGGTTATCGTTTGAGGATGGTCCTAGTGCTATTGAACAAGACGCACACTCAGACGATGTGTTCTTGCGCGAACAATTAAACAGTCAGACAAATGTGACTGTTAATTGTCTGACGACGGCGTTGGAGACGTGCATTATCGCGGACGATGCGTACAAACTAGGTTTGTGCGCATTCGTCTACGGATACCTCTTGGGAGCCGAGTTGTCCCGAACTGTAGACGACAAGTACATCCGGTTCGTTCACAATCTCCAGTTCTTCTACAGTCTACCGTGGGGCCAAATAAGTTGGACAGCGACGTTCTCATCGTTGTCGGTGAACTTAGGGCGCTTATACGAGGGTTATCTCAAGAAATTAGATAACGATAAGGTGAAACAGAAAGAAGCAAAGTATACTCTCACGGGAAATATGCACGCAGTGCAATATTGGGCGTACGAGGCCATCCCCGAGTTGAGTTTGGTAATTTCCAAGCGTGGGGCGAATAAAATTCCGAGGATGCTCTCGTGGACTAGCGGTGCTGTTGTGACAAGCAAAGACGTCGAGAAGGTGTTCAGCAAGAAAACGGTAAATTATTAACTTTTGACATTATTATTTTGAAGTTGTTAAGACCTAATCGGTGATATTTATATACATGTTGTTGTAGTTGGGTGTTTTACAGCTGCTGAGACCTCGGCCAGGTGAGGACGAGTTTCACAAGAAGCTGGAGGAGCAGCTTCGTACGACGTTCTACCCGCCTGAGCCTGAGGACGTCGTGGAGCCGCAGACAATCGAAGATGAGATCGATATTGTCGCTTCAACATCGCAGGTTCGTGAGCAGAGGAGACATGATGAGAACCTGTGGAGCGACGAAGAGGAGTTCGATGACGAAGAATTCATAGAGAACACCCAACCGTTGGTATGTTTTTTTAACTGAAATTTGTAATAAAAAATAGTACAAACTAATTGAAGAGAACATGTTATTTTAGGTCGATCATCTTCCAGCTCTCCCCGTTCGTACACTTTCGGGAGCAGCTTCCGCTCAGGGTACCGGTCGGAATCATTCGTTCTCGATTACTGAGGAGATGTGGAGGGAATTACGGGAAGAGCAACATAAGATCGCGAATGATCAGAGAGACACAAACAAGCTAATACTAAATTGTTTGGCGGACTTTGGGCGTCGTCAAAACCGAATTAGACGAGATCATGTAACGAAATTTATATGTTTTTTACTTTATGTTTTTTTACTTTATGTTATTATTAACGATGTTTATATGGTTGTTATACGTAATAAACCAAATGTTATTGTTTTCACAGATTAGCATGTGGAAGAGGTTGAATATGGTGTTCGAAGATGTTACGAGATTACCTTCGGGCCCTATTCCGACGACGCAAGCTTCGTCTCAGAATCCTCCGGCTCATTAGTTTGCGCTTGACTCTCATCCTCGTACGGATTCGCCTGCGCCTGCCCATCAAGATCCTCCTTCGGCTCCAACTTCACAAGATCCTCCTTCGGCTCCGACTTCTCAAGATCCTCAGGATCCTGTTCTCCCGGCGTCTCAGGATCCTGTTCTCACGGCGTCTCAGGATCCTCTTCTCCCATCGTCTCAGGATCCTCCTCCGCCGTCGGCCTCTGAGGTTCCTCCTCCGTCGGCGTCTCAGCATCCTCCGGCATCCAAAACATATGCGAGACAGAATAAGCATAAGCGAGCAGAGGATGTGACGCCCATGCCGAAGACTAAGAGAAGCCGAAAAGGTATTTAGGGCGTCGTGTTTTGTGTACTTTTTGTATGTCTTTGTATGTATACGTTTTGTGTATTTTTTGATATATGTTTCTCATGTTATATGTACGTTTTTGTTTCTCATTTTTGGATATATGTTTCCCATTATAAGTATATGTATGTACGTTTATATTTTTAGGTACATTTCCTTCTGGTTTCACTGACCCTACACGACTTAAGTACTCGGAATTGACATTGTCTCCTTTTTCTCTCGATCCATTGAGGCATCCCAACGTTGATAAGCTCGTCAGTCTAGGCAATTGGACTCACTCCGGCGTTTACAATGGTAGAAAGTTAGGAAGAAAACATTTGACGAATGTTGACGCCGACCCCAAATTCTTCAGAATTTTGTTAGTTAACGGTGAATGGCTAACGGACACGGTAAGTCTCACGTTATTTACTTAAATGAATATAGAAACAATCTATCTCATGTTCAATTAATGAGTTTGTCATAATTTGTGTAGCATATTGATGCGATGATACATATCTTATGGAGACGTCAACGGAACTTCAAAGGATACGGAGAACATGTTCGGGTAATGGACACCGTTTGGGTTCAGAACGTATACGGTCGTTATACGAAAGAATTAGCGGATAAGAAAGCCGTTGATTCGGGGGCGGTTGTTTCTCACGTTGATTGGGATCATCGTTCAATTTATTTGCCAATGACTGGGGAAGGTTCACCACTGATATTATCATGGATGGATGCCAGAGAGGTTTTGTTCGTTGTCAATTACAAGAACGAACATTGGTTCACCTTGCGAGTTGACATACTAGATTGGCACATTCGTGTTTTGGATTGCCAGAGGAACATTTGCAACAACGCAATTGAGTTCAACAATATAATGGAGGTTAGATACATGATTATTAATCAAATGATATATGCTATGTCATTTCATTGTTTAAGTGTCTTTACTTATGTAGGTTTGGATTCGAGCACTTCCGATCGTTATGGCTCGTTCAAACATGTTTAACGATCACCCAAAAGGTTATCGAGAAGTGAATGCGAAACATGTAACATTTCCGCTTTTTACATGGGCAGTGGACAAAACTGTTCCACAGTGTGACGATAGGTATAAAACATCCCACAACTTATCCATTTTTTTTCTTTTTTTCCTAACTTCTACATAATAACTTCAATTTTTTCTTTATTTTCAGTGGCGATTGTGGGATGTTCGCTATAAAATACATAGAACACCTTCTTCTCGGTTGGAAGTTCAAGGTTTTGACGAGTGGGAATATGCACATCTTTAGGCAAAAATGGGCCACAGATTTATTTTTTCAGGACGTCTTCGCTTAAGTATGAAATGTTTTATAGGATGTTTAAGAGACATGTTTATTTTAGACAATTTTGAATCTCGGCTACGTGTATGTATGAAGTTTGAAATGAGAATCTATTGAGAATCTTTTGAAAACATAAAGTCAGACATATTAATCTCTATTAAAGACTCCATATTAAACTAATAACGAAAAAAAAAGTCTTATTTAATCCCTCCACGTGCACGTCGCTCTGTTATGACCACTGCCGCCACATTTTCCATATTTTCGGTGAACAACAACATTTTCACCTTGCGATGGGTACCGGTTTACTCTTCGCCTACCTTGCTTACTTTTCTTCGGGCGACCTGCTTGTTTTTTTTCGATAGGTAATTCAACTCTAATACTCCGTATCTCGTCCGGTACATTCCATTGTTCCTCGTTCCCGAGGGGATAGATGGCTTCTTTATACATCTCGATCCATGTCTTCTTCGCGTAGAAATCACTGCATAACGAATAAACATCTACACCACGATACTGGGCAGCTGCAATTGCATGCTCACACGGGATACCTAGTTGTTGTGGTACTCCGCACGTGCAAGTCTTCTCAATCAAGTTGACATCGTACTCACCCCTTGAGTCTTTGACGTGACACTCGTACATACCTAGTCATAAAAGTATGTATTTGAATTATTTTGCGAATAATATATAACATAATCTCATGTTTTCCACGTACCTAGACCATACACATTTACGTATTGCGCTTTCTCGTTCATTTGAGAAAAATCTCCTTGGAATTTTGGAGTCAATCTTGTCTTCAACTTGTTAGCGGTATTCTCTCGATCGAAAAACCAACACTGTAAAGTGAATCGAATGAACTCAAGTAAGGTTGTTATAGGGAAGGACCTTGCGCTACGTGTTTTATTGTTGAAGCTTTCGGCATTATTACTCGTCATCAAGTCGTACCTATAACAATATAAGAAAGAACACAAATAATTAAACTAGTATATGATTTTAAGTCATTCAATAAAGTAGATATTACGTACCGCTTTCCGGGAAAATAGGGTCTCGCCCATCGATCAAATCCAACCTCTTCCAGATACTTTGCCATCTCGATGTCCTTTTGCCGCAATTGTCTGAAATTCGCTAGGAATGACGTCTTATTAAAGGCGTAAGCAGCCTCGTACAACTCATTACGACAATGATCAGTCTTAAACTTGTGTTGCACATTCATTTGTAAATGATGGTAGCACGTCCCATGAGGAATTCCGGGGAATACAACTTCAACAGCGTGAATGATGCTAACATGTCGATCAGATACGAACGCCAAATCAGGTACGTCTCCACCGATAGCTTCTCTCAGATTCCTCATAAACCATATCCACGAAGGATGACACTCGCTGTCTACAACTCCAAATGCAATGGGATATAATTGCGAATTCGCATCCATCCCAATAGCGCATAGTAATTGTCCACCAAATTTTGTTTTCAAGAAAGCACCGTCTAATGAAAGTATCGGACGACATGAAGTAAATCCCCTCCTACAAGCTCCAAGACAAAAGAAAGCGTACTTAAACTTGTTACCTTCCAACACTAAGTCAGTCAATGTCCCAGGATTCTTCTCCTTTAGCATGTACAACCAAGACGGAACCTTCTGATACGATTGTTCGGGAGTACCCCTCACGTAACCATGAGCTTTCTCCCTAGATCGCCAAGCCTTCAGGTACGATATTTCAATGCCCCATCTTGTCTTCACTTCTTCTCTAACGTTATGAGCTGAATAATCAGCCATCGAGCTAATATTGTACTTGTCTTTGAAGACGTGACCAATGACCCACGGGGCAGCTCCCTTATGACCTTCTGGTCGAACTACTCGCGAGCAACTATGTTTACTCTCAAACGCTGTAATCTCCCACATGTCCGACCACTGCAAAACACCCCTCAACTTCCACGTGCACATATCATTCTTGCAAATTACATACCACCTCTTCGTCGACGAAGATTTCACCCTGAATTCAAAATTGTTTTTCATTGCATGCAAGTGTACATCTCGTCTCAACGTTTGCTTGTTCTCAAACGTTTTCCCCAGATATAGTTCTTCGGAACTACCTGTTACATCAAAGTTATAAGTTAAATTTTTAAATACTTTCAGAATATAGGTGAATTCTCATTGTTTTTACCTGTCGATGAAGTGGGAAATTGAGTTACTTCTTCTTTCACAACGTCCTCGGCCGTGAATTTCGGTTCTTGCCAAAAATATGGTTCATGCTGAGACTCTACGTAGGGGGGATCTTCATATGCTCGCTCCTCAAAATCTACTGGCGGTTTAGCTAATTCTCTCACATGCTCTTCATATTCTTCACTATTCGCGAACTCATCGTAATCAGCAAAAGAATCCACGTACTCAGGATCCTCATCTCCTTCACTAGTGTGCTCATGCGCACCTATTTTACTGTGTTGCTCACAAACTTCATTTCGATAAACGTCTTCACTGATGACAACGGGAAGGGGAGAATTCTCAAGATTAACGGGGCGAGGCGAATCTTCAACCATGACATACTTCTCTTTCCCTTTCCCTTTTTCTTTTCGCTGAACCGGAACTGAAACTTCTTTTGAAACCTTTGTTACGCATAAAGGAAACTTCTTATAGTTCCGGTGCTTCATATAATACGCCACATCATGATCATTCTCCAAAACAACTGGAGTCATACAAATCGTATCGACTGCGTATGGAACTTCAAGTTTCAAATCAAACTTCAGAGAGTCAACACGGGTCGTTTTGTATGATAGACTCAACAGTTCCTCGAACGTGATATCCTTTGCGAGCTCGACACTATAAGTCTTTGCATTATTAAACATCCATAGATTTTTTTCTTTCACCCAAGAACCGTTAAACATCATGTACCCTGAATATAACAACAAAACATCATAAAAAATCACGTTAGACCATCATAAGAAACAAGGAAAAATGAAACATAACCAAATTCCATCGCCAAACATCGCTAATAATCGGATATCATCGAATGTGACTATTCATCGCATCTTATCGGGTTCCATCGATTCCTATCGGTGTCACATCATCGAAAACTCATCGCGTACTATCGCTTTTTATCGCGTGAAAAACCTATCGCGTACAATCGATTTTCATCGCTTTTTATCGGTTTTTTCCTTTATCGCGTGTTATCGCATTCTGTCGCATATAATCGCATATGTATGTTTTTTGTATGTTTGGCTTTCATCTGTTTTTATCGATTTTAATCGCAAATATACCCATTTCATCGAAAATCTGGGATTCCAACCCGAAATTTTTTAATCTAAATTTTTTGAAACATAGATCTAATACCTAATACGATATAATGAACCTTACACGTTAATATTAAAAAGAAACATGAATAAGAAAAGAAAACGTACCCATTTCTAACTCAAATCCTTTGAAAATATATGGAGAGGAATATATGAGGAGATAGATGAGAAGGAAATATGAGAGAGGATGAGAGAAATAGAAGAGAAATAGGTTCGGAGGGTATTTTTGTCCTAAAATGGGTCAAAAGTCTAATTTTAAATAGAGTTATACATAGGGGGTCTAATTTTGATATTTTGGTGATTATTAAGCCCAATTAATGAAATTTCTCTTCCCCTATATATAAATCATAAAATGGATTTAATATATCATTTCTCGTGAGATGAGAATTCCTAAATGTCAAAGGTTTAATGCACATGGTTTGACTATTGCGAAGTCAGGATAATTGGATATCGACATTATTTGATGCTATTCAAAATTTTCTCTGTCAAGTAACGTCTTTCAAGCAAACTACTTTACGGCTTTATTCTTTACGATGAATAAGTAGCGAATGTAGTAAATAAAATAGATTTGATTTTTTATAATTACCACGTGCATTGACGAGGAATTATAGGGTAAAGGTCTTTATATTTTTAGGCAAGTATCATTTTATTCTCCCAGAAGTTGGATTCGACGACCGAGATATTTATTTTAAAATAAATTTCGTATATATTGGCGGTTATTATTTACATGTGTCGTTGACATATTCCTGCGCACACCAACAATACTATTGTGTGCTGTAATAAGATCCTACGGTTGAAATAAAAAAGGGTTTCTCATTGACAAAAAATTGGCGAAATTTCTGATGAAAGAGGTTTGATGGCTTGGTGTCTTTAAAAACCTCGGAGGCTTGGCCTAGTTTGCTGCTATGGGATGAGATCTACGTATATTTATTGTAATTTTATCCTAGTTTATTTTTTTTTTTTTTTACCGATTATTTATATCATCAAGAATTCAAGAACAACTTTGAGAAAAATGAAACAAAACGAAAATTACACATAATTTTTGTAAGTACTTTGATCAAATGATCTACATGCACGTTCGATGTGATTGTATTATATGTGTATTAGTTAAAAGATAAAACTCAACTTCACAAATCTCTCAAACCCTCACTATAATCAGTTCACACTCAACCTATTCACTTTACCAGTTTCATATACAAAAAATTACGATCAAAATAAATCAGAGAAGAACAGTGGAGAAGAAGACAAAAAAACTCTAGCAAAGAAAACGATTCCACAAAAAGAGAATTTCGAATATGAAGTGTCATCTAGGGTTAATACAATTTATATGGGATACAATAGTACAAGCAACACGCATCGTAGGATCAAATGTAGACAAACGATCCTTATTGATCTTGCAGCTTCTATGTCGTTTCAGCCAGGCCCGACTCTTGGCTTAAGAAAAATAAACCTTAATTCAAATAAAAAGTTGGCTGATTATAAGTTTTCATATTTGATTTTTTTTTGCTTCATTCACTATTCAAAAGATGATATGCCATTATAACTTTTTTTTTTTTTTGTGGAACTTTATTTGTATTCATAAAGGTTCACCAATTCGAAAGATTAATGTCTAAGGTAAATTTTGGTTCATAAAATTTTATTTATATTTTCATATCACTAAATTAGTTTTTATCTAATTATTAGTGTTCATTTAAAAAATATACTAACAACTATATTGAATCCAGGATGAAAAAACAAAAGAGAGAAAGACAATCGTCCATTGATTTCAAACAAAGGTTTAATCTCTCTAATTTGTTTATTTTAATTTTAAAAATTTAGATTAGTGTGATTTGGGTAATTATTTTTTATTTACTTCTGGTGTGATTTAAGACCTAAAAAAGTGTTTTGTCGGAAACATGTATCCATTTATGAAAGACTTAAACAAAGAAGAAAAATTGGTTAGCTCTTAAATAAGAGCTCTTACAAAAAATTTAAACAAAAATGATCTTATAATTGATGAAATGAAAAAGGTGAAATGATGGTAGAAGAAGATAGAGATAAAATTGACGCCGAAAAAAACACTAGTGAGATAAACTATGTTGCAAGAATGGTTAAACGGGCTTCTATGTTATCAATTGAAAAGAATATGTTATATGACTTTTACTTAAAGATTTAATTAGTGTGTTTCCATCACAAAAGGCTAGAAAATTTCAATTTCTTAAACATTTATTTGCTTTTTTTTTTGGTTATTTAGTAGTGTAGCCTTTTAAACATAGTGGATTTTCAAAATGACCAACGTTTAACAATTTTTTGGTAAATGACATTGTTAAAGTTTAAAGTTAATTTTAGGACGAATTCGCCCAAAATTTTAAAAATTTCCGAAATGAAAATGGCAAAACTATTAAATCATCTTGTTAGTTATTATACCATGTAAACAATAGGGCCATTAACCAAAACGTTGACCATTTTGCATTAAACACACCAACCATTTAGCCAATTTTTTGTATTTTTTTTATATGATGATTTATTTTGTTAGGTGGATAAAAAAAATAGACAAGTTGAAGACGCGTATTCACAAAAAAAAAATTTCAATTTCTTTTAAAATGCCTCATTTTTGTGTTTCGCTTAAGGCCACAAAAATGATTGGGTCGGCCCTACTTTCAGCCAACAAACAACAGAGCATCACCCGTTGTTTGCAAATCATTGGCATCACAAAATATGGATTTGTGGATTGGACTTCGGCACGCTTGGTGAGCTTTCAAATCCAACAATATATAGATCTGTTTTTTTTACGTTCCTCTCTTTCTTTATATATATAATAGAAAGAGTAATTTTGATGTATAGCCGTGTAAATTATGTGTAATTTGGATATAAAAAATATTTCGTTAATAGATTGAAAATACTGAGGCAAAATCGTTTACAAAAGTTTGGAGACAAAAATACCCCAAAAAATATTTTCAAATATGTAACGAATTAAGGGTATTTTAGACTGTTTACGATATGTAAATGAATCTGTCTAAGTATTTTCAATCTGTTAACGAAACCTTAGGTATATCCAAAATTAAAACGTTTTATAAAGCTATAGAGTCAATTTTTTGTAATAGAATTTAAAAGGGGAAATTTATAGAGAAGTAGATAATTAAGTTAGTGACTTAGGAAGAAAGGAGGTTCTATAATTTCCAATATATTATCTCAACGCCATATTTATGCATGGACTTTCAAAACCCCAACAACACTAATTATGTGGTCATAAAAATTCAACATATCATCATTCAAAAGAAAGGTTCATTTTGATGGATACTCATATAAATTATATGTAATTTGGTTATATCAAAAGTTTGGTTAATAAGTTGAACATGACCGGTCAAATTCGTTTACAAAATTTAAGAGATAAATATACCCCAAAATAACTTACCACTCGTAATAAATTAATTAACAAAATAATAAATAAGGTAATTAATGTCCCGCCCATTATCAATTTATTATAAAAAATCGAAAAACGAGGAAAAAAAAGTCACAGTTCGACCGAAAAAAAAGTATATCCAAAAAATAAGGTTTAAGTCGATAGCTCGACAGTGTAAAAATAACGTTAATAAATCGTAAACCCGAAAAAAGCCACAGCTCGACAATGTAAAAATAGCGTTAATAAATCGTAAATCCGAAAAAAAACCACAGCTCGACAGTGTAAAAATAACATTAATAAATCGTAAACTCGAAAAAAACCACAGCTCGATAGTGTAAATATATCGAAAATAAAACGTAAACATAAATGCGTACTAGATTCTAGCAATGAAAAATCAATTTCATCGAACAACCCCATTGCTCTCGAATTCTTTATTTCTGATCAAAACTGAAAGTATGATGGTTAATATTCAGTTTTGACCAGCCAAAATTGAGAGAGTAAATAATTTTAGGTAATTAATATAAAAAAGAGATAATGTTTCATTTAAAAGAGTATCTTAACTAATCATTATATTTAAACTTGATTGGATAATTAATACAATATATCGGGATAAAAATTTGTTCAACCCATAAATTATGGTGATTTAAAATTTGAATTCTAAATTCGAAATCAATTTTTAAAAATAATATTTCGAAAATAAATTGAGCAAAAAATGGTAATTTGGTCTGTTTATATGATGTAAACGAATCTGAATAATTATTTATAATCTATTAAACAAATATTGGGTATATCCAAATCATAAACGTATCATAGTGCTATAAAGCCAATTTTTTTCTCAAGAAAAAGGTGTGTTTAATGCAAATACATGCATAAGGGATTTGTTCCTATATGATGTCATGTATTGTACAAGTAATGACGAAAGCGTCACATCGTAGCAGCGTGGAAAATTGACGAGGATAATAATTTGTATCCAACCAAAAACTTTGATTTGGTGTTAATTTTCTACAAAATTTGATACAACTACAGTGTTTTCATTACAACCCACAACACCAAATCTCACCCCAAAAAAGAATATTCATTTTTTATATTTTTCAATATTACATTATATTAATTTCATATTGACCCTTCTATTAATATGTTATGTCAATATTAATTTTATTAAACATTAATTTATTTTTGTATGTCAACAATATTAAATTAACTTATATTTATATTAAATATAGTCGTGTTTAAATAATTTGTGTGTCTATTATAAATGCTTTTTTATTATAAACCCTTCTATTAATGCTTTTTTTTTCTAGTTATATGGCGTATGTTATAATTTTAATTTTTATGTATTGTGTTTGTATAACTATTAGTATAATTGATAAGTATTTAATTTAGTTGTATTTTGTTAATCAATATTATGTATTATTATTAATGTCATATTCTTTATTCTCTTTTCTCAATGATAATATGTATTTTTGTATAAATTATTTAAATTATGGTCCAAATTACATATTAATATTTTTGTGGATGAATTTATAATTAAAAATAGTTGGACTCCAAATTTGAGTGATGAATAGTTGTACCCCAAATTTGAGTAGATACTATTTATTTTACTCGAATTTGGGTAAATATTTGGGGTGAGTTAGAGCTCTCTCACACCAAATATGTCTCATACCCATCCAAATTAAGGGTGAGTTGGAGATGATCTAACATCCACAACCAATGGATATAAAGTCATTTTATATTCATTACCAATTATAGATTTTTTTAATTTATTAATCAGTAATTTAAATATAACATTTTCTATAAGTAGTTGGGCATTCTTCAACTTTTAATATTATATTGCCAAGTGATTTAATATAACATTTTATATTCATCTTAACGAGGCGGAGATTGAGGAGGAGCCGGAGATTGAGGAGGAGGAGGCGGAGGACGACGATGACGAGCTTGAGATTCTTTCGTCGGATGACCTTCCCGAGGAGTATCGGAGATGTACTCGGCATCCTCGTCATCATCGTCATCGACGTCGTGACCCAGCACGTCTCTTTCTTCTGCGGCAGAACCGACGATGTTAATTTCTTCGTCGATGTCCTTCGGCTCTGCTGCGTCCTCTCCTTCGATGTCTATCGGATATAGACATTTTCGGGTCTGCTCCTCAAGGGTCTGAAAGAAACCCTTTTCCCCCGGCCGCGGTCGCAGCATTTGAAGGACTCCTAACTGCAAAACATAATAACAATGTTAACACATTTAATCGTAAAAGAACTTTATTAATTAACGAAAAAACTTACCAATTTTTTTTTCAGGATCTTCTCAACGTCCTTGCTAAGAACGACGATAGTTCCTGACCACGAATGCATTCTCGGCATTCGATTTCCTACTCCGTTTCCGAAGGCGTGCCCAACCTCCGGGATAGCCTCGTACGCCCAATACTGAAAGGCATGAAGATTGCCAGTCAGCGTGTACTTCGCCTCTTTTTGGAGGACGTCGGGCTTCTTCTTCAGCTTGTCCTCGAGGCTCTCTCGGTGGCGCTTCAAATCCACTGAGAGGGATAGAAACGTCTCCCCCCAGCTCATGTTCCCCCATGGCAGGCTGTAGAAGAAGGGGAGATCTTCGACCCACTGGAAGATCGGTTGCCACTTTGGAGGTATGGTTATGTTTCCCGGTTGTCCGAACAAGTAACCGAGAACGAAGACGCACAAACCTAGTTTGATATTGGCACACCGTCCAATTGCTGACGAGTATGCTGAATTTGATATTGGCAGACTCATTGAGATACTCGTCAATGAGCCTGCGAGAAGAGCGTGCGTCCTTCTCCTCTTTGCTCGGACCATCTTTGTAGTCTAGCCCCGAGATTAGGGCATACTCGAGGCGTCCGAACCTCACTCTCTTTCCTCCTAAACCGAATTGGATCTCTCCGGCTTTGATTGACTCGACTTTCCTCTCCAACAGAGAGTGGACGAGGACGGGAGCGAAGTTCAAATCAGAGGTGATGAAGAATTGCTCGAACACCGTCCCTCGGAGTTGCTCGATCAATTTCATCTCCTCGAAGCGCTGCTTCACATCTTTTAGGACCCGGGATCCACCATACGTGATTCTCCCCGGGAAAGTGTCTTGAACAAGGAATTTCAAGTGATCCTGCACAAAAAAACAACAAAAAACATCAAAAAACAAATTTTTTCAAAAAAAAATTCAAAACAATCGCATCTTATCGTCCACTATCGCATCTTATCGTCCTCTATCGTCCATATCGTACTCTATCGTAATTCATCGTCCCCTATCGTACGCTATCGCCCGGGTATCGTTTGAAGCCTATCGTACACCATCGTCCAAGTCATCGTACTGTATCGTAACCTATCGTAGCCTATCGTACTCTATCGTACCCTATCGTCCGGACGATGGCATTCATCGTGTTCGTCGTTTCCGGAAACCTAAAATCTCTAAACTAGCTCAAATCTTCTCAAATCAATCCGTTTTAACTTCCTCTATAGTCGAAAACACTATCTAAACTACATGCAATAGATTTAAGTAAGAAAAAACAAGAACTCTAACCTTTTTTTGAGATTTTCTCTTTTGTGAGGTCTCTTGAGTTATCGGGTCCTCCCCACCACCGGTTAAGAAGTTATCCGAGCTTGATGACATTGTATGATGTTGATAACGTCGGTGTGATTGTTTAGGGACGTTGAGTTGGATTGAATTTTTTTTTAAGAATGTGAAGAGGAAGAGCCGGCCGAGTGAAAGAAGAAGAGAAGAGGAAGTGAAGGAAAGAGAGGGAAAAAGAGAGGGAAAGGAAGAGAGAGAAGGGAATATGAACTTAAGGGGTATTTTTGTCCGATTTTGGGTCAAAAGTCCATTTTTAGATATTATTAACATGAAGGGTCTAATGTGGATATTTTTAATGTTTTTAGGTCTATAAAATGAAATTTCTCTATATATATATCCTTTCAAGTGACTTCAGATGGTTGACATACAATTCCAGAGACATTTAGTTCAAAGTTCAAACACTGGAAAATTTGCCTTGAATTAGTTGAATAGCCATTTAAATGCATACGTTATTTATTTACGTAATTCTTAAATTAATTGCTATGTTACACTTTCCAAGAAGTAATAAGTGAAATAGGTCTAATGTCAACAAAAAATAAGTGACGAGCTTAGTGCATTTTTAATAAATATTTAACTAGTAAAGAAGAAACAACCCTTAAAATCTAATTTTGTGTTGGGTAATATCGTGATAATGCATGCGTGTATCCAAGTCCAATGATGACTAATGTTAAGTTGACAGCATAATTACCCCCAAATAAAATAAGTAGAAAAGTGAAAAAAAGAAGCCGACCTATGACTAAAATTCTATTGTAATCCATGACCAATTATATTCAACTCAGGGGAAACAAATTGCAACATGGATGATGGTTTTAATTTAAACATGTGGGGTATTGGTATAAACATATAAAAACTAATATATATTTAACTACACTATAAAACAGTAGTTCCAAGGAAATACCCGAGAAGGGACACACTGAATTCATTTGACCCCCACGAAAGAAATCAAATTTGACATTTAAAAAGAAGAGTCTCCACTAATTGTTGTGATATGGATAACCCCAAGTGGCAACTTGTTGAATACAATAATAATCTTTAGAATTCGGAATTTAAGTAACACAAGAAAAATGTGACTTCCATTCTATATCTAGGAAGCTCCTTAGAAGCTACCCACAGCTATTGTTACTTCTCAGTCTTCTTTAATTCCTCGCCCTTTAAATACCCTTAACGCACACTTTTTATTCTCACTCAAAACAGAACATTCAAAAATCAAAACATAACATTTCTTCTTAAATAAGAAGAGCCAAGGAAATTTGACATAATATGAGTTTACAAGTACAAGAAGAGGCTTCTGCTTTGGAGCTGATTAGGCAACACCTTCTTAACGACCACGCCTCACTGGACAGCTTCCTCAACGGCCTGGATCACTGCACCGCTCAAATCCAGAACCAATCTCAGCCGTCCATTCCTCACCTCAAAACTCCCAAGGAAGAGAGTCGAAATCAACTCGATGAAGAAGACATGGTTCGGTTGTTCCTCCGAGCCAGCGAATCTCCGAGGCCAGCTTCGAGTCTGAGCAAGCGCCGACCGCCGGTCCACGTGGCGATCCCTTCTAAGGCTCCTACGGCGGCGGAGGAAGTCTCCGGCGACGGAAGGCACTACCGCGGAGTGAGACGAAGGCCGTGGGGGAAATTCGCGGCGGAGATTCGCGATCCGAATCGCCGCGGATCTCGCGTTTGGTTAGGAACCTTCGACACCGCAATTGACGCCGCTAGGGCTTACGATCGCGCCGCTTTCAGGATGCGCGGAAGCAGAGCGATCCTGAACTTTCCGCTCGAGGCTGGCCGTGTATCGCCGGCGCCGGCGAGTTTACAGACTAACGGCGATCGAAAAAGGTCAAGAGCAGAGGTCGAGAGCTCCGACGAGGCTGTTGAAGAGAGGAACAGCAAGGGTTTGAAGGTGGAAGAGGAAATAACGTCGGTTTCGACTGTTTGTCCTTTGACGCCGTCAAATTGGACGGCGGTTTGGGACGGAAAAGACGGGAATGGGATATTCTCCGTTCCGCCTCTGTCACCGTTATCTCCTTACACTTCGTTTGGGTATTCTCAAATCGTGGCTATCTAGAGAAGACTTTTCCAGATCGGGAAAATGACAAAAACAAGTTCTTTATTCATTATTCAAGTTGACAGAAGATGACGCAGAAAACATCAAGCTATGTACTATATAGGTTGAATGCTATTTTTATTTTATTTAATATTTTTGTAAATATACGTGTGATAATGTGTCTTCTCGTGAAAAACGTAGACCAGCACACAGTATGGTTTGTAGAATTTCTTCATTCGTTTTATTATAATCATGTATTATTGTATTATGTTATCGTATATATTTTATTTTATTTTATCAATTATGAGTATTTGATCTCACCCTTCTTCTAGATATGGCCGAATTCAGTACTTTTAAGACTTATTAACATATATTGTTGATCAATTATTACAAATAGTTATTTCGTATGCTAATTTCAAATTTTATTAGGTAATTTGACACATGATGTGTTACTACACGCCATTGAATTGAAATGAAGAACTTTTGCTAGTTTACGCATCCAGTTCGTTGCTCCTTAGAAGCAAAGACATAACTTATTAAATACAGTCTTGCTAAGAATTTGTAGTTTCATTCTTATTAATAAATATAAATTTACATACGTAATAAAGATGTGGAGTGATGTTAGGTTATGTACAACTTGTATAGCATATCCAAAACTTAAGAACTGCTCAGGAAATAAAGCATTATTTTGTGCAACAGATGGCTATTTTTGGATTTATGTATATATAGATTGTTTCACTTAATTTGGTCAGCTTTCATTATTGCTCTCAAAACTATGGGCGTTTGCTGAAACTCTACATCAACTGCTAATAAATAAATATTCAAATAAAAGGGAAATAAGAACAATATCTTATAAGAGTTCTCGGGACACGAGTATGCAAGCCGAAGAATAGAATAACAATTTCTCTTATACAAATGAAATCGAATATAAGAGAGCAATAATTTTGTGGGGATAATAAGAAAATAAGTGAATAGTAACTAGTAAAATGTGTCTGGGCGAACCGTTCTTTCTTTGTGCGTCTATCTCATTTTATAATTGTTATCGGTATAACTGCATACATATTCCATGATTATCTTATTTTTTTAAGTATTGGATAATCAATTTATAATTTTAATATAAGGGGTCCTAATGAGTCGTATGTCTAACTCACTTAATATTTTATTTTGCGGATATACTATGAGTCATATGTTTAGGTTGTATCGTACTCGTAGTAACTCATAGATGTGACGTGACTTTTTTCGTTACAGGTGAGGGTTAATCGTTACAAATTAATCCTAACGAAGGTAAAAATGTCATAGAGAAAATGTATTAAAGGTTCTTTGTCATTACTCGCATATTTGTTGGATTTTGGACATGGTTTTCTTAGTTTTAGTAGCTAGGCTTTTATTACTGATTTTAAATTCTTTGACAAATCTATACCCTTTTTTTAGTATAGTTGTATTTAAACCTGGCCCTACCGGGACGGGAGGTAACCGGCAGTCCCGTCCCGGTAGGAAAAAGATCGGTATTGGGAGTCCCGGCACCATTTCGGGGGCGGTACCGGGACTCCCGAGTTTTATTCAAACGGGAGGTACCTCCCGGTAGTTTAAAATAAAAAATAAAAAATAAAATGGCCGTTGGATTGAACATCCAACAACAATCCAACGGTCCACAAAATTACATCATTTTTTTATTTTTTTTAATTCTTTTTTTATTTTTTTTAAACAGTTTTTATTTTCTTTTTTTGCTCTAGATCGGGACCGGGAGTCCCGGCCTCCCGTTTCCTCCCGTCCCGGTTAAAATCGGGACCGGGACTCCCGTTTCGGTAATAACCGAGAGTCCCACGGGACGGTACCGGGAGGTACCGGGACTCCCGGTATAGCCACGTTTAGTTGTATTATTATATATACAAAAAATTGTCTCTATAATCTTATAAAAATGTTTCCATTTTGGATATACCCAAAATTTCGTTAATAGATTGAAAATAGTCAGAAAAATTCGTTTACACATCGTAAATAGTCCAAAATACTCTTAATACGTTTACATATTGAAAACATGAATTAAGGGTATTTTGGACTGTTTACGATGTGTAAAAGAATCTGTCTGACTACTTTTAATCTATTAACGAAACATTTAGTATATCCAAATTACACATAATTTACAAAGCTATACATCAAAATTACCCTTATATATAGCCGTTTTATAAGGAAAACATGAAAAAAAAAAAAAAAGTAATAAATATCTATCACTACGTCCAAAAGAATGGTAAGTAATGCCATTTTTCCCTTGTATGTTAATTTTTTCACTGCGCCAAGGATTTAAATTTCACTTATCCACGGTCAATTTTTTTAGTTTTTGTTTACTACTAATAACTAAATGTACGCTTGACCACATTCTAGCCCTTGACAAGCTTAATTGCCAAAGGAAAACGCCATTAATCGCATTAATTCTTTCGTCCCATTGTCTTAGTAGTATAATATTTTATTATTATTGCTATTAATTGCAGTTGTTTTCTATGAAATAAGTTGTCAAGTACAACAAATTCATAAGCTGTGATATATATATATATATATATATATATATATATATATATATAACATCCAATAGACATAACAAGTAATGCGATCTAATCCTAGTTAATTAATTAATAATCAAGTAGTGCTGTTACCTTTAACATTTAAAATAATCAACCACTTGCCTTAAAAAAATCAACCACTTTAGAAATTTAGCTTGCTTGTTAAATTTACAGTCTCATCAGGGTTTTCACATTTTTGTGTGTGCAAAAGAAACATGACTATATATACTAAATACGATCCCATGATGAGATTGGGAAATGTGAATGATAGTTGATTTGTTTGCTGCTATGGCAAGCATATGAATATTTAATTATCAGAGACGTAAATCATTTTTATTCAGTCTCTAAATATTGTTTACATAAATTTTCCTTTTAGTCGACGCCTTTTCTAAAATAACTTTTTATTCACGCCTAGTGGTATATGTAAAGCCAATCGATAATACTAAATATATTAAATTGAACGACGATAAGATCTCATGTGTCTCACTCTTATCCTCAGTTCACAGTTTGTGAGATAATTTCACAGATAGTTGTTTTCAGTGACTACTTTAATTTTTTTAAGGGAAATACAGCCTTGCATTAATTTTACAATCGTTCATTTTTCTTTTCGTGTATATTATATTTATCCAGTTGCTAAAATCCACATTGTTTTTCTTTGTTGGTTATGCTTGTGTCCTTTTATTAGTAATTAATATATTAAGGGTCCTACACAAAGCTACGTAACTACTAATGATCAAATGTCAAATAAAAAGCCCACTTGCGACAAATCGATCTCTAATTTGTTGCGTTGTGGGTAAGAGCTTACGTCTCTTTCCTTGATTAATAAACAATTATAATGTACTCATCTATATAGTCCTTATGTATTCCTTATTTATATTTTACATGAAAGAAATGTATCAAAAGCGTTTGGAAAAGTACAATGAATTTAATCCTCATCATATGAACTAATTATAATTCTAATGCATCACAAGAATATGTATATATAAAGCTATTATTAATATAATTTGTGTTGGGACGAAAAAATTGACACTTCGAGTACAAATAAATGACGTTTATTCTTGAATATCTTCGGACATTCTTGACTCTTGTACTCATGGAACTTCGACTCTTTAGTTACAACAAGATCCAAGTTCAGGGTACTATGAATTTAGTAAGTCGAAATTATGTAAAAATACATACTCTTTCGTTCCTAAAAAAATCATAGAGAAGCAAAGGGTGTTTTAGGCTCTTTTAAAATGGCGCCATTTTCACATTCATGATTCATCCATTGTGCATGCTCTAATATTCAAAATTCACACGTGTGTGTATATATATATATATATATATATATATGTGTGTGTATTTTCATCGGTGCATAGTCAATGTTTTTTTTTTGTAGATTTTAAGCTAAATATTAAAATGAAAAATATAAATTACAAAATTTAAAAGTAATGGTATTTATTTTTTAACATCTATTTTAGATTATTTTATTAAATTTCAAGAGGACATTTATCAAGATTTTTGTGCACACAGCTTTTTCAATTTATTTCTTTTTTTATTACATAAAAATATAAATAAATATTAGCAAATAAATATCTATAAAAATTGATTTCTCATAATTTTTTGTGATGCAAATATAGTAACTAGATATATGAATTATCATGTACTTTTTTTTTCAATTGATAACATAACTAAGTGGTTCAACTATTTTTATAACATAGTTGATCTCAAATAAAATTTTATTAATTTTAAATTTGAAAAACCTTATCAAAACATCAGTTACAAAAACAGTTAGTTATGTTTTTATAAACATTGTGTGCATTTCGAAAACATTTTTAAAATAATCAATTATTTAATATGTATTATTAATTCCCTTCACGAAAATATATTTTTTATCACGTTTTATTTACCAAATAAATTTCTCTTATCACTTTTTTTTCTTAATTTTGTTTTGGACCTCTTTTTCATAATAATAAATTAGAGTCATTATTTTAGTTTCTTAAGTCTTGGGTCGGCGACCATAACGAATGTTTTATATTCAATTAACTATACGCTTGTATATCGGTTTAGCAGTGATAGTATTTATCGCTTTAAATATATACAAGATCATCATAGTTTACGTTACAGTTAAATGATGGTGACATACCATGCCGAGAAAATTTAAATTCTCAACTGGGAGCTAGAATAATATAAGTGACAGAATATTCATTTGTAATAAACTGAAAGTAAGTGTATATGTAATGAAGCTAAACATATGTGTGGAATTATAATCGTTGATGTGAAGGATTATCTACCGTAGATGTATCTGAAATTATAATAATATTTTAAATCTGAAAAATAGTGGTCATATGTACTTTGTAAATAAATTCGCTAATTTTACTCCAGATTTTTTTGAAGTAAGTAGAGAATTTTCAGATTTCAACTAACCAAGGCATTAAATAAATTTGATTTGTGTTTATCTTTATAATTCAAATGGAGATTTAGCTAAATACGCAATTTTATGTCTTGAGTTTTATTTAGCTAAATAGTCAAGATATATAATAATCTTATTTCAAATGAAAAATTTGTTTTTTTCCATTAGCTTTTTTAAGTGATAAATTGGATATAATTGATTTTTTATAAATATTTATTTAACTACTATTCAAATAATCAATACCATGTTGAAGTGATCACGTTTTGTTGCAATATTTTTCACATAATTTGTATTAAGTTTATTCAACATCGATATGATCTTGAATTCACATCAATTATGTTCAGAGTGCTTTCTGTTTGATATGTATTTCTATCTATAGTTTCTTTTAAATGAGATATCATTAAAACCTCTCGACTCCCTAAAATGTGATGAGAGAAAAAAAATATTCACTACCTCATGACATTTCTTCGAAAATTTGATCACGAACAAATGTCGGGACCTCCCTTACATCATAGATACTAAAAGTATTACAATCTAGTGCCCATTGCGCTAGGAGATATGCAACCTTGTTCTTTAAATGTTTTCTTCAAATAAAGATGCATGTCACAAAAGGTTTAGCCTCGTAAACAGTTTGCTCAATAATAGAAGTCAAACTCTAGTCAAACAACATTGACGTTTTTCATTGCTTGAGCCATAATTATATTTCCCTGCCCATTCAAATTTTCCAAGTTTTAGACCAAGGGTCACTGCTTTTGCTACCATTTCCATCGGCGATGCTGCCTCGATTATGCTCCGGCATAACCACTTAAGTTCAACACATTTATTCTTAGCCACAATACTTGTTGAGCTTCTTTCGTTCGCAAACATTGTGTTGACGTTAATCTTGATGAGCACCTGAACCGGCTTCTCTCATGATCCAATTTCCTTACTCGAGCTCGACTGAATCCATGTACGTAGCTCATCTTGCTAAACTCAATATCCTCAATCTACTTCTTATCCTGGCATATAAGTTTAGGAAGTAGGATGTTGGTACCTTTGAATATCATTCATTTTCGGGCAATTCATATTGTGTCTATAATGGCTATTGCTCTTTGAATGAATTCATCTTTCTTGATTCGGCTATTCGCCTATCATTGCACTTTAAGAGCCCAACTTTTACAAAACCTTCTAAAAATTATAGTATATTTGCTAGGTCATAATCGAAGAACAAATGCCTTTTTATTGATTATGGAACCAAGTTGCAAACCCTGCATAATTTATTCAATCATGGTAAGCAAATAATTAGTCTTTCTGCAGTTTGGAAGCAATGTCTCACTATCCTCCATAACACCATTTTATACTTTTTTGTTAAAATTAACGTTGCATATGAAGACTTCACATGAGTCTGAAACTTTCCAAATGAGTCTGTTAGAGCTATTGCGAGGTAGATGCTTGATTTTCGGAATCTCCCTCAAATTCTTCTAGCCGCACGCATTCAATACCCTATTTTATCACAGTCTTTGATTACACGGTGGAATATTGATGAAGACTAGACGACTCGATGAAAAGAGATAGGACTATATCGTGTTTTTCGTCGAGTTCGTTAAACTTCTACTACTAGATCCATAGTCCCCGATTCGACTATGATAAAGGAGGATAAGAAATTTCGAATAATAATATTAATCATTATTAAATCTCACTTGTTGTAATGGTGATTGACAATATTAATTCTGGAAAATTGGTATTCGCATAATTAAATAAATGTTTAAAGCATAATTATTTATTTATTCTTGGTTCAAGTAAATAATTAATTAATTTGATCTTTAAGCAAACATGCTTTGAAATTTTTGATTGGGCTTGGCACAAGAGATGGCCGACCAGAGTACCTTATACTTCTAATAAGCCATGAACTATATCTGAATCATTCTCAACGAGTCCATGAGAAGTGATCCCATTTTTTCATCGAGTTCGGGTGGAGACCAAAGGTCTTGAGCGACCGATCCGGCCAAACAACTCAAAAACTAAAGAAGTATCATTAATTTCTCCATGCTCGTTCTAAGTTCGAGGTACTATTTGTACAAATAAGGAGCCCCTTCATTACATGATTTTGTCTTCATATAGATAGATATAAGATCTATGGAGCAATTACTTAGAAGTACATTTTGTGCAACAGCCTTTCCTATCTGATAGAACATGATCCCTTGATCCTGAACCGATCTTACCTGGGATCGCAAATCCCAAGTTACACTCTGAAAAGCAAATCTAATTAGATTAGTGTCTATAATTGAGCGTGTACCCCCCTTGGTCGAAATTTCCCCTAGTTTTTCTCTCTTAGGTTAAATCAAAGGAGAGAAAATGTCTTTCATAGATATTGATCTAATGGATGAGAGAGATTATAAATTCACTGTTCAAATCTAATGGTCCAGATTAAAACCAATATGAAATAAATTCTCTCATATGAGATAATATATGTAGAAGGAGGAAATATCTTCCAGAATGAGAGAATATCTCTGAAAGAGGATAAAAAATCTCATAGGGTTATCTCCTTCAAAATGCTATAAATAGAGATTGATGAGAAGTTAAAAAAATCACTCGATTGAAGCCATTTTCCTCTCTGAAATTCTCTGTCAAATTCCCTCTCTCTGTTGGTGATTATTTCATTCTCCCATCTCTTGTAATTGCAAATTCCGTTCCTAAAAAATAGAAGTGAGATCTCGAAACACCTAATTTCGAGATTTAGTGAGATATCGATTGTGCCTACTCATCTTTCTTATTTGTTTCGGAAGACTACGGTGAAATTTTTGAGTACTTAATTCAGACGAAAGACAAAACAGAGCACGCGTTGGATTGGATCATTCAGTAGCAGATCCAAAACCCGTAAGTTTTCTGATAAAACTTCTTCTCATACATCGGTTGTTGAAAAGTTTTTCATTGTTAATTAGTAAGTAAATTTAGATCTTGTTTAGAAACCATAATCTTTAATTGGCTACTGTGACCGTAATTAATAGTTTTCCGTACTTAATATGATTGCTTATGTGAATTAATCACCCACAAGTCGTATCTGAGCGATTGTTCGTGTCCGATACGCACTGGTTTCACCAGCACGCAGTATCAAAATGATTGTTCGTGTCTGATACGCAATTGTTTCACCAACAAAATTAGCCTTGATTAACTCTCTCTGGGTCATGATATTATTCCATCCACGTAAGTCATTAGATATAGATTGACAGGGAAGGAAATTAGTTCTTGCAGTATCTAGCTCTTAAGACCTAAACATGAAGTTGACTTATGTTTGTAGTCATATGCCATGCTAATTTGACTAGAAAAACTTTGTTGAAGGTATCCATATTTCGTAGCCCCTAACCACCCGAACTTTTAAGTTGACAAAGTTGTTTCCAAGTTATCAAAGCCATATAATTACCACATGCCACCTCTCATTTCAACCAAAATTCACGAGAGGCCCTTTCATTCTCCTCCTAGAACTTCTTAGAGATTTTAAAGGTTGACGTAACATAAAATGAAATTCCTTGGATCACTGTCTTATCAGGTTGTTCTACCCGTTCTAGATATAGATTTTTCTATCCACCCTTCCAATCTATTGATAATTTTAATATTGAGGCTTTCAATATTCATCGATCTTAAACAATGGATTCCAAGGTAAATAATATCATGTTCACATTCCTTCATGTCAATAACTCTTTGCATTCGGGCCTTAATCCTTCCAATAAATTTTTTGGAGTAGAAATCTTTTCCACATTTGTTTGCTGACCAATTATCGCCTAGCCATTCATGTCTTGCTAACAGTTTACTCAAAACCTTTGCAGCAATAATGAATTGATAAAAAACAACGAATCTACTCTACAAGGCTGGAAGCTATTTAAAGGGTGTCCATTTAGTAAAATTGCTCATGAGATGAGAGAGATACACTTCTCCTTTAGGAATACAGGTCAGAAGTTCCAAAACACCTAAGCAGTTTACGAATAATTTTTCACTCAATTCTATCGTATGCATTGGACATGTCAATTTTGATTTCAATAATTTTTTTTCCTTATTTTATGTTCATTGTTGTGATGATTTCTCTAGTTAGGATAGAGTTCTTCGCGATCCATCGCCATGAGACTAATGCCGATTGATTTGGGTATTTATTATGCTAGTAGTGTGATAATAATATCCACCCATTTTTACGGAGAACAGGCAATGTACAAGATATTATATAAAGCATTTATTTAATTATTTACTAATCTAGAAACATGTAGAATATTTATATATATATATATATATATATAAGATATTTGTCTTACATAAGTTAGGCAAAGTAGCAAAGAGTGCCAACGTTTTAAAGTGTCCAACATTATCAAATCTATTATATTTAAAAATAGAAAAGGTTTAGCTATATTTATGAAGTAATTTATTCTTCTTTTAGGTTGGCATGTTTATTGGTAATATGTGAGAAATTAATGACAAAGAGTGTTAGCTGGTGCATTTGAGTGAGAACCGTGTTACAATATGCCTATCACTGGCGGTGGCTATGCTTTCACATTTATTTTATATGTCGATTAGCTACGATTGGACCTTAAAGGAATCTTTTTTCTTTCTTTTCATAACTATAAAATATACGTTATTTATAATAATTCTTATTATTGCTCATGCAGCCCCACGATGAACACTTGTGCTAATACCCATGATTCCAAATCTAATTTCTTGTATTATAATACGAGGGATTGTGAGTTGGGTAGCACTGATTATTTATGCACTAGTTTCTTAGTCTAATGACTTTAATGGAGTAGTAATTGTCATAAGCAATTCTGAATTATTGTGCGAGTGATTAATTAATTAAATTTATTGGATAGTAATTTTGTACGGTAGTTTTAGTTGATGATAAAAGAAATTATTAAAAAAATGGAAAAGGAGTAGAAGAAGAAGTGTAAATGCTATACTAATTTATAGTGTGAAGAAAACCAGAAAGAGCTTGGTGTTCTTGATTCTGTGTACTTATTTTAAACAAGGTTCAATTATAGAAACCCGATCAATTAGATATAACAAAGTGAAAATCCATCATTTTCAGGTCAAGCCAATTATATCAGGAGGATACAAAGTAAAAAAAAAAAAAAAAAAAAAATCGAGTAAAAAATATATAATTTTTTTAAACGGCTTAATTTTTTCGTCATTCACTTAAAATATTTAATTTAATTAATTGCATTTTTATAATACATACTCTGATACTCAAATAGTAAATTACTTGCTTTAAGTTATATATGTTAACTTTTTTCAACTCGAATATATATCGGAATTAGAACGAAAAAAAAAAAAGTCGGACGCACGGATTTTATAATATAATATAAACACTCTTGTGGTATCTAAAAGTTTTTTTTTTCATTTTTATTCAAGGTGTTAGATGAAAAGGGCCCAAAATGTGTAGGAATTAAACCTGGCCTACCGGACCGAACGGGCCGGTCCGGTCCGGTAGTCGGTTAAGGTTCGGTTATTTTAACCGGACTTTTATCGGACAGGACATTCCGGTCCGGTCCAGTATTAAAAAAAAAAGAAAAAAAAAAAAGAATTAAAGTAAATAGAAAGGGGTTTTTGGATGGATCTAATTGTTGTTTTTGAAGGAGTTAATTGTAAATACTATAAATTGAATTAAAAAAAATATAAACTCCGTGAAATTTTTTAAACGGCCTCCTTAAAAACCTCATCGACCCCTGGAAAGGTGCGACGATGAGGAAAAAGAGTACTTTTATTGAATTAAATTTGAAAAAAATTTCCCGAACAAGGGTCGGGACTCCCTTTAGTGTATTACAAATAAAAGTAACTAATCGTTCATGTGAAGTGTACTAAAATCAAAATCAAAATCGTCTAAAATGTCGAAGCAGTGGAATGTTTCTTGAGCTCGATTCTTGTGGAGAAGTCAATCTTTTCCACAAGTGAGTGCCTCGACCATCTCTGGTTTGAGACTACATCTTCAGTCGTTTATAATACGTCCCGCACTGCTGAACGCAGCCTCGGAAGAAACTGTAGAGACTGGGATAGTTAATATATCTTGAGCCATTGTAGACAAGATTGGAAACCGTCTACAGTTTTGCCTCCACCAGTGAAGCAAGTCCAGGCGCTCGTCATCATTCCTCACCCAATCGTTGCAGTCGTACTCTATGATCTCGAGATGAGTACGAGGGTGGTCTTGGCTTCCTCTTGGGGTGCTGCCTCCAGCTTCTTGTTGAGGAGAAGGACTATACGCGGGAGCGTTGGTGAAGACGTTCGCGTATTGGTGCCTCCTTGCATATTGCGACTGTTGACTTTGGGTAGTTCGGTAATACGGAAGAAGTTTCGCCTCGTACACCCTGAAAAGAGAATAAAAAGCATCTATGATCCTTGGTAGATCAAGTGAGACGTAATCTTGCGTACCGGAAAACCGTAATCTAAGAAATTTGAAAAACTTTTTAAGTCCACCAATTTTAGTTCGAACATCTAGAATGGCTCCAAAACCAAAGAGTAATGGAACCTTCCCAGCGCCCCAATACTTAAGAAATTTAGTTTCGATGTCTTGAATACAAGTGCTAAAAAAGGGATCTTCTCGATATTTTTCAAAATGTGTAGCTAAAGCAGTCATAGTATGGATTTCTAAATGAGAAGTCGGTGAATAACAAGCGGAAAGGTAACAAGTTTCTTTATAAAAAATATCAAGAAAAGACACAAATGATTCAGCCATGCTAATATCAGAAGGGGTTAAAGAACCTTCCCCGAGTTCGTTGTTTATAAAGGCTACAGCTACGTCTACATAACGGGGTGATAAAAAGTTGTTCAACATTAGATAGGTTGAGTTCCACCTAATCTTGTTATCTAAATGAAATGTTCGTTCCTCTAATAAGTTATGTCTAAATCTTTTTTTAAGTTCATCAACCTAGCGGTTGAACTATTTATCCAACTAATAAAACATCTTATTTTATAGATTACATGTTCGTAGTTAGCGGCTCCTGCTTGTACTATTAGGTTGATTATGTGTGTCGCACAACGTTGATGTAAAAGTGTTTCATCTTCTAAACGTGTTTTTAGTTCCCTAATCATGGCGATGTTACTAGTTGCGTTATCTAAAGTTATAGAAATTATTCGATTCTTTAAACCCCATTCTTCTATAACACTCATCATTATATCTAAAATGTTTTGGCTAGTGTGATTTCCTTCTATCCTAGGAAATGCAATTATACGTTTGTTTAAATTCCAATCATCGTCTATGTTATGGACTACTACGGACATGTAATCAGTTTTAGCTTGACCGGACCAAATATCGGAAGTTAATGCTACGCTAAATTTTCCAGAAGCAATTACATTTTTTAGTTGTTCTTTTTCTTTTAAAAACCATTTCAAAATATCAGAACGTAGCGCCTTCCTAGGCATTATTTGAACACCGGGAATTAAATAACTTAAAAAGCGAACAAAACCTTTTGATTTTATATGACTAAATGATTGGTCGGTAGAAACAAAATATTCTACTAAACTAGTTCTAAAAGCTTCGGGATCTACGTGACTTACAACGTTTGAAGAACCGGCGGTTTGACTTCCCGGGCAACTCTTTTGGGTGCTTCGTTAGTAGAGACGTCCCGCACCGTTGATTGTGAGCGCTAACGAGCTTCCCGCAAGCGTTGCATTGTCCGTGTCGTTCGCCATTGTAGTTCACCTCCGTGAAAAAGTTCCACATCGCCGAACGGTGCTTCCTTTTGTGTAGTCGTGGTTCGGCGAGGGGAACATCGTGCCGTTGTGGTTGTTGTTGACGGTCGTCTTGTTGTTGTTGGTGTTGGCGGGCTCGTTGTTGTTGTCGTTGTTGCGTCGCTTCCCGTTGTTCACGTTGGCGGGGTCGGGGGATGGTATTTCAGACCTCCTCCGCTTCCTCCACTTCCTCGTCCGGCTCTTCGGTTTCGTCGCTGCCTTCATCTTCTTGTTGTTCCAAGCGTTGAGAAAACTCTTGGTACACTTGGTAGGCGTCAGGTTGTGGAAGTTGAGATTGATAAGCCTCTTCGGGATTCATTTCGGGTTGAAAGGGTGGTTGTGTGTTTGGAATTTGGGTGCCAAGAAAATCTCTAACATTTGGGGGAACGTAATTTGGGTCGAATGAGTAAACCATATCATCATTTTCTTGGGAGTAATTCAACAAATTTCTTTCAAATTGGTGAACTTGTGGTTCTTGTGAACTTCTTCCCCTCCGACCTCGACCTCGGTTTTGGGATGAAGAAGCCATATGAAAAATTTGATTTTTGAAAAAAAAACAATTTTGTGTATCGAAAGAAGAAGAAGTTTGAATTTAAAAACCGTAAAGAAGAAATAGAATAAAAGCAAAGTTGTAATTAAAATCGACCTTGAAAAATAAAACCGACCTTGAAAAATAAAACTGAGCTTGAGAACTAAAAACCGAGCTTGAAAACTAAAAACCGAGCTTGAGAAATGTTGAGATAATTTTGTGTATTTGAGAGAAGTTGAGAGATTGAGAGAAGTTGAGAGAATTGGTGTGAAAAATGTGAATGGGGAGGGTGGTTTATATAGAATTCGGAATTGGGGATTAAAAAAAATTAAAAAATAGGGAAAATAGTGAAAATAGCCGTTAGAGAGGGGGGTAACGGTAATAAAACGGCTACTTTTTTTGGGCCGTTGGATTTTACATCCAACGGCTCAGATTTAAAAAAAAAAAAAAATTAATCGGCAACCGGACCTTACCGGACGGACCGGTCCGGTATGGTATGGTAACGGACCGGACCGGACCGGTAAGACAGGTTTAGTAGGAATCATGAAAATTATGTCTTTGGTATAATTAATAACGAAAATTCTTAATTAACTCATTCAGGAGAATATTCATTTCGATAGCCACCACAAGGTCCAGAAAGAAAATAAAAAACAAACTAATAATAATGAGTGTTATTCGCTGTCCTTTGGCTACTTAAATAAAATATTAAAAATGTGTCAATCATGCTTCTTGCCATTCAGAAAAGCTAAAATATGCATCCATACAAATTAATCCATTTTTATTTCATGAAAACAAGCAAACACTGACTAATTTTAAATTTCTGTTATAGTAACTTGCTAGCTCAAAAACTTACATCACTTTGCATACGTAATATATATGTGTGTACAACTGAAAAAAATTAAATAAAATATCAAGCTATCACATTATTATGACAAGTGGGTCCCGGTAATGAAATGGACAAGCGATAAACATTAATTTCTAAACAATAAAATAATTTTCATTACAAATAAAATCGAAGCCCTGCATATAAATATCCTAGCTTGACCTATCTTACCTCATTCCCAAAAATACCATAAACTTTTTAAAGTTTTAAAGTCCAGAAAAAAAAAACAGTTATTAAATTAAATCATGGAAGATGATTTATTACTTGAAGACGAATCATCGACTCTGGAGATTATTCGCCAATATCTCCTCGGCGATTTCGCCTTTTCCGATGACATTCTTTCGTGCCTCACCACCACTGAATCCACAACCACCGCGTGCTCTTTCTCCGATCTCCAACCTGTGAAAGCTGAGTGTTCTCAATCCGAGTCCGAGCCGAACTCGCCGGACTCCTCAAACCCTACCAATCCGTGTTCGGATCTCCAGAAACCTAAATCCGAAATCGTCGAGTTCAACTCTCCGGAGATAATTTCCGGCGATCGGGTACGGAGAATTGAGAGCCTCTCCGGCGAGAGGAGGCACTTCCGGGGAGTTCGACGGCGGCCGTGGGGGAAATTCGCGGCGGAGATTCGAGATCCGGCGAGAAAGGGAAGCCGAGTTTGGCTGGGGACTTTCGACACTGACGTTGACGCGGCAAAGGCTTACGACTGCGCTGCCTTCAAGATGAGGGGTCGGAAGGCCATCCTGAACTTTCCGCTCGAGGCCGGGCTTTCTGATCCGCCGGAAAACACCGCCAGGAATCGGAAGAGGCGTCGGACTGAGGTGGTTCCGATGACGGAGTTTGACAGTCCGTCGTCGTCGTCGACGGAGAGTTGGTTGTTGTTTCGGGAGCCGGAAGGGGATGGGAGGGAGTTGACTCGGGAGAGCGTGATGCTGACGTGTTAACTCGTGATTGGAGAAGGTGGTTCGCGTGGATATTTAATAGGAAAAGAAAACGACGACGGATGCGGAATTACGGTGCCGTTTTTTAGGTAGTGTTCATATCAATGCAAGTTTGGTGTATCAAAATGTATTATAAGGAAATGAGTGGGTTAAAATGGAGAAGTAAAAATGTTATGATGATCAATGAAATGTTTAATTACTTTTATATAGTTACAACTTACAACGGACAAATTATTTTTTTAATTGTATTGTATATTACACTCAACTCAAGTACATTGGACACTTTACTAATTAAAAATATATAAAGCATTTAAGCACTTATAAAAAAAAATTAAAACTGTAATAAAAAGGTTTCTCTCTAATGTTATGATGGTGTAGTGTTAGATAAATGATTCAATCATGACGTGGATCATGATAAACGTCTCAAATAGCTAGCTAATTAAGAACGATTAAGTTGGTTAGATGGAATGGACAGATGCTTGAAAAGGAATTGAAATAACTATTTAAGATAATGCCAGTGTAGTATTAGTGTTATTAGAACCGTGACTGATTGTGAACTATGAATATCATGGATCCAAAAAAGTCACTCGTTGATATATAGCATTCCATTCCATGCAAGGCAATATACAGGAAGGATTGAATGTGAGATTAGAACCCTCTAAGTGAACAATTAGTGTAACTAGATTTTACATAATTGTTAAATTTGCAAAACTATTTAAGAAGGGGAAAAAATCTTAGACACGCCGTCCTCCTATTAAGGTATATTTTTTTACACCCATGAAGACTTTTTGACATTTGCCACAAGAAGTACCATCATGGCTTGGCTTAATGAATCTTGATAAATCTTATCCACTAGAGAGAAATGAGGGACCCAAAACACAATCATTAACCAAACTCTTGCAATTTGCACAAGGATACCCCGAATATAATGGGCATAATAACTGCGAGAAAAACATGAAAATAAAACTAGAAATTACGTGTATATCCATAGTCCATATGCGATGCATTTCATTCATTCCACTATGCAGGGACATAAAAAGTTATTAGTGATAGCTAAAATATGCAAGTTGGGTAACAAACGACACTCCACATTCTCACTAGTCACACTCACACCAATTTCACAAGTTGAGAATTATTTAGATGTATATGATACATATATATATAATTTATTAATGACGTCATTTTTCCTGTCGTGGATGACCTCATACACATAGCCATCCCATTCTGTATGCGCACACAACCATAATAAACACCCACACAGACACAGCCAATAAGAAACAGCGTTTCACTTTGTTTTTAAGTGATTCTTTAGAAGCCACCCAATGAAAACAGCCTTTCAAAACTATACAATTTAAACTTGGGAAACAGCGCAACAAAAGTGGGAAGACAAGTTGAAAAACTCAGCCTGTTCAGGGTGACATTTACACCCTCAATTTTCCTGTACACGACAGAATGACATCTAACAAGTGGTCTGTTGTGTGACCAAAAAATAATAAATATTTTATTAGAATTTTTTAAGCAGTGAAAGCAAAGTTCAATACTGAACTTGGTCCCCTTGACATTATGAAGGACCAAGAATCCTTCGTCAACACATGATACAAGATGGTATTTCTGTAATTGGAGTTGAACCCTTTAATAAATATCTAAGCAGAATAAATTTGCTTGCCAATCACGCCGTCAAAAGCTTCATCCGAAACTCCATTGAGACCCAAAAAGCTTGGTTGGTTTGTGGAAGCTAAAAGTCTAGCCCACATTCTGTCCGTCAACTTCACTATATTTTGCGTCTCCGTTACACGCTGAAACCCCACATCATTGTAGTTATAATCCAATCATCTCAACCATTTCAATACCGAGAGTAATGACTATTATACCCAACCAATACTAGAAACGTTTTACAACCTCTTTAACTATTCTTTTTTACATGAATCATGAGTAAATTTTCTGCTTGGTTGCAACCCCAACAATAAAGAGGACACTTTCTTTCTAAACAATTTATCGCAACTTTAGCTGATACTATGCCCGTGGAATGAAATAAAATAGTCGGAGAAGTATGAGGGAAAACGATAGAAGAGGGATTGTTCTTACAGAGATTGGAATGTAAGCATGCCTGCTATTTACAGGCCCGACTGTGAAGCCGCTGAATCCAGCCATGGCTCCATGGACAGCACTTTGGGCAAGAAGAGTGCAATAGATATTGTCTGATGCATTACTTGGAACGGCTCGGATCATGTAAGTGGGATCTGTAAAGTAAGTATAAATAAATAACCAAAATATTGACCGCTTCAAGAGGAGTAAAATAGAGAACTATCGCATCCAGAAAACAGTTGCTGATTTTTGACTTGTAGCAAAACTACACATCTACTGGAAATTCGTCATGACTACTAAATGTAGTCGCGAATTTCTCTACAGTTCATTATATAAAGATCTCAATCATAGAAGTTTATGTTAGCCCCTTCTAGAGAGAGACTATTGCACCAGACACTTTGGACATACCTATGTATTTCATATTTATCGGCATCTTCTTAACCTGTTTGAAATGATCCTGCAAATTGGGAAATAGAAGACTTACTAAATAATTAGGTCAAAATTTTAAAAACTCTCAGTACAACCAAAAAATTAGTTATCGAACAAAACAAATACATGTAAAATATTTGCGTGTCACGCTAGCAGATTGATTAACCTTGATCTTTTGGGAGAGCCACGGACCAACATCAAGAAGCAGCTTGTTTCCAGACGCATCTCTCTGATCAGAAGCGTGCATATCCCGAGCAACATATTCTTGCCCAGCACCTTCTGCTATTACAATCACCATATGTCCATTTTCTTTAAGCCGATGCTCAATAAACTCAAATAATCCACCTTGGCCTTCCAAATAGAATGGAGACTCTGGAATCAAGCAACAATCCTGTCAGATTGGAACCATTAGTTGATAAGATTGTCAACGGTACATAATTTACTCAAAAAGCAACTACACGTCAATCCAATAGAATTTACCTGAAAATACAATATAGAAGACCACATACGTAAAAATGATATAACTAAGAAAGTAAGTACGGAAAATACTTTATAGAGATGCATAAAAATTTGTTGATTCATATCCTTTAGGCACTGCTTTAGATCTCCCATCCATATAATTAAATTAATTTCAATTTAAAAATTGCATTGTTGCAGATAGTATACTTTGTGTTTGCACTAAACAATATTTTAAATCATACCACATCTCGACTTGCCAGAGTTCCAAACATTGCAATAAATCCTGCAAAGAGAAAACACATTAAGGTTTGAACAAATGCTAGTGCCAATGTGAAGAAATCTACAATAATAAATATCCACCTGTATCCAAGGAACAAAAAAACATGAACTATACAGTTAGTTCTTTTTTTAAAAAGCAACAAGGGGCTTTTATTGATAATGGCAAACCGAGAAAATGCAGAGAACAGCAACGAGTATATATTTCAGAAGGACGGAGGAGCTTTACAGTTGGTAGTTACTACACAGTTTGATCATGGATGTACTCACCGCTGTATCTTCCCATAAGCTTCACAATCCCGACTCCATTTTCCACACTTTCAACTTCTACATGTGCAGCATTAATCGCCCTTTGAGCTTCTTCAACAGCAGTGTCGAAACCGAAAGATCTGTCTATTACCTATACAATGATAGTGACTTAAGCAATGAATAAAAATGGTACCCAAACTTAAAAAATAACTGAAGTGCGTTTGATAAGAATCTTTGATATTCTTCTAGTAAACGATAGGAATTACAAGAACGGGTCTGCAAAAATTTAAGCTTCCCTCCAATGCATTCTCCCAATTTATTTTAGCTCGAGTTCATTGATCAACATATTACTCACTACTGAAATAAGCCTCTTACTTATTAATATTTATTATAAGTACTCCCACCCCTAAAACTTAACAAAATTGTGTGACTATATGCGAGAGGAAGGCATCACTTGAAAGAAGATGAAAGAGATCATGCACATAGGCCATTAACTTGTTCAATACTTACAGCTATATCATTATCAATTGTCTTGGGAATTCCAGCAACTGCCACTTTAAGGCCACGTTTCTCGACTTCCTTCAAAAAACACAAAGTCATGTCAAAACATGCTAAAGCAAAAACATACCAATTCCAATTTTGATAGAACAAGTTTGCCTTCCAAGTAATCAGTCACCTTATATACTAGCGCAGCTCCTCTTTGAGTTCCGTCGCCACCAATAATATAAACCTAATACCAAATTGTCAAACTTTCACCTGATTATCGATCAAATGTTTTTAATGAGGATAAACAAAGCAAAGGCATACCTGATTTATTCCTCTATCTTGAATATTATCGACTATCTTTTGGGTATCATGACCTCCACGTGAAGTTTGAAGAAAGGTGCCTCCGCGTTTGTGAATATCATTCACTACTTTAGGTGTCAATCTCAACGTGTTCTTCGAGTAAAAACCTTTATACCCTCCCTGAAAAACTTCCTCGATATCAGACAAGGTCTACAGTTTAGGATATAGCATTAAAGATGAGATTAAAGGTCACCTGAATGCCAAGTATATCATCAACACCGTACATGTAGTTCAAGCCGCAGACAACCTCCCTAATCACGGTGTTAATTCCAGGGCATAAACCCCCACAAGTCACGATGCAGGCACGCACTTCTTCCGACCTAAAATATACCTACGATTACAAAATACACGTTCTTCATATCACTCTTTAATATCCTCATAAGGCAGAGTTTTACTTCTAGAAGAATTCTTACCCTTTCTCTTGGCCCAGCACGCCGAAAATGAACACCTCTTGGACTGTCTTTCCTAACAACAATCTAAAAGCCAAATAGAGCAACCGAGAAAAGGAAAAAAAATAAGGAAGATTAAAACTTAACTTTAATTGGATTTTACATGGAAATCAAAGGTTTGTAGAAAGGGTTAGGACTTACTTTTTCTGCAAGTACATCTTCAGTGCTCACAAAAGTTTCCCTAAATAGAGATGCGTAAAACAAACAAAAAAGTGTAAGAGATAATCAAATTGTGATGATCATCAAACTAACCTCTTTAAGCAATAAATTACAGAACGTTACTTGACAATTGCGTAAGCCGGGCTATCATGTAGAGGATTTGGATATGACTGGTACCAAAAAAAGAGAGAAAGAGATATAAACACATCAACGATTAAATAAAAATCAAAGAGCCAATATACGCACCGCAATGGCGTCGATTGATTACCGGCAAGTCAGGAAGAAAATCGGTCAAATGTGGAACGTCCTCAACGACAAAGCCGTCATTGGCTAACCGGTCCGTCGTGGACGTGATTTTCGAGCTTTCTTCACCGGCAAAGCCGTCATTTATTGACTGGTCGGTCGTGGACGTGGTGTCCGAGCTCTGTGATCTGATCGCCCCGTTTTGGCGCGAAAACAGAGATAGCCGAACGAAGCTTCGGGACTTTAAGTAGGGTTTGGGAACGTAAAGAGAGGGATTGTTGGAGGCGGTGGTGGTTCGGGGAAGAGGAACCGGAAGAGAAAATGGTTTTGATAAACCTGAAAAGATTGCGAATTCCATCGATGTATTGAAGATTCGGAATCCTAACTGTAGACGGAGAGCGAGTTGAGATAATCTTTGAAAAAAGTAAGGGAAAAACTTTAATTGGAACCAGTTGCGAAGGTTTTTCTTTTTCTTTTTCCTCGTCGATCTTCTTCTGGGGAAGTGTTTGAATTGAAATGATATTTTTGGGAAGAAAGGTCAGTGGTTTGGATCGAGTACGGACAGATCTACCGAAGACAATAGATGGTTCGACTTGACTACATTCCCGCGTTGACTCTTTAGAGCTATAAATGGCAAGCTAAACGACTTGTATGTTTATATTTCTTTTAATATGTAAACTTTAACGATTAAACATGCACGACTTGTTTAACGGTTATGATTCGTATTCTAATTTTACACCAGTTGAGCCCGAGCTCATTGGGCAACATTCTTATCAAATTAATAGATGTATGACAAATATCAAAAAGTTCTCGAAACGTCCTTCTGTAGCAAGAAAAATCGGATTACGAGGCTCTTGGATGAAAGAGGAACATTTGGACCAAGAATATCATGTCAATGCCTCTTTTCGATGTTCATCGCGAAGCTCTTTGCTATCCTCAAATAAGTTAAAGTAGGTTGAGACCGAGAGTTTAGGAGGGTAATTTCTCAACTGAACAACCAGATAGACCCGTGTACCGCTCTATCTGGTTGTTTATTTGCAGGTAGGTTGTACTGTTAGGTTGATTGTGTGTGTCGCACAACGTTGATGTAAAAGTGATTCATCTTCTAAACGTGTTTTTAGGTCGCTAATTATGACGCTGTTACTAGTTGCGTTATCTAAAGTTATAGAAATTATTATAAACCTCATTATTTTATAACACTCATCATTATTTCTAAAATGTTTTGGGTAGTGTGATTTCCTTTTATCATAGGAAATGCAATTATACGTTTGTTTAAATTCCAATCGTCGTTTATGTTATGTACTACTAAGTAAATGTAATCAATTTTACCTTGACCGGACAAAATATCAGAAGTTAAAACTATGCTAAATTTTTCCGAAGCAATTACAGTTTTTAGTATTTCTTTTTCTTTTAAAAACCATTTCAAAAAATCGGAACGTAGCGCCTTCCTAGACATTATTTGAACACGCAAAATTAAATAACTCAAAAAATTAACAAAATCTTTGATTCTATAGGACTAAATGATTGATCGGTTGAAACAAAATATTCTACTAAACTAGTTCAAAATGCTTCGGGATCGATGTGACTTACAACATTTGACGAGCCTGCGATTTGACTACCTGGACAACTTTTTTGGTGCTTCGTAAGTAGAGTTGTCCAGCACCGTTGGTTGTGAGCGCTCACGAGCTTCCCGCAAGCGTTGCATTGCCCGTGTCGTTCACCGTTGTAGTTTACCTCCGTGAAAAAGTTCCACATCGGCGAACGGTGCTTCCTTTTATGTAGTCGTGGTTCTGCTTGGGGTACCTCGTGTTGTTGTGGTTGTTGTTGACGTTCGTCTTGTTGGTGTTGGTGTTGACGGGCTCGTTGTTGTTGTCGTTGTTGCGTCACTTCTCTTTGTTCACGTTGGCGTAGTCGAGGAATGGTATTTCGAACAGGCTCCCGTTCTTCCACTTCCTCGTCCGGCTCTTGGCTTTCGTCACCTCCTTCTTCCTCTTGTTGTTGTTCCATGCGTTGAGAGAACTCTTGGTACACTTGATAGGCGTCGGATTGTGGAAGTTGAGCTTGATAAGCCTCATCGGGATTCATTTCGTGTTGAATGCGTGGTTGTGTGTTTGGAATTTGGATGCCAAGAAAATCTCTTACATTTGGGGGGACGTAATTAGGGTCGAAAAAAAAACCGTATCTTCATTTTCTTGAGAGTAATACCAATTTCTTTCAAATTGGTGAACTTGGGATCTTGTGAACATTTTCCCCTCCGACCGCGGCCTCGGTTTGGGGATGAAGAAGCCATATGAAAAATTTGCTTTTGAAAAAAAAACCGACTGTATTTCGAAAAAAAAGGAGTTTGAATTTAAAAACCGGAATGAAGAAATAGACTAAAAGCGAAGTTGTAATTAAAACCAACCTTGAGAATAAAATCGAAGTTGAAATTAAAACCGAGCTTATAACTTAAACCGACCTTGAAATTAAAATCGAGTTTGAGAAATTTGAAAGAATTAAGAGAGATTGAGACAAGTTGAGAGAATTGAAGTGAAAAAAGTGAAATGGGAGGGGGATTTATATGATATCCGGAATTAGGGTGTTAAAAAACAATTACCGTTGAAGGGAGGAGGGAGAGGGATGACGGTAATAAAACGGCTATTTTTTTTTAGCCGGCTCAGATTTAAAAAATAAAAAATAAAAAATTGATCGTTACCGGACCGCTAACGGATCCACGAGGTCCGTTAATACCTTACCGGACCGGACGGAACAAGTCCGGTAAGTCAGGTTTAGGTACACGAAAGCAGATATTTTGTAAGATCTCTTTCGTTCACGGATGATATTATATGCGAGGTGTTGAGAATTTTAAATCGGTTTACACGTACAATTAAAAGGAACACACGAGATTTTACCGTGATTCAGTGTAAACACACCTACTGCACGTTGAGTTCCGGCGGAAAACTCGATCACTAAAATCGGAGATGGCGTTTCAAGAACCACGAACAAATAGAAAAAAACCTCAATTGAAACAGTATTTAAGGTTACAATAATTTCAAGTAAAAATAAAACTCTGCACCGAATTAATATCTATCTATGTTACCGATTGTACCTAATACAACATATCTCATAATCATCAAAACAAAAAAAAACAACATCAGAACCAGTTCTACGAAACCCAGAACTTCAGCCGAAGTGTAACAAGAAAGAGAAGAAGATGAGAGATACAAAAAGAATGTTCAATTGAATAAACTAGGGTAAAATCATATTTATATCAAATGTCAAAACGAGCTCCATCTCGACTGTCAATTCCTTTGGCAATCAAAGGCTCACACTCCGTGGGCATCAAAAACGACAATGAATGTCGTTTTGTCACCGAGACGGCATCAGCCAAAAACTACCTCAAGGGAATTGGGTCAAAACTTATTCGGATTGGGCATGTGGCTTGTGGGCTTCAATTATTAACAAGCGCAGTGTTACAACATATTATTTTAATTTAATTTTGGGTGATATGCCAAAATAAAATTTGTCCCTGGTGATCCACTTTTAAAAATAAGTTGTAAAAAGATCAACTAAATCTCGTATGCTTTCACCTTGAAATCCCTATCCCTCTTTGACTCTTAGTTGATTAACTCCAAATGAGCTATGATCTATCCTTAGGGGTGGACTTTTTCCCAATATCTTTGGCCATCTCTTCTATCTTTCTCTCGGTAGCTTCGAGCTTCGCTTTTTAATGTGGAACCGGCTCTCAGCCAATTTGTGCGTCTCGTTCAACTCGTAATGTGAATCCTCTCATTCCCGCAACATTACCTGATGGCTTTTTTTTTTGGAATGCAGAGTATTCAGCATTCTGTCATTTTTTGTCGTTTTTTTACACCTGTCACCTATAAGATGTCTATCATCTTCCCAAATGTTGGATACGTTAGAAATCTCTCTGATTCAATAAAAGTTTTTATTCTCTCGAATCTTTCTCTCAACTTCAAGTTTTCAATACGGTATCAGAGCAATTTTTCTGCATTATCTGAGCTCTATTCTTCTTCTCCGATCGACGATTTCAAGCCAAATCTAATTCGCAAATCAGTCTAAATGAATATAGTAAACTCCAGAGGCCAGATGAACAATAGACCAATTGCTTGAAATTTTCCTATCAGAATGAGCTATCGCTTGTAGCGTTCAGATTACTCAAACAGAAAGTTATGGAAACCTTTTAGTTTAATTTTTAAATAGATGGAAATACAAGTGGGCAGAATCGTAATTTAGATTCAAAAAAAGTTATGCACGTAACTAATTAAATGGTTTAACGACTATAATCCCTATTTCACTCGATGTTGCTTACCGCCATGTGATTGTGGATATGAATTGTTTTTACATTTAACAGTTGATGATTTTTACAATTGCGTGCAATTTCTATTGATAATCACGTCGTGAGCGTAAGAAAGCAACAAAGATTTTCCCTTACGCTTCACTTCACTAATAAGATAGCAAGATACACCTTATTATATTACATACTGTTTGTCTGTTCAACGTGACAAGAGGCCAATGAATATACGTTATACCTGGGGATCTGGGCATCAATGAGAGCAATGATCACCTTTAGAAACTCCGAAGCCTGGGAAGAATCTATTTAAATACTCGAAGTATGGTATACGAACAGCCGTGCACAGAATCGCAGCCTATGTAAGAAAATTATCGATCATATGGCGTATAACATCGGCGCCTTCGATATGGGCACTTTCATCTTTGACCTGCTCATAGATTTATAAACAAAATTAATTATGGATGTGTGCTTGGAATGTGTGGAGTTTTTCGAAGGAGTTTTAAATAAAATAGAAGGCAATAATAATAATAATAATAACAATAATTGCTGTGTGAAAAACTTGCAATATGGGAGAGAACCTGAATGACACTATGAGCTGCGAATCGCTGTCTGATGCTTTGGAAGCTAACGTCTACTTTCTCCCAAGACACGCGAGACAAACCCATCACTAATTCCTCTGTGTCAACACAATTCAAATTGACAAAGTTACAAACAGAGCCGAAATATGACATAGTACATACATATTTTAAAGTTGTATGGTTTTAGCAGATAGTTGACGGGCCACGTTTAATACAAGTCTAACATGGTGTGGATATATACCAATATATCATAGAAAGAACATTAGAAACTGAAAGTATAAATATTAAGCCAATGAAATAACCCACACAGGAACAAGATCGACAGGTTCCAAAGTTTATTGAAATACATTTTTATGAATAAACAAACCTTCAATCTTATCGTAGCCAACATCTTCGACTGAAGTTGCATCCAATTGTTCGTCATAGCCTTTGCAGCGTTCCTCGTATACTACATGCGGATAGTTTTCATTCGGAATACCCTCCCACTGATAGAATATTTTTTTTAAGAAAATCTTGTTTTTTAAAGGCAATACACGAATACCCAGTATACAATTCAATATATAGAAGTACCTTTGGTAGTTCAATGTTCCGTCTAATCGATGATGTTCTCCAGCCAACAATGTCTAAATAACCATTCATGAAGGAAATCAGACTCTAGATGAGGTTTATTGTGAAGTTTAATTGGAAGAAAGTTTATTTATGCAGAAAAGCTTACGGTCGCAGTCCACATTTGAGTACACGACCCGTCGTTTAAACGTCTGAAGTGCAGAGCTGCATAAATAATTAAGATATCAAATCTCTGTCCCAGAGATTCTGAAAAACAGCAAAAGTAGCCTCAATAAACTTTGGAATCTGCTGATTTGCAAAATATACTGACATAAAAGAACAATCTTCCAAATCTTCTATCATGCGTTTGAGCAAAGGCGGCTTTCCTTCTTCATCATCAGTAAGAAACAGGTGTCGACCTGTTCTCCTAAATATCAAGTGAATAATACAACTTGCCAATCTTTCTAAGACAGGTACGCCAAAAAGAAACGGCACCTATAAGTAGAAGATCAAAATCATTACCTGAAAATACAGAACTACGAAGATGAACATTAACAAATAAATAGATGAGAAGCTGGGTGGGCATGGCGTATTCTAGTACCTGCTTGTTACCCCTTGAACCAAGATGAGGTGTAGCAACAGTGATAAAGTTAATGGCCTCAAGGCCACAAATCGTGCCTCTTAAATTCTCTTCGCTCTCAATAGTTGGAGAATCCTCTACAGTTTTGGTCTTGCTTCTATATAGTTTTCCAATTGCATATCTGGCCACCAATCCGCCAACTGAGTGCGCAACAAATGAAATTTTATTCAAGTTTGGCTTTCTTTGAATCACTTCGAGCACCTATGTTTCAAATGTTCAGTTACAAAAATCTTTAGAAAATTATTTGAACTAATTCGAATTGATGAATCAAGATGATCTTTTACCTCCCCTGCCAATCTTTCACCCATCACATCCACGCCGTCTAAAGTCAAGGTGGAAACATTTCGTTGACTACCTACAAAAACATTGACTGATCTTAGCGCCTCGACCAAACACACAGCTCCGAAAGTTGCAGATGTTTTCGATTTTCACTGTAGATATAGATTGCGTAAATTGATGTGGATTGTGGTAAAACTTCCTCAACCCAGCATCATTCGAGTTCCGGACCAATGTGAATATAATATTAAAAAATGTTATGCAAGAAGTCAGCAAAGAAGGACTGGAATGTGACAAGCCCAGAAAAAGACAAAAGAAACAAGGGCCTTGCTACAGTGATTTAGAAAAATATCAGGATATCTAATTACACAATATCTTCCTTATCAAGAGTTGTAAGAAAATAGTATCTTCCTTATGAAGGCAATACTACTTTAAGAAATATAAACAAAGTATTATAACACGACAGACATACCGAAGCAAGATTAACAAGAAACTCATGACAGCCGCACAACTCTGAACCGGGATTTAAAAGGATAGTTTTGATTTCAACTAGGCATCCATAAAACTACATGTTAAACTGAAACGACTTACAGTGAACAACAAATTTATCCGGGTGTTCTTTAACAAACTGCTCTGCGCCGAATTTCCAATCTGTGGCACTGCAAAATCGAAACGAAACCAATATGATAACGGATTGAACTGAATCAAAACATTTCTAAACTGAATAAAAACATTTGCAAATTTATACTATCCTTCTAGAGTTTTCTAACCATATAAAAAATGAGATCCAAAATTATAGATTTTCCTACAGGCATCAGCTTATTTTCAACAACTACAACATTGTTTTCATGGTCAGGAACAAAAAAAAAACTACTCCTGAGTCCCGCCAGATTCAACCATGATCTCTGTAGGAAAGAACAGATATTATTTTTACTCCGAATCAGGGCAGGTCAATCTTAAGCATCGACTTCTAGAATTCACACTGAAATACTTATCAATACACCAGAATATATATATATATATCTCCGATACAACGAGTTAGAAGAAAATAAAAACGTGAAGAAAATTAGCAACTTACATAAGAGGGAAAATTTAGTCAAGATCGAAGGTTATCAACTCAAATTCGCTCAACATTCAGATCCTAAGCGCACAAAAATAATATACTTGAACAAAAAAAGAAACAGAAAAAAGATACCTTCCTAGAATTCCATTAACCATGACGACGAGATGGTCAGCGGAATCGGAGTCCTTCGAACTCCACAAATCGCGGCCTCCATTAGCCGACTCTGCCGAACAAACTCCATTCCGTTCGACGCCGGTTTCCATTACTTGACAATCCAATCGATGTTCCGATCTCAATCACTCTTTACTAATTGAAAAACAAGAAGAGCGAACGAACGAAATAAAGAAAGAAAGAAAAAAAGAACACAGAACGAATCTGATAATCGAGAGGAAAAATTGAATGCGACTAGAGATTTCAAGAATAATCGTGATTTTCCCGATAAAATCGGAGCAATAGAGTTTGGTGTTGTTTTCTTTTCGCGCAACTGTAATGATGATGAGAAGAATGGATGATGAATACCTGCGAGCTAAGGAAACAAAATCAATAAACAATCTTGTTTTAAATAAACGCATAGAATGAATTATATAGAAATCACGAATCCAGTGTGTTTTGTGGTCAGATTAGTTTGTAAGCTGTAGCCACGTCATCGTGTCTGAATAATGGTTTGGACTTTGGAGTCTTTGGACTTGGAAAATGGAAATGGATATTTTCTTGTAGGGATTTCGAAATGGATATTTTTTAAATCAATCTATTTTAATTATTATTGTATGCCGTTATTTATTTATTTTTTTAAAAGCAAAATAATTAAACTTTGATAAAATTATGTCGTTTTGTCTTCTCTTTTTTCTTCTTATTTTTCTTTCTCTGAATTATCGAAAGAGTCGATTAAATTTGTTGACACTTTTTTGCTTCTTGTTATAGATGGTTAGATTTTAAACATTTTATTGTTGCTTAGATGATGATTTAATCATTTAAAAACACGGTTAAATTTTTTAACATATTGATACATAGGCAAAGTGTCAGTTAGATTAAGAATAAAATTTGTTGAAAATGAGATTAATTTTTTTGAATTTGGTATATATAGAACGTGGAGTAATAGGTTAAAATTTTAGACCCTTAAATTAATTATTTTAAAATATGTTAATAAATTTCAATTATAAGTGCTTATAATGCACAAACTTATAAAATTGTAATTACTTTACTAAACACTTGATTTGAATAGTTTTACAATGTAAAAGAAATCATTTTTGACAATCTAATTCTTAGATGTTAGTTACTTTGAGTAATTAATGCAAAAATTATATTGTTCGATTATTTGGCTTTCGGGAAATCATATCTTATTTAGTTAGTCGCGTTAAAAAAAGGAAGAGAAAGATGGTAAATCCTTGTCTTGGATTGACCTGTATTTAAAAATTTCTTTTAATTGAGGTTTGTTTTTTTTTCCTCTTTTAGTATTTTGATCACCTTTATTGCCTACAGTTCACCAATGATTATAACAAAAAGACTTCTTCAATATAATTCTCTTTTTGCGTGACGATAAATGCTAATTGAATGAGAAGACAAGCAACAGCTAACATATTAGATTCCTCATTATAAACCTACTCGAAAGAAGTTTATATTGTCAAGTAATTGCCTAGTTTTATCGCAGATTCGAATTCATGTTACCCCACACACACACACACACACATATATATATATATATATATATATATATATATATATATATATATATAAATCTGAAGTGTGTACATGTGTGCCCTTATTTGAGGTGAAACGCAAAATTCATGCATCTACATTCAGGTTTTAAGTTTCAACTAAGATATTATGTGTTTGAGAAGAAAACAAAACTAACAAACTATGTAAGCCAAACATTTGAGGTATCGTCCAAGAACTTTATATTTGTTATTCTTATATATTCTAGTCTTTGTTTAGCCCTTCTAATGTATTTTAGTAGTCTTTATTTTGCTATCCAATAAAGTTGCAATAGATCCTAAACTTATTTTAAGTATAATTGTTGTTACGTGTGTTGGCATATTTTTATTAGGCAAGATTTGTTGTAAGATTATTATATGATCTTTGGCATTAACATTGTGGGATATTCTGGGCTCTGATTGGATCTGCGAATATCCTGGATTAATTATCTTGGTTAAAGGTCTTTCCTTCTATATGTTAGCGTATTATCTATGAGTAATTTCGAGCATTGACCTTTCTTCTTTTGGACGCTATAAAAGCCATGATTGCTACCGTTAGTGGATTTAATGCTTTCTATGGTGTTGTAGGGTTTCTAGACGTGAAAGTTGGCGGCTTGGAAAACTACAATCTCAGTAAAGAGCAGTGTTTGAATTTGTTCACCCACTGTGAAAAATTCGTGATTTTGGTTTTGTGATCATTGTGTTGTATATCTTGCCACGCCTGTGAGTACTCTGTGATAAAAGAACACGTGTGTGTGTCTTTGTGGATCTGTGATTAGGTCACTAATTCAGGGGAGGACTGAATTAGGTTTTCACTTCATACTTAGTAATTTGGCTTTAATGTTTATGTTGTTCATATAAGTCCACTTGTACTGAGAACTATTATATAGTGAAATCATTTCAACCGGGTTATCACACCCCCCAGATGTAGGAGACGTTGCTTCGAACTGTATTATCAATCGTGTGTGCTATTTACTTTATATTATTCAGTTATTTCATCTATATCTTGCTCGTCGATTGTTACACACATTGTCATAATTATTGTATGTGACAGTTGATTGAGCGGCTAACAGAATTTCAATAATTTTTCATTGCGCCTAATAATTTATTGACATTTAACCTCTTTGAATATTAAAGTTTTGACACTGTATACTATTATATATCTAGTTTCTATAAGTCTATACTATTAATTATTGTGAAATTAGTGATAGTTTAAATATCTCACTATATGTAGAATTAATGCACACAATATGTTATGATGCAATAGATTAACAAATATAAGATAAAATGATGTATCAAATCCAGTTTAGTTTAGTGCAATGTCAGTCATAATGTGCTCATTGTAAAAAAATATTCACTATAATAAAAGTATTTAACAGTGCAACAATAAAATTATAGGAACAAATCTTGTTTCAAGATATTTTTCGCATGTCTAATAATATTTAATATCAGCACATGTTAACAAGAAATCATGCTATTAAATAATCCATACAAATTGTTAACACTCAACAAATCGAAAATAGTGTGTAAGAGAACACACTACACACACCATATATATATATACATATATTAGTTTTTCAATCTATCGATCGATGCGTAAAACTTATTATGGGCCATTTGACTTTTTTGGTAGTCAACACTTATGTTAGTTGATATTACGTATCAAGCATTGTCGATCGGCTCTTATCAAGTATGTTTTGTTGGTCGATTGGTTTTTTTTCTTTGTATTTTGTTGCTGTCTTTTTGTTCGTTGTTTCTTACAATTTGTGATATTAACTATCAAACTATACTTTTTTGTTATGAAAAATAAAGATGTTTTCTTAAAAAAAATGATAAATGATAAATAGGAAGTAGTGTGCAATGGGGTTCACAATAATTGATGAACATTTTCATCTGGAAAGACTAAGGAGCATATCATATCTTATATTTGTTGCTAATGTTTCTTCATTCATTCAAGAATTAAAGAGAGGAAGGGAAAATAAAAGGATAAGGTCTTTTGATAGATCCCCGGCTGTCCTTTTTTTCTTTTGCAGACTTCTATATATTTGAAAAATGATCTAAATTGGATAGCAAGATTAGACAAAATCAGCATTCTTGATTTAATTTTATTACTGAAAATTATATTCCTCTTTATTCTTTTCTTCTTAATATTTTTTTTCCAAACATATAGTCAATGGACATTTATGTTTTATCGAAATTTGTTTTCAAATCAATATATTTAATAATAAAAAAATTAAGTCTAATAAACCTATAAACATGGTGCATTTTCAATTTAACCTATGTTTTATTAAATTTGCGTTAATGTTCTGGTTCAAGCTAAATTTTTTGTTAACGATCAAAATTTAAAAGACAATTTAGTAAAATAAATATAGTTAATTAGTTTGACATGTAAGCACTTGAACCATTAATAAAAATTAAATAAATCGTTGATCATATTAAAATGAGATAATAAAAATTGATCATTTCGCCAATTTTACAATAAAATTATGGAAAATTATGAAAAATAACACAATGAACTATCAAATATTTTGACAATAATAAAGCACCAAATTTTGTAATAAAAAATAAAAATGAAAATAATAACAAAAGAAGCACTATTTTAAATTGTCGTGTTTATCACAAATATGGGTGATATTTTGAAAAGATTGGTTGGTAGTTGGAAAATTGACCGGAAGTGGTCCTTCAACAGTGAAATACTGAAATACCAGGCCATGCCCTACTTTCCGTAGCTAATGCTAACGCAATTAATGTCTATGATCCAGGTATCATTTTTATAAAACGTGCTATTCTTTTGAAACAAAGGCGATTGAATTTAGCAGGAGTTAAGTATAACATTTTAATATATAGTAAATTTTTGTGAAGATGTGTTAAAAAATAAATATATAAGTAAAATAAAAAATAAAATTTACCCACTTAAATTTTATAATACGTACATCACACCTTCTACAAACTATCATAAGTCTCTTACGGCGTTGTTCTCTGGCGAACATTTAATCACTTCTAATCATCACTCTCATTGTCCATATTTTTCCAACCACCATTACAATAGTTCTTTTTATGTCGAGATATTTTCGATAAGACAGTTTCTTCTGGTGATTATGGCGGAGTTCATTCTTGATATCACTACCACTTGTAAGATATCGAATCCATAGTAAAAAAAAACAAAAAAATTGGCTCTAGTCTTATAAAACATTTTCATTTTTGATATACCAAAGATTTCATTAATAGATTGAAAATACTAACAATCCAAAATACCTTTAATTCGTTTACATATTGAAAACATTAATAGTTATGTGCGGTTTCAATTATCTTAGATGTTCAAACGAGCATCGAATAACAATATCTGAAGTAAGACGAACGGGTCAAAATTCATCAATTGATTTTGAGATAAAGCCCTTGTTCGAACCCAATTTTCACCCCTAATGTTTGAGAGTATATATTACCTTGTAAACTTGCAAAGCAATGGTAATTGGATGATAACTGAACCGAACCAACCCAACTATAGAGGTCCTAATTCAGAAATACCCAAGTACAATTAAAATTAAAACGACAAAGCAACTCTCACCGCAGAAAAATAGTTATGTGCGGTTTCATTTCTCCTTTTCGGGTTGAACCGTGAACCTAACCAACCTGACCACAAGGTCCTAATTCAGAAATTCCCACCAAAATATATAAATAAGTGAGTTACTTGGTTAGAAGAACGTTACATAAAATCAATCGTCGGAGCTGTAATCGGTACTAGAGTCTGGGAGCAGAGGAACGGCTGCGCAGCAAAAAGAGTCCTTGTCTTTCAAAAGGAGGCAGCTTCCGTCGAAGTTCCATTTGAGGTCGGCGATGTTGAACTGCGGGAGCGGGTTGCTCACGCAGTAAGCCCCAGACGGGGTCCACATGTACAGGTGGCAGCTTCCTGTGGCGATGACTAAGCGTGTGCAAGTCGGGTCCCACGCTGCCGCTCGGATCGGCTCTTTCTGCACCAGAATCGCTGCCAGCTCGAGATGCCTTATGTCCCATATCCACATGACACTTGGCATGCTGTCGTTCCGAGTGGATATGTATTGGCTGTCCTTGCTCCACGACAACATACCTGCGTGTGTGTATATATACATATGTCGGATAAACTATATGGAAATAGACGATTAATAAAATTGAAAATAAGGCTTACCGATTCCTTGTTTGGGGTTAGGCTTATCTACAGGAGGCTTATGGAAAGGAAGATTGATGGGGACTTCGGCAACCTCGTACCTGACTCTGAAGGGTCCTTCAGAATTATCTGCTTAGGTAAGTAAACGTGAATCAGTAGCTATGTTAAACATGTTGGTCTAGGGTTGTTTCAAATGATGTTACCACTATTGCCTTGCATGAAGTCATCCGTCAAGCATAACTCTGACATGTCCAATGGAAGCGGTTCATCTACTTCCTGGAAATAAAAGGAGAAAATTGATGTGATGTGATCACCTTTTTTGTTATTCTTCTTTTGTTACAACAATGACTCACCTTGAACACAGCAGTACAGCATGGACCACGGACATTTGAGAGATGCATGAATTCAGCAAAGGTCTTCCAGGTGAGATGATTAAGAACTCGCAACATCTGGTCATAACTACCCACAGCGAGAAACTGGCCACAAGGCGACCACGAAACACTTTTCACTCCTAATCCACTCTCGTACGCTTGATACTTATGGAGACACCTTCCATCCGGAGAGTATATCAGGACCTATATCAAATAATTCAAACTAAATATGAGCTTTAAGACAGATAGGTAAGTAAGGCTAATATCACACACGGTCACCTTATAATCGAGAGGGGAGTCCCAAATCACAATCGAGCTATCATCTGGTGACCATTCAATATCCGCTAAATCCAGCGTGTCAACGGCGAAAACCCCCATAATCTCCCACGTACCACAAGATATCAGGTTGATGTAGTCCTTACAATCGCGTCTGGTGCAAACTGCAGCGTATTTTCCATCCTGGGTGAAAGAGACGCCCTTCGAAGCATGCTTTGGCCATTGAACGTGCACACAAGCAGTGTTTAGAAGCGACCAAACTGTTAAACGCAGTTGGAAATCTGAGGTGGTGAGTATGTGACGGCTGTCTGGGCTCCACCTGGCATGAGCAATACCGGCAGGACCTTCATCGATCTTACACGTCCATTCGGGTTGAGTCAAGGACCATGCCTGTATCATTGGTTTCTTGTATAGACCACAAAGGATGTACTCGGAATCAAGAGCCCATTCGATGTAGCTAATCTTGTCCAAGCATGAAAACAGCTGCACAACCTGCATGGGAGGAAATAGTGGCATGTTCACCTTCTATAACCGTAACTCTATTTCTCAAAGCATTTGCAGAAAATAATTAAAAAAACCCACAAGGGGTTATAATTTTTATAGCTAGCAAAACTTCTAGAGAGAGAGAGGATTTTCCAAGCGTATACAACTTATTTTTCTGATCAAAGATGCTTCAAATTCAATAGCATTGACAATTTGCATGTTGATACCAATCCCCACTTACTATTAAGAGTGTTTACTTGCATATTTCAGAAGAAAAAGAATCAGTCAAGTAAGAAGAACTTTATAGCTGTAGCATCTAAGCCTAACAACCATCCATCTTACACCAATTATAATCTCATTTCAATGAAAGTCAAAACATAAAAACCTTAAAATTTCAAATTCTCATTTTCTGCATTACGAGTCCATTTGTCACTTAGATCCATCAACTAACGGTAATTTATAAATATCTTCGATTAGACCATACATTCAACTTGCCTATAACAACAGAATAAGCTTCTGATACTATAAAAGTCTTTACTGCTATGGGTACTCCACAAATGTTTGCATTTTAATTAGAAGTCAAATAAATTTACATTTTTTTTCGTTTTCTGTCTACTGGCCCAATCACAAGGATCTCAAGATCCCCAACAACACAAAGTATTACATTTCAAATCAAGATACAAACGAGAGTTTAAAACCCAAAACGTTAGTCATTCAGGTTATCACTTGAATTATTATGAGATATTCCAACCAAGCTTTTTATAAATAAACCAAAGTACAAATATATTCTGTATATGAATCAACCTATATCTAGAAACTGGCATGTAAGTCCAGACTATAAACTAAAATCAAGTAAAAAAAATCAATTTACTGTAGCTTTCTAAAAAGATCCAAAATAGTTTGCTTGCTAAATTTCATGGAAATAAACTGTGAGGACTGTGTGATATTCTTGTAATATCTGCTGATAACTAGTGTTGAAAATGTAGCGTTTGAGAAACAATAATTGTATATTTCAAACTAAAATTATTAAACTTATAAGTATAACAGAACCTAAAATTTGACGGCAAACTATTTGAAGATTTGGTAAAATCACATTTGACGAAACAAATATCTTAATTTCAAAAAAGAAACATCGCCAAACTTGACCTATTTAGCTTCGATAACAGATAAGTTGAAAGCTCTTGCTTCAAAACCTAAACGTCAAGCATTGTTCTTACCGAGGAGCAATGAAACAGAGATAAATCACCCCCACAGAGCTAAATGTTCAACAACAGCAACAAGGAAGACGACAATGTAAATTTGTATTCTCCTAAACTAAACCATTTATACCTAGCATTAAGTAGAGCACTCAAAATACTAATATCCCCGTTTCCTTCACATACAGTCGAGCCACACTACGAAGCTCAAATGTGAAAGAAAAAACATATATATAAAGACTATATAGTTGAATTCTTTCGAGCCGAGCCTAAATCGCTATGATTCTCAACAAAGAAAGGTCGAGGAAAAAAAAACCTTGAAGGATATGGTGTCGCGAATCACGAGACGGTAATCGACGGCAACGGCAATGAAGCGCGAGTTCGGAGAGAAACAGCACGGACCGCTCTGCTTGTACGCATCAGTGAACTCCATTTCTCGATCTTTCCTTGAGGAAGATGCAGAAGAAGAACGGCTACCGAGGCATTGAATTGCTACACCGTTGAAGCGAGATCTGCGACCATGGGAGTCACTGCAAAGAGAGTTGAGAGACCATTGTTGGACTATGAAAAAGTGTTACCGTCAGTGAGAGCGAGAATTTGGAACAGACGGTTTAAGATTGTGCTGTTTCAAACTAAAGTTCGTAGAGGACATTTTAGTTGAGAAATTTCATAATATAGACCAAAAAACGTTAAAAATATCCACATTAGACTCATCAATTGTTAAATATCTTAAAATGGACTTTAGACCAATATTCGGACAAAAATACCCTTCAACTCATATATAGGGTTTATTTCAAATTTCAATCTCATTTTCACTTTCGAATTCACTCAAATTCTCTTAAAATACGTTGCAATCACATAAGATCATCGTCATAATGGGTATGTTTTTTCGTTAACTCTGTTTAAATCATTTTTGTAGTCATTATTGGTGTTAGAATCATTTTTGGGTCGGGAAAGTAAAAGTTCGTCAAAAAACTGGAAAAATTGTACGATAAGTTACCTTGCAGGGCATCGTACGATGTCGTAGGGCATCGTATGACCTTGCACGGCATCGTACGATGTCGTAGGGCATCGTACGATGTCGTACGATATCATACGACATCGTACGATATTGTACGACATCGTACGATATCGTACGACATCGTACAGTGCCCTACGACATCGTACGATGCCGTGCAAGGTCATACGATGCCCTACGACATCGTACGATGCCCTGCAAGGTCATACGATGCCCTACGACATCTTATAGGTTTAGATGTTTTTCTGACAGTTTTTTGGCATGTTTTGGCATTTTTTTGACATGGTTTGATGGTTTTGGACAAGTTTAGATGAATTTTGGACAAGTTTAGATGAATTTTGGACAAGTTTAGATGAATTTTGGACAAGTTTAGATGAATTTTGGACAAGTTTAGTTTAATTTTGGACAAGTGTAGTTGTTGACCTGTTTTTATGAATATGTTTGCAGTGTTCATCAGTGTTGGTGGAACGTGGGTGAGAAAAAGAGATAGGTGGGATTTTAGTAAAGGTCGTACGTATACGGTGAACGCTACAAAAGAAACAACATATGATGAGTTGGTCCATATGATTTACCAAATTTCCAAGATGGATAAGATGGCGTATGACTTAAAAATTGAAGTCCCGTACACTGTGGGTGACATTGTGTTGGCGCCAGCAGTCTTGGTGTCAGATGATGATGTCGCATATTATATGAACAACGACTATTGGACTAAATTTCCTATTTGCGTTAGTTTTGAACCGAAACGAATAATGTCACCAATTGCTAACGATTTGGATCCTAAGCGAAAAGGAAAACAGGTGTTGAAGGTTTCTTGCATTGAAGACAGAAGACAACATTATCCTCTTGCAATTGAAGTCTCACAAAGTAATCCAAAACGAAATGATGAACGTTCGGTTGCCGAGGATGAATTTTCAGCAGACAAGAGCGGCGAAGATGAAATGTATAGGCGAGATAGAGATCCCTTTGACGTAGATTTTGAAGACTTTGAAGAAAACGAAGATGATGATGACGGTAATGACGTTCAAGACGGTGAAGATTTTGAAGAGTTTGTGAATGATGAAGAGTACGATCACCTTTTTGAGAACTACGAAGTTCCTTCTGGTGAGTATCATCCCGAAGTTAATCCTTGTGGAGGATTTTCGGGAACTTATACTTGGAAAGATCCTCAATTCACGCAAGAACAATTGGTTAAGGAGATAGAATATTTTGAAGGCCCGACTCAATCCTCTACAGGTAATTCTTTTAAAGTTCATGTATAATTTATTTATGTTTTGAACTTAACCGTTTATCGTTTAATATAATAGGCAGCTCAGAAGACTTGTATTTGGGAAAACAGTTTGAGAACAAATCAGAAATGAAGACACACGTGCACCTATACGCCATGAAAAATAATTTTGAGTTTCGAGTTAAATCATCATCGAAAAAAAGGTGGTACGTTCTTTGCAAAGATGAGAGTTGTACGTGGAAACTCCGGGGCGTCGTTCAGTGGTCAGGAATATGGGAAGTTGTGGCTTTCGAAAAAGCTCACTCGTGCTCGCGTGTTGTTCGAGCAGAAGGTCAACGAGGACCTGCACCATGGGTTATTGGACACGTGTTTAAAGACAAATATTCCATCAACTCAATGGCCGATTATTCAGCACATAACGTTAGAGAAGAAGTGAAGACAAGATGGGGTTTAGACATATCGTATTTGAAGGCGTGGAGATCTAAAGAAGTAGCTATTGGACTCGTTCGTGGTACACATGAACATTCGTATCAGAAACTACCTTCTTGGTTGTACATGTTGAAGCAAAAAAACCCAGGCACGGTTACTGATTTTGTGAGAAATGGCGACAAATTCAAATATGCATTTTTTGCCATTGGAGCGTGTCTTCGAGGATTTAAGTATTGTAGGCCGGTCATATCTTTGGATGGTTCATTTTTGAAGACTAAATACGGGGGACAGTTTCTTGTAGCGATTGCATTGGATGCGAATTCACATTTGTATCCAATCGCTTTTGGCGTTGTCGACAGTGAGTGTCACGAATCATGGACGTGGTTTTTGTTGAAGTTGAAAGAAGTTATTGGTGAAGACGTACCTGATTTGGCATTCATATCCGATCGACATGTTAGTATCAGTCATGGTGTCGAAGTTGCATTTCCGGGAATACCTCATGGTTATTGTTACCATCATATGCAGCTTAACGTTCAACATAAGTTTAAGACAGATCATTGTCGCGGTGAATTGTACGAAGCTGCTTATTGTTTCAATAAGACGTCATTCGAAGCACACTTCAGGCAGCTGAGGCAAAAATATATCGAGATGGCAAAATATCTTGAAGACATCGGGTTTGATCGTTGGGCAAGACCGTTCTTTCCTGGAAAAAGGTAAAATTAAATAACGTGTAATCAAATATTCATTTCATAACAACTTAATTGTTATTTTTGGCAGGTATGATATTATGACGAGTAACAACGCCGAAAGTTTTAACGCTAAAACAAGGCATGCGAGGTCATTCCCGATAACGACGCTTCTTGAGTTCATAAGATTCACACTACAGAATTGGTTCTTCAAACGAGAAGACATTGCACATAAGTTAAACACGGAACTTACACCAAGGTGGCAAGCTGACTTTGAGAATATGAACAATAAAGCACAATTTGTACACGCGTACGGGCTTGAGTTGTACGAATGTCACGTAAAAGACAGTGGGGGTGAGCATGATGTAAACTTGCAACAACATACTTGCACTTGTGGAATTCCTCAACTTCTAGGTATCCCTTGCGAACATGCCATTGCATCAGCTCAACATCGTTCTGTGGACGTATACTCTTTATGTAGTCCTTTCTATGTAAAGAAAACGTGGATCGAACAGTATAAAGACGCCGTTTATCCAGTTGGGAGTGAAGAACAATGGGATGTTCCAGAAGATATAAAGCATATGAAAGTATTGGTTCCCGTTGAAAAGAAACAAGCTGGTCGTCCAAGAAAAAGTAAACAAGGAAGGCGAAGGGTAAACCGATATCCATCTCAAGGTGAAAAGGTAGTTGTAAGACGAAAATGCGGAAAATGCGGTGGTTTAGGTCACAATAGAAAGACTTGCACATGGCGAGAGTGAGCGTGACGTTGAACTTTTTTGAATTATATTGAATGACTTTGAACTCTTTTTTAATGACGTTGAACTTTTTTGAATTATATTGAATGACGTTGAACTCTTTTTTAATGACGTTGAACTTTTTTGAATTATATTGAATGACGTTGAACTCTTTTTTAATGACGTTGAACTCTTTTGAATTATATTGAATGACGTTGAACTCTTTTTTAATGACGTTGAACTCTTTTTTAATAACGTTGAACTCTTTTGAATTATATTGAATTATGTTAAACTCTTTTTTAATGACGTTGAACTTTTTTGAATTATATTGAATGACGTTGAACTCTTTTTTAATGACATTGAACTTTTTTGAATTATATTGAATGACGTTGAACTCTTTTTTAATGACGTTGAACTCTTTTGAATTATATTGAATGACGTTGAACTCTTTTTTAATGACGTTGAACTCTTTTTTAATAACGTTGAACTCTTTTGAATTATATTGAATTATGTTAAACTCTTTTTTAATGACGTTGAACTTTTTTGAATTATATTTAATGACGTTGAACTCTTTTTTAATGACGTTGAACTCTATTGAATGACGTTGAACTCTTTTGAATGACCAAAATTATACACAATCAAAAAGTGTCAAATTTAAAAACAAAATTTATACACAATCAGAAAGTGTTTAAATATAAAAACAATTATCGGGTTATTCTATCTAAGAACAAGTCAACCGCCCACTTCTGTCTGAATATCTTCATGTTCTCCGTTATGAGTGTATCAAAGGGAATTCCAACAAGAAGATGCTCAACGTATTTGACGGCGAATATCCCACAATCACCGCTACAATAACGATACATAAGATACATAAGATACATAAGAATTTGTCAACAACTTAATTTTAACATTTAAAAATATAATTAAAACGTTTACCTTAATCTTGATTGAGGGACATTTTGGTCAATCAACCATGTGAACTCATGAAGCGTCGGTCGACCTGCTGAGAGAGGGTGATACATTTTCGGGTGGTTGTTGAACAGGCCACTCAAATTCATTACTCGTGGCAATGCGCGACTCCAATCCTATAGTATTCCAAAAAATGTTAAGTAATTACAAATTTATATATAAATATTGTAGGAGTTTAAAGAGTATCTATTTAAACTTACGTGCATGAACTCCATGAAGTCTGCTGAATGCTGCTCCTGCTCCACTAGTACCCGCTGACAATCAAGAACTGTGATCGTCCACTCCATCAAATCAACTTGAAATGTGAACCAGTGGACATTCTTGAAGTTGACGACCAGTAGGATCTCCTTAGCACCCTTCCACGATTTGATTTTGATGTCTCGGTATCCCGTCATCGGCGTAATGACGGATCTCTGATCCCAATCAACTCTCTCGGGTTCAGTCCCCAACTCTTTCGCCTTCTCTATGTTTGCCTGCTCTTGCTTGTACCTCCCGAAGACGTTCTGAACCCATACAGTGTCCATAATGCGGACATCCTGCCGATAACCACTGAGTTCATGTTGTCGAGTCCTCAACATATGAAGGATTGCGTCGATATGCTACAATACAAACATATAATTAATATAAAATTTCTAATAGTTGCACAAATAAAATGCAGTGTACCTCATCTGTCAGCCAAACTCCTACGCCGACAATGGGGTCAAAGAACTTTTGACCCACTTCTCTCGCCACTAACCGAACGTTAGGCATAAAGCGGCCATAGTACTTCCCCGTCTTCACCCACAACATCATCTCGGCAAAGTCTTTTCGGTTAGGCTCCTTAACCGGCTTGAAAGAAGTTCTTCTACGTGTTGTGTACTTGCGCTTCGTCGGGTCGGTGTAGTCGTCCCACCTATTCGATTTCTGAGGTGGTGCCTTCGCTGGAGATTCGGGTGGCTCGCTCCGTTGACGCTTTGACGGTCTCTCAAAGGCATGGCCCTTTAACTTCTCATCATGTTGCGTCGGTCGTCTTTTGAATAACCCTGCTTGTTTATCCGGGATTTCAGGTGAAGGGCTCCGACTGCTCTGGGGCGTAAAAGGAGATGGAGGTGTAGGAGGATGAGGAGGAGCATCCGTCGGGGGCTCCGACTGCTCTGCTTGTTTAGCATTCTTCGCCTTCCTCTTGCTTTGCTTTTGCGTATCAGGACCACGCGCTTGCGTGGTAGGAATGGGTCCACCTGGCATCCCCGTAACGTCACGGAATACGTGATTCAGACGCGTCCATGTACGAATCTGTAAAAATTGTTAGTTATACTTTGAATAAAATTTTATAACTTTCAAACAACCTTATTACCTGACTGTTGCGTATGCGCTCAACTCGACTGTTAACTACGTTCATCCCTCGTCCTAGGGTAGCCATCGTCTGGAGTATGTATCCTATTCCTTGACGAAGCTCGTTCCACATTCCCACCGTTATGACAATTGGGTCATCATCGCTTGGCTCGGAACCACGAGGACCTTGTGGAGGAGGCGAAGTTCTTGGGCGAGGAGAATCGGGACGAGGAGGTCGAGCATCGGGACGAGGAGGTCGAGCATCGGGACGAGGAGTTCGAGTTTTTGACTCCTTAGTCGGACGCGTTCGAGGAGTATCAGAGATATACTCCTCATCATCGTCCTCTTCCTCGTCGTGGCCGAGGAAGTCGGCTTCCTCCGCGGCTGAACCAACGATGTTGATTTCTTCATCAACGTTCCTTGGCTCCGCCGCATTGACTCCTTCGATGTCTATTGGATATAGACATTTCTTCGTCTGGTCTTCGAGAATATCGAAGAACCCTTTCTCTGCGGGTCTAGGTCGAAGCATTTGAAGGACGCCCAGCTGAAAACATTGAAAAATGTTATGATTTATTAAAAATCAATCTCAATTAAAGAAAAATATGGAAAATCAATAAAACTTACCGATTTCTTCTTCAGAATCTTCTCGACGTCCTTCCTAAGAACAACGACGGTGCCCGACCACGAATGCATCCTCGGCAATCGATTTCCACTGCTTGTTCCGAAGGCTTGCCCAATCTCCGGGATCGCCTCGTACGCCCAATATTGAAAGGCGTGAAGATTCCCAGACAATGTGTACTTTGCCTCCTTTTGTAGAACGTCGGGTTTCTTCTTCAACTTCGTCTCGAGACCCTCGAGGTGATGCTTCAAGTCGACCGAGAGCGATTGAAACGTCTCGGCCCAACTCATGTTCCCCCACGGCAAACTGTAGAAGAAAGGGAGATCTTCTACGTATTGCACGAATGGTTGCCACCTCGGCTCGATAACTTTGTTCGCCGATTGTCCCAGTAGATATCCGAGAACGAAGACGCACAAACCGAGCTTGTAAACGTCTACGGGGTTCTTGCACGCATTCCAGAAACCGATGAGTGCACTGAACTTGATGTTGCTTGTCCCGTTCAAGTACTCATCAATGAGCCTTCTAGAGGATCGTTTGTCCTTCTCGTCTTTTGTCGGACCGTCGGTGTAGTCTAAACCCGATATTAAGGCATATTCGAGACGGCCGAATCGAACCCTCTTTCCTCCAAGTCCGAATTGAATCTCTCCGTACTTGATTGACTCGACCTTTCTCTCCAAAAGTGCGTGCACAAGAATGGGTGCGAAATTCAATTCGCTATTATCGAAGAAGAATTGCTCGAAGACCGTCCCTCGTAGTTGCTCGGTAAGTTTCATTTCTTCGAACCTATTCTTCACATTTTTCAACACGGCGGATCCACCATACGTGATACGTCCCGAGAAAGTCTCGTTAATGAGAAATTTCAAGTAATCCTACAAAAAACACAAAAAAATAAGATAACAATACACAAATCGAGCAAAAAATAGCAACAATCGCACGATATCGCACGATATCGTACACCATCGTACGATATCGCACGATATCGCACGATATCGTACACCATCGTACGATATCGTACGATATCGTGCGATATCGTACGATGGTGCCTCGAAGGCCATCGTACGATATCGTACGGTATCGTACGGTATCGTACGGTATCGTACGATGGCCTCTACGATGGTGTTCATCGTTTTCCCGGAAACCTTAAACCCTAAAATCTCAATCCTATCTCAAATCTTCCCAAATCAATCCGATTTAACCTACATTACCGTCGAAAACACTATACAAACTAATTTCTATCGATTTCAAACAACAAAAACCATAAATCATACCTTTTTTTGAGATTTTTTCTCTTGTGAGCTCTCTTGAGTGTTCCGGCCGTCTCCCCCTCCAACGAAATGAGTTTCCGAGCTCGAAGACATTTGTTTTGAGACTATTTCCATCGTGGACCTTTACTTTTGCACTTGTGAAGATTGATTTGAAGAAAAAAAAAATTTGAAATGGGTCTCTATGGATTTCGGCCGAGAAAGAGAAGAGAGGGAAGAGAAGGGAAGAGAGAAAGTGAAGAGAATGAGGAAGAAGGGTATTTTTGTCCATTTTAGTGGCTAAAGTTCATTTTTGGATATTTTGAATAATAGGGGTTTATTGTGGATATTTTAATTGTTTGTAGGTTCACATTATGAAATTTCTCTTTTAGTTTTTATTTACACTTTTAAAGATTGCATTTCTTTTAGCGACTTTTCTAATTAAAACGTTTAAAATAATATATTTGTAACCAGAGAGTAGAGACTTAAGATTTCATTACTTCAAAATTGAAATTATTCAAATTCGATTAAAAATACTTAATCTTAATAGAGAAATAACCCAAACATAATCCATCAAACCATAATTTTTTCCCAAAACAAAATAATTTTAACTTAAAAGATCAAATATGTTTTTAAAAAATAAATCTAACACAAATGTGCTACACTACATTACGGGCCAAAAAAATAAAAACAGTTAAAAAATATTAAAAAATTTAGGGGTGGAACGGTTTTTATTTTTTTTAGTTTAATTTTTTTTTTTTAAAAAGATAGTAACCAGTAAATATGAATATTAAATAAAATGTAAAAGAAAATATTTTAATGGTATTTTGGTTTTTTGTACTGATATTTTAGGAAATAAAATTAAATTTAGTAAATTTTGAGAAAATTAAGTACAAATGATGATATTTTGAGCAATTCATATCTTAATATTAACTTTATCGAAACTCATCTAACTTTATCGCAAGTATCACTTTATAAAAAAAAGGTTACATTGATCGTGTTAGATAACACTTATTATGTTAAATTTTTAATTTTTCATAAAATTGAAATATTATTTGGTGTTTGGTAAAAATAAATATTTTAAAAAATTCAAATATACTTTGGAGAATTTTTTAAAAATAATGAAAATAAAAAAATCAAAACTTAAAATTTATTTGCTTTGAATTCTGATTTTCGGCAAATATTATACTATTTTAACACCATAACTAATTGCTTTTTTTTTTGTATTATCAACCGGTCCACAAAATTTGATAAAACTTCCATTTATCTCTTAAATATTTACTGCCAAATTTGTTGACATAGACCAAATCTTGGAGAACAAAAACTAAAATTTAATAGCCACGTTTAGCTAGCCCACGTTCGGAACAAAAAAACAAGATTTTTACGTCATTGATTTAAGCCAATTATCTTCTAAAAATTTGGCTAAAAGCAATGCAAAAATATGTTGACATATCAATCTTTTAACCGGCTTAGATAAATTGTCTTACCAAAGCAAAACGAATTCTTAAATCTGTTCAACATAATTCCAATCCACGAATATATCCTAAATATTTGGCTTAATTATTGTAAATCGATTATTAAATAATTTTGCTAACCTGAAAGTTGCCATATTCAATACTTTATTCGCGTATTAAATAATCTATTCAAAACGATTCTTAAATACACACTTCAGAATCATTAATTATAGAAAGTTAGCATATTTAGCATATCAATACCAAAAAGGTAAAATTGATAACTTGGACTTCCATAGTAGATTGTATAACAGCCACTACTTCTTATACATTTTTTTATGTTTATAGTTTGACATTTCAAAAAGAGTTCCAACATCACATTACCTAGATATCATACCAGGTAATTACATGTTCGTCATATATAATGTGTAGATTAATTAAAATAGAATAAGTATTTCGCTTTGGAAAATAGAAGACTAGTCCGTCAGCAGAGGAGAGGTTGACAATTTAACGTTATAATACTAATTAGTTTGCTAACTTAATCAAATATATATGCTTCATAATTTAGATTACCTAACCGACTTTTAAACTTAAACAAACAGAGTTTAAACTTCAATTTTATACTGGTTCTAAATCAAACTGTTCAAAAGTTAGTTTGACATTCAAAGTTAAACTTCAATATAACAATCATATGAACTCAATTCTAAAAACAGATAAATCACATAAATAAAAAAACCGAGCTCATATGTTGGGACTCACGCTAGAATCTTAACTTCACCAAAAACACGGTTTATAGTGATTCTGTCACGACCCGCGAGCGTCATCAGCTCGCCCGCAGACCGCGACTCCAACCACTCCAACATCACGTCATATATAATATCGGGAGCAAATCGTCATCATGCAATAATGTATTAATAAAATAATAAAAATAAAAATACAGTTTAATCAACATATAAAAAATAAAGTACAATTTATTTAAAAAGCGAAAACGTATAATATAATAGTGGTTGTAAAAAATCTAGGGAAATTTTTCGTTTATATTTCATATACTGAAGCTGAAAATCGACCTTCATACCTATATCGTTATGGTATATACATAAAAACTCCCAATTTATTTACAGACACAAAATAATGTTTTTGAAAAGACCGACATTATACATATAGTATTTCACAGCAAAACATTTCACGAGTCATAACCCATAGCCCGCGGGTCGAGAGATACGCATTCTGGATTGGGTCTCCTTTTAAAATTACTGCATGACCACCTTCCCTTATCTACATTACCAAGGGTCATAGTGTTAGGAATATTGCACACTTGAAGATGACGACTGAATAATTACTGGATTCGATAATTAGATTACTATATAAGCATTATATGATTAGTGGGTTCAGTTCTAAGTAAATAATTAGAATCAATAACAACTATCTTCCATAGTCTCTGTATTGAACTGAGTCACGTGTTGGGCACCTGAGTTCAGCCGGTGTGTTAAAACAAGGTCAATGACTGATATACGCCTGGAAAGATATATCAAAAGTCATATATGTAGAACACATGAGTGAAGATTTATAATTATGTGGGAGCAATCTACACTTGTGTTAAGTGTACGACCTGGACATGCCTTAGGGTAGATGTGTTGTTTAAGGACCGTTACGATGCAATAACCGAGACCACTATGATGGTCACAATGAGACTTGATCTAAATCCTGAAGTGGTCATGGACATTGGATCATGTTTCTGAGCTCTTTAACTCATTCGCTAAAATGCTATTCATGCTAATCACAATTTATGTCTTAAGAGTCTTCTCAGAACATGATTCGAGTGGAAAGTGATTTACTTTGACGCAGAATCCAACCTCCCTTAAAGGAGGTCAATGTTCACTCACCTAAGGGTTGATTCAAGAACCGATTGATTGTGCGCACTTTCGAAGTAAGTTAACCTTTGAAAGAATCTTTTGTTGGGGAAGTGACAGTGCTTATGACTGATATGTATCAAGAGAAGTATAACGGAATAAATTGACTTCTCTTGGCACGAGTTGAACCTGGAGGATCTTGATCACGAACTGACTATATCAGTGGACACTCGTCACAATGAGTAAATATAATTCTAGTATTAAAGAAGAGTTCGTTTTTAGATTACACGATGGAGTATTGATAAAGACTAGACGAATCGATGAAGAAGAGATAGGATTGTATCGTCTTTTTCGTAGGGTTCGTTAAGCTTCTACTACTAGGTCCATAGTCCCCGATTTGGCTCTGATAAAGGCGAATAAGAATATTTCGAATAATTATATTGTTCATTATTTAATCTCGTTTGCTGTAATGGTGATTGACATCATTAATTTTGAAAAATGGGTATTCGCATAATTAACTAAGTGTTTATAGCATAATTATTTATTTATTGCTAGATCAAGTAAATAAATAATTAATTGGATTTTTGGGCTTGGGAATTTCGGATTGGGCTTGTGCATATGAGTGGGCGAAAATTCCCTAGGGATATGCCCTAGGGGATGGCCAAACTTTCTTCCCTTTTCTCTACCTGGATTTCTCTCTAAAGAGAGAAAATCTCAACCATAGATATTGATCTGATGGATGAGAGAGAGTTAGATTCACTGTTGAGATCTAATGGTCTATATTAAATTCAAAGGAGATAATCTCTAAAAGGAGGGAATATCTCTAGAAATGAGAGATTATCTCTCAAAAGGAGAGAAATTCTCTTAGTGGTTACCTCATTCCTAAATGCTATAAATATGGATCAAAGGGAAGAGGAAAATTAACTCATTTTTCTTCTCATATAATTTCGGCCAACTCTCTCTCTCTCTTGGCCGAGTATATTATTTCCCCTATTTTCAGGAATTGCTAGTTTCAATCCTAAATAATAGGAGCGAGATCCCAAAATAATCTGGTTTCGAGATCTAGTGAGATATCGATTGCGCCCACTCATATTTCTTATTCGTCTTGGAGATTACGTTTCAGAAGACTACAGTGTCATCCTCGGGTACTCGATTCATAAGAATGACGAAACAAAGTCGATTCATAAGAAGGACGAAACGGAGCGACGTTATATTAGGACGTTCTGTAGCTAATCCCAAACCCGTAAATTTTCTATAAACGTACCTTATATTATTGGTTGCTGAATTGCTTTCGTAATTGAATTAAATTAATAAATCTATATCTTATTTTGTAATCATTATTGTTAACTGGCTATTGTGAGTGCAATTAATAATATTATGCATTTCATATGGAAACTAAGGTGCATCAATCACCAACACATAGAGCTATGAGTCGATTGACTCAGCAAGCGGGAGTCTAACCTAGGAAGATAAAACAATCTAATGCAAAGCGTATGACGTGAAAACAGTCAATATATATATATATATATATATATATATATATATATAAGAGTGCAATGCGTTCACATCATACGAATATTGGTCGTTCCGCAAGATTATTATGTCCTCACACCAATAATCTTCGGTCCGACCAAAGACCAACTTTAGACTTCGAGCCGCAGTCTTTAGTTGACCTGAGTTTTATCACTTGTCAAGGATCTACTAGTGGTACCATATTCATCTGGATTTCGGCGCTCGGTGCTTATGGGCACGGAGAAATGGGCTCGCCAGAGCGATCACCCGAGCGGTACGCTTACGGGCGACACCCGCTAAACTGGAGTATTCAGCACCATCAGGACCCTCTGGTCCTAACATGAGTCATTACCTCGTTGGTACCACCGACATTAGTTTCGTTATATTCATATACCCTGCAAATTAGAAGTGTACCCGTTGCTTCATTTACGGAAGAGCATTGTTGGGTTAAATCCCGGAGATATTTATTGTTTCTCTTCGTGCTTGTTTAGTATTTTATACAGAAGGTCGAATTGTGACTTTCGATTCTTCTTTTCCTGGTTGAATTCGGGCATCTAATGGTCTTCCGGATATTTAGTCCTAACTTATTCATAGATTTAGGAGGGATCTAACTATACATATTGTAAATATGGCTGGATCACATTAGCGTTTGAATTAAGCGGGTGTATCCGAGTTAATATTTACAATAAGGATGGTTGAAGCCTTAACATTCAGGTTGTATCTTTTAGGGCTTTTCCCTAATCTTGTTTACTATCAACAAAATGAACAGACAAGCAGTATTATTCACTTGGTAAGTAGTTAACTTATGTATCTTCTGTTGGAATTTAGTTAACAATTAACCTAATTTAATTACGAAACACATCAATATGTGGCGGAATTTCATAATTCAATTTAACATATTATAAACGTTTTAAAACATGTTCGATAACCATATCATTAAATCTAACCTAACATGTCAATAAATTTACAATCACATCAATAAATTTATCTAAGCATGCAAACGAATAATCCAAATACATATAATTATTCTAAAACATCATATTATTCAGATCCAATTCGTTCGAGGGATACTTATATAAGATTTGGATCTGCGAGAGCAAGTCTCGGTGTACGTCAAGGTGGTCGGCCGATCCTCTACGCCACGCGCGTCCAAGAAATCCTCAAAAACCGTCGTGCCTTCGATCCTCCAAAATTAGCCGGCCCTGGGGAGAGAAAAATCACTCAAACAACCACAAGTTGAGTCAATGATAATACTCTAGGGATTTTTAGGAGACAAAGAGGGTGGGCTCTTTCGTGGGAACAAGGGAAGAAGGGGAAACTCAAATAAAAGGAAGGGCTGCCGGGAAACAGTTTTCCTCTCTTTCTTTCTCTCTTAATTTCGGCCAAAACCTCTCAAGCACAAGGGGGGAGATATTTGGCTGAGTGTTGGTCGAAAATAGGATAGGGTTACCAAAGAGAAAGCCTACTTTTATATCAGAGAGAACTGGCTTAAGTTAGGTCAAAATTCAGTTAAGACCCATTAGTCAAACTTATGCTCAAAACTCCTTTTAATGAGTTTAAACAATTTTTTCAGCCCATAAAACACCTATTATGGCCAGCCATATTGTCCTAATTATCTCCCAAATTTATTTGATTTATTTCTAAAATAATATTTAATAAATTTAGAACATCTCATTTATTTAATGACAAGTCATTAATTATTTTCATACTAATCAATGTAGTACGAAACGAGAAAATATTATTTTCATCTTTTATTTATTTGAATCATCAAATTATATTATTATCAATATAATAACATAATATGATTCGTGAAATAAATGTAATAATAAATAACCAGTTATTTATTTAATTACTCAGAAAATAACTTTCTTAGCGTAAATCACAATTTACGTTGAATGAGAAAATCAATCATTTCTTGTTCACCAAAATCTCGTCCGAGAGTCTATCATTGAGACCTTATGGACCCACATGAACGAAGCTTTAGAATAAAGCTCGGACACAAAAGTTCACAAACCTTTTCCGGCTTTTAATTCTTAATATTAGTCGATTCCACTAAAGGACCAATATTGAACATCTCTAAGTTCATATGCGTTTATATTTCCGTTTGATGTGACAAAACTATTCTTCACACGGTCCACGGTGTATTTTACGATATTACCCTTTGTGTGTATCATTAACTCATAGGAATGTAAAATTACCGTTTTACCCATGAGTTATTATTTCACCAAGTCCTCTGTTATTTGTGAACGAGAAAAACATAAAGTGAAATGTCTCAACATATCACATGTTTTATTTCAAAGAATTCTTTATTCGATGAATACCAGGCCTGGTTTATTCGCTCAAACTCTCATAACAGAGCATGGTGTGATACTAATGCCTTAGCATTGTTTCAACACAAATTCCATATCTGTGAATCACATGTTTCAACGAAACAGTATTATGACACCAACCGTCGGGTCAATGAAACTTCATTTAGCCATTGTCCATTGAAAAATCAAATGTCATAAAGTGTTACAAGAATACATGTACTCACTTCAGGATTTAGGTAATTACTAAAATACCCCTCGTATGAGAGTTTGATGTTTCGAGTGATTAAACGGTTTTATCTCGAACTTCAAAACTTCACTGGTCTTGTTCAATATCTTCATTAAGATATCAAGAATGAATTACAGAGTCACAACTCTCCATATCACAAGATAAGATATCGTTTACTTCATTCTAACAATCATTATTAGGAATCGATTGCCCAATCGATCTTTAGATTGCGAACTATTATTTAAACTAGTCATAAGAAGGTATCTTGTCAAGTCTGTACTTAGCACTTCTTTCGTTGATGACAGTTTCAGAGCGTAGACATAAATGCGTAAACACAATCTTAAATAAGAATGGATATTCAATCTTTATTTAATTTCAAAGCAAAACAAATACAAAAGTATTTAATATCAAAAATCTCCTTTGTGGGCATAAATGCCAACATCTTCACCTACTTGGGCTAACTCAATGGAAAGTCTAATGATTCTCAAAGATATCTTGGATTTCACGTTCCTCAAGATACTTGATTTTGCAAACGTCTTAAGAACTAGAATCCGGAGTTGAAAGTCTCTTAGATACAGGGTTCAATAATATTGAAGGTTAAAGAATATAGGAGACAAAAAGAATTTAAATTGATTGATAAAAGTTAAAGACTTTAATTTATAATTTTTAGGTTATTAGATACTAAACTTGTTTAAGACTCACTTTTTCTCATATTGAAAACAATATGTAATAGAGTCATGCAACAAAATATAAGTCTCTAATGAATTAATCAATTTGGAATAAATAACCGAGAAATTACTTTTGATTAATTAACCAATTTAAATCCTTAACATCAATTACTTTCAAAATTTCATTAAACATCGTAAGCGATTAATACTTATGAGATGACAGAGCTTTAGATCTTGATATTCTGCTTTCAGGTCTCGAAACCGATCCCGGAGTTTTGTCTCGGTTGATCTTCAAACTTTCACGTAGATCTCAAAATAAATTATAGAATTCAGGAACGAATTAATTTTACAAATTAAATTCATCAAAACTCCCAACCTTCGAATTCCAAATCTTAACTTCCAACGGACAAATCAAACCCCAGTTCTTTGTTAAGTTGGTCGGCGGTGTTTAGGGGTTTAAGGGTTTTATTTTGAGGAAAAATGTCAAGTACATTTCTGGATAGAGAAAAAAATTGTGAGATTTGAAACTCAAAGGTCAGGTAAATTGAATGTTTATTTTTCAAATTAACTCCTCAATAATGTTTGATTGAGGAGTTGACGTGTTGAGTGCACTAATTGCATGCTATTCTTCCAATATTTTATTTGTTTTTTAATGCATGCGAATGACGTGACATTCATATGAGTGGTAATTACTTTGGAAATTGTTGTTAAACTTAAGCGGGTTATTAACACAAGTTTAATTAAACCTTGGACATTTCGCATATCTATATGTTTTTTAAAGAGATATGTCATCAACAAATAGACCAGGAAAAAGCCTTACAAACAATTCGAACATAAATCAGTTTTACGAACAGAGATAATTAGTAGTAGAAGATGAGAAGAATCAAACCAAAGAAGACGAGGTGTTAACTGAAAACTATAGTCTGTCAAAAACACTATCGGACTCTTTTAACATAAATCTTCTGCAATTCCTAAAGCATAGGAAAATCCCTATGTTAATATACCTATATTACTTAATAACCCATCTAATTATTATCATACTTATATAAATTTGTAAAATGATATGTAGCATCATATAGCACTATGATTAGGTAACAAATAGTAATATAACTAATGAACTTTTCTTTACTAAGTACATTTTTCATAATACACATATAAGTCGCTATAGTTTAAATCCCTATATATATATATATATATATATATTTGATTTAAGTATTTGTTGTGAAACTGTAAATTAATATGAGAAGTAATAAGTATGTTATTTCTTATACAATTTTATTATTATTTAATATTATTTATGAATTGAGGGTTAAACAACTATGTTGTGATGTTATAGACAATGTTCCTGCCAACAGAGATAACAGTAGGAAATACTGGAATGTAAATGACACAAAGACATTAGTAACTTAGTTCGGCAACTGCCTACATCTGGGGGATATCGAATCCCGGTGAATGAGTATATTATATCATGAAAGAGAAAACTTACAAAGGTTTTACAAGCGAATAACTTATTCCTTAACCTAACACTTCATTTCTCTCAAAGTAATACTCTTCCTAAGGCTCTCCTTAGGAGTGAGCTTATCTCACTTAATCACCTCAGTCAGGACCACGTCCTTGAATGTGTTTTGAACACGGAAGGCAAAGAAAAGATGCACTTACAGAAAGTTTTTCCTTCGCAAAGCTATTCTTTACAATGGAGACGCACAACAACAAAAAGAGCTTATTGTCTGTGTAGAAACGACGCCAGAAGAAAGAATGCATAAACCCTAGAAGAGTCCAAGAGAGAGTTTATATATTACATCAAGAATAGCTTTAGACACATTCCCGATTAGAGACAACAGGAGAGATATCAGACGGTTGAGAGTCTGGGGCAACTAACAGGACCTCATCAACCTGAGGAACTGACAAGGACATTTCCTCATCACAAAACTTCACATTTATAGATTCCATGACAGCTTGAGTTCTGTTGTTAAAAACCCTGTAAGCACGGCTTGTAGAGGAGTATCCCAGAAAGAAACCTTCATCACTGCGAGGATCAAGTTTCTTCTTAGGCTCTCTCTATCAGCTAAGATGTAACACATAGTTCCAAACACATGAAAATATTTGACATTTGCCTTTCTCCCCCTCCAGATTTCATAATCGTAGAAGAGGTTCCTAGAAGAATCGATACATGATTATGAATATGGCAAGCTGTGTTGACAGCCTCAACCCAAAATCGATAAGAGATTTTTTTTGCATGAAGCATGACGCGAGCCATTTCCTGGATCGTTCAATTTTTGCGTTCAACGATGCCATTAAACTGAGGAGTTATGAGTGTGGAGAACTAATGAGAGATACCCTTAGAGACACAGAATTCCGAGAAACTTGCATTCTCAAATTCACGGCCATGATCAGTTCTTATCCGAACAATCTTCTCAGGTCGAGATCTCTGAAGTTTTAAAGCAAGAGAATGAAAGACATGAAAGACATCAGATTTTTCACGAAGAAATTCAACCCACATATATCTGGATAAATCATCCATAATGACCAAGATATAGCATTTAACAACAATGATTTCCACTTGCATAGGACCCATAAGATCCATGTGAAGGAGCTCAAGCACAGAAGATGTCGTAATGAAATCTACAATTTTGTGAGGAACACGAGTCTGCTTTCCAATCTGGCAGTCCCCACACACACCCAGAGTAGAGGAGAAGGATGAGGGGAGACCGATGATCGCGTCCTTGGATACAAGAGAACTAATACTCCGCATGTTTAAATGCCCAAGGCGACGATTCCAGAATGAGGAAGTGTCAGCAGTACTCATAAGACAAGTAGGGGAAGAGGTAGAAGAGGACCACATATATCAATTATCAGAGGAACGAGTTCCATGCATTACTTCCGAGTTAGCTGAGTTGAGACCAGGATACCCCGACTTGGTGAAAGTGATTGTAAGGTCTTGATCACATAGTTGACTTATACTGATCAAATTTGCTTTCAATCCATCAACAAGGAGAATATTATCAAGAGAAGGGCAACCTGATAGATCGAGAGTACCTCGCCCAATGACAGACCCTGTAGATCCTCCACCAAAAGTGACACTGCCTTTGGTCCAGGGCCGAACATTTGCTAAGAAGTCAGAGACACCAGTCATGTGTCGAGAGCAGCCGCTATCGAAGTACCAATCATCGCGAGAGGATGCCTTTAGAGATGTATAAGCGACAAGAGCAGTATCGGTCCTCTTGACTTGCCATCATCGCCGAGGGTGCTGACCAGGAGAGAGAAAGTCAATCTTATGGTGAGGCACAAGTCGTTGAAAACTTTGTTGGCATTTATGCCCACAAAGGAGTTTTTGATATTAAATACTTTTGTATTTGTTTTGCTTTGAAATTAAATAAAGATTGAATATCCATTCTTATTTAAGATTGTGTTTACGCATTTATGTCTACGCTCTGAAACTGTCATCAACGAAAGAAGTGCTAAGTACAGACTTGACAAGATACCTTCTTATGACTAGTTTAAATAATAGTTCGCAATCTAAAGATCGATTGGGCAATCGATTCCTAGTAATGATTGTTAGAATGAGTTAAACGATATTTTACATTGTGATATGGAGAGTTGTGACTATGTAATTCATTCTTGATATCTTAATGAAGATATTGAACAAGACCAGTGAAGTTTTGAAGTTCGAGATAATACCGTTTAATCACTCGAAACCTCAAACTCACCTACGAGGGGTATTTTAGTAATTACCTAAATCCTGAAGTGAGTACATGTATTCTTGTAACACTTTATGACATTTGATCTGTCAATGGACAATGGCTAAATGAAGTTTCATTGACCCGACGGTTGGTGTCATAATACTGTTTCGTTGAAACATGTGATTCACAGATATGGAATTTGTGTTGAAACAATGCTAATGCATTAGTATCACACCATGCTATGTTATGAGAGTGTGAGCGAATAAACCAGACCTGATATTCATCGAATAAAGAATTCTTTGAAATAAAACATGTGACATGTTGAGACATTTCACTTTATGTTTTTCTCGTTCACAAATAACAGAGGACTTGGTGAAATAATAACTCATGGGTAAAACGGTAATTTTACATTCCTTGGAGTTAATGATACACACAAAGGGTAATATCGTAAAATACACCGTGGACCGTGTGAAGAATAGTTTTGTCACATCAAACGGAAATATAAACGCATATGAACTTAGAGATGTTCAATATTGGTCCTTTAGTGGAATCGACTAATATTAAGAATTAAAAGCCGGAAAAAGTTTGTGAACTTTTGTGTCCGAGCTTTATTCTAAAGCTTCGTTCATGTGGGTCCATAAGGTCTCAATGATAGACTCTCGGACGAGATTTTGGTGTACAAGAAATGATTGATTTTCTCATTCAACGTAAATTGTGATTTACGCTAAGAAAGTTATTTTCTGAGTAATTAAATAAATAACTGGTTATTTATTATTACATTTATTTCACGAATCATATTATGTTATTATATTAAAAATAATATAATTTGATGATTCAAATAAATAAAAGATGAAAATAAATATTTTCTCGTTTCGTACTACACTGATTAGTATGAAAATAATTAATGACTTGTCATTAAATAAATGAGATGTTCTAAATTTATTAAATATTATTTTAGAAATAAATCAAATAAATTTGGGAGATAATTAGGACAATATGGCCGGCCATAATAAGTGTTTTATGGGCTGAAAAAATTGTTTAAACTCATTAAAAGGAGTTTTGGGCTTAAGTTTGACTGATGGGTCTTAACTGGATTTTGACCTAAATTAAGTCCATTATCTCTGATATAAAAGGAGGATTTCTCTTTGGTAACCCTAGCCTAATTTCGACCAACACTCAGCCAAACCTCTTCCTCCTTGTGCTTGAGAGGTTTTGGCCGAAATTAAGAGAGAAAGAGAGAGAGGAAAACTGTTTCCCGGCAGCCTTTCCTTTTCTTTGAGTTTCCACTTCTTCCCTTGTTCCCACGAAAGAGCCCACCCTCTTTGTCTCCTAAAATCCCTTGAGTATTAGCATTGACTCAACTTGTGCTTGTTTGAGTGATTTTTCTCTCCCCAGGGCCGGCTACTTTTGGAGGAACGAAGGCACGACGGATTTGAGGATATCCTTGACGCGCGTGGTGTAGAGGATCAGCCGATCACTTGGACGTACACCGAGACTTGCTCTTGCAGATCCAAACCCTATGTAAGTCTCTCTTAAACGAATTGGATCTGAATGATATAGTATTGTAGAATGATTTTATTTATTTAGATTGTTCGTTTGCATGCTTAAATGAAATTTATTGATATGTACATAAATTTGTTGAGATGCTAGTTTAGATTTAATGACATGGTTATGAATATGTTAGAAAACGTTTTTAATATGCTAAATTGAATTATGAATTTTCGCCATATATAGATATGTTTCATAATTAATTAGGTTAATTGTTAACTAAATTCCAACAGTTTCAAGGATGTCCCAAGCTTCCTTCGCACTTTTACAGGTGTTGATTAACCGAAAAACATTTTTATTAACTCCATTATATATGGCGGTCAGAGCCTTAGAGTTTGAGAGAGATGCTTCGTCATCGACAACAGACCACTCGAGGGCAGGAACTTCTTCGAGAGTAACTCCATCAGCAAGAAGTCTCTTGGGAGTACTCCATCCCACCATTACAGAATTCCAGGTTTTTTGATCGATGGATTTAATGAATGCACCAATTCGCGCTTTCCAATGGCATAATTTTGCCCATCAAGTAAGGGTGCACGACTTACATATCCACCTTCTCGGAATGTATCCATTCTAGAATGCACAACACGGTAAACAAGGTAGAATCGTAAACCCAGAAAGTTAGGGCTCCGGCTCTGATACCAAATGAATTGAGGGTTAAGCAACTACGTTGTGATGTTATAGACAATGTTCCTACCAACAAAAATAACAGCATGAAATACTGGAATGTAAATGACACAAAGACGTTGGTAACCCAGTTCGGCAATTGCCTACATCCGGGGGATATCAAATCCCGGTGAATGAGTATACTATATGATGAAAGAGCAAAGTTACAAAGGTTTTACAAGCGAAAACTTATTCTTTAACCTAACACTTCCTTTTTCTCAAAGTAATACTCTTCCTAAGGCTCCCCTTAGGAGTGAGCTTATCTCGCTTAATCACCTCAGTCGGGACCACGTCCTTGAATGTGTTTTGAACACGGAAGGCAAAGAAAAGATGCACTTACAGAAAGTTTTTCCTTCGCAAAGCTATTCTTTACAATGGAGACGCACAATAACAAAAAGAGCTTATTGTCTGTGTAGAAACGACGCCAGAAGAAAGAATGCATAAACCCTAGAAGAGTCCAAGAGAGAGTTTATATATTACACAAAACGACGAAAAATCACAACACTCGAGAACTCATAAGAAATGGGAAAGGCGCCGAAGGGAACAGTGAAGCAGGTACAATGCGTTAGAAAAAGAAAAAAACAAGTTCTTCACATATGATAAGAACATTTGTAGGAACATCAAGGTTTTTTCGAATCGACGAGACCAATACACACGAGCAATTTCCATTTTCCATATACCGTTATGAAATAAATTTATAATGTTTAAAAGTATATAAAGGTATAATTTTGATTATTTTCAAAATATATATATTTTCTCAATTTGAGATATATAAGATGAATTACTTATTCTTCATAAAATAGTATAAATTTGTTTAATATTATTGAAATAATTAATACTGCAATAATAAATTTTAAAATTGTTTAATGTATAGTTAATATTCGTGAAAGTAATAAATAACTTATAAACATTATAATTATTTGCTTTAGTGTAAACAAATTTGATAACGTAATCTAGTTACTAAATTATAATTATTGAAACTATTCTATAGAATCTTTTTGCTAGTTCTAATGAATTATAATTTATTTATAAATAAAAAATTAATAATACAAAGAATGTGAGTACGTTAGTTTAATCTATAAAAGTTTTTTTTTAAAATGAGATATATCTATTCGTTTGCTATTATTTTCATTCATACAACTCATTATAGTAGGTTTTATAAAATGTTTAAATTTAAATTACAAAAACCTTTAAACTTTATATGATGACGGAGAAAAGCTATTTCGAGAAATCAAACTCATGTTCTCAACAAAATTAACTCATAAGTTTATATTTACAAAATAATTAATATTTAAATTATAAATACACTTTAACATTGTTATATAATAAATGTTGCATAACACTAGATATGTGATCATAAGTATAATATAACTTCCAAATAATTTTGTGACATGCTAAGCTTAACATTTCATTGAAATACGCCAATTTACGTGTATAAATAGATGAATCACAAATATAAATTTTGATTATAACTACATATCTATTGACATGTCACTTACATTGGTAAAAAAATGTATTGTTATTCAAAGAGTATGACAAAATATATTATAATTTTGTGTTTGTAAAAAATACACATAAATTTCAATGCATAAAAAAATATAAACAAATTTAGGGATATTATTATCTTCAACAACATTCACTCATCATCTCGTCAAAATAGCTAAAGTTAACATTTTACCAAACTGTGTCAAAATTCAAATGCAAAATTTCATTAATTTTAGCATAAAGTATAAGTCAAATAGATTTTAAGATGAAGACAAAAATTAAATTGATAAAATAAAATTACAAAAACAAAGTCTAATATACTAATTCTTTTATAGGGATAAACTGTTAAAAAGATAATTTCTTATAGAAATGTAAAAGATAATGAAATGAGTTAAAGTATATCGGGTAATTTCTCAAAATAAAAGTTAGGAAGGTACGAGTATTTTCGTAAAATTAAGACAAGATCTTGATCAAAATATCACTTCTAATTATTGATTTTTAAAATTCATTAAAAACATATTTTTTTTTCAAAATAAAAATAAATGTCATGTGAAAAGACGAACTATCTTTTAAAAAATAAAACTAACACAAATGCCGTACATTATATTTTCGGTTAAAAAATTAAGAAAAAATTAAAAAATTTAAGGGTGGAGCAGTTTTATCTTTTTAAATTTAATTTTTATAAAAAAATAAATATTAATCGGTTAATATAAATATGAAATAAAATATAAAAAAATTATTTCAAAAGTAAATTTTTTGAAAAAAAATTAATTTTAGTAAATTTTTGAAAATTGCCCAAAGTACCACTTTTTATTTTTAATTTTTCCAAAATCCATCCAAACATAATTTTTTCTCAAAATATTAGTAAATTTCATGTGAAATGACGAAATACCCTTTAAAAAAAATAAAACTAACACAAATGCCCTACATTATACTACCGGTCAAAATAATTAAGAAAAAATTAAAAAATTAAAAAAAAATAAAATTTAGGATTGGAACAGTTTCTACATTTTAAAGTTTAATTTTAATAAAAAAAATAAATAAATAATAACTGATTAATATGGATATGAAATAAAATATAAAGAAATTGTTTTTTAGGGGTATTTTAGATTTTTGTACTAGTATTTTGAGAAAAAATTAATTTTAGTGGATTTTGGGAAAATCAAGTACAAATGGTGGCATTTTGGGCAATTTCTCCATCTAAAATGGGTGCAATTTCTCTATACATTAGCGAGGCTAATTTGTCTATGAATATTAACAAGGGCTTCATTTTATAACCTTTCAAGGTTCCAAAAGAGATAAAAGCCTAAAACCCTTCCAAAATCTCTCCCGTTACAAACACCAAACAAAAACCCTAAACCCTGGGAAGGCAAAACCTCCGGTGACTGGTCGGTCGTTATCGAGCATGGCTTCGTCGATTGCGTCGCAGTTGAAGGCAATCAAGTCCTTTGCCCAGTCCGATCCCGAGCAGTCTCGGAAACGAGCTATTACTCGGCCTTCTCTTCTCTTTGACCCCAAAGAAGCCGCCGATGTTGACGTCGATACTATTCTATCCATCGCGCAACAAGGTCGATTGTTGTCTCGTCTCTGATTGACTTTGTTTTTCCTCTCGTCGAATTGAATTCTGTTCTGTTATGTTCTTTGGTTCATGCCAAGGTCTTGAAGATTTTGGTTCTTGGCTTCCGAATAAAGTTTATTTAGGTCGTTGGTGGTTATTTTTGGAAAAAGTAGCTTGTTTTTGTTTTAAATTTGAGTTCATCTCAGTTTGAGAGCCTAGAAGACGATTTTTTTGTTTCAGTTTTTCTCCTTCTTTGATATTGTATTTTTTTTTGTTTCTGGAGAAATTCAGCAAGAGAGTAATTTAGCCTGGTATACACATTGGCATTTTTCAGGTTTGGAGCTTCTTATAAGCTTGGACGAACGATTTAGGAACTACAAAAATGACTTATTCAGTCATACAAGCAAGGAAATGGATAGAGAGTTGATGGGGATAGAGGAAAATAATTGCATCAATGCCTCAATTTCTTCGTACTTGCGCTTGGTTTCAGTGTATTTCCAACATCCATCAGCAATCAAAACGCTCGAGTACTTGGTTAGAAGATATAAGTAAGCTTCAAACGTATTGTCTCAAGAGTGGTCATTTTAATTGTGAATTTTCTATTAATATGCTGTTTTTCGATGTTAAATTTCAGGATCCATGTCTACAACTTTGACGATTTAATTTTGTCTACTCTTCCCTATCATGAAACCCACATTTTTGTTCGAATAGTTCAGATAATTGATACGGGGTGAGAATTATTGTTTCTTTGTGCCCTACCATTAAGTTACACACACATGCATTTCACACTTGATTTATGTATTTCGGACATTTATTTTTAGGAATACCAAATGGAAGTTTCTGAACGGTGTGAAGCTTTCTGGTGCACCACCACCTCGAGCGGTTATAGTGGATCAATGCGAACGTGATAAGGGGGTTTTGGAGGCTTTGTGCAACTATGTAAGTGTATGCATTTCTCGTATTTTATCTTAAAACGCCGTTTGTCGTAACGGCATTGTAATGGGCCTGTCTTGTTTTGTCACAGGCTTCACCTTCAAAGAAGCTATATCCATCTAGGCCAATGATCAGATTTTGTACAGCTGTTATTATTGAGGTTTTGGGTTCTGCTAGATCTATAAACAATGATGATGTCATGAGAATTCTCCCCTTCGTGAATTCAGGACTTTACCGTGATGCAAAACCTGGATCCGATCACAAGGTTTGGTTTACAGTTTACCACCACTAATGTGTATCTTCAAGTTTATTTTTTCTCTTCCCCAACTAGTTTAATATTTCATCTTCGATTTTGAGTTTCCAGACCTTCACTCACCTGACTTCCATTAGATACCAAACAGAATATAGTTATCTTTGTCAGAGAGAATATTATGGGCTAGTCTTTTTTAGTTGGTGCGCAAATGCTTAATTCCTGCACCAAGAAAAGGTTGTGGGTTCGAGTCGTGTAGAGTCTCTTTAAATTAACAGGTTTGCTAATCACTAGAGACATGCTGATATCTCTTGTCTGCAAATGCAGCAACATAAGCAAAATAAATTTTTTTCCATTTTCCAGATGAATGTACAATTTACTTTGTCCTTAATAGAAATTTCTTGTTGTATAAAGTAAAGCCAATACATACTAGTTGAACCAATTAATATTTGAAGTTTCTTAGTATAAACTGATTTGCGTTTTTTTCCTTCATAGACACACAGTGATCAAAATAGCGTTGCTTATTAAATAGAGAAGAAGTACTAGAAAGAGTCTTAGACGTCCCTTGAAAACGGCTCCGTTCTTTTGAATACAACAAAATTACTTGTTACAATAACATCTTGTTGAAGTTAGAATAAAACTTTATACAAGCAACATCAAACCCAAAGAAATAAGTGCTTGAAAAATACAAAATAAACATCTGAAAGCTTATATGTATACAAAAGTCACATCGTCCTGGGGGTCTACAATTATACCGATAATGATCACAACTTAGATAGATTATTGATTAATTTTGTATAATAATTGTCGACGGAAGATAATACTAGGCTTTCTGTCTAATGCTTAAAGTATTTAACCAATGCTGTATGTTCTTTGTGTTTTAAGTCTGCTTATCTGAGTTTGTTTTTCAAGTTCATGAAATGAAATCCATGGTTGCAAAGTATGAGATGAATGGTTCACGTGTAATAATCTGACACCTTATTATGTTGATGTTGCTGTGTAGGCTGGTGCTCTGATGATTATTGGTTTACTAGCTAATAAGGTTACATTGTCTCCCAAGCTTGTCAGGAATCTAATTCGATTAGTTTCTGAAATTGCTCAAGACGATGCGAAAGAGTCGATTGATCTTCAATGGGTTAGGATGTCACTTCTGACTATGATCAATCTTATTCAGGTTAACAAGTTATATATGTGCTTCACATGGTTTGTGGTTGTGTTTGGCGGTATATTGTCAATGATGCTAACTTCCTTCATTTTGTGCTATTTTTTGAAAAATAATCCAGCTGCAATCTGTTGACATGTTCCCCCGAAAGGCTCTAAAGATCCTTATTGAAATCCAGTAAGATTGATTGCATTAGTCACTATTAAGTTTTTACGCTCTTATTTTCTGTTTGTTTCGTATTTTTAAGTTTGTTCATTTCATTTTGAAGGGGTTTTGCTGAGCTTCTCTCCGAACTATTCAAAGAGTTCAAGATTAATAAGTTCCTCATTTTACTTTTGGATTCTCTGATTGATTACAGGTATTATTTCTTTAGGACTGTAATCAAACTCTCTTTGAAGTCTTAAAGAAAATCATTATAATTATAATCCTCTTTAAAATTATTAATATGACTATCTTTTTGCAGTTTCCATGAAGAATCATTTCAGCGTGTTTTGATCTCAGTATTGGATGTAACTCCTGTAAAGGATTTTGTTCCTCACTTAGTCACCAAGGTCTTGGGTTATTGCTTGAGAACTTCACGAAAACACAACCTTGCGCCAACAAGTTTTTCGGGTACTAAAATTAGAATCCCAATTACTGCATCGGTTGTTATCATCTTTCAAGTCATGATGGAGAAGGATGCAATGTTTAATTCTTTCTTCCAATTATTGGTTGCGATTTAGCATTATTATTCTATATGTGGTTCTGGAGGTTGGTGAATATTTCTCATCTAGATACCTTTCTTTGAAATAGGACAATGGGTGAAACAATTTCTGTCTGTTCTTAATAAGAAGTATCCATCTGAACTACAAGGAGCTATTCACAAGTTTCTTGAAGTATGTGCCATACCTCTCTCTCTCTCTATATATACGATATATGAATTGTGTATATCTAATTATTTTTGTGTATAATATTTTCTCTGACAGGAAAAGAGCGTCCAATCTGAGAAAGGGAACTCAGTACATGAGATATTAGGTAAAATTTTAGACGGAAATTCTGATGCATCACAAGTCCCCGCATCTCATTCAAAGATTTGGTTTGCTCTACATCACCCAAAGGTACCACAGAGACGTACAACTAGCTGTGATAAGTGCTGCTATGCACTGCAATTGGTTCTTATTCTGTGTCTTTCAGGCTTCCGAGCGGCGTTCTGTCCTTGTTGGCTTGGACATGAGTAGGATCTTGGAAACAAAGTCTACTGATCCACAGGTTGTACTTGGGTGAAGTTAATTTCATTTTGTTTGTGTTAATACATTGTCCATCACAAAGTTAGTATGTTGGACAGATGGGTTTTATACTTGTGTCTGTATGATAAGTAAATTCTTTCTCTCTCTTTGTTTTTTTTATTTACAAAATATAGATTTGTACTTGTTATATCTTCATCTGTAAACAATAGGTTTATTATTCTGTTTTTTCAACTTTTTTTCTACACGTAGCGGGAGCTATGTTACTACCAATTTAAGTAATCGACTCTTTGGTTAAAGCTTCTGACTCTTAATAGCTAACTTTTACCTTCCTCTGCGGAACAGGGATTTTCATCTGTTCAAGATGCTATACTGCGCCAGCTTCGTGATGATGATCTTACTGTCGTTGAAGCAGCTATCTCGCTTGATGGGCTAGCTGAATTGATAGATGCCTCTGATTTTTTGGAAGCATTGAAGTATGTGCTGAAGAGAAGCATTGATATTCTATATTCAAGTGAGTTTGTTTTGTAAATATTGGGTACTTGTGTCATTTTTCTTATTATTTCCTGGTTTCAGTTTGTAATGCTTTACTTGGGGCAGTGTTGACACCAACACTAGGAAAATGTAAAATCAGATAGATGCCTGACTCTCTCTCTTTTTATGTTTAAAGGGTCAACAGAAAACCTCGACCTAGCATGCAATGTTACCATTAGTTGCCTGAGGAAGATGGAGTCACTATGCCGAGATCATGAGGGCTGGTTGAATGTGCTTCGTGAAATGATATGTCCTCTGCTTTTAATTCTTCCAAAGGTGGGTTATATTCGCGGACAGTTTCCTTTCTGTATTTATACAGCAATTTTCATTTATTTCTTTAAATTCATTTTCCTTATTGCTGGTTCTAGACCCAGAAGTTAAATCTGGTGGCGCTGGAAGTAGCAAAGAAACTGAACTGGCCTCTCTATGAGAAACTTCCTACTGTCCCCAGCATCGAACAGGTATCTAAGGAACTATGCTTATTGTTTGCAAAAGAAATACATTATCCTCTTTCTGTTCCTTTTAATACAAATGTAAATTTTAGTTTGATATGATTTTCTTGTCCTTAAATTTGTGGAAAACAAAATGCAGATGCTGCAGCCAGAAAGCATATGCTCAATTAATCTGGACACTATTACTTGTTTGGCGGAAAAATTATTGATGCACCCTGAAACATACATACCATCAATAGCAGAGAGTTGTAAAGGTTTTGAGTCATCAAAGACGCTTCTGTTTTTGGTTCTTTTGCAGTCATTGTTGATGAAAAATAGTACGTTTCTGTTCTCTCATTTATTATATATTAACCAGAGTTCCATCTTCTGTTTATCCTTTTATGTTCTTTCTACCACAATAATCAGCGATTTATCATGAAGGTCATCGTTATGTCGAGTGGTATGAAACTACCAGTAAAGATAGTAACTTTTATAGTAAAACAATAGAATGACAAAATGTTTTTATTATACTTTTTTGTGAACTTGTTGATTTTTGAGAGTGCAAAGGTGAAAGTAATTATTTTCAGATAAAAAATAGGGCACCATATTATTGTATTATTCTTAAGCTTGGACTTACTTTCTAATTTTGAGGTGAAGTTTGTTATACATCCTTTTTTGGTACAATACTAATTTATCCTTTTTCTTCTCTGTACCAGAATCTGGCCAATTTTTTGCACTATTGGACACCTGCTATCCGATACTGAAGTCTGAGTGGGACACACTAGAAAACTTGGGTGATTCCCCATTTAAAGAGGTAAGCATCTGTGATTGGTAGAGATTCAATTTTTTTTCAGCACATGTAGATCATATTTATTTTATATTTTCATATATACTGAAATATTTTCATCTGCTGTCTCTTGCAGCTTAATTCAGACAAGCTTAAAAAATGGGATTGCAAAGAATTCTTGGGTTTGCTTCCTGGTATTAAATTTAAAGTATTAAACGCAAATATTCTAGTGTGTTCATTCTGGAGATTGCTAGAGGCACTTGAATTGTTGACTCCTTCCGAAAGCTTGCAAGTTAGTGATTCTATCCACTTTGACATTCATCTCTGGTTTAGCAAATCGCTGTCAAATTCAAATGGCCAGTAATGGCTGAATTTGGTCAAATTATTTATCACTTCCAGGAAATAAGTGTATATGTTCTTATTACATTTCAGGGTGATAAGAAGTGGCTTGAGGATCTATTTGTTTTGTTCTCAGTTTCCCAGTTTAACCATGTATTCAAGGAACATCATCTCTACCTTGTCACAATGAGCAAAACTTCTCAGGTTCAGTTTCTGAGGAATTTTTATGCAGAACAAGGTGCTTATGCTGAACTATATTTCTAGTGGGAAGTGAACAAAATTCTTTCTTATGGCCCTTTATTTAAAAGTTTTGCATCTCCAACATCCAAAGACTTCTAAGTGATCTTGTTACCCAGCAAAGAAAATAGAAAATTTTGAGTATGGCTCCAGTATGATTCTATGTTTATCAAAACATTATTGTAAACCTAGATATTTTGGTAGATTAGCTTTGAAAAACTTTTGAACTAAAATCTCTCACGTGCAATCAGATTGACTGAAGTTTGCTGCTCTATTTTTCAGATGTTCCTATTGCTGTTCAACTGAAGAGTCTCCACTATTTCCTAGATTTGTGTTCCCAGTCTGAAGTGAGGTTACAGGTTCAATTACTGGCGGAGTTCCCCTCAATACTTATCCCACTGGCGAGTGATAATAAGGTCTGCTTGGTTTTTAATTGTAATTTGTATTGCCTTTTATAGGGTTTCTTTATATAATTTATTTTATGGGTACTTGACAGGTATTTTTTGGACTTCAGGCTTAATTTTCTCTGTACTTTCTAGTGGAAGAAAAATATATATATTTATGTATATTTTAATTTCCTTTTGATCAGCTAAAATATCTTTAGAAGGCTAATATACATGTCGATTCCCAAAATTTCTGAAATGTAGCTTATTTACTACAACTTTACTTTTTTTATGGGGATCTACTCACATAATTTTTTTCTTCTATAGGATGTAAGAGTTGCATCTATGAACTGTATTGAAGGGTTGCGTACCCTATGGGCTCGCGTTGATTCTTCTACCAGGAAAAATGGTACTTCATTTGAAATCTCTTAGCGTTGATGGTTCTTTTAACTTATAGGTCAAGCTTGATGTATTTTGTTTGTTGCAACATTTAGGAAACCAATCAATTTGGAGTCAGTTTCTTGATAAAATCTTGGATGCAATCATAGAGCACAAAAGACTAATTTTGTCTGATGGAAAGTTTCTATCTTCACTTATGGTATCATTGCTCAGCTCGTCATGTAGTAGCTTGCTGGTGCCAAAGAGTGTTGAAGAAAGGTATGCTTTTCTTCTTTATTTTCTATCTCAACTAAAATAGTTAATGAGCATATTCATTATTAGCATGCACCCTGTTCTTTTACCATGAACATCGCCAGGCGCTTACCATTGCTTTTCATATTCTTCTATTATTCTTTAGCATTTCATTATCTTTCTTCAGAAAATTTATTTCCATTCGTGTATAAACTGAAGTTTCTTAATATGCTGTTCTTATTCAGGTTTGACCAACCTACACGTGACAATGTTTTAGCATTCATTTTGGTTTCTGCTCTAAAGCTCTCTGATCATGCAAAGGTTAGCCCTGTCGTAGCTGTCGTTTCCCTTCAAGCTGTTGGTTTCAACTTTTCCTTTCTGAAGCTACTAAGTTGGTGACGCATGTCGCGCAGAGCTTTTTTTCTTTCCTTATTTTCTCATATTTAGAAGGAAAAATGGTGTTGTTTTTGCTGTGACAGTTTATCATTTTCTCCATGCTCAAAGGAGTAGGCAATGCTATTATACGTATAAACGAACTTGGGTCGTTCTTATCCCAACTTTTGACAAGACACACTCAACATGGATCGGGTACACTAGGCCAAAATTTATCAAATGTGGAGGTTGAGATTCTTTGCGTTCTTCTTGAGGTAAGTAGAATGATGCCATCCTAAATGTTCATGCGTAGTTCTGGCCGTATTATATCTGGCTGTTCTCTAATAGTCGTAATGATTTGTGTTTTCTAGAGCTGTGCAACACCCCCTCTAGTAGATGGCCACGTGTCTGGGGATTATTTACTGAAGGCTTTAAAGGTAAGAAATTATTTTAGACTTATTTTTTATTTATATGAAATACTTTTCTGATGATTTTTAGTATTTTATGTTTTATTTGTTTCTGATGATTTGATAATGTGCTAAAGGTTAAATTTGCAAACCTCTGTACCTGACTTAAAAACGGGTTTTGTTTTTCACAGTTGGATGGTATGGCTATAGAGGATCCAGCTGTTATCCGACCTTGTGTAACTGTCTTGGATAAACTTAATGATCAAATTTACGGGAGTTTTAACAGCGGAATGCAGGTATCGCTCTATAAAACTACTTGGAAATGACATGAGAGTGCTTTGTATAAATAGTTCTGAATAGATCCGTACTTATACTCTTAACCTAGAGTGTGGAATTGTGGTATTATCATTACTATTATTATAATCACAATGATGTCTACCTATGTTTTTTTATTGAACTGTATGCTGTTGACACATCTTTTTAGTTATTTGCGCTCAATCCTCATACCAACCATAAATTCAAATTTGATTTTATTTTTTCAGGAGCTTCTGTTTCAAGAAGTTGGAAGTTTGTTCCGCAGTAATAATGGTGATCTTCAAAATGCGGCCAGGGAGGCGTTGTTGCGTGTAAATGTATGTTTAGCTCTATTTAATGTGCCATCATTGTCATGTCATTAACCAGTCTGTCTAAAACCACATTTTTTTGCCTTTACCATCTGAAGCGTAGTATTGAAATGTTAGAAGAAATGTGATCGAATGTGTATTTTAACAAGTATTTTTTTGTGCTCTGTAAAGTATCACACATACTTTGAAGTTTGTGTTCGTGTTTCTTTAGTTTCATGAGCATTCAAACTGATCCAACTCTTGTGAATGTACCAGATCTCTTGTTTCACTGTTTCTCAGACACTTCATGGCATATTAAATATTTCGAGTGGCTTGATAACATCAGAGCATGGAAAGAAAAAGAGGAAATTGGCTGACTCTAAAATATCCAAGCTGCCTATGGATGGAATCCGCAGTGGGGAAAATACACTCTCTTTGCTTAGCTCTCTTCTGGACATTTTGCTTTTGAAGAAGGACATAGCTGACAGGTTTAATTGCCTACTTGTTTGTTTTGTTTTTACATTTTTTAACTTTACTTCCAGGCATTGGGATTTCTATCTGTATTTACTTTGATTATTCTTTTCGTTTTAGGGATTTGCTCATGGAGCCTTTATTTGAGCTCGTTGTAAAATCCTTTTCCGATGAGTGGATTCACAGTATCCTTGACAAAAAGTTGATCCAAGGTTCGGACGATGTATGTCAAACTGTCATGGTTACCGTATCTGATCTTAAGCAAAGACTGCTAATTCTCCTTGAAGAGATGAGTACTTCCCTCGTCGGCTCTCCACTAAATGTACGCTATCTTGTTGAGTTGGGAGATCTATATGAAGGTTTAATTCTGTTGGTATCTAGAAGCTGTAATAAAAGAATGGTTTTACTTGGCAGGAATGTGTATTAAATGCGATAAATATCAAAGTTCTAGTTGAATGTGCCCGTTCTGCCAAGGATGGAGTAACTCGAAATCATGTGTTTTCACTGATCTCCTCGCTTGCAAAGATCGCTCCAGAGAAAGTCTTGGGGCATGTGGAGGACATTTTTACTTCGATAAGCGAATCGACCATCACACAGGTTCTGTGATAATCTCTCCTTTGCCTAGTTTTATAGATTGCTCCAATGACTTATCATGTGAATACTTCTGAGGTGGTTTTGGAGTATGCTTGGGATTCTAATTTTAATCTTATGTAGGATGACCGCCATTCACAACATGTATTAGAGGATGTTATATGTACAATTGTCCCATTTTGGCTGCGGGGGACAAAGAACACAAATGCACTTCTCCAGGTAATTGATTGACGATTGGTTTTACTTTTATTTTCAGTGTTGTTTTTTCATTTTGTGTAATAGTGTAAACCCGAATTGCTGTTTTTTGTGCTAGATTTTCATGAACGTGTTGCCCGAAGTCGCGGAGCATAGAAGGCTATCTATAGTGGTGTATTTGCTAAGGTAGGTCTTATATTAACATTGGACTTGTATTATACTGTCTTTTTGCTTTGTTGATTTACTGTAATTTTTCTTTTCTTTTCGTAAACAGGACATTGGGAGAGTCTAATAGCTTGGCATCATTGCTTATTCTTCTTTTCCGCTCGTTAGCTTCTCGGAAAGGGTCCTCTCTCATTGATACAAACGATTCTGCTAATGAATTCATAGCCTCTGCAAAGAGAGAATGGGAATATGCATTTGCACAGCAAATATGTGATCACTATCCATGCTTGACATGGCTTCCATCACTTGTTATGCTTCTTCGAGAAGTTGGAAAAGATGCTCTACGCTCCGAAACTTTCCTGGAATTGATGTTTATAACTCAGTTTACTCAGGAAAGATTGCAAGATCCTGAGTTTAAACTGAAGCTGCAGACCAAACAAGACTCAGAAAGCATTCAGGTTGAGAAATTGTATTGAATAATTAGTTGTGTTTTATTTTTTATAGCAATGGATATTAGTAGATTTTGCAGCTTGGTCATAGTTCCAGTACACTTCGGTAATAAGTTATGCTTGATTTAAATTTACAGAGTTCGCTTGAAGATCTCATGGAACAGATTAGCTTTTTATTACAAATTCTGGACAACAGGAGGAAAATATTGTCTGTCCCGGCTACCTTTAAAAAAGATTTACCGGAACGCCTGCGTTCTGTCTTTAGAACTGTGTCTGCACTTATGGCTCCATCAACATGCTTCAAGGGAATCATTAAATTGCTACAGCACTCTGATAATGATGTTTGTAGAAAGGTAATTATACCACCAGTATTCTCTACTGAAACAGTTTAGTGATAACTATCTTTGGTATCGACTTTGATGAATGGACTCCTGAAAATATCTATAACTTAGTTGTATTCTCATGCAGGCTCTTGGACTTCTGTGTGAAATGGTGAGAGAAGAAGACGTGGTCAAACCAAAGCGCAAGGCAAGAGCAAGTCTTAGCGGTCGATGGAAAAACATGGATGAGACATCACTAGAGTCTTTCAGCAAATTGTGTACCGAAATTATAAAGATAATTGATTCTCATGATGGTTCAGAGTCATTGAAACTGGCAGCCGTTTCAGCTTTAGAGGTTCTAGCCAACAGAACCGCTTCTAATATGTCTATCTTCTCTACATGTCTGGCTTCTGTCACTAGTCACATTATAGATGAGAACCAAGCTATCTCTTCTGCCTGTCTGAGGACAACTGGTGCTCTGGTCAATGTTCTTGGCACGAAGGCACTGGCTGAGCTGCCTTGTATAATGGAAAATGTGATCAAAATATCTCGTGGATTCTTGTTACCTTCTACGCATATAGCTGTTAAAACTGTTGACAAAACGCCCAAGGAATCTATTGGGCTGTCAGTTCTTTTTGTGCTCGAGGCTGTTCTGGACAAGCTCGGGGGTTTCTTGAAACGACATGATATCGGGGACATCATAAGTGTTATGGTGCTGAATACTGATTATGCATTGGATGCCGATCAAAAGGTCAAATCTAAGGCAGACACAGTTCGGAAATTGTTAACAGAAAAAATTCCCGTAAGAGCTCTATTCCTTTTTCCTTCTTGACTCCCTAAAACTTTTTCTCCGATGATTCTTTCTCACGATTTTATTTTCATATATTTCCATCTGTACAGGTCCGACATGCTCTCCCACCTATGCTAAAACTTTTTCCAGATGTTGTTTCGTCTGGGGATCTGAGTTTGAATGTGTATTTTGGGATGCTAACAAATCTGATAGCTGTAGTGGACAGACCCTCGGTCGGTACTTACCATTCGAAGATCTTTGAGTTGTGCTTGCTTGCTCTTGATCTACGCCGCAAACATCCAGATTCAGTAAAGGATATTGATGTTGTCGAAAAAAGTGTAGTTGCGACAGTGATTGCGCTCACGATGAAGCTCACTGAGTCCATGTTTCGGCCTCTTTTCCTAAGAAGCATTGATTGGGCAGAGTCAGAAATTGAAGAGGGTGAGCATGTCGCAGGTGCTCATATAGACCGGGCAATCTCATTCTATGGTCTTGTAGATAAACTTGCAGAGAGCCATAGGTGAGTTGTATATGTCTTGATTCATTTTCTGAACCCTTTATTCTTTATGATTTGATGTTAGTCAAGCTAGAACTTTAGTTTATAGTGTAAGGTGTATACATTTAACAGATTTAGATTGGTAGACGTTTAGCTCGTAATTATTTATTTATCATACTAATAACTTTCTTCATAAAACCGAGCACAGCATAATCAAATAAATAGTTTTCATGATTTACCTTTAGTGAAGCTAGAATATTTGAATTCTTAATAAAATTATATTAAATAGTTTATTGTTTTTTATCATCTCGTGTTCTGGGGATAACCAATCTAGTTTCGTTTGGAATTTAGGTCTCTGTTTGTACCCTATTTCAAGTACTTGCGCAAGAGCTGTATCGAAGTTCTGACTTCAGCTGGGGAGCCAAAGGTTTCTAGTCTTACAAAGAAGAAGAAGAAGGCAAAGATGAGCGAAGCCGCAGAAAATTATTTGTCCCTTGGGAACTGGCAGCTTAGAACATTGGTCTTGTCTTCACTGCACAAGTGTTTCCTCTACGATGCTGGGACTCTGAAGTTTCTCGACTCTGAGAATTTTGAGGTTAAGAGTCTCAACATCTTCTCGATTCTCTCTAGAGTGAAACATCCATTGTTTCTTTTCATTTTTTGTCATTATATTGATTTTGAGTTCTGTTTCCTCTTTGTTTTTAGGCTCTTTTGAAGCCAATCGTTTCACAGATTGTGGTAGACCCTCCTACTTCATTGAAGGAATATCCGAGCTTGCCATCGGTGAGTGAGGTTGACGACTTGGTGGTTAATTGCCTCGGCCAAATGGCTGTTACTGCCGGAAATGATCTCCTATGGAAACCGTTGAATCACGAGGTGTGTGACTTTTGTTTATAAAAAAATTGGGTTATTAGCCAATCTAAACATAAGAGATTTAGATTTAATCAACGTTCTATTAATTTGTCGTAAATATCCTGCGTGCTTACGTGGCATACGTATTTCAAAAAAATTTCTTCCAGTTTGCCCTTTTTGTTTTTGTTAATTTGTTGTGAATGTTTTAGCTAAATTTGTCCAAAATAATTTGTTAATAGTTTGGGTCGACTATTTACCAAACGTGGGCTATATCCAAAGTACATGTATTACGCTTTATTTATTCATAAATATTTCACTTTTAATTGATCTGACTTATTCTTGTCAAATAATTTGGTGGAATCACTGTCTTTGAATTCAGGTTCTGATGCTGACTAGGAGCGAGAAGGTTCGAGCGCGAATTCTGGGACTCAGGGTGGTGAAGTATCTGGTGGAGAATTTGAGAGAAGAGTTTGTGTTTGAAGTGGAAACGATCCCATTCCTCGCTGAGCTTTTTGAGGATGTTGAGCCGTCGGTTAAGTCTCTTGCTCAAGATGTTTTCACTGAAATGGAATCCGCGACCGGTAAAGATCTTAAGGAGCACTTGATGCGATGATATGCTTTTATTTATCAGATACAAGAACAGAGAATTTCCTGGTTGCCATGGGCAACTTGCATTTTTCCCTGTAACCGGGTTACAAATTTTGAACTTGTTTTATTGTTACCATCAATTATTCAATTTTGACGTATTATATCTGCTTGTCCTTCTACTATTTAGAGAAAATTATCGTCGCTAACAATTTAGCTACATAATTTATTTATTCGAGATTTGTTGGTTTAGGAGTAAGATATAACACTTACTATAAATGCTGCACATGCAAATTTATTGATAAAATTGTCAAACTTGTCATCATTACAAAGTTTGGTTTGTCAAGTATTATTATGACTAACACCTAAACCTGTAAAACTTCCATTATATTTACACTCTTTATTTATTTAAAACAACAAAATTATTTTGAAAATATACAAGAAAAATTGTCCAAAATACCACTATTCATAATTGGTTTTCCCAAAATCCACTAAAATTATTTTTTTCTCAAAATACCACTACAAAAGTCTAAAATACTCCTAAAACAATTTTTTTACATTTGACTCCATATTCATATTAACCGGTTACTGTCTAATTTTTTTTAAAAAATTAACTTAAAAAGGTAAAAACTACTCCACCCCTAAAAAATTTCATTTTTCTTTAATTTTTTAATTTTTTCTTAATTTTTTTGACCGGTAGTATAATGTAGGACATTTGTGTTAGTTTTAACTTTTTAAAGGGTATTTTGTCTTTTCACATAAAATTTACTAGTATTTTGGGAAGAAAACATGTTTGGGTGGATTTTGGGAAAATGAATAATAAAGGGTAGTACTTTAGGCAATTTCTCAATATACAATAAGTATAGAGAAATTTCATAATATGGACCCAAAAACAATTAAAATATCTACATTAAACTCCTCTTATTCAAAATATCCAAAAATGAACTTTAGCCCCTAAAGAAGACAAAAATACCCTTCTTCCTCGTTCTTTCTCTTTTCTCTTCCCTTCTCTTCCCTCTCTTCTCTTTCTCTCGGTCGAAACACTCGCATCCCCATTTCAAAATTTTTTTTCTTCAAATCAATCTTCACAAGTGCAAAACTAGAGGACCACGATTGCATAGTCTCAAAACCAATGTCTTCGGGCTCGGAAACCCATTTCATTGGAGGGGGAGAAGGCCGGAATACTCAAGAGACCTCACAAGAAAAAAAAATCCCAAAAGGGTATGATTGATGCTTTTTGTTGTTTGAAATCGATTGAATGTAGTTTGTATAGTGTTTTCGACAGTAATGTAGGTTAAATCGGATTGATTTGGGAAAATTTGAGCTAGTTTTGAGATTTTAGGGTTTAAGGTTTTCGGGAAAACGATGAACACCATCGCAGGTATCATCGTACGATACCATACGATGGGCGTACTATACCATACGATATCGTACGATGGCCTTCGAGGCGATATCGTACGATACCGTACGATAATGTACGATATCATGCGATATCGTACGCTATCGTGCGATATTATGCGATTTTATGCGATTTTGGCCTCGTTTTTTGTAAGATTAACTTAATTTTTTGTGTTTTTGTGTAGGACCACTTGAAATTGCTCATTAAAGAGACTTTCTCGGGGGGTATAACGTATGGTGGTTCCGCCGTGTTGAAAATGTGAAGAATCGGTTCGAAGAAATGAAACTTACCAAGCAACTACGAGGGACGGTGTTCGAGCAATTCTTCTTCGATAATAGCGAGTTGAATTTCGCGCCCGTTCTTGTGCACGCACTTTTGGAGAGGAAGGTTGAGTCAATCAAGTACGGAGAGATTCAATTCGGACTTCGTGGAAAGAGGGTTCGATTCGGCCGTCTCGAATATGCCTTAATATCGGGTTTAGACTACACCGACGGTCCGACAAAAGACGAGAAGGACAAACGATCCTCTAGAAGGCTCATTGATGAGTACTTGAAAGGGACAAGCAACATCAAGTTCAGTGCACTCATCGGTTTTTTGAATGCGTGCAAGAACCCCGTAGACGTTTACAAGATCGGTTTGTGCGTCTTCGTTCTCGGATATCTACTGGGAACCGTTCGTGCAATACGTAGAAGATCTCCCATTCTTCTACAGTTTGCCGTGGGGGAACATGAGTTGGGCCGAGACGTTTCAATCGCTCTCGGTCGACTTGACGTATCACCTCGAGGGTCTCGAGACGAAGAAGAAACCCGAAGTTCTACAAAAGGAGGCAAAGTACACATTGTTTGGGAATCTTCACGCCTTTCAGTATTGGGCGTACGAGGCGATCCCGGAGATTGGGCAAGCCTTCGGAAAAAGCAGTGGAAATCGAATGCCGAGGATGCATTCATGGTCGGGCACCATCGTTGTTCTTAGGAAGGATGTCGAGAAGATTCTGAAGAAGAAATCGGTAAGTTTTATTGATCTTTCATATTTTTCTTTAATTGAGATTGATTTTTAATAAATCATAACATTTTTCTATGTTTTCAGCTGGGCGTCCTTCAAATGCTTCGGCCTAGACCGGCAGAGAAAGGGTTCTTCGATATTCTCGAAGACCAGACGAAGAAATGTCTATATCCAGACATCGAAGGAGAAAATGCGGCAGAGCCAAGGAACGTTGATGAAGAAATCAACATCGTTGGTTCAGCCACGGAGGAAGACGACTTCCTCGGCCACGAAGATGAAGAGGACGATGATGAGGAGTATATCTCTGATACTCCTCGAATGCGTCCGACGAAAGAGTCAAAAATTCAAACTCCTCGTCCCGATGCTCGACCTCCTCGTCCCGATTCTCCTCACCCAAGAACTTCGCCTCCTCCACAAGGTCCTCGTGGTTCTGAGCCAAGCGATGATGACCCAATTGTCATAACGGTGGGAATGTGGAACGAGCTTCGTCAAGGAATAGGATACATACTCCAGACGATGGCTACCCTAGGACGAGAGATGAACGTAGTTAACAGTCGAATTGAGCGCATACGCAACAGTCAGGTAATAAGGTCGTTTGAAAGTTATAAAAGTTTATTCAAAGTATAACTAACAATTTTTACAGATTCGTACATGGGAGCGTCTGAATCACGTATTCCGTGACGTTACGGGGATGCCAGGTGGACCCAGTCCTACAACGCAAGTGCGTGGTCCTGATACGCAAAAGCAAAGCAAGAGGAAGGCGAAGAATGCTAAACCTCATTCCCCTCAACGCTCCCCACCTCCCCCTACAGATGCTCCTCCTCATCCCCCTACACCTCCATCGCCTTTTACACCCCAGAGCAGTCGGAGCCCTTCACCGGCAATCCCGGAAACAGGGTTATTCAAAAGACGAACGACGCGACAGGATGAGAAGTTAAAGGGCCATGCCTTCGAGAGACCGTCAAAGCGTCAACAGAGCGAGCCACCCGAATCTCCAGCGAAGGCACCACCTCAGAAATCGAAGAAGTGGGACGACTTCACCGACCCGACGAAGCGCAGGTACACAACACGTACAACTTCTTTCAAGCCGGTCAAGGAGCCTAACCGAAAAGACTTTATCGCGATGATGTTGTGGGTGAAGACGGGGAAGTACTATGGCCGCTATATGCCTAACGTTCGGTTAGTGACGAGAGAAGTGGGTCCAAAGTTCTTTGACCCCATTGTCGGCGTAGGAGTTTTGCTGACAGATGAGGTACAATGCATTTTTTTGTTCAACTATCACATATTAGATATTTTATATTAATCATATGTTTGTATTGTAGCATATCGACGCAATCCTTCATATGTTGAGGACTCGACATCATGAACTTAGTGGTTATCGGCAGGATGTCCGCATTATGGACACTGTATGGGTTCAGAACGTCTTCGGGAGGTACAAGCAAGAGCAGTTAAACGTAGAGACGGCGAAAGAGTTGGGGACTGAACCCGAGAGAGTTGATTGGGATCAGAGGTCCGTCATTACGCCGATGAAGGGATACCGAGACATCAAAATCAAGTCGTGGAAGGGTGCTAAGGAGATCCTCCTTGTCGTCAACTTCAAGAATGTCTACTGGTTCACATTCCAAGTTGATTTGATAGAGTGGACGATCACAATTCTTGATTGTCAGATGGTACTAGTTGAGCAGGAGCAGCATTCAGCACACTTCATGGAGTTCATGCACGTAAGTTTAAATCTGACTCTAACAATATTTATAATAAATTTGTAATTACTTAACATTTTTTGGAATACTGTAGGATTGGAGTCGCGCATTACCACGAGTAATGATTTTGAGTGGCCTGTATTGGCATTTATGCCCACAAAGGAGATTTTTGATATTAAGTACTTTTGTATTTGTTTTGCTTTGAAATTAAATAAATATTGAATATCCATTCTTATTTAAGATTGTGTTTACGCATTTATGTCTACGCTCTGAAACTGTCATCAACGAAAGAAGTGCTAAGTACAGACTTGACAAGATACCTTCTTATGACTAGTTTAAATAATAGTTCGCAATCTAAAGATCGATTGGGCAATCGATTCCTAGTAATGATTGTTAGAATGAATTAAACGATATCTTATCTTGTGATATGGAGAGTTGTGACTCTGTAATTCATTCTTGATATCTTAATGAAGATATTGAACAAGACCAGTGAAGTTTTGAAGTTCGAGATAAAACCGTTTAATACGTTGAGGATCTTCTTGTTGGAATTCCCGTTGACACATTCATAACAGAAAACATGTAGATATTCAGGCAGAAGTGGGCGGTGGACTTGTTTTTAGATAGAATTACCCGATGAGTTGTTATTATATTTAAACACTTTTTGATTGTGTATTATTTTTGCTTTTAAATTAAAACACTTTAACTTGATGTTGAATGATTGTGTATAACTTGTCAAAACGAAACATCAATTCAACATCATTCAAATTAAGTCAAAAAAGTTCAACGTCATTAAAAAAAAAATTAAACATAATTCAAAATAATTCAAAAAAGTTCAACGTCATTAAAAAAAAGTTCAACATAATTCAAAATAATTTAAAAAAGTTCAACATAATTCACGCTCACTCTCGCCATGTGCATGTCTTTCTATTGTGACCTAAACCACTGCATTTTCCGCATTTTTGCCTTACAACTACTTTTTCACCTTGAGATGGATATCGGTTTACCCTTCGCCTTCCTTGTTTACGTTTTCTTGGACGACCGGCTTGTTTCTTTTCAACGGGAACCAATACTTTCATATGCTTAATATCTTCTGGAACATCCCATTGTTCTTCACTCCCAACTGGATAAACGACGTCTTTATATTGTTCAATCCACGTTTTCTTTATGTAGAAAGGACTACATAAAGAGTATACGTCCACAGAACGATGTTGAGCTGATGCAATAGCATGTTCGCAAGGGATACCTAGAAGTTGAGGAATTCCACAAGTGCAAGTATTTTGTTGCAAGTTTACATCATGCTCACCCCCACCGTCTTTTACGTGACATTCGTACAACCCAAGCCCGTACGCGTGTACAAATTGTGCTTTATTGTTCATATTCTCAACGTCAGCTTGCCACCTTGGTGTAAGTTCCGTGTTTAACTTATGTGCAATGTCTTCTCGTTTGAAGAACCAATCTGTAGTGTGAATCTTATGAACTCAAGAAGCGTCGTTATCGGTAATGACCTCGCATGCCTTGTTTTAGCGTTAAAACTTTCGGCGTTGTTAATCGTCATAATATCATACTTGCCAAATATAACAATTAAGTTGTTAGGAAATGAATATTTGATTACACGTTATTTAATTTTACCTTTTTCCAGGAAAGAACGGTCTTGCCCAACGATCAAACCCGATGTCTTCAAGATATTTTGCCATCTCGATATTTCTTTGTCTCAGCTGCCTGATGTGAGCTTTGAATGACGTCTTATTGAAACAATAAGCAATTTCGTACAATTCACCGCGACAATGATCTGTCTTAAATTTGTGTTGAACGTTATGCTGCATATGATGGTAATAATAACCATGAGGTATTCCCGGAAATGCAACTTCGACACCATGACTGATACTAACATGTAGATCAGATATGAATGCCAAATCAGGTATGTCTTCACCAATAACTTCTTTCAACTTCAACAAAAACCACGTCCATGATTCGTGACACTCACTGTCGACAACGCCAAAAGCGATTGGATACAAATGTGAATTCGCATCCAATGCAATCGCTACAAGCAACTGTCCCCCGTATTTAGTCTTAAAAAATGAACCATCCAAAGATATGACCGGCCTACAATACTTAAATCCTCGAAGACACGCTCCAATGGCAAAAAATGCATATTTGAATTTGTCGCCATCTCTCACAAAATCAATAACCGTGCCTGGGTTTTTTTGTTTCAACATGTACAACCAAGAAGGTAGTTTCTGATACGACTGTTCATGTGTACCACGAACGAGTCCAATAGCTACTTCTTTAGATCTCCACGCCTTCAAATACGATATGTCTAAACCCCATCTTGTCTACACTTCTTCTCTAACGTTATGTGCTGAATAATCGGCCATTGAGTTGATCGAATATTTGTCTTTAAACACGTGTCCAATAACCCACGGTGCAGGTCCTCGTTGACCTTCTGCTCGAACAACACGCGAGCACGAGTGAGCTTTTTTGAAAGCCACAACTTCCCATATTCCTGACCACTGAACGACGCCCCGGAGTTTTCACGTACAACTCTCATCTTTGCAAAGAACGTACCACCTTTTTTTCGACGATGATTTAACTCGAAACTCAAAATTATTTTTCATGGCGTATAGGTGCACGTGTGGTCTTCATTTCTGATTTGTTCTCAAACTGTTTTCCCAAATACAAGTCTTCTGAGCTACCTATTACATTAAACGATAAGCGGTTAAGTTCAAAATATAAATAAATTATACGCGAACTTGAAAAATACCTGTAGAGGATTGAGTCGGGCCTTCAAGAAATTCTATCTCCTTAACCAATTGTTCTTGCATGAATTGAGGACCTTTCCAAGTATAAGTTCCTGAAGATCCTCCACAAGGATTAACTTCGGGATGATAGTCACCAGAAGGAACTTCGTAGTTCTCAAAAAGGTGATCGTACTCTTCATCATTCACAAACTCTTCAAAATCTTCACCGTCTTGATCGTCATCACCGTCTTCATCATCTTCGTTTTCTTCAAAGTCTTCAAAATCGACGTCAAAGGGATCTCTATCGCGCCTATACATTTCATCTTCGCCGCTCTTTTCTGCTGAAAATTCATCCTCGGCACCCGAACGTTCATCGTTTCGTTTTGGATTACTATGTTAGACTTCAATTGCGAGAGGATAATGTTGTCTTCTGCTTTCAATGCGAGGAACCTTCAACACCTATTTTCCTTTTCGCTTAGGATCCAAATCGTTAGCAATTTGTGACATTATTCGTTTCGGTTCAAAACTCGCGCAAATAGGAAATTTAGTCTAGTAGTCGTGGTTCATATAATATGCGACATCATCATCTGACACCAAGACTGCTGGCGCCAACACAACGTTACCCAGAGTGTACGGGACTTCAATTTTTAAGTCATACGCCATCTTATCCATCTTGAAAATTTGGTAAACCATATGGACCAACTCATCATATGTTGTTTCTTTTGTAGCGTTCACCGTATACGTACGAGCTTTACTAAAATCGCACCTATTTCTTTTTCTCACCCACGTTCCACCAACACTGATGAACACTGCAAACATATTCATAAAAACTTGTCAAAAACTATTTACACAAAAGTAAATCAAACTTATCCAAAATTCCTTGTCCAAAATTCATATACACTTGTCCAAAATTCATCTAAATTCATCTAAACTTGTCCAAAATTCATCTAAACTTGTCCAAAATTCATCTAAATTCATCTAAACTTGTCCAAAATTCATCAAAACTTGTCCAAAACCATCAAAACTTGTCAAAAAACATCAAAACTCATAAGACGTCGTACGATGCCCTGCAAGGTAAGTCATCGTACAAATTTTCCAGTTTTTTGACGAACTTTTTCTTTCCCGACTCAAAACGATTCTAACACCAAAAATGACTACAAAAATGATTTAAACAGAGTTAACGAAAAAACATACCCATTATGACGATGATCTTATGTGATTTCAACGGATTTTAGGAGAATTTGAGTGAATTCGAAGGTGAAAATGAGATTGAAATTTGTAATAAACCCTATATAAGAGCTGAATGGTATTTTGGTCCGAAAATTGGTTTAAAGTTCATTTTAAGATATTTAACAAATGATGAGTCCAATGTGGATAGTTTAAACATTTTTGGGTCCATATTATGAAATTTCTCTAAGTATATGCATCTGTAAACAGAGTATGTTATTTGCGACTCTGGTTGTATGTAAATTTTATGTATAAGGTCTCGTATCCACGGCATGGAAATATAGAATTTTCAGGGGCTATTTGAAATAAAGATAAAGTTGTTGGGCTATTTTGAAGACTCTGAACTTAAACTGTGGTTCGACTTTGAAGCAGCAAAACTTTGCTACGCTCTCTAATTCACAGCCGTAAGGTTTCATTTTGATCTCTCCGATTCTCAATCGCTCACCGACGCAACGCCTGGTTTTCGAATCATTCATTGATATCCATTTTCTTCTCCATTCCAAAGAGAACGGAAGACTCTCTCCGTCTTCTTCATCTATAGCCCTCGCGCAATGTTGCAAAGATGGAACAGAGGTTTTACGAATTTCTCGAGAGTCTTTGGTTCACAGAACGGCCATTTTTATGCCACTTCACGCCACGCCTTCAAGAAAGCTTCGGTATCTCCCGCTCAGCCGGAAACCACCGCCGAGAAACCGGTATGTTATTCGTCGCTCTCTGTGCATTGCGGTATTGATTGCGTATTCACTCGGATTTTGCTCCGTAGTTCTGATTAGGGCTTCTTTGACGATGTTGTTTGCGTTTGATGTAAATTGTGTGTTTTTGTTGGTTAAATTGAATCTGTTGCTTCTGTGTGAACGTTCAACAGGTTAAGTTGGATAAATTGTTTTTGTCCAAGCCTTCCTCGTTGGCTCTGGATCCTTCTTCTCCTGCGTGGATTGAAGAGCCCAAATACCAGGGACTTAAACATATTTTCCTCAAGATGATGCTCTTTTACAGCAAACAAAGCCGGTCCATTAGAGGCGCTCACGCGATTTACAGTCGAGTCACATCTCAAGTTGATTCACCTGCGATTTACGAAGGTGATCATTTCTCTAATATGTCTATCCTCTGGATCATAGAACTACGATTTTTTGTAACTTGTATAACCTGACCTTATAAAACACTCTACTTGGGTTTTATTTGTACTATGATTATTATTGAAGTGCTTGATTTTATAACCAACTTTGCAGTATTCAATATGGAAAAGACGTTTAAGACGACATTTTCATTGCTTGTGCTTCACATGTGGTTTTGCTTACGCCGCTTGAAAGAAGACGGAACTGAAGGTGTTCAGTTAGGACAGTACTTGTACGAGACCTACAACCACGACGTAGAGCTTAGAGTCTCACAAGCCGGGGTTGGTATTTGTGCTTTGAATCGTGCTATTCTTATGAAAGTAAATAAATGTTTATGATTAGCTACTGGTTTGAGAGAAAGAAAGGAAAAAAAAAAAAAGTAAACCTCATAATAGGATATTACAAGCAACAGAACTACCCCGGCTCAAGCGAGAATCAGGAACAAGAAAAGGGGCTAAGTTAGTTACAAGACAGTAAATCCATAGGCAAGAATATGATCTATCCTAAGTGTCGTCTAAAAACCGACTCACCCTCACAAATAATACTTAATATTGCAATAATGTGTGGTAGATCTGAAAACTTTGTCTAGAGATTTAATATGCGTGGTGTAACCTAATTATAATCTAATTGGGTTTTAGAGTTCAGGGGCTTATCATGATTAAAATTTGTTATTCGTTATGACCATGTGCTCTATGTTTAAAGGGTTTTTTTTTATGTGAAGAAAAGAGAAGAGAAAAAAAAAATTTGGGCCTCTTGTAAATCTATATTTGTACTACATTTATGTAGATTTCTTCTATAAATAGACATGATCAAGGTTCGTAACATAACTGTGAAGAGATCACTCCTTTTTGCTTTCTTGTAAGAAATCAGGTGGCTTAAGCACGGTGATGAGAACCATTTCATACGATTTTGCTTACTTTTAACAGCTTAAGCTGAATAAGAAGGTTTAGGAATTGGCTTCACCATAGTTAAAGCACATAGTTGATTTTGCGGTTAAACTTTCAGGTCAACTTACTATTGACTAGATGGATGAAGGATCTGGAGAAGATATTTTATGGAAACATTGTTGCTTATGATACCGCTCTGCTTCCTGAAGCTACCTCGGATCAGCTTCAAAACGTGATTTGGAAGTAAAGTTCTCGATCTTAATCATTATTGGTCTTTTTTTTATCTCTTGGTTCCGATAAAATTCAATGTTAGATGTCATTTTGCGGTATCTGCAGAAACGTTTTCTCGGACGACGGTGTATCAAAACCCGACGCTTCTGAACTCCGAATAGCCCAGGCAAGTGATACCTCTATAATACTGCAATAACATACAAATAAATGTATTAGAACCATTCACTTTTTTTCTTCTTCAGTAAAATTCCTATAGATCTATCGTAGTATTTTATTGTGAAATTAGATTTCATAAATCTGGATTCTCACTTTCTGTTTCTGTTTGTGAAATGCAGGCAATGGCGAGGTACGCCCGTAGAGAAGTTCGTTGCCTTTCCTTAACAGGTAAGCTAATTTTCAATTTTTTATAATTCTACTAATTATGCTTTTCAACACATTATTTTTTAATCCCTGTAAAATTTGGACTTTGATGTGGCAGATACAGAAGCCATGTTTTCTGGGAACTTCAAGTTTTCACCAATGCAGAGTTAAAGAAGCCGAACTGAACTGGCTGTCCTTTGAGACAAAGATTCCCTAGATACACGCTTTTGTGATTTTTTAATTTATTTCCAAACTGAGTCATAAGTTCAAAAGACCTATAGTTATGAATTTATCAATGGGAAATGTTACCCAATAACCAGAGCAAGTACCAATCAAAACCACCGTGGTCGTTATTGGACGTTGAAAAGAGTTCCGTATTTATTTAACATTTTCCCAAAAAAAAGTACTGTTAATACTCCCGCAAATACGATATGCACTAAACGGAATCCTAAAATTTATTAGGTACTGAAGTGCTTGAAATATGCTTAAAAAATAGAAAGAATTGGTCTAATTAAATCAAACTAAACGTTGCAATTGCAAAATACTCCATTTTTTAAATACGTTTGTAAAATACCTATTTGTTCTTACATAGCAGTGTTCATATAAGATACAATTTGTATATGCCCTTTTTTATTTTTATTTAATTATTTTGCCGGATGTTAATAAATATTAAATATTAATGGAAATTAACCTGAAATTAAAGATTTCATGACAGTTATTTTAATCATCATATTTGAAATATTTAATTAATAAATTCAATTAATATTTGAAATAATCAACTCTTCAACTACGATTTTTGTAAGTTTCATTTTATTTTAAATATATTTCATTAATGACTCAGTTTTTTATAGTAATTATTGTTTAAATAATACTAATTCGGTTGTAAATTACTAGTTAATTTTCGTTATTTTTTTTAACATCAGCGATCAATTAAATCTTATCTTATTTCTCGACTTCATCGATTTATTTTGAAATTTGTTACTGTTTATATACTTAATTGATATTAATACAGTCAATAATTCATTTTTAAACCAAACGAATATATTTTGAATTTTGATTTTTTTTACTGCTCTACTTCAATACTCCATTAATTGATGTTAAAATTAAAAAGAGTATGCGTTATTCACTTTCTTCAAAAACACAAAAAATTACGTATACGCGTTAATTTCACTTAATTATTTCACTGGCATATATTTGTTGTACATTACGAATTTGATTACTGTATTTTGACAGTTTAAATTGATATACTCTTTATTTCATTCCTTTTATAATTTAAAGTTATTAATAGAAATTAATCCAAATCGATAGAAATTAATCCAAATTGATATACATACATCTGAAAATAAATGCATATTTCATGATTTCATGCATTTATTTCGGCAGTTGTTATTGATTATAAACTTAATTGATATTTCCTTTTTTATATACAATTAATATAGTCAATAATTGAATTAAGAATCAATCGAATATAATCTTGAATTTTTAAATTTAATTTTCGATTTGCGACTTAAAATCTGGTAACTGATCTGAAAAACACTAATTGACGTATTAATTTTGGTTAATTTAAGTCTCTGATAATATGGTGTACAGTTATGAATTTCCTGTTTTATAACCTTTATTTTGGCAGTTTTAATTGATATCATCTCTATTCCATTCTTTTTTTAATTTTAACTATTCATTCGAATAATTTCAAATTGATATTAAGATATATACTTTCCGAATATGTTTAGTCTAAAATAAATTTCGATTTTAAAAACAAAACCTTTTCTTCTTCTTTCTTAAAATGATGCCCAAATATTCGGTATCTATTACTAATAACTGAAATTCATATCAGTCGAATCTAATCTTGAGAATTTGAATTTTAAACATTTATTTTGTAATTTAATTTTGTTTACTGATTTTCAAAATCTATATGATTTTCGTGTTAATTTTGGTTAATTTGTATCTTTGCTGATATTGTTAATTTTGGTTCAAAGTTATTCATTTGAATAAAAAAAATCATGTTTGAAACCATTCCTCATCCATATTCCCGTTTTATTGAACCATCTAAAAAAAGAATAAGTATCCACCACAAAAGCTCCAATCTAAACAAATATGAACACTCGTTAATTTTCGTTAATTTCTGCGACGACATAATTTATAACGATTTTAGGTGAAAAGAAACTATAGATCTAATTCAATATTTGAGGGGGGAAACTACAGATCTAATTGTAATAAAATAAAATAAAAACTATACGAAACATCTTTAACACAAATATCACTCAAGGTTCGATGAAACACATCAAGGCAACACATTTCCAAGCTTCCTGAGCGAGTTATTCTGTGTCATCTTCTTCTTCTTCTTCTCTCCGGCCGCCGTTGAACCATCTTCTTTTGGAAGCTTCTTTCCTGCTTTGATTTCTTATATGTCGGAACTTTCTCGATCGCCAGAGTCTTCTTCTCCTCCATCGGCTTCTTCTCTGTTGGATTCTTCTATGCATTCGGTGCCATTGAAACTATAGATTTTTCTTCGCAGAGAAAGAGAAGAGAGGAGAGAGTAGTATCGGTTTTAGGGAGAGAGAAGAGGTGTTGATTATTGAAAAGGCTCAGAGTTTAAGAGATTTGATTTAGTATATAACATGCCTCAATATTAATTTCTCTCGCTCAAACATATTACACCATTAAATTTCTCAATCTTTCCACCAAATCCGGCCTATTAATTGGAACTCGAAACTTCAATTTGTCATGCTTTAATTCCGAATTTATTTTGTTAATTTTTATAAATTATTACTTCGATAATTAATTATCTGAAAGGGTAAATTAGACTTTTAATTCTCGTGAATTTTTAGTTTTGAGTATTAACCACAATTGTCAATAAATTGAATATTTTGCAAACTCAATATTATAAAAATGTACATGGCTCTTTATCCCCATGTAAATTATCATTCATATAACCAATTTAGCTTTTAACACTAAATCGTTTGAGTCGTTTTCTTCTTCTTATTAACGTGAATCATTTTAAATCCAACCCCGAAAGAACCGCACATAGTAACACTTTATAGTTCTTTTACATCCTAGAAAAGTAATCTATTTGAAAAACTAAAGCATATCATTTTCTTCTATCTACTGAGCCGTTAAATTAATTTATGGCTGACATGTTAAGATCCATTCATTTACATTTGTTATAATGTTATATTAGAAATAATTTTTCATTGATGAAAGATGATCTTCATTAAGCAAGAAAATATTATATAAAAATTAAAAAGATATACTCGTAATTTAAGCCTCTTGCAAGAACGGACTAACAAGATGAGCGACTTAGCGATTCGTCATAATAAAAATAATGCAATTTCTTTAATAGCTTTGTTATTTTATAAAAATCTTCCATTGTATTGTACCACATCGAAATGAATGCTCATACTTTGCTTGTTTACGGTGGTCATTTCCATATTTAGATTTCACTATCCTGTTATGCATTATTTTAGTTTTGGATATTTTTTGTTTCATGGATTGATTTACCTATTTTGACTTTTTTACCCCCTCTCCCAAACATTCTTTAAAAATAATAGGGCTATTATATATAGTAACCCTATATACGTTTGTTATTATGAATATGTTTAACGTTTCATAAAATTCGTGTAAATGACCGTAATGTTTATGTGTCACGTCAATTACGCTGTTATTGTGTAACGTAAATTAAACATTTACACGAATTTTACAAGATCTTTGATATTTTCAAAATAAATTAGTAAATTAGGGCCATTTCGTCAAAACAATACTATAAATAAACCTTTTGGTCTTGCAACACTCGAGAGCAAGAGGCAAACATCGCAATTTTTTAACAACATGCGGAACTCTTTTTGTCTTATATGTTTACATAATTTGTCATTACATGGTATTTTAAATATTATATGCTCCTTTCGTGACAAAACCAACTAAACAAGGAAATCAATAATCAATCAAATAAAAAATAGTTAACGACTACTCATAACTTGTTTTTGAAACTAAATAATTGTACATTAAAAATGATTTAAAGCAAATTTCTGCTTTTATATTAATAATGTAAAATTAGTTTGTATGATCCATTATAACATAATTAATGAACTATCACCATCGCAACTAAAATGACGAAGGTTCAAGAAAAACTATGTAAGTCTAAGATAGAACTATATATATATATATATATATATATTTTTTTTTTTCTAAAATTATATTTACTGCGAGTTGAGTTTGAACTCACGACCTCCTAACCGAATGTCATGTTCATGTTGTATTATCACTAGTCTATCTTAATTACCACAACTCGAAATATATTTTAAATGAAATAAAACGATACCATATCGGCGTATCATATATGATGTGTACTTGTGTAATCAAGTAGAGAAGATCAACAGTTAAGTGTGAATTCATGATCCAATTATCTATTATGCTTGTTCACAGAAAAGCTGGCTTACTTTCCAATACTTTCACGGTCATTAATAACAAAAAATTCACATTTAATTTTTTTTACTCATACATCTAAGTTTATTGTATAACTTAATTTGTACTTATAATTTACAAAATTATTAGTAACTTGTAGTTATTATATTATAAATTTGCATTAACCTGTTGTAAATTTAAATTATAAGTACAATTAATCTAATGTTTTGTATTTATTATTAATTTATTGAATAATTAATACAAAACAAATTGGGGGCTTCTAAATGATATTTTGCCTAAGGCCCCTAGTTAACGGCAAGTCGTTTACATGGAGTTTGCCGTGGACGGTTTCTTATCTCTTCACAGAAGCATCTCCAGAGTCCAGAGCAATTGAGTTTTGATCACGTGGGGTTTTGCCTTCCTTCTTGTCAAACCACCAAAAACAAAAGTAGCTTATGTTTTTTTACCCTTGTATTCGTTGAGCAAAATAAGAAAAAGAACCAAAATGATTCAATGTTATGGACACCCACTACTCCAAGAAAGTGTAGCTTATCACTTAAAAATTAAAAAATACAAAAAAAGAAAAAATAATAGATGGCTAGGAAGGCGTGAATTTGATGGAAATTGCTTAGTCTATGTTTTATAATGTTATATAATTTGATAGGAGGGTGGTGATAGGCTTCTCTCACTGTCATGCCGCGTCAGCTAATTCTAGCTTACGCGTCCAGGTCAGATTCGCCGTCCAAATCTCCTTTTTGCTTTTTAGGCTTAATTAGCCAATCCTTTTCTGTGCATTAATGTAACTATTCATATTCAGACGAAGGAACTGTCCAATTACCGGGGTCTTCTTTTTCTTTATATTTTATTTTTACCCAACAACCAACTCTCTCCAACTAAGAAACCTCAAAAATATAATAAAATATAAACTCCATAAAATCATTGCACTTGCATTGCATGTTTTACAAACGAAACAACTTGGAATCCCTCTTGGCTTCGCTTCTTCTTCTTCTTCTTCGTCTTCGTCTTTCTTCAATCCCTATTGGTTACTTAACCCTCACGTCAATTTATTGACCTATTATTCGCTTCTCTTCTTTCAATCCATCACAACCAAAAAAGGCGAAACCCTAAAGCTTTTACCTTTGCCTACCAAATTCGAAAATCCAGTCAAACGTCCCAACAAATGAAAAGCCTCTCAAAACTCATCGTCTTCCTATTCCCTCTGTTTTCCCTGTCGTCTTGTTTCGAGGTTCTCGATCCGAACATGCTTCCGAGGCCTCTGATAGTCCAGCCCACGGACAGAGAAGAGGCGAGATTTCAGTGCACGAGCTGGAGATTTTCCGTGGAGACGAACAACGTCCATGGATGGAAAACGATCCCGGAGGAGTGCTCGGAGTACGTCGCCGAGTACATAACTGGTCGTGGATACGCGACAGACCTATCTAGGGTCTCGGAGGAGTCTAGAGCTCACGCCGCGACCGTTGGATTGGCCGGCGATGGCTTGGACGCGTGGATTTTCGACATCGACGAGACTTTGCTTTCGAATCTTCCGTACTACGCCGATCATGGCTACGGGTACGATTTACTCACTGAATCCTTTGATTGATTTTGTTTGTTTGGGAAAAATGGCGGTTTGGATTGTTTAGGATTTAGTTGGGAATTGGGATTAGGTTTTACCATAAATCCGGAGGAGTTTATTGTTGTTGGATACGGAGACTTTTCTTTCATTATTCTATGCTTCCTTGTCCGAAAATATTTAACAAACGACAGTTAAAACAAGGCAAACGACACTAATTAATTAGAATACGACAATTACTTATTTTTTTAAAAAATTTATTAGAGGAATTGCACAAATTACCGTTCTTTATTATTGATTTTCTCAAATCCACTAAAACATGTTTTTTTTTTCGAAAATATAAGTAAATTTAACATGATAAAACGATGTGTTATTTAAAAAAAAAAAAATTAACACAAAATACTTTACACTTTATTACTAGAAAAAAAGTTAAAATTACCTTTGTCGTACATATTTTTTCTTTTTTTACAATATCACCGGAAATTTTACTATGAATTGAAAGATGGTTAACCAAGAAAATTTTATTTTCAAAGGTATTTCGTCTTCGTAAATTGGGAAAAAACAATTTTAATGGTTTGGATTCCATTTCAAATATTTTTACAACAGTACCCGCTAAGCGAATTGAAGTCATTATCTATGTTTATAATGATAAAATGACATTGACATAACGACTTAAAAATGAAAACGACAATATGTGCAGTAACGCTAAAATAAAATCTTAAAAACGACAATGTAGCAATTCTCCAATCACATAATGGCTTTAGAATAACTTGAAAGGAATAAACCACAAACGTATTTATCCTCTATATTCTTAGCCCCCTCTTTCATTTTCATCCAATTTATTTGATACACTTGTTACGAGAAATGACTTAATATAACTTCAAACTTGTTTCAAGTTTAGGTCTTCTTAATTTAATTTCAATGCAAATGTAACGAAATACAATAGTAATGTTGCTCATGCATAAACGAGTACATGATGATCAAGTCCTTAATTTTGAAAAATCATATTATAAAGATAAAATTGTAACTGAATGAATCATGTAATTATTGTGTGACTCAATTACATTGTGTATTTTATGAATAGGTTGGAGGTATTTGACCCGATCGAGTTCGACAAGTGGGTTGAAAAAGCGAGAGCTCCGGCGATAAAGCCAAGCTTGACACTCTATCACCAACTCCTCTCGTCCGGCTTCAAGCTCATATTGCTCACAGGCCGTAGCGAAAGTCACAGGCAAATCACAATCGATAATTTGATTAAAGCCGGCTTTCGTGATTGGCACAAGCTTGTACTAAGGTAATAAAATTATTCTTAAACTATCTCCTTAACAATTAATCACTTCAAGTTATTATGGGTTTTTTTTATAAAGAAAATCGGCGAAATGACTCTAATTTACTAATTCATTTTAGAAATATTCAGTGTTTCGTAAAATTCGTGTAAATGACTTTAATGCTTACGTGTTGTCAATTTACATTATAAAACTCAGTTTACGTTGTAAAATAAAAAACGTAAATTGATATTACACATAAGTATTATGGTTATATACACGAGTTTTACGAAAAATTGTTCATATTCAAAATAGTAAATCCATATAAGAATACTACAATAACGCTATTTTTTTGTTACTATGTTATGAACACCATGACTATGATTATTATAGGTAGGCATATAGTTGATGTCCCATTATTTTTTCTTCTTTTCAATGATTGGCGTTGGATTGACTATTGCAATTAAAAATAAAAGAAATAGAAAGAAAGATAGGATATAAAGATGTTGCTCTTGTGCTTTATACGAAGAAATTACTTTAAATCTGATATCATGCATATGCACTGTTCACTTCACCTCAATGACAAACATGGTCCATTGATTTTTAAACAAAAGCCGAGCCAAAGTGTTATTATCCGTTTTACTTTTATTGGACAATGCTATGGCAGTGAAGTTCCACTATATTATATATATATATATATATATATATATATATATATATATATATATAATATATATTAGTAAACTACAAAATACTTAAGTTATTATTATCTAGATTTGAAACCAACTATTTTATGCTTTCTGGCTCTCTTGTTAAGCAGTAAAGATATTTTCATGTTATATTTGTTCAATAAAAGCATTCAAATGATTGCACTTTCCATGCATAAAATAAAATCATGACCTTAATACTAACTTCCAACCATATTAAACATGCATGATACAAATATATTATATGATTGCAATTTAAACATTTTGATCATGCTCCTCAGCCCTATAATCATGAATCTGTAAAGCTTGCATTTGAAGTTTTTTGTTGGCCCATATTGAATAAAAAATAAAAAATAAATCAACTTTATGGCAATCATTTTTATTATTTTAATTAGTAACTGAATTTCGCTAATTCCATTGTAGATCCCCGGAAGACCGTGGAAAATCGGCGGAGCTGTACAAATCGGAGAAGAGAAGTGAAATGGAGAGAGAAGGTTACAGAATTCATGGAAATTCTGGAGATCAGTGGAGCGATTTACTCGGCTTCTCAATGTCCGTTCGCTCTTTCAAACTACCAAATCCCATGTATTATATTGCATAGAAACTATTACACTACATTATACATTGATTAAAACTTGAGAACAATCGTTGACGTGTAGTCATTACGAACTCAAATAAAACTCTGGTGAATGACAAGTCGGTGTTCTCTAGCTGTATTTGCTAGCAAAAGAAGAAAACAATGAAAAAAATAAAATACAGAAGCACGCGAGCAATGAAGCAAGCGCCTATTTTCTTGGCTTGTTTGAATTAGGACCACAATCAATGGGTGTACTATATATCCTCCAATGGCGATATGATATCTCAATGCTTTTTTGTCTCTTGAGTTTTGGTTTCATCTCGTTGGACACTTTAGTTTGCATGCTTCTTCTTAGTATGAAAGGGATAAGAAAAAAAAAGTGGTGTGACATGTAGTTTGTACTGAGATCAAGAAGTTTGTTTTGGTTGTTCCAATCTAAATATATCCTTGGCTTGGACTGCTTGTTGATATACGTTACTTTATTTTTATTTAGTCACTTTTGCTCAACAAAATTGAAACCACATATTTGTCATGCATTTTCATTTTGGGTTGTGTAAATGGTTTAGAGGAAGAGGAGCTAGTTGTCACCAACTCTAAACATTGTGCCTAGTTAACAGATATCACTATATTGCCAGAACAATAATTACCTCCATTTTGTAATAAACATGCAATCATAAACCCAACCGCATTTTATTCATTCATTTTCTTCTTCTTAATTTTGATAAAATAAAAATCATATGCATGCGTGGTTCATACTTCATACTATAGTTCATAAAGATATTTAGTTACCGACAAAGTTTTTTATTTTTATTTTTTTATTTTAAAACCTTCCTTGTAATTAATTTATGTAAAAAACTGTTAATTACTAATATTATTAATCGGGTATCTAGTATATACAATAGTATTAAATACTATTACTATCATACATACGATTAAATTCAAAATGTTCATCATTTTATAAATTCCATAACTCTCGAGTTAATTCTAACAAAAATTCACCCGATTTAATATATATATTGCTAATAATCACTATATAAACAACATTTAATAAGTTTTAACAAAAAAATTATTAAAAGATAACCGGTTAATGATAAAATCTTTAAGTAAATTTTTTATAATTTTTTGAAAAAACTATGTGTTTTATCTAGAAAAATATTTTTGCTCGATATTTGTCCAGAAATCCATTTTTAAATTTAAAATGATGGGTTTAAATTGAATATATTTTTTTATATATAATTTAAGATCTATAAAATAAATTTAATTTTTTCAAATGGTCGAATATTTTGAAAAACACCGCATGTTTCAAAATGGTCACGTATTTCAGAACAAAAGTTAAGTTTGTATTTTCGGAAACATATCAAATTGGTCAGAATCTTGAGTTTTAATGTAAAAGGGTCAAAATATGCAATCACTTGTAAACAAATATTACTTAAACTAGTTCTCCGTTATCAATGTCTTGAAAACGAGAAAGAGAGATGTTGAGATTAAGGGTTGAAAATGCGGCGGTTGACTGACAGTGCGTCGATGGTCAAAAAAAAATTGAACTTGCGGTGATCAATGAAAATTGCGACAAAAATAATATAAAATTTTGAAAATAAAATTACTGTAGAAATTGTAGTGACCGATAGAAATTATGTTAAAATACGGATATTGCGACGAAAATAGCGTTGCAAAAAACATAAAATATTAAAATATACACTTAAATTATTTTAATTACACATATTATCTTCGGACATTAAAAGTAAAAAAACAATGACCAAACTATTCATTACATATAATAAATAAATAAAACACACCTAAACCCTAAAAATATAGAAGTTTAATATTCAAAAGCAACTCAAGCGACGATTTGATTCATATGAACTTTCAAATTTTATTTAGGAGTAAAAGTAGTCGAATTATGTTGCGGAGTTGTGCTTGCATATATTGAGAAAAAATATATGTGAACCGTACAACTTAAACAAATAAATTTAACAAAAAATGCTCCAATTAACCAAAACAAATATGATATTTGCTAAATGGTCAAACTTTTGTAATTTTTAAAAATATAGCCATTATTGATGATGTGTCTTTTATTTTAATTTTTTTTTACTAATATAGCCTTTCGAAAAGAGAGAAATATACATACCGTTGTCTTTCAAATTTGAAACAAATTTCACGTTTTTTTCAAATTTCATGTTTTTTTAATTAATATCCAGATATGCAGCAGTTATAAAACAGTTTTGTTTTAAATTTTTCAAATTAATAGCTATTAATTCCGGGATATTGGTAGTGGGTTATTTTTTTGTGTGTTAGTTAGTGGGATAATTATAGTCAGTTTTAATATATATTTATTTCTTTCCGAAATTATGTTTTTTTTCACTTTTAATTGGGGGTAAAGTTATTATATTTCTCCGATTTTTTTACGTTTATTGCTATAAACCAATTTTCTCAAAAGTTTGGTTATTTTGCAATTGTTATGTTTCAAATGGCTATATTACTCTTTATCCCTAAATTTAATTTTGCATCATTTTACCAAAAAAATATACAAACAACATGACAATCAATTGTCTATCACAACTGACACAAAATTTAGATATTTTATCGAAATTTAAGTGAAATTTCTATGAAATGATGGATTTTTTGTTAAAAATGTAAAGGACTGAATGAATTAACATGGAAATCAAAACAAAAACGCAATTTTCACACAATTTTATCGAAATTTTGTGGTGAAACGAAAAATGTAATTTTTTACCGAACTTTTCTGACAAGAGTAATTTCTCCGCAATTTCCTGAAATTTTAATACTTGGTTGAAATATAAGGGCCAAAAAAAGAGAGGAAGATGAGAGCAAAATTTATGTAATTACTCACGTTTTTTGTGTCTGTAAATTTGCAAAAGAAAATAAATACCATCTTTTGGCATATTAGATCAGATTTCTATAATAAAATAATGTTTGCTTTAGATTTGCAAGAATAAAGGACAAACTCATCATTCATAATTTGGTTATATTGCTCGAGTATATAAATTATATAAACCCCATTTGAAGCAAGACTTGTCTTCACTTATAACTACTCATTTAAGTGCTTCAAACAAACTATCATGAAAAACATTAAATGAAATGAAACTTGGAGTAGTATACAAAAGCGCTAAACATCAATGTGATATTAAAATACAAGGAAAAGTATTACAGTTTGACATCTATTAAAAAAATAGCCAAATAGGTCATAGCCTTTTAAATATCGTCATTATATGTATTTTCGTTTTGACTATCCGACTATAATAGTAAAATAAATTCATTACGACTTCAAAATCTAATATCAAAATGAGAGATCGTCCAAAATGTTTTTTCTCTGTATTTTCTAATTTTTCTTAATTTTTTTAATTTACCACTAAACAAACTTAAAGAGAAGATGATAGGCTGAATTTTGAATGTTACTGAATTATTTAAGGTTTTTCATGAAAATGTAAAAATAAATTAAAAAAAGGGGTTAATAATATTTTGAAAAATTGATCTAAATAGTCTAATGAAACATTGTTATTGTGTTTTAGCCATATTTTTCGTTTTGCTTACTCAATAGCCAAAACGTAGTAATGTGACATTTTAAAGATGTGTTTTTACAATTAAGCCCCTTCGTTTTATAACTGCCTCCTTTAATTATATTCTTTTTCGTAAATGAATTAACTGTTTGGAATTAATTTCCGGATATGTAGCGATTATTATTACTGTTGTTGATTTTTTCAAATTTATATTAGCTTTATTTTCGATATATTAACTTTATTTTATTTATCGTTTATTATTTATTTGCTGTAATTTTCGTTCTTAACCAGTTGTGTCAGATTCTTGTTTTTGAATATTCAAGTTTAACTATTTAACTTCATTATTTCAAATATATGCGAGATTATAATTAATTCAAAATAAATTTGTTGTTGTTCATTGATATCTTTCTGGAATGTTTAATCAGGTATACGCGTTAATTTTGCTTTATTTTCGTTTAAGAGTTAAATTCACATCAGACTAAAACTCCGCTCAATTGTAAATAACCGCATGTAGCGGGTTAATTTATTTTTGTTATGTCGGTTAGTGGGTTAATTAAGTCGGTTTTTTTAATTTTATTTAATTTATTTTTGATATTTTTTATTTTTTTTCACTTTAAAATAAGGGTAAATATGTCATATTTATCGGTTTATATTAGTTTATTGTTACAAAACAATTTTTTCAAAACTGTAATTATTTAGCAATTTTTATGTTTCAAAAGGCTATATTATATATTACTCTTTATCCTTAATATTTTCAAGTTTTTTTAATGGTAAATTAGAAGAAAAATAATTAAAAAGTTAAATAAAAAAATTAAAAAAAAGTGGTAGCACTTTAAGCGATTTTTCAATAAAATTGAACTCTGGCTATTTAATTTTTTTTTTACCATCATGAGTTTATAACTTATGAGAGGAAATCATATATTAGGGGGAAAATGTCTAAAATTAGCCATCTAGCTAACAAAATCAAATAAATGTTTTAAAGACTAATTTTTTTTATAACCTTTTTGTATTCATCGCGACTCGACTTAAATTCTTGGTTTAGGGATTGAGATGCTAATCACTGAGTTAGCTTCAAATATCTATGACTCACTTGTTGGAAGAGATTATCAACTATTTTATTTAGCCATTAACTTCGTTCTCTTGATTTTATACGATCCGGGATGTCCAAAACTTTTTAAAAGAACAAAAATAAATTAAATCTGAAGAGACCATCGTATCCCCAACGCGGTTACAAGGGTGGTCCCACACCTTAATTTGTTTTTTACTTTTTTTAAATATTTATTTTGAAGCAGCCCTTTCTTTAGTGACCATCAAAAGAACTCACAATCAACGCCGTTAATTGATGTTTCTTTCTCTTGAAATGACCAACCATAGCTTTAATTTTATTTTAATTTTTTTATATGCTTTTTAAAAAATATTTGTTTTACGGTTTTATCATAATTAATTTATATCAGAGTTTATTAAAATTAATTTTTTTTCCAAAATACAAGTACGAAAGATCAAAATACCCTTAAAATAATTCTTTTTACATTTGATTTTATATTCATATTAACCAGTTACTATTTCAGTTTTACAAAAATTAAACTTAAAAGTTAAAAACCGTTCCAGGTTTTTTTTGGCCGAAAATGTAATGTAAGACATTTGTGTTAGTTTTTTTTTTAAAGGGTATTTGGTCTTTTTAAGTGAAAATTATTTGTATTTTGGAAAAAAATTATGTTTTAGTTGATTATGAAAAAATTAATATAAAATAGTGGTAGTTTATCAGTTTCTCTTTATTTATTCACCACGATGTTTGGTTTTATTTTGGGGCTAATATATTGATATTTGAGTTTGAGTAATATATAATGTATTACTAATTTCCATCAATTGGACATGTTATAACAAGAATCATGATTGGTGATGGAATGTGGTAACGAATGATCAATTAGTGGTAGTATATATTAAATTTTTTAACTAATGCATTGATCTACAATTTGTTGGGTTGGGAACTGAAAATGTGTCAAGCCTCCAAAATCCTACCTGTATAAAATCTGTTTCTTTTTTATCTTTATTTTCTGAAATACATGTCAAGGCACCATATTATTAGGATTATATATATATCAACGACATTCCTCTTTGTGATTGGATATAAAACAAGGTAATGTGATACTCCAAATCCTTCTGTCTCAAATCCAACCACTTTCTAGCATTAGTAAAAGATTATAAATTGCTTTTGTTTAAAAAAAAAAGAAGATTTTAATAAGAATAATTCAGATTCGTTTACTTTTGCTGTGGAAGAATCAATTAGATTATATAATCCCATGTTTTCATGACCCTTTAACTTCTTCTATCCTTCCTGAGGCTGAGACTTGGGACATATCTTCTTCTGCAAATTAATTTAAAATACATATATTTTTTTATATAATAATAGTATATATAACCAAACAAACGACATTGCTTTAAAGCTTCTAATTTTATCAAAGAACAAACTCGTGCACAGAGGAAGCAAAGAACTTTACTTTTTATTTTATATACTATTCATGAGAAAAAGAGAGGACTTATGTAAGGAATCAAAGCCATTAGAAATATATATATATACATATATATTACAGTGAATGACAATGAGATACAAACCATCACATGGATCAGATCTGTCTTTACTAGATTTAGCCAGCGTGTATTTGCTCTTATTTACATGCACACAAAAAGTCTCTCATTACTCATTCCTTCTTAATAACCTCTTTATTTTCTACTCTCTCTCTCTCTCATTACATAACATTTAATTTCTATTCAAAATAGAAAATAAATCAATATATTATTGCTTGGATCAAAACATCCTTCTAAATCAAAATAATAATTATTATTGACTGCGGTCCATAATTTTGACCATCAGGAATTAGTACTGAAAAATATATTCTATCAATCAATTTTGTATAATTTTTTTATATTGAGATAAAAATCCCAAATTATTTTTGAGTCATACTTTTCCATATTACTCGAGATACTAATATATATATGTAATTAAAGAAAACAAAAATCTCTAGCTTCCCAAGAAGACTCACAAAAAGTTCCATTTCATCTCTCATCTTCTTGTCCTCTCTCTCTCTCTCTAGAACCATGATTTCACTTCCAATTCCAATTCCAATTCCAATACCACATCATCAAACACTGAGGCATTACTGAGAGAAACACCGTGACATCCCATCAAACAAAGAATGAAGAACACTCAGATGCTAAAGCTGATCGTAGGTCTGACATCAACCACAACTTTCGTCTTCTTCGTCCTCTTCGTCTATTTCTACAGCAAAAGAAGGTCAACCAAGCACCGCGACCCACACCAAGAGGACGTAGAAAACACCACCAACGGCAGCAATCAACAACAGCACCGCGAAGATGACGTGGCGAAGTCGGAGGAGGAGTTGCTGGTGACCTTCGACGGCGGCGAGGATCTGACGATAAGCGACATACTGGACGCTCCCGGAGAAGTGATCGGGAAATCGAACTACGGAACGCTGTACAAGGCTTTCCTTCAGAGCTCGAACTCGGTGAGGCTTCTGAGGTTTCTGAGGCCGGTCTGCGCGACGAAAGGCGATGAGTTTGAAGAGGCTGTTCGGTTTCTCGGGAGTTTGAGGCATCAGAACTTGGTTCCTCTTCTCGGCTTCTACGCCGGATCTAGAGGAGAGAAGCTTCTCGTTCACCCTTTCTATCGCCGCGGCGATTTGTCTCATTTCATTACAGGTACAATTCCTTTTTCTTTTCTCAATTTTATTATTTATTTTTTAAATCATCTTTTCTTTTTGGTTAGATCAATAAGAAAAAAAGAATAATGTAAATGAAAATGAAACTACATCGATATTGATTTGCCTTAAATTTATCCAGCACTTCTGAATTCAATCCTGTAAATGAAAAAAAAAGTAAGAATTTATTTGAATTGTGTTGTATTATTTCTTCATAATGTGTTGTATTATTTCACAAGAATACTATATGAAAGCCGTATATTTTTCCACATTTTCGCTAAGGAAGAAAAAGAGTGCCGTTTTGCACCGGGCAAAAGGTGACTAATAATACACATTATGAAAATGTCGTTTTGTTTCAACCGATTTTTATTTCCCTGTCGGCACCAAATTAATGTCATGTTGACAAATATTAATCGATTCGCAGAGCCGAGCAACAAGGAGTCACAAAAGTGGGCCGCGATACACAGGATCTCTCTCGGCATCGCCATGGGTCTTGATCACCTACACACGAGCCTACCTAAGCCCGTAATCCACGGAAACCTAAAATCCAAGAACATTTTGTTGGACCGGAATTTTCAGCCCCAAATCTCCGATTCGGCTACGTATCTCGTTCTAAACCCCACGGCGGGGCAAGAAATGCTCGATTCCTTGGCCTCCAAGGGATACAAAGCACCGGAGCTCATCAAGATGAGAGACGCCACCGTGGCGAGCGACGTGTACAGTCTCGGCGTGATCTACCTCGAGATGATCACCGGGAGAGAGGCCGTGAACGAGAATCCGACGAGTCCGGAAGAGGATTTTTACCTGCCGGAGTATCTCAGATCCGCCGTGCTCGGCCGAAGAATCTCCGATCTGTTCAATCCGAACTTCCTCGTCGACGAGGTCGAAAAGGAAGCTCCGGCGACGGAGGAGAGGATTCTGAAGTTCTTTCAGCTCGCCATGGCGTGCTGCTCTCCGTCGCCTTCTCTCAGACCGACCGTCAAACAGGTTGTGTGGAAGCTCGAAGAGATCGGGAAGTAAAAAAGTCAACGGCTCGTCGAAATTCGAGGACGTTTCAGCGTGACTCGCGACTCTGACTATCTGATGTGTACAGAGAGAGATATAGGAGAAAAAGAACAATGGGAAACAGTATTGAAGCGAAAAAAGTTGAATTTTTTTGTTTTCGGAGAATTTAATTCTTTGATGGTGAAATGGTAAGTAAATACTTGAGGAGAGGGTAAAATTGGCTTATTCGGTTTTCTTTGGGTATTTATGTCAAAATGTGTAGGACTAGAATTAGACTCTCTCTACACACACTATATTGGCTAGCCTGTCCAAGCAAATTGGAAACTTGGCTCCACTTCATGTAAAAATTATAACAATTTGTTTTTATTTTTATTAGTATTATTGTTTCTATAATAAGGTACATAACATATATAACGATCAATTTCAAAAAGAGATTGACGTGTGAATTGATCACTTTGTTTCTCTCTAGCCCCTTCCTAGCTGTACATTGACACAACTACATTCTTTTCGTCAAAAATATATTCAATATCTACAGTTTTAGAATCAATTATATTACACGAGTTCATGCATATGTGTATATGTTGAATTGTAGGCATTAAAATAGGGTGGGTGTGAGGAGCACTATCTATCCGTCTGAGGTGGACTCAGATTTTTATTCTATTTCTTTATATTATATAGGTGGACAAGGATTATATATATAGATGACTATTTTTTTATTAACAAAAATATTAAGTAAATTGCTATATTAGAAACATGTCACGTTGTCTCTTGAGTCAAAGCTCGTCCACGTAGGTACTTAGTTGCCTTTGTCCTACCGAGAAAATGCAAACAATAACGTGACGAGTGATTAAGACATGTCGGTAAATCACTCTTGTCTCTTTTACAGTTACTTTTTAAGTTTAAGATCTTAACGTAAAAACTGGTTAGCTAAACTAGAGTGCAATACAAAAGTATGTTTTTTAGGTTATAACATTTCTTTTTTATCATCACAATGTTAAGTTTTGCATTTATTCCTAAATATGAAGAGCATATTTTATCATACGCGGAGTCACGACTCACCCGTAAGAAATGACCATCACTATTTAAGTAATCCAATATTATTTGGAAGTAAATGTGTTTCACTGTTTACTAAACTGGCTTTGGTATTTGTGCGATTTATTGATTTGAAGTGTTCATTCAATGCACATTAAAATGGGGTTCCATGCTGGTAAAGTTTATTTTGAGAGAAACTATAGGTTAATTGGTGAGTCAACTTAATTATGTGGAAAGAAAGTCAGTTTAACTTCATCGAAACTCGAAAACTAATCAGTTAAATCCTAGATTAGCTAGCTGAATTTCTCACGAAAGTCTTAAATATGAGAAAGACTTCTGGGCTGAATAGACTAGTTGTGGATTGTCCAAACCATCATAAATTTTCCCTAAATTTTCTAGCTGGACAAAGATAGAGATGGACCATAAAAATAATGCTGGCCTGCTTTAAATTCTTCTTCATAAATCCGTATTAAATATACATAATCTATAGCTCTACACGACGTCTTAGTGTATTTGCTATTCAAAAATTTCAAGGATATATATTTAATAGTTGTATGCGGAAACACTATATAAAATATATATTTAGAGAGAGATAGTCAATAAGCTTAAATTGAATATTGATAATACATGGCTCCACAAAACGGTTGAAATTTAGGCTTGGCGTGGCAAGTCAGTCTCCGATTTAAATACACACCTAAAAGTAAAACCATTTTTAAAAAAAAATTGTAGTTTTAATTGCTCATTATTTTTAATGAATACGAAAGTGCAGTCTTTATTATATCATAAAGGGTTTTGTTACTTTATGTGCTTTGTTTAATATTTCATCGTAAACACCTTGAATTCCATCCACCAAATTTGTCACCTAAATTGTTTAGGGGCAATAACTATATAGATCTCCTCTTCTCGTTTATACACAGCGAGGCACTGACTTCTTAAACATTCAAAACAAATGGCCTTCTGATTTTTTTTTTTTAAATGGTAAGGAAATTTAACACCTAAACTTTCACTAAAATGCCCTTTACAATCAATCAATTAATCAATCAACGTAAACAAAAGTTCATCGATGTTCTCTGGACTTCCACTCCATAATCGCCGAAACAAGAGTGTAGTTCGGAATCAAAGTCTTTCCCGAGAACGCGGAGTTCGTCATCGGCGAAACCTTGTCTGTCTCGAGCCACGCCTCAATTGCCTTCCGGTCATACGTATATCCATCGCTAGCCACACAAGGGTCTTTCATCACATCCTTCAATATACAACAAATAAAAACAAACCTCAGTGTCAAAATCAAAACCCTAAATATTATTAGAAAATTTTCATTTTATAGATGCAAATTTGTACAAAATATCAAAAATTAACTCATTACGTTAAAAAAAAAAGGACTTCTGATCCAATTTTGGACAAAAATATCCTCGAATTTTAAACCTTATCCGATGAAACTCAGCGTTAAAAGTATTCGCCTATATTATTTTTCTCTTATTTATGCAAAGTTACTTTTATATTTTTCTCTGTATTAGCTTACTACGTAATATTACTCTTCTTCTCATATTCTCCTGAAATCCCTAAATCAACAAAAAGTACATAATTGATCACAATCATACCTTGAGAATTGGGCAAATGAAGTGGCTAGGCGGCGGAGGAGGTTTAACCCGATCATTGTCAGAATCACGTGCCTTATCGGCAGCCTCCTTCAAGCGCTGGAGCGCAGGCAAAACCCGATCCCGCAAATCGGGCCTATCGACTCGCCTGAGCTCAGCGCAGCCCAGCCCAATCTCAGCCAGCTCTCTAGTCCCATCCACGGGCCAATCCCCAGCTTGTTCATCCAAAACCTCGGCGAGCCTTCCTTCCGTAAAAGCGGTCTCGACGGAGTGAACGAGCGCGATGGCGGGCTTGGCCGTGAGAAGCTGAAGAAGGACAACTCCGAGGGCGTAAACGTCCGACTCCAGCGAGACTTGGCCGGAGCGCTGGTATTCGGGGTCGATATAGCTCATAGACCCAACCGGGGTTTGGTCGGAATCGGAGGAGGTGGAGCCGAGAGTGGTGGCGAGGCCGAGGTCGGCGATCTTGGTGACGAGGTTGGAGTCGAGGAGGATGTTGGAGGGTTTGAGGTCGCGATGGATGACCGGGTCGGGGTTGGCGCTGTGGAGGAACGCCAGGGCTGAGGCTACTTCGAAGGCTATTCGGAACCGGTCCGGCCAAGGGATCGCCGGAGTGTTGTTCTTGCGTGAGAGCCGGTCTTCTAAGCTTCCGTTCGGCATGAACTCGTAGACCAGGCAGCCTCGCTCAGGGCAAGCTCCGATCAGGAGGAGTATGTGCGGGTGCTGATACTTGCTCAGGATCTTTAGCTGAGTTTACATAAAAAAATATGTCAATTACAACAGAAATTTCATTTTCTAGAGCCAGGACATAGATAAATATCAGCGGTTAAACCGTTACTTAAAAAATATCCAATATTAAACTTTTCTCATATCATTTTCAGGAACAAAATAATCCTTTAAAAAGTTATTCTGGATCAATTTTCGTCAAACTCCTCGGACCTCCGACCGACGAATTCCAAAATAAAATCCATGTTTTGATCGATGAGTGCACTCTTCGTCATTTAGATGAATGTTTAACCAAAAGACGAAAAAAATTCAGCCGTTTGAATATCTTCAGTCCAACGAATATAGTTCCCATACCAAACTCGAGAAATTCGAATTTACGTGGAAAAAACTACATAGGCCGAGTCTTGTTTAAAAAGTAATTTCATTTTGTAGACCCGAAACAGAAACATAAAAAATATTAACGTTACTTAAAAAATGTCTAATATTGTACTTTTGACGCATTTAAGATCAAAATATCCTTAAAAACAAAAAATACTTTTCGGACCGATTTTTTTCCGACGGAACTCCGAAAAAAAAATCCATATGTTTCGGTGGGTGCACTCTTCGTCATTTAGATGAGAACGTTTAACCAAAATACAAAAAGTGAAATTCCAGACATTTGAATATCTTCAGTCCAACGAATATAATTCATATACCAAACTCAAGAACTTCAAATTTCCGTAGGTAGAAAACCGCAAAGGGCGAGTCTTGGCCTGATAACTAACCTCTTGGCGGAACTGGGCGGCCTTGTAGGCGTCGTCGGAGTGGATGACTTTCACGGCGGCGGGGGTGTGGTGGAAGGTGCACCGGTAAACCGTCCCGTAGCCGCCCATCCCGACTTTGAGATCCTCCGAGAACGACGACGTGGCCTCCACGATCTCCTCCCATGAGAATTCTCGGAAGCGCGGGGCGGGCCCCGAGAGCGCCGCCGCCATCTTGGCCCTCTCCCTGGCGTCGTGCGCCGCCTTGGCCTCCGCCTCCGCCCTCAGCCCCGCCTCCCTCTCCGCCGACAGCCTCGCCAGCCGACCCTCCCTCCTCGCCTTCTCTCTCTTCTCCCTCTCCTCCCTCACGGCCTCTCTCGCCTCCTCTTCCTGAGACCTCACCTCCTCCAGCTTCCTCGATTCGCCCACGAGCCGCGTGTTTAGATTGCTGAGCTGCGATCCGGAAAGCAGTGTTTAAGTCTTTTTTTTTGGAAAGAGGAAGATGCAGATGAAGAGGGGAGTTTTACCTTTCTAGAGGCATCCATTGTTTCGGTCTGAGCCATGGCGTACATTCCTTTCGCGTGTCTCAGCTCTATTCTCAGCTGCTCTAGCTCAAAGTTTATGTTAACCTGTCCACAAAGAATTTCGGTCAAGATATGTAGAAGTTCCATGGGTTTCATCTTCAAAACCTGTATAAACTCCTCTGACTCTCATTTCTTTTCAGTGTAGGATTCCTGACAGGGTTTATGATAATTAGAGGTTTAAGATAGAAGCTATTTAAGGATTCCTGCTATGGATTATTACCATGAACATTCATGGGTTTCATCTTCAAAACCAATCTGGCAATGAGAGGAGTAATCTAAGACCTGTATAAACTCCTCTTACTTCTCATATATTTTCAATGTAGGATTCCAAACAGCGTTTATCATAATTAGAGGATTAAGATAGAAGCTATTCAAGGATTCCAACACTGGATTATTACCATGAACATTCTAGGCCCTAGAACATACTTTTACACGTACCTGGTTATCGGAGGAAGAGGTATCGGTGGCTGGATCGGATAACACAGAAGCTCGATCAGAGAACCCTGAGGTTCTGCTAGAGGCGTGAGAGTCCACGCTATCCTTCCGTTCATCGAGGTCAAGAGATTCAAACCGAGCGTGCTTACGATCCGACAAATCTCTCCTCGGCTTAAATAGATTCTGGTTCATCATCGCAAGAGCTCGGAATCGCTGAGTCGTCAACGAAGCAGAGCTGAAATTCGCGCTCGAAGCAGACGAGCTACGATCTGCAACAAAAAATGAGACAAAAAGATCACTGATTAGGACCAGTTTATATTGATTTTTTATGTGATTTATAATTTCGGATGACCTGTTTGAGAGGAAGAAGCGAAGCTGCTCGTATCGCTGACGACGGATAAGGTGTCGCTGATGTCATCTCCGGCGATGCTTCCGGTATCGGAAGCACGAACGCTCGAGAGTTTCCCTTTATTTGAGACCGAATAGACTGTGCAGAAACTCGGAGCTTCCTCAGCGATTTTCGAGGAAACATGGCTCTTATTTGCCTTTCTGGAAAACATCCCTCGAGAAGATGCTCCGATCACGAGCTTCCTGATCTCCGATTTCTCCACCACCGAGGCGATCGCCTCAGCCACATCCTCCGATTCCACCACCACCACGTCCACTTCCACCTGAATCGGAAATTCAAAAATCCGATCATCGTAAAAAGTTTATAATTTTGTTTTTTGTTTTTTTTTACCTGAGCTTTTGCACACATTCTTCGATACGGAAAAAGCATCTCGTTCGTCTTCCACTCCATTTCTTTTGTGTAAGCGATCAATGCGTCTTCCCTCACTTACGAAACAAGAATCAGATTTCCGACTAGAACTTACTGGTGCGTAAAATTGAGAGTTTTTATTTTTCTTGGCTTACTTGGAATTCCAAGGATTCTTGAGCGGACGTGTATGAGCTTCATGATTGCGTTTCCTTCGGAGACGAACTTGTCTAACGCCCACCGAACCAAGTACTTGCTGTTCTTGTTTCCATTGATCGCGATGCCAACGTTCAAGTAATTCAAGGTTTCGTCGATTTCCATTGACGGAAATTTCTGCAATTTGAACTCGAAATCACTCACAAACGCTTAGAATCTCATCATTGGCTTATCTTATGATGATTTGTGTTAAAAAACAACAAAATTAGTAAATGAGCTCAGAATGGATTGAAAAGTTCCATTGAACTCTTTTAAGCAAAGTGACAGCTGAGATAATTCCTTTTAATTCCCAAAAAACAAGAGTAAACTTTTAGGACCTCAGAAGTGTGTTCACACCAGGAAATCTCAAAATCTCCATGAAAACGCAGCTCGTAAAGCTTAAAATTTTGCAGAGTAAGTAATCAAATACCTAAGAGAAACAGAATTCGGCGACCAAACAGCCTATAAATTTGATGTTCATGTGTGACTCAGAAGCAGAGAAAGCTCGCTAACCTTTTCAGACTTGAAGATGAAGGGAACGAATAATATCCGAGAACGTCTTTCTATGGAGAATCATATTTCTTAGGCCATCTGTGAAATCAAAACACCGTCTCCGAGAAACAAGTGAGGGTTCAAAGGTTTTCCGTGTGACAATGTTTTCTTTTTCTTTTCTGTTTTAAAGGGCTTTATATTTTGTTTTTGTCTTTGGACAACAAAAAAAAGAGCTGAGAAAGCTGTATTGTTTGTATGTAATTAGTAGGTTGATGAAAATAATCAGTTTGTTGCGGTTATGACTTTCTTGGTTACATATTTCGATGACGTCATCGAAATATTTGTTTTTTATTTGAATCATCATATTTAGTACAATTTTCTTTTAAATTAATTGCACAATCTAAGTTTTACACGCTTTGTCTCGTGCCTGCAGGTTTGAAGCGCAATATCGATGTCATTCTCACATCCTATTATTTAATATACTTATTTTAACTTATCCAGTAAGTTTAGACAGAAGATTCCAAAAAATCATTTTGCTAAATGTAGTTAATAAGTTAGTAATGTACTAATATGCGGAATCTCATCCGGGGGTTGGGATAAAATTTTCTAATTAATTTGACTTTTTTTTTCTGTAAGATAAATAACTACGCACTAACTTTTCTTTTTGCAATTTAAAAAAATCAACCAATATCGGTATTAATAAATAGAGATGAATACAACCAAAACCTAATATGTCAAAACTAATTTAAAAATCTGATGTTAATTATTTTCAATAAAATAATTTTATATTCTATTTTGATGTGTCGAGTTTATGTACATAATTATCTATAATTTATCTTATTTATTGATACTATGATATTACATTTTTTTTGGTATTCTAAAATTTTTATATTTATATCGTTCTCACTTTTATTTACTTTCGTTCATTTCGTTTCTCCACCACTTTTTATAATTGAATTCATTTCAAAGTTCGATCAAAGATGAATTTTAACTAAATACATTTGAGGTGTTTTTTTAAGTTTTATGTAATATGTAGATAATTTATCAGTTAAAAAAAATTAGAATACATTTTTAAAATTTATTTTTCGAAGGTTTATTGACATTGATATACTTTAGGGTTGTATAATTTATCGACTGACAATGTCAATAAACAGCCTTCTCTCGTCAATTAACTTTCAAAACATTCTACGAATCTTAAAAAATATTTTTCACATTTATGACCTGTAGTTATTATCAAGTATCATCTGCTAATGAACTTAATTTTTGTTTCTTCCAATCTTGAATTTGTTGTGTATTTAATTTTAAAAAATTCATAGTTTTTGCTTTTTACAATTATGACCTGTAATGATTTCTGCTAACGAATTTAATTCGTTGTGGATTTACTTTTAAATTTGAGATTTTGTGATTATTTTTTCATTTTTGTAGAGCAGATAATCATAGATAATTAATAATAGTAGATAAATATATAGAAAAAGATGGAGAGGGGAATGAAATGAAAAATGAATGGAAAACATAAAATAAAAAAGATAAAAAAGAAACTAGTAAATGGGAGTTTATAGTTTAGAAATAATGTTTTAATGAGTTATTTTAACTATTTGGTAAAATTGAAATCCATTGGAACATAAATTTTAAGATTCTTATAAAAAAGACTATACTATAGCAGTTAATATGTGCTTGATTGACAAAAAAAAAGTATAAAATTGATACTTATCATTCTATTCATATATATTTGCATACTAAAAAGAGTAATCTTCGCTGGTAACTGAAATACATTGTTTCCTTATGTTAAATTATTGGTTTCTATACTATCTTTAACGAACAAAAAATTTCTCAGTCTATGACTATATTAACAGTTCAATTATGATTGTGTTACTAATATCTGGTAAACTGAGAAAAATAAATTATCAGCCTATTGTTGGCGTAATCATACAACCGCTCACACTTTCTTTACACAGCTAACGATTAGTTTTTTTTTTAAGAATAATTATTGTTTACATATAAAATAAGCCGTTTTATAACATTCTACAAGTTCATGTTCACACAACCTCCTTTTGACTATTGAGTCTGAATCAATGATCAATGGAATGGTCTAGTAAAAAAAAATTGATCAATGGAATGGAAACCACGTAAACATCACGCAAATAATTATTGTTTTTAGTCAAAGTTTCAAACTCGGAGACAACGTGAGCTTCACATATTAGCTACATTTACACCAAAACTTTTCAAAACAAGAACCAGAACATAATTTTTTTTATTTTTTATTTTTCTATAAATCAAAAAGATTGTTAAGTCATTTATTATATTAACATTTACGCACACGTGCCGCAAGCGAACTCAGTCACGTGTTGTCGAATTCATGAGATTAGTTACGATATTTTTTTTATGAAGTGAAAAACAAAAGAAATGGTTTTTCGGACTCTTGAACACTTTTATAAAAAGATAATAATTTGGTTTGGAAGTCATTGGGTATGAGAGAGAATGAACTTTTTCTCTTTCAATAGAGAAATTGGAAGAATATTATTTCTCTTTCGGGTGAAGTGTTTGTAGGGTTTGATGCTTGAAAGTGCTTGATTCTGCTCCCAAATATTTTTTTATGGAGGAGATTGTTGTGGAGATAATTTTGTATAGTTTTTCTTAGTCAGAGAATCGGATCCCCTTTTTGTATTTTGGGTATTTATAGAGAGCTAACGAGTCATCGAGGTATGTTTTGTTGGGATTGGTGCACACAAAAGAGATATTAGACATTGAAATACATTTATATTTAATTTTGCTGAAACATTAATATAAACTAATATTCATTCTTTATTATGTTTGTGTTTATGTATGAATGCTACGCTCTGAAAGTGTCATCAACGAAAGGGTGCTAAGTATAGACTTGACAAGATAGCCCCGTGTGACTAGTTTAAACATTTGTTCGCAATCTTAAGATCGATAGAGCAATCGAATCTAAGTAATGATTGTTTGAATGAATCATGATATCTTATCTTGTGATATAGAGAGTTGTGACTCTATGATTCATCCTTGATATCTTATAGAAAATATTGAACAAGACCTGTGATACTTAGAATCTCGAGATAAAACCGTTTAACCACTCGAAACTTCAAGATCACATACGAGGGGTACTTTGGTATTTACCTAAATCCTGAAGTGAATTTATAATTGATATTACACTTTATGACATTTGATTTGTCAATGGGCAATGAATAAGTTTTAGTTTCATATGACCCGACGATTGATGTCATAATGTTGTGATATTGGGTTATATGATTCACATATATGAAATTCATGTTGAAACAATGCAAATGCATCAGTATCACACTATGTTTTGTTATGAGAGTGTGAATGAATAAACCTGGCCATATATTCATTGAATAAGAACATTCTGTTATTAAAACATGTGACATTTAAAGACATCACACTCTATGTTTTTCTCTATTCACAAATAACAAAGGAGTTAGTGAAATAATAACTCAAGGGGTAAAATGGTAATTTTACATTCCCTTTAGTTAGTGATACACATGAAGGGTAATATCATAAAGTACTCCGTGGATCGTGTGAAGAATTATTTTGTCACATCAAACGGAAAATATACGCGTATGAACAGAGAGAGTGTCAATATTAGTCCTTTAGTGGAATCGACTAATATTAAGAATTAAAAGACGGAAAAAGTTTGTGAACTTTTGAGTTCGATCTTTATTCTAAAGCTTCGTTCATATGGGTCCATGAAGTGTCAATTGTAGACACTTGGAAGGGATTAAATGAACAAGAATAATTGACTTGCTCATTTGATATAAATTGCGATTTATATCGATAAAGTTATTTTCTTTGTAACTTAATAAATAAAAAATAATTAGTTATTTATTTTGTTTATTGAATCATAGAGTATTATTATGTTGATAATAATACATTTGAGTAATTCAAACAAATAAAAGAAGATAATAAATAATTTCTCATTTCGTAGTTATTTGATAACTATGAAATTAATTAATGAAATGTCATTAATAAATGAGAGTTCTAAATTAACTGAATTTAGAAATAAATCAAAATGATTCGTGAATGAAATAAATGAAAAAATGGACAAGTATGGGGAGGTGAGTTGGCTGAAATAATTAAATGACTGGGTCATGAGTTTGACTCAATTTAAACCCATTTAAAACTGTTTATATAAAGGCTTAAAAAACCCTAGTCACTTAACCCCTAACCCTATTTTTGGCCAGAGCTTCTCTCTCTCTCTCTCTCTCTCTCTCTCTCTCTCTCTCTCTCTCTCTCTCTCTCTCTCTCTCTCTCTCTCTCTCTCTCTCTCTCTCTCTCTCTCCCCAAATTTGTTTTCTTCTCTTTTGTTGAGTGATTCATTATTCCCGAGAGTTCATGAGAACCCACCCTCTAAATCTCAATTGAATTCCTCGTGTATTATCGTTGATTCATGATTGTGGTGTTTGGTGTTAAATTGATTCTGGAAATTGTGTTTTAGAATTTTTTTAAAAGGATTTTGATAGCTTCCAGCCGGCCGGATCCTTTCTGCACAATCAGTCTGGCGACCAGGCATCCAACGAGTCCCATCTGGCGACCAGGCGTCCCACCCGGCGAGGAATTCCTGCCAGGCGCCAAGTCCGGTTAAGGTTTCCTGCCAGACGCCCAGTTCGGCGAAGGCTCCCTACCAGGCGCCCTGTCCGGCGAGATTCCCAGCGGGTCTCCCAGTCCGGCGACCAGCTTCTGTCCGACCAGGCTCCAGTCCGGTGACCAAGTGCCCAGTCCGACCAGGCGCCCAGTCCGACCAGACCTCCAATCCGGCGAGCCTCCTGCAAGCTCCAGTCCGGCGAAAGCGTCCAGGTCCCAGTCCGGCGAGGTGTTTAGCGTGCCTCTAGTCCGGCGTGACTTCCCTGTCCGGCGAGCGCACGTTCAGTCCATTCCGGCGAGCCTCATTCCACGTCTAGACTTGGTGTGGCATTCCGGTTATAGCGAGCAACGTCGGGATAATTTATAATCTCAACTGTAAGTCATTCTCAACGATTTGGACTGCTAAAATTATATATAAAAATTGTTTATATAGGTTATCAGTGTGTTCAAATGTTGTGTGACATGTTTTAATAAATCGTTTATGAACATGAAAATGAATTTTAATGTCTAGGTTGTTTAAACATATTAAAAATATGTTTAATATGATAGATCTAATTATATTTTTCTGCCACATAGGATGTGTAATATAATTAAATTGCTTAATTTGTTAAATAAAGTCCAACATGTTTGTCATTTTACCCGGTGAGTGTCATCATGGGTCGTGTAATTGTTATGCTAAAACTCGGATGTGTTTCAATTTGAACATGTTGGAACTCTTACATGTTAAGATTCCAACCTGTTGAAATTTTGATATGTTGGGGTTTGGAGCTCGTACATGTTAGGATTCTGATATGTTGGAGTTTGGACATGTTGAAATTCATGCATGTTGGAGTTTGAACATGTGGTTTGGACGTGTAGAAATTTGAAAGATGTTGGAGCTTGGACATGTTGGAGCTGGTACATGTTAGGATTCTGGCGCGTTGAGGTTTGGAGCTCGTACATGTTTAGAACTTTAATATGTTGAGGTTCAGACATGTTGGAATTTGTGCATGTTGGAGTTTGGACATCTTGTGGTTTGGACATGTTGGAATTTGAACATGTTAAAACTTCGACATGTTAAACTCTAACATGTTATGATTCTGGCGTGTTGAGGTTTGGAACTCGTACATGTTAGAATCATAACATTTTGAGATTTGGACCTCCTGCATGTTATAATTCTAACATGTTAAAATTTAGAGCTCGTATATGTTGAAATTTGAACATGATTGCGGTTTGGGCTATCTGCACTCATTGTTTGAGTTGGGCCGTTTATTTTTGGGTTGGAGAAATACAAAATAACAACGATGACACATAAATGTGTAAACTTCATACTAGCATCAGCTCAATGATTCGTTTAAGAATCTCCCAAAAATAAATAAATGAGCCGTAACTTGTAAAACATGATCTCTTCAAGATAAATACGTCTAGTTATATATACGACTAAAATTCTAATAGGAAATCATCAAAGCAGAAATATTTCATCTTTAAAATACAAAGCTCGTAAATGAAACGTAAGAAAAACCTTATAATTTAAAAAATTTAAAGACCTAAAATTAAAGAAACATTATGATCAAACCAGACCAAAACCCACTCTTTGATTTAACAAGGTTATGATCAAAATCATTAAACTTTAATATAGTTATTGCCGTTGTATTTTATCAATTGATTTTGAATTTATAACTTAAATAGGATATGCAGAAGTAAAAGACAATGATGTTGCTAAATTTATCGTCAGTGGGTTGACTTATCAAAGACTGCTCATTCTTTATACCCTATTTATAATCCATGAAGTTTGCGATTTTTCCTCATAGAAAAACATTCCCAACGCACACACAAAAAAGACTAAGTCTTCGTCGTTGATTTTAATCTTATATATTCAACCCGGCAACATTTGTATTTTTATAAGCGAAATTCAATAATTCTAGAATAAAGAGAAAAGAAAAATTGTTCTGTGTCTCTGACGACCTAGAGACGAACATCACTACCTAACCTATAAATTATTGATATTTGTTATTATTCCAAATATTCCACGAAGATATCTGTATCAAACTATGCAAGTCACCGTAGTCAATCCAATAAACTGTCGAGACAAAATTAGGCAAGTACGCAGATATGATAAATTCCCTATGTAATCATGATAGAATATTGTGTGAAAGGGAAATATATTTTAAATAGTGAATATATTATTAATAGAAATTTATAATTCACTGTCAATGATCTTTATACAGAGTATCTATTCTTAAGAAGAATCGCCTACCCCAATATAATATAACAAAAAATTAGTTTTATACTCGTTTCAAACATTGTCAATTTGAATATACTCAGTATTTTGTAAACAAGTCATAAATATCTAACGTTTTGTAAATAAGTAGTAAATAGTCAGAGAAATTCGTTTACATTTAATTTTTTTTTTTTAATTTTTAATAATATTTTGGGTATTTTCGTCTGATTATTTATAATTTATTTACAAAACGTTGAATATGTACGACTTATTTACAAAATGTTGAGTATATTTAAATTGGTTATGATTTAGTTGGATATATACAAAATTATCTATAATATAATTCATCAGAGTGATTAAAAAAAATTATTAATCCTATTTGTGTTCTCTCTTGTCGTGTAAGATGAGAATTTATATTATTTAAAGGCTTATAGGTGGTCAACTGTAACAATAAATTTAGCTGAAAATTGATATCAGTTAAAAGAAGCGTTTACATCCCTAAGAAAATACTTAAAAATGTTAACTGAGATAAACCGCTTTTTGAAAAAGATTTCGGCTGAGAGTTATCTAATTTGAAAATTCAAGGTTCTCATAAAAAAATTATTTCACCTTAAAAGCGTGTAAATACTCCTAAGACGAGTATGGTTTTAGAGTAAGTTTCGTAAATTATTAGTAAATGGTCAATCCGATAGGTTTATAACAATTCAATGACAAAATTAGCCCAAAATGATATCTCACTTAAGTATTAATCAGTTTCGTAAATTATTAGTAAATGGTCAATCCGATAGGTTTATAACAATTCAATGACAAAATTAGCCCAAAATGATATCTCACTTAAGTATTAACCGGGATATAAAAAAAATTAATATTTTTCAATTAGTTTCTATTCGCGCGTATCGATAGAGAAATTTTTAGGATATTTAATGCATTTGATTCATTCGAAACTAAAAACAAAAGAAACAAAATAAAGAAATCGATTGTCGCATGCATTTGAAACAAAAACACAATTTGTTGGAATCAACAATCACTTTAATATGAACGAGATATAATAAAGTTTTGATTTATAATTGAGATCCAGGAAGACGTCGTATATAGTATGAGCTCTTAAGTAACAATAATAGTGAATAATGAAATCATAATTCCAGCTTTATTGATGAATGAAGAAATTACAAACGAGGTTCGATATTATCAAGAAAAATACCGAACTGAAAGGATTAGAAATGATCTATATATGCTTTTTGAATAAAGATAAAAAAAAAAATCTCACTTTTTCCTTTGATAAAACTTATTTATGGTCGAAGAAGGAGCTAAAGTCGTCCAATGTCAAGGTGGCTGATATCTTCCTTGATGAGCTCTTCGATCGCCACGTCGGTTTTCTGCTAAGCTCAAACTACTTCAATCTTCGTCAACGATCCGATATTTAAGGTTGAATCCCCGATTCTCAGTGTACTGCAAGGTTATCTATGACTTCGTCACCCCGACCAATCACGAGATTAACGAGTCCTGTGAAGAAAGGGATCGTTCGTCGAGTCAGACCCAACATATCGATCAGTCGAGACGGTGTCGGACCGAAGTAATTACTTCGGTAACTCATGTGTTGGGCCTCATGGGCTTGACATGATGAGGGTATTAAATGGGGTTTGACTTTCCCCCCACAATCAGTCCCCAGTGTTTATTTATATTGTGAAATATAAATATACACTTAGAAGACCGAGGTGACATCTAAAATTGGCTGACGTCATTGAATCGGTTACGAAGCAATCGCTTGGTCTTTGAAACTGATTGGACATGTGTCAGTTTTTGATGATTTTAGCGAACAAATTTGAAGAGACGGGACTCTTCGAATCCGTTACGATTTTCATGGAACCTGAAATCATTTGGCTGCGAATTCGAGGAATCAACTTCGGGAAATGGGTTACAACCCCTCGTTATATAGCAGCCGAAAAGTCATTTTGATTTTTATATATTTCGGAGAAGGTAAAAAGGTACGTACTTTTTCATTTTCACCTTCTGTCTTCTTTCTTTTTACGATCTCATACCCAGAATTTTTCTGAGAACCTAGAAAATCTATCAGTTCGGTTTGTTTTCGCACGATTTTTGTCAGTTCGGTCCTAGAAACTCAAGAACATCTGTCAGTTCGGTCTCAGAACATCTGTCAGTTCGGTCGCAGAACTTCAAGAACATCTGTCAGTTCGTTAGTGCCGGAATCTATAATTTCTTAGTTTTTAGAAAAACCAAAATAATGACTAGGGAAATGGAAACCAGTACGTCGGCGGCGATTGGTGATACGGAGGCTCAGCTCCTCCGGCCCATGAAAGTTACCGCGTACGATTTACGTGTATTTATGCAAGTTTACAATATCCCTTCGGAGGTAGATCTCATCCTTCCTCTGAAGGAGCCCACAACCAACACGAATATTGATGGTTATTGTTGTATTTATAAGGTTTTCTTTCATAAGTGTGGACTTCGGTTTCCGATTCATAGGCTCTTTCTTCAGTACTTGGATGTACTGAAGATTTCTTTTCCTCATATGGGACGGAACTTTCTTCGCACTGTGATCGGTTTTATCGAGGTGGCTAGGGAGAAAATGGTCGACCTTTCTGTGATGGATTTACTCCGTCTTTGTGTCGTGAAGGATAATTCCAAACACCAGCCGAATACTTTTTTATCTTAACAAGGCAGGAGGCCGAGGTGTGATCGACAAGCTTCCCGGAAAAGATAACTTCTGGGGGGCCCAATATTTCTTTTTTCAAGTGAACGAATATTTGATGGGCGAATTATCCAACTTGTATCATTGCACGTGGGCTACCCACTTCGGCCTGTACGTTAAATTGTCCTTCCTCTAGAGGTATTTATTTTGAGACCGTTCTGACTTTCCTTTTTTTTCTTTTTCTTTTTTAGAGAGAAGAAAGGTGTTGGAATAGGTTTAGGGTTAAAGAAATTTTTTAACATTAATCAAATTAATGGCGGAATTTAAAAATTTCTTTTTCAAGTAAAACAATTTTTACTAACCTAGAAAAAGCATATACATGTTATATATTAAAAGCATTATTTAATTTACAAGAATACCAACCTTCTTTGTAGCTTGATCTTGAAGCGTCTTGAGAAAGGTAGATCCTCTTCCTTGGCTCGCTCGTCACCTTCACACCTAATCTCGAACTCAAGAAACCTAAGATTTCTATTACAAGAGTCTATAGAGGTTTTGGAAGGATTTGTGTGTGGGCACAATTAAACAATATGAACCAAGAACAATTCTTGGATCATAAGCTAATTCTCTAGATCAAGTATGGATCTAGGTGCAAAATAAGAAGATTATTTTCTAGAGAGAGAGAGAGAGAGGGTCGACAACAAGAGGGAGAGAGCAAGAAAAAGCTTAACCTTCACATCTCTATGTGATGCTCTATTCATAGGAGAAGGAAAAATCTATAAAGGTCAATTATTCATTCATGAATGAATAATGTATTCATGACACAATATTTGATTTTCCCTTCCCCTTTCCCTCTTAATTTGGCCGGCCATACACCTTGCATTAGTGAGGAAATTTGTTTCCACACTTAGCACATTTGTTTCCTTCTTAAGGAAATTCATTTCCCTTTTTCTTTTGGTTAATTATCCTTATAACAAAAAGAAAATAAAACTCTCCTCTTGATGCACTATCTTGGCCGAACTCTACCTAGGGGAGGAGTATCTAGATGCTTCCTTATTTCTTTTAAGACAATTCTTAAAATACCCAATGTAGAATTATCATTGCACAAATAACGAAATTAATTTCATAATGCCTTAAACGACTTTTCGGTTTTAGAAAATAATTTATATTTTCATCAAATGAAAATATTCAAATTTTTATTTTGACATTCACATCATTTTATGTCCTTGTGGACAAAAATACCCTTTAGACATTTTCCGAGAAAAAGTCTAGTTCAACACTTGAACTTATTTTGACTTAGCTTCTAATTTAACAATCCTACTCTAATAACCTGTAATAGTGACCTTATGGATCCAATGAACAAAGCTTCAGCTTCTATACTCGGACTCAAAAGTTCTCAAACCTTTTCCGAGTATTAGCTTAATGTCGATTGACTCCACTAAAGAGTCGACACTGAGAATCTCTCGGTTCAAATGAATTCTACTCAAGTTCAACTTAATTATATTGAGCGGATCCATTGAATGTTATCTATGTTTACCCTTCATGAATATCATCAACTAGTTGGGATTTATAAAATTACCATTTTACCCTTCTAGTTGTTATTTCCTCAACTCCTTTGTTACTTGTGAATAAGTCAGAAACAATGATTGACGAGGAGCTAACAAGTCACATTGTCTCATCCAAATAAAATCGCTACTTAAATATGGACATTGCGCAATTCATTTATTCACAATCCAAGTAATAAAACATGAGGTGATATATATTGCATCTCAGCAATCTTGTACATGAATTCCATATCTATGAGAACTTCACAAAGTTGGTTCATGACATCTTCATAACTTAATATCTCACCAATAGGCCTTGTCTAGATCACACATTGGACCTAGAATTTGACTTTCTCAAATGAGAGTATTAATGCTATGAAATGACATGTCTCATTTCAGGATTTAGGTAAGCATGATGCGATTCATACGTAGTGACCTTGAGATAGAAGATGTTAAATGGTTTGTTCTTCTATTGTCTCTATAGGTGCACTGGTCAATTTAGTATCTTCGAAAGATACACTGGAAGAACTACAGAGTTCCTAACTCTCTATGCCTCGTAACCAGACATCCCAGATTTTTCCAACAATCATACTAGGATCAATAGTCCGTTGATGTTTAGATTGCGAATATATCGTTTTAGTCAAACCATGAAGAGTTTGTTCATGCAAATCTACATTTGTCTCTTCATATATTGTTAGGTTTGATTAAGGACTAAAAGACTATTGAATATCATAAATCTTGAATCAAATTAAAAAGGAATGAATGAACGTTTCAACTTTTATTAATTTAATCAGCAAATTACAATAAGGACTTTATAAAGATTTATATATTACATCAATATGTAAATAAACAATCTTCTTGTGGGCATCTCTGCCAACAAAAACAACTCGGATTTATATCGGCCTCGCTGATCTGCATACGTCTGAGTGTATCCCTAAAGATGACGTCAGTCGAACTGCCGTTATCGACTAGGATTCTCTCGACCTCGACATTTGAAATGTCGAGTTTGATGACAAGGGCATCGTCGTGTGGACCCATGAGGTCGGCCACGTCCCTTTCCTCAAAAGCGACGGGGCATTATTTAGTTGGGTCGTTTCGAGAAATCCCATTGGACAGCTTGCGCTGGTGGGATTTGATCGAATTGACAGAATCGTTGAAAATTTTTGAGCCCCCATGGATGTGGTTTACTCGCAATTTTGCCGAGGTCTTGCGAGAGCTAGGCTCTTCGCATTCCGACCTGTCACGCTTCGGTGAAGGATTACCTCGGCCCCGGTAGGGGAAATATTTCTTCTTAGGAGGGGTCCCAAATCGATCCCCGACAGCTCCCCCTTGGCGTATTTTTCGGCCAATAACTTTCTCATGGTCTCGCATTCTACGGTTGCGTGACCGACTGCCTGGTGAAAGTTACAGTAAGCGTCTGGGTTCCTGGTCAAGGGCTTGCCGTTAGGTCTCTCGCTGCTGGATTCGTTGTTTACTCCGAACACAAAACCGGCGGGTGCATTCTGCTTTTTGCCGGGCTGGGAATTATCTCTGTTCCCGGCTCCTCGGCCTCCTTCATTCGCAGGTCGGTTCTGCGAAGGGGTTGAGTTGTTGTGAGGCTTTTGTGGGACTTCGCCAGTGAAGCTATTTCTTCCTCGGCCCTGGCAAAGTTAGAGGCCTTATGGAGGGCGTCTTCGATGGTCGGTGGTCGATTTACCGTCATCTCCAGGCGGAAACGAGAATCGTGCCACAGCCCATTCCTGAGTGCGGTCAGTGCTGATTCACCATCGATGGCAGGGATTTTGGCCATAACCCCCTTGAATCTGGTCATGTAGTCTTTGAGGGATTCGGTGTTTTTTTGCTGGACGCTCCAAAGATCGGCCATGGACGCTTCATCTTCCACGAACATGGAATAATGCTTAAGAAAAGCTGCTGACAGTTGCAAAACTGTCTATGGATCGTTCCTAAGTCTGATGAACCAATCCAAGGCCGGGCAATAGCCTGCATCTCGTTCGTAGTCCCGCAGATTGGCTCTCCCCATTGCTATACGAAACGATGTGACATGAGCCTTTGGGTCAGAGTTTCCATTGTAACGATTTAGGCGAATCTTCCCCGCATCCCCGATGAAAACATTCGATATTCTTTCGGTGAAAGGAGTTCGGCTAGCCTCGGCGACCAGTTTGTCAATTTGAGGACCCGAAATAGCCGCACCATGGACTTTGGAGTTGACAGTCCTTAGCTCGACTATCATTGATTGCTTAAATTTTTCAAATTCGGTCCAGCTAGGTTCGCTAATCGCGATGGGATGACAGCTCGTCTGAGCTTATGCGACCAAATTCTGTGCTAAGAGCTCGGTTGGCTTCCTCTTGACTATCCACTTTTTTAGTCAGCGCTTCGAGGATGGATCTGATCCCTGAGGTGATTTCCTCTCCGTTCGGATAATGGGTCGGGAGTGAAGACATGGTATCGGAGAGGAAATTTTTTTTTAGCGAGCAAAACTCTTACTTCGCGAGGTTGGCTTCCTGACTTTCCCACAGACGGCGCCAAATTGTTGATATCGGAATCAACAATCACTTTCATATAAACGAGATCTAATAAATTTTTGATTCATAATTGGGATCCAGGAAGACCTCGTATATAGTATGAGCTCTTAAGTAACAATAATAGTGAATAAGGAAATCGTAATTCCAACTTTATTGATGAATGAATAAATTACAAACGAGGTTCGATATTATCAAGAAAAATACCGAACTGAAAGGATTAGAAATGATCTATATATGCTTTTTGAATAAAGATAAAAAAATCTCCCTTTTTCCTTTAATAAAACTTATTTATAGTCGAACAAGGAGCTAAAGTCGTCCAATGTCAAGGTGTGCTGATATCTTCCTTGATAAGCTCTTCGATCGCCACGTCGTTTGTCTGCTAAGCTCAAACTGCTTCAATCTTCGTCAACGATCTGATATTCAAGGTTGAATCCCCAATTCTTGGCGTACTGCAAGGTTATCTATGACTTCGTCACCCCGGCCAATCACGAAATTAACGAGTCCTGTGAAGAAAGAGATCGTTCGTCGTGCCAGGCCCAACATATCGATCAGTCGAGACGGTGTCGGACCAAAGTAATTACTTTGGTAACTCATGTGTTGGGCCTCATGGGCTTTACATGATGAGGGTATTAAAGGGGATTCGACTTTTCCCCCCACACAATCCAAACCCAAAAATTCGAAGGACGAACAAGAAAAAAAACGGGACATTAGCAACTTTTGCGTGAATTGGCTTGTCGGATATTGGATGGAGATCTAGGTCTCAAAAGTGAACAAGGTGGTCGGCAAAGGGGCAGCTGGGGAGAGACTCGAGATGATCCTTACCAAGACATTTTTCCAATGCTCTTTCTCTTTATTAAACTTTTCTTGAACCTCTTTATCATTTGTTTTATTCTTAGATAACCATTTTTCAAAATCAAACCAAGCATTCATATTAATCAAATGTTCATTACTTGTCTCATGACACTTCAATTGGTGACTAAGGTGTTTCACATCTCTAGTTCATTCATTTCCTAGATGACTCGTACATTTTTTAACACCAAATAGATTGCAACAAAAGCAATATAGTTGTCAAACTCTTTAGAATAAACCAACCATCTCCTATCATTTTTTTCTCCATTTGATAAAATTCTTACATAATGAAAAAATTTAAAGTGTTTTGAATTTTCATCTTTGGGAAAACTTATATCAATTTCTCTTATTGTACCTTTCTCTATTATCAACTTTTTTACTTCTTATCTAATTTTTTCCATTTTCCCGGATCGTAAATACGACTCAAATCATTATTGATTTCATGATTTTTGCTATAATCTATGTTATTGTTAATTTTTTGTGTATTCTCAACAATTTTTTCATTGCTACTATCACCTAATACCTCTTACTCTTAATCAATTTCTTCATTCAATTCTTTACTTGAATTTACTTGATCTTTGTTGTTGTATAAAACAAATTTTTCAATAGCTGTTTTTTATGACTAAATAAAACTTTCTAATTTTCTTTTATTTTGAATTTTTCATATCCCGATTGAAATTTTCTATTTGACATATCTAACTCTAAATAGTAATATTTTTAGAGAAAAAAACACAAACAAATTTTATACATTAAAAACAATAAATTTAATAGAGAACGATATGGAAGAAGATAAAACTCGGAAATATGGAAATTGTTCGAGCTTTTAATGTTGAAGATGACCTTCTTCGTATTACAAAAATGGAGTTGTGTTGTTCATCTTTTCTTGTGGTTTTTAAGAACTTGATTTGTTTGAGTTATAGACTTAAAGTGAGAATGAGATATGACTTTTCATATTCTGTATTTGAACGTTGTACAACTTCAAAAAAAAAAATTGTTAAAGTACAATTAGACTTGATTCCATCAGGCGTATAGGTTTTACAACATATTTTTTAATTTTTTTATAGAAAAAAATAGGCCTTCTTTCGGTTGGAGGCCTTGGGCTGTTGAAAATGAAATCTAAAAAAAACGAAAAAGGTAAACAAGAAATAGATATTCAAGAATTTAATGTGCACGTAAGCAGTTCGATTATTTATTATTAATTAACAAAAATATTTGATATATCCAAAAAATTTAGATTTATGTTGGTTAATTATCCAATTTTATGTTATTTTACATAAATGGAATTGATTTTTCAAATGTAAACTTGTCCTAAACATAGTTGTCTTACAATTATTTTTCAACTCAATCCGCTTATTAGAAATCCTCAATCATCACGGAAATGAACGGCAATTACATTATATTTACATCTTACGACCTTTATAATATACATTGTTTGTGGGTTCTTGCCAAATCCTTTGGCAACTAAAATAAAGATTATTAATTGTTTTGAATAAAAACTAACAACTAGATAACATGTAGAAATATGTTTGTTTTATATACTATATTTTATATATAAAATACAAAAATTGGTCATTTACCTATTAAACTTTACAGATTTTGTATATATCTAACGCTTTATAAACGGTTGATAAATGCTCAGCACAATATATTTACACAAATTTATTGTCCATATCATTTTCATAATCATTTCGAATTTTGGTTGTACTAAAATGGTCTTAAGAATTCCATAAATGTATTGGACTAAGTATGTACGACTTACAAAACGCTGAGTATTTCAAATCTATTACCGTTTATATACTCAATTTCCCAATAATATATTCATGCGTGCTTTGTTTGTCAGTACTGTTTCGGTGACTTGCCGTTAACTTTTACACAAAAGGCATTTTCCATCTCTCCTTTTTATCCAAAAGCAAAACATATTGGAACTACTCCAATTACAAATTATATAGTTGTTTATATCATTGTGAAACTTTTAGTTCAATTTCGGCACGGAAGTAATATCGACGTTGAAAAGAGTTTTCCAATTCATCTCAGAAGTTCAATATTTTGAGGAACATATGATCGTTAAAAGCTTATATAATCATCAATGATTTCAAATTTTAGTAAAGAGTCCAATTTTCATCATGTGTGGTGTCACCACAAAATCAGATAAGAGCATTTAATGTCATACAACCTACACCAACTCGCTGACAAGCTATTTTAAATATGACTTTAATTTAAAGACACCAACATCACATGTTGAGGTTGACAGAAAATTGATCAAATGTACCACAAAAATTACATAATAATTCTTAAAATATAAAGTACAAATTTTAAAATAAATCCCATAGCAAGCTTGGCTAGTTTTCGCTGAGGCGATGGGCCCTATCGCGGAAGGCCATGTTGTTATTCGGATTATCACTTGGCCTTTGCGTTATCGTTGGGTTTGAGCCTGAGCTTCCACCGAGTCGGAACCCTCGTCCTTGAAACACCGTTCCTGCCAACGGGTCGATCTGAACCGGGGAGTTTATCTAACTCCCCTTTCCCCAATATGCCACTATTTTGTGATTGGTTTTTTTTTTCCGTCAAGGTTATATCTGATTTAAGAGAGAAAGTATATGCGTCATGATGAATATATTTTGAAAATTTTCTCTAAAATTACATAAAATATACTGCGTATAAAGAAAAAAAAAACCTTGTTGATTCGACCCTTGATCCCGTTTCGGGTAGAGAAAGTTAGAAACTTAGAACTAAGAAATGAATGTTGCCTCCATTTAATGAAATAATCATATTAAATGTAAAAAAAAAATTAATATTTTAAGTGTAACTAATTATGCATTACAGAAAAAAATATTTTGAAAGAATGACTTGTTAGGAAAAATTTTAGGATCATCTACTTAAGTAGTCATTATTATAAACTAATGACTCTACTTCAGTATAAGTTTGTGGATTCAAATTCATAACAAATGTCAATATTTTGGTAAGTAATATAAATATAAAATAACTCATGAATATTACTTTTTTAGCATGCCCTTCTAATTATTATTTTTTCACCGAATACTCTTGGATTATTCACATCCTAAATAATTTAGAACCAAAATCCAACAAACTATTTTAATACGAAAATACGACTATTTAATTTGTATGTTTACGTTTTCAACTCCTCTTCTCCTTAGATTAGGACTATGATAAGTAAATTAGTTTGGAGACCAGTGTGTACGTTCATTATTATAAAATTTTCGGGTGAACTTAATGTTTAGTTTTCGATATAAACGTTTCCGTTCTAATTATCATGAACTATTTTTAGAGAATCTCATGGCATACATGGTATATAATATCAAGAAATTGGCTAAATGGTCAACGTTTGGTGCGTCTATTTCAAAATGATCAACATTTTGGTTAATGTCCTATTGTTTACGTGACATACATAATTAACAGGATAACTTTACAGTTTTACCCTTTTTCATTTTGGGAACTTTTAAAAAATTTGGGAAAATTCGTACTAAAATTAACGTTAAACTTTAACAGAGTTATTTACCAAAAAATTGTTAAACGTTGACTATTTTAAAATATCACTGTTTAAAAAGCTATACTACTAAATGACTCGTATAATATATACACATAATCTTACACAATAAACACATAATGTGTACGTGTCTGCCACTGCGACGGCCGGCTCTAAGAAATTAGAGATGTAAAATAAAAATACGAAGTCGGACTGTTATGAACACACGCAAAATAAATATCACAAATAAAATTATGTGTAATATTATCAAATAATACAAATATTCAACAAATATGTTAGCAATATTACATATTGTATTGTTCGAAATGAAAACACAATAAGCAAACAGAAACTAAAAAAATAGAAGGAAATTAGTCAAAACTTGTTCGACGATTTTCTTGAAAACTTTTTATCGCCCTCTATAAATACTAGGTTAGTTGACCGAAACTCTCTCATGATACAACGACTTCAAGACAACTCTAACACAACTCGATTTGTTTTCGGCGAACTAGAACCAAGGTGCCAAACTTCAATCGGACTACAAAGGAAAAAAAATCGAAAAAGGGAGAGAGAAGATGAAATGAGAGAGCAGTTTGCTTGTCTCGGTATGTTTCGGTGTACTTAGACTGAGAGCTCAAACTTTTAGGGTGCGAAACTCGGTTACAAACAAGAAGAAACGTGCAACCTTAATGCAATATTACTACCCACATCATTCTGAAGGTAATTTCGGACCTGTGAATTCTCTTCATCAATTGTAATCATATATCTTTCAAACTCTTCGAACGTATATGTATTTTTTGCTGCGTAGAATATCCAATTCATTTTCTTCAAAAAAAGCCTTTGAAATTAGTCTTCACATTTTTCAAAAGATGATATGCACAAAAGTCATATTCTGATTGAGTGAATACTTCTATGACACTATTAAGGATTCATGTTTTTCAATCGGAGACAACGACATAATGTCTCCTCTCACCAATTGCTTCCTTTAATTGGGTCAAGTAATAGAACTACGCTTCATTTTATTCCGAATTATCTATACCAAAGACAAGTGGGTAAACTTGTTCATTCGTGTGCATACCACATGATGGCAATAATGTTTTTTTGTAATAGTTCTTTAAAAACATTTTGTCAATTATAACTACGGGTTGACAATACTTCCATCCTCTTTTCCAAGCACTAAGAGACATAAAGATGTGTTTGAAACGATGAGAACGAGGAGTTGTGACAATATCAAATGATGAACCTAGATTTATAGTCGAAACCATGTGTGTAAATTTTGGCAAAAAAATGTATGATTAATCATCGGTGCCAAATAAAGATGCTAGTGCACTCTGCCTTGACCTCCATGCTTTTTTATAACACATATCCACCCCAAAATATTGCTGCATGTGATACATAATATCTATTGACTTAAAGAGAGAACACGCGTGATCTATATACTTGGGTTTTACAACCGCACCGACGAATATAATTTGTACCTGGGGATGTCTTTCTTGTCTAAATTGCGTTGCACATGTGCGCTCGGGGATACACCTGAAAAAAGCGTCACAAACAATTAATTTCGTGACAACATAGTCATGAAACATGTAACCTCTTGACGACATCATCATGAAACAGTTTGACTAGTGACAAATTTCATGACCTTAATTTGTTTACAAAGTGTTTACCTTTTCACAACGAAAACTTCACCTTCCCCTAATTTAACTCCACGAACTGTCCAAGCACATGAATCGTCAATGAAAATTACGTAGAGAGACGTTTTATTAGAAGTCTTTGTTTTTGTACATAAGTGATTGTGGATCGCGAACATGGTTAAATGTCTCTTCAAAACTTTTTTATTGATATACATTCCTCCTTTGTATATTGTAGTTGGAGAATGAATATCCAGCATTCTGACGCCAACCATGCACTGTTGGATCTCTAAAGGCGAAGCACACTCCTCGAAAATATGTTCTGGTGTGCGAAATGAAAGAGTGCACTCGGTGTGCCAAAAGAAGTAGGAGTATTCGGTGGTGTGCCTATACACGCATGACCATGATTTTGGTCGTTGTTGGAAAGCCCATACACAAGTAATGCATATTCGTGGGAGACAACGTCAGACCCCACACTCACCAGCTCCAGATATGGCGTATCTTACTAAGGATAATCAACTGGTGCCGATTCGTGGTTTGGGTTCACAGAAGATACACTAACCAGCTCTGAACATGGCAAAGTAGAATCAAATCGTGATGAGTCGTGTTCAGGGTTCACAGAAGCTATACTAAACTGCTCCGGACACGATATTTTAATCCGAGGAGAATCAACTCTTGCCGAGTCGACTTTGTTGTTCACATAAGTTACACTCAGCGATTGTGGACAGTGAATACTGGGCCGAAGAGAATCAATTGATGTCAAGTCGTGGATGAGGTTCTTTGGAGCCACACCATCTCGTTGTTTATCCGACATATTAAGTTCGATTTCAGTGGAAACACTAACCTCTGCTTTTGGACACGGTATATTCTCAATCTCCACTACCAAGTTCAATTTTGATTTATCTGTTTTCTCCTTTCAAAGATGCAAATAACATGTCAAACTTTAGGTCCGACGCAATGCAAACTGGTGGTATGGACCCTTCTGTCTCGTACTTCACATTGAGTTTATGAGTAGAAGGTGAGAGCTGCAGTGATACATACAATAATTGTAAAAACTCCTCGTACGTCACTTTCGCAGATATTAACATGGCCTCACTATTTTTGATAATAATCATTACAATAAACAACGTTCAATAAGTTTACAATAAAATTATTAAAAAAAAACAACCGATTAATGACGAAATCTTCAAGTAAATCTTTGGAATTTTTGAAAAAATTAATTGTTCTGCCTATAAAATCAATTTTGAGATATTTTGCAAATAATGGGCCTAAACAATATTTTCTTTATATCTGAGTCAATGAAATTTTCTCTTCATAAATGTGCTTCAAAATTGTCATTGCCGCTGAAATTAAGGATTGAAATAAGGGTTATTGTATAGAATAGCCCTATATAGGTTTCCAAATTTCAATTTGTCCAACGTTGTGTAAAACTTTGGTAAAAGTCCAGTAAATCAATTCGGCCAAATTTTCATTCCCAAAATGCCCAAAAAAATTCTCCCGCCCAAACGAAATTTAATTAAAAAAAATCGAATTTTTTTGGTAAATTAGATCCTTAAAATCCGGAAATCAATTAACCACTTAATTAAAACGTCCAATTTATTGAGAGAGAAAATTAAATCATTCTTTCACAATTTCGTTTTGCATTTTCTCTCCAAAATCGCCGCCGCCGCTCTCTCTGACCACCTTCGAGACCTCGACCTCCTCTTCCACTCCGACGTCCTCCGCCAGTCCAACGTCATCGTCCTCTCACATCACTCCGCCAACGACGATATCGCTTTCTTCCTCCACGATCTCTTCACGCAGCTCGACTCTCTCGTCCGCCTCCTCGCCAACGACGAAAAAACCGCCGCCATCGTCCAGTAAATTTACTTTGGTAACAAAATTAAAATCTGGGTCTCCGAAGGTATGTTCTTCATTTTCTTCAACAAAAACCGCTGAATTTATTTTTATAGGAGTTTTAGATGTTTTTTCTCCGCCATCGCCGCCTCCAGCGACGAGTCTGCTCGCAGAATCGTGTTCGAAGAATGCGCTCTCGGACCGTTGCTTCGGATAGTTGAATCTGCTCCCGCGACGATCAGAGAGAAAGCACCCACCGATGTGGAAGTCATCACCGTCGATCTGGAGAATGCCTGCCATGGCTGTCTCCATCGAGCATTTACGTTGTAAATTCACTTTACGTTGTAAAACTCAACGCAGTTTACGTTGTAAATTCAATTAACAACCGTAAAAACTGGACGATGTAAATGAAGAATTTGAAAAAAAATATGAAATAAGTAGTTCTGTTAGTAAATATCGGTAATATGATATATTTTTCATAAATAAATGGATATGAAACTGTAAAAAAGAATTAAAATCGACCAAAATTGAATGAAAATCTGTAATTAATTTGAAAATAAAGTCAAACCACTAATTTAGGAAATAATACCCACACTTAATAACCGAATTCATTAAAAACGGAAACAATTTTGAAATTTCAAAACGAAAATAAATGTTTAAAATTCGAAATAACCATTAAAACTCAACTCAATTTACGTTGTAAAACACAACGCAATTTACGTTGTAAATTCAATTAACAAGCGTAAAAACTGGACGAAATAAATGAAAAATTTTGAAAAAATTACGAAAGAAGCAGTTCTGTTATTAAAAATCGGTAATATGATATGTTTTCCATAAATAAATGGATATGAAACTGTAAATAAGAATTAAAATCGACCAAAATTAAATGAAAATCAGTAATTAATATGAAAATAAAGTCAAACCACTGATTTAGGAAATAATACCCACACTTAATAACCGAATTCATTAAAAACGGAAACAATTTTGAAATTTCAAAACGAAAATAAATGTTTAAAATTTGAAATAACTATTCAAACTCAACACAATTTATGTTGTAAATTCATTTTACGTTGTAAACACAACTCAAAAATACGTAAATGGGAAGTTAATTCAGAAGAAATCTCTTTCAAAAATTTCAGAACACGTAAATGGAAAATAAATTAAAGGAAGTTCGAAATTTATGTAGATAATTATAACAAAATCGGTTATCTTAAGTCAATGCACAAATTAAGGAAATAAAGTAATTAATTAATAACTGATTACTACAAAAAAGGAATAATTTTGAAATTTAAAAATTACCGGTTAATTCAAAATGTAATTTAAAAAATTAATTTCGGAAAAATAAACAAGGTTAATAACGTAATATCAAGCATATCCACGTCATCAACAGGGCTATTTACCAAAGTTTTACAAGAAGCTGGACATTTTACAATTACGTTTGACAAACAGGGCCATTTCGTCGATTATTTGTTGAAATAATCGCCAAATGTAAAGGTTTGAAGAGCAGGTGGAAAAACTTATGTGGGAGATACGTCGACAGCCAAGATCGTCGCGCGGTGAATTTTAAATTGAGATCTACACTTTCCTTTCTACTTTTGTTCTCATAAAGTACTTGGAGATTTTCTTTTATCTTTATTTTAAATCTGGAACTTCTTTTGAATTGACAATCTCCAAAAGAATTCGTTTTGAGATTTATGGTCAATGAATCTCAAAAAGAATTCTTTTGAAAATTTATTGATATACTGTCCATAAATATATAAAAATGTCAATAAATCTTCAGACTACTTCTCAAAAATTTTGAACGATTTTTTTTTATATATTTTCCCAAGAAGAAAAAAATTAACCAGAGTCCAAACACAATATATATAGAGATCTTCATCTACAAGTGTTTGAATGCATTGCAGCATAGTTAGCGAACTGAAAGACGCGAGAGTTTGGGGATGATAATATGATCATTTAATGACAAATTTAATCAATCTATAATGTTGATAACTATAAATTTCAAGATACTCCTAATCTATAATGTCATCAGCTACAAGTTTATAAGCATATCTCTAGTTAAAACTAATTTAAGAATGTTTTAACAAACTTAAAACTTCCACTCAGTAACACAATTTTGGTTTCTATGAAAGAATCAAGATGAGAAAAACAAGTATATAAGCTGGTGAGAAGGGTCTTGTGCTAGACTTGAGGACCACTGGAGAACAAGGTTACAAGGCCTCGACAAACTTGGGCCGATAATTGGTGAGCTTCAAAGATCTCGCCGTCCAAATTCCACACGCTTTCTTTTCCACTCGAAGTGAACGTAAAAGCCAGAGCCTGTGCCCAAACACACAAAGTAACAAAAGTTCTACGAACTCTATTTATTTCGGCCAAAAATACAAAAAAAAAAACATGAAACTAGAAGGGTATTTTTGGAGCGAGGAACATATGAAGGAAAGAAATCGAGAACCCATTGAGGTTTTCTTATCCTCAAAATTTTCTTAAACACAATCATTTTCCTTCAAGTTTACTTCGTATTTTCCTTTTCTATCGTAAAACCCAGGTTAGAAACATAGACAAGGAACAAAAGAAGTAACAAAAACCTTGTGATGCTCCACAAATTTGAAATCCAGTGGTTTTCCGCCTTTTTGAGCAAGCTGAGTCAGATGCCTGAAATTCGTATGAACAGAAACGCAACATCAGAACTGTTCCGCTTCAATTATAAGGCTATGTTTGGAACCTAATACACATGAAAGCCATGAGCATTTTCCTTTCTTTGTTTGATTAAAGTAAATTCAAGAGAGAGTATATAACTAGAATCATGAATGTAACTAGACTAGCGTGATCTAATCTATTATTCCTCTTCCTTAGTTTTCAATTTTCCATGGGTTTTCTTCCCTATAAACTTTCTAACGTAGCCAATCCAAACAAAGGAAGAGACCCTTTATTCCTTAACTTTCAAGTATTAAAGAAAACAAGTCACTCAATTTTCTTAAAACATTTTCATTTTCCTTAAAAAAATGAAAAACAAAATTGGGTTCTGTAAAATATTACCATAAATACAAAGCGTGGGGACAATCTTTGATTAAAATGAGATCTAAGAGACCGTCAGAAAGGTGAGCGTCGGCCACTAGACCGTCCGGAGCTCTTTTGTTTCGGCACGAAATAATGGCCGCTCCAATGCTGATATAGCTTCCCCTCGATTTCCCCCAATCTTTTCCTTCCGGGCTGGACTTTGCATTACAAACCTCGCAATTCGCACGGCAAATCACCCTTTCGGGCTTGCTTGGGCTACAAGATTCTTGCTCTCTTTTTTCACTTTTCACTTCTAGATATGATATTTCCGCCTCGTATGACCTTTGATTAACGAGGAGGGAAAGAAAGGTGGATTTAAGAAAACAAAATACGAGGTGGATAAGAATCATAGGAATATTATTTTTCACCTGTGCATTAGAAACACCTTTGTTCCTGCATAATCATAACGTTTGGGTCCCATCCACCGCAGCTTTTCACTTTCCGTGATGACATCTCCGTAAAAACCGTACCTAGAAGAGGTGCATGGAAAAAATCTTCGAAGGAGTTACACTTTTACACAGTAGACCAAGAAGTAGTGACTAAAGAGCGATGATAGAAGAAACAAAAAAATCCTCCTACTTAAACAATTATTTAGACATGTACTGACACGCCGGTCCCAATATCCGCCGTTCATCATTTTTATAATATCCTTTCAGTCACGTGAGAATAGAGTGAGAAAATACCCGGCAAAAGAAGCAGCGTATCGTATGAAAGGTTCAACTTTCGAAGCAGAAGTTAGTTTCCACCTCACAACTTGAGCAAGGTCCAGACTCACCTTCTTGCCCAGGACTATGTGCAACGCAGATGTCACTGGATCTCGAGCTCCGGTGGTACTGCACACAAAGTAAAAGAGGATGCCATGGATATTTAGTTTTCCGAAGCCTCATCAGAAAACAAATAAGAAAGGAAAAAGTCTGAGCAACAAGTCTAACTAAATTGAAATACGTAAGACCAAGATATACCACATCACAACAGCGTCAGTTGAACCTGCAGGGATGATTCCGAATCTGAACCGTTCGTTTGGGATAGGGAATTCATGATCTGGTACTGCCAGGTTTTTGGAAACGAAAGAAGAAAACATTAGTTACAAGAATTATAGTTTAAGTGGAGAAAAACAAAATTCTAGAGGGAATCGTTGATTGAAATTGAATTTTGCAAGACAAAAGATTCATCTTATGGTTGCTGCATGAAGCATCTCCATTTCCTGTGATTTCACATGCGTCAATTCGTGTAATGAGATCCAATAGAATGAAGAAAAATGAGAAAGCAAAGTGCAAATAGAGAATCACTACCACCATGACTTGTGCTAGGAAGAGGAAATGTTTCGACAGCTGTCTCATTCAAGTCATGAACAAAGTCCGAAGGAGCAGGTGGATAAGGAGTTTTATGCCTACTTTTAAGAAACCCGTTTACGATTTCATTGAAAAACCCATCACCACCCTGGAACAAGAATTAAAACAAAAAACACAATACATTGGAACCTGAGGATTGAGCTCGATAACATCGACAAGGCACGAGGAACAGAGCAAGCCATTAATGCTTGGAAATGTAAAAGAAGCATAGAAAACCCACAAAGAAAGATTATAACTTACGACGGTGACGACTCCATCGTATGAATCGATTTCCTTGTTCGACAATGACGCCATGACATCAAATCCATGCCCTGCCCGCTCAGTCACAATCACCTAACCAGAGACCAAACAACGTTGACCTTATCTCATAATTCCCGACCCTTTTGTTTCCGAGTAAGCAAAGAGTTTAAGGTTATAGTACCTTTGTTTTGACTTCAGCACTTGAGAATATAGGAGACAGGGATGCCCATATTTTGCATCCGTTGCCCTTCCCACTCCTCGGATGAACGAACACCTTAGAAGTCGGAAAAAAACATTTTAAAAAGTATACATATTTTTTTAGGTTTTGCCGTGATGAGAACTTACCATAAGATTTTTTGGCCGGTCTTCTTCGAGTTCAAGATAACCACGAATCCGATTCACCCACGTCTCGCACATTTTCTGATCCATATGGCCAAATGTGAACTCAGCAAGGACCCACACACAAGGCTGAGTCTTCGATCTTTTGAAACCGTGCACTATAAAGCGGTACATCTGCATCGGTGTAAAGGTGATCTGAAGAATACAAATCGATACGACATAGTCGAGGAATAGAACAAACCTGAAAGCTTTCACGATTGGGACGGGTCGATCCGTGAATTACACCGTGGTGGGTAAACTCGGCAGCGTATATATCCGAGAACTTGATCTCGGTTGCACTCACACTCTTTGTAAACATTTTGATGGTGTCCCAATGGGTTAAACGATTATTCTGTTCCATCAACATTGAAATGAGTTAAAGAAAATCCAATTTACCTCTTAATTTGTCCATTGACATAAAAACTATGAGACACCCAATACGAGCTCTATTAGAAAGTAACGAACTTTGTGATCTTTTAGATGCAGTACCCAACCGGAAAGTAAGAGAACCGGAGAGCCGGTGATTCAATATAAGATAAGATATTTGAAGGGCGTGAATTCGGGGAAAGATAAAAACTCACATTTGGCGATGATTCGACCGACTTCCAAGACAAGCCATTTGAGTCAGAGGTGAGAACAACCTCGCCAACATGTTCCAATAAGAGGGTCGAACTGTGACGCAAGTGTTGACCGTTTATCTGATCGTCCCCGTCGCGTTCCATTGCTGTATCAGGGTTTGCTTCGATATTACGGTAAATCCCGAGTCTTTTTTGGAAAATCTTTCTCCATGGTACACTTGATCAAGAAAGATGAGCGTGATTTGATCAGTTTGTCAAGATTACTTTTTTTTTCCTGTGAAAAAATAATAGTTCCCCGCCTCCTCTGTTAAACCCGGTTACGAAATATATATATTTGCTACAATTAATCAACGTTTTGTTATTTATTAATAAATAGTAAACTAGTTACAAAATATTTGTTATCGGTAAATAGCATGTAAATAATTGTTTACGTGAATTATTATATTTAATGAGTGTAAATAAGTTAAGTTTACTCATAATTTACAAGTGAATCATTCCCAGTTCTTATATATTTTACAATTAAGTTTTTAATTTTGTTTGCGTTCATAAAACTACTTTTTTTTTCAAAAAATTGGTTTTTTACCCATTTATAGCGTTTTCAAAATACTCAACGTTTTGTAAATATCCACTCAGTTTCGTTTGCACGAATATTCGACCCAAAATAGTTCAAATAACTTTATAAACAATTTGAGCTATGCATTTACACAAAAATTATAAAGCGTTAGATATTTTGAAATTGATAAATGGTTTACGAGTATATACCTAGAAGACAAAAAATTTCAAATTTTGTATCCTAAGAATGAGCATAAAAAGATCATTTGGAATCACGGCATTTTTATTCACAAACATCTACCAAAGCACATTCATGTTTCTCCAACAAATCACAATCTCTGCACTACATGGCACCAAATTTGAATTTAGTTTACGCAAAATAAACAATATTTAGTGTGATAATAATTCATCAGATTATTTATGTTAATCTATATTTTATAAAAGATACACTTGGGCGTCCACAAACTAATTGATTGGTATAAGCTGATATATACTGTAAATCTAGCCATTCTTGGAAGGAAGAACAGAAGGTTATACACTTATAACCCAAATAAATATAGGTTATCAATCATCAACCACCACAACAATAAACTTTTTAAATGAAACAAGGTCATCCAACAAAGGCCACAAAATAAAAATAAAAAGCTTTTCATCACCGTGGATGAACGGTGAAGACTTTGACATCCTCGAAAGCGATGCTTCTCACGGAATATTGGAAGGTCCATCCAAAGCAAGCACCGGCATGGACGCCTTTCCTGTTAACAGCAAACACAGCTCCAACAAATTTCGGAAACTTTCTGGCGATTCGCGAGAGCGCATCTTCAGCGGCGACTTTTGGTTCCATTCCTCTTCTCATACTCTCAACCACTTGATAACTGAAGAAGAAGATTAATATAAACGTAAATTTTGAGATGCGACGACTAAATATAACCTTAGCAGGAGACACAAATTTTTCAGTATCAGCAGAGCCAAACTCTCAGCTAACAGGATTGACAAAGAGGTAAAGTTATTCTTAGTGTCACAGAATTTCCAGCCAATGTACCTATAAATAGCAAACCCAGCTGAATATGGATTTTTTTTTCATTTTTTTGTAACACTTGTCTTTTGATATTTCACTATCTTAGTTCCTCCTCTCTCCATAAATGATGGAAATGTTAAAGACACACTTCTACAGAATATGAGTACTTGGATATGTTTGTCCTAGAAGACATTTATGCACAAACATAACAAGTTTTTTTCTTTTTTACCATGGAAGAAACCGCATCATAACATCTCCATCGCCGGTTGCCCCACAAGCACCGACTTCATCATCGGCGTACGCAGAAGAACCTGCGATCGGCCCATCACCCACTCTGCTCCTCCGGGAAATAAAGAATCATACTTTATTACCAGATGAGTAACACAAAAATGGTAAGACCAAAATACTCGGGTTCGTGAGTGTATAAATTTCTAATGAGCATATGAATTATTACAGTCTATTCAACGAGTCAGCGACAAAATAAACATAATTTACCTTCCCGGTATCTTATACGTAGCTCCATTAGTCGATGTACCGACCGCAATGTTCCCCGACTAAAAAAAAGAAAACTAAGAATTTAGACGTTCGTTGAAATAATCACATGCTAACACACGAAGCTTACTTTGTCAAAGACCGCCATGGAAATGGTGTCGTGATTTCCGACCCCAATTCGGGGTGAGGAAGATCTGAGAGATCCCATTAACAACGAGTCTTTCGAACAGGTCTCGTCGCTGAGTTTGACGAACTCGGACTCGGGATGATAAGGCCCGCACTCGTTCGAAGGCGAGACGTTCTTCCAAAAGTTGGGCTGGCAATGATTCTGCTTCCACCGCGCCCACTTCTCAGCGGACTCGGCCGAGCTCAGGTCCGCAGGTCCCGGGAGTCCCATGGAAATCGCAAAGTCCGAAGCTTTCTCTCCGACGAGCAAGGTGTGGCCCGTGTGTCGCATCACTAGTCTTGCGGCTTTTATTCCATCCTTCACGTACCTCATTGCACCCACAGCTCCCACATCCATCGTGACCTAAAACTCGAGACCATTTTTGTTTCTTTTTTTTTTGCTTCTTTAACCAAGCAATTTCGAAACAGGAGCAATAACCGAGGAAGAGAAGAAACAAGAGTGAGTTGTTACCGTACTCCGTCCATGACCATCGCGTCGATTGTAGTTTCTCCGTTCTCGTCTGGACTCCCACCAGGCCCAACTGTATTAAAACTAAAGCATAAACAATTCCAACTAAAACTGAGAATTTTGCATTAAAATCTACTTCTCAGTCTGTTACTAGTCACAAGCGGTTTTCTATCTTTGATTCATGTTCAGTAACACTAACATCAGACAAATAAAGAATGTATAAAGATATGTATCAGCGATTCACCAGTGCCATCACATCTGAGTTGTTCACAAGCAGAGCAACCTTCAACAACAGAATCCACAGCAGAGAAGCCACTCTCAACAGCCCTCCAAGAAGCTCTCACTGCTTCCACAAAAGGCCATGTACTGATCACTAATGGGTATCGCTCTGACCTCGTATTCACCTGATTATAAAATAAGTAATAACCCACCAATAAAATTGTATCTTTATGTGAATGTCTGATGGAAGACTGTGTTTTCTAAATTAGCCAGAAAAAAAAAATTAGTTTAGATGGTGATGGATCAAGTATTTGATTCACAAACAGAGTTCATCCAATTTCTGGGTTACCAAAACAGGAAAATAAACGAAACAATTACGGTTCAAGTTCAGGATTATTTATCACGCATTATAAATAATTACCACGAAGAATAAGGATATAAGAAGATATTTGTTCGCATGGAGGAGAATCCCGGTGGCCATTGTTGAACTAATTTAGCTTTGAAGCAAACAAACAATGAAAACATTCTTTATTAAAAAATTATATATAAGTTAAAACATTCTTTTGGTTGGACATTTTAGAGTCATTGAAAGTTAAAAAAATTGCTTCATCTAATCCAAACTAAACATTATAATCGTAAATTACTCAATTTTTTGCATACGTTAAATCAAAACTCATTCAGTTTTACATGACAATTTCATGGTAATTACATTTATAATTATATCTTTATTATTATTAATTTAATTAAATATACGGAGGTTACTAAATTAAGAGATTGACGCAAATTAATCTAAATTTAAATGATTCTCTTGACTTTTTTTTTTAGTTTTCAGAATATAAATAGTTTCTTAATATATTTAATTAATGTTTGAAATAATCAACTGAATAATTAATAATATTTGGTTGATTTCACTTTTATTTTAAATATATTTTATTAACATTATGTTATTTATAGTAATTAACATTTAATTACAACTAATCTGATTTAAACTCGCAGATGAAATATTAGTTAATTTTTGTTGATTTTATTTATAAACTCGTCCAAATGAAATACTAGTATATTTATGTTAATTTGTTTGTTAACTCATCCAAATGAAACACTAGTTAATTTTTGTTAATTTTTTATCATAAAATCGTCCAGATAAACGACATCAACTTGAAAAGCGTCGTTTTTGAAGATGCTCGTTGTGTGTCGTTTATAAGCTACAATCATTCTCTCATTTAAATTCCGAATGAGGACTTCAAATTAGGTTAACCTCGAGCCTATATGTCTTCGTCTTCTTCTTGTGTGAATTTAGGGTCTTTTGTACATAAAAATACTGTGAGATCTCAGTCGCAATCGGTAGATTAGTTGACAACAGTTGAGTGTCGCAGAATCATTGGTTATTAAAGGTTGTGATTGTCGGTTGTTGTAAGTGTTTGTACATTGTTGCAAAAAAATTATAAAATAAAAAGTTGATTATTTACCTACTAAACTCTAGTGTTTTGTATATATCTAACGTCTTATAAACAGTTGGTAAATACTCATCTCAATGTGTTTACACGAGTTTATTGTGTATATTACCCCCATAATTATTTCGAATTTTGGGTACTCATTTGGAGCTAAAATAGTCCTAAAATATTCCGTAAATACATTACAGTGGGTATTTACCAACAATTTACAAAACGTTTGGGTATTTCAAAATCCGTAAACGTTTATATGGATGTATATCGCAATTACGCTTACAAAATTTAGCGTGAATTTAATGTACCGTTAAACGAGCTCCATCATCGGAGCTCAACGTGCATGCAAGTGTGTTTTACATCGAATTGCAGTAAAGTTTTGTGTTCTTTATATTTATGCTCAAAGTCGATTTCATCTTGTGTTAGTTTGGCCGGTTTATGTGTTTGGATATCTAGTCTACTCTCAACGCAACGGATATTATTCTTTGTTCTTAGCCACCGCGGGATCATAACACCATTATTTTCCCCTGATATGACCAGAATTATTATTTCTAGTTATATAAGCTTCACAGGTCTGATAAAACCAGCAACGAGTGAACAAAACCAATGCTATATTTTAGAAAGACGATGACAAGTCATAAAAATCTATCTATCTATACACTAAACCTAAAGTCTTCATTTCAGCAGAGCATGAAAACATCAGTGATCTCATTTGTCGAATCATTTCCAAATTGTTTCGTTTGCATCTGTGAAGATCGCATTGTGATGATCCATGAGACACTGAATGACATCGATCGCCCCAAAGTCCACAGTCACACCGTCATCCAATGGAATCGCAGATGATGCCACTTCCGTGTCCGAGGGTTCTTCTCCATCTGCGTTTAAAAGAAGGGCGTTCAATGAAAGTTGTCAAAGATAGTCAATACGAAAACTCATTAAAACGATGAATTTCACCTGAAAGCATATCCCAAGAGCTATATTTCGGGACAGATTCTGTATTGCTGTTGGAAGGCTCTTTTGGAAGTTGGCTCCAATATTCCCTGTAAATATCTGGTTCTCTTCCTTTACGCCACATTATAACTGGAGCCATTTCCGTAGCAAGACTTCGGGTTTCCATCTGCATTGCATCAGATCACTTTCAGAAACAAAGCCAGTTCAAAAAATTCGAGTTTAGAACCATCATTGTCATGTCATGAAACTCTTATTTTATCATTGTATACCTTGTTCACAAATGACTTCTGGCTAACTCGGAGTAGCACTGCCGTAACGATTTCCAGTGTCATGTAGTTCACGGTCGGAAGTCTCTTCAGTATGTTTCTCATTGCGTGTATGTTTGAGCGAACGGCTTTTATCTCGTCATAGAGCTCAAAAGTTGTTAGAGGCTCGGGAAGGCTAGCTAGGTAATACTTTATTAGAGCTGCAATCTCTATCGGATTCGGGCTCTCTGGTAGTCGTGCATTTGAATCTTACCCACCAAAAAAAATTACAGAAAGAGTTAGATATTGTGTGAGCAAAGCCAAATAAAGAATAATGAGAAATGACTACAAGGTACCTTGGTTGAACAATGAAACCAGATGTTGAATGACTTTCTTATCAGCCTCGGTTTTGAAGAGGTTGGGTGTATTCAGTCCTGTTTACCAAGATCGAGAAAAGAAAAAATGTTCATCATTTGAAACATGTTTAGTTAAAGGGTGTTTGTATGCACATACTTATATTTGATTACTATCCAGGACTAAACCCGTAAATGTATCTGTATAAGATTTACTCTCGAATTACTTACCCCATAATACGAGATAATCTGCACACTTGACCAACATGTTGGGAATGGGTCTCATGGACTGTTCTCGTTGTACAGTTATCTCAATTGGAACTCCAAATACTGTAAATTATGTAAAGCAGTGATTAAATTGATCAATGAAGATCCGTGAAGCAATATTAAAACTTTCTCCAAAACCTCAACATAATGACTCAATGCTATTCTTGAGCTATACAGCGATAAAAAGGGGAACGAAAAAAATCACAACTAACAAACAGCTAAAATATGCCGATAGTTCTTGAGAGAAACTCGTATAATAAAAAATTCTAACACCCTAAATTAATCCAATGATACTGTTTCCTATGAATTACTCCAAGAAACAGCTATATATAGCAGAACATGTTATTTTGTAATTATTGGGCTTACCATCAGTACTAGCAACTCCCTGCAAAAATAAGAATAGAAGAACAGAATTTCAGAACAAGCAAACTTCTCAACTTGATTAGGAGACTAACACATAAAAAACGGCGATGGTCAAGCTTGTGTACCTTTTGCCATCTCTCGATATCAGTCAGAAGAGTTTTGCTTTTCTGAGCGGTTTTCTTTGCAACCTATTATTACAAGTTCAAAACAAATTTCTTCAATCCAAATTAATCATAGAGCTGTGGCAACTAACATAGACTAGTGGTAATTTCACACCACGGTCGTGGGTTCAATCCCCACTGCAAGCAAATGAAAACCTGCCATAAAAGTAAATTTTACCATAGAACTGTTTTCTGATAACATATAGTTAGTGAAAAAAAAAAGATCAGGAAATCACCTCTTCGACCTTAACCTTCCCAACAGAGACCTTCTCTTTAGTCTCCGAGAAGCCCTTTCTAAACAAAGTACCGGTGGTGGCGGCAGCTACGATAAGCCGTTCCTGCACGGCGTGCCGAGTCGCTGGCTTCTGAAGAATCGCCCACCGGCTTTTGAACAGAGACCCGACTCGATCCGCCACGTCAGCGACGTTGACTTTAGCATCTTTCGCAGCCTCGCCAACAAACGTCCCTGCTTCTTTGATCTTCACCCCTGATTTACGAATAATCTCACACTTCATCAGTAAAGAACGTGATAAAGACAAGAGAGATGCAATATATTGGAGCTGAGCAAAGATTTTAACCTGAGGAAGAGAAAAACCCGGTAGCCTTGTCCTGCCACTGAGGTGAGATCGGAGACGACATTATCGAGTAACCTATTGGTTCAAGAGCAGGATAGTATGTAAGTTCGTATTTCTGATAAAATTTGGTTTCCGGTGGTTTATATTGCGTTAAACAAGAGGTTTAGGAATAAGAGAATCAAAACACAGTTTATATCATGTTTTCACAATTGATATCGGCTCTCAGCAATTGCAGTGTGATACTTGTCAACCAAGTCAAACAAAATGAGATAAAAACAAAAATTTGAATAGCATTCCATAATTCATTTTTGCTGTGTTCTGAAGATGAAGAAAATAACTCAATTCATACGGGAAAAATTATGCATAAAAAATGATATAAACCAAAACAAAAAAGTCATATACTGGCAAACTTTACTTATTTTTGTCATATGAAAAGTAAGAAAGATTTGTTTCCAGGCTAATAATCGATTTTCGTTGTAGCATCGCTATAATAAATAGACTGTTCCTCTCCATACGAAGAAACCTCAAAATTAATACCAGGCATCAAAAGAAATAAGCGAATTCGATAACTCAGAAAATAAAATTTAAATCTTATACAATTGTTTAGAGGCTGCGAGAAATGAATACCTTTCTCGATTTATTTCTCTTTAGCTGCTCAGATGAGAAGAAGAGGAAATAACGCGAAGGGAATACCAAAAATGCTCTACAACGACGAACTTTGTTTTTCCGTTCTACAGAGAGAAAAAGCTGCAAAGTCGTTAGGCGTGCGTGATGAGAGAGAGAGAGAGAGAGAAGAGTCGTTCGAAGTTGAGAGTTGAGGCTGGCAGAGGTTCGCTACGGTGGGCTGGTCAAGCTGTATCATAACCAACAAATAAAGAAGTGACACGTGGAAGTCAATGCGGTGTTATATTATTGACCGTGATATATCTTTTTTGGATCCAATATATTGACCGTGCTTGCCTCTGCTGTTTTCTGGATGGAGATCATTCTAACCGTCTGAATCCCGTGTTTTTTTTTTATCTATCTTATTTTAGAAACACCAAAAAAAAATTAAAACAAATTATGAGGTGGTTAATTAAAAATTTAAAAGTCAGCATTCTTTAAATAAAAATTATTTTTTGTTTGTTTAATAAATAGTCAATTATTGTGACGCGATTGCTAGTTGGTGTAAATGAGTTATATTTTTAGTTAATATATACAGATTTGTTTTATTAATGCCTATTAAACAATTTTTTCAAAATGTTTGGTTATATAGCAATTAATAAGTTTCAAAGTGCTATAGGTTTGATAATTTGATTTTGTCCAACGTTTTGTAAAAATTTTGTAAATGTTCACTCCTTTAATTAACAAAAAAATTCTTTCAATATTGTCCCCAAAAACAAAAATTTCGCCCAAATTTTAATGAAATTTAAATACTTAATTTCGTAAATTACGAAATAATAAATGCACCATATTAACTTATATATAATTTTGGATTTCAAGAGAGAGAAGTTTCAAACGTATGCAAAAAAACGCCACTTTAAAAAAAATCTCTCCGAAACCAAAATCTATCGACGAACAAATTCAAACCATTTTTGATCGATCATCGATGAACAAATCAACGACGTAAATCGGTCGGCGATTAACAGGTATATTTTTTTGGTATTTAATTTGTTTTTGTTTTTGAAATTTTTTATGTAAATCAAATTTTTTAGAATCGGTTTTTTCATGAACACGATGACGACGATGAAGAAGAATAAGAATAAGAAGAAGAAGAAGAAGAAGAAGAAATATTCATGATGTAAAGATTTTGTGGTGGAGAAGGATGTGAAATTTTAAATGGCGGAGAAGGATGTGAAGCTTTCATGAACACGACTATCGTTCTTCATTTTTTTTTTCTTCTTCTTCTTTTTTTCGTGTTTTGATAATGATTTCAAATTTATGGATAAAATTTTGATTTATTTCTTCTAGTAAAATTAACAAAAATCGTGTTTTCTTAATTAATATGCAATTCACGTTGAAAGCCGCAACTCCATTTATGTTGGAATAAATTGAATATCAATTCGGAGAGAACAAAATTGGAAATAGTAATTAATTGATAATAAATATCAGCAAAAATAGATAATATCAAAAAAATAAAATCGGCTGAAATGTTAAATTTCCGAAAATAACTGTAAAATTTAAACTAATCCGACCATAAAAGAAGATTTTTAATTAAAAAAGCTAAAAATAAAAAGTTTAATTAAATATCCACGATTCTAGGATCTAAAAGGACTTAATTAACGACTAATAAATTTTTTGAATAAAAAAAGAAACTATTTGAAAATTTGAAACGAAATTTTTAAAACAAATTAAATAATAAAATAAAAACCATAACTCAATTTCTATTATAAAAATAAATTATCAGTGCAAAATTCAATTTACGTTGTAAAACTTAACTCAGTTGACGTTAGTACAATTTTATTTCAGTTTAAATTCGATATCAATTAACGAACATTATCAGTGTAAAAATCAATTTACATTGTAAAATGCAGTTCAATTTACGTCGGAAATAAAATCAGTTTAGTGTAGATTGAATATCAACGACAAATAGATAATATCAAATAATAAAACCGATTAAAAATATTAATATTCCTAAAAATAACTGAATAAGATAATCCGGCCATTAATGAATGATTTTTATTAATTAATCTGAAAATAATTGGTGAATTAAACTGCCCATAATTTGAGGATCTAAAAAGAATAAATTGCCAAAAAAAATTTAAGCAAAAAAGAAATTAATTCAAATTTGAAACGTAAATAAAAAAACGAAATTTATTCAAAATTCAAAATAAAATTAAAACTGGAAATAAACATAAAGGATAAAAAAGTAAATTAATAATATTATTAAATATGCCACGTCATCATTTCCGACATTTACAAAAGTTTTAGCAAACGTTGGACATAACCAAAAAACGTTTGTAACGTAGGACTAATTCGCCAAATTGTGTAATAAATTTAATTTAAAAACATTAGAATAGGTAAACTCTTCCACTAATATATTTAAATATTTAAAAATATTATGAAATTTTCATTGTCTATCTTCACCGTCAAAGTCAATGTGTCGATGATCTTCACTACTAAAAATAAACGAATTAACACTTGAACGAATGAATTCGAAGTAACTAATAAACACAAATAAACTAAAAGTAAAACAAATAAATCAAAATAAACACAAATTTCTTGTGGCCTATAATTTAGGGGAAAAAGTATAAAAGTCAAACTTCTTAAAATCATAAAAATTCGTCATCAAGCTTTGTATCTTTAATGTGCGATTGCTCTTAAATGTTTTAAGGTTTGAATGTTTAATTGTGAGATTTAGTGTTCGATTAGGTCCAATATTGAGCTGATACTACTTATTTCAATGAATGTATATTAATGACGATAACAACCGAGAATTGATTTTTCATTTAAAAAAAAATTAAGTAAAAAGAGTAAAATCGAAAGACAAACTGTAAGGTAAATGCAACATCACTATTAAATGTCTGCTATGTTAGGTACTCTTAATAGTTGTTATTAGCTGGTTACTTCTTGGATAATACATACAAGTTTATTTTGATTAATGACTATTAATCGATTTTTTACAAACGAATAATTAATATATTTTAAGGTGTTATATTACTATCCAGCTTAACCTAAGTAACAGATTTAATGGATCTATACTGTTAACGACGATAAATCACATTACATCCCGAAAAAATCGTCCAAAGTAATAATAATAAAAAGCATCCAAAATAAAGTATATATGACACAAGAAACGGATCTATACTTGATAATAGTGTGATGGTGCAATTTGGTATACACTAGATTATTACATAGTACACATATATACAAATAATCAAGTCTTATCATCATTCCTAACATCGTCGTTACTATCACGATCAACGAATCTGCTCCAAAACCAGTGGTCCCTCCAAACCAAATCCATCTTCTCGATCGGAACGCCCTTAGTCTCCGGCAAGAACCAGAAGACGAACGCCGTCATGACCACCATCCAGCCGGCGAAGAAGAAGAATATCCCGGCCCGCATGTGACACAGCATCGCCAGAAAACTCTGCGCCACCGCGAAGGTCATCGCGAAGTTGACTACGACGGTCAACGCCTGCCCGGCGGACCTGACCTCCATGGAGAAGACCTCGCTGGGGACCAGCCAGCCCAGTGGGCCCCACGACCAGCCGAACCCCGCCACGTAGACTGCGATCATGACAAGCACCGCCCACGCTTGCCTCTCGCCGATCCCGCCCTGGTCTCCGAGCGACCACCAAATCACTCCTCCGACCACCGACAGTGATGCAAGCATCTGAGCTCCTCCCGCCAGGAACAGCGTCCTCCGCCCAAGCCTGTCGTCATCAGTCGGTTATCAAAATAAAAGTTTTTAATTAGGTTTTGCTCAACAGTTTATTCAAAGTAATTAATTTGTAAAATAGTAAAAGATTGTGTAACATGAGTCGAAATAGAATAAAATATGAAACAATCCGTTTTCAAAAATTCTTATTCACCATAAAACTAATTCTTTTATAATGATAAATTGCCTATAATATTTGTAAAAAAAAATTAATTTTCGTGTCGGAATTTTATTTTGACAAGCTAACTCTAACTTCTATGCTGGAAATTAAAATGTGATTATTTTATTAATCAATTCTAAATTATTATTTTGTATAACTTTTTTATTCCGTAATTTTTTTAATTTTTATAGATTATAATTATCTTTCATTCATTATTGTTTGCGATTATGTTTTTATTACCTGTCGACAACGAACATGGAGATGAGAGTCGACACGCTGCCGACAACAGAGCCGGTGAGTATGGTGGCGAGGAGCGAGGAGCTCTCGCTAAGCCCGATGGCGAGGAAGAGCACCGGAGAGTAGAACGCGATGACGTTGATCCCCGTCAGCTGCTGGAAGAAGGGGATGAGGACGGCCACGGCGAGCTGAGGCCGGTACTGCTTCCGCAGGATCGCTTTGAAAGAGGATAAGGAAGCGGAGCCTTTGTCGTCGGCGGCGGCGGCGGAGAGCAGGTCGGCGAGCTCGGCGGAGACGTCGGAGACGCCGCGGACGCGCCGGAGGACGAGCTCGGCGCGGTTGGGGTGGCGGCGGGCGAGGCTGCTGGGGGTTTCGGGGAGGAAGAGAGCTCCGGCGGCCAAGGCGGCGGCGGGGACGGCGGCGAGGCCGAGGGAGAGCCGCCAGCCCCACCCTGAATGGATCTTCTGGGCGCCGTAGTTTATGAGGTTCGCCGCCAGAGCGCCCAGTCCCACGCTCAGCTGGAATCCGTTGTTGAACGCGCCTCTGTACTTCGCCGGAGCCATTTCCGACAAGTAAAGCGGGACTGACTGAAATACAATGTTTGTTTTCAATCGTTTTGATTTCGGGTCGTTCAAAAATACGATACAAGTTTGTTTTAGATAAAAAAAAAAAAAACAAATATGTGTTATTAACCGTATGATTCAGTCTTTTACTTATATATACCACTGCCACTTTTACCAATTTCAAAATATCAAAAATTTTGTAAAATAATCTGTGTAAAAGGAGTCTTATAAATAAAACTTAGTGGGTATTTAGAAAAATTTACAAAATGTTTCATATTTTGAAAACATTAAAAATAGAAGTGGTTAAATATTCTCTTTTTATGAATATTCTTATAGTAATTAGAGAAATTGCCCAAAGTACCAAATTTTATTTTTTAGTTTCCCAAAATCCACCCAAACATATTATTTTTTCCAAAATACAAGTAAATGTTATGTTAAAAGACGAAATTCCCTTTAAAAAAATAAAACTAACACAAATGTCCTACACTATATTACCGGTTATAATAATTAAAAAAAAATTAAAGAATTAATTTTTTTTAGGGTTGAAGCAGTTTTTACCTTTTAAATTTTAATTATTTTTTTAAAAAAATTAAATAATAACGGTTAATATGGATATGAAATAAACTGTAAAAAAATTGTTTTAGGGATATTTTAGACTTTTGTACTAGTATTTTGGAAAAAAATAATTTTAGTGCATTTTGGGAAAAATAATTACAAATTGTGTTATTTTGGGCAATTTCTGACGATAAAATAGATTTAAGATTTGATTTTTCCATTTTTCAAAATTGTTGCCTGGCCTAGAATAGATTCATAACCGGATTCTTATCTGTTTTTTTTAAGGTCAATATGGTCCGATTTTTAAATCGTGCTTACAAACTCGACTAAATTCATTCCAAGAGTTTAAGTTTTAAGTTAGGTTAATTGTTAGATTATTTTGTTTAAGACTTGAAATAAGTGGTTTTTTTTTTCTATAAATAAAATTAAAGACCATCTTAAATTTGATCAGATCAGAGCACATTGGTATAAAAAACAACTTAATAAATTTTGTTATTGATCTAAGTCTAACTAGTCTTCAAAAACCTGTTAAAACGGTCAATCATTTGAATACGTGATTCTTTTTTTACACAAACTATATCTATCTGATTACCTGGTTAGCGAAGCCAACGCCGACACCGAGCAAGACACGGCCGAAGATGAGCATATAGACATCGGAGGCGGCGGCGCCCAAGGCGGAGCCGGCGAGAAAAGCGAGCCCTCCGACGAGAATAGAAGGCTTTCGGCCAAAGGCTCGGGTGAGCAGCGCCGCCACCGGAGACGCCAAAAGACCGGCGATATATAGAGACGACGTGAAGGTGGTCAAGACCTGGCTGTTGAACTTGCAGTAGTTGCTCACCGCCGCGTCCTCCTTCTTCCGGTACACCTCCGGGAAGAATTTCTTCAGAAACTCCCCCATCGAGGTCACGCCGCCGGAGATTCCGATGTCGTACCCAAAAATCACCCCTCCCATGGCGGCCATCATGCAAGACATCACCACGAACGGAGTGATTTTGCCGCTGTAGTTGCTCTTCCGCCCGCCGTGGTTGCCGGGCATCGATATACCGACCGCCATAGCTGGAGGAGATGAGAGAAATAATGAGATACGGTTATTATTATTATCTATTATTATTATTAGTATAGCAGGCTTTGTTTGACTGGTTGATTCTTATGTCACTCTTGTGTCTGTAAGAGTCAACACATTGTAATGGTGCTTGACTTTCTTATTTTGTTGTGTGTGTTATGAAAAAATTGCTAAGTGATTAAAACTAATACTCCTATTGTACTAACGAAGTGAGAAAAGTTGTAGAGAGAAAATGAAGAGAATAATTGTAAGAGATGGTGAAAATGGGATGATTTTTACTTCATTCATGAATGGTATTTATAGTAAAAAATATGGCATTGAGTCAATGAAAAATAGTAAATACAATAAATGTTGTAGATACATATAGTAGGGGAAATAAATAGTAGGAGTAATTATATGGGCAAATCAATTATTTAAAATACCCCCCTTGAGTTGCTCATTATAATATTTACGTGATTAAAACTGCCTCGTTAAAAAGCTTACTAGGAAAAACTCAATGGGATAAAAACTTTTGTAAGGAAAAAAAGAGTGCAACCACGTAAAGCTCCCCCTGATGAAGATATGAATGCAATCCTTCATAAATCTTGCAATTTACGCATTCCAATGTTATGAACATGCTTTCTAAAAGTTGTAGTGGAGAGCGCCTTTGTAAGGAGATCATATGAGTTATCACAAGAGCGAATATATTGTATGTTGATAACATTGTTCTTCTTTAGTTCTTAAGTGAATGAAAATAACTTTGGAGAAATGTGTTTGGTTCCGTCGCTCTTGATAAACCTTTTTTTTCATTTGAGCAACACATGCGGCATTATCTTCATAAAGTGTGATTGGTTTCTCGATTGCTGGAAGACCAGTGGTGACTCTAATATGTTGCGTCATCGATCTCACCCATACAGATTCACGACTTGCTTCATATAGCGCTATGATCTCCGCATGATTTGACGATGTGGCGACGATCGTTTACTTTTGCGAACGCCAAGAAATCGTAGTTCATCCGCATGTAAACACATATCTAGTTTGAGATCTCCCTTTGTGTGGGTCTGATAAATAATATGCATCTGCATAACCAAGTAAAACTGGTTTCTTATTGTTTGAATAAAATAATCTCAAATCAATTGTTCCTTGCAGATAACGAAGCACATGTTTAACTCCGTTCCAATGTCTCTTAGTTGAAGCATAGCTGAATCTTGCTAATAAGTTAACTGCAAAAGCAGTATCAGGTCGAGTGCAAATTGCAAGGTACATAAGAGCTCCAATCGCACTGAAGTATGGTACTTCAGGACCAAAAATCTCTTCAGATTCTTCACATGAACAAAATTGGTCTTTTGATACATCTAGGGACCTGACGACCATTGGGGTGCTTAAAGGATTTGATTTATGAAAACGTTTTATCACATTTTTTGTGTAATTTGATTGATGCACAAATATTCCATTCTTCACGTGCTCAATCTGCAAACCAAGACAATATTTTGTCTTCCCAATGTCCTTCATTTCAAATTCTTTCTTTAAATAAGTGATTACTTCTTTAATCTCTTTATCGGTTCCAATGATATTCAAATCATCAACATAAACAACGATGATCACGCATCCGGATGTTGTATTATTGATGAATACGTAAGGACAAAGCGAGTTATTAACATAGCTTTTTTGTACTAAATATCCGCTTAAGCGATTGAACCACATGCGTCCAGATTGCTTTAACCCATATAATGATCTTTGAAATTTGATGGAATATCTTTCTCTAAATTTTGAACTAGATTTTTCAGGTATTTTGAACCCATCACGGGTCTTCATATATATTTGAGTATCAAGTAATCCGTATAAATAAGCTGTAACAACATCCATAAGATGTATATTTAGTCTTTCATGCACTGCCAGACTGATCAAGTATCTGAACGTAATTCCATCCATCACAGGAGAATATGTTTCTTCAAAATCAATTCCGGGCCTTTGAGAAAACCTTAGGCAACAAGCCGAGCCTTATATCCCACGATTTTGCTTTTCTTATTTCTCTTTGGTAAAAATACCCATTTGTACCCACCAGGTCTCACATCTACATGTATGAGTACTATAGGCCCAAAGATTTTTCTCTTATTGAGCGAGTAAAGCTCTTCTTGGATTGCATGTTTCCATTTACTCCAATCTTGTCTATTTTTACATTCAGATACAAATCTTGGTTCAGGATCTCCATCATTTTCGTACATGACATCACATGCCACACTATAACAGAATGCATCATCGATTTCATCATTTCGATTCCATATTATACCGGTATTGGCATAATTAATCAAAAAAATTGATTTTTCTCGTTTGGTATTTCTTGGACATGTTCCTCAAGATTATGGTAATTGTGTTTCTCAACCCTTTTTTCCCGAGGATTTTTATCTTTGGAACCGAATGGTCTTCCACGTTTTACACGAGTTGTGACTTCATGAGTGACTGTATTTTCAATTTTTCCACTTGGGACATCAATTTGAGCGGGAGAATTTGCTGCTGGAATGTATGATTTTGTCACTCTCTTTATGTCTGTAAACCCGTCAGGAAGTTGATTTGCAATATCTTGCAAATGTACAATTCTTTTCACTTTTCCTTCACATTCTTTTGTGTATGGATCAAGATGTAATAGTGTTGGCACATACCAAGTAATTTCCTTCTCCATTTGTTTTATTTCTCCCCCTAAAGCTGAAAAACTATCTTCATCAAAGTGACAATCAGCAAATCGTGCTGTAAATATATCACCGGTTTGAGATTCTAGATACCTAACAGTAGATGAGCTTTCATATCCTACACATATTCCAAGCCTCCTTTGAGGTCCCATCTTTGTTCTTTGAGGTTGTGCTATAGGCACATACACAGTACATCCAAAAATTATGGGATGAGATATATTTGGCACTTGACCTAATGCAAACTGTAGAGGGGAGTACTTATGATATGAACTTGGTCGGATGCGAATTAATGAAGCATCATGTAGTATTGCATGACCCCATACTGAAGCATGGAGCTTTATTCTCATCATCAATGGTCTAGTAATAAGCTGGAGGCGCTTGATCAGCAACTCAGCTAGACCATTTTGCGTATGCACATGGGCAACATGATGCTCAACATCTATCCCAACTGACATGCAATAATCATCAAATGTTTGAGATGTAAATTCACCAGCATTATCAAGCTTATTTTCTTAATTGGATTGTCTGGAAATTAAGCTCATAATTTGATTATTTGAGCAAGTAATTTCGCAAATGCCATATTTCGAGTTGATAACAGATAAACATGTGACCATTTACTAGATGCATCTATCAGTACAATAAAGTATCTAAATGGTCCAGATGATGGATGAATAGGTCCACATATATCCCCTTAAGTAAGCTCAAGAAACATAGGAGATTCTATTTCAACTTTTCCGAGTGAAGGTCTTATGATAAGCTTCCCGAGAGAACAAGCTTTGCATGGGAAGATATTACTTTGAGGGATTTTTTGACCCTTCAATGAATGTCCATGTGTATTTTCAACAATTCTTCGCATCATAGTTGAGCAAGGATGACCCAAACGATCATGCCATGTTGTTAAAACTGAAGAATCAACAACTATTGAATTTGATTGTATTGCATTTATATATGTGTAGTGTAGTGCAATCCAGTAGGGAGCATTGGCAGTTTTTCTAAGATTTCTTTCTTCCCATTCTTGGATATTGTGAGATACATATATTTTATGTCACCTTCAGTTATAGACTGAGTATTATATCCATGAGAATATATATCGTTGAAACTCAACAGATTTCTTTTGGATCTTGGAGAAAACAAGGCATTATTTATTGAGAATTTTGTGGCATTTGGCAATGTGAAATTTGCCATGCCAATGCCTTCAATCAGATATACAGGACCTGATATGGTATTTACATACGTTTTTGTTTGTTTTATCTCCGAGAAAAACTTCTTATTCTTTAGAATAGTGTGTGTAGTTCCACTATCGGGTATGCAGATTTCTCCAGCATTAGTTTATTGGCTCGCCTCACTATTATTTATCCATTCGAAAACTTCAAATAAATAACACAAAAATATGAGATATTATTAAACATAGATAAAGTTCAAACTTTACATACAGACTTTACATATTTAATGGATAAATGATACATATTACATGATATCTTGAACAGGCTCAAGACATCGGACCATATTGCTTCATTCCCGAAGAACAAGTTCAAAAATCATGCACTACTAATTTTCATCATTGTAGTGCTCGCCAAAATCACCCGAATCAGCAACATCAGTGTTGCTAAAATCATCAATGAAGTAAGAAATATTGAGATGAGTGGAGTCGTCTAGGGGTTCTTGGTTAATGAAGTCAACCTCTCTTTTTTTTTCTTTCACCTTCAAGGATGCCTGATACAATTTGCACAAGTGTTCAGGAACTCGGCAAACCTTAGCGCAATTTCCTTTAGAGCCACACATGTGGCGAATGTTCACGTTCCCCTTATATGGGCTCGTGTATCTTCCCTTTTTCTAGGAAGATCGTCATCTCGTTGTTTCTTATGATAGTTTTTTAGGCCTGATAAGGATGGCTGTAATTATAACCACCTCGACCACGTCCGTGTCCACGACCACGTCCGTGTCCACGACCACGTCCGCGTCCACGACCACGTCCGCGACCACGACCTCGACCTCGACCTCGACCATAACCTCGACCCCGCCCTCGACCCTAAAATAATATTGTTGGTCAGGTTCTTCGGAAGTTAGAGCATTTGCTTCGGGTAACGCTTTTGAACCTATTGGACGAGAGTTGTGATTTTTTAGCAACAACTCATTATTCTTTTCTGCAACAAGTAGACAAGAGATTAGATCGCAATATCTGGTAAATCCTAGCACACGATTTTGATGTTGCAAGGTTACTTGCGATGCGTGAAAAGTCGTGAACGTATTTTCCAACATATCATGATCGGTCTTTGTCTCTCCACAAAATCGTAAATGAGATACGATTCTGAATATTGATGAGTTGTACTCGCTGACTTTTACAAAATCCTTAAACCTCAAAGTGTTCCACTAATCTTGGTAATGGTTTCATTACATCTCTCTGGTGATATTATCTTTCACTTAGCTCCTTCCAGAGCAAGCTCGGGTCTCTGGTGGTGAGTTACTCACTTCTGAATCATTCGTCAAGGTGTCGACGAAGGAAAATGAAAGATTATGCCTTGTCCATATTTGACGAGGTATTTTCTTCAGAGAGTGTTTCATGTAGGCTCATTGCTTCTAGATACATCTCGACATCTATCCCCCACGGAATGTAGTTTTGGCCGGTGATGTCCAAAGGGAGGAAATCAAGATTGACAAGGTTTGCCATTATAATATCTTCTATTGAACAAATAAAATCTTACATTAATAATTAAAAATAGAAAGATCAATTAAAATAGCGACGAATAAACAGTAATACATAAATCCAAGCCTATTAAAGCGAAATAAAATTCATCTGGTAGAATTTCATGAGCAAAAATAAAGATAGTAAACATTACAATAAATATGGCAATAGAGATTAAAATAAAGCGAGACATTGCCAAAAATGTAAGTCGAGAGAGAAAATAGTTTGAGGTAGAAGACATTTTTCTTTTTTTGTATGATTAAAGTGAGTTGAACATATATGTATTTATAAGCTAAAATATAGCCGTTTGTTACCATTTTATTACCGTTATATTACTATTTGGTATTAAGTAAATATTTGACAAAATTAATTATAGTTAAGTATACGAAAGTGAAATAAACATATATGAATATACGATTACATAAATGATATGATAACGTACTATAATATAATTAAAGCAGTTAAGATAATTAGATATAAATCACATCACTTTACTATAAGGTGGCAGAGCCTTCTTATATATAATATTATGACGTTATATACTAATGACATTAAAATAATTGTAAATCACATCATGTTACTAGTAAAGTGGCCGAGCCTCCTAGTATAGTAATATGGTGTTATAAAATAACATATGGTGAAATTAAAACAATTGTAAATCACATCATATTACTAGTAAGGTGGCCGAGTCTCCTAGTATAGTAATATGGTGTTATACAATAATAAATATAATTGTACGAGTTTAATGTTTAGAGTTTTATACTTTCGAGAATTGTTGTCGATGAGAGTGATCGTACTGATAACGTGTTATGAAAAATTACTAAGTGATTAAAACTAATACTCCTATTATATTAACTTATGAAGTGAGAAAAGTTGTAGAAAGAGAATGAATAGAGTAATTGTAAGAGACGGTGAAAATGGGATGATTTTTACTTCATCCATGAGTGGTAGTTATAGTCAAAACTATGACATTGAGTCAATAAACAATAGTAAATACAATAATTGTTGTAGATACATAGAATAGAGGAAAGAAATAGTAGGAGTAATTATATGAGCAAATCAATTATTTACAATAGTGTGAATTTTTTTAAAAACAAATTGGTTATTTATCAACTGAAAAACGTCTTATAAACAATGGATAAATATCTAATCTAATGGTTATTTACCCGAATTTGTTTACCATATTAGTCTCATAATTATTTCAAATTTTGGTTATTCATTTTAGATTAAAATGTTTCAAAAATTTCGTAAACACATTGAATGAAATATCCAACAACAATTTACAAAACTTTAATATTTCAAAATTCGTAAATGTTTATAATAATAATTATTTTTATATATATATATGGAATTCACACAAATTACTGGTACATACTATTATATTGGATTGAATCGGGGCCGTTAAAAATTACTCGTGCTTGCCTACTTGCTTCCATGTTATCCTTGTTCTGATTTTATAGTCTTTAAATTTTTTTTGAGGAACAAGATTAGATATTATTGGGCAGTGGACCTAATAGTATCTCTAACCATGTTCTCAATATAATAATCGGAGGAGATTGTCTTACTTCTAGCTCGAGGATAGACTTTATTTCTTTTTTGGAATTCTGGCGCCAGAAGAAATTAGATGAATTTAAGTCCCTTACATTTTCATCTCTCTTTTCTTTAATTGTTTAAGAAAAAGACGTAAACAAATTGATTAGTAGCAAATACATGTCATTTTGTTAAATCGATTTGTCGGAAACACCTAACTAATTGTATAATTTATGAGGTATATATTGACACATAACTTTATATAGTTGACTCTTGGTTTGTTTTCTATCTCTTAATCTATGACCATCTTGTTCAGCTGAGTACAACTTATGGGTCTGTTGGCTTTGAATAATATCTTGTTATATTGCATTAGTGAATATTTATAACTTGAATATGGTCAGATGAGATGATCATACAGAAAAGGAAAATCGCCGTACGTGCCGTATATAGCGATTTGATTACAGGGAATAATAATTACGATGAAAACTTTACGATTAACTGTAAATATTTTTTGTTGATTAATTATTAACAAACGGAAGTATCGATTATCAATGGAAAAATTTAGAAAATTAAAGGTTAGATATATTCTATATAAAAATCGTATAAATATGCTGAAGAAGCACCAATAAAACATATAGAATTGATAATTTATTTTAAAATTTAAGTTTCACCTTTGGTTTTGGGGAATTTCCTCCAGTTGAGATGGTTAAGTCATTTTATTATTATTTTGTCTTGGCTCACATGCTTGTCATGGGATGGGATTGGTTAGTTATGATCACAAACTAACTAGAGCAATAAATAAATAAATAACGAAAAAAAAACTAACTATAGCATTATACCACACAAACAAAAAGAACGACGTTGATGTATTAGCGAGGAGGATAAAAGAAACGACAGATACAGGCATGCCAGAACGATAAAAAAAATATGAAACGACAACGAACCTTTAGAATATCATGGATGACAATAATAGAACATCCCACGTTAAAAGCAAACTGAATAGGCAATGAATATAAACTTCAAAGTATACTTGATTTTCTTTAACGAAGAAATGACATTCATATGTTAAAATGAATAAAACTTAAAAGATGGAATTTTTAAAAGTCGTGTATGACCATTGTTGTATATATAAAGGCAGCCAGAGTCAGAGTTCATATTTGTGCTACAGCCCCCTCGATTTTTGTTTTTATTTTTTTAATACATTTTTTTTTGCCGATTTTTAGGTTTACTTTACATAATCTATTTAGAAAATTAAAAATCAGTTTTCCCTCAATTTGTTTTTAAATATTACCCTAACATGAATTCCTAAGTTTATTTTATATATATCATGTGATTAAAACTAGGTAATTATTTGTTTAGGTGAAGTGGCAGTATAAACTAGTGGTAATTTTACAGTTTGTGTTAATGAGTTTAATCCTTATTGTAAGTAAATGAAAACTACTTTTTTTAAAAAATTGTTTAGACCAATATAACTAATTTTTAGGGAAATTAAAAAATTATGAATTTTATATGTAAATTTTTAAAAACATCAATTTTTTTAAACTAGCACTTGCGCTATATTTAAGACATAACTAATACACAATAACTTGTATTTACACATAGAGAATTTTTTTTACATAAATAAAAATTAGACTCACTAATTGAAAGAGAAATTTCAAATTGTAGACCTAATCATTCTTGAAATATCAAAATTAGATCCGTTATTTCAACTCTATCTCAAAATAGACTTTTGATCCGTTTTCAGACAAAAAACATCCTAAAATGAAGGAAATATATGAGTTCATCGCAATTCTCTAGAAAAATATAATTTTAATTTTTATATGTAAAAATATTGATTTTCATTGGAACTCATCGTATTTCATCACAGGTCATAAAAATAATTCAAAAAAAGATTTTTTTTTTTTAAACCATAGTAAGTTATAGTAAGTTATCGTATTTTATCGCAAAAAAAAATTAAAAAACTAGAAAAAAACCATCACAAATCATCTTGTCCATCGCAAACCATCACAAATTATCGAAACAAACCAAAAGAAAATTAAGTTAAGTGTATTTTATTCCGAAAATGGGTCAAAAATCTAATTTGAGATAGAAATAACATAATGATCTTTGATATTTCAAGCGAAATAACCAAATTAAGAAATTTTTCAATTGAAACATAGATAAATTTGAATTTTTTTACCCAAACTCGAACAAAAATATATTTCCAACTCATTTGTTCATCTTAAATCATTATATTAAATCAGAATTCATCTAAATCATCTTAAATCTTTAAAATTTATCATATTGCATCCAAAATTATCATATATATCGATAAAAAAAACTTAAATATTTGAATTTTATAGCAAACAGCTATGAATTTCATCGGAGAAATCCTTTTAACTTCAAAATCTTATGTTTTCCAATTGGCTCAAATCATTATAATCAGTAGTAAAACTATTTTACAACAATTTAGACACTACACAAATATGCAAATTTTCTTTTGTTTTGTCATTATGAGCAATGAAATCATAACTCGAAATAAATAGAATTTTTATTTTGAGAGAAAATGAGGATAGAGTGGTCTATGAAAAAAAATGCAATGATATTCTTTTTTTAGGTAAAAAATTTAGTTGTAAATTTCTCTCAACTAATAAGTCTAATCTTGTTATTTCTCTAAATTCGAGGTCTAAAAAATAACCTTTCTTTAAATATTTGTATGTGTGATTTTATATAATACTTATAGAGGGATAAGAGAACAAAATATATAAGAAGAGGATGGTGATTGGATATACTACTTATAAAGAAATGAGAGAAAGAAACTTTTAGGGAGACGTTGTGCTCCTTTATAGGCAAAGACACGTGTAAAACATGCATGAGATATCCATTTATATATATATATATATATATATATATATCGTAGACAATGGCACATGTTATCTATTGATATATAATTGTAGTGTATTTGTATGATGTCCATGAATTTCTTTTCATTTTTACACCACCTATCGATCCAAACTTGCTCACGAGTTTAAATTTGCTCTTGCCTTACTCGCCTCATCGTCGTAGCATCGTTGAATGGATCCAAAGCCCACCCACAAATGTAAGCTCACTTGTCCTTATCGTCATTGTTGCATATGTCGGTATGGGTCTCAAACCCCATGTTAAGGGTTTATTTTATGTCGACCGGATTGTTAACTAAAAGTCTAAAACAAATACCCGAAGACTGAAAAATGGCATGGATAAGCTAGTTAAATAATGACAAAATTGTTACTACGCAACTCAAACGCATTGAATCCAAACATATGTATTGTGTTTGCATGTTAATTTTGTAACAACAAAAAACTGAATCCAAACATGTTAGGTTCAAAACTTTGTTGAAGTTATTTTTCCATTAAATGCCATGACCAAAGCATTTATTCGTTGTATTTGTTTTGGGTTATTGTACGTAATAGTTTTTTTTTTCAGATTTACAAATTTGAAAATAGCTAACATTTCGTAAAATTTATGTAAATGACTTGAAAATTATTTTACAACATTTGGATGACCATTTTAGCTCAAACATTTACTCCAAAGCATTCATTCATTTTTATTATTTCGGTGAGAAAAAGTACAACCGAGTAAAACTTAACGAACGCATGCATTATTTTCAAACACAAAAAAACCGATTTTTAAGTGATTTTGACGAAATCCACTTTTATTCATCGAGGTATTTTTGTGGAAGAAGTTGCGGAGCGACTATAATAGATAATAATTGACAAAAAATTTACAAGTAAATTTTCATGAGATTTTTGTTATTTTTTATATTTGCAATGTGTTTTTATATTTTATGCGTTTGTTATTGTTGATTTACGGATTTGTGTGGTCAAACCTAGGATTTAGTTGTCTTAATCAATTGTTTTTGGTTTTTTGTTGATAAAACTCCATTTTTTTGTTTTCTTTCTACTTTTTTCAGACCATGAAATTGTGTTTTCAATATTCTGGATTGTTTATCGTAGAGACTTTGAGTATATGAATTTTTCTGATAACTTTGTTGGATATGGTGTTTTTTTTCAGACTTTGTTCTTGTTCATCATCATTCAAGTTTAACATAAGTAATCGTTTATATATTTTGAGTAATGAGTTTTTTTTCGCTGCTTACATTTTTGTTCTTCATTAAACCTTTGTTTTAAGTTAATGTAGGAGTAAAATATTGTTAACCGACCCGTCAACTAAGATGGCTCCATCAACAATAATTTACATTAGCATTGCCTGTAACACGCATTTCACTTCACAATAATTCATAATATTACAACAATTTTAACCTGTAAAATGCATTTCAATTTACAATACTTTACAAAAAATTTGCGAAATAGTAACGTTTCGTTACACTTCTGTTAATGGCCCAAGTGCTTACGTGTAAATCTAATTAACTATGTTTTATCATAGATTTCCTTTTAAATTAAGGTCATTAACATAATTTTAACTTGAGCCAGGCCACTAACGCAAATGTTGGTCTTATTGAAATGCATTATATTTGTAGACCTATTATATTTAATAACTCATAATTTAATTAAATGTTGAACAATCTCCATCGAGCATGAAAATAGATAATGAAGCATATTTATTTTCAAATTTATGTGAAACACAAAATCAGATATTGATTCTCATAATTCAAATGAAACGAAGAGACAAAAATTAAATGGTCGGATAACTCATTAATAATTAAATGATATTTTCTTTCCAAAATTATAGGTTCTTATATAATTTAGTCAACTAATATCTAATAAATACCGTTTATAAACAACATTATCAAATTTGGTTAACAAAAATAAAAATATTTAATGGTCCGATAATTAATTAAATAGAATAATAATATTATTTTCAAAATTATAGGATTTTATAACATTATAGGAACTAAATCCAATTATTATTAATTAAAACCCGCCGAAATCGTTACAAAATTAACTTCTAGTTTAATTCAAATTTTAAACTCGAAATGAAATCAAAATTAAAATTTCAAATGTTTTGCCAAAATTTTTAAAAAGCAAACATGTAAAATAACACTATAAATTGAGTTGACATGCAAACACTGGAGCCATTTACATAAATTTTACGGAAACGTGAGTCATTTTTAAATTATTATTTTTTTCTTCATAAATTATTACCCTCAATCAAGACATTGTTTCATTTGTTAGATAAACTTATATTTTTGTTGATATAATTATAGTTATAAAAATTGTAGACAATTTTTTATTGAATAATTTTGTAACTAATGGAACAAGTTTTAAAAAATAAAACCAATATGTCAATAAATTTTAGGTTTATTCGGAATGTGTGACCATCGGTTTTTGTTCCTTATCCAAACAAGAGTTGTGTATTCAGAAAAACATACAATGAACATCACTTATATATAGTTATGGATGATGGATAAGCGCGTTATACACGTGCTTGTTTGTTCGGAGGTGCAAAGAAGTTAGTTCGAGAACATTTTCACGTGTTTTGTAGTGTTTTTCTTAATTTTTAGAGTTTAGAAGTGAAAAATGACAAATTAAGCATTTGCGGATAATGTGGCGATTACAAAGAGTTCGGAACATTTTTCGGATCTCAATTCCGACACCCGGATCTCAAGATAGGTGATTATAGGCGAGGCAACACACACACTTCCAGAATCATGTGCATTTGCCTTGTGCGGTGCACACCCCATGTGCGCCCGCATCTGCGTTTGTTGTGCGGTGCACAGGTTGCCCAGCCAAAAGTCCCATATTTTTGTGCGCCCGCCTGTGCGTTTGTTGTGCGACGCACAGACCCCAATTCCAACTTATTTTTCACGCGTTTTAATTTTAATTTAAGCCATTATATGCAATCCAATGGCCCATATGAGCTCCGAAAAATCTAGGAAACCTAGAAAAATACTTTAGTTTATTCTGAAAGACATCTTTTGTTTTTGTTTTTAAATTTATGTTTCTTTTTTGGCCATAGCCATCCCGGGAGAGAAGAAGCATTCAGAGAGAATCATCATCGCCACAACCACACTTTCACCATTCTCAGTTTTTCTCTCTTCTCTTAATCTTTGGAACTCCATTTTCTATAAATACAATTTCGTTTTTATTCATGAGTTTTTAATATATATCTTTGTTTATTCTCCATTCGATTATGCACTAAATTCGTTAAGAGTTATGGTGTAGCGAGTTAGGAATATGGTTGTGGATTCAATTTTGCATATCAATATTCATGTGCTCTATCATGTTTATTTATTTTAATTTCATGTGTAATGCGTAAATTCGCTTAGCTATCGTTTTCATGATATTCGGATTGCTTGATGCTCGGAAGAGATTAGGTTAGTCGTGCATAATGATTAATTTACCGGGATACATTTCTAGGCTAAAGACAGCTAGGCTGTTTCGAAGTCGTGTGAACGTTCTTATTTTTAATGCTAATCGTTGTTTTTAGGGGTTGAGATCGAGAGAAGATATCCTTCATAGGTTTAGATTCTTAGATGTTCGGAAAAAATCTTAGATTACCATAATCGTGAGCGTGATTAGTAAACATAAAAGTGTGTTTTGTGCTTTATTTTCGAATCCGGACCACAAGAATAACTTGTGAAACCATAGTTTTTGTTTTCTCATTATCGTAATATTTCATATTTTAAGTGTTTTTATTTTTTTTCGTTTTTATATCCACCACAATTATCAACTCATCAAGTTCAATTCGTGCTAGTAATCTTATCAATTTAATTAAATATCTTCCTCGTGAGATCGACTCGTACTTATAAACTTTAGTACTTAAGCGACTACGTGCACTTGTGTACGGAAAAACCGCATAAATGACATTACATAATTCTTTCATGACATTTATATCATATTATTGGCGTAAAGGACACCTATTGGATAATAGAAGAAAACACTACCACATAATATATATTTTATTTAAAAAAAAAAAAAGTCGGTTGGGCTTGCTAGAATGGCCGGCGCTTTTCTTACGGTGGCTCATAGTCATGATTAATGTTTAATATATTTTTTGTAATTGATAAATATTCAATCTCAATATGTTAATTAGTTCAGTTGATACTTTTACACAGCTTCCAAAATAAAAAATATTGGCGGTTTAATCTCCGCTTGCAACAAGTCTAAGTTAAAAATATAAACAACTAATTAGAAAAACGTCTCTTTCTCTCTCTCTCTTTATTTTGCACTTAATTTTCATTACTAATTTAGCTTTATCGCCCAAATACAAGTAGAAAGAGAAAATAAACTAATATATACGTATGATACAATCTTAGCATATCTACATGATTGTAACCATATAAACCATCACATTAGCCGTTAGCTTTGTATTGCACGTTATGGATTCGGTAGTTGAGACATCATTCTCTACCGGATTATTTTTAATTTGATTGCATGTGCTAACCCGGATTTAGTGTCAATAATATTTTCCATCAATAACACGTCCAAAATACTAATTACAATATAACGTCCATTCGAACAGAACGTCAATTCTCATAAATGTGATCAACAATATAGTTAATATATCTCAAGGAGGGAGTGCAAATTAATTGGTCCCAGGGTTGAAAGCATACCGATATATTTATTAAACTTTTGAAAAAGAAAAAGGAGAGAAAATTCAGATATATTGTAACGACCAATAATCATGAATAACGGCAACATGCAAGGGACTTCGTGCACGGCCAAAATATTATAACGGGCCCACATTAAATATTGATTAACCGACAATGTTGTTTTCAATTAGATTAAGTATTGATTAAGGATTCGGTAGTTGGTTATTTTTGTGACTAGTTTATAGCTCAAAATATCAAACCATGCAATTGAGTAAGGAAGAACTACTCTTCTAAGTTTAAAAACTAATTATGTATTGAATTTGAAAGCTTTCTTTACAGTTACCCAGTTTGACGGGCATATTGGATTAATTAAAGGGACAATTATAGCGTGTTTTACTCCGCATGTTATTTATTGAATATTTTAAGTCTTTCCAAAATGGGAAAACAAGAAACCCATATCATGTGAAAGAAATACATATTTCTCTTGGCAATTTCAAAGTAGCCGCAATTTTTAAGGACATTTTGATCCATAAATAGTTTAAAAGGATATCGTGTTTCTCATTGAGGGATTAAAATTTAAGTAAGTAGGGCATATAAAAAGGTCCTTAAAGGTTTTTAAATTACGATCCTTGAAATTTTTATTTGATTAAAACAGACTCTAAATTATGTAAACATAGTAACTAGAGTGACTATACATCAAATGGTAGTTCAGTTTGAAGATAAAGATACAGGTGAACTCATGACATTATAATCAATCTCAACGTTTAAATTGAAATCTATACAGTGTATTGACAAAGTTTATTTATAGCCATTAAAAAAAAAAAAAATTGGACTATATTACTCTTTGATATTTTAAATTCGGAATGATATTAATTTATTTTAAAAAATTGTTCTAAATAAACAAATGAAACATGAATATTGTTGTTTGACCATTTTTTTTATTTGTTTAATAAATAGTCATTTATTACGACGTGATTGTTAGTAACTGCGGTTAGTAGGTTACATTTTTAGTTAATGCGTTTGGCTTAGCTTATTTTGGCCAACTTTCACTTTTTTTAAAAGCTAAATTATATTTAGGCGTTTGGTAAAATAGTTTTTTTTTAAAGTGAAGAATGGCTTTACATTTTTTAACTAAAAAACTAAAAGCTAGAATTTATAACTTTTGAAAAGTGTAACTTTTGATTTCATTTATATTTTCTCTCTCGTTATATTATTTTTATCTACACTAATTTTGATTCTTAATTATCTCTATATTCTTTTATCAAATAATTTTTTTGAAATCACCAAAATTTATAATATATTTTTTGCAATAAATAGATACCCACTTAAATATATTTTATATGTACCAAAAAATATTTTATTGTTATTATTAATTATATTTTATATAAATGATTAATATTTATAAATATAAATTTATATTTTACCGAACACTAAATCAACTTATACTAAAAGCTACACCTATTTTATAAAAGTATATCAAACATCCATCTTCTTTTTAAATAACCGCTTTTTTTAAAGCAATTCTAAAAGCACTTTTTTTAAAAGCAAAGCTAGGCCAAAAACAGAGCCAATATATACAGATCTATTTTGATTAATGGCTATTAACCAATTTTTCTCAAATGTTAGTTATATAGCAATTTATATGTTTAAAGTGCTATATTGCTACTTATCCATTTATTTTATGGATTATTTTGAATTTTGAAAAAAAGGAAATTATTAATTAGTGGTGAGATTTTTGGGAAAATTTTAACAATCAATTAATTTTGGGAATTAAAAAAATAAATATACTCACCCATTTAATCCAAATTCATCTCTCATTAAATATATGCTCTCTGAACTTGAGTAAAAAAAATTAAAAATAAAATAAAACAAATACAATACACTAGTGTATGACATGAGAACTGAAAACATAAAAGTCATGAAAAAAATAAATTAGATCGATAGATATTGATACTAAACAATCAGGAATTTGATCCTGATTCAAAAGAAAAAAAAAATGAATATTTAAAAAAAATGGTGAGAACGAGTAATTTGTAAATGAGTAAGAACAACATACCATAATCACAATGTTAGGACTTGAATGTGAAAATGGTTTCAAAATATGAGAAGATATGTGTAGATCAAGATAGAGAATTGCGACTTAAAATTTTAAGAGCTACAATAAAGTTACAATCCGATAAAAAAATTAACCAAATTTAATCATACTTTACCATGGCTTCGATAAATATGATGAAAATCATATTGAAAATTGTACGAGAAGAAAATGTTAGAGAATTTTCGGAGAAGAAACAAAATTTCACTCAAAGTTATAATTTTAAAAGAATACAATTACCAAAAAATAAGTGAATAAAGAATAATTAATACCAAAAGTATTGAATGTGGACATGGTTTTGAAATATGAGAAAAACTGTGCAATAAAGTGAGAATTCGATAAAATAAATTAATCAGAATTAATTACGCTTTATCTGGAATAAGATGAAGATGAAGCCATGTTGTAATTTGAAGAGAATATAACGTTTAGAACTTTTTATAGAGAAGAAGCAATATCCGGCTCAAATCTACAATTTTAAATATGAACCCAATTACCAAAAATATAATAAGAATAAAAGCAATAAGTGCCGAATACATTGGCATCTATTGTGGAAAAAGGACTAATTATTTTTTAGCTATGAATATATGTAACCGCCAAATTCAACAATACCAAATAAATTAACGGAAATTAACTGGACATCTTCGTCAAAATTTCTTATTTATTTCAATACTTCCATATTCGAAATACATAATTTCAAGTTTTCAAATTTTAAATTGATTGTCTAATAATTTTAAATGACAATTTTAAAGTTGATTTCTATTTATAAATGAAGATATATAATTCTATAATTAAGTAATATACGGAGATAACTTTCGAAAAACCTGTATCTAATTTTGAAATCCAAAAGAACCAGTAACATATGTGTTGACTGATAATTTCCGTTAATAACTGACTAAATAATTCATTTGTATAATGATATAATTTTCAAAATCAAAATCCCGGTAAAACAAGAGTTAAATTTAAAATCTACAATGAATCATCATATATTTTGACCGTTAATTTATAATTATACGGCTTTATTTAAAATTTTATATAATTAAAACTAAATTAATAAGTTATGATGTAATTGTAACTGCGAGTGTTTTGGAGTTATTTTTCTAAAAAAAATCGAAAGAGTTGACAGTTTGCAACATTTTAAAGTTAACTTAAATAGAGAAATTTATTATATATTGACCGTAATATTATAAATTGTAGTAAAGCAGTAGGAGTATATTTTTTGACGAGACGGAAATATTTAAATCTACTAAAAAATTAGAAATATTTATTTATTTGTGCATATATATTGAAAATGGGTCCAGAATAATAAAAAAGAAAGACTTTGTAGCTAAAACTTAAAAAGTGTCTGGTATGACTCTATTATTACACATTATTTGGCATCTTTCAACTGCAATAGTGTGCTATATTCCATGCGCATGTGAGGTTCATAGTTCATACAATATGAACACATTATTTTTATTCTTTGCATTATCAGAGGACTAATAAACAGGCTCAATAATCTTCCGTATATACACCAACCGTGTACTCTTAGCCATATTTTATCATTTTTACCCCCATCAAGGAAACATATAAATATATAGACATATATAAAACATGACAAAAATTAAAAATCTAACTTTTGTTAATAGTTTTTTTGCATTAGAATAAACTAGAAGTGAACGTGGATATCATTACTCACCATTAGTCTCTTTTCTGTACACCAAAATTCAAAAGCCACCATGTGCTAAAAGCCACCATCCATATATCAATTGTCAAGTTAAACTAAGACTCATAATTCATTATCAAATAAACACAAAAATAATAGTATTTGACAAAATTATATACGATAGCGATATTAATTTAGTCAAATTGCAGCAAATGCAACGATTTCCCCACTCTATAAATACAATGGAAAGCTTGGTCTAAAAGGCAAGAACCAAGAGAGAAAAACACATAAGTATTTTTAAGTGAGAGAGATATCTACTAATTATTAACTTCCATCATGGCTTCTTCGTCCAATAATAAGTCGTCTGTAATTAGCTTATTGATGGCTGTTTTGTTTTGCTTCATTGAGCTTTGTTTTGGTGCGAGAATGAACTTAACATCCACCGGAACTCATTGGTACAATGCCGGAGCTACTTGGTACGGTGGCCGAAATGGCTTCGGAAGTGATGGTAATAAATTTATTTACTAGTTATTACGTTATTAGCTAGTTTTTACGATAGTTTTTATTTTTGAACTGTTTAATATTAAGTTGTGTGATAAATCATTGCAGGAGGATCATGTGGATATGGAAAGCTGGTATCCAAATCTCCATTTTCATCTTTTGTGACCGGAATAAGTCCTTCTCTTTATAACAATGGAAAGGAATGCGGTGCATGTTATCAGGTATATATAAATATTATATTATATATATTTATATTTTATATATATATATATATATATGCGAATAAAAAAAGTAACTTCTCTATGTTCCCGGCGTAATTTAATCCGTGACTACCAACATAATGGACAAACAAATTTGACCCCGTCTTAAATGTTATAATTCTTATTAGTATTAATTTTTGTGTGCGCGTGTGTGTATTTTTCCTTTTCCAATAGTCAATGCATACTTTGAAATAAATTTCCATTATTTCAAAATTTCAACTAAACAATTTGTCATCACCTAATTAATTTCTATGTTTGACGTAACCATCGCCTTATTCTTTATTGAATGATTTTCCGTATCTTGTCTCTTCACTTTATAGTTTATTTAGTGACGTGCATGCAGTGGCATTCTTTGTCCCTTTATCAATTATAATAAAGAATTTGAGTAATTTTTAATTAAAATTAGACAACAATTAATTAATGATCAAATAAGTAATTAGTGTGTTTATCATTTAGGTCAAATGCGTAAGTCACCCATCTTGCTCCCGCAAACCGGTGAGAGTCATAATTACGGATTTGTGCCCAGGATGCCGATCTGAGTCAGCTCATTTCGACCTCAGTGGGACTTCTTTCGGCGCCATGGCAAAGCCCGGCCAAAAGGATAGGTTGCGCAACGCCGGAGTCCTAAAAATTCGATACGCCCGGTAATAATTAGCGCACATAATTTTATTTTAATAAACTTAATTAGTCACTGATTTTTGTAACTAGTAGTAGGAATCGCGATGAACTTTTATTTATTTATTTGTATTCACACTTTTTTTTTTATCTTTATGTGGCAATTAATCTCAAAACGTTAAAATCTATTTTTCTTAAACTAATAAATTTACCCGGCCCATTAAGTATAAAATAACCGGTTTTGAATACTAAAAATGTATAAGTAATTTAGTTATAAGTTGCTGATTTTTTTTCTTCTTGTGTGTAGCGTCGCATGCGATTACTTGGGGCAAACAATATCATTCCGCGTGGATCAAGGCTCGAATTCAAACTACTTTGCAGCGGCTGTGGAGTTTGAGGAAGGTGATGGAGATCTCGGGGCAGTTTCTCTTAGAGAAGCCACCTCGGGAAAGTGGCGGCGTATGGTTCAATCATGGGGCGCGGTGTGGAAATTGGACGCCGGAGGGAAATTAAACCCGCCATTTTCGATAAAATTGACGTCCCAATATTCGCGTCAAACTATAATTGCCAAAAATGTCATCCCCAAGGGTTGGAAGCCTGGTGCCACTTATAGATCTTTGGTCAATTACAAATGATTACTTAGTGGTAATCACCGGTTTAATTATCCCCTGATTTAATGTGTTTCCAATCATGTCCAAAAATTTGGAGACCTGCCGGGGATAGTGATATTATAGTTAGTAGTGATAGTTTTGAGGGGTGTTTTGGTCTTTTTTCAAAAGGATATGTTTGTGTTGCAAGCTGGACTTTGAGATAACTCATCAGAGATTCCTGTGCTTGTTAGTGAGTGAATTTGAGTAATGTTGGAGTTAATAAGAGTTATATGTTGTAACTTTGCTTCTAAAAATTATGTATGGAATGAAATGAAGCTATGCAAGATTTCGGCCACAAGCTTAGCTTAACGTGTATTTGTAACAAAATATTAAGCATTTAATAACCACTAGATATCAACCTGTGAGCATAACACTTTCCTATTCATTTATGACCACGACGAAATGTGGATAAAATAATTAAGAGACGTAAGTTAAACTATCATTATTTTATATTGATTTTTCATAATTCACCAAAACATATTTTTTTACGAAATATTAGTAATTTTCACTTCAAAATACCAAATACCTTTTAAAAAAATAAAAGTATCCCAGATGTCCTAAATTATATTACCGGCCACAAAAATTAAGTGGAACGGTTTTTAGATTTTTTTGTTTAATTTTTTTATTAAAATAAATAATAATTGGTTGATATGGATATGAAATAAAATGTAAAAAATAATTCAGGAATATTTTGGTTTTTTGAACTATGATTTTGAGAAAAAATCAATTCTAGTGTATTTTACAAAAACCAATTACAAATAATAGTATTTTGTGCAATTTCTCAATAATTAATTCATATAACACAACAGTTTCGAACATTAAACCGTTAATTGTTAATAATTCAACAAAAATTTGGCAAATTGACCCTAGCTTACAAATGTATTTCCAACGTTTGGTAAAATTTTAGTAAATTTCCAAAATACTGCCGTGACACATTTAATAACATTATTAATTTACCTTTTTATCTTTTTATGTTTTTTTTTTGTTTTAATTTTATTTTGAAAATTTTGAATTCATTTTGTTTTTTAATTTTCGTTTCAAATTTGAATTAGTTTTTATTTTTATTTAAAAAAAATTGGCAATTAAATATTTTCTTTTAGATCCTAAAATTATGGGCGATTTAATTGACCAACTATTTTCAGATTAATTAATAAAAATCTTTCATTAATTGGCGGATTATCTTATTTAGTTATTTTTGGGAATTTTAATATTTTTAACCGATTTTATTATTTAATATTATCTCTTTGCCATTGATATTAAATTTACACTGAAATGATTTTATTTCCAACGTAAATTGAACAGCATTTTATAACGTAAATTGATTTTTACACTGATAATGTTTGTTAATTGATATCCAATTTACACTGCAATGGAATTATACTAATGTAAATTGAGTTAGTTTTACAGATCTGGTTTGTTCATATTTTTTTTCAAATTCATCATTTACATCGTGCAACATACTCGTTAATTGATATTTAATTTACACTAGAGTTGTGAGTTTTACAATGTAAATTGATTTTTGTAATGTAAATTTATCGTTAATTGCAGACTAACTAACAAAACACGATTTTGATAGATTTTACCAGATGAAAAAGATTTAAAAATTCATACGTGAATGTTTAACAAAAATCACAACACGAATAAGAAAAAGAACGAAGAACGATGAAATTTTTTAAACTCTGCGAAGGACTGCGACGAACCTCTCCGCCATGAAAGCTTCCACATAAAACTCAGCGTTTTCATCGTCGGCGTCACCGCCGCCGGAGCCAAACCGGTGTCCACCGAAAACTCGGTACCTCCATCGTCGGCGCCGCTGCACCAGAGCCAAACTGGCGTTCACCAAAAATGAATTCATCATACATTTCGCTTACTCCAACTGATTTTACCGAATAAAAAATTGTCCAGATCCACGATTAAACAACAGATTTATGAAATTAAATAATTAAAGCAACAACAAATCGAGGAAAAAAATCTCTAACCGTGGAGAGCTTGTCTCCGCCGAGGCTAGCGTTGACGAGAGCCTTCTTCCCGGCAACAATGCAATACTGGAGGCAATCATCGAGCCTTATGTCGTTCTTCCCATCGATGAATCTTTCGAAGGAGAAGTCCCGTATTTGGCTGCCGAATCTTATCGGGAACTTCGAGGCGTCGAAGCGATCAATCTACGTGATTCCACTGACGCCGGCGATGATCTTGTCATAGTAGTCGTCAACATCGTTGCCGAATACGAAAATCACCGGAGCCAAAACAAATACAGGGAAAAAATCACAAATTTGCGTGTTATGATATTCTCTCTCATGTTTTCCGATTTTAGTTAATGCTAAAATTCTTTTTTGGCCGTTTTTTGTGTTGGGATTGGTGTCCACAAAGGAGATATTAGACGTTAAAATATTTTGGTCGAAAATTATCTGATAAGGATTAGGGTTAGGGTTTTTAAAAAATCCTTTAAATAGAGAGAGAGCGGGCTTTTCTTAGGTCAAGCCCAATAGTCAAACTTAAGCCTATTATTCTTTTAATTAATTTCAAAAATTAATTCTCTGACCTAATTTATTAATTATGGCCGAGTATAATACTATGTATTTCGAAAATATTAATTTTTTTTTATTTTCATAATAATATTTAATTATTTTGAAATATCTCATATATTTAATGACAAATCATTATTTTCACACTATTCGAGATAGTACGAAATGAAAAAAATATTTGTTTTCATCTTTTATTTATTTGAATAATTTAAATATGTTAATATTCATATATTAACATAACATGATTCATTAAATAAATGTAATAATAAATAACCAATTATTTATTTGATTATTTAAAAAAATATTTTCTTAGTGTAAATCACAATTTACTTACATGCGAAAATCAAATTGTCCTTGTTGAATAAATCTCGTCCGAGGGTCTATCATTGAGAACTAATGGACCCACATGAACGAAATTTTTGAATAAAGATCGGACTCAAAAGTTCACAAACCTTTTCCATCTTTTAATTTTTAATATTAGTCGATTCCACTAAAGGACTAATATTGAAACTCTCTAAGTTCATATGCGTATATTTTCCGTTCGATGTGACAAAACAATTCTTCACACGATCCACAGAGTATTTAACGATATTACTCTTCATGTGTATCAGTAACTCGGAGGAATGTAAAATTACCGTTTTACCCCTGAGTTATTATTTCACTAACTCCTTTGTTATTTGTGAATGAGAAAAATGTAAAGTGAGATGTCTTTACATGTCAGATGTTTTAATCAAAGAATGTTCTTATTCGATGAATACATGGACAGGTTTATTCATTCACACTCTCAACAAAGCATAGTGTGATATTAACGCATTGGCATTGTTTCAACATGAATTACGTATCTGTGAATCACATTACCCAACATGACAGCATTATGACACCAACCGCCGGCTCAGATGCACCTATAATTTAGCCATTGCATATTGACAAATCAAATGTCATAAGGTGTCACATCGATTATGCATTCACTTCAGGATTTAGGTAAGTACCAAAATACCCCTCGTTTGTGATCTTGAAGTTTCGAGCGTTTAAACGGTTTTATCTCGAGCTTCAAAGTATCACAGGTCTTGTTCAATATCTTCGATAAGATATCAAGGATGAAACACAGAGTCACAACTCTTTATATCACAAGATAAGATATCATGTTCCATTCAAACAATCAATACTTAGATTCGATTGCTTCATCGATCATAAGATTGCGAATAAATGTTTAAACTAGTCACGATCATAAGATTGCTTCATCGATCTTAGCTTCTTAAGAGATATTGGGTTTGAACCCAATCAAATCGGACTGAGGTCCAATAAATAGGGGAATGAGTTTTATACACCCACAATTACCTCGCAATGGATTACGAAAAGTCACAAGCGAAGAAACATGTAGTCTAATGCCCACCGAGTGATGACTACGTACCGATGCTACCAGTCACACTTTCTCTTGACACGAATGTTTTTTCCTAATTTGACTTGCGCTTGACAAGAGAAAATTTGTTCATGGTAAATTTGGCCACTTGTGATGTTATAGGGATGAGTAATATCATCCTCAAAGTGAGATAACAGAGTTGAAATTCGCGAATATTCTCTATGTACTTGACATTAGGATAATCTAATGGATCTCTTCTTTGTATCCATGGGTTGAAGATGCTTTTTTGAGTCCCAAAAATGATTCTTAGTAAGAATGTGATCTATAAGAATGTGATCTATATGGTTAAAATGTACGTGGAAGACAATATGTGACAAATGAATGTTATTATTATTACTGACGAATTAAGAAACTATGAATAAGAACGCATATTTTTCTACATATATGCTTGATTTATCTAAGTTATGACGGAGTAGACTTGATCATGTGAATTATGAGAAGTTGCATAAAATTAATTAATTTGGATTGTATACCTGAATATATATATATATATATATATATATATCAAAAATTCGATGGAATGGTTATAGTTTACAAACTTATTTTAGAATTGGCCAACGTTTGGTTAATCTTTCACAAATGTCCAAAACGCCTATGTGGCACATTCATTATCTATGTTTAGTTACTGTTTTTTCCTTATTAATTTTCGGCGTTAATATTAACATTTTTTTTAATTATTTTTTTCATATTTAAAATTTTAATTCAAATTCTGAATGTTTTTGAAATACCGCCGGTTTTCAGATTAGCCATTTTAGATCCTATAATTTAGGGCAGTTAATTGACTGTAAGTTTTATATCACAATTAATTTAAAATATCTGCTTTTAATGTCAGAATCAGTTATTTTTTGAAAGTTTTTATTTTAGTGTATATTTACATAATTTTAGCTCGAATTCTCGGAAATTACTGTCATTACTTGAGATAGCATTACCTCACATAAATATAATTTACATGAATCATATAAATTGATCTGGTTAACGTCATCATATTTACTTTGTTATTTATATTCTTATTAACGCATGTTCATATTTATTCAGTAAATGCATTTGTAATTAACATGGTTATTGATATACACAAACAAACAATTCGGTTAATTTTGAGTAATAACTTTATTCGTATACATATAATTGGTATATTTTGGAACACATGATTTATATTATTTATTACCATTTAAATTTTTAAAAACGATCGAGTTTTATAAAGTATATAACAGTAGTACTGCACCGATAATAAGTGTACAGTTTGCAAAATAAACTTAAGAATTCAACATTAACCGTAATCAAAGCCAAATTCAAAGTCAAAATAAAACAAAGTTAAACATTAATTGTCATCAAAATACGACACTACAATGACCCTAAACATTACATAAACATGGCCATAGTTTACAAAACATTATACGTCAAACTTCTTGTTCATTAAATTCCTAAATCAAAGGATGGGAGACTACTTCGATTGTCTTTACTTGTAGATGCAGAGGTGTCGGTAGGTGTTGATGTTTGTAATTTTTTTGGGCATTTTTCTGCGATGTAAGGAGGTTGTGGTAGGATCTACAAGATATTCTCCAACCTTACATAAGTAAATTTAGTAGTCATTTTCAACGTAAATTCAAAATTTATTTCCTAAGTAAAATAAAATTACATTTACAAGGGTATTTGGTTCATTTACCTTGCGTGGTTCATCGTCTACTTCTCCATATTGTCTCTTTTTCCCAACACTTTTATCGGGGACTCCTCTTTTTCCTATTCTACACAAGATTACATAATTTATCAAAAATTTTGATTGCATGCATTAAATAGAGATTGTAAATCCTATTATCCATTTATCAAATTTTCCGATTGCATGCATTTAACAGAGATAAAGAATATTTTTTACACTGTTTTGACCAGAACAAAAATTGAACAGGTATTTGAACAAAAAATCGACTACACCCTAAACGCTACGTGAATCATTCAATCAATTTTTTTTTGTTTGGTTCGACACGTTAAAACAAATAAAAATGGTTTGACCTAGAGATAATCAGTCAAAAATATCATGCTTCGTGTAAATACAAACCATCGTGGGTAAAATCAGCCGACATTTGGAAAGATTAACATAAATATCTATGAATTCCTATAAATCAGTGGCCGGGAAATTTTTTCGTCGACGAAAGATTTCTTCTACGTTCTTCGCCTAGATGTTTTTGAATCGGAGGGGGAAAGAAGATTTTGAATCATAGGGGTAAAGTAGGATTTTTATAGGTAGGAGGAATGAATTTTTTTTGGGGGGAAATGAGCGGTTTGCATGTTTTAAACCGTCATAAATTTTTGTTGGCATTTATGCCCACAAAGGAGATTTTTGATATTAAATACTTTTGTATTTGTTTTGCTTTGAAATTAAATAAAGATTGAATATCCATTCTTATTTAAGATTGTGTTTACGCATTTATGTCTACGCTCTGAAACTGTCATCAACGAAAGAAGTGCTAAGTACAGACTTGACAAGATACCTTCTTATGACTAGTTTAAATAATAGTTCGCAATCTAAAGATCGATTGGGCAATCGATTCCTAGTAATGATTGTTAGAATGAATTAAACGATATCTTATCTTGTGATATGGAGAGTTGTGACTCTGTAATTCATTCTTGATATCTTAATGAAGATATTGAACAAGACCAGTGAAGTTTTGAAGTTCGAGATAAAATAGTTTAATCACTCGAAACATCAAACTCACATACGAGGGGTATTTTAGTAATTACCTAAATCCTGAAGTGAGTACATGTATTCTTGTAACACTTTATGACATTTGATTTGTCAATGGGCAATGGCTAAATGAAGTTTCATTGACCCGACGGTTGGTGTCATAATACTGTTTCGTTGAAACATGTGATTCACATATATGAAATTTGTGTTGAAACAATGCTAAGGCATTAGTATCACATCATGCTTTGTTATGAGAGTGTGAGCGAATAAACCAGGCATGGTATTCATCGAATAAAGAATTCTTTGAAATAAAACATGTGACATGTTGAGACATTTCACTTTATGTTTTTCTCGTTCACAAATAACTGAGGACTTGGTGAAATAATAACTCAGGGGTAAAACGGTAATTTTACATTCCTCTGAGTTAATGATACACACAAATGGTAATATCGTAAAATACACCGTGGACCGTGTGAAGAATAGTTTTTTCACATCAAACGGAAATATAAACGCATATGAACTTAGAGATGTTCAATATTGGTCCTTTAGTGGAATCGACTAATATTAAGAATTAAAAGCCGGAAAAAGTTTGTGAACTTTTGTGTCCGAGCTTTATTCTAAAGCTTCGTTCATGTGGGTCCATAAGGTCTCAATGATAGACTCTCGGACGAGATTTTGGTGAACAAGAAATGATTGATTTTCTCATTCAACGTAAATTGTGATTTACGGTAAGAAAATTATTTTCTGAGTAATTAAATAAATAACTGGTTATTTATTATTACATTTATTTCACGAATCATATTATGTTATTATATTGATAATTATATAATTTGATGATTCAAATAAATAAAAGATGAAAATAAATATTTTCTCGTTTCGTACTACATTGATTAGTATGAAAATAATTAATGACTTGTCATTAAATAAATGAGATGTTCTAAATTAATTAAATATTATTTTAGAAATAAATCAAATAAATTTGGGAGATAATTAGGACAATATGGCCGGCCATAATAGGTGTTTTATGGGCTGGAAAAATTGTTTAAACTCATTAAAAGGAGTTTTGGGCTTAAGTTTGACTAATGGGTCTTAACTGGATTTTGACCTAACTTAAGCTCATTCTCTCTGATATAAGAGGAGGCTTTCTCTTTGGTAACTCTAGCCTAATTTCGACCAACACTCAGCCAAACCTCTCCCCCCTTGTGCTTGAGAGGTTTTGGCCGAAATTAAGAGAGAAAGAGAGAGAGGAAAACTATTTCCCGGCATCCCTTCCTTTTATTTGAGTTTCCCCTTCTTCCCTTGTTCCCACGAAAGAGCCCGGCCTCTTTGTCTCCTAAAACCCCTTGAGTATTATCATTGACTCAACTTGTGGTTGTTTGAGTGATTTTTCTCTCCCCAGGGCCGGCCACTTTTGGAGGAACGAAGGCACGACGGATTTGAGGATCTCCTTGACGCGCGTGGTGTAGAGGACCGGCCGATCACTTGAACGTACACCGAGACTTGCTCTCGCAGATCCAAACCCTATGTAAGTGTCTCTTAAACGAATTGGATCTGAATGATATAGTATTGTAGAATGATTATGTTTATTTAGATTGTTCGTTTGCATGCTTAAATGAATTTATTGATATGTCCATAAATTTTGTTCACATGCTAGTTTAGATTTAATGACATGGTTATGAATATGTTAAAAAACGTTTTTAATATGTTAAATTGAATTATGAATTTCTGCCATATATAGATATGTTTCATAATTAATTAGGTTAATTGTTAACTAAATTCCAACAATTTTCTCTCTCCAAACATTTGATTGATGTGATTAACATCAATCGGCATATATTAAGCAGTTTTTTTTAATTTCCAGTTATATTTGGGTGGGAATTCGAATTGGGGTAAATTTGGTATGAAAATTTGGTTAATTAATCTGGTGGAAATTTACAAAAAGATTAACTAAATGTAGGCCAATTCCAAATTTCTAAACCCTTATAAGGCTATTAGCTTCTTTAATCCTATATATACGTATACATATGTTTATATTTGTATATGAATATATATATATATATATATATACATAATTGACGTTTCTCAAAGTTGTCGTTTTTTGCTTTTGGATTGACCCTTTTTTTAAGGGATAGACATAAATTTTCATTATTTTTTTTGAACAATTGCTCTATATAATCAATGAAAACCTTGAACTTACTATATACTCAAACTTTTTAAAATTTTAGTTTATAACCAATAATGATGACGTGTTAATATTGTGTATTTTGTTTTTAATAATCTGTCCTTAACTGATTTTGATTTCAAAATTTATTTAGGCTAAATTAGAGGTAGTCTAGTCATTTTATTATGGTTTAATTAGGGTAATTGCTATAAACCAATTTGTTTGAAGCGTTGACTATTTTGCAATTACAATGTTTCAAAGTTCTATTATATTAATTATCCCTTATTTATAGTGCAAAACTTATGTAAATGTGGAGCATTTGTTTTTTTTTTTTAAAGAAGATGAAAAGGCATAGAAACTCTCCGTTCTTAAAATAGGTACAAATAATGCCATCACTCCTCCATATGTATATATGTACGTACGTAATTGACGTTTCTCAAAGTTGTCGTTTTTTGCTTTTGGATTGACCCTTTTTTAGGGATAGACATAAATTTTCATTATCTTTTTGAACAATTGCTCTATATAACCAATGAAAATCTTGAACTTATTATATACTCAAACTTTTTAAAAATTTTAATTTATAACCAATAATGATGACGTGTTAATATTGTGTTTTTTGTTTTTACTAATCTGTCCTTAACTGATTTTGATTTCAAAGTTTATTTAGGCTAAATTAGAGGTACTCTAGTCATTTTATTATGGTTTATTTAGGATAATTGCTATAAACCAATTTGTTTGAAACGTTGACTATTTTGCAATTACAATGTTTCAAAGTACTATTATATTAATTATCCCTTATTTTTTAATCAACCCTATTTATAGTGCAAAACTTATGTAAATGTGGAGCATTTGTTTTTTTAAAGAAGATGAAAAGGCATAGAAACTCTCCGTTCTTAAAATAGGTACAAATAATGCCGTCACTCCTCCGTATGTATGTTTAGAAGAATTGCATCTCTTCATTTGTGATTATTAATGATTGAGCTTTGAACATATTTATTTATTTATTTATTTTTATTTGATAAAACAGTGGATTTTTATTCAATGTTGGTGTAGAACTTCTCCCATTTAGAAATATATGGATATAGGCTTCAAGCATGATCTAAAAATTATCAAACTAAAAATTCTAACACTATTCCCACAATAAAACAAAAACAGATTAAAAAAGTAAAATATAGTACACATCGCAATGATTAATTACAACGTGGATCCTATAGGTCACAAATCCTGATAGCAATTAATTTATAGTAATAAGCTTATTGTATTGTTTTGTCAAAAGAAAAAACCTATTGTGTTGTGTGAATATTGATTAGATGGGTACTTCGATGCCCGGGGAGAATGGAATGGCGGTGCGTGGTAGCCAGTCGCCGCCGTTGATGAGACGTTGAGCGGTGAAGAGGGCAGCCTCGGAATGAGTGAGCTTCTTCTTGACGCCCGGCCACGTGACTCGGGCAGTGGTGTTGGAGCCGGGACCGTAGTTTCCGTACTCGCCGTAGTACACGTCATCCGTGCCGATCCCATCCATGGGTCCCCACCCGGTGGGCTCCACCATCTCCCCCAGATACGACTTCATCACCACCACGCGCGCGTACTCCTTCCACGGCCGCCCCAGTAACGCGGGCCCCACCCCCGCCTCCGCCGCGTCCAACGTGCAGTTCTGGAACGACGTGGCGCCCTTGTCCGACCCACCCTCCCGCCCCTGCGCGGTGACCACCACGCGCCCCCCTCGGCCAGCGCGGCGGGCGATGACGTGGCACTTCTGGAACACGGCCGCCGCGTTGCCGAAGATGAAGTCGATGGAGCCGTAGACGTGGCACTCGCGGTAGAACTGGTTGCCGGAGTGGGCGTAGAGCGTGTCTTGGTATCCCTCGAAGCTGCACCGGAAGAACGCCGACCTGTCCGCTCGGTTCCGTAGGGCCACCGCCTGCGATCCCGGCCCGTACGAGTTCCGGAAAGTCACTCCGACGGCCGTGAACCCCTCGCCGCGGACACCTGTCCAAAACCACAGATGATCGCTGGTTAATGACTAATGACAACGTATGAATGTACAAATTACCGAAAGTGGCGGAGTGATAGGCAGGCCATCCGAGGGCGTTGCTGCGGTTGCCGGTGATGATGGTCTCGTTGATTCCGTCGCCCACCAGGAATACGTTCCTTTTGTCGCCAGAGATGTCCACGTATTCTTCGTAAACTCCTCTCTTTACGTAGATTACGAAATACCCCTCTTCCGCCTTTATATTCTCCGGCACGGCCTCGACGGCGTCTCCGATTCTCAAGAAATCACCGGTGCCGTCTTTGCTCACAATCAAAGCGTCTCCCACAGCGACTCCACTCTCTTGCAACCCTGGAAGATGCAATCTTCCCTTTGATCTTCGCAAACCCTTCCAATTCCAAAACAATAATCATATATTTAGTCTAGCACACTACTTAACCTAGAACGAAGAATATAATTATATTTAAGGAACATTTTACTCTTTCAGTAAATCTAGAAGAACAGATCATTCCAATATCACGTACGCTACGTACTATATCTAAAATATTATACTTATTCCTTTGCAATCCTGGAAGATGCAATCTTGAATACGTTGCTTTCGGAACGTAAATTCGCTGATTTACTCAAACCCTAACAATCTATGCGTTAAAATAAAGCAGATGATATCATCTAACATTTAAATTATTAACGATAGCTAACTTACACTTTCATTGTAAAAGTATTTGGCAACCAAAATTCTGGTATACTAGTTAGTTAATTAGTGCATAATCGACTACTAGGTTAGTTAGTTTGGTTACTAACTTTTATCAAATATCAAATTAACTCACCCAACGCACTTTTAAGTCTTACTTCTAAAATCCGGTGTGACATAGATATATTATTAAAGTATAAAACATGTATACATATATACCTTGATCACGTCAGTCAACGAGTGGCTTCCCTCGGCCGCGTCTGGAACGGAGCTTCTAATCTCCGGCGGCGGCGGAGGGGGAGTTGGGAAGTCACGCGGGGTCGGTTGCGTTGGAGTTGATGACGTGAGAGGTGTTGGTTCTGGTATTGGTATTGGCGGTGGTTGGCGATGGTTGTGGTGGTGGTGGTGGTGGTGGTGATGATGACGATGGTTCTGTCTCTCGGAAAAGTAGTTCTCGTCGGCCAAGAACGAGCGACAGAACAGTCGTGGATATCGACTTAAATCGCACGAAGTCACTGAAGCTGGTTTCGAGGTCGCGGCGGCAGAAACAAAGAGAGTAGCGACGAGGATGATCACGCAGGTTTTGAAAGCCATATTAATTCAGGTGTGAGTGAATGATCGTAATATTTCTTTTCGTATTTTCTCTCTATTATTTGTTCAATGAATGGTATGGACTTTTGGGTGTTACTCTTCTATTATATATAGCCTTATATCGAATCCGATTTATGTTAGGAAAAGAAAGTCCCATTAAATTTGACATTATATATTTTCTAGTTTATCGTATAAGTTGAGTAGAAAAAGTCGGATTAGGGTTGAAACTAGCAGTACGAATCGTAGTTAAATTTATTGTGCTCTTTTACTTATTTATTTATTTATTTATTTATTTATTTATTTGTATTCTAATTAAAGTCCCATTCAATGAATGGTATGGATGGGTGTTACTCCTATTCTATATATATAGCCTAATACCAAATCCGACTTATGTTAAAGGAAAGAAAAGCACATTAAATTTTAGGACTTATCTTAATTAAAGGAAACTTCAGAATTCAGATTATAATATTCACCCCGTTCTTTTCAGAGCTAACATTTTTAGCTTAGTGAATATTTCGCAGATAATAAATAAAAATTATTTATTTTTAGAATAAAATATTTACTTCTAATAAAATCAAATATCGACTTCTTAAAATGAAACTATAAACGCCTTTAATCTAAATGAAATTGTTAACAATAAAATACGAATGAAATAAATATGTACACATTATAAAACTTTTAGTAAACGTGGTAATTTTTTTTTTTGCAATTTGAGAAACTATATATAGACAATACAATATAAAATATTTTATACCGTTTTTTTGAAATATCAGTAGTTCCGCAATTCATTTATCCAAAAAAAAAAAAATAGAAAATCCAAATGAAAAATGTAATCAGGCTAGGTTGTTTATTTATTTAATTTATTTTTAATTAAATAAGCTTGAATCAACGTATAAGATTAATATCTTTCAAGTACTCTATGGTGTAGGATTTGGTCCTTTTTAGCAAAATGAGTTGATGGGCCTTATAGCGACTGAGGTCGCGGCTAAAACATGTCAGATGGGATTGATCGACCCAGCCAAGGGACAAATAACATAGGTCCTTTTTCCTCTCAAATTTTTTATTATTTTCTTTTAGAATCTATTGTAAAACATCCAAGACTTACTTGAGTAAAGAAAGATGTTGACTTATCGTAAAAAGATGTTGTTGCCTAAATGGATATATGTTATAAGCTCCCCCACAGGGGATTATCTTTATGTGGGATTTGTTCTCTATTCATAGTTTACTTACTTTAATGTTATTCTACCGAAAAATAAATATATTCCCTAACGACTTAATATTTGAAGATTTCACAAGTGGTTATGGTTATAATTCCTGACTCTTGTTTCTAACTTTTCAAATTGAACATCTTCAAGATCACTATGTAGAGATATAATACAAGACCTGAGTAAATTAAGAAATAAAATTGAACATTGAACATCAATATATACATATATATTGATGTATATATGTTGTTACAAGTTATGCTACGTGGTTAGATGTTTAATCTTCGATTAAAGATATTTAAAGTAAAAAATAGTAATGATTGCATATTGAGCTCTTTAACTATATCATCGTTCATACTTCATGCCCATTTAGTAATAGTCAAAGTTTAATTATATTAGTCGAGAAATTATAGATTTCATTTTTTTCCCTCTTTACAAAGTTTATGGAAAAACCTTTAGTTCAACGGGAACAATAATTTCCCTTTTTCTTCTTCACTACTAGAAATCCTTCTATGCGTCTGTTGGCATTTATGCCCACAAAAGAGATTTTTGATATTAAATACTTTTGTATTTGTTTTGCTTTGAAATTAAATAGAGATTGAATATCCATTCTTATTTAAGATTGTGTTTACGCATTTATGTCTACGCTCTGAAACTGTCATCAACGAAAGAAGTGCTAAGTACAGACTTGACAAGATACCTTCTTATGACTAGTTTAAATAATAGTTCGCAATCTAAAGATCGATTGGGCAATCGAATCCTAGTAATGATTGTTAGAATGAATTAAACGATATCTTATCTTGTGATATGGAGAGTTGTGACTCTGTAATTCATTCTTGATATCTTAATGAAGATATTGAACAAGACCAGTGAAGTTTTGAAGTTCGAGATAAAACCGTTTAATCACTCGAAACCTCAAACTCACATACGAGGGGTATTTTAGTAATTACCTAAATCCTGAAGTGAGTACATGTATTCTTGTAACACTTTATGACATTTGATTTGTCAATGGGCAATGGCTAAATGAAGTTTCATTGACCCGACGGTTGGTGTCATAATACTGTTTCGTTGAAACATGTGATTCACAGATATGGAATTTGTGTTGAAACAATGCTAAGGCATTAGTATCACACCATGCTCTGTTATGAGAGTGTGAGCGAATAAACCAGGCCTGGTATTCATCGAATAAAGAATTCTTTGAAATAAAACATGTGACATGTTGAGACATTTCACTTTATGTTTTTCTCGTTCACAAATAACAGAGGACTTGGTGAAATAATAACTCAGGGGTAAAACGGTAATTTTACATTCCTCTGAGTTAATGATACTCACAAAGGGTAATATCGTAAAATACACCGTGGACCATGTGAAGAATAGTTTTATCACATCAAACGAAAATATAAACGCATATGAACTTAGAGATGTTCAATATTGGTCCTTTAGTGGAATCGACTAATATTAAGAATTAAAAGTCGGAAAAAGTTTGTGAACCTTTGCGTCCGATCTTTATTCTAAAGCTTCGTTCATATGGGTCCATAAGGTCTCAATGATAGACTCTTGGATGAGATATTAGTGAACAAGAAAAGATCGATTTTCTCATTAAACGTAAATTGTGATTTACACTAAGAAAATTATTTTCTAAGTAATTAAATAAATAATTCGTTATTTATTATTACATTTATTTAACGAATCATATTGTGTTATTATATTGATAATAATATAATTTGATGATTCAAATAAATAAAAGATGAAAATAAATATTTTCTCGTTTCGTACTACATTGTTTAGTATGAAAATAATTAATGACTTGTCATTAAATAAATGAGATGTTCTAAATTAATTAAATATTATTTTAGAAATAAATCGAAAATATTTGGGAGATAAATACATAAGATGGCCGGCCACTTAATGCAAATAAGGGGTTGGAAAATTGCTTAAATGATTTATCGGGCTTAAGTTTGATTAATGGGTCATTAATTGTTTTTGACCTAATTAAGCCCATTTTCCCCGAAATAAAAGGAGCTCTTCTCTCTCTCTTTTGACCTAGCTCATTCGGCCACTCTCTCTCTCTCTCCCCTCCCATTTGGCCGACTATTTCCTCTCTCCCAAGGAGAAAAATACTTGGCCAAAATCCCTAAAGAATTGAGAGAGCGAACCGTAGAGAGAATCCCCTTTTATTCCTTCTTCCCTTGTTCCTACGAAAGAGCCCACCCTCTTTGTCTCACAAAATCCCTCGAGTATTATCATTGACTCAACTTGTGGTTGTTTGAGTGATTTTTCCTCCCACAGGGCCGGCCATATTTTGGAGCAACGAAGGATCGACGACTTTGAGGATTTGCTTGACGGGCGTGGCGTAGAGGATCGGCCGGCCAGTTTTTCCGAGAGACACCGAGACTTGCTCTCGCAGATCTGAATTATGTAAGTATCCCTCGAACGAATTGGATCTGGACAATATGATATTTTAGAATGATTATATGTGTTTGGATTGTTCGTGTGCATGTTTAGATAGATTTATTGACAAGATTATAAATTTATTGACATGTTATGTTAGATTTAATGATATGGTTATCGAACATGTTTTAAATTGGTTTTAATATGTTAAATTGAATTATGAAATTCCGCCACATATTGATGTGTTTCGTAATTAAACTAGGTTAATTGTTTATCAAATTCCAACAGCGTCTCCTTCTAAAGGGAAGGTCAGAGCTTTTCGCCTTACTCTTGATCTCCGATGAGTTATGGATGATTTGTGCGAACGTTGGCATGAGATGGAGGTGGAAGATGAAGATGATGATAACGTGGTGGTATTCGAAGGCGACGAACACTGACTTATCTACTAGTCTCTTCGGTTGGCTGCTGCTAACAAAGACCTTCAACAGAGGAGCCTTCAAGGCTGTTATGACAAAAGTTTGGAAACTTAATGGCTCACTCGCGATATCGGAAGACATCAACGAAATTATCAGCTTCATATTTGGAAAAACTTCCAATAATTAAGAAAAGAGTGCTAGACTAAAACTCCTGGAGTTTTGATTGATCCCTGCTGACACTGCGAGACCCGGTGGTTGACACTGATCCTGCAAACCACTTCTGGTTCATTCAATCTGGGTCCATATTCATGGATTACCTGAGAAAAATAGATCAGTCAAAATGGGTGAAGTTTTGGGAATCAGTCTAGGAAGAGTTATCAACATCGAAAATGACAAAGACGGGTTCATAAATGGAGATTTTAATAGGGTCCAAGTTGCTATATTGGCAAACCCTTGAGGAATGACATTTTTGTTCACTTTGGTTATGGAGTTTCGAAAACGTGGGTAGATTTTGAAAAACTTCAGGAATACTGCTATGTGTGCGGTAGGATCCGACATGGAGATGCTAAATGTTCTAAAGATCGTCCTAATGAAGGGACAAGCCCAGGTTCGGCTCCTGGCTGCGAGGTGAGACCCCACATGGAGATTCAAAGGTATCGATGCCACGAAGCCAGACAATCCAAAGAACAAGGCTACGCAAGACAGTTACCTGCTGAAGACTTCCCCATCAACGTCAAGCGCAGACAGCTCCTCAGGAAGAAGACTCCAACAACGTCCCAAACCCAACCTCAAACTCAACAGGCAAGGAAGTTTTCGACAGCCACAACGATGACGCTCCCAATAGCAATGTCTCCGAAATAACAATTTACGTTGTTAGTAGGATAAAATAAAAGCGTGAAACGTTGCCATTTTCTATATGAGTTAGTAAACCGGAGTCATTTTGCCAAAAATTTTAAAATTAATTCTCCCTGGAATTTTTGTTTCATTTTAGACCTCTCTAAATTCGAACTCCGCCTTCGTCCGATACGAAAACATTCTCAAAGATAAATAATTTATATATGTAAATTTATTGTGTGCATATGCTTCATTAAAGAAATAAGTACGAAAATTCAAGAATACAGATAGATGAAATCTATATAAGTATAATCAAATGAGGATCGCTGGCGTGTTTGTACAAAGTAAAAGAAAAGAGAAAGCTAGCTCGTTGTGGTTGTTAGGTTTGACGAATTGTTAGAGAACGTGATTAAGTTATATGAAAAAGGAAATTCAAGCATTGAAATATTTCTCCAAGTACATCTCAGTTCTCAATAGAGACTCCACGCAATAATAATAAGATTTATACGTAATAATAATAGCAACAACCACCAGCGAAGGATAAATTTTGTACAACTACCCAATACACTATTTTAGTAAAGGCATTCATAAGGAAAAAATATAAAAGATACACATATATTTGACAATAATCATACAAAGTTCAAAGATTTGTTGTGTCTTAGTATTTATATGGTTTTAGAAGCGCCTTTAACTACTGCCACATCCGCAAAGCCTTATGTTGTTGACTTGAGACGTTTAGGGGTTGCGTTATAATTTCATTGACGTTTTAATTGAGCTACTTTACATTTGTTTTATTATGCTTATAATTCTAACATTTTATTGGTGGTGCATGTAATTGTTGATCTTGAAAAGAAATGAGTTGTTATAAAATACCAAAGAAGATTTGAGTTTGAGTATTATACGATCTTTTAAGGGCTCATACCAAAGAAGATTTGAGTTTGAATTGTAAACGCTGACTGATTTTGCATAATCTAAATTGAACAAAATCAAATTTTATGTTATACTACTGTTCATGTTATCATAATTATAGGTACTACCAAAGGAATCAATAGTCATGTACATAATTTAACTTCTTTTTTTTTTAAATGTAAACTATATTCTAAGTTTTATTTTTTTTCTTCTAGATTAATACAACAAATTTACCATAATTTCAGCACTATTTAAATCGGTGATATAGAGTTTTGATCCCGTACATCTAATTAGAGTATTGTTGGCTTACAGTGTCTTGCTTTATACGTAGTTCAGTTTTTGCTTTAATCACGATATTCTTCTATTGTGACCGTTTCCGATTGGGTAAATTATCAAATATATAAATACATATTCATCTTGAACACCATACACTCAAACAATATAATATTGTGGTAGTAACTACGATGTTCTACTGATAATATCAAAGCTTGCCGAAAAAAACAGTATAATATGTAGTAGCTTTTAACATTTTATTAAGGATGATATACTTCAGCCTTTTTATTATTGTTAATAGTAAGTGAATTATTATTATTATTATTATTGATGTAGATAAAGTTAAGCTAAATAAAATATTTAACTTACCATTAAAGATAAATTTTAATTTAAGTTGTTAATAGTTTAAAAATATAATCCGACAAATTAAGCTAATTTTAATTTAACTTAACATGTTTTAAGTTTTAACAAATTAAGTACGTATATTTTTTTTGAAGCCTTAAGCACGTATAATAGTTACCTTGTTATTGATCCCGAGAATATTTCTAACGGTAAAGTTTCTAGCACACAACACTGAATCGAGTGTATATGCAAAAATATTATATTTAAAATACATACACTTTTCTTGATGTGCGTGTATAATGGCGCACAAGGTATAAATATTTCAACTTTTTTTTTTTGAGAAAATAAATATATTTCAACTTGTTACTGCATATTTTGTCGAAACCCAAATTTTAGAGGTCAATGCATTATACCGGCCGCCACGATATCATGGAAGTACTTATAATAATATTAGTGCGATTTAACTTGATTTCTTTAACCTAAAAAAAAAACTTGATTTCTTTACATTTTCAAAATGCAAAAAATAATTTGGCTGATGATACTAAATTGAAGTTGACGTGTCCATAATGGGCGCTCGTTTCGCTTTTGTCTTTACAGTAAAGTAGTAAACCGAATTAGTATTTTAAACTATACAAAGAAATTTGGCAATTGGGCTTCATCGTGATTTAGGACCATGATTTATTAACTAGAGCTAATTAGTATATTCAGAGTAACAAGTTCCATGGAAATAGTGTCACGACGATCGAATTATGTACTAACAAGAGGCGTGTAATTTAACTTATATGAATGTTTATTTCTTATGATAACAAGGTGGTTAGGTACTGACGTGGCAACGACTACTCTGCCACGTCACGTAGCAATGAATCCGACTGGCGTCCACGCATGACGATACAGTTAATTAAAGTGCCTTAAATTATTTCTATCTTTCTTTATATAATTATCTATAAATAGGATTATCTCACGATTTTTTAAAGGAAGAAATTAATAATGCACCCCTTTTCATTATTAGAAAGTCGAGAGACTCATCCTGATCTATCCACGTCAGATGGACGCGGCGAAACGAGTAGAAATTCAACTTTGGACGGTAGAACAATGAGAGTTGGTCACTGTTTTATAATTTAATTTAATTTTTTATTTTATTTTATGTTTTTGGAGTCTGATTTTGGCTTGACTTCTTATTATATAATGCCTCCCTAAGATGAGCCTCTTAAACTTACCATACAAAATAACTTTTTTCTTACAATGACATCTCTTCCCTCGAATAATTAATATATGAAAAACCCATGTGGCTTCTCTATCTGCTACCCTTTTAGGTCATTATCTTTTGAGTAATTTATGCTTACATTATGGCTTTTATTAGGTCATAAAAAGTGTTCTGTTACTAAAATCAAAATGAAGGGCTACAAAATAACACAAAGTACGTGTAATTTATTCCTAGGTGCATGAATTGTGATAATACATGTGCATGCATCGAAGCAGAACCGAGTTTGTTCTCTCATAAAAGGAGAAAAGAAAAAAAAAATTATAACATTTATGCCCTACCAGTAAGTCCAAGGTTAACCCCATGATAGGTACAGCATCAGAAGTCGCAATTCAAAAACGGGTTATTTTTCTAAAGGTCAAATGTATATGTTATTGATGACCTTATCTTGTTTGACGATATTACCCTTACACGTTACCCTTTTGAACTCTATTGTTTAAAAAGAACGCTTTGTACCACTCTTTTTTTTAATATAAATAAATTAGTAAAAATATATTTATTTTAGTAAGCACATTATATAAGAGGTCTTTTATATTTTCCATTTATGTTATCCCTTGCACGTTAAAACAGCTCTTATACAATGTGCTTAATATAATTAATTTATTAAAAAAAATTAAAACTTCTATCTACAACAAAAATCTTTAATTTTTTATAAAAAAATATAAATTATTTTTATACATCTCGAACTCGGCGCAGACAATAATTTTACTAACTTATGACTTGCTTGAGTGAACAGTGTTATATCGTAAATGTCTACTTAATATAACTAATTTATTAAAAAAAATTAAAACTTCTATCTACAACAAAAATCTTTAATTTTTTATAAAAAAATATAAATTATTTTTATACATCTCGAACTCGGCGCAGACAATAACTTTACTAATTTATGACTTGCTTGAGTGAACAACGTTTTGACGTTCAACGCGCTGACCAATTTGCCCGACGACGCGTTAGTGTGTGCTAATTGCGCCGTTATAAAGTTTGATGTGAATATCGACAATCTCAGTTAGTTTGCTTAGCGGACACATGTTTTGAATCTGACGTCGCCGGCCAAACGATTTATCACTCGCTTGATCATAAGTATAAAAATTAAAGTGTTTACTATTAAATGCATGTTATTGAATTTAAATATTTATTTATAAATGAAAAGAGTTATACTTAGGATATTATAGATTTAAATGAGAGGAACTTGTCATTTATATTAAATGGGGAAGTGATGTCTTAAAGCTCTAATATCACATTTTCTTAAATAACTAAAAATTAATTTACTAAGAAAATAATTTAATACACCAAATTAATTAATTAATAATTATTTACTTCAAAAATATAGACTACAATTACTTAAATAAATTAAATTAACATATTTAGTTAGTTAATTTATTTCGATCTGATAGACTATTATTCAATGAAATGAAATTTTGGATAAAATTCTACCTCTTTGCTACACTTTTAAACAGTTCGGTTCACTCTAAATTGTTATAACGCGATATAAAAACTAATTACAAAAAGAATGTGTAACGGTCCTAAAATGGACCGGATCCTGCTATTTGATAATAACATAAATAAAAATAGGTTATTCAGATTGGTAGCTCACTGCATTGTGTGAGCAGATTCGAGAGTTGTGTTTTACTTTTAGTGCTGTAATTTTAGATGGTTCAATAGACATGGGAACATAATTGCTCGTCTTTTGGCTAAAAAGGTTAGTAACAATGAAGAGTTTGGAATATGTAACTTGAGGGAGTCCTCGATTATTGTTCGATACCAAATTATCGATGAAATGCAGAAGTAGCGAGTATTTTTTTCCCCTCGTCGAACTTTTAAGAGCGATAAATTTTGATGAAGCTCCATTTAAAAAAAGTAAGCATAAATTAAACAAAAAATTGACTATATAATCTTATAAAACGTTTTCATTTTGGATATATCCAATGTTTCGTTAACAGATTGAAAATACTCAGACAGATTCGTTTACATATCGTAAACAGTTCAAAATACCCTTAATTCGTTTACATATTGAAAATATTTTTTGGGGTATTTTTGTCTCCAAATTTTTATAAATGATTTTGCTTGGATATTTTCAATCTATTAACGAAACCTTGAGTATATCCAAATTACACATAGGTTACACGACTATTTAGGATAATTTTGATGATGCACACTTTACTTAAATTTTAAAAAGAAAAATTGAAAATTAATTAGTTGTAACATGCTTTTTTTACTTAACCTTCATTTTTTAACTTTCATGTGGATCTTTCTTTTGTTTGTATGCCAGTGTATTCAGGAACTGGTTTTATAATATGAAGATGTCTAACCCGCAATTGCTACACTGAATGTTTAAATAATAGTATGTAAAATTTAAATACATAAATCGTACTTCTCTATGACCCTTCTCTGTTGATTTAATGTGCTGATAATTATCTTTAACAGCTATTTACTACGTTACATTTAATTAAATGGCATAACTTTTTTTTTTTTATAAAATATAAATTTGGTATTATTTCGATCTTATGATTTTCTTTTACATACATTCGTTTATTCGACTGCAGTTGTAATTTGTTTCTGTATCCTAATTTCAATAAATAAAAAAATTAACCAGCGTTGCAACTCTATCTTGTCATTGACATGTTGAAGATTGCACTTAATCCTGGCTTACCGGTAATCTCGGAACCTCCCGATATCGGTCACGGTGCCTACCGGTAAGAGGGCGGGACAGGACCCCCGGTCCCGCGTTCGAGCGGGACGGAAGGCAACCGGGAGGCGTTATTCCGGCCTCTCGGTTTTATTAAAAAAAAGAAAAAAATTAAATTAAATAAAGTTTAGGGGTTTTAAAATAATATTGGTTAAGGATGTATTTATAATGTTTTAAGAAAAGTAGGTAACAATAAAAACGAAAAAAGTACGACTTTTATATATTGAAATTTGAAAAATTATCCCGGAAAAGGGCCGGGATATCCCCTTTGTGATAATGTTAACTAACATCTAAGTATTAAGGTTGATGTTAGAAAAGTTATAATCAAAATCATCGATAAAATCAAAATGCTTAAACGTTTCTTGTGCTCGGTGTTTATGTAGAAGCCAATTTTTTCCGCACGTTAAGTTTTCCACCATCTCCGGACGCAAGCTACATCTTCTTTCGTCAATGATCCGTCCCGCACTGCTGAAAGCCGTATCCGATGACACCGTTGAAACATGAATGGTGAGGATGTCTTGCGCCATGGTTGCTAACAACGGAAATCTTCTTGAGTTTTGTCTCCACCACGTTAGTAGGTCTAACCCTTCGTCTAATTTGACCCACTCGTTTTTGTCGTACTTCATTATCTCTGGATACTGGTGTGTGTCCATTCTCAATTCCCAGTGGCTGACTTGACCCGGCCTCTTATTGTGACCGAGGAGATGGACTATATGCTGGAGCGTTGACGAAGACGTTCTGGAATTGTTGGCGTCATGGCTCCTGCGTCTGTGACTGAGTCGGGTGCGTCCGGTACTGCGGGAGGAGCTTTGCTTGGTAGATCCTCAAAAGAGAATAAAATGCACGATTCTCGAAAAATCAAGTGCATAGTAATCTTGATCCACAAAATAACGTCTCAAATATTTTAGAAACTTCTTTAGTCCTATAACTTTACACCTATAATATAGAATTATTGCAAAACCATATAACAAAGGAACCTTCCCAGCCCCCCAGTACTTTAATTTTTTTATTCCGTTGCTTGAATACATTCATGAAAAACTGGTTCCTGTCTATACTTGTCTAAATGAACTGCAATAGCAATCATAGTATGCAAACCAAGAAATGAAGTAGGAGTGTAAACTGCAGATAAATAATATGTTTCTTTATAAAAAATGTCTAAAAATGAAACAAACGATTCAGCCATCCTAATGTCATAATCCGTAAGTGAGTCCTCACCTGCTTCGTTGTTGATATAAGCTACAAAAACATCTACATAGCCTACGGATAAAAAGTTGGTTAACATTAAAAAAGTTGAATTCCACCTAATTTTGTTATCTAAATGAAAGGTGCACTCTTCAAGTCCGTTGTGCCTAAAACTTCTTTAAGTTCGTCTACTCTAGCTGTTGAACTATTTACCCAGTTAATATAAGTTATAATTTTGTTTATTGACGGGTTATAACTAGCTGAACCGGCTTGAACTATTAAGTTTATTATATGCGTAGCACAACGTTGGTGAATAAGAGAATCGTTAGTTTGTAGTTTTTCCTTTAAATCTCTAATCATTGCATTGTTACTTGTTGCGTTATCTAAAGTTACCGAAATGATCCTATTAGTTAAACCTCATTCCTCTAGTACGCTAACCATCATCTTTAATATGTTTTGACTAGTGTGTGAGCCTTTTATTCTCTTAAAAGCTATGATACGTTTGTTTAAGTTCCACTCATCATCTTTTTTATGAACTACAACACTCATGTAATCCATTTTAGCTTGAGCCGTCCATATATTCGATGTTAATGCTACACTATATCTTCCGCTAGATATTGTTGATTTTAGTTGTTCTTTTTCATTTAGAAACCATTTTAGAATATCGGCACGTAAAGCTTTTCTAGACATGATTTGGACGTTCGGAATTATAGAACTAATAAAACTAACAAATCCATGAGACTCTATATGATGAAAAGATTGATCGATTAAAACAAAATATTCTACTAAATATTTTCTAAATTTAAGTGGGTCGATATGACTTACAGAACTTGAAGAGGCTCCTGGTCGATCGCCTTTGCAGTGTCTGTTGTGACTCCACAAAAGTAACGTCCCGACGCGATCATTGTGCTCGCCGAATATCCTTCCACAACGTAGCATTTTCCCAATTTTTTGCCGTTGTGGATGATTTTCTCGAACCACGTCCAAACTTGGGACCTTGGTTTCCGTCCGGTTGATGGCCGTTGTTGTGGATCTTCGGGTTGCTCGACCGCCGGTTGTTGTCATTGTCGTCGTTGGCGTTGTTGTTCCGTCTCTTCCCGTTGTTGACGTTGTCGAGGACGAGGAACGGAGATCGAAGGTGAACTCCGACTTCGACTACGTTGGGGCGGTGCCGATATCTCTTCGGGTTTCTCGTCATATTCTTCCTTGTTTGGATCTTGGGTTTCATCGTCATCTACTTCGACATGTTCTTCAAAATTTGGATTTTGGAAGTCATGGATTTCTTGTTCGCATTCTTGAAAAACTTTAAAGGCAATATCGGCGTTGGATTGAGGTGGTGGAATATGAGGGACGTAATCACGGTCGGTTTGAAAATTTGAATTTTGGGAGTGGATAACATTTGGAATGGTGGATGGAATATAATTGGGGTCGTATGTGTATTCGTGATTTTGGGAGTGGTGTAACCAATTTTGCTCGAAATTGGCCATCGGGATATCTTGAGAGCCTCTTCCCCGATGACCCCAACCTCTTCGGTTTTGGGATGTCATGAGTTTGAGAGTGCGATTGTGAGTGAGAGTGAGATTGCGAGTGAGAGTGAGATTGTAAGATTGAGAGTGAGTGATGAATGAAAATAAAAGGGTATTTATAAGAAAAATTAAAGAAGGTGAAAAGAAAAATTAAAAAATAGTGTTCTAACCGTTGCTGCCTAACGATTATAACCTCAACGACAATATTTTTTCGATCGTCCGATTTAATATCAGGTTTAATTACAGTTGGACTTTATAACAAGGTTACTATTTTCGACACTCTTTTTGACTATATATTTCTTTTGCACAAGATAAATGTGCGTTAATTAAAGAATTTAGAAGAAAAGAAAGATTTGATACCATAAAAAGAATTACGAATTCTAAATAATAATAAAAAGAATTACGAAACGCAGATGGCCTTGAATTGATAATGTATTTTTTTTTTGGAGGTTAATTGTTAATGTAATTAAGTGTACAGTTTTACTAGATACGCATACGCACAATCACGTGTACGTATGTATCAAATTTATCCTTTTAATATGAAAACATTTTCTTTCAAAAAAAAAAAAAAAACTGAAAACATTTTTCTAAAAAAAATTGAAAACCAAGTATATGTCAAATATCAAAACGGGACATAAAAAGGCTATTGTAGTAATTACATGATTTATGCTATTAGTCAATTATTTATTATAATCAATTACAAATTATTTATTAAAAAATTGAGTAGTTTCCCAGTCTGGTTCTTCCTGTTTTCCCAGACTCCATGAAAGCTGACACCTTCAATTATCTATATATACACCTATATAAACTCACCTACTCCCTCACAATTTTCGTTAACCAAAACCAAAGAGTTTCAAGAATCAACCGATCAAGCGTCATTTTGGTTTCCTCATTTCATTCCGTCGGATCATCAAGTTTTTCCTCTTTCTGTTCGTTTCTTCTTCATTTCCTCTCCAGCCATGTCCATGAACGCACTCGCCGCGACGAGCCGTAACTTTCGGAAAGCGGCGAGGCTCTTAGGCCTCGACTCCAAGATTGAGCAGAGCCTTCTGATTCCTTTCAGAGAGATCAAGGTTCGTTTCGAGGCTCTCTTTTGCTTTTTCTTTTTCGAAATCTCAGTTCCGATAGTTTGTGTGCTTAATTTCGCTTCCCCAGAAATCTGAAATTTAAGTGTCGTTTTCTCTCAGGTTGAGTGCACGATTCCCAAGGACGACGGGACTTTGGTGTCGTATGTGGGATTTAGAATCCAACACGACAACGCGCGTGGACCAATGAAAGGAGGAATCAGATATCATCCAGAGGTACTATGAATATGAACGAACACCGTATTAGATTTGAATTCTGATTTTTGTTTCTCTGATTGATCTTGCTTTTTTCTTCTTCTTTATTTTAGAATTCTGTTCTATGATAGGACTTTTTGGCTTTTTATTCAATTAGTCTAGTAAGAACAGTAACGAATTTACAAAAAAAGGTCATCTTTGGGATCTTTGCAACAAGTCAAAAGCTGAATCAAATGCTGTTGCTTTCCCTGTACTTTAAAAGCCTCTCGTTTGTTCTGATCCAGGATTCAAACTAAAACCATGACTATGAATCTTCATGAATTTTTATCGTTATTTTCAAAAATTGAATTGGTGTAATGTTGGGAATGAAGGTTGACCCGGATGAAGTCAACGCTCTGGCTCAGCTGATGACGTGGAAGACTGCCGTGGCAGACATTCCTTACGGTGGAGCGAAAGGAGGAATCGGATGCAATCCGAGGGAGCTGAGCTTAAGTGAATTGGAGCGTCTTACTCGTGTCTTCACTCAGAAGATCCACGATCTCATCGGTATTCACACCGATGTCCCTGCACCAGATATGGGAACTAATTCCCAGGTTTGTTCGTTTAATTGATCCAATAATTTTCATTCCTTAATTCATTCAGTTCTTTACTGACATCTTGGAGCTGTTTTTTTTTTCTTTTTATGTGCAGACAATGGCGTGGATTTTGGACGAGTACTCAAAGTTCCACGGCCACTCTCCGGCAGTTGTGACGGGAAAGCCCATTGTAAGCGTTGGTTTAAGATATCATAAAAATAAACTTTGTTGTTGTAAATATATTTATTGTGTGTCCATTTTTTTTTATTATTTAAAAGGATCTCGGGGGTTCTCTTGGACGTGAAGCTGCGACTGGGAGAGGAGTGGTTTTCGCAACGGAAGCTTTACTTGCTGATTACGGAAAGTCCATTGAGGGTTTGACATTTGTTATCCAGGTATATATACACATATAGATACATATTATTGTGTGGTTAATTGTTTGATGTAGTTGGGGATTGATGTTTTTTTTTGGATAGGGGTTTGGAAATGTGGGTTCATGGGCAGCGAAACTGATTCACGAGAAAGGCGGGAAGGTGATTGCGGTGAGTGACATCAGCGGTGCAATCAAGAACTCGGACGGGATTGACATACCCGAGTTGTTGAAGCACAAAGAAGGAAACGGAAGCTTAGCTGATTTCGGAGGCGGGGTTTCGATGGATCCGACTGAACTTCTCGTTCACGATTGCGATGTTTTGATCCCTTGTGCTCTCGGTGGAGTTTTGAACAAGTGTGTCTCGCTCCACCTGTAAATTAATTTTTTTAAGGTGTAATCGGTTTTAATGTTCTTCGTTTTCTGGTTTGAAGGGAAAATGCTGCTGATGTGAAGGCCAAGTTCATCATCGAGGCAGCTAATCACCCAACTGATCCCGAAGCTGACGAGGTAAATATTTCACTTCATTCCGTAAGCTATATATAGAAAAAGGTCAAATCTTGATGTATTTATAATCTTCTTCCATGGCTGCAGATTTTATCTAAGAAAGGAGTGATCATTCTTCCCGATATTTATGCGAATGCTGGGGGTGTCACAGTCAGCTACTTCGAGTGGGTTCAGGTAAATAATTAAATTTGGGGGAAAAAAGAATTGGATTGAGATTTTTCATTCATTTATATCTTCGATTAACCAACGTAAACCTAAGGGATTTGAATATAGCCAATGTTTTCGTTAATTGGTTATTAATAACCAACATTTTTATTAATTGGTTGTTAATAGCGAATGTTTTCTCTTTCGATTTTGGTCATTGGAAAGTTGTAAACGGATTGAGCCAGGTATTTACCAACAATTTACAAAACCTGGGTTAAATGCAAAACACATATAGTTTGAAAGGCTAGTAATTGCAATTACCCTTTATTTATTCAGAATATTCAAGGGTTCATGTGGGATGAAGAGAAGGTGAACGACGAGCTGAAGAAATACATGACGAGAGCTTTTCACAATATAAAGAATATGTGCAAAACCCACGATTGCGATCTCAGAATGGGAGCTTTCACATTGGGAGTGAACCGTGTGGCTCGTGCCACCGTGCTAAGGGGCTGGGAAGCTTAGAAAATAAAAGAGTAAAAAGACTTCGACTTTTAATTAGTGTCGCTGGTTTGACCTTTTTTTTTTCTTCAATCGATTACTCATTCTTTTGAGTTGAATTGTTAACCAACAAAAAGGAAATGTTTTTCCTTCTCAGCATCTGTCCTTGCTTCATAAAGTGTCAATTGTTTTCAATTCCCAAATCATTGATTCACAAAGGAAATAAAGATTACACTTTGTTACATCTTTGTCATGCTATCATTATTTGACTAGTTTCTAGTTTAACAAGTTGTTTGGATTAGCATGAGTAGTTTAGCAAAAGTGGTTTGAAAAGGAGATAGGGATAACAAAACTGCTTGCCCATAACTACACTGACACAGTTTCATGAGAAAGAAGATAACCTTTAACTTCAAAAGCATGGTCTCTGTGACCACTTTTTTTTATCCATAATTTTCTTTTCTATTACTTTCTTAAAATATATAGGATATAGAAAGAAAAAAAAGCTTATCCTTCAAAACAAAATGGCTTCCATTGCCATATCTGCTTCGCTGCAAAAAGCTTGTAGCTCAAGCCACGTTACTACTAAGAAGCAAAACTCCGAAGCAGGAGTCGCCCGATCTTTGGGCACGAAACAGAGTAGTCGTAATGTCGTGACTCTCAATGTCGAAAGCCAAACAAAAACCTCGGGACTGATCGAAAACCCAGTTCACAAAGTCGAAACTGAAGCTCGGATCGATGGTTCAGTGGAGCTAGAATCGGGTGGCGTGAGGTTCAAGGACGAGCGATGGAGAAAGGGCACGTGGGATTTGAATATGTTCGTCAAGGATGGAAAAATCGATTGGGATGATCTCATTGTTTCAGGTGATCTCTCTTGAAATCCAATTTCTTGTGATGAGACTTTATTGTTAATTAATCTATAATTGCAGAAGCAAAAAGGAGAAAGTTTCTCGAGGTATATCCACAAGCATCGACGAACGAAGACCCGGTTCTCTTCTTGACCTCAATCATTCCTTGGTGGGCTTGGCTTAAGAGATCTTATCTCCCAGAAGCTGAGCTTCTCAACGGTTTGCCACCAAATGATACTGCTTTAAATAAAAAAAAATATCCAAAAAGAAAAGTTTGAACATATTTATATGTGTTATAGGTAGAGCTGCGATGGTTGGATTCTTCATGGCTTACGTTATAGATGCATTGACAGGGCTTGGAATGGTTGGACAGGCCGGTAATTTCGTGTTTAAGGCAGGGGTGTTTTTGACAGTCTTTGGTGTAGTTTTCTTCAGGAAAGTCCAAGACTTTGACAACCTTAGAAAGCTGGCTAATGAAGCTACCTTGTATGACAAGCAATGGAAATCTACGTGGGAAGATCAGGAGAAGAAGATTTAAGCTTTTCCTTATATTATTAGGCTTCTGTACTATTTGGTTTTCCTCTCTTGATGGCTGAAGAACTGGGTTTTGTTGCAATAATAATAAAACAGCTCATCTCAAAGCTCTGGTAGTTGAAATCTACCCATTTTCTATTTGATTAGTCATTATTGTTATTATCCAAATTTAATTAGTTGACCCTGGCATAACTAGTGATTTAATTTAGGCTTGTCACAAACTTCTTCATGACCTGTATTCCTAATATATAAAATAGAGTGCCTATATAACGCAATAAATTATTATTTTCTTTTTCTTTCTGATGGTATTTTCATGTTAGCTTTTTTAATAAAATAGTTTTATCACGGTTTTAAATAAATAGCATGGAGAAAAGTGCATCAAAATGTTAAGAGACGAAAAAGTACAGGCATGTGACAATGCAAAATATTCAATTCTTAACAATTCTGAGGCTGAGTCTGGTTGGTCCAATCTCTATTTAGTTCTCAGCACCAACACAGAGGGAAATAAAGAGCTTGCGACAAATGTTAACGTATTTCAAAAGAAAAAATATTTGAATTTTTATAGAGGTTGCTTCATCTACTAGAAATAAAATCGTTATGGAAATCGCGACGTAAGAGAATTCAACTTTGAGGGGTAAAATGTCTAACTAAATAGATTAAATGAACGTATATGAACACCAAGAACATAGAGAAACTGTTCCATCGAAAGCTAAATATTAAGAAAGGCCATACAAGTGTATGGAAATATAAATACTAACATCTAATAAATTTCGTATATTAAATAAATAATCACTAAATTTTATTAAAAAAAAACAAAAATATTAATAATTATAAAAGATCGTTTATAATTATAGCTAATTCTTAATCTTACAATAACAATGAAATAAGAAAACCCGAAGATATAAATAACTATCGAATTTAAATTTAAAAATATTAGCTATTTGAATAGCAAATAGGTGTGACAACGCAGTTACATTGTTTCTATATTCTTAGTAGATAAATTCTGAACATGTACAATAAGATATATAGGATCTCAACAAAAAAGTAAAAAACATGCACAACGTTGGTAACTCGGTTCGGCAACTACTTACGTTTGAGATATATTTTATCCCGATGAAAAGTATATAATTAAATTGGAGAAGTATAGATACAAAAGTTTTACAAGCGAATCTACAATTCCTAAACCTAACATTTTTTCTCCGAATTATCACTCGACCTAAAACTCCGCCTAGGTGTGAGTTTCACTAACTTTTCATCTTAACACTCACAGTGTTATACTTTAAGTCTATAATAAAGAAGGAGCAGAATTAATGCACTTACAATAGCTTTTTTCAAGAAGCTAAACTTTACAATGCGCGCTTAAAGAGAGAGAGAGTTATTTTCCTTGGTGTTTTTGTTGCGAAAAATGCGCACGCAAATGCACGTGTCGAACAAGTAATATAGATAGTAAGTTCGGTTCGTTCCCACGAGAATTTATAATTAAATGTAATTCTAATTGTTACTGTGATCTGAATCTAGAGAGAATGAAAGTGAAGGTTGTGGTTTTTCTAATTACTCAGCAACTTATTAAAACGTTTTAAAGATGGATGTGGAGAACAAGGGTGATGTTTCACTTTTCTATCCTATTGTCGGTATTTCTAGAGAAACGAAGAATAGTAAATCCTATGGCTATGCTAATCGTGTTCACGTGGATTTTATCGCTAACCCTCGCTAGAGTGATATTAACGACCTAAGACAAAAAACTCCTTTTACCTCTCGGTCTCAAGGCATAGAACCTAACTTGCTTTATATTTTGGAACACTCACACGACTCCCTAGGAGCTGTGGCTATCTCTAGACTTCACAGAATGTACTACGGTATTCTATTTTACTCGCACGAATAATTAAACCTCGCTAGAGAGAAAAACTAATCATAGAATCAATCATACGATGATCAAGCGTGCACAAGCATTATGAACAAAAATAGAATAAACACCAGCCAAAGAATCAAATCAAACTTCAAAACAAACTAGAATAAAATCCATTAAAATCCATGACAATTATAAAAAAAAGATCGACCATCACCCTCTAAGGGATTAGTTCATGGTGATGGTGGAAAAACTAAAAAATAAACAAGAGCAATGATCCATAAATAAAAATAGCATAATGAATAAATAGAGTTTCAGAGGGAAGGGAGGAAGAAAAACTAGATATGTTGTTGCAGGCTCGTCGCAGCCTCTAGAACGTCTCCGGTCTTCTTTTTTGTTCACCTTCGGCTCCTCCGTGGTATTTTCTCTCTCTAAAAGCTAAAACAAATCGAATGACTTCTAAATGGCTGCCATTAGGTTATAAAGTCGAGCTCCTCAACATTCTACAGATCTGGCCTTCAAAAACTGATCCAACGGCTTAAAATTGAATTCCACGGGTCAACTTAAGTGTTGTCGGAGCCCTATCGCGCCGCGGTGGTCTCCATCACATCGCGATAGACTTCCGTCGCGTCGCGGTGGACCTCATCGCGCTGCCATGGACTTCCGTCGCGTCGTGGTGGACCTCATCGCGTCGCGATGGGCACTCTGGCGGTCTGCGCGCTGCTTCACCTTTTATCCCATATTTTGAGCTCCGGGTATCGAAACCGAGATCCGTAAAATGTTCCGGAATCCTTGCGATCGCCCCGTCATCCTAGGATTCTCTATTCCTCTTTATATTTTGCATATATAATGCTCATTTCCCTTCTTTTGCATCTATAATGCTCTATCTTAGATTTTGTGACAAAATGTTTTCATTTTTGTGACAACTTCGTCATGAAATTTTGAATTTCGTGACCATGTTTTGGACTAAAACAAGCTTCCCGACACTTATACCTTAAGTTCAGTGATACCATCACATCTTTGAATGTAAACAAAATTTTGTTGATCGATTTATATATCTAAAGATCAGTGGGAGTAAGCTTATAATTTTGGTTTTGTATGTTGACGACATTCTGCTTCCTACTAATGATCTTGATTTATTAGGACAAACCATTGAGTTTCACTCTAAAAACTTTGAAATGAAAGATATGGGTGAGGTATCGAGATAGATATACCTCGTGATAGATCACAAGGATGGTTGAGATTGTCTTATGAATCATAAATTAACAAAGTTCTTGAGAGATTCAAGATGGACAAATGTCTTTGCAAGTGTTGTTCCAATTCAGAAGGGAGATAAGTTTAGTGTCAATCAATTTCCAACGAATGAAATTGAAGGCAATCAAATGGAACAAATTCCGTATGCATCTATTGTTGGAAGCTTGATGTATGCAAAGATTTGTACCAAGTCAGACATCAGTTTTGATGTCGGGACGTGGACATGTATTAAAGTAATCCATGAATAGACCATTGAAATGCTGCAAACAAATTTATAACATATCTGCAACAAAGAATAAGCATATGCTCATTTACAAGAGATCTTACCACCAAGAGGTGATTACATATTAAAATTCAAATTTTGTCAAATGCATGGATTTCATAAAATCCACTTTTGGAAATTTAATGAAATAGTGTGAAGCAGACTCTCATCGCTGTATCCACTATGAAAGTCGAATTCGTTGCATATTTTGAACCTACCGTGTATGGTTATGGCTCATAACTTCATTTCAAGACTTGGCGCAATTATGTTCTATTATTAAACAGTATAATATGATGTATGAGCCAAGTGGGATAATGTAAGTCGTATTTCCTAAAACTTATAATTGGACTAAGTGGGAAATAATGTGGCCCAATTATATACCTATTAGGGTTTAATAATAATATATAAGGTGATTTTTTATTGGCTAATAAATAAAATATAATGTCTTAATATATCCTGTGATGGTGGGTATATATAGAGATAACACTCAGGATTGGTACACTAGGAGAAAAAAGGCCTTTAGAAGCGGCCAAAAAGTCGCTTCTAATTTGGCATTAGAAGCGACATTGTCGCTTCTAATGTTTCGCTTCTAAAGCCGAGTCGCTTCTAAAGTCGCTTCTAATGTTTTGAAGCGACGAAATTAGAAGCGACTAGTCGCTTCTATAGTCGCTTCTATAGTCGCTTCTAATGTTTTAAAAACCTAAAAAAAAGCCTACAAAAATATGACTATTTGGGCATTAGAAGCGACATTAGAAGCGACTGCCCAAACAAAAAAAAAAAAAAAAATTCTTGATTTTTGGTATATTAATTAAAATTGTTACTTAATAAATTAAAATTATTATTAAATATTTTTATTAATTGACAAATCTAACTACAAAATGATTTCAATAGAGATAAAATATATTAACAAACTTATTAAAAACATTATCAATACTTATTAAAACATATTAACAAAATGTATAATCAAAACTAAGAAATTGAAAAACTAAAAAATTAACTACATATAAACCAACCTCTAACAAAAAAACTAAACCAATTAAGGTAAACAAAAAAACTAAACAAAAAATTACAAACTAACGTCGTCAAAATTATCAAACTAAATTCATAATTACGTCAATGAACAACAATTAAGTTAATAAATTAACAAATTAATTAAGTTAAAACTTCACATATTATCTAAAGGAATATAACATTTGATATTTCTAATTACCAATTAATTATACAAATTAACTAAGTTAGTAACTAATTTTACTAATTCAATTTACATACTTAAATAAATAAATAAATTAATTTCAAAACCAAAACTTACCGATTGCAATGACGGGGAGAGGGCCGGAGGAGAGCTCGCCGATTCACAACCAAAACTTAATCTCCTTTGTAGGCACCAATCCCAACACTAGTAATTAACTACACATTTCATATATTCTCTAGTTACATATAATTAACGTCATATATTCTGAAACACATATACCTGGAACGAAAAAAACGACATTAAAAAAAATAACTCACCCTTAGAGATGAGCGACGCAGGCAGCAATCAAAGTCTTGGTCGGGGGCACGGCGGAGAAAATGGGAGCTGCGAATGAGGCTGCAAACGAGGCTACAAAAACGTAAAAAATGATAACCACTAAGAAATTAACGTAAAAGATAGATAAAAGAGAACTTACCGGAGAGACACCGGCGGAGGTTGGTTAGAGGGGCGGAGGTCGGCCGGAGGCGGAGGATGGAAGAAGATGATGGGTGGAGGGGAGGAGGGGAGGGGCAGAGGAGGGTAGGGCGGAGGAAGTGGAGGGTAGAGAAAGGGGAGGGCGGAGGAAGGAGGGGAGGGTGGAGGAGAAGGAAGGAGGGAGGGCAGAGGGAAGCGCCGGAGGAGGGGAGGGCGGAGGGAAGCGCCGGAGGGGAGGGCTGGGGCGGAGGCGGAAGGGCTCGGCCAGAGGAGGGGGTGGGGAGTCGGAGATGAGAGATTTTTTTGGAGGAAGGGTGAAATGAGGGAGAAGGGAAGAGGGACGGGTGTTTTAAAGCCCTAGGGCCATTAGAAGCGACATTAGAAGCGACTAGTCGCTTCTAATGTCCTTCAAAACCAAAACGACGACGTTTTGGTAAGTGGGGGCATTAGAAGCGACTAGTCGCTTCTAATGTCGCTTCTAATGTCTCTGTAAGTGAAATTTTGGCGGGTTTTGGAGCCAAATAATTTGGGCATTAGAAGCGACATTAGAAGCGACTAGTCGCTTCTAATGCCCAATTTTCTATACTTAGTGAAATTTTGGCGGAAGGGTTTTGGAGCCAAATAATTTGGGCATTAGAAGCGACATTAGAAGCGACTAGTCGCTTCTAATGCCCAATTTTCCATACTTAGTGAAATTTTGGCGGAAGAGTTTTGGAGCCAAATAATTTGGGCATTAGAAGCGACATTAGAAGCGACTAGTCGCTTCTAATGCCCAAAGATACTAAAATATTTGGCGCGGAGAGTGCGAGCCAATAATTTTGGTCTTTAGAAGCGACTTGTCGCTTCTAATATGTCGACTCGGACAATTAGAAGCGACTAGTCGCTTCTAAATGAAAAAAATTTCATTTTTCGGAAAAATTCGGGGTGTTTACGTTAGAAGCGACTAGTCGCTTCTAATGCCAAAATGTCGCTTCTAATTAGAAGCGACTAGTCGCTTCTAATTTCCCCTGTCGCTTCTAAAGGTATCTTTTGTAGTAGTGGTACTCTCTCAACTCATTACGTTGTTTTCTTATGTCATCCACTGAAACCTATAAAGTCTAAAAAAGTCAAGAGAGAAACCAATTCCGGTGATCATCTGTTGTTGTTGTTACCGTCGCTCTCGTCATGGAAAGATGTAAAAAAAAATTATCCCGGAAAAATGTGTATAGAAAAGAAAATGTGATTAGAAAAGAAAATGAAATTCTTTTACATTTTCTCTACTTTGTTTGGATTAAAAAATATAGTAAAGAGAAATTTTAGGTTGGAAAATATGAGAGAAAATGTATAAATAAAAAGTGAATTTCATTTTATTTTGAAAAACTGGTAGAAATGAAAATCAACATTATTTCACAAATTTTTATTTTCCATCCACACATACGTGTGAACAAAATAGACCAAAAAATATGTTAAAAAAATTAATTTCTTTCTTAAAAGATAAAAAATGATTTTTTTTCTTTTAAAAAAATGAGAAAAATATAAAATAGAAATACCTAAAATTAATAATTAAATAATAACAAATTAAATATTTTATCTTAAAAATAAAAATAAGTAAAAAAAATTATAAGAAATATTTTATGAAAAAAAATAAAAAAATTGGTTCATCTTTTTTTAAATAAAAAATATTTGTTTTTTTCTTGAAAAAAAAAAATTTGATAAATATATTATACATTCAGTCAAGTACACACGCAAAAAAAAAATGGTATGAAAATTTTAAATAAATATGATTTAATAATAATTTCAATTTTAATATTTTTTCAATATATATCTCGACTAATATAAAAGTATTACTAATTTTAGGTAAATATTATAATGTATCAGATTTAGTTGGTTAAAAAATTTCAGTGTGGAATTTTTCGAATTTTTTTTTATATATCGGCAATATTTAAAGTTATTTTCAGTTTCATATATATGCGTCGTTATGAAAAAATTCAATTAACAGATACGTTAGAAAATATATAAACTGATAAGTAGCTAAAATAAAATTATAAAAAATAATTATTTTAAATTTAATGATTAATAAAATAATTAAAATTTTTGTATTGATTTTTAATCGTATTTTTCATTTTAATGTTTTTAGCATAGTCAAACAAGAACGAGAAAATATTATGGATTCTCATTTTTTTTCTTTTAAATTTTTCACTCTTCCAAACATAACATAAAATTTGATTTTCTCATGCATTCTCATTTCCATTTTCATTATTTTCCCTCTATTTTTGGAGTTCCAAACGGACCCGCAAAAAAAAAAAATACGAATTTACCGTTTTCCTAAGAAATACTTAAATGTTACTAAAAAAAAAAAAAATACTTAAATGGAATAAAAAGAATTTATTTATTTATTTATATACTTGATCTCCCGCACAATTTGCAGTCCGCGGGGATCTCTCTTTACTTAAGTTTCTCTCTCTATCTCTCCTCTTCAACAATGGCGTCACCGTCTCCGACCTCACCTCCATTGCCGCCGGCTCCAATTTCCAGCTCCGACGTGGAGCGCCGCCTCCGTGAGGCCGAGGATCGGTTACGCGACGCCATAGAGGAGCTTCAGCGCCGGCAGCGAAGCGCCGCCGCGCGAGGAACCGTTCCGCATCTTCCGTGCCACCACGCCAGCGACGAGTCGTGCGTCGCCAACGCCATCGGAAACCTCTGCCAGAGCTTCCTCCTCTCTTACGGGGTCCGCGTCGGCATCGGAATTCTCCTCCGCGCCTTCAAGCTTGCTCGCCGCCAGTCATATTCCTCGCTGCTGGACCTCAAGGTAACAGAGTTCCGATTGCCTTGAAATTTCTCTTCTGTGTCCGCTGCGGCTTTTGTGTTAATCTGAGTTGGAAATGTTTGATCCGTGATGGAATAGGATTATATTCCCAGGTTATGTGATAGTTAGGGTTTGAGACTGTTCATTTCGTCGGTTTATTGGATGTAAGATTTGTAACAGAGCTTGATATAGATTCAAAATGAAAGACGTTTAGCAGAGAGATTTCAAGTATCCAATTTTTTTTATGATCGTGGAGCAGATCAATCACTGGGAATGTTTATGTCAGTTAATGGTTAAGTTGGATAATAGTTGGTCTGGAAAACAATTGGCTTTTCATAAACAGACTATTGCAATGGACGGTGAGCCAGAATTTGTGTTCTGTGCAGCAACTTGTCTCTGAGAAAGATCTAATTGTAAGAGAAGAAGCTTGTCGTATTGGTTTATTTTTTGGAGGCTTCACTGGATCGTATCATGCCATAAGGTGCTTATTGAGAAAATTGAGGAGAAAAGAGACACCATTCAATGCGTAAGAGTTCTTATTGCTATATTATGTAAACCGTTTTGATCTAATGTTGTATGAAAAGGATCTACTCGGTTGTGACTTCTTGGAATGAATGTTGGAACAGGATTTTAGCTGGTTCAATCGCTGGTTTGTCCATTTTAGCCTTGGATGACTCGAACCGTCGTCGAACACTTGCATTATATCTGTTGGCTAGGCTAGCACAGGTCTTCTAATAAGCTTGATATCTCTTGTGAATCTTCAAGGCCATATGTAACACGCATTGATCTAATAAAATTCCTTCTATTTGACCAGTGTGCTTACAATTCTGCAAAGTCCAAAAACAAGTTCCATCTCTGGGGAAGCCATTGGAGCCACGGGGACTCTTTGCTCTTTGTCGTTGCTTGTGCACAAGTAATTAGAATCTATTCTTGTGTCAAAGTTCATAAGACCAATTTTTCATCCAAGCATGAATAGTGCCATATGGGCTTTCTCTTTCCTCAATCTATTAGATTTAGAACTATGTTTAATTTCCATTATAAGATTTCCGACGTATTATCTTACAATCTCCTTCAGGTTATGTACGCATTTGTAATGCGGCCTGAGAGCCTGCCAAAATCATACCAAGATTTCATTCAGAAAACTGGGCCAGTTTCAAAGCCCGTGTACAGGGCAGTAAGAGATTGCTGTAGAGGGTTTCCTGTCGATGTTGCCTCGCTCTCTGCCTATTTGTCCGATAAAAGTAACTCCAAGAACATTAAATTGGAGGAATTTCCCTCGATCATCCCTTGTTCTGTTATTCATCCAGACTCAAGTTCGTGTTTAGCTCATAATGCAAATGCAACATCAGCCACATTTAGGAAAACGTTTCCTCTTTATTTCTCCTTGACTTTCGTTCCATTTGTCGTTCTACACCTCCAAAAGGTATGTTTTCTCTACACGTACTGGTTCTTATTAAACTTATCACGCTGTCCGATTAGGATTTGCAGAAGTAAATTAATTTTTTTTTATTCTTGGAGTACAAGCTGTATTCATGGCACCCAGCTTATTGATATGTTTAAAATAGCAAAACATATTTATTTTTGAATCAGAAATGTTTTCCGTCTTCCCATATCCTGAAATACTCACAAGCCTTCGTTATCTTGATGCTTTCTAGTTCATGGATTCCCCAGCTCGTACCTGTTGGCTCGCTGTTAAAAATGCTGTCAGGTCAACATCATTCTTGTCCGCCTTTGTTGGAATCTTTCAGGTAGCTTGGTTTTTAATAATCTCTCTAACTAACCTAAAATCTGCATACCCTGATTCTTATGTGCTCTGTGACGATCATGATGGTGATGGTGATGGTGATGGTGATGGTGATAGGGGGTCATCTGTCTTCATAGAAAAGTTTCAACGAAAGACCACAAGCTTGTGTATTGGATTGCAGGTGCTGTCTCTGCACTTTCAGTATTGATAGAGAAAAAGGCTCGACGCGGAGAACTTGCGTTATATGTTCTTCCACGGGCCGGAGATTCTTTATGGTATATCTTAGTGAACCGCCATATCGTACCAAAAATCAAGAACGCTGAGGTATCTCACTCACTCTTTTTTCGCTCCCATGCAAAATCAGGGTCCTAATATATAGATACCATTTGTTTTATTTATATTACTCATTCATTTAGAGTTCCAGAGAGTAATTACTATGTTGAATTGAACAGGTTATCTTGTTTTCCATGTGTATGGGAGGAATAATGTACTACTTGGAACACGAGCCAGAGACAATGGCGCCGTTCCTAAGGGGTCTAATACGGAGATTCCTTGCTAGCAGAATCAGCAACCCGAGTCCTCCACCGAACCGGAACGCTTCGTACACACACTTGAATTTCGAAGCCATGAATAAGCCGAATCTGGAAGAGACCGAAGATTCCAAGGCTTCACCTTCTGCGAAATACAATCTCGAATCCATACCGGGACTATAAGCTGAGGTAACTCAGACAGAAGATATTTTTTAGATTTTTTTCTGACAGGTTTGGGGACTTTTACCCCCTGGGGTCATGAAATGCAATAATTTTTAGCGATCTCTTCTCATTCTTGTATAAATAAAACAAAACAAAAAAAAATAAAGCATTTGTTTTTACTGGACATGGAAGTGAATCAATTAGAACTGTTTGTTTTCCCTCATTAAAACACCTTTTTGTTATTTTCCTTGCATTTTAATGTATACATTGAGACACATTACAACTTTGCGATAAATTATAGGTCATCCTGTTTTCAACGATGTCTTTATCATTGGTTCGGTACCGCTGTCATTATTCAAGTACAGTAATTTCAAGTGATATTTTTGCCTTAAACAAGTTAATGAACTCGGAGTTTGAGCTTTTTGGAGGCTAGAGAGTATCAGCAGGATCCATTAATGAAAATGAACTGCAAATAGTCAACATTTCGTATATTTTAAGTAAATATTCACGTTTGTTTTTACACGCTTAAATTGACATAAATACTCCAGTTTTTGTGTTTTTTAAAAAGAAAATAACAAAAATTGTCGCATAATGACTATTTATTTAAAATGTTATACATGTATGAATCTTTTCAGTTGGATGTAACCAACCCGTAGTTGACACTTTTTTGTAAGAAAGAGATATTTATTCATATTTATAACAAATGTTACTTAGAAATTAAATTACTCATAGTTACTCACGTAGGATATAAAACTTTATTTCTAGATGAACTAAAACAAGTACCATACAAGTAGTAGTTATGTGAGATCGCATCTACTCATCATCGGGCTCGAGAAAACCAACCTATCTTACAACGATGTTCGATAGCGATGCAAAAGATGGACTAACACAAGAAGAATATAATCAAGTCATTCGCCAGTCATCTGAGCTTGAATAAGCCTCTATCTGGATAAAATCAACTCGATGATCTTAATTAGACGACTTATGTCAAAGAAAATGAATTGACAAGTGTGAAGCGAAATTTTTATAATTAATTGTAAACTGAGCTGAATAAACGCGACTTAATATGGAACTCTAAACGGGGATTAAAAAAATTCTATCATACACTATGTCAACTATGAACATTATGTGGTGATGAATTCGTCGAACTTGCCATCGTGAAATAAATGTTTTTATAAGTTATAAATATCATTTTTACTTAGGATTTATAGTTTCGTTTATATAATAAATCTTTTTACCATTTGAAGAAAAATGTAAAACAAAAATTGCAACCACTATTCTAGAAGACTAAAAATTGCACAGAACTACTCTCGCAATTTTCCTACTATCCCTAAAAGTAGGCCGTCTAAATAGAGGCCCAGAGCAAATGATGCTTGAGCCGGCCTAGGTGAAACAGATGCACAAAATCCTAATCCGAGAGCAAGTAAACGACAGTTTTTTAACAAAAAGTGAAACAAAACGACACAAAAATATTTCCGACTTTTATCAATTAGAGCAAGTAAAAATCTATTTAAAAACACTAAGTTCGACTTGTTAAAAAACGAATCAGGTTTTCGAAATACGCATCCTAATCCGACTAGGCTTTTTTTTAAAACGTATAAATACAAAACCCTCGAACCCTCTTCAACATTCACTCCACACAACAGAATCACCAAACCCAAACCATGGCTATCAAAAACTTGACCGTCCTCCTTCTCTTCTCTCTCTGCTTCATCTCCGCCGCCGCCGCCACGTCAAAGCCGGATTCTCCGGCCGCCGCGTGCGCCTCCACTCCCCACCCTAGACTCTGCCGCTCTTTCTTCGCCTCTGTCGAATCTCCGGCAGTGTCTCCGTACTCCCACGAGAGACAGTTTCTCACCGACAGAGCGCTGAGAATCTCTTTACTCGTCCACCGCCGCCTCGAAAACACCACCTACTCCGACTCCGCGGCGGCGGCGGTGAACGACTGCCGTGAGCTCTTCCAAACCAACGTGGAACTCATCAGCTCCGTCGCCGACGATCTCCACTCGCTCGAACTCGAGTACAATGACGAACTCGTTCACCGTACTTGGACTCGCATCAGCGCCGTCGTGGCCAACGGTCGAACCTGCCGGGAGGGCTTACCGGAGAGTCACAACTCGGTGACCACTGCTTTGACTCAGTCTCAGAGAGTCTACAGCGTCGCCTTGGGGTTGGTCACTCAGGCGCTGAGTCAGCAGTCGTCGCCGAACCGGAGAAGCTCTGGAGGAGGACACCACCACCACCACCACCACCACCACAGCAGCCATAGCCACCACCACCGTGAAGTCCTTCCTCCTCCTCCGGCGCCGATCAGGGTGACTCATCAAAGCTCCACGCCTCCTCCGGAGATGGCCTCCGGCGGCGGAATTCCGAGTGAACCGCCGACGCCGGTGGAGAAGATGCAATCACTGACCGACTTGATTAAGGTACCGTACGTGCATGTATTATTTTAAATTAATTGTTATAGCTTTATGAATAGTCAAAAGTAATTGCTTCGTAGCTAGGCACCAAGCTACCATAAAAGAATTACGTTCATTACTTCCACTGCTTGGATATTTTGTTATACTATTCTCAGCACTGTTTAGTGTGTGTTTATTTATTGATTACAACCAAATTGAGATACTTTCAGTAATATAGGTTGATGTACATCTACGAACCCTAAGTTTTGCTTGTGATTAATTTATCGTATATTGGTAGGTTACAGGAAACTATAATATCACGTGTAACTTAGGTAATATGATATTGTTCATTAAAAAAGTTTGATACTGACCAATATCTGCAATCATCAAATTTCCAAGCATGAGAATCAATTAATTTTGTTCATCAGTTTTGAATAACAAATAATTTGGTTTTATTAACGTGTACTTTTTTTTTTCTTTTCTGAAGAGTTTGAAGAAACCTTCTGATTGTCCAACGTGTCCAAAGGGAAGATTGTATCTTGAAGGACTGCGAGGGAACGGAATTCCAGTGGGTGACGCCGTGACTGTCAGCAAGGACAACACCGGAGATTTCTTAACCATCGGAGATGCCATCAAATCTGCGCCGGAGAAGCTGAAGCCCAAAGATGGGTATTTCGTCATATACGCCAAGCAAGGAGTTTACAAAGAATATGTCAGTATTACCAGACGCAAAACCAACATACTTTTGCTCGGCGACGGAATCAACAAAACCATCATCACCGGAAACCGGAGCAACGCCACTGGTTGGGGTACCTCCAATTCAGCCACTTTCGGTAAGTTAACCTGGACTTCCATAATTCTCCTATAATAATTACAATGCCCTTTTACTTCTTAGAGACTTATTCTTTGACCTAGTTATTCTCTCTGTATGAATATGTTAACCTTTAGTGAATATTCAAAATTAATTATTCAGTTAAATTTTATACCTCAATTTTTGTAGTCATGTAAACACTTAAGGAGCCAACAGTTGTAGTCACAGACACCTTTTAAAATAAAGCTTTAAAAATTAGATAAAAGTATAAAAATTGATAAAACTTAGGATAAAATTAAATATTAAAAAAGTGGTATAATTAAAATATATTTAGGGAAAAAAAAATAAAAATATCCAAAACGGCACATTTGATTTAAATAGGAAAAAAAATAATTATAACATTTTTCCGTGTTTTAAATATATACACACAGGTGTCCGCGGAGACCGGTTCATGGCGATGGACGTGACATTCCAAAACACGTACGGCCCTGGTTCCATGGCCGTGGCCGTACGGAACCAGGCGGACCAGTCCGCGTTTTTCCGGTGCAGCTTCGAGGGCTACCAAGACACGCTCCTCACGCACTCCGGAAACCAGTTCTACCGTGAGTGCGACGTCTACGGCACCATCGACTTCATCTTCGGCGACGCCGCGGCCGTCTTCCAGAAGTGCCACGTCATCGGCCGCATTCCCGCCTTCGGAGAGACGGTGGTGGTGTCGGCGCAGAGCCGCGATCAGCCCGAGGAGAGCACCGCGATCTCGTTCCACAACTGCACAGTGGCGGCGGAGGCGCCGGAGGCGGGGCCGGTGTTCCTGGGGCGGCCATGGAAGCCGTACTCGAGGGTGGTCTTCATGCAGTCGTATCTGAGCGAGGCCGTGGATCCGCGGGGTTGGATGGAGTGGGACGGGAATCAGACGAAGCACAGCACGGTCTACTACGGCGAGTATCAGAACGACGGTCCCGGAGCTGGGATCGATAACAGGGTTGACTGGCCCGGGGTCACAAGGAACTTGACTGACTCTGTCGCTGACTCGTTCACCGTCCGAGGGTTGACTAATGGTGGATCTTGGCTTCCGGAGATGGACATACCTTTCGACCTCGGCTTGTTATAGATTCTTTACATTTTAGGATTTTTATTTTTATTCTAATTTTTTAGGTTTATTTTATGTTTTATCTTTTAGGTTGATTTTCTTTTCTGTCCGTGATATGAACAGCTAATTTGTTAATATATATGGGGAATAAACTGATTAGAGGGTATTTTCATCTAAAACTAAGTTGCAAGTTTAATTTCGAATATTTTTAAATTAACTGAGTCTTACGATTGATATTTTGAGTATATTTGATTCTGCGAAATAAAACTTATTTCATATATATTGCTTGCATTTACTTTTGATCTTTCTTTTTTTTTTTCATGTATTTTTTTGGGTAAATTGATCCTATTGTTTTCAATTAGTACATTTGCTTTGTTATGCACTCGTGTTACCTTTTGACTATAGTTATGGGACTGAATATGAAAGAGATTCAAAGTTTAAAGAGAAGAAATAAGTGATGGAAATAAACTATAAAGCAAAACAATGCAATAACAGCCAGTTCATTAAATCCTAACTGAAAGAAAAATGTATACTAGACTTGACCTTATTCAATGAGCGCTTATGCAAAAACTTTCACCGCTTAGATTTTGACTCGATAGCTTTGAGTTTTGACATTTTCTTTCTGAATTTCTGTCATTAGTCTAAGATATGAGAACTAGCACTCATTACACCTAATATCAATCCCAAAAAAGAAAAACTAATACACAAGAACTTTCTCTCAAGCCAGATTTCAGCAAGAAATATTCTTATAAAATGAGATGTTAAGAGTAATCAGCAGGAAATAAGAATACACTTTTCAAGGAAACAAATTAGGGAGTTTTATGATCTCTACAGATTTCTTCTATTGCTCACTCGAACTAATTTCAGCCCTCTTTCCTGCAACAGCAAACACATGTTCATAAGAATATCTGTTAAAATACTTATACCCTTTTTCTTTTGCTCTCACTTTTACCTAGAGTTGTAGTTAAAAAAAAATGGGTAATTAGTCAGCTTAAAGGATATAGCCAATGTTTCGCTAATTATTAATAAATAGCCAAACTGTTACATGGCATGAAATTCTTGAATATTTGTAATTTGTAAATAACTGCTTAAGTAGATTATTTTCGAGTAAATAACTTTGACCGTCTATTTACTCATTATTTAGAAAACGTGGACTATGTTCAAATTTTATTTACTTTATATGGCTGGTATCTACAATTATACCCAAAACGAAAAGTAAAAAATAGTGGAGATACTCACTTTCTCTTTCTTCGGTCGACTCCACTATTTCTGATATCAGATTTCCCGGCCGACGATCCCATCGGATTATTAGCAAACTGCATCGGAGAGGGAGAGGCGGCGGCGGCGGTTACCGCCGGAACAGGCGGCGGCAGGGGCGGAACAGGCAGTGCTGCCGGGGGCTCGGGAAGTGGTCTCGGCAATATGTGTTTCAGTCTGTTGTTTCTATAGTTCTTCCAAAAGTAAAATTGTTGTCTGTGTGCCAATTCCTACAAGTAAAATTGGTTTAAAAAATGCTCTTAAATAACACATGAGAAAGAAGTTTTCAACTTCATAGTTCCACTAAAAAAAGGTATTATGAAAAGAATATTTTGATTGGATATAGTTGGGGGGTTAAATATGGAATATTTAGAAGTTAAGTTTGTTTATAAACAATGGTCAGTAGAGAAATGAAATTAATTCTGTAAGGATATCTCGAATGTCCGTTATCACTCATTGTAATAAGACTCTAATACTTAAGCTGAGTTTATCCCGAAGTGTTCTTCGACGGGTGTGAATTATGACCTCAAACAGACCATAAGAAAATTGCCAAGAACTGACCTTGTTTCCAGGATGAGCCATTGCGTTTCGGAAATTCGCATTTTGGAGAAGTTCGAGAAAAAATAAGCAATGGGGGTACCTGAAAATCAGCCAAGAAAGTGAATACACAATTCATAAAGATATAATCTAGGGAAAGAAAAAAAAATAGCATGAAATCAAGTTGGAGCTCACATTATAAACTTGACATATTCAGGCCGTTGCCAATACTGAAGATACTTTAAGTAACCAATGAAAGCTTCATCTTCGAAATACCGATTCTGAGCCAAATCTGTACAAAAGAGGTAATTAAACAAAGGGTTTGACTCGAATAAGACGCAGAGATATTCAGAGACAGTTGAGAATCTGAAAAGACTTACAGTGTATGTACGTAGGATTAGCTAGACATTGAACGAATTCCAATTCAAGCAAGAGCCTTTGTCGCCCATCATCTGGATCCTTATACACGCTCTTTCGCCTGCAAAATCTCCCAAGTTTCACGCAATTATTGTTTCGTGCACAATCGGACTTGGCTCTTAAAACACACAACTTCAAACGTAAATTAGGGCTTAGGAGATCATCAACATTTGGGGTCGAGACAACGAACAGATGATATAATGGTTTTCATTTCGTTTTCTCATAGTTCGAACGGAAAGTGAGGCAGAAGAGGAATCTGTACAGAAATGAGAAGCGAAGTGGAGACTCACGAATTCGAAGTGTCTTCTGAAGAATCGCTCTCTTTGCCTGACGCCATTGAATGAAAGTCTTGAGAGAGCTGTGAAAATATTTTGTTTTGCAGAAGAGCGTTGATGATGGGCCTGGACTTGGGTGGATACGATGAGAAGATTCAATTAAAATCATGTACCCATTTTCAATTATTTAGCCTTCGAGTTGGGGAAATTAAGAAATTATTAACATTGGATACATATTTTCTAAATTCTTAAAAAATGACTCCTGAAATATTACGACTTGGATATCTGAATTTTTTTTGTTCTTAGATTACAGTTTCTACTCGGGTACATCAAAACGTTAACTATGTTTTATTTTGAGGATTAAATATATAAGTTTACGAATTTCATTTTTCTCTGACGTTTTATAAATTTGTCACAAAATAAATGTGCAATATCGTATGAAATTTTTTTTTGTACGAAAAATTTAAAATTTTCTTCTATTTTAAATCATAAGTTTCAAATCCAACTAACATACAATAAATAATCGTTAAAAGTAGGGAACTATTAAATTTTGGAAAGTATAAAAATAATTTTGTCCGATTTAGTCCATTTAGTCCAAAAGATCATTTTTAAATAAAAGTGTTCTGGTGGTATTTTGAGCATTTTTAAATTTAGAAAATGAGATAATTAATTTTCAAGTTACGCCCTAGATTTTGAGAGAGCTATCTTATATATTACTTACCTTAGAAAGTAGTGAGACCATGGGTTTTCGTCACTCTTATAAGGGCGCTACAAGGAATTTTTAAGCTTTTCTTATATCATTCTTACAAATAAATCCCTATCAATTTAACTGCAGCATCTACGAATACTAAAATATTTGCGTTATACTCAGCTCGTAATTTTCAGTCCATTGACAAGTCAGCCTTGACCGTTATTTCTCTTCCACAAACAGCACAGAATTTTGAACTACAAATAAGACTTGTTATTAGATTTCCTATCACCCTCAATGGTAAAACACCTCAAGAACAAGTACGAGCCATTCATGTTAAGTATTACAGTCTCAACTTAAAAAAGATTACAAATGTAAAAGAGCGATTATAACTAAGAATCTTCCAATCACACGCTAATAATAGGTATTTTTATCCTCTTGAAAACATATAATTGCATCATCTCACATCTCCTGAATATGATAAATCTCTTCTCTGCATTGTCCCAATTCAAGAAAATATGAAATTGGCCACTGGTGAAGCAAATGACAAGTTCTTACTGGCACAGAAACACTTTCGAGGCAGTCCTTTTTATGCTAAAGCAGGGAACCCCGAGGAATCATCTAAATCTCCTCCTCAGTATGGCCTGTACCTCATTGGTCGCCTGAACCTTGGAACTCTCCTGAAAATCAGAGACCGTACATAGAATATGAAACCTTACTTGCAGTTTATATATATATATATATATATATATATATATATAATTATATAGAGAAAGAGAGAGATTTTAAGTGTCAAATCGCTATAACCGAAATACGGGTATTTATTTTAAGACCAAAAACCAAAGCAAATAAACAAAATAATCTGAAATATTTGGAGTTTTGATGATTTATCACACCTAAAACGAGAAGTGACAGCTATGCTGATCTATTGACTATATGTTACAAAACGGAAAAATTTCGAGATTTACGAAGATTCAATAGCTTACCCATAGCCATAAGTTGGGTAGAATACTCCTCCAGGTGGCATGAACGGCCTCCGGGGCCGGGAGAACGGAGAGAAGGGACCGCCGCCCCTCCTTCCTCTAAACTGCTTCAGTCCAGGAACGTTCGTCCTCTTAGCAGAGACCTGTCGAGATTCACAAGCATTATGACACTAAAAAAGGACAGAAAGTTGATCATTATTAAGTGGTTAAGAAGATGAGAGAAAACGAGCATACCTTTAATTGACGACCGTGCAACTCTGATTCATTTAACAAGAGAGCATTTTGGACAGCATCAACTTCAACAAACTCGACATAGGCGAATCCTTTCGGCTGCCCAAACTTGTCTGTCAAGATTGTGACTCTGTTGACAGTTCCACAAGATTGAAAGTGCTGTTGGACTTCCTCCGGCGTGCAAGCATAGTCAACCTTCACTCAAGAATAACAAGCAAGGGCTTTAAACGCTATGTTCTCCAAGGGAATAAAAAGTACACAATACATACATGCAGTGAGCTCAAACGACATATTCATCAAAGAAAGCTTTGTTAAACTTAAAATAAAAACTAAAGTTTAGTCTAACTCTAGTGGTAGGGCAATACTTGGGACAATATAGGTCCCATGTTCGATCCCCCCTTTGTGCAGCAATTGAGGCCACTGGGATAGTCTCCCAGTCACCAATGCCACGGCCTCGTGGACTTGGTCAGATTTAACTCAAACACCACTGTTAAAAGGAAAATTAGTGTGTCCGTTAGGACCCCAATCTGACCCCACAATATATGGGGAATTAGAAACACTATAAATTGCTAGCCGAGTACCTTCAGAGAAGTTAGGAGCAAAACCCCTTGGAGATAAAACAATGACTAGGCAGCTAAAATTACGAGTTACAACTGATGTCTGAATTAAATTGGACAGTGATAAACTACATACAGCCAAGGAAAAAACAGTCTAGCAGAGAACATGTAAAAATGAATGAATGAAACTAAGCTATCAAAACTGTCTTGCAGAGTATATGCAACTATGAGCTAACTTATTTTTAAGAGGGGCATCAAGTAATGTGATCCGTAAAGATCCCATAGTTTTTGTCAAGCCAACCAACAGGAAACCCAAGTGTATTACTAGCTCATGGAGAATTAAACCCATCATCGTGTGGGACCATGTTCCAATGTACTCATACGAATCCTGACAAGTTCTAGAGACTGATAATCTATAATACATCGCAACCAGAGTGGAATCCAATTTTTTGTAAATTTAAAGTTACATATGTAAATCTCATATGGTCGATATAAACAGAGTGGAATCCTAAAAACACAAAATGCTACAAAGTACACATAGAATTCTTTACAAAATCTAGAGACTGGAAAATAATGTTATCAGCTTAAATGTTCACCTCGCAGTATATTATGAAGAAAAACAAAAAAGATGGGATCCTCACATTACCGACGTAAATGGAACGGGCATCCACCTCCTCTTTTTCAGCTTGAGTGGCAGATGTATTGGATGTATCTAAACAAATGTTCAAACAAAATCAAAACATGTACCAGCGATGATAACACGCTATGACTAAACGAATCAAATGACACATCAAAGTTTCAGATACATCATGAAGCAAAAATTAATTTCGCAAAGCTGGTAATTTGTAAAAAATAACACGGAAATCCCAAATTGAAACACATCGCTGAATCAACTCAAATTTTCTCATAATATTAATATCGTACCAGTATTACTTAACTTGCTTAACTATAAACTCATTGAGTCTATCAAATAATTCAAAGGATCTCTTAAATGAGGAAGAAAAACGAAAATATTATCTTCAACTCTTCAAATTCACAGCTAAAAACGTGCACCGGATATACGAGAGAACAAAAAGCAGACATTTGAACCTAAAACCCCAAAAATCAGACATGTATACGTATATGTATAGATATGTATATATACCTTGTCCAGCGCCCATCTCCTTCTCGACCTTGGCCTGAATCTCGCGAAGAGCACCGGCTTCATCCTCCATCTCCTTCAGCCTCTTCTTCATATCCTCCAATTCCTGCCAAACAAGAAACCCTAGACCGATCAAAACCAGATCACGAGCCGCCAAAGAACAATAAGAAGAGAAAGAGTAGGTGCCTTGGAGTTAGGGTCGTCGTATTCCTCTTGACCTTCGACGTCGTTTTCAGTCCGTTCATAGTCCGCTTCCATATCGCCGTCATCACCGGGAATCTCAGCGCCGTAGACCTCGTGCTCTTGCTCGTCTTCCATCGTTACTCAATCTCAAACGAATTATTCGAGTTTTGATTTTGGGAGTTACGACTGGTTGTGTTTGGTTGGGTTAGGGCACAAATATTATATATTTGGGGCCGATAGTTCGTTTCGAGCTTGGATTTGGCCTGTGGTTGAAGACGAAAGGGTCAATTTGGGAATTTCGTCTATAGGTGGGGGTGATAAAGAAAAGATATCTAAAAGAGGATATCATATTTTGCTTTTTTTTTTTCAGTTATAATTATAATATGATTTTTAGATTCAGCTTGGTTTTTAATATCTAAAGTTTCTATAAAAATTTAACTGATAATCGTCAGCGATCAACGAACCCTCATGCGAGAGAACAATGGATCCACTTGACACGTGAAACCCATATCCTCTCACCCGAAAAAAAATTCACATAAGTTTTTACTTTTTATTCTTTTTATTTTTTTATTAAGAAACGTTGTTGACATTACGATAGTAATATATAAAACTTTCACTAGTGGTGGAGAAAAAAATGTAGGTATAAATGCGGGAGTTCTGGTACCGCTCTCGGAGGATTCTTGATAATTTTTGGAACGGGAGTTTTGGTTTGTATAAAAAAATTAAAAATTGTAACTTAAATTAAATAAAAGGAGTTTTAAATAAATAACGTGAAAGTGTTAATTGTAACGTTTTTTTTTTATCTAAAGGACAAAAAATCAATAATAAAAAATGACTAAATTAAGAAAAATTTAAACAAAAATATTTAACAAAAATAGTGTAGATGAATGTTAACTTAAAAATAGATTTCTTAAAAAATCTTAATGATTCCTAAAAAGGTGCTACAGCGAGAAAAAAGAGTACCCCTTACATTGATAATAGTTTGAAAAATTACTCCGGATAAGGTTCGGGATATCCCTTTATCATAAGTTCATAACTCTAATTCTAACCATTGATGTTTATATTAGAAAAGCTAACATAAAAATCATCAACAATATCAAACATTTGAAATGTTTTTTTGTGCTAGATGCCTATGTTGAAGTCAATCATTTCCGCATGTTAATGCTTCTACCATCTGCGGATGCAAACTACGTCTTTTGTCGTCGATGATGCGTCCCCGGTTGCTGGTAGCCAACACCAAAAATCTCCTTGAATTATGTCTCCACAACACCAATAGGTCTAAACCTTCGTCATCCGGTTTGACCCACTCATCCGGTTTGACCCACTCGTTCCGGTCGTACTCCATTATCTTAGCATGGCTGACTAGACTCGGCCTCATGTTGTTGAGGAGATGGACTGTACGCATGAGCGTTGATGAACACATTTTAGAACTAATGTCGGCGCGGATGATGCATTTGTGACTGACTAGACCCTGAAAAGAGCAAAAAACGCTTACACGATTATGGAAAAATCAAGTGACACTACTACAAATGTTGGATTTCACAACGGGTCTCCCACAACGCTTATAATAAGTGTTGTGGGAATCAGAGATCCCACAATGTTTGTCTTTAACCATTGTGGAAAGACCGATTTCCCACAACGTTTATCCACAAACGTTGTGGGATCTTTGATTTCCACAACGCTTAAGCAAATCATTGTGGAAAATTGGAGGATAACAACAACTCTCCCACAACGCTTATTTGTATCCGTTGTGGGAATCATGCCGCAACGAAGTACAAATCATGTTGCAGCGAGATGTTCTCACAACGCTTAAGCTAACCATTGTGGAAAATTGGCGGATAACAACTCTCCCACAACACTTATTTGTAACCGTGGTGGGAATCATGCTGCAGCGAAGTACAAATCATGCCGCAGCGAGATGTTCCCACAACGCTTAAGCTAACCATTGTGAAAAATTGGCGGATAACAACTCTCCCACAACGCTTAATGGATCCGTTGTGGAATCCTCGCCGCAGCTACGTATAAATCTCGTCGCAGCGAGAAATTTCCACAACCCTTAGGTTAAGCGTTGTGGGATTGGGATATGAAAAAAAATTGCGCTGCAGCGAGAAATTAACACCGCTGCAGCGAGATATTTTTTTTCGCCCAGAACTTATCTCGTCGCAGCGGTGCCTAATCCTCGTTTCGGCGAGAAATCCCCTCTAACCCTAAATTCACATATAAAATCTTCTTTTTCTTTTCTTTCCTTCATTTCTCACACTCCTCCCAATTCCGACCCTCTCTGGCGATTTTCTGCCTCTCCCCGCCGCCGCGAAATCTCGCCTCCTCCCCACCGCCGCGTGTTCTCGCCTCTTCCCGTCGCCGCGAGATCTCGCCTCTTCTCCGCCGCCCGAGTTCTCTCTCATCCCCACTCCTCGCCGCCCGAGTTCTCTCTCATCCCTAGTCCTCGCCGCCCGAGTTCTGCCTTCCCCCCTCCTCGCCGCCCGAGTTCGCCCTCCTCTCCACCCGAGTTCTGCTTTCCCCCCCTCCTCGCCGCCCAAGTTCTGCCCTCTTCCTCTCTCCTCGCCGCCATCTCCTCCCCGCCACAAGCTCTTCTCGCCCAAGTACCTAGGTAAGTTCCATTTTGGTTCAAAAATTTGGATTTAGAATTTATTTCATGTTATAACTCGAATCTAGGTTTGAAATTGGTTAGGGTTGATAGTTTATAACTTAGATTTAATGGTTGAGGTGTTTGGGTTTTGGGGCTCCGGCGAGATTTGCGAAGAAAAATAATTGTGGCATGGCTGCAACGTGATTTATTCACGGCTGCAACATGATTTTGACTCCCGCTGCGGCGGTTTGTATTTGTAGCTGCGGCGGGATTCAAAATTTTGCATTCTCTCGATTTTTTAAGAAATTTTGAAATCAGAATTACATGTTAATATTGAATGTATATTATGAAATTAATATTATTATTATATTGAATCTTCTTTATGCGATTGTGATGTATAAATTGATTAATTTATTTTGTGTAGGTGAAAATGGTTAACACGAAAAGAGCATCGGGTGTCGTCCCTTCTAAGGAGGCTAGCGCTTCTAAGTAAAAAGGAAAAACTAAGCGTTCTCGTCAAGCGGCACCTGAGGTGGACTACAACGACCAAATATTTTCAAGTAAGGATGCCGAGCTTCGCTACGACATTTTCATGGGGCGTAGTGTAATCCTTTAGCGAGGATTTCAAGTTAGTTGAAACACCGACATCGAAGTGCTCATCTACAACACAATCTTAGGTCTTGAATGGGACAAATTTTGTCGCAAACCTGAAAACGAAGCAAACTTGACTATGGTGTACGAGTTCTACGCCAGGATGCCGAAGAAGATATTGTGATGGTCAGGGGTAGAGAAGTCGACTTCAGAATCGAAGTCATCAGCGATTTGCTCGAGACACCCGACATGGATTTTGAGATGGAGGAGTATCGTCGTTGGTTGCGAAAATGCAACTACGAAAAAATGACGAAAACATTGTGCATTCCGGGAGAGACTTGGATTACCGACAAAGGAAAATGTGTACTCCAAGCGTTCACAACTCATCAGGTTAGCATATGTTAATGAATATGTAAAATGTGTTTTAATATATTACTCACATCTTATTATAAAATTTAGTCATATATTATTTACATTTTATTGACTAACATCACCAGGTTAGCCAAAGCTCAGATTTACTTTATTTGTGCTCGCCTCTTTCCGATCAAGCATTTCACGACTTTCGGGAGGATCATCTCCAACATTTGTACTGCATCATCAAAGGTTACACTATTAGCGCCGGTCGATTCTACAACTGGATGAAAAACATCGACTACGCTAACGAACGACACGGGCTACCATATCCGTCCATCATCACCGCTCTTTGCCTCAATGCGGGGGTAGGTCGTTCGAAGAGTGACACAATCAAGCCTTGTATGGGTCCCATCAAGGATTCAACCATCGATCGCTACAAAATTCGAGAGGAACAACAAGAAGAGGAGGAGGAGGAAGAGGAAGCAGCACCGCCACCAAACTCGCCCATATTGCAATTACCAACACCACATGTAATCGATCCTCGTACCATTGACTACCTTGCACACGACATGCACTTCAACATCGGCGTTTCTCAACGCCTTCAACAGTTCGCGATCCAACAGTCGGAGTACGGTCATAATCATATCGACCAACTAAAACACTCTTTACACTCGTTGGGACATCAACCAAGAGAACCAGATATAATTTTCTCCTTATCCATAGTATTTCTCATGGCCGCACTCACCACCGGAGTGGCCAAAATATATGCCAACACCATATTCGGTAGCTCCACCACAACCAGAAAACAACAACGACGACGAATGAAGATCAATGGTTTTATGTTTTATGTTAAGACTAGTTGAACAATTGTGTTTTTATGTTCTTATGTTTTATTTTGAAATTTATATTTATGTTTTATGTTGAAACTTATATTTATGTTTTATGTTGAAACTTATATTATGTTTTATGTTAAGACTTATTTTTATGTTTTTTTACTTATCGTTAAGATTTACGGTTGAACTACTATATTTTAAAACTTATTATTTCTATATTGATGTGTTTAATTTACTTTTAGGTGATATTTTTGGATCAATTTTTAGACTTATCTGATTATTTTTGGAATCCCGCTGCAGCGGTGTTGAAAATAGGCTGCAACATGAGGTCTCCGCTGCAGTGGACTTTTTCATCGCTGCTGCAAAAATGCACCCGAGCGCAACAAAAAGATTTTATAACTTTTCCGCCGCAGCGGTGTAGAAATCTGACTGCAGCGAGATGGTTTCGCTGCAACCATATCTCCACACCGCTACGGCGGAAAAGATCCCGAGACCAAAAGAAATTTAAATTTTTTTCGCTGCAGCGGTGTAGAAACCTGGCTGCAGCGAGATAGTTTCGCTGCAGCCAGTTTTCTACACCTGCGGCGGAAAAGATACCGAGAGCAAAAAAAAAATTAAAAATATCTACCGCAGCGGTGTAGAAAAATAGTTGTAGCGAGAGGTCCTCGCTGCAGCGTGATTTCCGCACCACTGCGGCGAACGTGCACCCGAGAACAAAATTTTTTGTCTATGCTGCAGCTGAGTTTACTCATGGCTGCGGCGATCGCCGCAGCGAAAATGCGCAAAAATCAAATAAAAATTTTGAATTATAAACTCGATAATTCAACAAATTATAATGATAGATGAGAAATTGCCCAAAATACTATCATTTGTACTTAGTTTTCCCAAAATCCACTCAAATTATTTTTTTCCCAAAATACTAGTACAAAAGTCTAAAATACCCCTAAAACAATTTCTTTACATTTTCTTCCATATCCATATTAATCGGTTATTATTTATTTATTTTTAAAAAAAATTAAACTTTAAAAGGTAAAAACTGCTCCAATCCTATATTTTAATTTTTTTAATTTTTTAATTTTTTTCTTAATTATTTTGGCCGGTAGTATAATATAGGGCATTTGTGTTAGTTTTATTTTTTTAAAAGGTATTTCGTCTTTTCACATGAAATTTACTTGTATTTTGGGAAAAAAAAATCATGTTTTGGTGGATTTTGGGAAAATCAAAAATAAAAGGTGGTACTTTGGGCAATTCCTCAGGATAGATTATTCAAACAAAAATAGCATTAATATCCCTACGAAGTAAATGAGAAACATCATCATCATCAAAATTGTCAATCTCTTGTCGACACGTGGTAATCCGGATGCAAAAGAAGGAATACCAGTCATGTCTTCGTCTTCATCTTCATTAATATTTCTTGCTTTCATATGAACCACTAATGGTAACTCTAGATTAACAGGATCCGAAACATATAACAATTGATTTCTTGCGAGGCCAACATAAATGAATCATTCTCATAACTGGTTTGTCTAAAGTCGACAATGGTAACTCCGTCCTTGTCAACTTTAACGTGATTATTGTCTGCTCATTTGCACTTGAATAATTGGACTCGTAACCCACAATAATCAAGTTCCCATATGTCTTCAATGTATCCGTAGTAATTCATAAAACCTTGCTTTGGATTTTTATCCTTTGCCGACAAAACATGCAATGCCTCGGCATCGAATGTAACACCAGAGTTTTGAACGGGATGCTTGTTATCTCTATCTCTTGTATAAAATGTAAATTCATTGACAGACCACGCAGTGTACCTGGTAACCATTGAAGAAGGCCCCCCAGATAGTTTACTCAATGTAAAAAAAATGTCCCGACTCCTCAAATATTCGTTTTCCTAACCAGTTTTGAAATGAACGGTTGTGCTCACCTTGTAACCATTTTTCATTTCTTGCTTTCATTGGATCATTCACCCTCAATTCATTAATATTAATATCCACAAATGGCATGATGTCGAAAACATTGTGTAACACGCGAAGAGAGGCTCGTTCACATTCTTTGCGGTCGACGCTAGAATAAATACCTATACATAATATCTTGGTTACATAAACTTATTTTATGGATTAAACTAAACATAAAGTGTAACCAATAAAAGATACCTGTAGATAAGGATTTTGATTCAAAACTCCAATTTTTGGGCACGCCAATTTCGCTTGCTTTAGCTATATATTCAGAACAAAACTCAAAAGACTCATCTGCTATGTAATTTTCTACTATGCTCCCTTCCGGTCTATTGTAGTTCTTAACATAACTCTTCAATATTTTCATGTACCGCTCGATTGGATACATCCACCTCAAAAACACGGGTCAACATAATTTCACTTCACCTACTAAATGAACGCTTAAGTGAACCATGATGTCAAAAACGAAGGTGGGAAGAACTTTTCTAGCATACACAAAGTTTTCACTATCTCTGATTGCATCTAATCCAAACGAACGAGATCGATAACCTTTGAGCATATCGAGTTGAAGAATGCACATACCTTGGATATTGCAAATCTCACATCGTTTGACAATATACCACGCAAAGCGAGAGACAACATTTGTTGGAGTAACACATGAAAATCGTGAGTTTTCATCCCAATAAGTCTTGAATATTTTAAAGATACAAATCTCTTATAGTTTGAAGAATGACCGTCGGGTACCTTGATAGATGCAAACCATTTGCACAACTTCTTCTTCTCATTCCGATCTAGAGTGTATTTCGCGGGTGGTAATTTTTTTTTTTTCCTCCCTCTTGAGGATGCAAAATGCTCCTAATATTCATCTCCTTGAGATCCATTCTAGCTTTTATTCCATCTTTCGATTTATTTGGATCATCAAGAAGCGTACCGATGATCAATTCGCATCAATGTGCATAACATCCAAATAATGTCGAATATAGTGCGCCTTCCAATATGGGAGATTGTAGAAAATTGATTTTTTCTTCCAAGGATTATCTTTGAAGGACTCTTTAGTGCAAGCATTCCGCTTTCGTTTCTCGAGCACTTCATTGACGTTCTTAACCATTTCGTAGACATCTTCACCAGACAAAATCTTAGAAGGAAGTCGTTCTTCTGTTTTTCCATCAAATACCCGTTTCAATCGTCTATACGGGTGATTTGTTGGTAAAAATCGTCGATGACCAAGAAAAATTGTCTTTTTCCATGCTTCAACCGAATGAAAGATGTCTTTTTTATGCAAATTGGACAACCAATCGAGCATTTCACTGAGTATCTTGATAAGTTTCCGTAAGCCGGAAAATCGTTAATAGTCCACATCAACATTGTTCTTAAATTAAACGAATCTCCACGGTAAGCGTCTTTGACTTCAAATCCTTTCTCCCATAGCATCTTCAATTCATCAACCAATGGTGCTAAATACACATCAATATCATTACCTGGTTGGCTCGGTCCCGATATCAATAGCGTTAACATCAAAAAATTTCTCTTCATGCACAACTTCGGACGGAGATTGTAGTTCACAAGGATAACCGACCATACACTGTATTTACTACTCATCATGCTGAATGGATTCATGCCATCAGACGCTAAACCAAGATGCAAATTTCGAGGATCAAGACTGAAATCCTTATACTCTAAATCAAATGATTTCCATTGTGAAGCGTCAGCATGATGTCTCAACATACCATCATCGATACGCTTTTCGGAGTGCCAAACCATGTTTTTCGCGTGTATAACATTAGTAAACAATCGTCTAAACCGCGAATTGGAGGATGTACCATAATGACTGCAATAAATTTAATCAATACAAAAATTATAAAGATGAAATTTAATAATTAAATTATAAAAAGTTGCGTACCTTAATCGGGACTCCTTTAACCCCGTCACGAGGAATTTTACTCTTCTTCCACCTTGACTCGCCGCATGTCGGACATTGATCAAGATCTTCATTCTCATTCCTATATAAAATACAATCATTCTGACACGCATGAAATTTCTCGTACTTCATGCCTAATATGCCCAAAGTTTTTTTCGCCTCATACATACTCAAAGGCACTTTATTGTCCTTCGGAAATGCATCTTTAAGCGTTTGCATCAATAATGTAAAGCTTGTGTTTGTCCAACCACCCGACGCCTTCAAATGAAATAAAGTTACTAAAAATGATAATTTCGAAAATTTTGCACCCTTCATACAACGACTTTTCTGCATCATTAATCATAGACTCAAATAATTCCGGCTGCTCAACAAAATCATCCTCCAAATCATTCATCATTACACACATATAATCAACATCATCTTCGTCAACATCGTTTTTGTGTGCCGCTGTAGATCGAAAAACCTCACCACGTAAAACCATATTTGATGCAACGTCATTATTCCATATGCAAACAAATGGTTTCGAACACCCTTAATTGGAAAATGTCTATGATTTCCACATTGCACACAAGGACAACGAATTGACTCATCCTTCATATTTTCTCTAGCAAAATCACAAAATTCATCCACACCTTTTTCATATATCTCACTTAATCTATTCTCCCACATCCAATTCCTCATCTTCGTATAATATTGAGATCTTCATGAAAAATATACAGCCCTAATTAGCATATAATATAAACCAACACAAAATTGAAATCAATACTAAGAAATACTTACAGGTTTTGAACGTATACACGAGATCTAGTTGAGGGAATGACACAGATCCGGGAGAATAGGATTTTGTAATGATTTTCGAAATAGAACAATTGTAAAAAATAGTAAAATTAAGGAGTTTATATAGTCCCGAAATCCTCGTCGCAGCTCGATAATCAACCCGCTACGGTGAGATCTTTTACAACGTTTCGTGTAAACATTGTGAAATCATATTTCGCCGCAGCGACGTTACAAATTCGCTGCAACGAGATGTCTTTGCTGTGGCCCATTTTTTACACCGCTGCGGCGAAAATGCTCCAGGAAGTAAAAAAAAGTTAAAAATATCCGCCGCAGCGGTGTAGAAAACATGCTGCAGCAAGGTCATCTCGCCGCAACCACATTTCAACACCGCCACGGTGGAAATGCACCAGAGAGCAACTTTTTTGGGATGAAATTCTCGCTGCAGCTATGTTCAATTATGACTGTAGCGAGAGGTCCTCGCCACAGCCCCATTTGTATTTTGTTGCAGCGAGAAAGCTCCAGGAAGTATAAGAAATCCTGGAACAAGTTTCGCTGCAGCGGTGTATAAATCCCGCCGTAGCGGGGTTGCTCCCACAACGCTTAAATACATCCGTTGTGGGAACTCCGCAGCGAAAATTGTACTCCGCCGCAGCGAGATCCCACAACGGATGTATTTAAGCGTTGTGGGAGCGTTTCAATGAATTTTCTTTCGAGATTTTCAGTTCCCACCCAAATGTTTTTGACCTAAAACATATTTTTTTTCTATCTTTCTCCTCATTCTCCCTCTCTCCCGCCGTCTCCTCTTCTCCCTCTCTCCCACCCTCTCCTCTTCTCCCTCTCTCCCCCCTCTCCTCTTCTCCTCTTCTCCTCCCCTCCGCCCTCTCCGCCCTCTCTGCCCACGCCGCCCTCTCCTCCCTCTCTCCTCTCCCTCTCCTCCTCTCCTCCCTCTCCGCCCTCTTCTCCCTCTCTTCCTTCTCCGCCCTCTCCTCCTCTCCTCTTTCTCTCCCTCTCCTTCCTCTCCGCTCTCTCCTCCCTCCTCACCCTCTCCTCCCTCTCTCGCCCTCCTCCTCTATCTCCCTCTCCCTCATGCTGCTCTATCTCGCCTCCACGCTCTCTCCGGCTTTCCTTAGTTATGTTTTCTTTTGTTTTTTATGATTTTTTAAATAGAATGTTAATGTTAGTTTAATTGGATTTATGCGTGTTAATTTGAATGTTAGTATGAGTTTGAATTATAATTTTTTGTCTTGAAATTGAATTAGAATGTTAATGTTAATATTAATTGCGTTTTAATTTGTGTTTTACTAGGTTCGATGTTGTCTACTACCACTAATACTAGCGATAATAGCCTTAAGAAAGTTAGAAGACTCTTATCGGTAGATTTTGAGGAATTCGAAAAACGAAGAAATACTCTTGTGAGTCGAGTTAATAAGGTCAAAACTATAGGTAGAAGATACCGGTATCATTTGATGAAAAAGGTCAACAATAGGTAAAGAGGGAGACAAATTGTTGAATTATTTTGGTGTGTTAGCTAGAGAGCACGTTCCTATTTCGATGCGCGATTGGAGGTTAAAAGAGAACAATAAAATAAAAGAGCGTATTTGGAACGAAATACAAGAAGTATTTGACATTCAGATTGAACGGAAACACGATTGTCTTATGAGAGTTGGAGAAGCGGCAAGGTTATTTTGTCATGAGTTGTATCATGGTCTAGTCAAAGAAAAAATCAACGAACCTAGCGTTTTAAAGAGACCGACTTGTGTAGTGAAATTTTTCACAAGTATTACCGAAGAAGATTGGATTAAGTTTGTGGAGTACAGAAAAATCGATGTATTCAAACAATCATCGGATAGTGGAAAATCAAATATCTCTAAAATCAAATACAAATCGCGAACTGGCCGAAATAGATATCGAAAACTCGATCAACAAAAGGTTAGATTTATTTAATTTTTATTTACTTCATATTACTTAATTCTTTGTTAATCGATTGTATTATTGTAATATAATAAAAATGGGAGTATGGGCTACAAAAGAGGAATTATGGATTGACTCGCGGAAGAAAGACGAAACAACATTCAAGGACAATGGCGCCAAAGCAATGGCGGAAAAAATTGTAAGTTTTATATATATTTTATACTATTACTATTATATTGTTAACTAACAATAATATGTGTATAGCAATTGTTATCGCGCAACGGGAGGGTCTTGGAGACCGGAAAATGGAAAAAATATATTACAAGAAGCCTTGGGAACATCTCAGCAATGCGGTCAATCGAAGCACTCTACGCGATTCAAGTATTATGTCCCTCCAAGTTCGAGCAAAAATGAGAAGAAGATGCAACAACAATTAAATATCCTTACGTCATTAGTTATGGAGAAATTAGGAGGAAATGAAGGCATTAATTTGAATGAGTATATGTCTAGTTGTGATAATGTGAAAGAGCGTAGTCATGAGCATGTGAAAGAAAATATGAATGTCGACGAGATACCAAGTGAAAAGATACCCAATCTCGACAAAGAGATGGTCAACAATGAAGTCCCAATTATACCAACCGCGAATTTAGGTAAGTTTTTTGTATTCTTATGAGTATATATTAATTAGATGTTTATGTATAGCGTTATGAATGTTTATTTATTTTTGTAGAACACGATGATGTGTGCATGGATATTCTTCAAGACGAAGGAAATCTCCAAGTGGTTAATAAGGAAAATAGTGTTCGTGCTAGTAACTCATTGAATCCGACCACGCCGGTAACTCCAAGTTCGGAAGAAAACGTCGAATGTCGTCTCTTTATTGACGATGTTTCGAATACCGGTGTCATTTATGTTGCGGACCGATGGGCGTACAAGATTGGAGTCATAATTCACTTTACACCAACTGAGGAAGAAAATATACGAGTAAGTGTTTTAGGAGTGTTGGTTAATAAACCAAAATTGCCAAGTCCTACCGAAGAAGCCATCACCGTTGAAGATGCCATGGGTGGGTTCGTTAAGTGGCCAAAGAGGTTGGTGGAATTTGATGTGGCAAAGTGGAGTCGCGGTCCGGTTGTCAAACAACAATAAAAAATGACTAATGAGAATCAACCGAGTCCCGGTGACGGTAAAAAAATTCAATACAAGCTTATTAATGCAAAATTTCAATTGCTCGCTCAACATGTCAACAAAATCATGTTACCTCGAGGGGATGTAATCATGGTTCTTTCAAGTCTCACCGCTATCCCGATTTCGATATGCTTTGATGATATTTTCGATTTTTTGCGGTACGACGAAATTGGCGCGGGATGCATATTGATATACATGAGGAAGTCTTTATTTTACAAGTTTCTTTTTCTTTATAAATATCTAATTTTTCGTGTCTTAATGAAATTAATATTTTCTTTGTTATAGTTATATACGTTCAAGGTTAGAGAAGGTAAAGAAAAATCCCGATTATCTATTTCTCGATCCGACTGTAAGTTCTCATATGCCAACAAACAACGAAGATGATTTTTTATCTAAACGAGTCAAGGACGTTGAAAACATTGTACAAAAATGTAGGATCGATCAATTAGTGTTGATGCCGTATAATATAAATGCGCATTGGATGCTCGTTGTTATTGACCTTTGGAGAGATAATGCCTCGTTTTTCGATCCGTTGAACAAGAAAATACCGCAAGATCTAACTCGATTGATAAAAAGGTAATAATTTCTTTTTCATATCAAGAAATTAATGTACAGTCATCTCTTAATGTTTTTCTTATGTTTTTCATGTAGGGTATGTGCGGATTTTAAGCTCGAGCACCAAGACGCCAATTGTAACGGGCAATCAACTTACATCAAGCAATGCGTAGCTCCGAGGCAATACAGAAACACGGAATGCATGTATTTTTTTGTTATCATTTATGCGTGATATATTTGTAGGAGGTATAGCAAAATTACTAAGTAGGAAATCATATATGCCGGAAGATTTAGAGAGAGTGAGAGAGGAATGGGTAACTTATATTCAAACATTTATAGAATGTGATGATTAGATTATTTGTGGATAGATTTTAATTTTTGGATGTAAATATTATATTTTTGATGTTACAATTTGGTTTATCAGGTATATTCGCAATTGTGCAGTCACTAGTTTTTGTGAATTCGAATTTTGCAGATTTTGGTAATTTTTTTGACATCGTCGCCGCAGCGAGATTCATCCCTAGCTGCGCAAAATTTTTGAAAGTCTTATTTTTTTTGTCCCACAACGCTTAAAATATCCGTTGTGGGAAATCTCGCCGCAGCGAGATGGAAGCAGTTTGCAACAAGATTGAAAATTTTCTCGCCGCAACCATGTAAAATATCCGCTGCGGCGAGATTTCCCACAACGGGTATTTTAAGCATTGTGGGAAATCTCGCCCCAGCGGAGATTGTACATGGCTGCGGCGAGAATTTTTGGAAGTTAATTATCTCTACATGATGAGTTGTTTATCCAACTAATGTAAGTCTTAATTTTGTTTATTGAAGGGCCATAACTAGTTGCCCCGACTTGAACTATTAGGTTGATTATACGAGTAGCACATTATTGGTGCAAAAGAGAATCGTTAGTTTGAAGTTTTGCTTTTAAATCTCTTATCATAGCATTGTTACTCGTGGCGCTATCTAACGTTACTGTGATAATCCTATGTGTTAAACTTCATTTTTCTAGTGTACTAACCATTATATCTAAAATATTTTGACTAGTGTGCGATCCTTCTATCCTCTTAAATGCTATTATACGTTTGTTCAAATTTCACTCGTCATCTATGTTATGAACTACAACACTCATGTAATCCATCTTAGCTTAACTTGTCCATATATTAGAGGTTAATGCTACACTATATCTACTGCTTGATATTGTGGATTTTAGTTTTTCTTTTTCATCCAAAACCATTTTAGTATATCGGCTGTCAAAATTTTTCATAGACATTATTTAAATACCCTGAGTTAAATAACTTAAAAACAACAAATCCTTGAGTTCTATATGTTGAAAAGATTGATCCGTTGAAACAAAGTATTCTACTAATTATTTTCTTAATAGAAGTGGGTCAATATCACTTACATTACTTGAAGAGGCTCCAGATCGATCTCCCTTACAATATTGGTTGTGACTCCACAAAAGCGACGTCCCAAATCTATCGTTGTGAGCGCTGAAGATCTTCCCACAACCGTAACATTTTCCAGATTTTTCGCCATTGTGAATAACTTGTTCAAACCACGTCCATACTGCGGACCTAGGCTTCCTCCATCCAGTAGGTTGGGTTTGTTGTGGATGTTAGATATCTTCGGCCGGTGGTAGTAGTCGTTGTCATTGTTGTCGTCGTTGTTACGTCTCTTCTTGTTGTTGACATTGTCGAGGATGAGGAATGGTAACCGAAGGTGAACTCCGACTTCGGCTCCGTTGTGGAGGTGGCGGTATTGTTGGAATAGGTTTAGAGTTAAGAAAAATTTATCATTAACACATTAATGGCGGAATATAAAAATTTATTTTACTAGTAAAACAATTTTTACCAACCTAAACAAAGTGCATATACATGTTATAACTAAAACATTATTTAGAGGGTTGAATACTAATCTTTCTTGAACCTTGATTTGGGTGGATCTTGAGAAAGGTTGATCTTTTCTTCTAGCTCGATTTCTTCAAGTCTAAACGTGAACTCGAGAAATCTAGGTTTTTTATTACAAGAGTCTATAGAGATTTAGAAGGACTTGCGTGTGGGCAAAATTAAGTACAATAGCTCAAGAACAAGTCTATGAGCTAGAGAGCTAAATAAGCCTAAGTCTAATGAGGACTTAAGTGCCAAAATAAAAGAAATATTTTGAGAGAGAGAGAGAGAGAGAGGAGAGGGTCGGCCAAAAATACAAGAGAGAGCAATAAAAAAGTTTAAACTTCACATCTCTATGTGAGGCTCTATTTATAGGAGAAGGAAAATATATAAAGGTCAATTATTCATTCATGAAAGAATAATGTATTCATGACACAATATTTGATTTTCCCTTCTCCATTCTCTTCTAATATGGCCGGCCATAATACTCAACCAAGGAGGAAATTAGTTTCCTCACTTAGCTTATTTATTTCCTTCTCAAGGAAATTTATTTTCTCTTTTCCTTTTGGGTAATTAGGTTTATAATTAAAGGGAAATAAAACTCTCCTCTTTGATGCTGTTGGACAAATTCTATAGCTAGGGAAGGGGCATCTAGATGCTTCCTTATTTTTTTAAGACAATTCTTAAAATACCCATTGTAGAACTATTATTGCACAAATAATGAAATTAATTTCTTAATGCCTCAAATGAATTTTCGGCTCTAGAAAATAATTTATATTTTCATAATGTGAAAATATTCAAAATCTTATTTTGACATTCACATCATTTTATGTCCATGTGGACAAAAAATACCCTTTAGACATTTTCCGTGAAAAAGTCTAGTTCAACATTTGAACTTCTTTTGACTTAGCTTCCTGTTTAACAATCCTACTCTAATGACCTGTAATAGTGACCTAATGGATCCAAATGAACAAATCTTGAGCTTTTATACTCGGACTTAAAAGTTCAACATTTTCCGAGTATTAGCTTAATGTCAACTAACTCCACTAAAGAGTTGACACTGATAATCTCTCGGTTCAAATAAATTTATTTTCTACTCAAATTCAACTTAATTATATTGAGCGGATCCATTGAATGCTATCTATGTTTACCCTTCATGAATATCATCAACTAGGTGAGATTTATAAAATCACCATTTTACCCGTCTAGTTGTTATTTCCTCAACTCCTTTGTTACTTGTGAATAAGTTAGAAACAATGTATTGACGAGGAGCTAACAAGTCACATTGTTTCATCCAAAATCTATCTATTCTTCTGATTCGACATCTCTTTCGTCGTTTGGATCTTAAGTTTCATCGTCATCTTCTTCGACAACTTGTCGTAGTTTAGATTTTGGGAGTCGTGCATTTATTTTTCACATTATTGAAATCCTTGAAAAGCGATATCGGCATCGGGTGGTGGTGACAAAATATGAGGGTAGTATCTTGATTAGTAGACAACCTTTGGATTAGTAGAGGGAATATAGTTGGGATCGTAAGTGTATTCGGCGTTTGGACAATGGTGCAACCAATTTTGTTCAAAATTTTGCATCAGTGGTTCTTGAGAGATTCTTCGACCACCCCCTCTTTGGTGTTGGGATGCCATGAAGTTGAGACTTGAGAGAGATTGAGTGTGCGGTTGAGAGAGATTGAGTGAGGTTTAGACTTGAGAGAGATTTGGAGTGAGGTTGAAAGAGATTGGTGTGGGAAGAGTGAAGGGGAGGGGGTTTATAAGAAAATTTAGGGAAAGGAATAAAAAGAACATATAGCCGTTGGTTGGGGGGTGGTTGGCAACGGCTACAAAATGCCCAATTGACACATTTTCTTGGTTGTCAGTTCTTGCATCCGCGACCTAGCTTTTTTTTTTCTTTTTTACAAACTGGGAGTTTACCAGGAGTCCGGTACCGGTAAGGATATCACTAGGTCGGTCCCGCTCCCGGTACCACCACCAGGAGTTAACTCCCGTTTTTAACCCTACCGAGACGGACCTCTTGACACTGTTCCGTCCCGGTAGGCCACGTTTAACCACAAGTAATATTATAAAAATCATACGAAACTCAAATAACACAGACTATTGTTGGAATAGGTCTAGGGTTAAAGAAAAATTTAACATTAATCAAATTAATGGCGGAATTTATAATTTTCTTTTTCAAGTAAAACAATTTTTTACTAACCTGGAAAAAGCATATACATGTTATATATTAAAATCATTATTTAATTAACTAGAATACCAACCTTTCTTTGTAGTTTGATCTTGAAGCGTCTTGAAAAAGGTAGATCCTCTTCCTTGGCTCGCTCGTCACCTTCACACCTAATCTTGAACTCGAGAAACCTAAGGTTTCTATTACAAGAGTCTATAGAGATTTAGAAGGATTTGTGTGGGCACAATTGAACCATATGAACCAAGAACAATTCTTGGATCATAAGCTAATTCTCTAGATCAAGTATGGATCTGGGTGCAAAATAAGAAGAGTATTTTCTAGAGAGAGAGAGAGAGAGAGGGTCGGCCAAAAGAGGGAGAGAGCAAGAATCAAGCTTAACCTTCACATCTCTATGTGAGGCTTTATTTATAGGAGAATGAAAAATATATAAAGGTCAATTATTCATTCATGAATGAATAATGTATTCATGACACAATATTTGATTTTCCCTTCCCCTTTCCGTCTTAGTTTGCCCTGCCATACACCTTACATTAGTGAGGAAATTTGTCTCCTCACTTAGCACATTTGTTTCCTTCTTAAGGAAATTCATTTCCCTTTTTCTTTTGGGTAATTATCCTTATAAAAAAAAATGAAATAAAACTCTCCTCTTGATGCACTATCTTGGCCGAACTCTACCTAGGGGAGGAGCATCTAGATGCTTCCTTATTTCTTTTAAGACAATTCTTAAAATACCCATTGTAGAATTATAATTGCACAAATAACGAAATTAATTTCATAATGCCTTAAACGACTTTTCGGCTTTAGAAAACAATTTATATTTTCATCAAATGATTTTCAAAATCCTATTTTGACATTCACATCATTTGATGTCCATGTGGACAAAAATACCCTTTAAACATTTTCCGAGAAAAAAAATCTAGTTCAACATTTGAACTTATTTTGTCTTAGCTTCTAGTTTAACAATCCTAATCTAATGACCTGTAATAGTGACCTTATAGATCCAAATGAACAAAGCTTGAGCTTCTATACTCGGACTAAAAAGTTCACAAACCTTTTCCGAGTATTAGCATAATGTCAACTGACTCCACTAAAGAGTTGACACTGAGAATCTCTCGGTTCAAATGAATTTATTTTCTATTCAAATTCAACTTAATTATATCGAGTGGATCCATTGAATGTTATCTATGTTTACCCTTCATGAATATCATCAACTAGGCGGGATTTACAAAATTTACCATTTTACCGTTCTAGTTGTTATTTCCTCAACTCCTTTGTTACTTGTGAATAAGTCAGAAACAATGTATTGACGAGGAGCTAACAAACCACATTGTTTCATCCAAATAAAGTCGCTACTTAAATTTGGACATTGCGCAATTCATTTATTCACAATCCAAGTAATAAAACATGAGGTGATATATATTGCATCTCATCAATCTTGTACATGAATTCCATATCTATGAGAACTTCACAAAGTTGGTTCATGACATCTTCATAACTTAATATCTCACCAATAGGCCTTGTCTAGATCAGACATTGGACCTAGAATTTGACTTTCTCAAATGAGACTATTAATGCTATGAAATGACATGTCTCATTTCAGGATTTAGGTAAGCATAATGCGATTCATACGTAGTGACCTTGAGATAGAAGATGTTAAATGGTTTGTTCTTCTATTGTCTCTAAAGGTGCACTGGTCAATTCAGTATCTTCGAAAGATACACTAGAAGAACTACAGAGTTCCTAACTCTCTATGCCTCGTAACCAGACATCCTAGATTCTTCCAACAATCATACTGGGATCAATAGTCCTTTGATCTTTAGACTGCGAATATATCGTTTTAGTCAAACCATGAAGAGTTTGTTCACGCAAATCTACATTTGTCTCTTCATACATTGTTAGGTTTGATTAAGGACTATAAGACTATTGAATATCATAAATCTTCAATCAAACTAAAAGGGAATGAATGAACGTTTCAACTTTTATTAATTTAATCAACAAATTACAAAGATTTATATATTACATCAATATGTAAATAAGCAATCTTTTAATAACGACTTTACAAAGATTTATATATTACATCAATATGTAAATAAACAATCTTCTTGTGGGCATTTCTGCCAACAGCTATAGACTGTCGTGCGGGCCCTAAACTCGCGATCATCGCTTCTAATGGCCTCGTTCGAATCAGAGGGGATAGAACTACACCAAGTCCAACTCGAGTTATGTTTAACCGCAAAGCATGCTAGATTATGTGTCGTAACATTGGAAAGACGAGAAATATGTCTAATGCTAAACTTTTTAAGCCACCTCACCTCCCTGAAGATGTCATGCAAGATCATCTCAAGGATTGTCGCATGTGTCGAGCCTTCCTCTACCAACCCACAACCCTCAAGCAGCCATATTGTATCTCCATTCTTCTGCCACCGACACTAGGCGTTAGCACTACGCCGCAGAAGACTATATACGCCTCCGCAAGCTGGGGGAAGAATCTCATTGCAAGTGAAAGCGTATGTGAGAGGCTATCATCGTTTCGGTGTGGTCAAAAACAATACAACCAACACCGAATCCTCCATGATCCTGAGCCAACGCCACGTCAACATTAATCGAGAAAGTCTCGTCCCTTGGGGGGTTCATTTAGGGGTCGTCACCCTCGCACTCGTTGGGGTTTCCCCAATGTTAGAAACTCTATATTCTTCGAGAAAAGTCTCGGTCCAACGGATAAGATCTGCCTAGTCTCATGCTCGTCTCCCAGTGATAACATTGTTCATATGGTTCTATAACTCCCAAATGAAAATAATATAAAACTCGAAATCACTAACCTGAAGAACAGTGTTCGCCCTGAGAATGGTATCAATGCATCTCTGTTTCAGAGCGTTGGGAAAAGTCGGCCAGAAGCCGCCCCCTTCCAAACCTCTTGAGCCTTGTTGCTCCCTTACTACGCATGAAACACCATCTCTCTCTCACCCTGGCATAAAGGACACGAAACATCCTAAATAACCCACCTCAAAACCAGCGCAGCTCTAGTCGGGATCCGTCCCTTACATATTTTCAAACGAAAGTTTGACCTTCAAAAATACCCTCAGCGTCCAAAATTTCTTCTACCATACCGCTATCACTAAGGGGTCTGACGAGCCCACCTCTGGTCTAACGGACAACACTACTCTACACCCACTCTTTATGGAGTATTCCCTATGCGTTGGTGACAAGCGCGCATCAGACACGCATAATCGCTCTGACGCTGCTTGTGGGTGAATCTAGTGTTGTATCAGACACGACACCACTTCTTGGTACATCTTCTGTGGTATCATACACGAATAATCATTCTGACACCACTTCTTGGTGATTCATTCACATAAGCAACCATATAAAGTGCAGAATAATATTGATTGCACTCACAATAGCCAATCAATAATAATGGTTACTAAACAAGATATAGATCTACTTTATTAATAAACAATGAAAGACTTTTCAACAACCAATATAAGAGAAGAAGTTTATAGAAAGCTTACGGGTTTTGGATCAGCTACATAACGCCCTGATCCAACGCGCCTTCCGTTTCGTGCTTCTTCTGAATCGACTATGTTTTTTCCTTCATCATAATATAGTTCTCGACGATGACACCTTAGTCTCCCGAAACATAATATTCGAGACGAATAAGAAAGATCAGTTTGCACTGTCGATAAACCACTAGATCTTGAAACCATATTATTTTGGGATCTCACTACTATTATTTAGGAACAAAATTTGCAATTCTGAGGGAAAAAGGGAAGATAAACTTTGCCAGAGAGAGATCTTTGGCCGACTATTATGTGTTGAATGTAATGAATTTTCCTCTTCCTATTTATTCCTATTTATAGCATTCGTACGGAGATAACCCTTAAGAGATTTTCTCTTCTTTCTGAGAGATATTCTCTCCTTCTTTGAGAAATTTTCTCTTTCCTTTGAGAGATTTTCTCTCCGTTTTCCAAAATTAATGATGTGAATTACCATTACAGCAAGTGAGATTAAATAATGAACATCATTATAATTCGAAAGTTCTTATCCGCCTTTATCGTAGTCGAATCGGGGACTATGGACCTAGTAGTAGAAGCTTAACGACCCAACAAAAAAGACGATACACTCCTATCTCTATTTCATCGATTCGTCTAGTCTTTATCAATACTCCATCGTGTAATCTAAGACTGAACCGTTCCTTAATACTAGAATTATATTACTTATTGAGACGAGTGTCCACTGATGTAGTCAGTTCGTGATCAAGATCCACTAAGACAAAAAGGCCTTTAGAAGCGACAAAAGTCGCATCTAAAGGCTTAAAAGTCGCTTCTAAAAGTAAAAAGAAATAAATAAATAAAATTAAAAAAGAAAACTAAAAAAAATTCAAAATAATTCAGAAAAAGTTAAAAAAAACTAAAAAAAAAAATCGAAACAATTAAAAAAAATACATTATAACTTTTATTACATGTTACACAAAAAAAAGGAACTTATATATATCTAAAATATAAAACGTCAATATAAAAATATATTAGTAAAACTAAAAACTAATTAACAAACTTATATATATCAAACTAAAAAAAGTATACCGAGAGTCGTTGTTTGGGGGGGGGGGGGGGGGGGGGAGCAGTTAGATGGCGGCCGGAAATCTACGACCGAAGAAAAAACTAAAAATAAAAACATAATAATTTAAAAAATATACCTTAAGTGAAATAGGATAAAAAAAAAGGAAAACACTTACCTCACAGGTCGCCGGAAAAAGGAATGACTGGCAGATGCGTCGAGGTCCCCGCGCAGGTCGCCGGAAAAGGGCTACCGAAAAAGGAGATCTTCAAGGAGGATATCCAAATAGAAAGAAAAAAGAGAAAAAAGAGAAAACTTACTGGAGAGAGGAGAGAGGAGGCGGAGGGGCGGAGACCGGCGGTTGCAGGGAGTAAGAAGAGAGGAGGCGGAGGGGCAGAGACCGGCGGCTGCAAGGAGAGATGAGAGGGGGGCAAGAGGGCTGGGAGAGAGAGGGGTGGCCAGAGAGAGAGGAGGGGCGGGAGAGTGAGAGGGGCGGATGGGCGGCCGGAAAGGAGGGAGGTGCGGCGGGGCGGTCAAAGAGAGAGAACAGGGGTTGGAGAGAGAGGGGGGCGGGAGAAAATGAGAGAGAGGGGAAGAGAGGAAGAGACTCGGGCGTTTTAAAATCCTAGGGACATTAGAAGCGACATTAGAAGCGACTAGTCGCTTCTAATGTCTACCAAAACCAAAACGACGACATTTTGGTAAGTGGGGGCATTAGAAGAGACTTGTCGCTTCTAATGTCCCCCAGATGAAATTTTGACGGAAAGGTTTTGGAGCCAAAGAATTTGGGCATTATAAGTGACATTAGAAGCGATTAGTCTCTTCTAATGCCAAAAAGTATATACTTAGTGAAATTTAGGCGGAAAGGTTTGGAGCCAAAGAATTTGGGCATTAGAAGCGACATTAGAAGCGACTAGTCGCTTCTAATGCCCAGACATACTTAAATATTTGGCTCGGAGGGTGCGAGCCAATATTTTTGGCCTTTAGAAGCGACTTGTCACTTCTAATTTGTTGATTCGGACAATCTAAAGGTCGAAAATTTCATTTTTCGGGAAAAATAAGGGTGTTTAGGTTAGAAGCGACTTGTCGCTTCTAATTGTTAAAAGTTGCTTCTAATTAGAAGCGACTAGTCGCTTTTAATGCCACCCGTCGCTTCTAAAGGTCATTTTTGTAGTAGTGATCCTCCAGGTTTAACCCGTGACAAGAGAAATCAATTTTTCCATTATACTTCTCTTGATACATATCAGCCCCCACTGACTTTCTTTGGAAGTAAGTGAAGTGGTGGGCCTACCCATCCTAACCCTAAGCATTGTTGCTTCCCCATCAAAAAATTCTTTCGAACGTTAACTTTCTTCGAAAGTGCTAACAATCTATCGGTTATGGAATCAACCATTATGTGAGTGAACATTAACCTTCTTTCAAGAAGACTGAATTCCGTGTCTACAAATCACTTTCCACTCGAATCATACTTCAAGAAAACTCTCAAGATATAAGTTGTGATTAGCATGGATAGTCTTTTAGGGAATGAGTTAAAGAGTTCAGAAACATGATCTAGTGTTTATGACCACTTCAGGATTTAGATTAAGTCTCAGTGTGACCATCATAGTGACCTTGGTTAGTGCGTCGTAACGATCCTTAAATGACACATCTACCCCTAAGCTTGTCCAGGTCGTACACTTATCACAAGTGTGGATCGCTCCCACATGATGATCAGCATTCACTAATGTGTTCCACATATATGACTTTAGATATAGCTTTCCAGACATGTATCAGTCATGTACCTTGTTTTAGCACAGCACCCGAACTCATGTGCCCATCACGTGACTCAGTTTAATACGGAGGTTGTGGAAGATAGTTGTTATTGATTCTAATAATTATTTAGAACTCAACCTACTAATCATATAATACTTATATAGTAATCTAATTATCGAATTCATTAATTATTCATACGTCATCTTCAAATGGATAATATTCCTAACACCATCCTTCATGTATTTTCGTGTGCGAACATCGGGGATCCCCTCTCCTCTACTCGGGATACTCAATATGTCTCTAGCGTCCTTCTCTCCAAACATCGCTCGGATGAGAGTGTCTTCCCAGCTGCCATTCCCTCACATATCGTGTCTAATCTACGAGCAATAACTAAGTTAGCTCTTCCATATACAATTTGTTTTGCCTTAATTAATTTTACAATTTTCTTTTACTTTACACTTTTCATAAATACACTTCGACACTTTACATTACCTCAAATAATAATTAAAAAACAACTAATGTATAGATGATAATACCATATGAAGAAATCATGAGTTCAAATCTTACTGGTAATAAAAAAATTGACTTAAAAAAAAGGTTTTATTAAAAATTTATAAGGCATGCGAAGCTTACAAAACAGAAACATAATAGTAGTTTGATAAAAAAAAAAGATCTTAAAATAATAACAATTGTAGTTTGAAGTTTATTAATGTGAAGAATGATGTCCTTTCAGCGTCAAGATAAGCCAATGCCTCACCACGTGCCATTTCATTTTTTTTGTACAGTCTAGTGATGCTCTTACACAGTCATTAGCAACTATTATTGTACCTCATCATTGCCTACTTAAGGAAATCGCTGTTAGCACTACAAATCGATGAAGCAATCACTCAATCAAATACTTCTTAATTAATGAAATACAACAGCACTACAAATCGACGAAGCAATCACTGAATCGAATACTTCTTAATTAATGAGATAATCTCTTTCTCTCTCTCGTTAGCTGCTTCATTTCATAGTTTAACTTGGTATCAAAGTCACATACTAGCTTCAATGTTCTCACCTGAGATCATATTTTCAATAGCCACCCCCTAGTACCCACCACCCTAAAACTCAACCGAGAGAACTTATTTTTCTGGAAGTCCTAATTGTTAGCAACAGCAAGACATAAACAATGAACGTTTCCTTAACGGATCGAGATCGGCGCCACCGTGGTCCCTACAAGTTAAAAAAAGTTATAGGAAAGAAACAATGGCGGCTAGAGAGACTATCATTGTACTTCAAATCATATCTAATCCTGATAGTTCAATATGGATTCGCATCGACCTAGTCATCATGTATTGGCTGATGTTTTCCATGTCTGATTCAATCGGATTTATCTCACGCTACCTGAACTTAGCTTAGATATGGTCACAACTACTCCAACTCTTTGCAGGTAGCTCGAAAGCGAGGCTACTTCAGCTCATATTATAGTTTCAAACAATAAGAAAAGGCTCACTTAGCATCAGTGAGTACATCATGAATGTCAGACTAAATGTTGACAATCTTGTTGTCGCAGTTCAATTAGTGAGCGATGATGAGCTACTTCTATATATACTAGGTGGCTTGGATTATGAGTACAACTTAATCATTGCAATCCTCACTGTCCACCATGATTTTGTTGATCAAGTTGAGGCTTAATTATTGCTCTAATGTTAAGAGACTCTACTAGATCAACAAAATTTCACACTTATCTTAGATATGTCCCATGCTTCAGCTAACTTTGCTTAAAACAGATCTAGAGATCGTGGTTCTTAATATGTACAATGAAGGAGTGCCAGAGACATTAGAGGTCGTGGTAGCCGAGGAAATCGTTATGCTATATGACATACATGTACTAGATCTGGACATTTGGCCTCAGCCTGTTGGTTCATATTTGACCAAAATTTTCAGGTACAGGTCACTGAGGCTACAAGTCAACCAACCTCAAGCCAATTCTCAAGTGCACTCTTGGCCACACAAAATACTATTAAAGATCGTTCATGGTACATATACAGTGGTGCCACTAGCCACATTATTGCCAACCTCTCAAATCTGGCACTATCTGATAATTACACTTGGCAAGAGAAAACTCACAGTCGGTAATGACCATTTCTTATTTATTGCTAATATTGGTAATACAATGATTGGGATTAAACACTCGAATTTTGGTGTTGAAAAACATATTACATAATTCGGCAATTAATAAAAAATTAATTAGTATTGCTAAGATCACTAGAGATAATTATATGACGATTGAGTTTGACTTTATTGTATGTTGTATTAAGGACTCAAAAACAAAGCAGGTAATTCTCAATGGGAGCTCAAGGATGATCTCTACAGTCTTTAAGTCATGAGACCTTAACCAGCTCTTCAACATCTTTGACTTCTCTTGACAGCTCCAAAAATTGTGGCACGTCAACGATTTTAATTTTCTCAATGATAGTGATGTAGAACAAAATAATATAAATTCATGGCATAAACGCCTAAGAAATTCGTGTGATAAAATCCTATCTATTGTATTGAAAATGTCTGGAATAAAAGAAGTTTCAAGCAATTTGAATTTTTGTAGCTCATGCACAATTGGCAAATCTAAACACATTGTATATGCACGATATGATTATCATATTGTAGCTCATCTTGACATTGTGTATGCTGATTTATGGGCCCCTTCACTTGTGCCTACAACTAAGGACACATATATTATCCGGAATTTGTTGATGCTCACAGCAGGTTCACTTGGTCCTACCCCTTTAAAACCAAATATAGGGCCAAAAAGGTCTTTATTATGCTCAAACCTGTTTGGTACAACTATTAAATGTTTGCAAAAGATTGAGGTGTAAAATTCGGGTATTTTGTGTCTATTTTGGTTCATCTTGAGATTTATTTCATGCACCCTTGTCCTCGCATGCATCTCCAAAATGGTCAGTTTGAGAAAAAAACATCGTCAACTTTTTGAATTGTGTCTGATTTTTCTTGCAAAAAGTCACTTACCTCTTATTTTTGGTGGTATGCCATCTCCAGTTCAATGTTTGTAGTCAACCGACTCCAAAGCTCTTCATTGGACTTCAATTCTCATTTTGAAGTAGTATTTAACAATGCCCTTTGATCCTAATTTACTCCAGATTTTTAGATGTTCTCGTTACCCTTATTTAAGAGCATACAATGCTCACCAGTTGGATCATAGGTCGGCTCTATGCACCTTTGTAGGCTACAATGAACATCACAAGAGATACATGTGTCTACACCCCACTGGCCGACTATACATTATAAAGAGTGTGTCAATGAGTCTCATTTTCCCTACAAAAAAATTGTCACATTAACCATACCCATATATGACATACATACCTCTCAACCTATACTCACTACCTACCTACCTTGACCAAACCTTCACTAATTAGACCTTGAACTATGGTCAACGTATAGCCCAACCTAGAATCTGCATCCACCCTCACAATCTTCATCCCAAACCACTAATAGGCCAACCTCTTCACCTCATCTTAACATTGTTGGCTTACCTTTGTCCGTCCATAGTGTTAGAAATTATTGCACACGAGAAGATATTTATGTAAATTCTCGCTGACATAATTAGTAAAATGAAGTTTGACATTTATTATCTATTTGAATTGAAATAGTTAGTTCTTATGTATTATGATTTATTGAACATTCATCAGTCCATAGCTTCTATATTAAAGTGAGTCACGTGTTGGGCACCTGAGTTCGGGCAGTGTGCTAAAACTTGGTCGATGACTAATATATGCTTGGAAAGAGATATCTAAAGTGACATATGTGGATCACTATGTGGGAGAGTTCTACACCGGTGGTAAGTGTACGACCTGGACAAGCCTTGAGGTAGATGTGTTGTTTAAGGACCGTTACGACGCGCTAACCGAGGCCACTATGATGATCATAGTGAGACTTGATCTAAATTTTGAAGTGATCATGGACATTGGATCATGTTTATGAGCTATTTGACTCATTCGCTAAATGGCTAACCATGACAATCACTGCTTATGTCTTAGTAGTTTTCTCAGAGCATGATTTGAGTGGGAAGTGATTTACAGACACGATATCCACCCTTCCTGAAAGAAGGTTAATGTTCACTCACTTAAGGGTTGATTCTAGAACCGATTGATTGTGCGCACTTTCAAAGTAAGTTAACATTCGAAAGAATATTTCGTTAGGGAAGCAACAATATTTAGGCTAATATGTATAAAGAGAAGTGTAACAATAAAATTGACTTCTCTTGACACGGGTTGAACCTGGAGGATCTTGATCACTAACTGACTATATCAGTGGACAATCGTCACGATTAGTATTAACAAAATGTTCAATTTTGGATTACACGGTGGAGTATTGATTAACATTATACGAATCGATGAAAAAGAAATAGGACTATATCGTCTTTTTCGTCGAGTTCGTGTTATCTGTGATCGCCACTGGCTTGGTGACGATGCTCTTGAGCCACGTCCTTTTCACATAAGAGTGTGAAAAAGGATGCCCAACCCAGCGTCAAGATAAGCCAATGACGACTCACCACGTGCATCTTCATTATGTTATTGTACTATGGTACATCATCATTACCTACTTAATTGATTACATGAAATCGAATATTTATAGATCAATGAAATAATCTCTTTCTCTCTCTTCCTTCATTTCATAGTTTTATTAAAAATTCAAAAAAATTTTGGTTCATACAATATATTAAATTTAAATAGTACAGTTTGAAATTTACTTCTAAAATAAAATAAATAAAAATATTAGAGTAATGTTCTCAAATTAGTTTCATATTACCACTGAACCTATCTAATGAAAATTATATTAATTGATTATTGTTGCGAAAATCGCGCGCGCAAGTGCACACGTCGAACAAGTAATATAGTTAGCAAGTTTAGTTCGTTCCCACGAGGATTTATAATTATTTGCGAATCAAAGCCAACTACAATTTAATTCAATAGAGAATGTGATGTGAATAGAATAACTTCTAAAATATTAAACAATTTAATTAAAACTAGTTAAAGATGAATGTGGGAGACAAGGGCGAGGTTTCACTTCTTTATTCTTCCGTTACGAACCTAATTGACTTCGATTTTGCTTCACTGTTCGTTAATACCGTATTCGTGCTCACGTATACTTATTGTCAATCCTCGCTAGAGTGATATCAACAACCTAAATCAGGACCAACTTTTACCTCTCGGTTTCAAGATTAAAATCCTAATTTGCAATACAATCAAGAACACAAAATGAATTCCTAAATCCTACGGCTATTTCTAGTCATCGCAGTAATTCAAGGTTTGTTAGCCTAATGCTCAATTTATCAATTCTCGCTAGAATAATCGATTAATTCAAGAATCATACACAAAGTGATCAATTTCATGTAAGCATTAATAACAAGCCAATCAAAACGCATCATTGAAACGAATCAAACTCTAGATCAACAACAGTTCATAACAGAATTCAAAAGAAGATCCACCACTACCCTTTATGGGATTAGTTCATGATGATGGTGGAAATAACGAAAAACATAAACACAAAAGAATTCATGATCTCAATCGAAAACAAATACAAATACTAAGTGTAAATAAAGGGGAAGAATAAAACTAGCGTAGTTGAAGTTGCTGCAGACTCGTCGTGAACTCCGTTCCTCTCTCCGAAAAATAAGCAAAAAGGAATTTCTTTTCTTGTGGCAGCTGTGTGTCACATAGACTCTCCGTCCCGTTTCTGTAACCCTGATTCCCCTTTTTCCCTCTATTCCTCGCCCAAAAAACGCAAAGGAAGGGAAAATTTCTCTCTCCTGACGCTTCCATCGCGACGCGACCATGTGCGATCGCGACGCGACCAACAACCATCGCGACGCGATGAACATGATCGCACCGCAATGGGCAATCGGGTGCCCAACGCTGAAATCTCCTTAAAGCTGATTTTTCACCTTTTTCGCTCCAATTTTGCTCATGTGTTCCAAACTCGATCTCCTAGCAAAATCTGCGACAAAAACAACCAACACTGCGAAAAATATCAAAAACACTTAAGGATTCGCATCAAATTTTCGTCTCGAATTGCTTAATAATAACGTCTAAAACGCGCTTATCAAACTCCCCCAAACTCAAATTCTTGCTTGTCCTCAAGCAATAATAAAAAGAAAAACTAAAAAGTGCAAATAAACAAACAACCAAAACAAAAAATATAACTCAAGTAAGAACTACCCGACACAATGATAGGGTCATTATTACTGCTAGTTCAATTAATCCACGCTACGACTCTATTTCTCATTTTCAAGACTTTTTGGTTTTGGAAATTCATGGTTTTAAACATCATCGTCAATTGCTAGACTTCAAATGAGAAAGTAGAATCTAATATTGTCTTTTAGCCGTTTTTCAATGTCTATCCATCTCGAAGTGTCGGATACCTAAAATTGTCATCTCGTCAACCAAAATCATAAAGAGTCACAAAAAAAACTGTAATATATATTTGAGGTTTGTTATTTACAGTTTTAACTTACCATAGGCTTTCTCCTTTCTCTTGATCTCCACTAATGCACACAAATCATTTCTAGTTCGTCAAAAGGTCTTATGAGGCTTGTAACGTTAGGCTCGGGTCAAGGATATGGAAGTGATTTTTTTAGTGACTGAGATTGATTTTAGCGACTCAAATAAGAACTCGAGAGCTTCTAACTTTTTCTCCTTCTTTCCCAAGACATGATTTCCTCATTTACAACTCTCTTTTTCTTTTATATTTTCTCAAACCTTGGCTCACATAGCCTTTTCTATTACACCACGTCGAAACGACTAACACTTCTCTTTTCAACTTTCAATTCTTTTTTTTTTTTAAAGAGAAGAAGACAAAGAGAAGATTTTTTTTTTTTACAATATTACTACTTGACGTGGTGTTTACATATGATACTTCTACAAAGAACGAGCAAAACTCACTAAAGATAACCAAATAGTCTCATATGACTTCTCGCTTAAAGCTCAACAAATTTAGTTGTTTTCTGGAGTCGCTAAAATTCAACGAGTTTTCTGTGGGAATTTGAAAATTCATGGCTCACGGCTTTTTCTGACTAAGTAACGAGAAGGTAAACATTAGGCTTTTTGTGATCGGGTTCTAAATGATATTCAATAATTTTTTTTTTTTTTGGGTCCGGCTTTTTGGCTTGAAGGGTTTATCCTAATGCCTAAATCATTCTTGCTAGATCAATGTGTACTCAATTTCGCCTCGATTAGGGATTGGAGAAAGTTCTAGTAAATAAGGTGCCTTTTATTTCAGTTAATTGACAATAACACGCATCTAGCATTCCTAAACTTCGAGACATACAAAATTCGGGCTTATGTGACAAAAAAAAGATTCTCAAAACTCAATTTCCTCCTAAAAATTCATGAATTTTTACTCCTAAACCTAAAGTCTTTAAAACTCAAAATCTCATTGACAAGCATGTGTGAATCAATCTACTTAGCAATATCAAATCACCTATCAGATACACCCTAGCACAAACTACGCTAACAAAACAAAGAAACTAAACACGACGAGAGTACATATATCGCAAAAAAACTTTCCCCCCCAAACTCAATTCACGCATTGTCTTCAATGTGAGAGACGTAAAATAGAATGGGACTGAGGGAACTTACCTTGCGAGTGAACGGCTAACTCACTCGTCATCCGGCGGAGGATGTGGGTGGTATGGAGGGTAGTCGTACGTGAGGTGGTCTGGATACGATGGGAACGGCGGGTAATATGGCGGTGGCTCCGATGCATCGTGACGGGTGGTGTCCGGTGGAGGTGCGTAGCGATTGACCCACGTGTCGTACACCTGCTCATGGAATTAGTGCGTGGCCACCGACCGCCTGGCGTGCTCGTGTAGGAACGAGACCATGTGGTCGAGCCTGGTGTTGACGTTGTCAAAGCGTCTACCCATCTCGTCCTGGAACGTCATTTGCCGTTCGTCGATTCGCCCGACGTTGGTATGCATCTTGGTCAACATCTCCACCATCTGCACGTATCCAGGGTCGTAACCGGTCTGGTTCGGTGGCTCGTGGTCGCCGACGTATTGCGAAGGTCCTGCTTCTTGTTCCTGCGCTGCCGGAAACACTTCCGGATCTGCTTCTCTATTTTCTTTATCTCGTGAACTTCGTGTTGGCATTTATGCCCACAAAGGAGATTTTTGATATTAAATACTTTTGTATTTGTTTTGCTTTGAAATTAAATAAAGATTGAATATCCATTCTAATTTAAGATTGTGTTTACGCATTTATGTCTACGCTCTGAAACTGTCATCAACGAAAGAAGTGCTAAGTACAGACTTGACAAGATACCTTCTTATGACTAGTTTAAATAATAGTTCGCAATCTAAAGATCGATTGGGCAATCGATTCCTAGTAATGATTGTTAGAATGAATTAAACGATATCTTATCTTGTGATATGGAGAGTTGTGACTCTGTAATTCATTCTTGATATCTTAATGAAGATATTGAACAAGACCAGTGAAGTTTTGAAGTTCGAGATAAAACCGTTTAATCACTCGAAACATCAAACTCACATACGAGGGGTATTTTAGTAATTACCTAAATCCTGAAGTGAGTACATGTATTCTTGTAACACTTTATGACATTTGATTTGTCAATGGGCAATGGCTAAATGAAGTTTCATTGACCCGACGGTTGGTGTCATAATACTGTTTCGTTGAAACATGTGATTCACAGATATGGAATTTGTGTTGAAACAATGCTAAGGCATTAGTATCACACCATGCTCTGTTATGAGAGTGTGAGCGAATAAACCAGGCCTGGTATTCATCGAATAAAGAATTCTTTGAAATAAAACATGTGACATGTTGAGACATTTCATTTTATGTTTTTCTCGTTCACAAATAACAGAGGACTTGGTGAAATAATAACTCAGGGGTAAAACGGTAATTTTACATTCCTCTATGTTAATGTTACACACAAAGGGTAATATCATAAAATACACCGTGGACCGTGTGAAGAATAGTTTTGTCACATCAAACGGAAATATAAACGCATATGAACTTAGAGATGTTCAATATTGGTCCTTTAGTGGAATCGACTAATATTAAGAATTAAAAGCCGGAAAAAGTTTGTGAACTTTTGTGTCCGAGCCTTATTCTAAAGCTTCGTTCATGTGGGTCCATAAGGTCTCAATGATAGACTCTCGGACGAGATTTTGGTGAACAAGAAATGATTGATTTTCTCATTCAACGTAAATTGTGATTTACGCTAAGAAAATTATTTTCTGAGTAATTAAATAAATAACTGGTTATTTATTATTACATTTATTTCACGAATCATATTATGTTATTATATTGATAATAATATAATTTGATGATTCAAATAAATAAAAGATGAAAATAAATATTTTCTCGTTTCGTACTACATTGATTAGTATGAAAATAATTAATGACTTGTCATTAAATAAATGAGATGTTCTAAATTAATTAAATATTATTTTAGAAATAAATCAAATAAATTTGGGAGGTAATTAGGACAATATGGTCGGCCATAATAGGTGTTTTATGGGCTGGAAAAATTGTTTAAACTCATTAAAAGGAGTTTTGGGCTTAAGTTTGACTAATGGGTCTTAACTGGATTTTGACCTAACTTAAGCCCATTCTCTCTGATATAAAAGGAGTCTTTGGTAACCCTAGCCTAATTTCGACCAACACTCAGCCAAACCTCTCCCCCCTTGTGCTTGAGAGGTTTCGGCCGAAATTAAGAGAGAAAGAGAGAGAGGAAAACTGTTTCCCGGCAGCCCTTCCTTTTATTTGAGTTTCCCCTTCTTCCCTTGTTCCCACGAAAGAGCCCACCCTCTTTGTCTCCTAAAAATCCCTAGAGTATTATCATTGACTCAACTTGTGGTTGTTTGAGTGATTTTTCTCTCCCCAGGGCCGGCTAATTTTGGAGGATCGAAGGCACGACGGTTTTGAGGATTTCTTGGACGCGCGTGGCGTAGAGGATCGGCCGACCACCTTGACGTACACCGAGACTTGCTCTCGCAGATCCAAATCTTATGTAAGTGTCCCTCGAACGAATTGGATCTGAATAATATGATGTTTTAGAATAATTATATGTATTTGGATTATTCGTTTGCATGCTTAGATAAATTTATTGATGTGATTGTAAATTTATTGACATGTTAGGTTAGATTTAATGATATGGTTATCGAACATGTTTTAAAACGTTTATAATATGTTAAATTGAATTATGAAATTCCGCCACATATTGATGTGTTTCGTAATTAAATTAGGTTAATTGTTAACTAAATTCCAACACTTCGTTTCTTCTGAGTTTGTCAAAATTAGGACTTCGCTACCTCGTATTTTCTTCGTTCTCGCTCATGTCGAAGTCTGCTTCGACTTCTAACTCTGACATGCTTCGTTCGACTAGGATCTCGCCTAGTGAGTTTGAAAGTTTTAGGTTTAAGTACGATATTTCTCCTAGACTCCGAAGTTTTCTTCCTCCTCCAGATATCACTGCCGTTATCGTCGTTCCAGGTTATTGTTGTGTTTAGGAAGTATCGCTTCTTGCGGCCTTAAATTTCTCATGCCACCCCTTTTAATAGACTTCGCTTATCATTTAGGTATCTGCGTTTCTCAAATGTGTCCTAACTTTGTGCCGATGGTTATAAGGCTGTCTCTCTTAGCTCTCGAGCAAGGGGTAGAATTAACCATCTTTGACTTAGTTCGTCTATGCGTAGTTAACGCAAACTCGAAACACAATCTTAAGTGTTTTTATCTGTCCAAGGCACATCGTGGGAGGGGTCTTAGAAGGTATCTTAACAAAGAATAGGATCGGGGTTGTAGGTATTTCTTTGTCGAGGTAAATGAGAAATCGTTCACGGATTTTACTAGCTCGCTTCGGAAGAGTTGGCGAGCTCGACGAGTAAATATTTCTAACTTTCTCTTTCTTGTGATATATATGTTGGAAAATTACTCATGTGTATTATTGTTTTTTTTGTTAGTACAAATTCGAGCTCCTCCTACCGGGTTACTTTTCGACGAGAAGTTTGAAAGACTTTGTTTGGGTCGAACTAATTGGAAGCGATTCTCGGATTTTCATTTCGTAAGCGCTGGATTGTGGGATAATCTCTATGTTTTCGAAGACAAAGGAGGTTAGTTTGGCGAGAATTTCCCCCCCTCTTTTTTTTTTTTGCTTGTAACTTATAGGTTGATGTGTTATTTTCAGAGGCGGCGGACAACATGAACACTGAGATTTCTGCTCACAGCTCGAGGAGGGAGAGGAAGAAGCAGGTTGGCGCCCCCGAAGTCTCTGTTCCTCCTGTTCCGGTTATTAACCTTGATTCCGAGGTGGAGGTTTATGCGGGTTCTGCCGATCACGTAGTCGTTTCGGCCAATGCGACCGAAGTCTCGGGCGAGGCCTTAGTTGTAGTCGAGGCTGCGACTCCTGTTGAGGCCACTAAACCTCATGATTCGAGGGCCGATCTGGTGCCTCGTAAAAGGAAGGAGGCTGCCCACAGGGACGAAGGAGTCGGGCCTCTTGAGGGCAAAGCTGTGAAGAAGAAGAAAAAGGGGAAGGAGAAGGCGTCTGAAGTGGCAGACGAGGAGCAGAAGAAGGAAATGGCTACTTCGTCGAGGACCGGCAGTCGATCGGGGTCTCATTACTCGGCTCCGAGGAAGTACTACCACACATATGTCTATAATCAAGACAAAATATTGTGTGAGGACCCTTACGCACGAGTCGTTTCTGCTGCCCAAGGTCCCCGAGCTTTACGAATCGGACTGGTATCGTTTGATGTCCTCTCAAGTTACCTCGGTGTGTCATCCAAGCCTTCCTTTTTTTAGGAAATAGATGGGAATTTTTTCTAACTATATTTGCCTTGACTTTCAGTTGGCCTCTCATCTGAATCGCGATGTTCATCTTTATGAACACCGGGTTCGATAGTATGAAGAGAAAGCAGCTCGCCTGAGCAAGCTGCAAGCTGGAGCTGAGTCGCTGAGGGGCGAGGTCGAAGAGATGAAATGCAATCTTGAGCATCTGACCGAGGAGATACAAGCTCGTGACGTTGTTATCGTCAAGGCTAAAGCTCGCATAAAAGACTTGGCTTTGGGGCTGAGCACCGTCTAATCTGACTATGAAGACAAGGTTGATAAGTACAAGCATTTGGACAAGGCTCATTACAAGGATTGTTTTAGCCGAGTTGGAGAAGACTCGCAGGATGACGAAGGCTGACGTTGATCGAGCGGTCTATGCTGCCAAGAAGGACACCTCGATGCGATACCGCGAGCATATCATCAGATATAAAGATCGAAGGCAAAGATGGATGAGGCGGTGGTTGTGCTCAAGAAGCTGGAGCAATGCAAGGGGAACCTGGAGCTAATCTCGGAGATAATGGGTGGCGACATGCCTGATTGGTCAAATGAGGTGTAGGATACTGAGGCCGACATCGAGGAATACTCTGCCCAATATGCGGCAATTGAGATTCTTGTCGTTGACAAGGTCCCCTTCACTCCTTACCCGGAGACTTCCCCTTCCGAGCTCCCTGACGAGGAGATCGCTCGCATTCTTGGCGGGGAGCACGTAATCGAGGTCTTGCCTTCGGTTCCGAGGGCGATGAGGCGGGAGCTCAAACGACCCGAGGGAGGCATTCTGATTTGTTTGTTGCTTTCAATATTTGAACTAATATGGTTTTGTTTGTTTTTCTTTTGTCTTGGTGAATATCCGAACTTTAAGCCCCTTGTTTTGGGCGGGTCGGATTACTCGTTGTACGAGACAACATTTTAGATCTGCTTTCGTTTGGATGGTGATTATGTTGGCATAGTGTTTTAGTTCGATTTAATGTTTTAAGTTAGTCGGTTGGACTCGATTTATTTGATTTATGAATCAAGTATTTCAGCACGAGTATGAAATATCTTGGTGTCTCCGAATACATCAATTCGGGTTGATTTATTTGATGTTTTCGAATAAATCAGTTCGGGTTGATTTATTTGATTTGTGGCTCAAGTATTTAAGCTCGGGTGTGAAATATCTTAGTGTTTTCAAATAAATCAATTCGGGTTGATTTATTTGATTTGTACCTCAAGTATTTCAGCTTGGGTGTGGAATATCTTAGTGTTTTCAAATAAATCAATTTAGGTTGATTTATTTGATTAGTTCCTCAAGTATTTTAGCTCGGGTGTGAAATATCTTGATGTCTTCAAATAAATCAATTCGGGTTGATTTACTTGATTTGTGCTTCAAGTATTTCAGCTCGGGTGCGAAATATCTTGGTCTCTTCAAATAAATCTATTCGGGTTGATTTATTTTATTTGTGCCTGAAGTATTTCATCTCGGGTGTTAAATATCTTGGTGTCTTCAAATAAATCAATTCGAGTTGATTTATTTGATGTTTTCAAGTAAATCAGTTCGAGTTGATTTATTTGATTTGTGGCTCAAGTATTTCAGTTCGGGTGTGAAATATCATGGTGTTTTCAAATAAATCAATTCGAGTTGATTTATTAGATTTGTGCCTCAAGTATTTCAGCTCGGGTGTGAAATATCTTGGTGTTTTCAAATAAATCAATTCGGGTTGATTTATTTGATTTGTGCCTCAAGTATTTCAGCTCGGGTGTGAAATATCTTGGTGTTTTCAGATAAGTCAATTCGGATTGATTTATTTGATTTGTGCCTCAAGTATTTCAGCTCAGATGTGAAATATCTTGATGTCTTCAAATAAATCAATTCGGGTTTATTTATTTGATTTGTGTCTCAAGTATTTCAGCTCGGATATGAAATATCTTGGTGTCTTCAAATAAATCTATTCGGGTTGATTTGTTTGGTATATGACTTAAGTATTTCACCTCGGATATGAAATATCTTTGTATATACTTTTTTTAGGGACTGTGTCTTCGAGGAGAGCTGCCTACGTACCCTTTGCAGGGATCAAGTCGGTCGTAGTTCGATTTTTCTTGCTGGCTAATAGTAGTTTTGTTTTAAGTTTATGATGTTCCAGGACCTTAGGACGGGTATTCCATCCATGGTTTCGAGTTCGTAGACGCCTGGGTGGATGATTCTAGTTACTCGGTATGGGCCTTCCTAGTTTTTTCCGAGCTTCCTTGCATTTGGTTCTGTGGTGTTTTGAAATACTTTTCGATGGGCTAGGTCTTCCACTTGAAATAATCGTGGGCTGATTTTTCTGTTGTAAAATTTCTCTATGGATTGCATGTACTGTAAGAGTCTTATTAGGGCCCTTTCTCTTTTCTCTTCGACGAGGTCTAGAGCGTCTTGGAGAGCGGCGTTGTTTTCTGTATCGTGTACTGTCATCATGCGGAGGGTTTGTATTTCCCTTTCTACGGGGTTTGTATTTCCCAATGAAAAGGGGGTCTCGCCAGTGGGGCGCCTACGGCTAGTTCAGTACGCCCAAAGTACACCGGGCAGTTTGTCTGCCCATCGTCCCTTCTTGAGGGTTAACCTTTTTTTATAGAGTTCACTATTGTTTTGTTTGCCGCTTCGGCGTGTCCATTCCCTTGTGGATATCTTGGGGTCGACATTTTGAGTTCGACATTATTTTTCAGACAGAAGGTTCTGAGTCATTTGGATATGAATTGGGACCTGTTGTCGGTTACTATTTCTTGGGGGGCCCCATGTTGACATATGATGTCCTTCCATATAAATGTTTCTACGTCTGAGTCTTTGATGAGAGTGAAAGTTCCTACTTCGATCCATTTGGAAAAACTAGTATGTGACGACTAGTAGGTAGCGTAGTCCTCTGGAGCGATGAGCATTGGTCCTACTATGTCCATCGATCATTTCATGAATGGGTAGGGTGCCGAGATCGAGGAGATCTCCTCGGCCGATACCTTAATGTTGGGCGCGTGCCTTTTTCATTGACCGCATTTCCTGGAGTGATTTTCGCAATCAGCGAGCATCGTTGACCAGAAGTAACCTTGTCTGTTTATTTTGATGGCCACAGCTCTTCCCCTGCATGGTTTCCGCATTCTCCCTCGTGAATATCTGCTAGTATTGCGAGGGCTTCCGTTTTTCCTACGCATCATAGATATGGCCCTGAAAAGCTTCTTATGAACAGGGTCCCAATTATTATCGTAACTTGCGCAGGATTAATTTTCTCCTGGCTTGTTTGTCGGTCAGGGTTGTTCGGATGGAAATATAATTGAATATTTTGTACCTCTAATCTCCTTCTGTTGTGGTCTTCGTGGTTTTAAGCGCGATGTTTATGGATGGTTGTTTGATTGTCTCGACGGGTATGATCCTCTTGAGATCTGGGTCAGAGGTGGAGGCTAATGCCGCTAGGGCATCGGCCGTGGCGTTTTCGCTTCTTGGTATTCGGGTGAGTTCGAATTTCCCGATTTGTTCTGTCATGCCTTTGACCGTTTTCAGGTACGCTTCCATGCATTCATCCTTAGTCTCGTATTCGCCTGACTACTGGCAGACTACTAATTGTGAGTCACAAAAAGCGTGCTCTTGTTTGGCTCCTAGAGCTTGAGTTATGCGGAGACCGGCTATAAGGGCCTCGTATTCTGTTTCGTTATTGGACGCGGCAAAATCCAGTCTGTAGGATTGTTCTAGGACTTCGCCTTGTGGTGAGGTGAGGTGGATTCCTATTCCGGCCCCTGATTTTGAAGAGGCTCCATCTACCTTGAGCGTCCATGTTCCATCGGATGCGGTGATTGATGGATCTTCCTTTAGTAGCTCGATTAAGAAATCGGCCAGCATTTGCGACTTTGGGCAAGTTTTGGCGCGGTATTCTATATCATATTCGCTGAGTTCTACCGCTCATTTTGTTAGTCTCCCTGATTGGTTTGGGCTATGCAGGAAACTTCGCAGAGGTTGTGTCGTCATTACGATTATCGGATGGGTTTGGAAGTATGGTCTCAATTTTTGTGCTGCCGAGACTACTGCTAGTGCGAGTTTTTCCATTGTTGGGTACCTGGTTTCGGCGTCTCTGAGTGACTTGCTGGTGTAGAATACCAGCTTTCGGTGTCCTCGATCTTCTTTTACCAATACCCTGCTTACGGCAGCGTGGGACACAACAACGTAGATGTAGAGTGGTTCGCCGTTTTCCAGCTTTGTTAACACCAGGGGGGTTGCTAGGTAATCATATAATTCTTTGAAAGCTTCTTCGCACTTATCGTCTCATTGCGTATTCTTATTAGCCATAAGTAATCTATAGAATGAGAGGCATTTGTTGATGGATCGGGAGATGAATCGATTTAGTGCGGCGATTCTCCATGTTAACCTTTATACTTCCCTTCAGTTTCGGGGCGACGATATTTCTCGTAGAACATGCAGTTGGTCTGGGTTAGCTTCTATGCCCCTTTTTGCTACAAGGTATCCGAGGAATTTCCCGGACGATACTCCGAATGAGCATTTGGAGGGATTGAGTTTCATCTTGTATTTGTTTAAGATTTCGAAACATTCTTCAAATTGGGGTATGTGTTCTTCTTCTCGCATGGATTTTACGAGCATGTCATCGATATATATTTCCATGATTTTTCCTATCTTTTATGCGAACATTTCGTCACGAGTCTTTGATAGGTGGCTCTGGACTTTTTGAGTCCAAAAGGCATTACCTTGTAGCAATAGGTTCCCTTATCTGTGATGAATGCTATTTTCTCTTGGTCATTTGGGTGCATCAAGATTTGGTTGTAGCCTGAGAACGCGTCCATAAAGCAGAGCATTTTGTGCCCGGCGGTAGCTTCCACGAGTTGGTCAATATGTGGTAATGAGAAGCTGTCTTTCAGACACGCTTTATTCAGGTCTGTGAAATCGATGCACACCCTCTATTTTCCATTCTTCTTCTTTACCACGACTGTATGTGCTAGCTAGTCAGGGTATTGCACGGTCAGATGGAGACGACTTTTAGTAATCTATCGACTTCTTCTTCGATTATTTTTTCCCGGTCGGGGCTTAGTTTCCTTCCCTTTTGCTTTACTGGCTTGAATCTTGGGTCGACGTTTAGTTGATGTGACGTTATGTTTGTGTCGATTCCAGGCATGTCTTCGGTCTTCCATGCGAAAGTTGATTTGTTTCTTTTTAAGAAGTTAATCATCTCGTGCCGGGTTTTCCCTCTGAGCGCGGACGCGATTCTGACACATTTGTGTGATCGGCCCCGTCAAGTCTTACTTGCACGGTCATTTCGATGCCTCCGGGTTTTTCATCTACTAGGTCGTCCAGTGATGCGGGACCTGTGTCGTCCGTTGCCTGCTCGATATTCAGTAATTGTTAATCTTTTTTTTGTCTGGAGTTTGTGGCTCACGAGATAGCAGCTTCTTGACGCGGCTTGGTCGCCGAAGATCTCTCTTACTCCATCCGGAGTGGGGAATCGGACTCTCTGGTGATATGTGGAGGGGACTGCCCTCATTCCTTGGATCCAAGGTCTACCCATAATCGCGTTGTAGAGAGATAGGCAGTCGAGAACTTAAAATTCGACCATTCTGTTTATTCCTTCAGTTTTTACAGGTAATTTGATTCCTCTGAGCGATGGAGTGGTTACGCCGTTGAATTGGATAGGTGAGTCGATTCTATTTCGATCTTTGATTCATCGTTTCGCATTTTGGCTAGGGTATCTTTGAAGATGAGAACGACTGAACTTCCTCCGTTGATTAGAACTTGGGTGACTTCAAAATTCGACACTTCTATTGTTACGACTAGTGTGTCGTCGTGAAGGAACGCTGTCTCGGATTCTTCGCTTTCGAGAAAAGTGATCTGGGTCTCTATAAGTTGTTAGACGTGACTGGGACAGTTCAGTTGCCGTTGGTAAGATTTTATGGAGTTGATCGAGTTACCGCATTATTTCGACCCTCCTGTAACGAAGTCTATCCGATGTTTGATTGAAAGTGGCGTAGAATTGGGTTCCTCTCTTTTCTCATCGGGGCAGGATCGTTTCGGCGATGGGTTTCCTCTTCCGCGAGGGGCGAAGGGCTTCCTCTCGGGAGGAGGTTGTTGGCAGAGATGTCCACAAGAAGATTGTTTATTTACATATTGATGTCATATATATTCATGGTTTGACTAAAACGATATATTCACAATCTAACGATCAACAGACAATTGATCCCAGTATGATTGTTGGAAAAATCTATGATGCCTTGTTACGAGGCATAAAGAGTTAGGAACTCTATAGTTCTTCCAGTGTATCTTTCGAAGATATTGAAATGACTAGTGCACCTTTAGAGACAATAGAAGAACAAACCATTAAACATCTTCTATCTCAAGTTCACTATGTATAAATTGCATCACGCTTACCTAAATTCTGAAATGAGACATGTCATTTCATAGCATTAATACTCTCATTTGAGAAAGTCAAATTCTAGATCCATTATTTGATCCAGACTAGGCCAATTGGTGATATATTAAGTTATGAAGATGCCATGAACCAACTTTGTGAAGTTCTCATAGATATGAAATTCATGTACAAGATTGCTGAGATGCAATATATATCACCTCATGCTTTATTACTTGGATTGTGAATAAATGAACTGCGCAGTATCCAAAATTAAGTAGCGACTTTATTTGGATGAAACAATGTGACTTGTTAGCTCCTCGTCAATACATTGTTTCTAACTTATTCACAAGTACTAAAGGCGTTGAGGAAATAACAGCTAGAAGGACAAAATGGTAATTTTATAAATCCCAACTGGTTGATGATATTCATGAAGGGTAAACATAGATAACATTCAATGGATCCGCTCAAAATAATTAAGTCGAATTTTAGAAGAAAATAAATTCATTTGAACCGAGAGATTCTCAGTGTCAACTCTTTAGTGGAGTCAGTTGAGATTAAACTAATACTCGGAAAAAGTTTATGAACTTTTGAGTCCGAGTATTGTAGCTCAAGCTTTGTTCATTTGGATCCATAAGGTCACTATTACAGGTCATTAGAGTAGGATTGTTAAACTGAAAGCTAAGTAAAAATAAGTTCAAATGTTGAACTAGACTTTTTCTCGAGAAATGTCGAAAGGGTATTTTTGTCCACATGGACATGAAATGATGTGAATGTCAAAATATGATTTTGAATGTTTTCATATGACGAAAATATAAATTATTTTTAAAGCTGAAAAATCGTTTGATGCATTAAGAAATTAATTTAATTATTTGTGCAATAATAATTCTACAATGGGTATTTTAAGAATTGTCTTAAAAGAAATAAGGAAGCATCTAGATGCCCTTCCCTAACTAGAGAATTCGGCCAAAACATGCATCAAGAGGAGAGTTTTATTTCCCTTTAATTATAAAGATAATTACCCAAAAGGAAAAGAGGAAATAAATTTCCTTGAGAAGGAAATAAATAAGCTAAGTGAGGAAACAAATTTCCTCCTTGCTTGAAGAGCATGGCCGGCCAACTTAGGAGAGAAAGGGGAATGGAAAATCAAATATTGTGTCATGAATGCATTATTTTTTCATGAATGCATAATTGACCTTTATAGATTTTTCTTTCTCCTATAAATAGAGCCCCACATAGAGATGTGAAAAATAAGCTTCATTCTTGCTCTCTCTCTCATTGTTGCCGACCCCCTCTCTGTCTCTCTCTCTAGAAAATACTTCTTCTATTTTGGCACCTAAGTCCTCATTAGACTTAGGCTAAATTAGCTCTTTAGCTTATAGACTTATTCTTGAGTTATTGTGTTTAATTGTGCCCACACATAAATCCTTCTAAACCTCTATAGACTCTTGTAATAGAAACCTTAGGTTTCTCGAGTTCACGTTTAGGCTTGAAGGAATCGAGCTAGAAGCGAAGATCAACCTTTCTCAAGATCCATTAAAGATTAAGCTACAAAAAAGGTTAGTATTCAAGTAATTAAATAATGTTTTTAATTTATAACATTTATATGTACTTTATCTAGGTTAGTAAAAATTTCTTTTACTAGTAAAACAATTTTCGCATGGTCACATGTCGAGATCCTATAGTTCTCCTTTAGCGTGCTTCTCCGCGAGAACTTTTCGCATGGTCTCGCAATTAATGGTGGCGTGACCGTTGCTCTTATGGAATTCGCAATAGGCTTCTGAGTCTCATGTCCATTTCTTCACTTGAAATCCTTGGGGCCCGGGTCTTTTGGGCTCATCACCTATGGCGAATAAAAATGTGGGATGTTCGCTGTTTTGGTTTCCTGGAAACATGTTGGGCTTCCTGGGTGGCCCTGCCATTTCTCTGTCGTTCCTCTTCCTGAAGCTCGTTCCTGGTTTGACCATGTACTCTCTTGGTTGGGCTGAATTTTTCTAGGAGGGAATTTTTTTGACAGCGAGCTTATCTCGTCCTCTACTCGGGTAAAGTTAGCGACTCGATGTAAGGCGTCTTCGATGGACGGGGGTCGGTTAATGATCATTTCTAGATGGAAAACGGGATTCGTGCCACAATCCGTTTTTGAGGGCCATCAAGGCCGAATTTCCATTTACATTTGATATTTTGGATAACACTTCTTTGAATCGGGCCATGAAATCATTCAGAGGCTCGGATTCCTATTATTGTATGCTCCATAGGTCAGCCATAGTCATCTTATCGTCTACAAACATTGAATACTGTTTGAAGAAAGCGGGCAAGAGGGAGAAAAAGCTGTCAATGGAGTTGACCTCCAATCGCGAAAACCATTCTAGGGCGGCCTCAGAGAGGCTTTCGGCGAAGAGCTGGCAATATCCGGCATCTCGCTCCCAGTCTTTTAGTTGAGCTCGTCCCATCGCGATCCTAAAGGACATTAAGAAGGCCTTTGGGTTCGATGTGCCGTTATACCTCGGCAGTTGAATCTTTCCGGCATCTCCTACGAAGATGTTGGTGATATTCATGGCGAACGGGGTTGAACTCGCCTCTGCCACCAGGCGGTCGATCTCATGTGCCGAGCTCGTTGCGTTGTGAAATTTGGAACGCACGGCTTTGAACTCGGCTGGCATGTTTTTTTTTTTGAATTTTTCGAACTCGTTGGAATTTGGGTCGCTTCCTTGGCGAGATGGCTCAAACGTGCGAGTGAGCTCGCTGTTTAGGTCGACGCGGTTCGGAACCTGAGGTCCGTCTTTGCGGATGGAAGGGTCGATCGTTCTTTCCAATGGTGCCCTGGTCAAATCAGGTCGGAGGTATCCGCAAGATCTCCCCGCTGCGGGTGGAGGAGGCAGCTCGGTCACGTTCTCTCACGAGGATTCTCCGATCTGAAAGACCGGATAGTGATCACGTCGGTTTGGGGAATCTCCTGGATTCCCAAGAAATCCAGGCGGGTTCCCTGAGGGATGTTTCAGGTCTGATGCGCACTCGGGGTGCGTAATGGATCATTTCGGGTCATTTTGCCATCATCGTTTCCGAAAGTGGGAATTGATGAGGGCGTCGAGATTAGCTTATCGATGCGAGCATTGATCTGTTTGTTTACTTTTTCGAACTTCTAGTAGAAACTGTCGAGGATGGCCTGGATGACCGTAGGGCCTGGTTCTGGGATCCCGACAGGTGACTGAGGAGAAGAAATTACGAGAAAAGGATCGCGATATTATAAACGAGGTTGATCTTATCTATCGTCTCCCACAAACGACGCCAAATTGTTGATATCGAAATCTGAACTCAACAATCACGAAATAAAATGGTAGGATATTTTAGACGATTTTTATTTATATAGAAAAGAAATGAAAAAAAAAGATTTCGGTAAAATGTCGTAGACTTATAATATTGCAACGAAATCAAAAGAATTAAAAGGGAAAATAAGAAACAGTAAGAGTTCTCGTAATCGAACTAAGAAACAACAACATATATGCGAGATCGAACTATTAAGTACAATGAATGATATGATATTCTTTTTAGATCAAAAAATAAAGACTTCGATCCCTAAATACAGTTTCGATTTTCTATTTATAATTCATTTCGAGCTAGCAATCATCAGCACGTGCTTCCTGAGTTTGCAAAGAGGTCGCCACGTCATCCGTCATCATTCCTATTCGTTTGCAGTCCGGTTTCTTGGGCGAGATTTACTACAAACTGTACGACTTCATCTACACGGTTCTGAGATTCCTTGAGCGAACAGATCGAGGTGCTTGACTTCGCTGTTGGCATGATTCTTTTAGTCAAATGGGTCTTCAATTGACAAACAAATTCTCACCCCTACAATTATTATATTTATATCATCATAATATATCTGCAACAGAATACATGTAAGAAATTCAAATATACCGACTAGCCAAACACAGCATGTGTAACTTTTTTTTTGTTGAACTCCTTGCTCAAGAAAAAACCTTCCTTATAATATCTAAGCATAAATAGGACATATTATTTTTCTTAAGCATGCAACAGCAGTATCTTAAACAACAATCAAAATACAGGTTCAAAATTTTTTCCCCAAATGACTATTGACGCTTTAATCAATGTTATTTATAATAATTTAATAATATTCAATATTTTATAAACGCTTATTAAATAATTACTTTATAAATAAAATTGACTGAGTATTTATTATTTATTAATTAAATATTGGGTAAAGTAGGTAGGCTTTCATGATGTTTTTGTCGGAGTATTTAGTTTGTGTAATAATTCAAGTATGATTTAAACATGAGATATATAAAGAGTTATATGTCTATTGGGGTTAGATGCGTAATTTTTCAAGACCATGGTACTAACGACTAGGATCTCAAAGAGAAATTTCATTTTGTAGACCCAAAAACATTAAAAATATCCAGATTAGACCCTTTTTGTTAAAAATATCTAAAACTGGACTTTTGACCCAAAATCGGACAAAAATACCCTTCAACTCATATATAGGGTTTATGTAGAGAATGTCTCCATTTTAATCTCATTTTGAACTTCCAATTCCCTAAAAAACTCTCCAAATCCGTTGGAATCACTACAGAGCACCGTCATAATGGGTATGTTAATTCACTTATTGTATTTAAATCATTTTAGTAGTCGTTTTTGGTGTTAGAATCGTTTTCGGATCGAAAGAAAAAAGTTCGTAAAAAATCTGGGAAAAAAATTTACGATAGACTTGATGAATTCCATCGCACTCCATCGCCGGCCATCGTAACAAATCGCACTGTATCGTCCTCCATCGTAACTAATCGTCCAGAAGACGATAAGTTACGATGGAGGACGATGCAGGACGATGGGATACGATGGCCGGCGATGGAGTGCGATGGAATACGATGCAGGACGCTGAGATTTCGAAATTTTGATTTTTTGACAAGTTTCAGGAGTTTTTTTTGACGATTTTGAATAGTTGCTGACAATTTTGGGTGATGTTTTTCAGTTTTCGTTAGTGTTGGTGGAAAATGGGTGAGATTGAGCGATAGATGGGATTTTACTAAAGCTCGTACATATACGGTGGATGTTACAAAAGATACGACATATCATGAGTTGGTCGATATGATTTACGATATTTCCAAGATCGATAGGATGACGTATGACTTGAAAGTTGAAGTCCCGTACACTTTACCTAATGTTGTGTTGGCGCCTGCAATCTTGGAAACTGATAATGATGTCGCATATTATATGAAACACGAGTACTGGAGTAAATATCCTATTTGCGTGAGCTTTGAACCGAAACGAATCATGTCACCAATTGTTAGCAATGTGGATCCAAAGCGAAAAGGAAAACAAGTGTTGAAGGTTCAACGCAATGAGAGCAGAAGACAATATCATCCTCTCGCAATTGAAGTCTCTCAAAGTAATCCGAAACCAAACGATGAACGATTTGCACACGAAGATGATGAAACGTATAGACGTGATAGAGATCCGTTTGACGTCGATTTTGAAGATTTTGAAGACGTCGAAGAAAACAAAGATCACGGCGACAATGATGATATTGAAGACGTTGAAGAAGAATTCGAAGAGTTTGCAAATGATGAAGACTATGCTGATTTAGTTGAGAATTTCGAAGTTCCTTCGGGCGACTACCATCCCGAAGTTAATCCTTGTAAAGGATCTTCGGGGACTTATACTTGGAAAGATCCTGAATTCACGCAACAACAAGTAGTTAAAGAGATTGAATATCGTGAAAAACCAAGTCAATCATCTACAGGTAATATATCTTAATTGTTTACGTTGTTAAATATCGTGAACTTAATCGTTGATCGTTTAATAGGTAGCTCCGAAGACTTATACCTTGGAAAACAGTTTGAGAACAAATCGGAAATGAAGACACAAGTTCACTTGTTCGCCATGAAAAATAATTTCGAGTTTCGAGTTAAATCATCTTCGACAAAAAGGTGGTATGTTCTTTGCAAAGATGAGACTTGTACGTGGAAACTCCGGAGCGTCGTACAGTGGTCAGGAATGTGGGAGATTGTGACTTTCGAAAAAGCTCACTCTTGCTCGCGCGTTATCCGACCCGAAGGTCAACGAGGACCGGCCCCTTGGGTTATTGGACACGTGTTTAAAGACAAATATTCTATCAACTCAATGGCTGATTATTCAGCGCACAACGTTAGGGAAGAAGTGAAGACAAGATGGGGTTTGGACATATCTTATTTGAAGGCGTGGAGGTCAAAGGAAGTAGCTACTGGACTCGTTCGAGGTACACCTGAACAATCGTATCAGAAATTACCTTCGTGGTTGTACATGTTAAAACAAAAAAATCCCGGCACGGTTACTGAATTTGTGAGAGACGGTGACAAATTCAAGTATGCTTTTTTTGCCATTGGAGCGTGTCTTAAAGGATTTAAGTATTGTCGACCTGTCATATCTTTGGATGGATCATTTTTGAAGACTAAATACGGGGGACAATTGCTTGTCGCTATTGCATTGGATGCGAACTCGCATTTGTATCCAATCGCTTTTGGCGTTGTCGACAGTGAGTGTCATGAATCATGGACGTGGTTTTTGTTGAAGTTGAAAGAAGTTATTGGTGAAGACGTACCAGATTTGGCATTCATATCCGATCGACATATTAGTATCAGTCATGGTGTCGAAGTTGCCTTTCCAGGAAGACCGCATGGTTATTGCTACCATCATATGCAGCTCAACGTCCAACACAAGTTTAAGACAGATCACTGTCGCGGTGAATTGTATGAAGCGGCGTATTCTTTCAATAAGACTTCCTTCGAAGCTCATTTTAGGCAACTAAGGCGAAAAGATGTTGAGATGGCAAAATATCTTGAAGATATCGGATTCGATCGATGGGCACGACCGTTCTTTCCTGGAAAAAGGTGAATTTCATTTGCTTTTAATAGAATATTCATTACGTTAAAGTGTTAATTATTATGTTTTACAGGTATGATATTATGACGAGTAACAACGCCGAAAGTTTTAACGCTAAAACAAGACATGCAAGGTCGTTTCCGATAACAACGCTCCTGGAGTACATTAGATTCACGCTGCAAAATTGGTTCTTCAAACGAGAGGACATTGCGAACAAATTAAACACAGAACTTACACCGAGGTGGCAAGCAGACTTTGAGAATATGAACAACAAAGCAAAATTCGTGCACGTGTATGGACTTGGTTTGTACGAATGTCACGTTAAAGACGGCGGTGGTGAATACGACGTAGACTTGCAAGCAAATACTTGCACTTGTGGAATTCCTCAACTCTTAGGTATCCCTTGCGAACATTCTATTGCATCAGCTCAACATCGTTCGGTGGACGTTTACTCTCTGTGCAGTCCTTTCTACGTCAAGAAAACGTGGATCGAAATGTATAAAGACGCCATCTATCCAGTTGGGAATGAAGAACAATAGGACGTTCCGGACGAAATTAAGAACATGAAAGTATTGGTTCCAGTAGAGAAGAAACAGGCCGGTCGTCCAAGGAAAAGTAAGCAAGGAAGGAGAAGGATAAACAGATATCCATCTCAAGGTGAAAAAATTGTTGTAAAGCGAAAATGCGGGAAATGTGGTGGCCTAGGTCATAATAGAAAGACGTGCATGTGGCGAGAATAGAGTGTGAGTTATTTTTGTTTGTTATGTTTACGTGTTGTTAACGATGTTTTTATGTTTTTTGACAAGTTAAAGTAGTACTTTTTTGACAAGTTTAATTAGAATCTTTCGACACTTTCAAAGTTCTTTTTGTTTGTTACGTTTACGTGTTGTTAACGATGTTTTTATGTTTTTTGACAAGTTAAAGTAGTACTTTTTTGACAAGTTTAATTAGAATCTTTCGACACTTTCAAAGTTCTTTTTGTTTGTTACGTTTACGTGTTGTTAACGATGTTTTTATGTTTTTTGACAAGTTAAAGTAGTACTTTTTTGACAAGTTTAATTAGAATCTTTCGACACTTTCAAAGTTCTTTTTGTTTGTTACGTTTACGTGTTGTTAACGATGTTTTTATGTTTTTTGACAAGTTAAAGTAGTACTTTTTTGACAAGTTTAATTAGAATCTTTCGACACTTTCAAAGTTCTTTTTGTTTGTTACGTTTACGTGTTGTTAACGATGTTTTTATGTTTTTTGACAAGTTAAAGTAGTACTTTTTTGACAAGTTTAATTAGAATCTTTCGACACTTTCAAAAGTTGATTTTGTTTGTTACGTTTACGTGTTGTTAACGATGTTTTTATGTTTTTTGACAAGTTAAAGTAGTACTTTTTTGACAAGTTTAATTAGAATCTTTCGACACTTTCAAAAGTTGATTTTGTTTGTTACGTTTACGTGTTGTTAACGATGTTTTTATGTTTTTTGACAAGTTAAAGTAGTACTTTTTTGACAAGTTTAATTAGAATCTTTCGACACTTTCAAAGTTCTTTTTGTTTGTTACGTTTACGTGTTGTTAACGATGTTTTTATGTTTCGATATTCATATGTTTTTTGACAAGTTAAAGTAGTACTTTTTTTGACAAGTTTAATTAGAATCTTTCGACACTTTCAAAAGTTCTTTTTGTTTGTTACGTTTACGTGTTGTTAACGATGTTTTTATGTTTCGATATTCATATGTTTTTTGAAAAATTAAAGTAGTACTTTTTTGACAAGTTTAATATAAATAAATAAAGAGAAATATTTATAAACAAATAAATAAATAAATGTTAGTACCAAAAATAAATGATAAACAACTACATTTATCGCTTAAGTCGTCCCAAAAATAAGTCAACGGCCCATTTATGCCGGAATATCTTCATGTTCTCTGTTACAAGCGTGTCGAAAGGCGCTCCAACTAGAATATGCTCGATATATTTGATGGCGAACATTCCACAATCACCGCTGCAATACACAAATGACAAACGTGTCAACATATACCGTATTTCACTACACTTAAATCTTAACATTTACCTTAGACGACATTGAGGTACATCGTCGTTAACGAGCCAAGTGAACTCATGGAGCACCGGTCGGTCGGATGAGAGAGAATGATACATCTTCGGATGGTTGTCGAACATGCCGCTCAACATCATCACCCGTGGCAACGCGAGACTCCAGTCCTATACAAATTGTTAAGTTAAGAAATTTATACTATAGTAAAGTATCGTTATTTTAATATATGATTTTTACCTGCATGAAGGTCTTAAAGTACGCTTCATGATGCTCCCCTTCCGCAAGGTTCTTCTGGCAGTCAAGAACCGTAATCGTCCACTCCAACAAGTCTACTTGGAATGTGAACCAATGCACATTCCTGAAGTTGACGACAAAGAGAATCTCCTTCGCCCCTCTCCACGGTTTGATCCTTTTGTCTCTGAATCCCGTCATCGGCACAAAGACAGACCTCTGATCCCAATCGACGAGCTCGGGATCCGTCCCCAATTCTTTCGCCTTGTCGAAGTTCAATCGTTCTTGCTTATACCTCCCGAACACATTTTGAACCCAGACGTTGTCCATAATGCAAACATCTTGGCGATAACCCTGGAGGTTACGTTGTCGGTTCATGAGCATATGAACGATCGCGTCGATATGCTGCAATAACAAAAGAAATAATGACATATTGAACGTTAAAGACATATAACGTTAATAAATAATATAAAGACATATAAAGACATACCTCGTCAGTCATCCACTCCCCTGAGTTCGTGATCGAGGCGAAGAACTTCGGTGATGCGGTGCACGTTGATAGTCGAACGTTATCCTTGTATCGACCAAGGTACTTTCCCGTCTTCACCCACATCATAACCTCAGCGTATTCCTTCTGAATCGGCGCCTTCAGCGGGTCGAATTTTGACGATCCTCGGGTGTACTTTGGCTTGCACGGATCGGTGAAGGAATCCCAATGCGTCGACCGCTGGGGGGGTGGGCTCCTGGGAGACGTGGGTCGGTCGCCCCTCTTGCGCTTCGCATTCGCCTTCTCCTTTGCGGGGCCTTTCTTTTTCTCGTCTTTCGCCGTCGCCTTCTTCTCTGGCGTCGCCTTCTTCTCTGGCGACGCCTTCTTCTCTGGCGTCGGCTTCGTCTCTGCCGTGGCCTTCTCCGCTATAGGAGTCTCGTCCTCTGGAACAGACGGAGCCTTCTCCTGAGCCTTCTCCTGTGCCGGAGACTTCTCATCTTCCGGCGCCTTCCCATCTTCCGGAGCCTTCTCATCTTCAGAAGTCCTCATAAATGTTTTGAATAGGTTGGCGTTATCCGGGATCTCCGGTGATGGACTCCGACTGCTGATAGGCGTAAAAGGCGAAGGAGGCCTACTGGAAGGTGGTGGAGGAGGAGGATGTTGAGCAGCCTCGGCATTCTGCTCTCGAGCAGTAGCAGCAGCAGCAGCCGCAGCCTCGGCCTTCTGCGTATAAGGACCACGGGCTTGCGTGGTAGGAATAGGTCCACCAGGCATCCCGGTAACCTCTCCGAAAATGTAGTTCAGACGCTCCCATTGACGGATCTGCAAAAAGTCTTAGTTAAGCATATTAAATAAATTAATAAACAAAATAAACGACCTTATTACCTGATCATGGCGTATTCGCTCAATTCGATCTTGAACGCGCTCAGATCGCCTGTTCAATGCGTTCACGCCACGCCCTACGGTGGCGATGCTTTGGAGGATGAACCCGATTCCTTGGCGAAGGTTTTGCCACATCGCACCCGTGATAACGATGGGTTCATCTGAACGAGGCGGAGATTGAGGAGGAGCCGGAGATTGAGGAGGAGGAGGCGGAGGACGACGATGACGAGCTTGAGATTCTTTCGTCGGACGACCTTCCCGAGGAGTATCGGAGATGTACTCGGCATCCTCGTCATCATCGTCATCGACGTCGTGACCCAGCACGTCTCTTTCTTCTGCGGCAGAACCGACGATGTTAATTTCTTCGTCGATGTCCTTCGGCTCTGCTGTGTCCTCTCCTTCGATGTCTATCGGATATAGACATTTTCGGGTCTGCTCCTCAAGGGTCTGAAAGAAACCCTTTTCCCCCGGCCGCGGTCGCAGCATTGGAAGGACTCCTAACTGCAAAACATAATAACAATGTTAACACATTTAATCGTAAAAGAACTTTATTAATTAACGAAAAAACTTACCGATTTTTTTTTCAGGATCTTCTCAACGTCCTTGCTAAGAACGACGATAGTTCCTGACCACGAATGCATTCTCGGCATTCGATTTCCTACTCCGTTTCCGAAGGCGTGCCCAACCTCCGGGATAGCCTCGTACGCCCAATACTGAAAGGCATGAAGATTGCCAGTCAGCGTGTACTTCGCCTCTTTTTGGAGGACGTCGGGCTTCTTCTTCAGCTTGTCCTCGAGGCTCTCTCGGTGGCGCTTCAAATCCACTGAGAGGGATAGAAACGTCTCCCCCCAGCTCATGTTCCCCCATGGCAGGCTGTAGAAGAAGGGGAGATCTTCGACCCACTGGAAGATCGGTTGCCACTTTGGAGGTATGGTTTTGTTTCCCGGTTGTCCGAACAAGTAACCGAGAACGAAGACGCACAAACCTAGTTTGTAGACGTCATCCGGAGATTTGCACACCGTCCAATTGCTGACGAGTATGCTGAATTTGATATTGGCAGACTCATTGAGATACTCGTCAATGAGCCTGCGAGAAGAGCGTGCGTCCTTCTCCTCTTTGCTCGGACCATCTTTGTAGTCTAGCCCCGAGATTAGGGCATACTCGAGGCGTCCGAACCTCACTCTCTTTCCTCCTAAGCCGAATTGGATCTCTCCGGCTTTGATTGACTCGACTTTCCTCTCCAACAGAGAGTGGACGAGGACGGGAGCGAAGTTCAAATCAGAGGTGATGAAGAATTGCTCGAACACCGTCCCTCGGAGTTGCTCGATCAATTTCATCTCCTCGAAGCGCTGCTTCACATCTTTTAGGACCCGGGATCCACCATACGTGATTCTCCCCGGGAAAGTGTCTTGAACAAGGAATTTCAAGTGATCCTGCACAAAAAAACAACAAAAAACATCAAAAAACAAATTTTTTCAAAAAAAATTCAAAACAATCGCATCTTATCGTCCACTATCGCATCTTATCGTCCTCTATCGTCCATATCGTACTCTATCGTAATTCATCGTCCCCTATCGTACGCTATCGCCCGGGTATCGTTTGAAGCCTATCGTACACCATCGTCCAAGGCATCGTACTGTATCGTAACCTATCGTAGCCTATCGTACTCTATCGTACCCTATCGTCCGGACGATGGTATTCATCGTGTTCGTCGTTTCCGGAAACCTAAAATCTCTAAACTAGCTCAAATCTTCTCAAATCAATCCGTTTTAACTTCCTCTATAGTCGAAAACACTATCTAAACTACATGCAATAGATTTAAGTAAGAAAAAACAAGAACTCTAACCTTTTTTTGAGATTTTCTCTTTTGTGAGGTCTCTTGAGTTATCGGGTCCTCCCCACCACCGGTTAAGAAGTTATCCGAGCTTGATGACATTGTATGATGTTGATAACGTCGGTGTGATTGTTTAGGGACGTTGAGTTGGATTGAATTTTTTTTTAAGAATGTGAAGAGGAAGAGCCGGCCGAGTGAAAGAAGAAGAGAAGAGGAAGTGAAGGAAAGAGAGGGAAAAAGAGAGGGAAAGGAAGAGAGAGAAGGGAATATGAACTTAAGGGGTATTTTTGTCCGATTTTGGGTCAAAAGTCCATTTTTAGATATTATTAACATGAAGGGTCTAATGTGGATATTTTTAATATTTTTAGGTCTATAAAATGAAATTTCTCATCTCAAATCCAACGTTGGAGTCCAATACTTATTCTAAAGTCCAATCCCAATTTGCGAAGAGTTGCCAGAGCCTAATTTGCGCCAACAGAAAAAAGTGTCCGTTGAAACTAAATATCCATTTCCTAAAAAGTAACTAAATTTGGCGGGAGATGTCGATCATAAAATCCAATCGCGTCTTCTTTTCTTTCATTCTTTCTTTCTTCTCCGTAATTTGTTTTTTTTTCTTCAACTTCTTGGACCACCAGAGAAAAACTAAAACAGAGGAACTCGATAAAATCATAATTAGATCGTTTGTATTCAGATCACCGACAAGAAATAAAAAAAAATGCCGGAGCTTCAACCCGATTGGTGCTCTCCGAAGCGCCTCCAAATCAGTCCGACCACTCGGTACGATTTCCAGGTACGATTCCGATTCATCTCTAATAAAACCTTCACAGGTTCTTTCACTCTCAACGCTTATTTGATCCGATTCTTGATCATCTTTATGATCCATATAGGGAGACCGGTTTATTCCTAGTAGGAGTTTGATGGATCTAGATCAAGCACATAGTTTACTGACAAACCGAAATAAGTCGCGCTGTAATTCCAGTTTCGGAGTAAGTAACACAACAATCTTCTCATTTTTGTTTCTTTTCACTTCTACTTTATTCAATAAATTCAAGAGAGTAAGGGTTTCTGGTTTCTTTTTTTATTTATTTATTAAATGCGGTCTGTGACAGGAATCGTACCGTAAAAAATTAGAGGAGAAGCTTAATTTAGACTCGCAAGGAAACCCATTCAGAATGCTGGTTTTCAGAGGAAGCCCCAAATCGAACCGCAGATCGTTCCGTTGCATTGACGAGATGCGAAGGGACGAGGCACAAGAACTCGAAAGGAACGCCAAACAGAAAGCTATTCGAAGAGTGCCAAAGGTAAAAAAATCTCCGTTTAAAAATTCTTAGCCGATCAACTATCCGGCAACACAGCATTCTTGATTATCTTTTTCTTTTTGTCAGAGAGAATCCATGATTCTTGATGCTCCGAACATCAAGAACGATTTTTACATGAACATCATGGATTGGGGGAAGAACAACATCCTCGCCGTGGCTCTCGGCTCGCAGCTGTATCTATGGAATCCAGAGACCCGAAATGTGGTTGGACTTTTGAATGAATCTGTCACGACGAGAGATTATCCGACGAGCGTGGCCTGGTCTCGGGACGCCAAAACTTTGGCCGTCGGTTATCAAGGCTCGAACATTCAACTCTGGGACGGCGAGACTTTCCAACTCGTAAATTAAACAATCTCTACCATTAAACATTCAGTTATTTCTCTTTCGTCGAGTCAAAGATCCAAACTTTTTCGCGGGACAGGTCAGGAGCTTCGGAGATCACACGGAACGGGTCGCAGCTATCGCGTGGAACGGGAACACTCTCACGTCGGGAAGCAAAGACAAGTCGATCATCAATCACGATGGTGAGGGTTTTCACAATTTGTATTCCGTCGCAGATTCGGATAATTGAAGTTTTTGATTTTTTTTAAAAATTGGGTAATTAGCCGACGTAAACGTAAAAACATTTAGAATTAGGTATAAAGTTTTGTTAATTTATTGTAAATAGATGCGTGCATATGCGGTATAGTTATTTCGAAATTTTGTTACTAGTTTGCCCTTTTCATTTTTCGTTAATTTGTTACAAATCTAAATTAGTCCAAAAACATGTATATGATCTGAGCCGATCATTTACCTACAATTACCAAACATGAGCTATATTTTGTAGTTTAAATGGCTAGTAGTTATATTAACATTTTTTTTTTCAGCGAGAGCGGGGAGGAATGTGACGTCCCGAGTTGAGCAGGCCCACAAGGATGAGGTGTGTGGGCTGAAATGGTCAGAGAAAGGAAGAATTTTGGCAAGTGGAGGCAACGATAATTTGCTCTACTTGTGGGAGTGTTCGAAAATGAGCTCATCGAGTTTCTTACACCGTTTTGATGACCACACCGCAGCGGTGAAAGCCCTGGCCTGGTGTCCCAACCAGCCTGACCTGCTCGCCTCCGGGGGCGGGACCCGGGACGGGACCATCAAGATTTGGAATACTCAAAAGGGTGTTTTGGTCAATTCCTTAGACACCCACGCCCAGGCGAGTTTTCTGTCAGTAAACCCGAGTTCCTCTGTCGACACTGGGGGAAATGAAATTAGAAAATTTAATTGTGCTTTTCTGTGATGTATCAGGTTTGTGGGCTTGAGTGGAACAGGCATCACAAAGAGCTGCTGAGCGGGCACGGTTTCACAGCTTCCGAGCCACCGAATCAAATGTGTCTCTGGAGATACCCGTCAATGACCAAAGTCGGAGACTTCAAGGGTCATTCCTCCAGAATTCTCCACCTTTCTCAGGTTTGGTTTTTATATTTAACTACAAGAAAAGAACATGAACCTGAATTTCAATTTGTTTTTTCGCAGAGCCCAGATGGTTTGACAGTGGTCTCAGCTGGGGCAGACGAGACTCTGCGATTTTGGGAGACATTTGGACCACCTTGCAGAGAGGATTCGAAGCTTTCGGAACTTGACGGTTTTCTGTCTTTGAAAATCTCCCCAATGAGATGATATTAGGAACATAAAGCTAGACGTGAATGTCGATGCAAACATTTTTTTGTAATTTATTCTTGATGAAACTGGCTCCGATACAGAAAGATAGCTTACAATAGTGCCTGATGACAACTACAGTTGCCAAACAAAAAGAACTCTTCTTTTCATAGTTTTATTTTTTATTTGTCGCTGAAACAAGCAAAATGAAATGGATTCTCTCCTTGACGCTTGGTTGTTTTGCTTCATCTTGTTCAGCACTTTGCCTTGGCAGCTTCAAGCCTGGATGTCACAGCGTCCCATGACACAAGCTTCTCCATAAACAGTGTTATGTAATCAACTCGCCGGTTCTGCACAAAACAACCAAAAATCTTGGGTTTTAGAATAGCAGAACAAGTTAAAATGAAAGACCCGGGTCCAATAAAAACTGACCTGGAAGTCGAGATAGTAAGCATGCTGTTGAAAGGAGCAAAAAAAAATCAATCGATCAGTAATTGGTAAATACTCATTTTCTTGCATAGAAGTACTCGAAAGTTTATATTTTTGACAATCTATTTACCTCCCAAACATCGATGGTTAGAATAGGCTGCAAGTAACAAAAAAAAGGATAAGAGTTCATTAGACAAAAGACAAGAACCGAGATTTTTTAGGTGATAATTGTTCCCGAACTAAGTCGATAGAATCACTCACGGAAGAGCCGGAAACGAGAGGGTTCACAGCGTTCGGGGTCTTAACGATGGACAACTTCTTGTCTTGGTCTGTTGGAGAAACAAAAAGAAAAAAAAAACCATCAGAGGCATAACATATTTCGAAAAGAAAAAATGTCAGAGACTTACACACAAGCCAAGCCCAACCAGACCCGAACTGGGTAAGAGCGGCGGTCCTGAACTCTCCGACGAAGGCTTCGTACGAACCGAAATCCCTTTCGATGAGCTCGAGAAGCTCGCCGGTCGGCTTTCCTCCGCCCCCGGGTTTCATGGATTGCCAAAAGAAATCATGGTTCCAAACCTGCCCATATTTACACCACTACCCTTAATAATACCCAGTGCAATAAAAAGCTCAAAGTTCGGGGCTTTATGTAATTTGTACCTGAGCGGCGTTGTTAAAGGGCGGAAGAAGATCGCCCTTGTTGTAGGTGGCGAGAACAACCTCTTCCAATGACAGAGGCTCGAGATCATTTCCCGCAACCTGTTTGTTGAGGTTGTCCACGTAAGTCCTGTGGTGCTTTCCCCAGTGAAACTCCAGTGTGTTCTTGCTCATATGCGGCTCCAAAGCATCCTGTACTCGCATCGGGTTTAGTCATCAACAGTGAATTACTGATTTGGTTCTAGAAAATAGTTTGATTAAGGTTAACCACAAATAACAGTGACTTTTCCGTGTAGATCTTGTATGATTAGAAAAAGTGTGGAAATAAAATCAATTCAAATGATTAAGATATTTCTCGCTGTCTCTGTCAGGAAATTTCACAAACAGCTTGTGTGCAAACAAATGTAGAAAGAAAGCTACGAAATCTATGAACCGCAATTACATACCAGTTCATATGGAGGAGGCTGTAGCTCAAATTTTGCGCTGATTGTACCGGCCTGATTTATATATATATCAAGGAAATGAGTTATTAACTTTATGAAATAAATTAAGTAGAGTAAAAGCTCAAATGAAGAAAAGAGGGGAATCGTAATCATACCATTGTTTTGGAGAATCGAACTCTGCGAGGTACGGAGAAATTTGCAGTGGATGGAAGAGAACCAAGGTGAAGTGTTGGTTTAGTAGTGGATGAGACTGGTAAGACTAAAGCCACCATTTTCAGATGGGTTTATAAGATTATCCTGAGAGCTTTGGGAGTAACGTGGTTGAATTGGTAGGTGAAGAAATAAGGATTCGCAGTACTTGTACTGGATAGACTCGCTGTACTGACTAACTAACCCTGATTAAGCTATTAACTGGTCATGGTTAGAACAAAGTTAATTGCTGAGCTCGTCTACATTAATTTATAAATAAAGCAATCGAGTATATTGTTCAGTTTTGAGTTTTTGTTGTGTTTAATTAATTTTTCTTTCTATGTTATACGACTGTTTTTACCTTAATTTTTTTAAATTAATTTCGTTAATCGAGTCTAATCTGTGTCTTACTAGTTTATTTTTCTTTAATGAATAGGACGATTTTGGCGCTCGTATGTTAGCCACACGCCCCTTTTTTTTGTCTGGTAAAGGATGGGGTTTTTTTTTGTGGTTAGAGCGACAGATAGATCCGTAAATACTATACACAATTTCGGCTCTAGGATTCCACACGCCAATCTTTATGGGAAATAAGACATTTTTCTGTGGGTTTGGAAAGAAAAAACATTTATAATAAAAAACATTTCAAATAGTAAAAAGCAAACTTAATTTAAAATTTGATCGATTTAAATTATACGTGTATTTCAAATAAATTTCGTATAAAAGGTATTAACTAGTAAAAAATAGAGAAATATATTGTCTATCGAACTCAATAGAATAATATGATGAGCTCAAATAATGTTCTCAAATCCAAAAAAATGTTAAAAAAAAATAAAAGATCCCGTAATTATTCTTTCAAAATGGGTTTTGTATAACCGCCTAAGAGCATCTCCAATGCAAAACAATCCAACTTACTTTTACTTACATGTCAATGTCATATCATCTTATTTTTAATATATTATTTTTTATTATATAATAATTACACCAAAGTTGTAATGGCACTGTCACATTTTTTTGGATAAAAAAATAATAAAATAATATATGTACTAATAATTTAATTGGTGTGATCTCATTTATAATAATTTTTTATATCAACATCATTTAATATAGTATTTTAAATATAATAAATAAGTAAAAGTTAAAATGATTAATAATATGGAGAACAACTTTTGTTGCCACATGCATAGTCGAACTTTGCTGTTGAACGAATGAATGTTTTAATTCGTTTAGATTTGATCTCCGCTTCACGGCAGAGTCTTCTGCTTTGATTGAATTTTTTTTTATCAATATGAGTTCGTCGTCTTCTTGTTATCATCCTATGACGATTTAAATGTGAATTAGGGCTTGGGTCAAAGCGTCTTGTTAGGCTTCATTTAAGCTCAATACTCAAATTATGAGATGGACCGCATTATACTCCACAATTGTCGTAGGCCTTCGACTTTTTTTTATAGTAATAAATAATTGAAGATTTGGGCTTCAATGATGAAGCTCGAGCAACCTAGTCCAAAATTCACCTCCTATAAAGTTTTCACCACGCGCAAGCATAACAACGATCATCAACACATAGAGATATGAAAAGACATGTGTCTCGCATAAAATAAGGGTCAACCATCAAAGTACAATTCAAATCTATTTGAGGGTCAACCATCAAAGTACAATTCAAATCTATTTGATATGATTGGATCTGTGTCACGAGTTGATAAAGAATTGTTTGTTAAGAAAATATTAATGTTATGTCATCTGAGATTTGTGGAGCTTATCATATCATTTTATTAGTCGAGATTTGTGGAGCTTATCATATCATTTTATTAGTCGAGTGTCAGCATGCCCCTTATGCCCGAATATTATAAACAGTCTTTATAACTCAAGAAATGGATACTTTTGATATATAACCATATAAACTATATATGTAATTTGAATTTATTCGAAATTTGATAAATAGGTTGAAAATAGCCACGCAAATTCGTTTACAAAATTTTTTAGACAAAATACTCTAAAAATTACTTGCCGCTTAATATATCGGTTAACACGTAATGAATATGAAATCAATAAAAATACCAAAAATCGAGGCCATTAACCACATGTAGTAATTATATAACGTAATCGTGTAAATACAAATATTACAGTGTAAATATAACGTAAACACGATGTAAATAGAAACCGAGGTTATTAATCGTGTAAATAAAAATATTATAGTGTAAATATAACGTAAACACGATCTAAATAGAAATCGAGGCCATCGTGTAAATAGAAATATTACAGTGTAAATATAACATAAACACGATGTAAACTACATTACCTACAAACACATACCGGATTCTTGAAACGAAAAATCATTTTCATCAAACAAACCCATAGCTCTCATTTTTTTTCGATCAGAACTTGAAATATGTTGTTTTATTATTTCGTTTTGGCTGACCAAAATGAGAGAGAAACGATTCTAGGTAGATAATATCAAAAAATTAATGTTTCTTTTCATATAGGATCATAACTAATTAGAAAAAGAAAAATTGATTGGTAATTAATCAAATATCTCGGGGAAACGGGTCAACACACGTATTAACCAAATTTGAAATTTGAATTTGTAATTCCAATCCAGAATTTAATATCAATATTCATGAATAAATCGGCAAATTAAAAGGTATTTTGGACTTTATTTACAGTATGCAAGTGAATCCGCCTTGGTATTTTCAATCTATTTACAAAACTTAAAGTATATCTAAAATAGAAACGTTTTATAAGACTATATACCCAATATTTTTGTTAAAAATATGTATTTTTAATACACACAAATAATATATAACTTTTTCCCTGGCTTAATTCTTAGTCTAGTTTTGATCAAATATAGTAAGAGAACAATAATTTTTGTTGTTTCGAGTGAGTGTGTGTGTGGCTGAGAGAGAGAAAGAGTATGTATTACGATGAAATGGTGAATCCATGTTTGTATTTAAAGCTTAATGATAATGATTGAAATTAAAAAAACGAGAAAAACTTCGACGAAAAAGTTTTTCTATTAAACTTGCTTATTGAACACTTGTTCGACTATCGATGGTATTAATAGTCTGAGTTACAATGAAACATCAACAACATGTATTTTTTATATCTTAAATTATGCGATAAAGAGCCGTATACCCATCTATAATATTGAGTTTGCAAAATATCCAACTTATTGACAATTATGGTTAATATTCAAAATAAAAAATTAACGTGAATTAAAGGTCTAATTTACTTTTCCGGATAATTAATTTTCAAAATAATAATTTATAAAAATTAACAAAATAAATCCGGAATTAAAGCAGTACAAATTGAAGTTTCAATTTTCAATTAATGGGCCGGATTTGGTGAAAATATTGAGAAATGTAATGGTGTAATATACTTGGGCATGAGAAATTAATATCGGGGCATGTTATATACTAATCAAATCTCTTAAAGTCTAACCCTTTTCAACACTCAACCTCTCTTCTATCTCCCTAAAACTGATACTACTATCTCCTCTCTTCTCTCTCTCTCTGCGAAGAAAAATCTATGATTTCAATGGCACCGAAAGCAGAGAAGTATCCAACGTGGAGGAAATCGATGGAGGAGAAGAAGACTCCGGTGGTCGAGAAAGCTCCGGCGGAGACGAAGCCGAAGCAGGATAGATCAATCTCCCAAAAGAAGGTGGTTCCAGGGCGGCCGGAGAGAAGAAGAAGAAGAAGATGAGTAGAAAAACTCGCTCATCATGCTTCGAAATGTGTTGCATTGATGTGTTTCATCGAATCTTGAGTGATCTTTGTGTTAAAGATCATTCGTATAGTTTTTATTTTATTTATTGCAATTAGATATGTTGTTTCTTCCCCCCTCAAATATTGCAATTAGATCTGTAGTTTCTTTTCCGCTAGAATCGTTATGAACTATGTCATCGCATAAATAAACGAAAAATTAACGAGTGTTCATATACATTTAGATTGGAGCTTTTGTGGTGGATACTTATTCCTTTTTCTAGATAGTTCAACAAGACAGGAATAGGGGTGAGGAATGGTTTCAGACATGTTTTTTTATTCAAGTAAATAATTGTGAACTAAAATTAACAATATCAGCAAAGACTCAAATTAACAAAAATTAACACGAAAATCATATAAATTTAGGAAATCAGTAACTAGAATTAAATTACAAAATAAACTTTTAAATTCCAAATTCTCAAGATTATATTCGACTAATATGAATTTCAGGGATTGGTAATAGATACCGGATATTTGGGCATCATTTTAGGAAAGAAAAAAAAAAGATTTCGTTTTTAAAATAAAAAATATTTTAGACTAAACATATTCAGAAAGTATACATCCTAATATCAAATTGAAATTATTCGAATTAATAGTTAAAATTAAAGATGGAAAGGAATAAAAATGATATCAGTTAAAACTGCCAAAATAAAGACTACAAAACATGAAATTCGTAACTGTACATCATGTTATCATCAGAGAGACAAATTAACCAAACTTAACACATCAATTAGTGTTTTTCACATCAGTAACCAGATTTTAAGTAGCAAATCGAAAATTAAATTTCAAAATTCAAGATTATATTCGATTCATTCCGAATTCAATTGTTGACTGTATTAATTGGATATAAAAAAGAAAATATCAATTAAGTTTATAATCAATAACTGCCAAAATAAATGCATGAAATCAGGATATATGCATTTATTTTCAGATTTATGTAAAAAAGTATATCAATTTGGATTAATTTTTATTAATAACTTCAAATTATAAAAGGAATGAAATAAAGAGTATATTAATAAAAACTGTCAAAATGCAGTAATCAGATTCGTAATGTACAACAAATATACGCAAGTCAAATAAATTAACTGAAATTAATTACGTTTTCATATAGACGAAGACTGTTTCAAAGGAAACTTGCAATCTTTATATGACTTATATCGAGTTTTTAATGAAATATTTTTATTAAAATTAATTCAACAACAAAAACGATTCTTAATTAATTCGTTGACTTTTTCAAATATATATTAAAACCATTAATTACGACTTCAAATCCAGGAAATCATGGGAATGTATATGATTTTAATGATCCGATGTGGAATAAAACAAATTAACGCAAATTAACTATGTTTTCATATAGACGGAGACTGTTTCAAAGGAAACTTGCAACACATGATATATATCGAGCCTTCAATGAAATTTTTTTTTATTATAATTAATTCAACAACAAAAATGATTCTTAAATTAATTAGTTAACTATTTCAAATATATATTAAATCAATTAATTATGATTTCAAATCCAGTAAATCATGGGAATGGATAAGAATCGAATGATTTGCTGTGGAATAAAAAAATTAACGCAAATTAACTAAGTTTTCATATGGAAGAAAAAAATTTCAAACGTGACTTGCAACTTTTACCTAATATAAAGCAAGCCTTTAATGAAATATTTTTTTTATTAAATTTAGTTAAAAAAAAGGATTCTTATTTAATTCGTTAACTTCTTTAAATATATATTAAATCCATTTATTACGGTTTCAAATCTAGGAAAATCAGAGGAATATATATGATTTAAAGGATTCGATATGGCATTTCAAAAAATAACGCAAATTAACTACGTTTTTATATGGACGAATATTGTTTCAAAGGCAACTTGCAACCTTTACATGATATATATCAAACCCTTAATGAAATATTTTTTTTATTAAAATTAATTAAAAACAAATATGATTCTTAATTAACTCATTGAGTTTTTCAAATATATTTTAAATCCATTAGTTACGATTTCAAATCTGTAACTTAAAAATTAAAGAAGCAAGAAAATCCGGATTTTTGGGTTAATTTGTATTAATTTTTAAATATCTTAATTATTTAAATAATTAATTAAAAAATTAAAAAATGACATAATTGGAATTGTATATTCAATAAAATGGACACATAGGACTAATTGGGTATTTTTTAATTGTTTGCAAAAGAGTGGATATTTTACAATTGCGACGTTTGAATTGGCTTACTTAGAGAAATTCTTCTTAAATTAATAAAAAAAATTAATTCTTAAACTACATAAAAAGTACTGAAACAATAAACGACTATTGTGCTTTTATCAAAAAAATAATAGACCAAAATTCTATTTTAGAATGCATTTTGTTAAATTTTTTTACTTTGACACTTTTAAAATTTCTCATTTATACTCTAAATTAATGTTTTTTTTGTGCTTATAATATATTAGATTCGAGGCTATATGTATTGCAACCTGATTGCCACAATAAATTACGAAGGTCGGTGAGGAGATCACCTAAAAGTCTTGCATCAGCTGCTGCAATCAGATCACTTCACTCACCATTGTAGTTAAGGGCATATACTCAGCTTCAATAGAGCTCTTGTAACTTGTAGTTTGTTTTATTTGATTTCAATGCCATCAACCCGATAGAAAACAAAATAGGAACGCTGCGAACTATGATCGCACATGATCCTAAATTAGAAAACGATATTGCTTTTCATCGAATAGAAAAGGAGACAGAGCCCGAATAAGACTCTCATAATACAAACAATCTATAATAAAAAAAAAGCGAGTTCACAAAACTTCCAAATCGGAGACTTAGTCCTCCGTAAAAAAATTCAAAATATCGTGAAACTGAACGCCAGAAAACTCGGATCAAATTGAAAAGACCCTTATTAGGTTACCCATATAGTCTATCCCGAAGTATATGAGCTCTTAATTATTTGATATTATTATACGAAGTCTTATTGAGATCCACCTCCTAAATTTGAATCGTACAAAAATATATACTATTTTGTTTCGTGATTGTTGAAGACGAAATTCGATATCAACAATATCTAGCCTAGTGATTATAAGATATAATAATCTACCGATTTGTCTTCTATATTCCAATGAATTAGGTAATGGTTCATCATCTTCCAAGGCTAAAGAAATCCTTGGATTCATTAGAGTCTTTACAGGTTTTGACTGAATGAAATCAAAATCATATAAAATTGGTGAGCAATATTGTCTTTGACTAAGAGCTATACCAGATTTAGAATGTGCAGCTTCTAAACCAAGAAAAAATTTAAAACCTCTTAAGTCTTTAAGTGTAAAATAGAATTCGAAAACTGCTTAGCATAAAAAATTACTTTCTTGCTACTGATCGTATGAGGAATTAATTTGGAAATTGGTGAATAAGTATGAAGAGAGTTTACTCCCTTTTTACGAGTATAACTATTGGCTACTAATCTTGCTTTTCTCCGAGGAAGTAATATATCTTAATGAAGTTTATTGGTGTAGATCCACCTGGACCCAAGTATGATTGCTATTCATAGCATCTAATTCTTCTTGCATGAAAATTATCCATTCAAGGTATTTAACAACATGATGATAGAAATGAGGTGCAATTTTTTCTTAAACTGCACATCAAAAACTTTTGAATGGCAAAGATAGATGTTCTCAACTTAAGATTTTATCTAATGTATGCCTAGAAGAGTATTTATCAACTTATTGCATCAAGTTATAGTGATATTCGTTCAAGTAGGTCGGTGGTACATAAGGTCTTGAAGATTTTTTCATAGTATTTGAGGCTTATGGAATAAATGTTGATGCCAAATTTGTGCAGTAACTTTGTTTACCAATGCATCGATTGAACAAATTATCCTTAGTCAAGATGTAGAGACCACAATGATTTCTACCCATGTCAATCATCTTCAAGTCCTTTATATCATGTATGAAATAAGAATTGTTTGAAAAAGAAACAATGACATTAGACATTGTGGTAAGTGCTTTTATAGAGATAAGATGAACTCTAAAGCTTGGGACAAAAAGAATATTATGCAGAGTCAAATCTTTATTAAGTATAATATCTCATATAAACTGAATCTGTTATTACGTTTTGGTTGGCTTATTTTTATTAGGCAATAATTTTGACTGAATATATCACATTAACTTATCGAGATCCGCTTATTAATAGTGTGCGATTCTGAATTCTATATTTTGACTGTTCTACGATTCTCGGATAAGTATGTTTTAAAGATCCTTCCTCTTTGTTGTTGGGTGGTTGACTTCAAAAAAACCCTAGCTAGGATCTTCTTCTTTCGCTATAAATAGCAGGGTTGCAGCCTCTAGCGTTTTTTGATGCTTTTTGTTTGAATTGATAACTTTTTCTAGACGTACAAGATCGACGGCCTGTAAAACTATTGATCTGAATGAAAGCAGTGTTTGAATCGGATTACCCACTGTGATCGATTTGTGCTTGATGTTTTTTTATGCATGAATGAACTAGTGACGCCCTTGAGATATCTTGTGATTTAAAATCACGTGAAGGTATGTCTTTGGTGGATATGTGAAGGGTCACTAATCCAGGGGAAAGACTGAATTAGGGTTTTATTTTATAGTTAGTAATTTGGCTTTGATGTTTATGTTGTTCATATAAGACCAATTGTACTGAGAACTATTATTATAGTGAAATCATTTCCGTTGGGATATCACACCCCCAGATGTTGGAGACGTTGCTCTAAACTGGGTTACCAATTGTGAGTGACGTTTATTACTTATTCTGCTCTTTTACTGTCATCTTTATTTTTCTTGTCAATTTTCACATACACTATTACAATAATTGAGTGTGACAGTTGGCTAAACGTTTAACAGAATTTCAATTGGTATCAGAGTAGGCACCTTTTACGTAAGGTGGTTTTCTTTGTGTTTACTTTGTGTTAAGATGGACAGTTTCAGGGAAGGTGGATATTTAAATCGACCTCCTACGTTATATGGTTTCAACTATGGCTAGTGGAAAGGTCGTATGCGTGCTGTCTTGAAGTCTCTTGACAACATGACTTGGAAGGATGTTTTGAATGGATGGACGCATCCTACTGTTACTAATGAAGAAACTAGGGTGAGAAGCTTGAAACCTGAAAATGACTGGACTGCAGCTGAAGATGAAGAAGCTCTTGGAAATTTTAGGGCACTGAATTCTATTTACAATGATGTCGTTACTCAGTTTGAAGCTCTTACAATGAATGAGGATGAGACTATTGCCGAATTTAATGTTCGCATTCGTGACATATCTAATGAATCTTATTCTCTTGGTGTACTTATATCAGATGAAAAACTGGTTCAAACGATTCTCAGATCTCTTCCATCCAGATTTCAAATGAAAGTTACTGCTATCGAAGAAGTTCAAGATCTCTCCACTATGAAGCTTGATGAATTGATTGGCTCCCTTATGACCTGGGAATTGTCTATTCCTCGTACATAAAAGAAGAGCAAGAATCTGGCTAAAAAGGTTCTCTAAAACAACACTCTGATCGGGTATCATCTTACTTTGATGATGATATTTATGATACTATTGCTCTTCTGTCTAAGAACTATAACATGGTCATGAAGAAGTTTGCACGACTTCCTCCCCGAAATGTTTCATCGGAAGGTCATGACATTCAATCACAATATCACTCTCAACGAGGAAATGCTTCTCAGAGAACCAGCAAGAATGGTGACAAACAATCCGTTTTTAAAAGGAAAACGGGTACAATGCCATGAATGTGAAGGCTATGGTCATATACAGAAAGACTGTACAAATTTTTTAAGGAAACAAATGAAGCATACACAACTACTCTCTCTGATGATGAAAATGATAGTGATCCTGATAATGCAAAGAACTTCATCGCCTTCACATCCACTATCTCTAACCTAGAGGAAAATGAGAATGATCACACTATAAGCTCTACTATATCCTCTATCTCTTGTACTGACGATGTTGACAAGATTGATGCAACATATAAACTAAATGAAGTCATAATGACACTTACAAATGATAAGAAAAGACTGCTGGAGACAATTGTTGAATTAAAATTGGAGGTTGCTCGTTTTAATAATGATATGGTGAAAATGACGAAGTCTGTCAGAATGCTGAATTTAGGAACTGATAATGTGGATAAAATCCTTACAATAGGAGAATCAGCAAAGAACATGAAAGGGATAGGGTATTCTTATGGCAGCTCCACTTCGCAAACCAGATTTGTCCTTCAAAGAGTGAAAGAAATTGATCACGAAAAATTGTCTCAACAACATGTGAGATCTCATGTCAACAGATCTCCATGGACTTGTCACTACTGTGGAAGAAAAGGACACATACGTCCTTACTGTTATCGGTTGATAAATAGAATGAATCGTCAACCCAAGTCTGAAACTCAACTTTACAGTGGTTTAGCCAAATAGATGCACATGGTCTGGAGAATCAAAGATGTTCATTGTACAAAGATCGTGTATAGTTCTCTTCGTGCGTCTACTTATGATGATTGGTATTTTGACAGTGGATATTCAAGGCATATGACAAGTGTTAAAGATTATCTTACAAACATTAAGCCTTCAACTAACTGCTATGTGACATTTGGAGATGGAGTCAAGGAAAAGATCATTGAAAAGGGCACAATGAATTTTCAAGGACTTAACTGTCTGAAGGACGCTCTTCGTGTCGAGGGTCTCACAGCAAATCTCATTAGTATTAGTTAGTTGTGTTATGCGGATCTCACTGTAAATTTCACTCGTGATGAGTGTACAGTTACTACGCCTCAAAATGTTAACCTAATGAAGGGAATTAGATCACAAGACAACTGCTACATGTGGTCTCCAGGCAAAAAACCCTAGAACTGAGTCATGTTTGATTTCTAAGACTGAAAAGCTAAACTGTGGCATCAACGTCCTGGTCATCTGAATTACAGAAGTCTTCGAAAGATCATCAGTGAAAATGTTGATATTGGAGTACCCGACACAAGGGTCGTTGAAGGTCAAATTTGTGGTGACTGTTAGATAGGTAAATAGGTCAAAAGTTCTCATAAACCTGTTCAAACCTATACTATGTCTCGAGTTTTAAAACTATTGCATATGGTCCTGATGGGACCTATGCAACCTAAAAGTCTTGGAGGAAAGAGATACGTGTTCGTCTGCATGGATGATTATTCAAGATACACATGGATTTACTTTCTCAAAGAAAAATTGGAAACTTTCGCTGTTTTTGAAGAACTTTGCAAACTTGTTCAACGACAAAAAGGGGGCACGAATGGAAAGATCATCATAATTGGAAACTTTCGCTGTTTTCGAAGAACTTTGCAAACTTGTTCAACGTTAAAAAGGGGGCACGAATGGAAAGATCATCATAATTAGAAGTGACCAGGGAAGAGAATTTGAGAACTCTAGCTTCTCAGACTTTTGCTCAGATGAAGGAATAGCACATGAATTTTCAGCCATAATGGAATTGTGGAAAGGAAGAATAGAACTCTTCAAAAAATGGCTAGAGTTATGCTTCTGGCTAAGGAAACCCATACTCGCTTTTGGGCTGAAGCTCTTAATACTGCTTGTCACATTCATAACAGGGTCTCAATTAGACCGGGAACAACTACTACATAGTATGAGATTTGGAGAGTATGGAAAGCTAATCTGAAGTACTTTCATATTTTTGGATCTACTTGCTACATTCTAGCTGACAGAGGAGCAAGGAGAAAATTTGATCCAAAGAGTGATGAAAGTTTATTTGTGGGATACTCTAGAAATAGCGTTGCCTATCGTGTAGCAATCCGAGGACAAAGAGTATCATGGAGTATGTAAATGTTATCGTCAAAGATACTACTGATATATACATGCAAGATACCACAGATAATTTTCCTCAACATGCGACAACTGTTAGACAAGATGTTACGCCATTTATCTCTAACTACTTTCCTCATAATGGTCCCAGTAGTGAAGAGTCATCAGATAGTTCTGCTGAAAGAAGTAATACTCAGAATGATGTGTCTTATGAACCAACAGAGACTGAGTCCTCAACTGAAGTCAGCCATGAGTTGATTCCTTCCACCATAATTCAAAAGAATCACCCTATTGACAGTGTGATAGGAGATGTTAATGACTCTATGCAGACACGAAGAAAGCCTCATGTTAACTATAGGGAGATGCTCAACAATATTTGTTTTGTTTCAAAGATTGAACCAAAAAATGTGAGTGGAGCTGTTCATGATCGATTCTGAATGAATGCAATGTAAGAAAAGCTGGTTCAATTCAAGAGAAATTGTTTCTAGGATCTTGTTCCTAAACCTGATCAAGTAAACGTGATTGGAACTAAATGGATCTACAAGAACAAGATTGATGAACATGGTAATGTTACTCGGAACAAGGCCAGACTTGTTGCTCAGGGATATACGCAAGTCGAGGAGTTGATTTTGATGAAACCTTCGCTCATGTTTCCAGGTTAGAAGCTATCCGTTTAATTCTTGGTATCTTTTGTCATTTTTGGTTCAAGTTATTTCAGAGGGATGTCAAGAGTGCATTCCTAAATGGATATCTCTATGAGCAGGTATATGTTGATCATCGTAAAGTATTTATAGATCCTCATTTTCCAAATCATGTTTATAAACTCAGAAAGGCCCTTTATGGCCTTACGCAAGCACCACGAGTGTGGTATGAAAGGCTTACAAAATTCCTTATTCATAAGGGATATATCCGAGAGGGTGTTGACAAGACTCTTTTTGTGAAGAATGAAAACAATCAGCTTATGATTGCTCAGATTTATGTTGATGATATTTTTTTGGAGGAATGTATCACAACATGGTTCAAAAATTTGTGAAATAGATGAAGAATGAATTTGAGATGAGCATGGTTGGATAAACGAATTTGTTTCTTGGGTTTCAAATTAAACAGATGATAGATGAAATCTTTATATCTCAAAGTAAATATGCAAGTGACATTGTCAAAACGTTTTGGGCTTGAACACTCTTCTCACAAAAGAACCCTTGCTGCAACACATACCAAGCTCACTAAGGATGAAACTGGCATACCTGCAAATCAGAGTTTTTATAGAAGCATGATTGGAAGTATTTTATATCTCACAGCCAGCAGACCTGGCATCACATAATCAGTGGGTGTTTGTGCTAGGTATCAGGTTAACCCCAAAGCTAGTCCTCTCAGCCACGTTTCGAGAATCATTCGATACATCTCTTGTACTTTGAATCTCGGTCTACTATATTATTTGGATAGGGAGTACTGTTGATCGTAAAAGCACACCGAGTGGATGTTTCTTTCTTGGAAACAATCTAATTTCCTGGTCTAGCAAGAAGCAAAATTGTGTTTCTCTTTCTATAGCTGAAGATGAGTACATTGCAGCGGGGAGTAGCTGTACTCAAATATTGTGGATGAAGCAAATGCTTGCTGAATATGGTGTACCGCAAGATGTCATGACATTGTTTTGTGACAATCAGAGTGGTATAAATATTTCAAAGAATCCTGTTCAATAAAGCAAGACTAAACACATAGACATCCGACACCATTTCATAAGAGAACTTGTTGAAAATAAAAAGGTTCGTCTGGAGTATATTCAAACACAAAAACAACTTGCTGATATTTTTACGAAAGCTCTAGATACTCAGACTTTTGAAAATTTACGCGCCTCTATTGGACAAGTAGCAATTACAGAGAAGTTGTTGGGCTTTCAATTATATGGCCCATTACTTTTGTCAAGACAGCTGTGCTCAACTTGTTTTGATTTACTTGCACGGAAACGACGAGAGGGGATGCCATTTTTCTACTCTCAGACATGAGACGTTTCATGTTCCAGCGAGCTGTGTGATTTTTTAGCTTTAATTTTAATAACTTCCTCGGTCCTAGCAGTTTCAACCTTCAAAATTTGAATTCTCTCAGAAACTGCTTTAACTTCAAGAATTTGTTTCATAAAACGATGGTTGGAACAAGGAGTTTAATTCAATAATCTTTCCCTCGCAAGCCTGCGAAAAATGAAGAAGAAGAATGTGCCAGGAAGAGTTACTCGTGATCATGCAAAGACCGATAATCCTAGGGATTTGGGACAAACCTCCACAGATTGTGCCGATGGTCAGGCCGGAGGTACATCTGTGCGAGAAAAATCTCTAAATATCTCTAAGAATTAGCGTCTTCCTCTGTCAATTTGTGACATGACCTGTCCACCATCGTGTAACTCATATGAGAATACTGTCTATGACACAACTCTTTAATCAACCCCCAACTCTCAAGGCTCCTCGCCAACAAAATCCGTGTCAGGTATTTCTTCTCCTTGTGCTGATATTGTGGATACGAGCATGCCTATGAACATGATTCCTTGCCCAGCTAATTTAGAAGTTATCAAAGGGATATTGGGTTTGAATGAAAAGAGGGAAAAATCTCCAAATGTTATCTCAGATTGTCCTGACAACTTTGTGTTAGACTCGGTTGAGCACTCTGAATCCAGTATGAAGAGAAAGGATCTCTCAGACTCTGAATATGTTCCTAATGATGATGAAACCATCATGAGTGCTCTTCGTACACCTAAGAAGAAACTCACGAAAATTTCAGAGCAGGTCCCTGACAATCAAGCTAAGGAGTCCACACCTCACTCTTAGTCTTCTAGATCTCTTGCAAGGAACTCCAACTCGCCTGCTATGTCTCCTAATGTTGATTCTGAGGTACCCACTCCTTAGCAAGAGTCTCTGGCTGCTAGGCTCTCTCACAAGAAGAAGAAAACTTTGAAGTCCTCTTCTCCTCAACCTATTCCTTTTGTTGAGGATGATCTTTCAGAAGATGCTCCTTCTCTTGTCCTGGAGAGGAATAAATACATGGATGGTATGAAGATACAAAGGAATGTTCCCCCGGCTCCTTTGGATAACATTTCCTTTCACACTGAGGCGCAAGTTGTCAAATGGAAGTTTGTTTATGCTCGTAACATCTTTCCTGAACGCGAACTTTTTGTTGATACTAAGAAGTTCTCTGTGATCTTTTATCTTCTCAAAGAATCTGGACTGCTAATGTATGTAAGTCACCTGGGTCCCTACTACCCAAAGCTTGTGAAAAAATTCATCATCAGCCTCTCTCTAGATATGGATTCACCTGACAGTCCTCATTATGGGAAAGTTCATCTGCGTGGTCATGTCTTCACCTTTACTCATGCGCTGATAAATACCACCCTGGTTCGATCCACTTCTACACACAGTGATCCTTTACCAAGCTGGGACACCATTGCAAAGGTTATAACATGTAATAAGAAGGAAATTTGAAAAATCAAGATTGGTCTTCGGACATCCGAGCCCACTGCTAAATACTCCATGCTTTCCCACATTGCTACTACTACATGGGTTCCCACTTCGAATGGCTCCCTTGTCTCCATTGAGATTGCTTGTCTGATTTATCAGATTGGAACTCACTGCAGGTTTGACTTTGGTGCTCTTGTCTATGATCATTTTGTTAGACACACAAAGTCTTATGCAGCTCAGATGCCGATTAGATTTCATTCCCTCATTTCGAAGATCCTGCTTGATCAGATGAGAGACTTGATTCGTTCTGATGATGTCTTAGGAAAGACTCCATTTCTCCTCAAATTTCATCAGAAGCACTTTGAAGGACGCCATGTGTGTGACATTCAGCATCCCACGACTCAAACATCGGATGATGGAAATGTGCTGGCCTCTCATGTCTCTCTCAGCTCTACTCAATAGAATGATGCATACCAGCTTCTTCTTCAGGAGTCTCTATTTCTTCAAAAGCTCGTACAGTCTTCTTCCAAGCGCAAAGCTATTGTGGATAGCATGATCAAGCTCATAAAGACTTCTATCAAGGCAATTACTTCTACTGCACAAGATGTTCCAACAACTTCTGAGATAGTCTCTTCTTGATATCGTTGTTGTCTGTTTTAGGATGTATCTTCATGACTTGTGTATCTGGTTCAGTATTTTGAGCTACTACTGTGTTCTTATGTCTTCATTTATGCTTCATGTGTCAAAACATATTATGCTACAGTTTCATGAAAATTTATGTTTTTCATGATCTATTCATGCTACAGCTTGTGTGTTAAATTTCTCTCCCTCTGTGTTGGTCTATCCTTGCCTTTGTTCTATGTTTTGAGGCAATCAGGGAGAGACATATTCAGTCGTGTTGATTCAAATCATGGTAAACGAATCTTTATTGTGCTTGCCTAAAAAATAGCCAAAGGGAGAGTTTGTTATTACGTTACGATTGACTTATTTTTATTAGGCAAGAATTTCGATTAAATATATCACATTAACTTATCGAGATCCTCTTCTTAACAGTGCGCGATTCTGAATTCTATATTTGGACAGTTCTGCGATTCTCGGATAAGTATGTTTTAAAGATCCTTCCTCTTTGGTGCTGGGTGGTTGACTTCGAGGAAACTCTAGCTAGGATCTTCTTCTTTTGGACGCTATAAATAGCAGCGTTGCAGCCTCTAGCGTTTTTTTGATGCTTTTGTTTGAATTGATAGCTTTTTCTAGACGTGCAAGATTGGCAACCTGAAAAACTATTGATCTGAATGAAAGTAGTGTTTGAAACGGATTACCCACTGTGATCGATTCGTGCTTGGTGTTGTGTTTATGCGTGAATGAACTAGTCACGTCCTTGAGATATCTTGTGATTAAAGAACACGTGAAAGTGTGTTTTTGGTGGATCTGTGAAGGGTCACTAATTCAGGGGGATGACTAAATTAGGGCTTCATTTTACAGTTAGTAATATTGCTTTGATGTTTATGTTGTTCATATATTGTACTGAGAACTATTATTATAGTGAAATCATTTCCACCGAGTTATCACACTCCAGAAATAGGAGATGTTGCTCGGAACTGGTTTACCAATTGTGCGTGTCGTTTATACTTATTCTGCTCTTTTACTGTCATCTTATTGTTCTTGCCAATTGTAACATACACTGTTACAATAATTGGGTGTGATAGTTGGCTAATCGTTTAACAGAATTTCAGAATCAATATAATTGTTTGATTAAGTCATATAACTGTGGAATTGTGTAAATATTTTAGATTCTTGAAAAAAGACTTTTCTGTACAAATGTGTCGTGAAGTTCCTGAATCTAAAATTCACGTTCCATATGCAATATTAGATAACAGATTTAAATTAACCAAACCTCTCAACCTTGCTTGGAAAGAGGACATGTTTAGAATACGTTTTGTCAATTTATTTTTACTATGACACCTTTACAAAATCTGTTTTATACTCTAAATAGTCAAAGTTAATTCTATTTAGCGTTTTGTAAGAATATAAAATAAAAATTATATTAAATAATCATTTGAAATGAATTGAATAGAAAAATAATAAAACTTTCAATTCTTAAGTAAAAGAAGTCAAAATTATTTTTCAATCTTTTATGGAATTAATTTTGATTATTTTAAGGAATTTTAACCTAAAACAAAATTAATCCAATTGTCAATTTTTTAAAACTATTCATTGCACGCTTTGACTATCTCTCTAACTTAAAACAAATCTTAGTTATTTTGCAATTTAATTACTTTAAATTGATTATTTAACTAAATCATATTTAAAGAAATCGCAATGAATAAACCCGAAAACATTGGATGTGCTTGTTTCCATATCCTAGTTAAAGTGGATTGGTACATGAAATCCCGTGATGAACAAGGTCAAACATGGAAAAATTGACTATTGCCGACGAGGATCTTCGAGCTTGTCTCCAGGACCACGAAAGTCATCCATGAAATTCGACCAAAATGTTTTGGAGGGAGAACCACTGCATGTCTTGGAATGCAATTTTCATGAACCACATATGCTAAATGATCTAATTGGATTTAATTTTTTTTTTTAAGTCAGTTTTATTGCGGGTGAAGTTCGAACTCACATTATCCTAACCGAAAGTGGTGTGGTTTTATCACTGACTGAATTTATCGAGAAATATTATTTTCAGAGTGAAAAAGTTAGACACTTCATTCTTGAAACTTTATTTTTATCTTTTGAAATCTACCACGTTGAATTTCCAATTCGCAGGCTAAAAAGGTCATATTTGCAAACCAAAAAATTAAATCATTAATCGCGCCTATTTGTCATATTTATATCGGCTCAAAAGATACAAAGCAACGGCCGACCCGTTTCTTGCCATAACGACTCATGTCTCTTCACAAACCATTTCGCTTCTCTTTCTCTTATTAAACAAACTAATATTCAGATCACAGTTCGATTCAACACACTCGATTTTCGCTTTGATTATTTTCCTTCTCGTCAAGACACGTTTGAATAACATAATTATGGACTCAGATAATTCCATAAATTCACCGATAACTTACACACCATCGCCGTTCTCCGCCTCTCAGACGCCGATCCAACTCTCCGGTTTCCTCGCCGGAGACACCATCCAAGTCACCGGCGACACCGGCGACCTCCGATTCTCCGTCCGCCTCGACCTTGTCAACAAGAAACTCTTCGCCGAAGAAAAACCCGTCGAACCAGAAGATGAAGAAGAAGTCTTCGATTCCTTTACTTCCTCCGTTCCCTACGCGACGGCTATCGCTTCTCCCGGCGAATCCATCTCCGATCACCGGAGCGAGAGCGCCGGGATCCGCGGAGGCGCGACGACGAGGCTGAGGAGCGGGGCTATATCGCCGGTGTCGTACTTTCCCCGGGCTTCGATCGGACGGTCGGGGAGGGTTCGGAGTGGGAGGAATAATAAGAAGATCGGAGATGCGTTGGAGAGGATGTGGAGAAGGAGGAGTTTTCCGGTGCGGCCGTGCACATCATACTCGTTTTTCGTGATGTCATCTTGGGGACGTGTCAAAGCTTCATCGTTCGCCCAGACTAGTAAGAGGATCGCTCAGATGTGGTACAAACTTCCCACCCATCAGAAACAGGTTTATTTTTTCTCCGTCCTTCATTTTAAATGGAAGATTTTGACATTTAAAGATTGCATAAGAATTTTTTTGGCACAAATAGTCGTGACATTTTTTGGCTTTTTTATTCACCTAATTTTTTTTCAATTCATTTTATATGTGATGAATAAAATATATCCTCAAAATACTATATATAAAATAACTATAATTTTGGGTTTTCATGATATAAATATATTTTTATGATATTTTCTAAAATTACAAACATATTATTTTAGTTTGTGACAAGGTTACTAGGGGTTGAATTATTTAACTTTATCTGTAAAACAAAAAAAGAAAATCAACATGCATGCTTTAGAATCACTAGACAAAAATACTCTAGAAAAGGTAAAGACCAAAAGATTGCGTGAAAAGATGACATGTTTGTAAAACTGGTCAAAACGGTCGTGTTCGTGTGTAGTTGTATGAAGATATGGCTGTGAAGGACAGTGAGAGATACAAGTGGCAAGCAGAGCTGTTCGCCGACAATCAGCAAAGACCATTTAAAGATGTCCATCAAGATCATGGGCTGTGAAGTTTAATGTTTTTATTCTTTGAAGTTTTGTGTGTATGTTGTTTTCTATTGATCTGGTGCATAAAGATACATATAGATAAGTCAAAAGTTTATTTGTATAGTCATATTTTCATTTCAAGCGTGCATTTGAAAGTACATGTCAAACTTAAAAGAGCCATCAAAGAATGAAAAATAGGAAACATTTTTCCCAATAAATCAAACTGTACACAAACTCAGAAAGACGATCTATGTTAGAGAGAAAACGGCTTTGTATACACATCAAATTGCACATTGGCTGTCAGCTGTGGTTCTTGCTGCAAGTTAATACACATAAAACGCAACCGTAAAATGTAGTAACATTAAGAAAAACAAAAGTTCATGCTAACAAAATTTAACAATTTTTGTTTATGTTTTTGGGTCTTTTTGCTTAATAACCACCCGAAATTAAGTAAAATGAAAAGTAACTCACTTTTTAATTTATTAACTTTATGTAGATAGACGATCCAAATAATTTACACTAAAACATATGAAATAATCCACACGACTCCCATCTATGTTTTCAGCCAGTTTTATAATTTAATATTTCAAAAATTTTATAATAGATTGAAATCATCAATAATTGCTGAATGAAGTTCAAATTTTGAAAAAAAAAATACTATCAATAATATTTCATATATCGCGTTGAGCATAATAACAAATAAGAAAACTCACATATTATGTCATGTAAATAGTTTGGTTATTTAAAAATTTAACTAAAAAATGATTATTTCTCAATGATGTATTCGTAGCTAATATTTCGTTTTTTTAATCATACCATACCTGTTTTATTTTATGAGTTCCAATCGATAACATGGTGATGAGTGAAGTGACGACACCAGCCCCGAAGCCGCAGTCCACATTCCTTACGGTGGACCTCATCGCGGTCAACATATCCCCGTAAGTTGTCGCATGTCCACGCTCGATCGCGTGTATGAAAGCATAAGTCATCGCGCCAGTTGAAGCGCCGTTCGATAGAGACTATATATGTCGATAGAAAAATAATATATCTAATATTTTTTTAATGATTTTTCAGAAATATAAATTGCAAGAAATATATGTAAACATACAGAAGTATCTGAGGAGATCTGATTGTCGTCACAGCCGCTGAAGGAAATTACTTCTCCTCCGCTCGTTCCTTTCCATACGCCCGATCGCGGCCGATGATCCTCCCATGAGTACTTTCCGTGTCTACAAAACCCGATCCTCAGTTTCAAAATGTAATATATGACTACATGTGAGATGATTTAGGGTATATCTTGATTTTTGGTGTAACAAACTATTTTATTTGGTGTTTGTCTAACCCAATGTTTAGTAATCAGATATTTATTGTCACTGAAAGATTATTGTGACGCCGGTGGAGTTTTATGGTAGATACAAAATCTGTAAACTTTTTAATAATCCAGAAGGAATTTCAAAATTTCTGAATATATCTTTATGCCCATCGTTAACAATTTCTGAATATTTCTGTAAAAATTTAATCATTAACAAATTATCACCAAAGGCATAAGAAACTATTTAAAATGGCCCAGTAAGTACCTTGAATCAAATATTAAAAATATCGCTCAACTCATTCATGTCTTCTAGTATAATAATGCATATGCTTTTCTTAGTTGAGCTATGACAATTAAACTTATAAGTTAACATATTTTTGTAATAAAAAACACGATTATTAAAGATTTGAGGTAAAAAACGTAACATATTTGTAGGCTTAAATTTGTCCAAAATATCAATATTAGACTCTTTATGTTAAAAATATGCAAACATGAACATTTTGACATAATTTGGGATAAAAATACTTAAGAATTTACCTTGAATTCTAACGATTTATGAAAAAGGTAAGTTTGTCTTGAACTGAGTTAAAAGCTTAATTCCGATCCTTTTAAAGATGTACTAGATTTTGATATTTTGCACATATGTGTACAAAATAAAATTTATCCACACTAACCTGTCCATTCTGCACAGAAAAGGAAGATCTAAAACGGTGCCGCTATGACAGGCATCTATGATGGCGTGGAGTTTAACTCCGGCGGGGAGAGGCTTGACGACGGTGGCATTGATCTCATCGTCAAGGATCATCCCTTGCGTCTCAAAGTCGACGGGGCAAAGAGTCTCGTCAAAGCCATCAATCTCGTCCCCGTCAGAGTCCTTCTGCTGAGACCCGTGCCCCGAGAAGTGGAGGACCAACGAGTCCCCCGACCGACAACCCTCCACCAGCCACCGCAAAGCAGTCCTTATATTCTTCTTCGTGGGCCATTGACTCGGGTCGCTCTCTTCCTCTGAAAGGTGCCTTGTATTGTAAGAAACCGTGAATCACACCTCATTTTAACAAATTACACATAGATATTTTGGTTTCGTTTTCATTGCTAATTTTTCCATATCGGATATTCAATTTAACAAATTATACAAATACCCTTTCTCTTATTATGATTAGTAAGAATTTATTCAAAATATCAACATTTACTAAAAATTTAATTTTCTACTTAAACACTAACTTTCTCCAAAATACCACTAACACGACCATGTAAATAGTATATTACCGTTCACTCGTTTTTTTTTATAAATTTCACACCAACTTTAATTAAGCATGAAAATTTAAATTAAGAAATCTTTAATAAATAATATATATTTAGTCAAATTTGATGTTAATAATTAAATGCATTTTAATTATTAAAAGATCTACTGAATTAAATTCTCAAACTTTTGGTTTTTTATTTTAGTAAAGAATGTTACTTTGGCAAATTTAGCTTATTTTGTAAATCAAGCCAGCTAAAACACCTAAAAAAAACTAAAAAGGAAAAAAAAATGACTTGTGATCTAACTTGAACATGTTATTTTCTATCGTAATCAATAGTATGATGGTTATTTTATTACCTGTGAGCATAAGAACGGAGGATTCAGGGAATTTGAACCTGTTGACCAACAAGTACTTCATACACTTGGCGTCGTTGATGCAGCCTTTCAGCTCTCGCCGCGTGTCCTTGTACGACACCCCGCATATCACCGCCCTCTTCCGTCCCTGCCACGCCGGCGACGGCGGCCCCGTCAGCGCGTGTCCGTTGGGCGACGGCGGTGCGTGGAGGTGACCTCGGCGGAACAGGCGGAAAGCGCGTGGAGATGCTGCGGCTACGACGGCGCGTGGATCGTCGACGAGCGTGACGGCGTTGCACAGCGCGCACCGGATCGATTCGGCTCCCGTGGGAAGCTGTAGAGGAGTCAGGCAGTTTGAGCAATCTACTAAAATGGACATTGTTTTTTGTAATTAATTTGATTTATTCTCTTCTTCGCGATTTTAAGAAAAATTGAAGAGAGAAGAGAGAGACAGATAGATTTGAGAGATTAGAATTATTGGACGTGTTTTTCAAATGTGGTAATGGTTTTTGGTCGACGGTAAAAGGAAGGTGATGAGAAGCGCAAGTGGGTGATATTCTATTTTTTTATTTATTTTTTGAAGCAATTGACTATTATTATATGATTTGTTTGTATACCTGCTTTTATTTTATTGTTTTTATAACTCTATTGAAAAAACACGGTTTTGGAGTACTAGAATAAGAAGGCGTGGTTTCGAATTTGCCATTATTAATAATATGTTGGATAAGAAGGTCCAAAGTGTTGTGCTTGGGGTGTGATGATAAGTTATGGAGTGTGATTCTTATAGATGCATAATTCATCTCTGAAAGAATTTTAACGTTGACTTTGTTATATCATCAATAATATTGGAACGAGACTGATTTTAATGTAAATATCACTGCCAACAAATCATTCCAAACTGCTGTACCTAAATATAAAGTGAACTTATTTGCAATACCAATTAATTAAAATAGTTGGGAGTTAACCCTGACCTACCGGACGGAACGGGACCGGGAGGTCCGCCCCGGTAGGCAAAAAGGAGGGAAGTGGGGGTCCCGATTTTAAAACCGAGACCGGGAGGTAGAAACCGGTAGGGGGGACCGAGAGGTGAGAGTCCTAGTACTTACCGGTATTTAAAAGAAAAAAACAAAAATTCTGGATCGTCGGATATAATGTCCGGCGGTCGAAAAAATATTGCCGTTGGAGATATAGCCGTTGGGCTGCAACGCTTAGAAAACCATTTTTTAATTTTTTCTTTTTCACCTTCTTTAATTTTTCTTATAAATACCCCCTTATTTTCATTCATCACTCACTCTCAATCTCACTCTCTCAATCTCACAATCTCACAATCTCACTCTCACTCACAATCGCACTCTCAAACTCATGGCATCCCAAAACCGAAGAGGTTGGGATCGTCGGGGAAGAGGCTCTCAAGATATCCCGATGGCCAATTTCGAGCAAAATTGGTTACACCACTCCCAAAATCACGAATACACATATGATCCCAATTATATTCCATCCACCATTTCAAATGTTATCCACTCCCAAAATTCAAATTTTCAAACCGAATGCGATTACGTCCCTCATATTCCACCACCTCAATCCAACGCCGATATTGCCTTTCAAGTTTTTCAAGAATGCGAACAAGAAATCCATGACTTCCAAAATCCAAATTTTGAAGAACATGTCGAAGTAGATGATGATGAAACCCAAGATCCAAACGAGGAAGAATATGACGAGGAACCCGAAGAGATACCGGCACCGCCCCAACGTAGTCGAAGTCGGAGTTCACCTTCGGTCTCCGTTCCTCGTCCTCGACAACGTCAACAACAGAAAGAGACGGAACAACGACGACAACGACAACAACCGGCGACCGAGCAACCCGAAGATCCACAACAACGACCATCAACCGGACGAAAACCTAGGTCCCAAGTTTGAACGTGGTTCGAAAAAATCATCCACAACAGAGAAAAATCAGGAAAATGCTACTCTTGTGGAAAGATATTCAGCGCACACAACGATCGTGTGGGGATGTCGCTCTTGTGGAGTCACAACAAATACTGGAAGAGCGATCGAACATTAGCCTCTTCAAGTTCTGTAAGTCATATCGACCCATTTAAATTTAGAAAAGAATTCGTAAAATACTTTGTTTCAACCGATTAATCTTTTCATCATGTAGAGTCTCATGGATTTGTTAGTTTTATTAGTTCTATAATTACAAACGTTCAAATCATATCTAGAAAAGTTTTACGTGCCGATATTCTAAAATGGTTTCTAAATGAAAAAGAACAACTAAAATCAACAATATCTAGTGGTAGGTATAGTGTACCCTTAACATCGGATATATGGATGGGTCAAGCTAAAATGGATTACATGAGTGTTGTAGTAACAAACGTATCATAGCGTTTAAAAGAATAGAAGACTTGCACACTAGTAAAAACATTCTAGAGATAATGGTTAGCGTACTAGAGAAATGAGGTTTAACTCGTAGGATCATTTTGATAACTTTATATAACCCAACAAGTAACGATGCAATGATTAGAGATTTAAAAGAAAAACTACAAACTAACGATTCTCTTATACACCAACGTTGTTATACGCATATAATAAACTTAATAGTTCAAGCCGGTTCAGCTAGTTATGACCCGTCAATAAATAAAATTAGAACTTAAGTTAACTGGGTAAATAGTTCAACAAGTAGAGTAGACGAACTTAAAAGACGTTTTAGGCACAACGGACTTGAAGAGCGCACCTTTCATTTAGATAACAAAATTAGGTGGAATTCAACTCTTTTAATGTTAACCAACTTTTTATCCGTAGGCTGCGTAGATGTGTTTGTAGCTTATATCAACAACGAACTAGGCGATGACTCGCTTACTGATTATGACATTAGGATGGCTGAGTCGTTTGTTTCATTTTTAGACATTTTTTTTATAAAGAAACTTGTTATTTATCTGTAGTTTTACACTCCTACTTCTTTTCTTGGTTTGCATACTATGACTGCCATTGCGGTTCATTTAGACAAATATAGACAGGAACCAATTTTTCATGAATGTATTAAAGAAATTGAATCAAAATTTCTAAAGTACTGGGGGGATGGGAAGGTTCCTTTGTTATACGGTTTCGTAGTAATTTTAGATTGTAGGTGTAAAGTAATAGGACTAAAGAAATTTTTCAAGTATATGAGACGTTATTTTGCCGTTCAAGATTACTATGCACTTGATTTTTCTAGAATCGTGAAAGCCTTTTATGCTCTTTTCAGGAATTACCAAGCGAAACTCCTCCCGCAGTACCGGACGCAGCCTACTCAGTCACATATGCAGGAGTCACGACGCAATCAATTTCAAAACGTCTTCGTCAACGCTCCAGCGTATAGTCCATCTCCTTGGTCACAACAAGAGCCCGGGTCAAGTCAGCTGGTGAGAATGGACACACACCAACATCCTGAGATAATTGAGTACGACAGATCGAGTGGGTCAAACCAGACGACAAAGGGTTAGACCTACTGACGTGGTGGAGACAAAACTCAAGAAAATTTCCGGTGTTAGCAACCATGGCGCAAGACATCCTCACCATTCCTGTTTCAACGGTGTCATCGGAGGCGGCATTCAGCAATGCGGGACGGATCATTGACGAAAGAAGATGTAGCTTGCGTCTAGAGATAGTGGAAGCATTAACGTGCGGAAAAGATTGGCTTCTATATAGGCACCGAGTACAAGAAACGTTTAGGATGTTTGATTTTATCGATGATTTTGATTATACCATCAACCTTAATACTTAGATGTTAGTTAGTATTATCACGAAGGGATATTCCGGCTCTTGTTCGAGATAATTTTTCAAATTTCAATATATGTAAGTGGTATTTTTTCCGTTTTTTAGTTTCACCTACTATTCATTAAACATTATAAATATATCGTTAACCAATATTATTTAAAAACCCCTTAACATTATATAAATTATGTATTTTTTATTCTTTTTATTAAAACCTGGAGGTCGGAATACCGCCTCCCGTTATACTCCCAGCCCGCTCCAATCTGGGACCGGGAGTCCCGTCCCGTTTCCCTATCGGTAGGCACCAGGACCAGTATGGGGAGTCCCGGTACTACCGGTAATCCAGGTTTAGTGGGAGTGTTTGTTTTAGACTATACACCCAACTTCGTTTTAGGTGATTTTATTAGAAACAAAATACTGTACCTTACAACGACAATATTGATATATCTAATGAAAAAAATTAAAATGTGGTTATTATGACGGGAATTCTCTTTTGTACTCATTCTTGATATAGTTTAATGTATCATATGTCTCTTGTTTGGCATATTTGATTCATTATTTATAAACAAAGTCTATTGGATGTATATGAATGACTCATGATCCAAACATTTTTTAATTACATGATAGATTTGATGCATACACTATTTTTTATTCATTCGTACATCACATATTGATCACATAATTATACACATATATATTTAATTAATTATGGTGCTATACATTCATATAATTATATATGAACAATAGCACCTAACACTTATTGAGGCTATAACTTCAGAAATAAAATATATTTCAAACAACTATTTTCTTTCTTTTCCTCAAAAGCTGCAGGGAAAAAATATAGTTACCATAGTTTCACATCAATATAATAGATTTTTGAAAAACTTGGGTATAAATAAATGTTAAAAACTCTAACACACACACACACACACATATATAATAATATTAATAATAATAAATTTTAGAGCTGTTATACTAGAAACCTCAGATTTCAAAAATAGTACTGGCTAAAGGAGGATAGTTAAAACTTGATAGAATGTTCCAATCTAACTTCAAGAATTGGCTCAAGTTTTATTAGGCAAATCATGTATACCTATCTCAAAACAGATGCCTAACTCCCTAAACAACTCGCATTTCAAATGCTTTTTGAAATATCTCACGAGCTAAATGTATGGACAAAAATGCCTTTAGGATTGTTATATATGTAAATATACCTGATAGTCTTCGGAATATATATGTTGGGGAAGGCGTATTGGCACGTTTTAGAATCGAATGAGAGAGTTGATAACAAGAAAGAATGGATTAGTAAAAGAGGAAACGACAAACAATAAACAAAGTATTTTAGAAATAAGAATGAGACAGAAAGAGTTCTGAAATGGAGTATTTTGGTGAATTATACAGTTTGATATCTAAAGAATCACTCTTTAAAGTGTCTTTATTTGCAGGTAGATAGAAGAACCAAATAATCCAATTAGTAATAAATAAAAACTAATCCACATGGAATATTAAGTATGCAGTTATGATACGTGAGCACAAACGTCACAACCCACGTGAGTATGCTTCTAAAAAACACAAAGAGATGAATCGAAAGAAAGGAGTTCATATCCACTTTTATTATATTAATAGGTAAGACGACATTGTCATATTATTGCCCTACTCCATATCCACATATACAAATAGAGATTGAAGTTCTTTAAAAAAAATAGAGATTGAAGAGACGAGATGTCAATTTATGAATGTTATGAGTTTGTACTTTGTACTTTCACCCTTATTTCTAGCTACCTTCCAGTTACACATCCCTCAATTAAAATTCCCTCGTTTACCAATATTTAATTTTGTGTTAATGTAAACCAATACTATTTTAGTACTTTTTACGTGTTTTTTTTAACAGAGAAAACTTGGAATAACTAACTACGCTTACAGGACACAACTTACTTTCAACAAAAATTTGGAGAATTGGCCCTAACTTACAAACGTTTTTTGGATTTGGTCAACGTTTGGTAAAACTTTCGTAAATGTCCAAAATGATGGCGTGACATATTTAATCACATTATTAATTTACCTTTTTATCCTTTATGTTTATTTTTGTTTTTAATTTTATTTTGAATTTCGAATTAATTTCGTTTTTTAATTTATGTTTCAAAGTTGAATTAATTTCTTTTTTTGTTTAAACAATTTTGGCAATTGAATATTTCCTTTTAGATCCTAGATTTATGGGCGGTTTAATTGACCAATTATTTTCAAATTCATTAATAAAAATTCTTCATTAATGACCGGATTATCTTATTCAGTTATTTTTGGGAATTTTAATATTTTTAATCGGTTTTATTATTTGATATCATCATTTTGTCGTTGATATTCATTTTACACTGAAATGATTTTGTTTACAACGTAAATTGAACTGTGTTTGACAACGTAAATTAATTTTTACACTGATATTGTTCATTAATTGATATATCATTTACCCTGAAATGGAAATATATTAACGTAAATTGAGTTAAGTTATACAATGTAAATTGATTTTTGTAATGTAAAGTGAAACTTTCGTTAATTGCATACCAATTAACAAAACACGTTTATTTGACTAAACGAAAGAAAATCAAAATCGAAACCAGATCTACAATATTCGTCATATTCTCTTGAACACGATGGTGTGCATCGACGAAGTCGTGACTCGCCGATGCAACATCTTCGACCAGATCTACAATCTTTGGCACCGGCGGAGTCGTCACTCGCCGCTCCGGCGTCGTCTTTGACCAAATCTGCAACATATGACAGATGCTCTTGAACGCGTCGGCGGAGTCGTGACTCGCTGCTCCGGCGTCGTTTTCGGAGGATCAAACCATAACCGAGCGTATTACATCTTCGGAGGATCAATTCTATTTACAAAACAGAGTTAATCGTCAAAATACCCGTTCGTCAAACCATAACCGAGCGTTAATCGTTTTAAAAACATAGTAAAAATAGAAAGGATCACTAACCTGGAAATTTAAGCTTCCCCCGACGATTGCAGACTCGATCGTGTTCTTGAAGATTATTTCGTGTTCCTTTTGGGAGAAAAGCTTTTGGTTTCAACATGCAATTCTCTCTCCTCCAATTATTATTAATGTTTTTATTATTTCCTTTAATTATGACGTTTTTATTGGGGTAAATAACTAATTTGATTGATTTATTTTTAGCAATAAATTTTAAATTTTAAATGTATTTCGTTTTGTGTGGGAAATTATTCTTTGGGTATTTTGGGTATGAAATTTTGATAAATTGATTGTGTGGACATTTACTTAAGTTTTACCAAACATTGGATAAATCCAAAATCATAAACCTATATAGGGCTATATACTACAATAACCCTACTTTTAAACGCTGTAATGTGAACATTTGAATATCGAACCACTTGGAGAATTATTATGACAAAATACCCTTTAGCTCCAAAATAACATTGAATCTTATTTCAGAAAGGATTTATGAAATACGAAAATCGGCCCCACATACTCCTTCCTACTCGATTTAAGTAAGATTTCGTGGTGCCGATATTATTACATGTTTTTGTTAGCAAGAGCAACTTCTTTGGGAGTCGCTCTTGCAGTAGCTGATCAAACCATGGACTGAAATACCAAGAAAATTAAGAAAAAATTGATCGGTGTACAAGTTTTTGGCACTTGCCAATAACAATATGAACAAAACCGTCAAATACTGAAAAAATGCCGATTATCAGTTGAAAATTGGATCGGTCACCGACATCTGGGAACCGGTTCTATTTTTTAAAATTTTAAAAATAATTGGGCCTATTTTTAAAAGAAAATTAAGGTTTTTAAAAATATTCAGCTAATGACAACGTGGAAGCCCATACTGTGGACGTGCTTGATTGCTCCAATGGGTGTGCTGAATGCAAAACTCTATTTACATATATCTAGTCGGAAGAAAGTTGAGTATATGGAGGTGTTTGGAAAGATTAGAAAGATAGGAAGGTTTCTTCATAGAAATGAGATCTTTATTTTGGATCTATTATAATTATAATACATTAGTTTAGGGAAATCTTTTAGATACAATAATCTCTAACAAAATGCTCCTAATTACTTATTATCGTAAAAATTACATTAGAATCTTTAAATATCTTAGATACTGTAAGAATATTTTAAATAATATGACAACTAATTTACACTTAAACTTTTTAAGGCTCAAACAACAATAAGAAACGATTAGACCCAAATCAATTTTAAATAGTCAACATATTTACTGATGTGAGAATCACACTGATAACAGTCACAACCAGTTAGGAATTGAAATATGATGATGTTGATATATATGAGGTCTATTTTTTCGTAAATGCACAAAACACGAACACAATACTTAATAAAAATGAAAGATATGCTATATCGAAAAATTGACAATGAGAAAATGAATATAATTGATAAAAGTGTGTCGAATTACAAATAGAATATCGAGTGAATAAGACAAGAGAAATTTCATAATATAAACCCACAAAGAATTAAAGTATCCACATTAAACTCCTCTTATTCAAAATATTCAAAAATGGACTTTAGTCCCTAAAAGAGACAAAAATACCATTTCCTTCTCCCTCACTCTTCTATTCTCTTTCTTCTCTCTTTCGCTTCTCTTTCTCTTGGCCGAGACCTCTCTTCACCATTTCAAAAATAAATTTTTTCTTCAAATCTATCTTCACAAGTGCAAAACTAGAGGACTACGATTGCATACAATAAAATCAATGTTTTCGAGCTCGTAAAACTATTTCACTGGCGGGGGAGAATGCCGAAAAACTCAAGAAACTTCACAAGAAAAAAAATCCCAAAAAAGTATGACTTATGCTTTTTGTTCTTTTAAATCAATTGAATGTAGTTTGTTTAGTGTTTTCGACCATAATGTATGTTAAATCGGTTTGATTTGGGAAGATTTGAGTTAGTTTAGAGATTTTAGGGTTTTAGGTTTTCCGAAAAAACGTCAAACGACATCATAGGTATCATCGGACGATACCGTACGATGGACGTACGATGGCCTTCGAGGTGATATCGTACGATATTGTAGGCTATTGTACGGTATCGTACGATACCATGCGATAGTCTACGATGTCGTGCGATATCGTCTGATATCATGCGATTAAACCCTCTTTTTTGTACGATTATCTTAATTTTTTGTGTTTTTGTGTAGCACCACTTGAAATTCCTCATTAACGAGACTTTCTCGAGGCGTATAAAATATGGTGGAATCGCCGTGTTGAAAAATGTGAAGAACCACTTAAAATATGGTGTTCGAGCATTTCTTCTTCGATAATAGCGAGTTGAATTTCGCGCCCGTTCTTGTGCATGCCCTTTTGGAGAGGAAGGTCGAGTCTATCAAGTACGAAGAGATTCAATTCGGGCTTGGCGGAAAGAGGGTTCGATTCGGCCGTCTCGAATATGCCTTAATCTTGGGTTTAGACTACACTGACGGTCCGACAAAAGACGAGAATGACAAACGATCTTCTAGAAGGCTCATTGATGAGTACTTTAATGGGACAAGCAACATCAAATTCAGTGCACTCATCGGATTTTGGAATGCGTGCAAGAACCTCGTAGACGTTTACAAGATCGGATTGTGCGTCTTCGTTCTCCGATATCTATTGGGACAACCGGCGAAAAAAGTTATCGAGCCTAGGTGGCAACCCTTCGTGCAATACGTAGAAGATCTCTCCTTGCCGTGGGGGAACATGAGTTGGGCCGAGACGTTTCAATCGCTCTCGGTCGACTTGACGCATCACCTCGAGGGTCTCGAGACGAAGTTGAAGAAGAAGCCCGACGTTCAACAAAAGGAGGCAAAGTACACATTGTCTGGGAATCTTCACGCCTTTCAGTATTGGGCGTACGAGGCGATCCAAGAGATTGGGCAAGCCTCCGGAACAAGCATTGGAAATCGAATGCCGAGAATGCATTCGTGGTCGGGCACCATCGTTGTTCTTAGGAAGGACGTCGAGAAGATTTCGAAGAAGAAATCGGTAAGTTTTATTGATCTTTCATATTTTTCTTTAATTGAGATTGATCTTTAATAAATCATAACATTTTTTTATGTTTTCAGCTGGGCGTCCTTCAAATGCTTTGACCTAGACCAACAGAGAAAGGGTTGTTCGATATTCTTGAAGACCAAACAAAGAAATGTCTATATTTGATAGACATCGAAGGAGAAAATGTGACCGAGCCAAGGAACGTCGATGAAGAAATCAACATCGTCGGTCAGCCGCGGAGGAAGCCGTCTTCCTCGGCCACGACGAGGAGGAGGACGATGATGAGGAGTATATCTCTGATACTCCTCAAACGCGTCCGATAAAAGAGTCAAAAGCTCGTCCTCCTCGTTAACAATAGAGTTGAGCGCATACGCAACAATCAGGTAATAAGATCGTTTGAAAATTATAAAAGTTTATTACAAATCTAACTAACAATTTTTACAGATTCGTACCTAGGAGCGTCTAAATCACGTATTCTGTGACGTTACGGGGATGCCAGGTGGACCCATTTATATCACGCAAGCGCGTGATCCTGATATGCAGAAGCATAGCAAGAGAAGGGCAAGAATGCTAAACCTCATACACCTCCCCCTGGACCTATAACAGATGCTCCTGATAATAGGCCTCCTCTCGATAATAGGCCTCCATCGCCTTTTAGGCCCGAAAGTAGTCGGAGCCCTTCACCAACAATCCCGGATAAACAAGCCGGCTTATTTAAAAGACGAACGAGGCGACAAGATGAGAAGTTAAAAGGCCATGCAGTCGAGAGACCGTCAAAGTGTCAACAGAGCGAGCCATCCGAATCTCCAGCGAAGGCACCACCTCAGAAATCGAAGAAGTGGGACGACTTCACCGATCCGACGAAGCGCAAGTACACAACATGTACAACTTCATTCAAGGCAGTCAAGGAGCCTAACCAAAAAGACTATGTCGAGATGATGTTGTGGGTGAGGACGGGGAAGTACTATGGCCGCTATATGCCTAACGTTCTGTTAGTGATGAGAGAAGTGGGTCTGAAGTTCTTTGGCCCGATTGCCGACATAGGAGTTTGGTTGACTGATGAGGTACAATGCATTTTATTTGTTCAGCTATCACATATTAGATATTTTGTATTAATCATATGTTTGTATTGCAGCATATCGATGCAATCTTGCATATGCTGAAGACTCGACAGCATGAACTCAATGGTTATCGGCAGGGTGTCCGCATTATGGACACTGTATGGGTTCAGAACATCTTCGGGAGGTACAAGCAAGAGCATGTGAACATAGAGAAGGCGAAAGAGTTGGGGACTGAAACCGAGAGAGTTGATTGGGATCAGTTATCCGTCATTACGCTGATGACGGGGTACCGAGACTTCAAATCAAGTCGTGGAGGGGTGCTAAGGAGATCTTCCTGGTCGTCAACTTAAAGAATGTCCACTGGTTCACATTTCAAGTTGATTTGATAGAGTGGACGATCACAGTTCTTGATTGTCAGAAGGTACTAGCTGAGCAGGAGCAGCATTCGGCATACTTTATGGAGTTCATGCACGTAAGTTTAAATTTGACTCTAACAATATCTATAATAAATTTGTAATAACTTAACATTTTTTTGGAATACTATAGGATTGGAGTCGCGCATTGCCACAAGTAATGCTTTTGAGTGGCCTGTTCAACAACCACCCGAAAATGTATCAACCCCTCTCAGCAGGTCGACTGACGCTTCATGAGCTCACATGGCTCATTGACCAAAAAGTCTCTCAGTCAAGTTTAAGGTAAACGTTTAAAATTATATTTTTTTCCGGAAAAGTTATTTGTTGACACATTCTTATGTATCATTATTGTAGCGGTGATTGTGGGATATTTGCCGTCAAATACGTTGAGCCTCCTCTTGTTGGAGCTCCCTTTGACACACTCATAACGGAGAACATGAAGATATTCAGGAAAAAGTGGGTAGTTGACTTGTTTTTAGATAGAGTTACCCGACGACTTGTTTTTATATTAAAACACTTTAACTTTTGTTTTTGTGTATAACTTTTGTTTTTATACTAAAACGTCTTTAACTTGTTTTAGATTGATTGTGTATAAATTGTCAAAACAAAACATAATTCAAAGTAGTTCAAAAGAATTCAAAATAATTCTACATAATTCGAAATAATTCAAAAAAGTTCAACATAATTCAACATAATTCAATATGTCAACAACGGCTACATGTTTCACACTCTACTCTCGTCATGTGCATGTCTTTCTATTGTGACCTAAACGACCACATTTTCGGCATTTTCGCCTTACAACAAGTTTTTCACCTTGAGATGGATATCGGTTTACCCTTCGCCTTCCTTGTTTACTTTTTCTTGGACGGCCGGCTTGTTTGTTTTCAACGGGAACCAATACTTTCATATGCTTAATATCTTCTGAAATATTCCATTGTTCTTCACTCCCAACTGGATAGACGGCATCTTTATACTGTTCGATCAACGTTTTCTTTACGTAGAAAGGACTACAAAAAGAGTATACGTCAACAGAACGATGTTGAGCTGATGCAATGACATGTTCGCAAGGGATACCTAGAAGTTGATGAATTCCACAAGTGCAAGTATTTTTTTGCAAGTTTACATCATGCTCACCCCCACCGTCTTTTACGTGACATTCGTAAAACCCAAGCCCGTACGCGTGTACAAATTGTGCTTTATTGTTCATATTCTCAAAGTCAGCTTGCCACCTTGGTGTAAGTTCCTATGAACTCAAGAAGCGTCGTTATCAGGAATGACCTCGCATGCCTTGTTTTGGCGTTAAAACTTTCGGCGTTGTTACTCGTCATAATATCATACCTGCGAAAAATAACAATTAAGTTGTTAGGAAATTAATATTTGATTACACGTTACTGAATTTTACCTTTTCCCAGGAAAGAACGGTCTTGCCCAACCATCAAACTCGATGTCTTCGAGATCTTTTGCCATCTCGACATCTTTTTGCCTCAGTTGTCTGAAGTAAGCTTCGAACGATGTCTTATTGGAACAATAAGCAGCTTCGTACAATTTACCGCGACAATGATCTGTCTTAAACTTGTGTTGAACGTTAAGCTGCATATGATGGTAGCAATAACCATGAGGTATTCCCGGAAAAGCAACTTCAACACCATGACTGATACTAACATGTCGATCCGATATGAATGCCAAATCAGGTATGTCTTCCCCAATGACCTCTTTCAACTTCAACAAAAACCACGTCCATGATTCATGACACTCACTGTCGACAACTCCAAAAACGATTGGATACAAATGTGAATTCACATTCAATGCAATCGCTACAAGCAACTGTCCCCTATATTTAGTCTTCAGAAATGAACCATCCAAAGATATGACCGGCCGATAATACTTAAATCCTCGAAGACACGCCCCAATGGAAAAAAATGTATATTTGAATATGTTGCCATCTCTCACAAAATCAGTAACCATGCTTGGGTTTTTTTTGCTTCGACATGTACAACCAAGACGGTAGTTTCTGATACGACTGTTCATGTGTACCACGAATGAGTTCAATAGCTACTTCTTTAGATCTCCACGTCTTCAAATATGATATGTCTAAACCCCATCTTGTCTTCACTTCTTCTCCAACGTTATGTGCTGAATAATCGGCCATTGAGTTGATCGAATATTTGTCTTTAAACACGTGTCCAATAACCCACGGTGCAGAGTCCTCGTTGACCTATTTGCTCGAACAACACGTGAGCACGAGTGAGCTATTTCAAAAGCCACAACCTCCCATATTCCTGACCACTGTACGACGCCCTGAAGTTTCCCCGTACAACTTTCATCTTTGCAAAGAACGTACCACCTTTTTTCGATGATGATTTAACTCGAAACTCAAAATTATTTTTCGTGGCGTATAGGTGCACGTGTGTCTTCATTTCTGATTTGTTCTCAAACTGTTTTCCCAAGTACAAGTCTTCTGAGCTACCTATTACATTAAATGATAAACGGTTAAGTTCAAAACATAAATAAATTATACGTGAACTTGAAAAATTACCTTTAGAGGATTGATTCGGGCGTTCAAGATATTCTATCTCCTTAACCAATTGTTCTTGCGTAAATTGAGGATCTTTTCAAGTATAAGTTCCCGAAGATCCTCCACAAGGATTAACTTCGAGATGGTAGTCACCAGAAGGAACTTCGCAGTTCTAAAAAAAGTGGTCGTACTCTTTATCATTCACAAACTCTTCAAAATCTTCAGCGTCTTCAACGTCATCACCGTCGTCATCATCTTCGTTTTCTTCAAATTCTTCAAAATCGACGTCAAAGGGATCTCTATCGCGCCTATACATTTCATCTTCGCCGCTCTTGTCTGCTAAAAACTCATCCTTGACAACCGAACATTCATCGTTTCGTTTTGGATTACTTTGTGAGACTTCAATCGCGAGAGGATAATGTTGTCTTCTGCTTTCAATGAGAGGAACCTTCAACACTTGTTTTCCTTTTCGCTTAGGATCCACATCGTTAGCAATTGGTGACATTATTCGTTTCGGTTAAAAGCTCACGCAAATAGGAAATTTAGTCCAGTAGTCGTGGTTCATATAATATGTGACATCATCATCTGACACCAAGATTGCTGGCGCCAACACAACGTTACCTAGAGTGTACGGGACTTCAATTTTTAAGTCATACGCCATCCTATCCATCTTGGAAATTTGGTAAACCATATGGACCAACTCATCATATGTTGTTTCTTTTGTAGCATTCACCGTATACGTACGAGCTTTACTAAAATCTCACCTGTCTCTTTTCTCACCCACGTTCCACCAACACTGATGAAAACTGCACACATATTCATAAAAACTTGTCAAAAACTAATGAAATATATCCAAAAATCAATTAAAATTATCTATAATTCATCTAAACTTGTCCAATATTCATCTAAACTTTCCTGAAATTCAACAAAACTTGTCAAAAACCATAAAAACTTGTCAAAATTCAACAAAACTTGTCAAAAAGCCTCCTTCAACAATAACACATCGTACCTTATTGCACGACATCGTACAATGTCGTATGTCATCGTACAACGTCGTACGATGATCTTCAACGTCATTCATCGTACAATTTTTCTAGTTTTTTGACGAACTTTTTCTTTCCCGACCCAAAAATGATTCGAACACCAAAAATGACTACAAAAATGTTTTAAACAGAGTTAACGAAAAAACATACCCATTATGACGATGATCTTACGCGATTTCAACAGATTTTAGGAGAATTTGATTGAATTCGAAGGTGAAAATAAGATTTAAATATATCAAGACCTTATATATAAGTTCAAGGGTAGTTTTGTCCGAAAAATGGTCTAATGTCCGTTTTAAGATATTTAACAAATGATGAGTCCAATGTGGATATTTTAAACGTTTTTGAGTCTATATTATGAAATTTCTCTAAGAAAATTGATTTCAATGAGCATAAAAGAGTAATGAATCGAACATCCCTTAGAAAACTATCCCTATTCGTTTATATACTAGCGGTTTAAATTTGAATTTTATAAATTTTCGTGAGGCCGTTATAATCCATCGACCCAGTCTTTGGGCGGTTTCCAGGGTATGACTTCAATATTTGAGGTCACGTCGTTCTTCGCGTTGAATATGTCCTCTCATACTTGTCGAGCTGCAGTCTCGGGGATCTTGCTTGTTGTGAGATTTTCGAGTTCGCTTCCTAGGCCTAATTCATGCGGGTCATGTTAAGGAAACAACATATTTTGAGCCTAATGGGTTTACTAAAATTGGACCCACTTTGGCAATTCAAGAGATGAAGTCTGACATCAACAGTACCTATCGTGTTACTTTTGTTTTATATATACTTAAGCATTCATTGGAAAGCCTTCGATAAATTTGGTATTTGTTGGTCTACCATGTTGGTATAACTTCATTGGTATAATTTACTCTATTAAATAGGACAAAAAAGCTTTTAGAAGCGCAACAACTCGCTTCTAAAAGTAAAGCAATCGCTTCCGAATGATTTTGTCGCTTCTAAAGATCTGTCGCTTCTTAAATCGCTTCTAAAAATTAGAAACATCACAATTAGAAGCGATTTGTCGCCTCTAAAGTTGATAGTAAGAGTCAACCAAACCTGAAGTAACGAGGCGAGCAGGTAGTGAGGCAATATGCGTGTGCGTGGCAACGCCAAAATAACTTCACTGAGGCAGCAATAAAAAAAATGAAATCCTTAAACAACTAACCAAGGCAGCGACAAATAACCGAGAAAATGAAAAAAATAACAATGAACCTAAAAACAGTGAGCGAGGAGGCAGCGAGCAAGGCACAACCGAGGCAGCGAGCAAAACAGAAAATTTTAACCAACAATTCAATCTCAAAATCATAAGAAAAAGAAATACCAAAAACAAAAATTTCAGAAACAATCTAACTTCAATATGTGAATTAAACAAAAGTAAACTAACCTCAAATTTGAAAAAGAAACTGCAATGAGAAGAATTAACTTCAAATATGGAAGCGGGTTGTGGCGTGGGCGGCTAAGGAGAGGCATGCGACTTAGAAGACACCACCCCGGATGAGGCTGTAGCGTCAATGATACTATGGTGCACGTTTTGGTGGGTGAGCAACGAGAATAAAATCAAATAACGCGACTGAGGAAAAAATTATAAAAAAATACAAACCAACCTTGTACACAGCCGAGCAGCAGCATTAACGGGTCAGTGAAGCAACGACTGACGCGGACCGGTGATAGTGCACACCTATGTTGTGACCCGAGGACCGGCGAAAAAACATCATAAACAACCCTCTTCGGATTTGGTGGACTTCGTGACGACCGAGCATAAGAGGCATGGACGTGGTGGTGGAAACGAGCACAAACTCCAGCGACCGTCGAGAGAGAAGAGAAAATGTGTGAGAGAGAGCAAATGTTGAAGAAGAGAAAATGTGTGAGAACGAGTGAAATTGTTTGAGAAAATGAACAAGGGAATGAGGCGGAGAAAATTTGGAGCGAAATATTTTGGGAACTAGAAGTTATATGTCGCTTGTAATTTTAAAAAATATAGACTTGGTGAATTTTTGGTGAAAAAAATTTGGAGCGAAGTATTTTGGACTTAATAGCGACATGTCACTTCTAATGTTCCATTTTCTGATAACTTGACGGCGACAAAATGAGCCAATATTTTTGTTAATGTAGAAGTGACAAGTTGTCCCTTCTAAAATTTCGCTTTTTAGTCACTTCTAAAATGTATAATGCCTCTTCTAAGGGTAAGCGTCACTTTTTTTTTAAAAGGCAAGTTTTGCTTGAAGTGGGGATTGAACCCACGCCCTCCAACTTGGAGGGTGTGTGCATTACCAGTAGGCTATCCTAGTTGTGCTAGGGTAAGACCATCTCCAACCCACCCTTAATTTGGGTGAGGATGAGACATATTTGGTGTGGGAGAGCTCCAACCCGCCCAAAATATTTACCTAAATTTGGATAAAATGAATAGTATCTATCCAAATTTTGGGTCCAACTATTCATCACCCAAATTTGGGGTCAAACTATTTTTAATTACAAATTCATCCACAAAAATATTAATATGTAATTTGGACCATAATTTAAATAATTTATGCAAAAATACATATTATCATTGAGAAAAGAGAATAAATAATATGACATTAATAATAATACATAACATTGATTACCAAAATACAACTACATTAAATACATATCAATTATACTAATAGTTATACAAACACAATACACAAAAATTAAAATTACAACGTACACCAGATAACTAGAAAAAAAAATAAAAGCATGCATAATTTATAATAAACACACAAATTATTTAAACACAATTATATTTAATATAAATATAAATTAATTTAATATTGTTGACATACAAAAATAAATTAATGTTTAATAAGATTAATATTGACATAACATATTAATAGAAGGGTGGAATTAATACAAAGTAATATTGAAAAGTATAAAAATAAAATATTCTTTTTTGGGGTGAGATTTGGTGTTGTGGGTTGGAGTGAAAACACTGTAACTGCACCAAATTTGGTAAAAAAAAATTAACCCATATTTGGGTTTTGAGTTGGAGATGGTTTAAGCGTCACTTCTAAAAGTGTATTTTTATAATAGTGATTATTTATTGGATATCTCGGTAAGTCATAAATATCTCTCGTTTTTCCATAAAAATTGAGTCCCAACTGGGTATGAGTAACGTTACATAATTAAGATAACTTAATGTTAATAACACAAAAATTTTAAGTTACAGGTTACGAATTCAATCCCATAGTAAGTAAATAAAAGATTGTCCATGCAAAATGAGAAAAGGATATCAGTAACGTATTTCAGTCCTCCGGTCAAATGTATGAAAGTACAAAATCTTGAAATTGTTTTAAAAAAAACTTCAACGTACATACTTTTGAAGTCTTAACTAAACTTAGAAAATATATCATAATAATTTGACTAGTAAAATCGGAAACCTTACCTTTTTAGTAGACATAGCAAAGTTTGTCTATGGTTCAATGAATATAACCAACATTTTCGACTAAGTGAAGAGGTACTATGACTTATTTCTTTGGACTATTTTATTTTATCATCTGAACTAGTCTCCAAGAGAGGTTCTACATTATTTTGTTTCCTTCTTTGTCTCTCTTGATCTGAATTTAACTCGTGTATAATTTAAATCATGACTGAATGTCCATCAGGTAGACTAGATCACAACAACGAAAGAATGGGAAGGGCTTGATCCCTGGAAGCCTCGTCACAAGCACGAGCAAAGGATGTCTTCGCGAGGAAAGCTCGTCGCGAGGAAAGCTCGTCGCGAGGAAGGACGTGTTTGCAAGGAAAGCTAGTCGCGAGAAAGGACGTCTTCGCGAGGAAAACTAGTCGCGAGGCAGGACGTCTTCGCGAGTAATGCCTTTCGCGAGGAAGGAAGTCTTCGTGAGGAAAGCTCGTCGCGAGGAAGGACGTCTTCGCGAGGAAAGCTAGTCGCGATGAAGGACGTCTTCGCGAGGAAAGCTCATCGCGAGGAAGACTCCGTCGTGAGGAAGGACGTCTTCGCGAGAAAAGCTCGTCGTCAGGAATATGTATAGATGCGATTGAGTTTAAATAGGAAATGAAATCGAAAGGGTCAAACCGAATGAGATAATTACGCGATGTATTCAGCAAATCTCGGAGAATATCTCGTATTATAGGTAGTTAAGATCCGAGATTAATAAGGAAACCCTAGCAAACAATTCGGGTAACTAGAGGTATATAAATATCAATGTAAACTCTCATTGAAGGGGATCCCGCGTGAGAGATAATCGATCTAAATACGTTGAGTTTACTAGAAATATTCCCTGTGATTCTTCAAGCTTCTATACTAATAAACGAGAGAAACTGAGCCTCATTACCCGAAAAAATCAAGGATATTACAGACCTCACATTATTTATTTACTACAGTTGTTAATTATCCTTGTGACTGTTTCAGAGGGGTTGTTGCATTTCATTCTCTACAGTTTGGCGCCCACCGTTGGACCCAATTTCTTTTTATCTCACAGCCAGGGAGTTGAAGAGATTAAGGGAAGGATATTGAAGCAAGATGACAACCAGAGGGAGCAACACCGGCACTAATCAGAACGAGGCCGCATAAGCGGGAAGGTTTTAACAACAGCTAGTTGACGCCATGGCGGCAATAACGGAAGCCAATAAGAGGTTGGAGGAACAAGCCGAACTGAATAGGCAACTGATGGCCCGTCTGGATCATATGATGGCTGGCGGAGGATTGGAAGGATGGACGCCACCAGCGCCGGCATTCAACAGAAACCTCTTCAACGCCACCGCCCACACATCAACGACAGGCTCATAAGGAGGGCCAGCGACCCGTTGACGCCGACGTTGGAAGAAGAGATCAGGAAGGTGGTGAAGGAGATGTCCTCTGGCATCGAATCAAGAATGGGGCAAGTGGCGTCCCAAGTGCACAAGGCGACGAGCTCGACGCCCAAAATTGATCAAATGGTCCGACAAGCGAGGGCCACTCCGATCTCGTCCAAGATCCACAGTGTGGAACTAGTAGAGCTACCGAAAGTTAAGATCCCACCGTATAAGGGGACATCAGACCCGAATAACCACGTGAAGTCCTTCAGGATCGTGACAGAACGCATAATAGGCGAGAGAGAGAAGGTGGAGGCCATCTTGTGCCGCCTCTTCGTCGAAAGTCTGCACGGCCCGACCAGTGATTTGTTCGCGAAGCTACCTTCGGAGTCTATGGACGACTCCAACGATCTTGTCACAGCCTTCCTACGCCATTATTCAATGTGCGTGCAGAGCGACGCGACGGTCACGACCCTATGGGGCCTCTCCCATGCGAAGAATAAAACACTCCGGCAATACGTTGAGAGGTTTAAGGCGGTCATGGTCAGGATTTCAAATCTCGACGGTGTCGTTGTTATCCAAGCACTAAGAAATGGCCTTTACTACACATTTCTTTTCCGTCCGGAATTGACGAAGATGCGTCTGTCGACCATCAAAGATGCCCTCCATCGAGCAACAATCTTCATGGAAATTAAAGAAGAAGAGATGGCCATGAAGAAGATCCATGAGGCTGGAGGCAGAGGCAGACATTCCGATAGGAGAGAACATCGGAATGGAGGAGAGGCCCGATCAGTAAGGGCGATAAGAGGAGAGGATGACTGGGTCGTAGCGAGCGTCGTAGCCAGGAGATCCCGAAAAGATGAGTCTACCAGATGGACGAGTAGAAGGATCACGAGCACGACAGAAGGAATCACCAGCGAGGGGAACCCTCGGACAACCAGAAGGTCTATCAAAGAAGAGACTTCCCCGCTAACCGAGGAGGGTTCTCGGGAGGCCAGGGATTTCATGCAAGAGGGTGAGAAGGATCCTCGGGAGGCCGAGGGGGCTATGAGAGGAAGTTTTGGCCGAAAGAACCGAGCAAGTTCTACGACTTCCACAACATGAGCGGCCACTCCACCGAAGAGTGTGCTATGTTGAACAGGGAACTCCATAAGAGATATGCACGTGGGGAGTTGAAAGAATTGGTGTTCGACCAGCGCGAGCCATGGAAAAATAACAACTAGAAATGGCGAAAACAGCAAGAAGAACCATCCCAAAGCGGCGGAGGAAACCAGAGTGGAACGAGGAGGAACCCTGGTGCTGAGAAGCAGATAGTAGAGCGCGTCGAGGACGACCGACCGGCTACGAGTGTGAGGATCTAAGTGATCATGGGCGGATTCTGGTTGTGCGGAGACTCCGTCAATAGCATCAAGGCTTTCCAGCAAAGAGGAAAGGAGCATAACCGAGGAGATGCTGTAGTGACTGATTCTCACGCGAAGATAGAATTCGTGGAGAATGAAAAATGTGGTGAGACGCACGACGATGCCTTGGTCCTCATGCTCAAGATCGGCAAAATCGATGTTTGCCGCGTCCTCGTTGACAATGGAAGCTCGGTCAACGTCATCTTCTTCGAATGCCTCGAAAAGATGAACATTGACGGGTTGGTGATGATGGGACACCAACGTAAGGTGTCAGGATTCAACAGGGACGTCAGTATCTCGCTGGGGACAGTCCATCTCCCAGTCCGCGCGAATGGGGTTCATCGGATGGTGGAGTTCATGGTGCTGGACGTCCCGTTGCACTTCAACTTGATCATGGGGAGGTCTTGGATCCATTACATGAGCAGCAGGGCCTTCCACATATTACCAGTGCATCAAGTTCCCCGGAGAAGAAGAAGGAGAGGTTGAGGAAATTAGAGGAAGCCGAGACGCTTATCGCATCTGCTATATGATGCACCATAAGCAGGTGCATGCCCAATGAAGTCTACGAGGAAGAAGCGGTCGATTTGTAGCAACTAGCCGCGACCGCTCCGAATGAAAGGCAGTTGAGAACATGGAGCAAGGAGGGGAAGGAACGAGGCGAAAAGACCGCCAAGGTACTCGTCACCGAAGACCTCGAGGAGCAGATAGCCGAGGAAAGAAGGGGAGGACCACAAGTCGAGGCAGTGGAGCAGGTTTGCATTGACGAATCTGATCTGACTCGGACAATTGGCATAGGCGTCGAGCTCGCCCCGGAGATCAGAACCTAGTTGATATATTTCCTGAAGAAGAACCGAGGAAGTTTCGCCTGGTCTCACGAAGACATGCCAGGGATTAATCCGTTGGTAATAGCTCATCGCCTCAACACCAACCCGAACCACAAGCTCGTCGTGGAAAAGAGGAGGAAAATGGCACCAGACAGGAATAAATTAATCAACGACGAAGTCGACAAGTTGCTCTCGATGGGCACAATACGGGAGGTAAAGTATCTTGAATGGTTAGCAAACACCGTCTTCGTGAAGAACAAAAATGGCAAGTGGAGAGTCTGCGTAGACTTCACCGACCTCAACAAGGCCTGCCCAAAAGACAGCTTCCCAATGCCGCACATAGACCTCCTCGTCGAGGCCACCCACTGGTACGAGCTCCTCCGCTTCATGGATGCTTACTCGGGGTATAACCAGATAAGTATGCATCCGGACAACGAAGATAAAACCGCCTTCATCAGCGAGAGAGGGACGTACTGTTATAAACTCATGCCCTTCGGGTTGAAAAATGCTGGGGCGACCTATCAAATGCTGGTAACCAAGATGTTCCATAAGCAGATCAGAAAGAGTATGGAGGTCTACATCGATGATATGGTCGTCAAAACATTAAGAGCGGAAACGCATATCGTGTTGGGATTGGTGCCCACAAAGGAGAATATTAGACATTTTATTTATTATTTGTAATATTTTGCTGAAACATTAATATTAATAAATAAGCATTCTTTTCCTATAGTTTGTGTTTATGTATGTATGCTACGCTCTGAAACTGTCATCAACGAAAAGGGTGTTAAATACAGATTTGACATGATAACCCCTTATGACTAGTTTAAATCATTTGTTCGCAATCTTAAGACCGATTGAGCATTCGAGTCTAAGTAACGATTGTTTGAATGAATCATGATATCTTATCATGTGATATAGAAAGTTGTGACTCTATGATTTCATTCTTGATATCTTATAGAAGATATTGAACAAGACCTAGTGATTCTATGGAAGCTCGATATAAAACCGTTTAATCCAGAAGCTCCAAGATCACGTACGAGGGGTACTTCGATAACTACCTTAATCCTGAGGTGAGTGCATAGTCGATACTACACTTTATGTCATTTGATTTGTCAATGGGCGATGGCCGTGTAATGGTTGCATCTGACCCGACGGTTGGTGACATAATGTTGTAGTGTTGGATTATGTGATTCACAGATATGGAATTCGTGTACACATAATGAAAGTCATTGTATCACACTATGGTTTGTTACGAGATAGTGAATGAATTAATCTGGCCAGATAATCATTGAATATGAGATTCCTTGATTAAAACATGTGACATGTATTGACGTCTCACTTTATGTTTTTTCTCATTCACAAGTAATAAACTAGTTAGTGAAATAATAACTCTAGGGGTAAAACGGTAATTTTACATTCCCCGGACTTACTGATACACACGAAGGGTATTTTGGTAAAGTACACCGTGGATCGAGTACAGAAAAGTTCTATGACTTCAAACGGAAAAATATGCGCGCATGAACTTAGAGATTTTCAATATTGGTCCTTTAGTGGAGTCGACCATTATTAAGAATTATAAGCCGGAAATAATTTGTGAATTATTGAGTCTGTGCTATATTCTCAAGCTTCGTTCATGTGGGTCCATAAGGTCTCAATGATGCACATTTAGAAGAGATTAATTGAACGCAATAAATTGATTTATTCTTAAAATACAAATTGTGATTTGTATAGAGAAATTTATTTTCCAAGCGAATTAATGAATAATGTGTTATTCATTAATTATTGATTTTGTGAATTAAAGAACTTTATTATTGTAATAATAATTTTCTTGAGAATTCATAATAACAATATTAGAAAATAAAACGTTTCTCGTTTTATGTTATTCGATAACCATGAAACAATTTAATAACGAGTTATTAAATAATTGAGAGTTCTAAATTAAGTCGAATTTGGAAATTAAATCAAGGCAATTTGGGAAATAAAATTGAGAAACGAGTAGGACATACGGGCCGGCCATTAACATGGTTTTGGGCTGAATATCGATTCAACAAAAGCCCACATGAAAGCCCATTAACAATGTCTATAAATAAAGGGTTTGAGGAAACCCTAGAAAAAGCTTGCTTTGTCTCTCTCTTCCCTTCCCTCTTGGCCGACCACCTCATCACCCGAGAGGACGAAAAATTTCGTTTCTTGTTTTCTCGTGTGCGTTCATCTGAGCCCACACTCATCTTCTCGTTTTTCTTCTTGTGTCATCGTTGAATCAACTTGTGGTTGTTTGGTCCATTTTCGTTTTCTGGAAATCTGACCTCCGAACCAAAGATTCGATGAATCCGACGAATCTGAGTTCGCAAACCCAGATCTCTCTCCGAACCCATTTAAGTCAGTTCGTTGCCGACGCAACACAAAAAACGGCGTCTCGATCCGAGCTTCCATGAGCTCTCAGCGTCGTCGCGAAGTTTCGCCTGCGATCTGCCTCCGCCCATCCGCGCGAACCTGCGCCTGACTCCGCCCGACCGCCCCTCTGCGTGTCCCAGCAGCCTGCCGCCTATGTCCAGCCGAGCCTGCCTCTGCCCAGGACGCTGCCGACGTCCCCGCTGTTCCTCCGCCTGAGCCCAGAGGTGCCTGCCCCTTCAGCCGCTTCGGGGTCTCCTAGGGCCGCTGCCTTCTGCGCCGGACGAGTCCAGCCGCTGCCGCCCGTTCCCAGCCTGCCGAGGACCGCGCGCCATCTGCTGCCAGCTTCCTGGACCAGCCCCAAGGACGCGCCTGCTTGCCGCCTTCGCTGCCCGCGTTGACGAGCCGAGGAAGTCTCTTGCAAACCCGGAATTGGAGAAGCTTGAAGATTCTCGCATCGAACTCGTTTTCAATTCCTCGACTGAGTTATTTATAACTCGACGATGTAAGTTTCGATAATCTTAAATACTCGTAATTAATATAATTGTTATGATTGTTTGGAGTGTTTGATTTTATTGAAATAACATGTTTAGAATTAAATTGTTAATTAACATGCTTATGATGCCAATAGGTTGTTAGATATTAAATAGTTTAATATGATAGATCGTTTTTATTATTAATTCCGCACGTAATTAGTTATGTTTAATAATAATTTACTTTAATCGTTATGTAATTTACAACATATCGAGCATCTCAAAAAATGCTTCAAAATCCTCAATCAGCACAAGATGAGGCTGAACCTCACTAAGTGCACTTTTGGCATATCCTCGGGAAAGTTCTTGGGCCACATAATCACTCGGCGGGTAATTGAGGCAGATCCTGAGCATATCAAAGCGATCAAGAACATGCCCTCTCCTCAGAATCGACGGGAGATACAGATGCTAACGGGAAGAATTGCTGCCCTTAGTCGATTCATCTCAAGGAAGGCCGACATAACACTTTTTTTCTACGAACTATTGAAGAAGAATAAGAAGTTCGAGTGGACTGACAAGTGCGAGGAGGCGTTCCAAGCACTGAAGGCCTATCTCTTGTCGCCTCCCATAATGACAAAGCCACAAACCGATGAACCATTGTACCTGTACGTCGCAATATCTGATCATGCAAATAGCCAAGTACTGGTACGAGAAGAAGAAAGGGGAGCAGAAACCAGTCGCCTACATCAGCTGAAAGCTTCTCGACGCCGAGACAAGGTATCCATTGATTGAAAGTTTGATGCATCACTTCCAAGGCCATACCATCGTCGTCATGACTGACAGGCCAATCCGTGCTATTATCTACGGCTCAAATCAGTCAGGCCGGATTACCAAATGGTCAATCAAAATGGGGGCATATGACATCGAGTACAGGCTCCGAACGAGTCTCAAATCCCAAGTCCTTGCCGATTTCCTCATCGTACTACCGAGAGAGCCAATCAACCTGAGCGAGATGGATCCGCCACTTTGCAAGGATCAGGGGTAGGGATCAGGCTCATCTCCCCGATGAGAGAGGTCACAGAGAAAGCGTGCCGACTCGCCTACTGCTCCATCAACAACGAAGCGGAGTATGAAGCTCTCCTCATCGGCATGCACTCAGCCCTCGCTGTGGGAGTCAAGAACATTAACGTCTTCTCGGATTCTCAGCTGGTCGTAAAACAAGTCGATGGGGAGTACGAAAGGAGTGACGAAAGGATGGAGGCTTACGCAAAACTCGTGGAAGACCTCTCGAATAGGTTCAACTACTTCAGTTTAACGCAAGTGACGCGAGGAGACAACACCCACGCCGACGCCTTCGCAGGTTTGGGCCCAACAACCAAGATCGGCGAACTCCGATCGATCACGGTAGAGACAATGGAAAAACCAAGCATCAAGAGAGAAGAAGGCCCGACGAAGAAAAAGCTCAGATTGAGCTACGAAGGCAGAGAAGCAAGAGGCCAACATTAACGAGCTCGAAAACGAAGAAGAGGAGGACGATGAACAAGGAGTAGTGAACGACGACGAAGAAAAATATTGGCGAAAACCCATCAGGAATTACATCATGGAGCGGACATTGCCCGACGACCGCTAAGAAGCGAGGAAGGTCAAGTCTAAAAGCTCCAAATATACCATCATTTGGCAAAGGCTTTACCTGAAGAGCTTCACCGGCCCTTACCTAAGATGTCTCAGCAAGAAATAAGCAAAGTACGTAATGGAGGAAATCCACAATCGGAGAGTGTGGAAACCATTCCTGTGGACACTCTCTACTGAGGAAGACTAAGCGACAAGGTTTCTTCTGGGAGACCATGGTCACCGACTGTGCCAACTACGCCAGGAAATCCGAGGTGTGCAGCGACATGCACCAGCGATAAACTGCCCGACCGAGGAATTGTCTTCGGTGACCGTCCTGTACCCCTTCATGAAGTGGTCAATGGACATCGTCGGTCCCATGCCCATCGGAGCAAGGCAGAAAAAGTTCATGCTAGTTGTCACAGACTTCTTCACCAAATGGGCAGAAGGTGAGTCCTACGCCAACATCAAGGATTCCGATGTCGAAAACTTCGTGTGGAAGAACATATTTACGCGCTTTGGACTACCAAGGGAGATCATCGCGCATAGTGGCTCTCAATTCATCTCGAGGAGGTTTAAGGACTTTTGCGCACGATGGAGGGTGAAGTTGAACACTTCAACACCCAGATATCCCCAGGGCAACGGAAACGTAGAGGCAGTCAACCGGATGATCACCGACAACATCAAGAGAATACTCGACGAGAAAAAGGGGCTCTGGGCCGACGAGCTCCCCGTAGTATGCTGGGCTTACCAAATGACCCCTCATTCTGCAACCGGCCAAACCCCTTTCTCCTTATCATTCGGAGTCGAAGCCGTGATCCCAATGGAAGTAGGAGTCCCAAGCCTTCGACGAGCAATATCATCGGGCGACGAGGAAGCCAACGACCAGAATCTACTCCACCAACTCGATCACGTGGATGAGAGGCGCGAGCAAGCAAGTGTACACATCGCTAACTACCAAAACACTATTGCTCGCTATTACAACAAAAATGTGCGGTCGAGGAGATTTCAGGTTGGCGAGATGGTCCTCCGACGAGTCTTCGAAAACACAGTCGAGCTAAACGCCGGAAAGCTAGGGCAAAGCTGGGAGGGCCCGTACATAATCACCAACGTCATCAACTCGGGAGTCTACGAACTCGAGAACACCCAAAGCATCAAAATAATCAGAAGATGGAATGTGAAGCACTTGAAAAGGTTTTACTAGAACATTCATCATCCCAGTCTTAATTTTTAGTAATTAACTTGTAAGTTTTCTTGTCAAATCATCTGTTTTATTATTTCTTTTAATTACCGGGGAGTCTCGACCCCTTCTGTTCGGGAACATTTGTGTGGCTTCGGCCTTGTATTCAATGTATGTAGGGTACTCTTTGTAGGAAATTACTTAACGATTTAAGTAAATTATTATTAAACATAACTAATTACGTGCGGAATTAATAATAAAATCGATCTATCATATTAAACTATTTAATATCTAACAACCTATTGGCATTAAAATCATAAGCATGTTAATTAACAATTTAATTCTAAACATGTTATTTCAATAAAATAAAACACTCCAAACAATCATAACAATTATATCAATTAAGAGTATTTAAGATTATCGAAACTTACATCGTCGAGTTATAAATAACTCAGTCGAGGAATTGAAAACGAGTTCGATGCGAGAATCTTCAAGCTTCTCCAATTCCGGGTTTGCAAGAGACTTCCTCGGCTCGTCAACACGGGCAGCGAAGGCGGCAAGCAGGCATGTCCTTGGGGCTGGTCCGGGAAGCTGGCAGCAGATGGCGCGCGGTCCTCGGCAGGCTGGGAACGGGCGGCAGCGGCTGGACTCGTCCGACGCAGAAGGCAGCGGCCCTAGGAGACCCCGGAGCGGCTGAGAGGGGCAGGCACCTCTGGGCTCAGGCGGAGGAACAACGGCGACGTCGGCAGCGACCTGGGCAGAGGCAGGCTTGGCTGGATAAAGGCGGCAGGCTGCTGGGACACGCAGAGGGGCGGTCGGGCGGAGTCAGGCGCAGGTTCGCGCGGATGGGCGGAGGCAGATCGCAGGCGAAACTTCGCGACGACGCTGAGAGCTCATGGAAGCTTGGATCGGGACGCCGTTTTTTGCGTTGCGTCGGCAACGAACTGACTTAAATGGGTTCGGAGAGAGATCTGGGTTTGCAGACTCAGATTCGTCGGATTCATCGAATCTTTGGTTCGGAGGTCAGATTTCCAGAAAACGAAAATGGACCAAACAACCACAAGTTGATTCAACGATGACACAAGAAGAAAAACGAGAAGATGAGTGTGGGCTCAGATGAACGCACACGAGAAAACAAGAAACGAAATTTTTCGTCCTCTCGGGTGATGAGGTGGTCGGCCAAGAGGGAAGGGAAGAGAGAGACAAAGCAAGCTTTTTCTAGGGTTTCCTCAAACCCTTTATTTATAGACATTGTTAATGGGCTTTCATGTGGGCTTTTGTTGAATCGATATTCAGCCCAAAACCATGTTAATGGCCGGCCCGTATGTCCTACTCGTTTCTCAATTTTATTTCCCAAATTGCCTTGATTTAATTTCCAAATTCGACTTAATTTAGAACTCTCAATTATTTAATAACTCGTTATTAAATTGTTTCATGGTTATCGAATAACATAAAACGAGAAACGTTTTATTTTCTAATATTGTTATTATGAATTCTCAAGAAAATTATTATTACAATAATAAAGTTCTTTAATTCACAAAATCAATAATTAATGAATAACACATTATTCATTAATTCGCTTGGAAAATAAATTTCTCTATACAAATCACAATTTGTATTTTAAGAATAAATCAATTTATTGCGTTCAATTAATCTCTTCTAAATGTGCATCATTGAGACCTTATGGACCCACATGAACGAAGCTTGAGAATATAGCACAGACTCAATAATTCACAAATTATTTCCGGCTTATAATTCTTAATAATGGTCGACTCCACTAAAGGACCAATATTGAAAATCTCTAAGTTCATGCGCGCATATTTTTCCGTTTGAAGTCATAGAACTTTTCTGTACTCGATCCACGGTGTACTTTACCAAAATACCCTTCGTGTGTATCAGTAAGTCCGGGGAATGTAAAATTACCGTTTTACCCCTAGAGTTATTATTTCACTAACTAGTTTGTTACTTGTGAATGAGAAAAAACATAAAGTGAGACGTCAATACATGTCACATGTTTTAATCAAGGAATCTCATATTCAATGATTATCTGGCCAGATTAATTCATTCACTATCTCGTAACAAACCATAGTGTGATACAATGACTTTCATTATGTGTACACGAATTCCATATCTGTGAATCACATAATCCAACACTACAACATTATGTCACCAACCGTCGGGTCAGATGCAACCATTACACGGCCATCGCCCATTGACAAATCAAATGACATAAAGTGTAGTATCGACTATGCACTCACCTCAGGATTAAGGTAGTTATCGAAGTACCCCTCGTACGTGATCTTGGAGCTTCTGGATTAAACGGTTTTATATCGAGCTTCCATAGAATCACTAGGTCTTGTTCAATATCTTCTATAAGATATCAAGAATGAAATCATAGAGTCACAACTTTCTATATCACATGATAAGATATCATGATTCATTCAAACAATCGTTACTTAGACTCGAATGCTCAATCGGTCTTAAGATTGTGAACAAATGGTTTAAACTAGTCACAAGGGGTTATCATGTCAAATCTGTATTTAACACCCTTTTCGTTAATGACAGTTTCAGAGCGTAGCATACATACATAAACACAAACTATAGGAAAAGAAAGCTTATTTATTAATATTAATGTTTCAGCAAAATATTACAAATAATAAATAAAATGTCTAATATTCTCCTTTGTGGGCACCAATCCCAACACTCTTCTCTCGCGAGCCGCACCCGATTGGGGGACTCGAATGGTTTAATGAGGCCTATTGTTCAAAAAAAATGACCAGCCCGAGCCGAGCAAGTCTAAAAATATAAAAAGGCTCCCGATTCCAAAATATCAAAAAAGGCTCCCCGATGCCAAAATACAAAAGGCTCCGGATGCCAAAATATCAAAAGGCTCCCGATGCCAAAATATCAAAAAGGCTCCCGATGCCAAAATACAAAAAGGCTCCCCGATGCTAAAATATCAAAAGGCTCTTCGATGCTAAAACACAAAAAGGCTCCTCGATGCCAAAAGTTTCAAAGAGGGCTCCCTATGGCAAAAATTAAAATGAGGCTCTCGATGCCCAATAACAAGACATAGCAGCGAGAGGGCCCATGTTTACACAAGTTAAAGGAGCACGAATGTCCTTAAGCGACGAAACAAGTCAACAAATAAAAACTTACGCAAGATATTATAAGAATGAATCCTATACTTTGCTCCCTTCTTATTTCGATAAAAAAAGGGGGGAGTGGGAGATGTATATTCTTCCATCTCTCTCACTAACTGAATTTATTTTTACAGAAAATGCTATTTGAATTTTATGACAAAATGCTATTTTAATTTTTAGTCTTATATTATGCAAGTTAACAGCCACCAATTATAATTCGGATGTTAGTTCATCGGTTAAACATAACAGATCAATCACACACAAGTATGCCCAATCTACAAAATAAACACGCATTGCAAAGGAAAAGTACGAGAAAGGAAAATTGTATTTTAAAATAAAGTCTCGATTACAAAATATTGAATACTTTACAAATAATTACATTAAAAAATAAATACAAAAAACGAGGAAGGGGATCTACGCCGCCAACTCCCGAGGAGAGATGAGGTCTTTGTTAAACCCATGCTCGCCGAGCGAGCCGGAAATGGTGGAAGTGTTCCTCGCTCGACTCGACCTGCGCCATCTCGAGCTCCTCGACGAGCTTCCTCAGAGCAGATCTGACTTTTGAAGGCAAACGACCTTCCTCAGCAACAGGGATGCCCACAGCCTCGCCAATCTGAGCGAGGAGCTCACTCTTCTCCCTGAAGGCCTCTGTGACCTCTTGGTGGCGCCTTTTCTGTTCGACCAAAATTCCCTCCTTGGCGGCCAGTAGGATTTTTTGCTCTCCGAGTTCTCTCTCGGCCTTGAACTTGAGCTCGGCGAGTTTGGCCTCAAGAAGTTTGCATCGAGAAGTCTATGCGCTAAGTCCAACTCCAGATTTTCGGACTGCTCGCGATGCTTACGCTCACCAGCAATGGAAAGCTCGAGCTGCCTCTGGGATTCCTGGAGTTTATACCTAAGCTCCCCTAATTCTTGAGCCGTCTGATTAGCATTGTGGAACTACGCGAGGATCAGATCGTTCAAGTCCTCTAAAGTAAGAGCCACCTTCTCCTCGAGCGCGATGGCGATGGTGGAAATGATGAGACAGATTGAGTGAAGTTGCACTTGAGTGATGGGGACGTCGAAGGCATGGAGGAAGGCGACGAGGAGGTAGGGCACCGGAAAAAGAAGACCTACGACTCGGAAGAAGGCCTCTTATACAGCTATCCACCCCCTTCTCGAGGATCGTCAGCCAGCTCGCCGTCGAGAGGAAGGCGGAGTTGGAAAACATCGTCGTCGCAGCAATCGCGCCTGATTGCGTCTAGGTGCTCAACTGTCATGGTGGAGCGAGGAGAGTTGGTTTTAGAGATTCGTCCCGGAACCATCGTGAATCTAGAGTTCGGAAGAGAAAAGAAAAGACTTGGAAGTAGAGAGTTTTCGCAAAGGGGTTCGAAAAGATTTTTGGGGAAGAGGCGTGAAAGATGTTGGTACTGTAAGATATTAGAAATTTTTCCTTCGAACAAATTTTTTGAATTTATAGGAGATAGGAAAGTTGAATATGAAACTGTGAAGCAGATCCGACAGTCCGAATACCAAGAGGCATTAGCAGAATCAACGGAAGGATGTAGCTGGCCGTTATATTACTGTTATGAAAAGATGAAAGCACTCGAGTATTCGTAACCTACATTTAATGAAGAGATTTTTGTGGGATTCGAAGAAGTGTATCCGAAGAAGGGGATAAAGGCGAAACCTGGTAATGACAATCTCCGAGGAGAAGCTCGTCGCTGCGTCCAAAACAACTAGCGCTCGGGAAGGTTCTTCGGGACAACCTGTATTTTATTTTACCAAGTGTTTAAACTTGATAAAATGGGGGACTAACTGTTAAGGTCGGATTCGGTCAAATCCATCTTAACACCACTTGTGTCGTTTTCATTCCCCGAACGACGAGAAATGGAGGCGAGAATTCTCATCTGGCCTAATGTCAATGAAGGGGAAGGGTTTGATCTTTGGAAGCCTCGTCACAAGCACGAGCAAAGGATGTCTTTGCGAGGAAAGATCGTCGTGAGGAAGGACGTCTTTGCAAGGAAAGCTCGTCGTGAGAAAGGACGTGTTCGCGAGGAAAGCTCGTCGCGAGGAAGGACGTCTTTGCGAGGAATGCCTGTCGCGAGGATTGCCCGTCGCGAGGAAGGACGTCTTCGAGGAAAGCTCGTCGCGAGGAAGGACGTCTTCGCGAGTAAAGCTCGTGGTGAGATAGACTCTGTCACGAGGAAAGACAATTCGGGATTAATAAGGAAAACCTAGCAGACAATTCGGGTAACCATAGGTCTGTATATACCAATGTAAACTCTCATTGAAGGGGATCCCGCGTGAGAGATAATCGATCTAAATACTTTGAGTTTACCAGAAATATTCTCTGTGATTCTTCACGTTTCTAAGCTAATAAAGTAGAGAAACCGAGCCTCATTACACGAACAAATCAAGGATATTACAGACCTCACATGAATTATTTACTTCAATTGTTAATTTATCCTTGTGACTGTTTCAGAGGGGTTGTTGCATTTCACCCTCTATAGTTGGTTAGCTCTAACTCCTCGCGCGTGCACACACGCGCCGCCGTGCCGAGCCGGGTCGGTCCCGGGCTTGGGTTTAGATCTTGACTTTTTGAGCTCTTCACTCTTCTTGGGAATCGGGGCTCAATCCTTGTCTTTTTATTACAAATTCACTTTTGTCATTTCGATACCTCTCGTATCCTCTCGAGGCATTTATCTCACTCCGTCATTTCGATATCTTTTAATTCCGCAAATAACTTGTATGTTTATTAGGAACTAAACAAACATTTGCTATGGTTTAAGTGCATATGTTATCGAATAAATATTCGACATAATTGTGCTACGGTCTTAATTTGCGATTGATGCAAATAAATGCTAACGTTCTGAACGTTTTTGTACCGAGCATGATTAAGAGACATTAAACACAATCCGGGTCGTCAATGACCAGATGGTTTTGAGCTTCAACAGTGTGCTTGCCTCACCTATAAAAGGTCATACGTTCTCATTCCAAAAATCACACCGAGACAAAGCAAACGCTCACTCATTTTTTCTTTTAATTTCTCTCTCCGAAGTTGTGTTTTCGATAATTATTTCTAACATGACGCCATAAAGTCGTAATTAGCACATAGCTTTGACTTAACATGTGTGGCTTAAGCTGCTCGTAGGTAAAGTAGAACATGTGAAGAAATGTTGTCCGAACATAAGCTCCATCCATATCTCGTTTGTTGCTGAAAGGGAAAACAAACAAAACAAACAATTATCTCATTGACATACTAATTACTCAGGTTCCTTGAATCACAAGGATACTCATGGTGTTTGGATCTTGGCGCGTAAAATTAACCATTACCCACATCTCAGGGGCTTTTCTGAAAAAGTCTACCTAGGCATCAATTTTTCTTCGGCAGTGAAAAAATGCACATGCCTAATTTGCCTAACAGTTCTTTCAAGTAATAAATGACTTGTAAGAAAGCGGGCTCTAAAACACCTAGAAACTAGCGTTTGATATATATATTATATATATATATATGCATGTAATATATACTTTACCGACTTTGGATCAAACATATATACTATACCCACGAGAATATATAATTAACTGGTTGAACTTACATACATTACTCAGCAAATGGAAACCAGCCATGGCGTAGGGTTATCTCTTCTTTTCTCTGCATGCCTTTATATGTTCATCCAGTTTATAAACCCAGGTCTCAACTCATTAAACCTCACATTTCAAAATTATGGAAACTCGACAAAGGTACGTAAGTAAGATTACCATTTGCATTGTGTTTATTCCTTAAATAACTATTTGTATTAATGCAGACGTCGACGAACATCCAAAGAGATGCCCTGGATTTGGCCCTTTCAAAGGCCTCGACACCAAACAAGACCGTTATAATAGCGATTATAAAACAAAGCCTACGTGGAGCAAGAAATAGGCGATGATCGCAACACGAAGCGAATGTTTGACTTGTTCTTGGACGGCTTCTGGGTCGGAGAAGGCACACGTGGCTTGACCGACCACCTTCTGATCGTGGCCGTTGACCAAACCTCGTTCGAGAGGTGCGAGTTTCTGTGGCTCCGGTGCTTCAAGCTCGAGATCGACGGAGTGGATTTTACGACGGAGAAAGTGTTCATGTCAAGTGATTTCATCAGCATGATGTGGGAGAGGACTCGCTTTCTTGGAGAGGTTCTCAGGCGTGGTTACAGTTTTATTTTCACGGTTAGTAGTAAAATGATTAATTTAACAAAATACTAATTAATTAGTCAATTTAAGCCTTACGAATATAATCAATGTTTCGTTAATTATTAGTAAACAGTATCACTTCTTACGGGACATCAAATTTTTTATCAGTAAATAATCTGTAAAAAAATTATAAATAACTATAGATACATTGAGCAGATTATTTACTTATTATTTGCCAAACTTGAGTTATTTTCAAATTTTATATAGTTTAAATGGGTTTGTGAGGTGGGAATACAACTATAACAAATGTGAAAAAGGCGAGACATTCCAAAAGTAGTCACTGTTCCAAATTAAAAATAAAAGATTACTATTTTCATTTTTTTTCTTCTTCTTCGTTTCATTGAAATCACATGCAGCTATATCGTCTCTCAATATTTTTTAACTTTACAATATTTTATTCCTCCGTAATTTTATGAAATATATGCGATTAGCACTGCCCTAAATACTAAATTCATCCTTTTTATTTATCACGAGACAACACAATTATGATGGTTATTAATGTATTGGTATTAACTAACTATACTACGAGCCTTTCAAAACTTTAGGTCATGATAGAAATATAATATATAGTTTGGTAAATAGCTAGCTAGTTTGGTCACCTAACAAGTTGGCATTCACGTAAATAGATGGACCAGAGTAGCATTATGAATCGCTGTGTGAAAGAGAGAAATAGCTTAGTTATTTATTTCTTTATGGCAACATTAGGGAACAAAATCTATTTTATCTAGATAGTAGTATTACGTAATAAAATTAATAAATATCTTGCTTCTTTTTCTTTCAACATTAACTTTCCCCCGCATTGTTGTATTATTTATTTAAACAAATCCCACTGATTTAATGAACATAAAAAATTAATAGAAAAGGGTAAACAAACAATTTATATCCATGAAGGCATATATATATATTTATACATCGTCTATACGTAAGAGAATACTAACATAGTTAAACATAATCATATAGTAATATCGAAGGTCCGAAATCTAATGATAAAACCCTATATGCACTATTTTAGAAAGTATAAACATAATTATATATAATGGTCAATAATGCAATCACAATTCACAGGACACAGATGTGATGTGGCTAAGAAACCCATTCCAAATGCTGAGCAACGACACAAACATAGATCTCCAAATCAGCGTTGACTCATTCAACGGCGATCCTACTTCGAAAGGTAGCCCAATCAACACAGGGTTCTACATGGTGAGGTCAAACGACAAGACCGTTTCGCTGTTCGAATCTTGGTACGCAAGAAAGAACTCCTCGGCGGGGATGAAAGAGCAAGACGTGTTACAGGGCATGGTGAGAGAAGGCGCTTTCGCTGCCATAAATCTAACGGCTAGATTTCTGAACACACTCCGTTTCAGTGGGTTTTGTGAAGATAGTAGGGACTTTAACGCCGTCGCGACGGTCCACGCGAACTGCTGCCGTACCATCAGTGCCAAGATACACGATCTGACGGCTGTAATTCGCGACTGGAAGAGGTTTACGAGCTTGGTGTCTTCTAACCAGTCCACGGAAACGATGAGGTGGACTAGCCACGAAGCATGCAGGCAATCCTGGCACTAACATATTGACTCATACTTTACTATTATTTTTATTATTTTGATTTATCAAATCTCATCTCTCTCTCTATCTCTCTCTCATGCCATGTCTCGACCAAATAAAAATCTATTGTACTCTATATACTACTTCTAGGATATGTTGCCGGAGATATACATATACACGGAAACCATTTCTGGAAATTTGCCTATTTATATATATGTAATATATATATATATATATATATATATATCAATGTATATCATGTAGGGAGAGAATTAAATTTTGATAAATAAGAGCTAAAATCTCCATACTAAAAAATGGCCAAGATTGCCGTGTTAATTAGTGTGTTAAATTTATACATTATAAACATATCATTGCTCTTGGGGCCTCAAGCAAAGATATGCGGTCAAACTTTACTCACTATTATTAACAATAATGCATCACTGATAATTATCGGTCAGAAAAAGCTCATAGATTTACTACGATCTATTTTTGATTCGTATAACCCATCTATCTCTATGTATCCGCACAAAACAAACTTTAATTTCTCTCCACAAAAACAATGGAATTTACTCCCTATATATATACAGACAAACACAAATCCAAAATCCAAAATCTCATACAAATCTAATAGAAAAACATAAAATGTCTGGAATAACAATAATAACGGCGGTCCAATTATCGTTACTAGTAAGCCTCGCCGGAGCATACGACAACCTGATGATACCGCCGGGGAAGAGCCAGCTGGCGTCATGGTGGAGCCACGTGGTGAGGCCGGTCAACGAGCGCGGGCCGAGGATTGACCCAGATCTTGCGGCGGCGGAGAAAGGCGCGAGGGTGGTGACTGTGAGGCAGGACGGGAAGGGTAACTTTAGGACTGTGACGGAAGCCGTGCAGAGCGTTCCGGTCGGGAATACGAGGCGCGTGGTGATCAACATCGGGCCCGGCGAGTACAGAGAAAAAGTCACCATAGATTCGAGCAAGAAGTTCGTGACTCTGTACGGAAACCCTAGAGCCATGCCTGTGCTCACATATTCCGGCACCGCGCTTCAGTACGGCACCGTCGGAAGTGGGACTTTGATGGCCTTGGCCGACTATTTCGTCGGAGCTAATCTCATTATCAAGGTACACGTACATACTATATATATGTATATATACGTGATTTTAATGACTATTTTTAACAGAATTCAGCGCCGCAACCAGACGGGATAAGAAAAGGAGCTCAAGCAACGGCACTGAGGGTATCTGGAGACAAGTCGGCTTTATATAACTGCAAAATCATCGGATTTCAAGACACACTTTGCGACGATAGAGGAAACCATTTGTACAAGGATTGCTACATTGAAGGCATTGTTGATTTCATCTTCGGCAGTGGGACTTCTCTCTTTTTGGTATACCATATTATTATTATTACGGAATTATCTATTTATAGCCTTTTAACCATTTTAATTTCATTTTTATAGATCTATAGCCTGAGATAATTAGAAGATAGTAGATCCAACTTAAAAAACTTGTTTTATTTTATTTTTAAATAGTATGAAAAACTATACCTTAGCCTTTCTAAAAAAAATATTGTCGGTGTAAGATTTGTTTTTATGTTATTTTTTCAAAACTATAAAGAAGTCGTTCAAGTTTAGGAGTACATGGCGTTGAATTTCATTAGAACTAATTATCGAACTTCATTTCAATTAAAACGTTAAAATAATCAATAAGTTGAGAATTCTTTTTACATATAGATATGTAGCTTACGTAGCATAATATCACTTTTAGGACTACTTACCCTAGTCTTAAAAAAGACGCTACAAAATAAAAATACTTATATAACAAATTAATAAGAACTCAAAACTAGATTTTTATTTCAAAATAATAAATTATGAATCGAATATTCGTGTTTATTTTATCTTGCTTTATTTAATTTAAAAGGTTAAAATAACAAATTATTTGAGAAATTTTTTACCAATAGAAGCTTACATAACAAATAACCGCTCATAATTAAACGACTACTTCAGCTACAAAAAGAATTATTCATAAAGAAGCAAGAACTCAAAATAAGATTTTATTTCAAAATAATTAATTATGTCACGTTTATTTCATCTTAACGTTTGTAATTTAATCGGGGACAGAACACGGAGCTCCACGTGGTGGGACCCCCGGGGATGTCGGTCATAGCAGCGCAGGCTCGGGAGTCGAACACGGAGAACACTGGATATTCCTTTGTTCACTGCTCCATCACCGGAGGCACCGGTCAAACCTATTTGGGCCGGGCCTGGCAAAGCTGCCCTAGAGTCGTCTACGCCTACTCCGACTTGGGCAACGCAATCCTTCCCTATGGTTGGAGCGACAATTTCCACCCCGAACGACGCAGGTCCATTATCATTTTTAAGTTTACTAATAATTTATTTAGCTTATTAGAGAAAAGGGTTGTTTAAGAGATTGTATGAATTGGTGGTGCAGGACTGTGTTCTACGGAGAGTACAAGAACGTGGGAATTGGGTCAAAGGTGGTTGGGCGAGCCAAGTTCTCGAAAGAACTCACGCCTGCTCAAGCCAAGCCTTTTGTTAGCCTTGCCTTCATCAACGCTACTACTTGGTTGCTACCACCTCCAAGCTTGTAACTTATATCCACACACACATATAAGTGTATAACGTGTGTAAATTATATGCATGCATGCATGCATGTAGAATTATGTATATGTCATCCGTGGGGCTCTGAAAATGATTGCTTGCACGAGAGAGAGAATTTTGTCATCCTAGATATGTAACTACTATAGCTAATCCTATTTATGTATTGGACATGTCTTTCAGGGTATTCCTCAAGTTTTTTATATTTTACTTTTTTATGTGTTCTGCATATTATCAAATGGATGAAGTTGTCGAATTTCAGTTTGTTTTTCTTCTTCACAAAATTAAGTTATAGCCATTAATCTAACATGAAACTCCATCAGGTTCCGCTAACATCTGAGAGTGTTGTCAATAAAATTGTAAACAAATGTAATATTTAATGTTAAAAAAGAAATGAGAATTTTGTTTGTGAAGCATGTCAGTCAGGAAAGAGTCATAGCATACCTTTTAAACTGTCAACAAACAGTCTGTTAAGCCTCTACAATTGATACTGGATATCTGGGGACCATCACCAGTGGTTTCACCTGAAGGATGTAAGTATTATGTACATTTTGTGGACGATCAATCAAGATTCACATGGATATATCCTATGAAAGCTAAGTCTGAGGTGTTTGGCATATTCAGAATTTTTCAAAAATTCGTTGAACGGTCACTCGACACAAAAATCTGTGGTATTCAATGTGATTGGGGTGGAGAATATAGACATCTAAAAGCTTACCTTGCACAAGAAGGAATCTCCATGAGGCATCCTTGTCCACACGTGCATGGACAGAACGGGCGTGCTGAGAGGAAACACTGGCACATAGTTGAGCTGGGACTATCCATGCTTGCTCATGCGAGTCTGTCACTGTTTCACTGGTGGGATGCATTCACAACAGTTGCCTTCACGATCAATATAATGCCAATTCATGTGCTTAAGGATGTAAGCCCCTTTGAAACTCTTTACAATAAACCTCCTGATTATGAGTTTTTAAAAGTCTTTGGTTGTGCTGTGTATCCTCATCTTCGAACCTACAATAACCAAAAAATTGAGTTTAGATCCTCAAAATGCCTCTTTCTAAGTTATAGCCCTCTACACAAAGGATACAAGTGCTTACACTCGAGTGGTCGCTTGTATATAAACTGAGTCAGTTTTTACAAGCTCCTACCTCGACTCATTGACTGGCTTGTAAGCGAGTCCTCCGGTACCTCAAGGGATCGATCACACATGGGCTTGTCTTCAAACCAGCCACTACACTTTCATTAGTTTGCAGATGCTGACTGTGCCAGCAACCTCGATGGAAGGAGGTCCACCAATGCTTAGTGTGTGTTTTTCGCTGACTGTTTGATATCCTGGAGCTCCCAGAAGCAACAGGTGGTTGCTCGGTCGAGCACAGAGGCAGAGTATCGTGCCTTGGCTCATGTAGCTACAGAGATGGTTTGGCTTCGATCACTGCTAGGCGAACTGAAAATTCCAACAATTCATACACCACTAATTTGGTGTGACAACCTGGGCGCGGTGCGATGACACTCAATCCTGTATTTCATGCGAGAATGAAGCATATTGAGATCGATCTCCATTTTATTCGAGACATGGTTCTGAGAAATCAGATTGAGGTCGGATACGTACCTACACCGAAGCACACAACGGATGTGTTGACAAAGACTGTGTCTATGAGTCGCTTCTTGAAGCTACTAAACAAACTCTACGTTCGTCGCTCACCGCATAGTTTGAGGGGGGTATTGAGATAGTTGAGGTGGACTCTGCCAGCTCAGCACAAGATGAAAACCGCGCCGCTCACACCCTGCAAACGAAGTTGGAGTTAGTTAGAAAAACCGTTACAGAGTTTGTCCGAGTACATTGTATCTGTAACAATATATGTATGACTTTATGGAACTGAATTCATTAATGAGAATCGTCAAGAGATCGCTTTGATCATCTTGCACAAACAGTTTTCTCTCTCTCTAGTTTATTGTCTTTCCGCAATTTCTCTTTGATGAAGTCCATGATACTTCTTACATGAGAGGTGATGAACTTTATAATAGTAAAGATAATAACTAGTAAAGTGGGTGGGTCAAGCGCAATCTTGTTCTCTAATTAGCTGAACAACATGAAAGATATTTGGTCATAATTTTGACAAAAGAATATATTGTAGGTAATTTTGCCGACTATAATTTAACAACTATGTTTTTCGTCAATTTATAAATAACAGTAATAACAAGTAATAGTTAGCAACTAATTTTATTTTCTAAATTAACAGTCAGAAAACGATTCTAGCTAGCTTCCCATAATCTCGTAGGATGTGTTTAGCTGGAGCCAATATTAATCACACTAATTTTTTTTAAGATTATAATGTCTATAGTCAATTTCAAAATAACAGTGCTAACAAATAAGAGTTAACAACTAATTTTATTTTTCAAGATTAACAGTTCCAAAGTGGTTCTAGCTAGCTATTTTAGTCTCTTGAGGTGTATTTCGTTGGAGATAATGTTACTAACACTTTTAAAAATCTTAAGATTATTTTATTTAGTTGAAGGTAATACAAATGATTTCGGAGAACATAATTAATTAAGTAATGAGATAACCATAAAATAAGGTATTCGATGCCACCAAAAAAGTGTTATGTAGATTACCACTTCAAGAGAATATGTTTTTTTTTTTTTAATTTGCTACTTACGCCATTTTTAAAACCATACTAGTATAACTGTATATATCGTACCTGTTATTTTATATTATATATATATATATATATTATGGCAGTAATATTTAATAGTATATATTATGATTACCCTGAATCCTAAACACGTAGATGTACATTAGTATACGTAGATATATATACATATTATATAGGATATATATTATACGTAGATATGTTAAATATCATATAATATTTTAATGTCAATATATTCACGTAGTTATAAAATACCAAAACTATATACTTTGTATACATACATACACACATATATGAGATATATATATATATATATATATTAACATCTATATATCAAGCTTTTATTAGTTTTTTGTGGTAAAAAAACCGTGTTGTATTAATGGTGTAAGAAAAAAAAACTTTCAACCAATCTTCTATTCATCATCACTAATGACATTAAAACCTAATTTTTTTTTCACACATTTAGTATCACGAGAGAAAATATTTTTTTTTATTAAATGTTATAGTACCTTGTCAAATCAAACGCTGCGATTTAGCATTTCAATGTACTTATTTAAAATAAAAAATTCATAGCTAAATAATTTTCATCCAGGAAAGACATTATTATTGTATAACTCGTATTATTTAAGAATAAAATTAATCGGAAAACTAATTAATGGTAATTAAAACTGAAGCCTTCTGTTTCTAGATCACCAATTCTTTGACTTTGAAAAGAGCAGTTTTAACTGCATCCCTCTGTTTTTAGACTACGTCCACGTCATTGAAAAGCTCTAGATTAAATAAAGAGAAAATTGCTCTAAATAACCAAATGAAACATTAGAGCATCTCCAATGGAGGCAACAAAAGTTGCTCTCCACATCACTAAATATTTTAGTTTTTATTTATTTATTATATTTAAAATATTATATAATACTACACAAATAATGTTGATATAAAAAATTATTATAAATGGGACCACACAAATTTAATTATTGGTGCATATAATATTTTATTATATTTATTTCCAAAAAAAGAGATGGCATAGGTGCCAAAATTTGCAACTTTGTTATAATCATTACATGATAAAATATTAATAGATAAAAAATAAGGTGATGTGGCATTGACATGTAAGCAAAAGCAACTTGAGTTGCTTTGCATTGGAGATGCTCTTAATACTGTTATTTGGCTTTTTTTTTGTTTGTTTAGTAAATAATTATTTATTGTGATGTGTCTGGTATTGGTGTTAATAAGTTATATTTTTAGTTAATTAACACAAATATATTTTGATTAATAGCTATTAACCAATTTTTTCAAAATATTTGGCTATATAGCAATTTATATGTTTGAAAGTGTTATATTGCTAAATATCCCTTAAATAAATGGGAACAACCAAAACTGTGAAAAAAAATCATATTGCAAAATAATGATAGTGATGGATAAGTTATGGTTGCAAAAAACACAGCTCTTTCTAGTATTTATTAAGGAAGTTCGCCGCCTATTCATTACATAGCGAATATAAATTGTTTGCAGATATCGTTAATTACTTTAAGCTTAAGCGTCAAACAACTCATATACATAAATACTTAGCTATTTCATTGAGGCCAATCCGCATTTAAATATTGATAGACGCTGAGTCTTACTACTTATCCTTTTGGCTAAACATTAAACAATACACAAATACTAAATAAAACTTTCGAGAATGGGCATTCGTACAAAATACTAAATTCAATACCTTTGATTTTTTTTAGTGTTTGGAGTTTAAAGGGATGGCTGCTAACTTTATTACATTGAGAAAAAAAAAAGAGTTTAAATTAAAATATATATAATGTTTTGACATATCAAATAACTAAGAAGCATTTATTTCCTATTGATGAAATAAAAGAAGTAATTTAAGTTACTTTATATAAATAAATAAAAAAATCAACGCATGGGAATATCAAACGTGTCAAATGGTAAAAAAACTACATTTATTGATGTTATCGCTAATTACAAATGTCTTATAATTTATTGACAAAAGGAGTGAGTTCTATAACATAATTGGAAGTCCAAAAATATCAAAAAATAGAACTCATTAACTATTATGATACATGCCTCACTTTATATAGCCTCGCTGGTAGAGTTTAATTTTAATTATCACAGACTGTGGCAATACAAATAAAATTACGATCTGTCATGAACGAGTCGAACAAGCTCAACTCGAATTCCATACCGTTCGATAATTGACTATACACAAAATCCCTTTATTAGACCGCAAGTAATTAATATTATTTTCAAAAAACCCATCTGTATATTTCCCCACTTTCTTTCCCTCCACAAAACCATAGAAGCTAATAATAATCCGTAATATATATTTCAAACCCAGCAACCCCCGAAAACCCCTCCAAATCCTACATTTCCTCAAACACGTACAAAAAAGTTTTCACATCTATATAAACCCCACAACTCTCTTCCCATAAATTCATCATACTGAAAAAAGAAAAGTAAAAAAAAAGGTCAATCGAAAAAAAAAAATGGCAGCAATGAGGACACGCCGAGGCCGTATGACCGCCTTCCTGGCGATCCTCATTGCCGTCGCCGCTGTCTCAGCCACGTCAGCTCTCGCCGGAGACTCGCCGGCGCCGGCGAACAAGGCTCAGCTGAACTCGTGGTTCAACCAGCAAATCCGGCCCCACTACGAGAGGAAAGGCAAACTTGACCCGGCTCTTGCAAAGGCCGAGGCCAACGTGTTGATCGTGAAGGTAAGGAAAAACGGGTCCGGGGATTTCGTCAAAATCACTGACGCGATCAAGAAATCCGTCCCCATCGGAAACACGAGGCGCGTGATCATCGACATCGGCCCCGGAGTTTACCACGAGAAGGTTTTGATCGATTACGGTCAGTCCTTTGTGAGCCTCGTTGGATATTCGAATACGGACCGCCCCACCATAACTTACGGTGGGACTGCAAAGCAATACGGCACTGTTGAAAGTGCTACAGTCATCGCTCTCGCTCCCTATTTCGTCTGCGCTAATCTTATCATCAAGGTACTCAAATTATTTAAAAACTAACATACAATAGTTGTAATACTAATTTTTTGAGTTGCATTTGAAATTTATGCCAATGTGACCACATATATATTTAGGGGCAAACTAGCAATATACCCTTCTTAAACATAAAACTTGCAAAATAGCCAAACGTTTGGATTAATTTTGTTTATGGCATTACCGAAAATAAACCTAATCATAAAGACAGAATAGCCCTCAGTTTGGGCAGGATATGGAAAAAAAACCACTACTGAGTAGTTACCACTATTAAAAAATGGCTATTAATTTAAAAAAACTAAACCTTTGGCTATTTTGCAATAACCAAGTTTGAGATGGTTAATTGAAGCAATTTTTCTATATTTAGTGTACTCGGGTATATAACCAGGGAAGGAGCCCGTTCAATTATTCTCAAATTATTACCCTAAATTTTATTTTATTTATAATCTTTTACTCAAATATTTTGTAATTGTCCAAAGTACCGTCATTTTACCCAAAATTTGCTAAAATTGATTTTTTTCCAAAAATACCAAAATACCTTTAAAATAATTTTTTTTACATTTTATATCTTATACATATTAACCGATTAGTATATATTTTTTTAAAATTAAACTAAAAAACTAAAATTGTTTCACTTTTAAATTTTTTTTTGGCCGATAGTGTGTGGGGCATTTGTGCTAATTTTATTTTTAAAAGAGTATTTTGTCTTTTCATGTAAAATTTACTTGTATTTTGAAAAAAAAAACATATTTTCGTGGATTTTTGGAAAAATCAACAATAAAAAATTGTAGTTTGGGCAATTTTTTTTATTTATTTTCTCATTTTTTACTTTGAAATTTTTTAATTAACCCCGCGATTTTTCTCATTTTAGCCCACCCTAAATACAAAGTCTTGCTCCATTCTTTAATTTGTATAACGATATGTGATGTGAGATTTGATTTATTATGGAATATCTATATTTATATAATTCCATGAGTTTAAATTGGAATGTAGAATTCGTCGCCGAGGCCAGACCCGTACAAAAAAGACGGACAAGCATTGGCTTTGAGGATTAACGCTGACAAGGCGGCTTTCTTCAACTCCAAATTCATCGGATTTCAAGACACGTTGTGCGACGACAGAGGTTACCACTTTTTCAAGGATTGTTACATCGAGGGCACGGTCGATTTCATCTTCGGACGAGGAACTTCGCTCTACGTGGTACATAGCCTTAGTAATAAGTAATAATAAAGGCAACACATATGTATTAAACTCAAAACACGAACTAATACAATAACGTCAACGATTTAATTCCATCGAAGAGAAGCAAATGAAAGGATTTTCAAGAATAAAAAAAACTTGCTAAACCTCGTAAGGATAAGAGGCACAGGAGAGCCAAAAAATGATATTTCGTGCATAATCTCGAATATTATGATTTTTGGTACGTGAGTCGACAAAATAAATGAATAGATCCTAACTATCGGTCGGTCTAATTTGGTTTTGGTATGATCAGAACGCTGAAATCTATGTGCTCGGAGACAAAGGGCTCACGGTGATAACGGCTCAAGGAAGGAGTTCGTCTAGCGAGAACACGGGATTCTCATTCGTCCACAGCAAAATCACGGGCTTAGGAAAAGGCACGACGTATCTGGGCCGGCCTTGGGGAACCAGGCCCAGAGTCGTCTATGCCTACACCGACATGAGTAAAGTTGTTCAACCCTCGGGCTGGGAAAGCAAATCTATGCCCAACGGGTATGTATCTCAATTTTCAAAATATGCATATGTCGTTTTCGTGACTAAGTGTCGTTTTCTTGTGATTGAAGAAATATGTACTACGGAGAGTACAAGAGCACCGGAGCTGGTGGAGGGAAAAATAAGAGAGTGAAATTCGGAAGACAGCTCGGCTACAATGAAGTCAAGCCTTTCCTTTCTCTCTCCTACATCCAGGCTTCCTCTTGGTTGCTTCCTCCTCCAAGGCGATGAGACTTAACTTCATATATATATTCACTTTTGATTTTGATCTTGAAGAAAAGGAAAAATAAAATGTGACTTATAATTTAAGCGCGGACTCGATTGATTGACCTAACTACTTATCTATAGACAGATAATTATCTAAATTTATCCCACTTTGATTCCAGTAGTGAAAGAATATATGTTGTTGTGTACTTCTTGATTAATTGCAGTATTTTAGTTACGTCAACCAATTTCATGATCTTGATAAAGAATTATTAATTCCAATTAAGTACTGCAACCTAAACATATGTGAGGATGATTAACAATGGAATTAAATTTAATTTAGGCTTATTATTTTGAAACGAAATTATTATATGTGAAATAAATGGTATTACGTTACGTTTTGAGCTAGTCTTGATGTAGTGATTTTAATGCAATAATATCAATTATTAGTAAAAAAAACAAATCTTAAACATAGATAGTCTGGCTCATTCTTTTTCCAAAACGAATCATTAACTGAAATAAATAACTTGAAAGGATTCACGCTACATAGTACATACTCCATACGTCGTCTGCCCATGCGGTGGTACTAGTAAATTAAGGGTAAGAGACAAAACATATATATATATATATATGTATGTATATTATATATATGCTAGGTATGTATACGTGCGTACGTGGATCGTAATTATAACCAAATAACACATGAGAAAAACATCTTATATTTGGTAAAGATTTTTTCAAAATAAACATTCTCACTGACTTTAGAAATTTAGTCACATTGTGTTAAAAAGAGGATATATAGAGAGTTTGTAAACACGTTAACATATCCAAAACAGATGAATTATATATCCAAAACATATAAAAATAAATAGTTTTCCTGAGTTTTTACCCTAATATATTATCAAACTGTAACAAAACGTAGTTGTCAAAAAAGGATAATAGACGTTGTTAACAAAGTCCAACTTAGTGATTTAAAATTTAACTGATTTTCCGATTTTCTTCTAATTTGAAGACGAAGGTTCATCAATTGTTGCAGCTTTGTCCTCAGATTGAACGAATGAGTTTGCATCGTGTAGAAGTGGATGAATTTGGTTAATTGAATACTCTTGATTCGGAGAAGTCGCATAGCTGTTTTTTTGAATATTAAATACTTTCTTATTTTTGGCAGCTTCTTCGAAGATGTCTTCTAATGGCTTCAATGTTGAATCCTAAAACATTATAATAATATGAATTGTTGTGGTAATTGTATAAATTTATTTAGTTTTAAGAGATTCTAGTACCTAACCCACAATATCTTTTATATGTGCAGTGTCACAGGAGAAAACTTCTTCAACCACTTTTCCGAAGCATACAACATTTATTGTTAAGTCGTCCTCCTCAAAAGCTAATTGGATTCTTAACCTGCAAGTAAATGACAATATCTATTTACTAAAATTCATTTTAATGATGAGAATTTTGTTGCATTCTCAAGTAAATGACGTTACCAAGGAACTACTCTGCACTTTTTGTTGATGCAATTGTAGCAATCAAAGTAACAAGTTGTGGGGGATTTTTTGCTTTTCTTGTAAACGTTGCATCCAAGGTAATAGAAGTATTAATTATAATCGTGGACTACAGGTTTGATAGTCACCCACTTAAGCTTAGGTTGTTTATCTTGAACAAGAAAAAGTATACCATTTGTATGAGTTAGAAAATAATTTTCCTAGATTGACGGGTTAGAAAATAATTGTCCTAGGTTTGTTAGAAAATATACCAATATTTTCTGCTGACCCTTTGAGAATTGACGGGTTCTGATCATGCCTTAAATGAATAATACATTTACATGGCAAAAACATCCAGAGGGTTCTTTAAAACGAAAATAACGTGTCAGAAATGTTTACCATGTTTCTAACTTCTTCACCGCTGGAAGTTTTAAATTTGTAATGATAGTAGTTGATGACCGATTGGTTAATACGACATTGCGTACAAGATGAAAGAAGGTCACATGATACAAAAAATATTACAGTTGCAAGAGTAGTAGTAAGAGCAAATTATAGTATCTTGATAATTCTTAGCATTTAAGCGCAAACAAGCAAGAACATGGTTTGAGTTGGTAATATCTTGGATAGCTTTAGCCTCGTTTGTTAGAAAGTTGTCCCACAAGCACAGTGTAATAAGTTCATAGCTGTATTTTTAAAGACATTGAAGAATTCACGGATATATGAATGTTCGAAGAACGAAAATGAAATTAAATAGGATTAAGAATTACCTCTCATCCATTAAAGTTAAATTCTGGAAATCTGTTTTGTTTTTAGTCTCCTTAATTGAGGTATGTATGACAATACCAACAACATATGTTGCAGTAAAATTGAGTTAGAGTAGAAAATGAAAATGCATGTAATGTCTGAAGCACTTGTTGGAATCAATATTGGATTTAACAATATATGCCGGAATATAAAAAAATGTTTTTAACACGTGTAAAACTATTTTACTACCTAGACAAAGTGCATGAACATGTTGTTAATTAAAACATATAATAAATATGAAGAATTAGAACCTTTAACTTATTGCTTGATCTTGGAGTCCCTTCTCGGGTGAAGATCCTTCTCCTTGTCTCGCTGCCTCTCGTCTTTGGATTCTCAAGCAACCACGAAAGTTTCTACCACTAGAGTCTTCGAGCACTTGAAGAGTTTAGTGAGTGGGCACTATTGAACCATATGAACCAAAAACGAGTCTTGGATCATAAGCTAATACTCTAGTGTTAGGAATTCTTGCCCGCTTGAGAAGATACTTATGTAAATTCTCGTTGATATTATAATTAAATAAAGTTTGACATTTATGATTTATTCGAATTGAAATGATAATTTCTTATGTATTAAATTTATAGAAAATTCATCATCCCATAGCCTCCATACCGAACTGGCAGAATAGGTGTGCTAAAACTGTTGGAATAGGTCTAGGGTTAAGAAAAATTTATCATTAATCATATTAATGGCGGAATATAAAAATTTCTTTTACTAGTAAAACAATTTTTACTAACCTATATAAAGTACATATACTTGTTATAAATTAAAAATATTATTTAATTACTTGAATACTAACCTTTCTTCTAGCTTGATCTTTAATGGATCTTGAGAAAGGTTGATCTTCTCTTCTAGCTCGAATCCTTCAAGCCTAAACGTGAACTCGAGAAACCTAAGATTTCTATTACAAGAGTCTATAGAGGTTAAGAAGAATTTGTGTGTGGGCACAATTAAACACAATAACTCAAGAACAAGTTTATGAGCTAAAGAGCTAATTTAGCCTAAGTCTAATGAAGACTTAGCTTCCAAAATAAAAGAAGTATTTTCTAGATAGAGAGAGAGAGAGGGGGCGGCCATAATGAGAGAGAGAGAGAGAGCAAGAATGAAGCTTATTTTTACATCTCTATGTGAGGCACTGTTTATAAGAGAAGGAAAAATCTATAAAGGTCAATTATGCATCCATGACACAATATTTGATTTTTCCCTTCCGCTTTCTCTCCTAAGTTGGCCGGCCATACACCTCAAGCAAGGAGGAAATTTGTTTCCTCAATTAGCTTATTTATTTCCTTCTCAAGGAAATTTATTTACTATTTTCCTTTTGGGTAATTATCCTTATAATTAAATAGAAATAAAACTCTCCTCTTGATGCTTGTTTTGGCCGTAATTCTACTTAGGGTTAGAGCTTCTAGATGCTTCCTTATTTCTTTTAAGGTAATTCTTAAAATACCCATTGTAGAATTATAATTGCACAAATAACGAAATTAATTTCATAATCCCTTAAACGACTTTTCGGCTTCAGAAAATAATTTATATTTTCATCATATGAAAACATTCAAAATCTTATTTTGACATTCAAATCATTTTACGTCCATGTGGACAAAAATACCCTTTAGACATTTTTCAAGAAAATGTCTAGTTCAACATTTGAACTTATTTTGACTTAGCTTTCAGTTTTACTATCCTACTCTAATGACCTCTAATAGTGACCTTATGGATCCAAATGAACAACGCTTGAGCTTCTATACTGGACTCAAAAGTTCACAAACCTTTTCCGAGTATTAGCTTAATGTCAACCGACTCCACTAAACAGTTGACACTGAGAATCTCTCGGTTCAAATAAATTTATTTTCTACTCAAATTCAACTTAATTATATTGAGCGGATCCATTTAATGTTATCTATTTTTACCCTTCATGAATATCATCAACTAGTTGAGATTTATAAAATTACCATTTTACCCTTCTAGTTGTTATTTCCTCAACTCCTTTAGTACTTGTGAATAAGTTAGAAACAATGTATTGACGAGGAGCTAACAAGTCACATTGTTTCATCCAAATAAAGTCGCTACTGAATTATGGATACTGCGTAGTTCATTTATTCACAATCCAAGTAACAAAGCATGAGGTGATATATATTGCATCTCAGCAATCTTGTACATGAATTCCATATCTATGAAAACTTCACAAAGTTGGTTCATGACATCTTTATAATCTAATATCACACCAATTGGCCTAGTCTAGATCACGTAATGGACCTAGAATTTGACTTTCTCAAATGAGAGTATTAATGCTATGAAATGACATGTCTCATTTCAGGATGTAGGTAAGCATGATTCAATTCATACATAGTGGCCTTGAGACAGAAGAAATTAAATGGTTTGTTCTTCTATTGTTTCTAAAGGTGCACTCGTCAATTCAGTATCTTCGAATGATACACTGGAAGAACTATAGAGCTCCTAACTCTCTATGCCTCGTAACGAGACATCATAGATTCTTCCAACAATCATACTGGGATCAATAGTCTGTTGATCTTTAGATTGTGAATATATCGTTTTAACCAAACCATGAAGAGTTTGTTCACGCAAATCTACATTTGGCTCTTAATACATTATCAGTTTTGATTAAGGACTTTAAGATTATTGAATATTATAAATATTCAATCAAACTAAAAGGGAATGAATGAACGTTTCAACTTTTATTAATTTAATCAGCAAATTACAATAAAGACTCATGAGAAATTAATATTACATCTCTTGACTTGAAGATTAACGATTGATCCAGTTCCTAGTGGCCTTCTGTCATGACTTTGATGGACTTGCGGGGTGCGATCCTTCATCGCAGTCCTCTGCCTTCTGTGGATGCAGTGGTCAACGAGTTGTTGACCGAAGTGTTGGGAATTATTTAACAATTTAAAGAATAAAATTACATAACACATCTATATGTGGCGGAATTATATAATATGATATGTATTGAAACTCATTTTAATAAACTAACAACCTAGGCATTAAAAATCATAAACATGTCAATAAACTATTTATTGTAAACATGTCAACAAATTGAACCAAACCATCTAACAACTTATAAACACATTCATAAATCATTAAAACAGATTCAATTCGTTTAGAACACTGACATGTGAGGTTTTAAACAACCTCGTGCGTTGCTAGCAAACTTCTGAAGGCCTCGTCAAAATTCTGAAATCTCACCCGCCGGATTGGAAGTTTTGACCCGCCGGATTAGATTTTGGCCGGCCGGCCATAAATTGGCCTGCGATGCTTTGGCTTCCTCCGGTGGAATCAGACCGCGAAACTTTGCAGGAACGTGGAAGAGACCTAGGGCTAGGTCCCTGTAAAAGGGCTTGGCCAGATTCGTCGTCAAACTCCCGGGGTGAGCTAGGCACGTTTTGAGTCCGGCGAAGTCCTCCAGTCCGGCGACCAATCCGACAACCCTATCCGGCTAGCAGGTTGAAATGAGTCTCGCTCCGTTTCGCTCGATTTTTTCGCGTCTCGAGTGGATACCTGCGTGTAAAAATTCACTCAAACACCAATTGAAGAGTCAATGGTAATTCCCTCGAGATTTGATGAGATTAAGAGGGTGGGCTCTTCAACTGAACAATAAGGGACACTCGGGATCACTCAAGAACTTTCGGGAGATCAAGAAAATATTTCTTGATCTCTCCCTCTAAAATTTCGATTAAAGAACTCTGGAGAAGGCGGAGAGAGAGGTTGACCGAATTTTTGTGATTAGGGTTAGGGTTAGGATTTTCAAAACAACCTTTAGTCAAACTTAAGCCCATTCTTCTTTTAATTAATTTCAAAAATTAATTCTTTGACCTAATTTATTAATTATGGCCAAGTATAATCCTATACATTTCGAAAATATTTATTTTGATTTATTTCCATAATAATCTATAATTATTTTGGAATATCTCGTTTACTTAATGACAAATCATTATTTTCATACTATTCAAGATAGTACGAAATGAAAAAATATTTATTTTCATGTTTTATTTATTTGAATCATTTAAATGTTAATATCTATATATTAACATAATATGATTCATTAAATAAATGTAATAATAAATAAGTAATTATATATTTGATTACTTAGAAAACTATTTTTTTAGTGTAAATCACATTTTACTTAAATGAGAAAATAAAATTTTCTTTGTTCAATAAATCTCGTCTGAGGGTTTATCATTAAGATCTAATGGACCCACATGAACGAAACTTTAGAATAAAGATCAAAATCAAAAGTTCACAAATCTTTTCCGTCTTTTAATTCTTAATATTAGTCGATTCCACTAAAGGACTAATACTGAAACTCTCCAAGTTCATATACATATATTTTCCATTTGATGTGACAAAAAATTCTTCACACGATCCACATAGTATTTTACGATATTACCCTTCATGTGTATCAGTAACTGAAAGGAATATAAATTTACCGTTTTAGCCCTGAGTTATTATTTCAGTAACTCCTTTGTTATTTGTGAATGAGAAAAACATAAAGTGAGATGTCTTTACATATCACATGTTTTAATCAAAGAATGTTCTTATTCGATGAATACGTGTCCAGGTTTATTCATTCACACTCTCATAACAAAGCATAATGTGATACTGATGCATTGACATTGTTTCAACATGAATTCCGTATATGTGAACCACATAACCCAACATGATAGCGTTATGTTAACAACCATCGGGTTAGATGCAACTATAATTTTAGCCATTGCCCATTGAAAAATCAAATGCTATAAGGTGTCACATCGATTATGCATACACTTCAGGATTTAGGTAAGTACCAAAATACCACTCGTATGTGATCTTGAAGTTTCGAGTGTTTAAACGGTTTTATCTCGACCTTCAGAGTATCACGTTTCTTGTTCAATATCTTCTATAAGATATCAAGAATGAACCACAGAGTCACAACTCTCTATATCACAAGATCAGATATAATGATCCATTCAAACAATAATTACTCAGATTCGAATCCTCCATCGATCTTAAGATTACAAACAAATGTTTAAACTAGTCAAAATGGGCTATCTTGTCAAGTCTATACTTAGCACCCCTTTCGTTGATGATAGTTTCTGAACGTAACATACATACATAAACACAAACTTAAATGAAGAATGAATATTTGACTTTTTATAATGTCTCAGCAAAATCAAATACAAAGTATTTATAATGTCTTAAATCTCGTTTGTGGGCACCAATCCCAACACGAAGAATCTCGTCTCAAGTCTAAGGAGACTCCACTACCTGCAGTGCATGCTGTCCTTGCTGCCCCATATCGTCCTTCAGTCAGTGGTGCACCCAAGTCATCGATGATAGTCTATGCAGATACATGTGCCTTTTGTTAGGAGAAGGGGCATTAGAAAGCTCAATGCCCGCCATTAAGCAGAGACAAAGGGCAGCAGCAATAACATCACCCATCTCAGCCTCAGTCTCGCCCGACAACTCCGTGGGCACCTCGTCTGACGACTCTGTGGGCACCTCGTCTAGCAAATCCGTGGGTACCTCATCCGACAACTCCGTGGGCACCTTGCCCATTTGCTCCATCGACACCCCGTCAGACGGCTTTGTGGGCACCTTTGTTCGCCAACGATGTTGCTGCCTCATTTGTGGATCCATACATGTTTGAGTTGTTCCAACAGTTCCCCCCCCCCGATGACCGCCGATGGCACTCCTATGCCATCAGAAGGTGTCGGTTATGTCGTTTCGTCATATTTCAATTCCCAATGTCTTCTATATTCCAAGTTTTCCTATAAATCTTGTGTATTTCAGTCAATTAACCGAATCATGTCTCATATTCACATTTTATTCTTCCACTTATTGTGTGCAGGACCCACGGTCTCGGAAGGTGATTGGAATAGGTTGTAATCAGGGGAGACTCTATATGTTCGATGAACTTAAAGTATTCGGTGTGGCAGCCTCTAGGGTGAATTTATCTTCCTTCGTCTGATTTGTATTTGTGGCATTCTCATTTGGGTCATGTTTTTGTTGGCATTTATGCCCACAAAGGAGATTTTTGATATTGAATACTTTTGTATTAGTTTTGTTTGAATTTAAATAAAAATTGAATATCCATTCTTATTTAAGATGTGTTTATGCATGTATGTCTATGCTCTGAAATTGTCATCAATGAAAGAAATGCTAAGTACAGACATGACAAGATACCTTCTTATGACTAGTTTAAATAATAGTTCGCAATCTAAAGATCGATTGGGCAATCGAATCTTAGTAATGATTGTTAGAATAAATTAAACGATATCTTATTTTGTGATATGGAGAGTTGCGACTCTATAATTTATTCTTGATAGCTTAATGAAGATATTGAACAAGACCAGTGAAGTTTTGAAGTTCAAGATAAAATCGTTTAATCACTCGAAACCTCAAACTCACTTACGAGGGGTAATTTGGTAATTACCTAAATCCTAAAGTGAATACATATCTTCTTATAACACTTTATTACATTTGATTAGTCAATGGGCAATGGATAAATGAAGTTTAATTGACCCGAAAATTGGTGTCATAATACTGTTTCATTGAAATATGTGATTCACATATATGGAATTTGTGTTGAAACAATGCTAAGGCATTAGTATCACACCATGCTCTGGTATGAGAGTGTGAGCGAATAAACCAGGTCTGGTATTCATCGAATAATGAATACTTTGAAATAAAACATGTGACATGTTGAGACATCTCACTGTATGTTTTTCTCGTTCATAAATAACAGAGGACTTGGTGAATAATAATAACTCAATGGTAAAATGGTAATTTTACATTCATTTGAGTTAATGATACACACAAAGGGTAATATCGTAAAATACACAGTGACCATGTGAAGAATAGTTTTGTCACATCAAATAGAAACATAAATGCATATGAACTTAGAGATGTTCAATATTGGTCCTTTAATGGAATCGACTAATATTAAGAATTAAAAGTTGGAAAAAGTTTGTGAACTTTTGTGTCCGAGCTTTATTCTAAAGCTTCGTTCATGTGGGTCCATAAGGTCTCAATAATAGACTCTCGGACGAGATTTTGGTGAACTAGAATTGATTGATTTTCTCATTCAACGTAAATTGGGATTTACGCTAAGAAAATTATTTTCTAAATAATTAAATAGATAATAGATTATTTATTATTACATTTATTTAATGAATCATATTATGTTATTATATTGATAATAATATTATTTGATTATTCAAATAAATAAGAGATGAAAATAAATATTTTCTAGTTTTGTACTTGTTTGATCAATATGAAAAGATTTAATAAATTGTCATTAAATAAATGAGATGTTCTAAATTAATTAAATATTATATTAGAAATAAATCAAATAAATTTGGGAGATAATATTGACAATATGGCCGGCCACTTCTAGGGTACAAGTGAGGTGGAAAATTGTTTAAATGAACTATTGGGCTTAAATTTGATTAATGGGCCACTAATTGTTTTTGACATAACTTAAGCTCATTCTCCATGAAATAAAAGGAAGACTTATTCTCTCTTGCCCTAGACCTAATTTTACATGCATGTTCTCTCTTCCCCATCCCTCTTGGCCGAATCAAAGAGAAAAGAGAGAGAGAAATTTGATTTCCCCTTAAGCCTTCGTTTATTCCTTCTCCCCTTGTTTCCATAAAAGAGCCCACCCTCTTAATCTCTTAAAAGCTCCTTGATAATTATCATTGATTCAACTTGTGCTTGTTTGAGTGATAACTGATTAACAGGGCCGGCCATTTTTTGGAGCAACGGAGCAAGGACGGATTTCGTGACATCCTAGACGTGCGTGGGAAGGAGTTTCGGTCGTGAACTTGGATGCACACCCCGAGGCAAATTCTTGCAGATCCAAACCCTCTGTAAGTATTCTCAAAACGAATTAGATCTTAATTTAATAATCATTTAGGATTGTTAGTGTGTTTAGATCGTTCATTGTATGTTTGAATAAATTTATTAACATGCTTATAAGTATATTGACATTCTAGATTAGATTTAGTGACATGGCTATTGAATATGTTTTAAAAGGTGTTTTAACATATTAAATTGAATTATGAATTTCCGCCATATATAGATATGTTTCATAATTAATTAGGTTAATTGTTAACTAAATTCTAAAAGTTTCATCATCCCATTCGTGTCTTTTTTCCTTCTACGGGAGGTTTAGGAGATCTGAACTCTCATGATATTTCCGACTGTAGTGGTTGTAAACACGCAAAATTTTCTTCTTTACCATTTCATAGAAGTGTTTTGTTCTCTCATTTTCCCTTTGATCTTGTACATTCTGATGTGTGGGGACCAGCTCCCGTGTCTACTAAGGGTGGTTGTAGATACTACGTTTCTTTTGTTGATGATTTTACTTGTTACACTTGGGTTTATCTAATGAATCGTAGATATGAATTTTTGGGCATTATGGTGATTTTCGGGCTCTCATAAAAACACAACCTTATGCTGTTATAAAATATTTTCGGTGTGATTTAGGGGTGAATACACCTCTAATAATTTTTCCAGTTACTTGCTTCTGGTGGGACCGTCCACAAACCTCATGTACCGACACGGCTCAACAAAACGGTGTTGCTGAAAGGAAACACTGTCATCTTGTTGAGACCGGTTGCTTGTTCTTTTTATATGCGGATGTCCCTAGTATTTTTTGGGGGAGGCTATCCATACCACTGCCTAAGTCATAAACATAATCTCAATTTCTCCTAATTCAGGTCTATCTCCTTTCGAAAAATTGTATGAAAATGTTCATGATTATGCCTCTTTGCGTGTCTTTTGTTCCATTGTTGCGTGCTTTGACCTCATATTGAGCACGATAAATTATTGTCTAAGTGTGCTTTATGTCGCTTTTTGGGTTACAATTTGGGCAAAAGGGGTATCATTGATTTGATTCAGTCAGCTAGAAATTGTATGTCTCTCGTCATGTTGCATTTTTAGAGCACATCCATTTCTTCTATGTTCCTGCTAGTTCTCATCACATGACTCATAATAATATTATTCATATTGATTCTTTTGATATTAACACCGATGAGATTGTACCCATTGATACTTTGGTTCCTACAATACACACTCCTCCGACCTCTCCTGCTACGATTGTATCCACCACCTCCCCGTCAGTCTAGCCGTTCTCATAAGTCCACTAAACTTCCCAATTTTTCTTATTCTTCATACTTTACCATTTTTGTTTCCTTCTGTGTGTTACTTCACTCGTTTTCTGAGACTTTGTCCTATAGAGAAGCTGTTGTTGACCCCCTTTGGCAGAATGCTTTGGCCGAGGAACTTACTGCTCTACATCAGACTCACATTTAAGACTTCGTATATTTTCTTTTGGGAAATCGTGCTATCGGCTTGCGTTGGATCTATAAGGCTCGCCTTGTTGCTAAAGGTTACTCTCACGAGTATGGTATGGATTATGTAGAGACTTTTGCGCCGTTTGCTAAGATGTCGACTATCCGCACTCTGATCGATGTGGCTTCTGCCCAATGTTGAAGATATCTTGGATGGATATGAAGAATGCCTTCTTGTATGGCGATCTTCACGAGGAGTTCTACATGACAACCCCTCCAGGTATCGCGCATGAGCCATTCCATGTGCGTAAGCTGTGCAAAGCTCTTTATGGTCTCAAAAAAGCTCCTCGAGCTTGGTTTAAGAAGTTATCCACTTTGATCACATCTCTTGGCTTCATTTCTAGTCAACACGATTCCGCGTTGATTGTCAAGCATACAAGTATAGGTTGTATAATCTTATCCTTGTATGTTGACGATATGATTATTACTGGGGATGATTATGATGGGATTGAACTTTCAGATACTGACTTGACTCGGTGCTTTTCTATGAAAGATCTTGGTTCGTCGCGTTACTTTCTGGGTATAGAGGTGGCTTTCTCTTGGAAGGGCTATCTTCTATCTAAGTCAAAGTATATATCAGATCTTTTTTATTGTGCTCGTCTCATTGACAATAAGACTGCTTGAAATCAATGCTCGCTACTCTTCATCTGACGGGTTTCCTCTACCCGATCTTAGTCTCTATCGCACAGTGATTGGAAGCTTGGTTTATCTCACAGTTACTGAACCAGATATCGCATGTTGTTCATAGTTCCAGTCAATTTGTCACTGCTCCCACCATAGTTCATTGGGATGTTGTTCTCCTTATTCTCAGGTATTCTCGTGGTACTCAGTTTCAGTGCTTATTGTTTCCTTCCTCATCCTCGTTTGAGTTGCGTCCATACTCTGATGCTGATTGAGCTGGTGATGTTGAGGACCGTAAGTCTACCACTGGATTTCGTGTTTTTCTAAGAGATTCACTCGTCTCTTGAAAGAGCAAGAAACATGATGTTATTTCTCGCTCTTCCACCGAAGTTGAGTATCGCACTATGGCCACGACTACCCGTGAGATTGTTTGGCTATGCTAGTTACTTACTGATTTGGGTGTTACTTCTGATCATCCTACGCCAATGTACTCCGATAATCAAAGTTCCATTCAGATTGCTCGTAATGCGGTATTTCATGAGAGAACGAAGCATATTGAGATTGCTTAGCATTTCACTCGGCATCATTTACAGATTGATACGAGTATGTTGTCATATATTCTCTATTTGCTTCATATTGCCGATTTGTTCACGAAAGCTCATCCTACTTTGCACTTCCGCTTATTGGCAGACAAATTCTCGATGCTCATTGATATCGCATCATGAGTTTGTGGGGGATATTAGCATATAGTTATATAATATTATTTAATAAGGGTACATTTGTCTTTTGTTATTATATTTGTTTTAGGGTTATATACCCAGACTCTGTACCATATTATTATATTAAGCAGTAAATCTTCTTCTTCTCTAAATTCCTAAATGTTCAAAAATATGAACCACCGCCATCAAAACGGTGAACAAATGTGTTTTAACCTTGATCCAAAAAAAAAATGTTTTAATTAACCGTTCATTAACTTATGTACGTTCTTTCGCTTTTTAAAGTCTACTATAACTTTTCATGTTTCGAAGAATATAAAACTCAACACAGAAATATGAATATAGTCTCTTATTTGGAGATATGGGAAAATAAAAATTAAAATAAAATCCCTCGAGCTATAATTTGATTGAGTCAACGAAGAGTAATACCCGCCTTCTATGTTTGGATTACAAGACCTGAAAGAAAGACTTGTCCCTTTTTCCAGCCAATCAATAAGAAGACTCTTACAAAATCTCTCTTCACTAAATTAAAGTATACGAACGTCCAACATAGAAATAAGCGTGCCTTAATTTGGTAAGACTTTTAAAAAAAAAATAAGTGGAAATGGAAAGCAAACTTCAAAGCTCCTTCTCCATCTTGAGTGACCCAAATTGGGTGAGATGTCGTGGTCAAGAATAGATTAGTTGACTTGAGATTTTGACTGACACAATACAAGGATGAAGTTGGGCAATTTTGTATCATCATTTCATAGAAGCCGCAACAAATTTTAAAAATTAGGATGAATAAGCACTTTTCTTTTCTGTACCAGCTTGTGCTCCTAGTAGCTCCATTAGTTCACGCAGCTCCAATTCAGCCAGGCGTGGGTATTAGGCAAAACCACTCATTCCTCATTTCTCGGTAATCTATGCAATCTGAACGATCTTGATTTTTCATTTAACGGGTACAGAGAAAATATTTCAAATGTATTTCAAAGTTTGTCCGGATGTATATCCAACAGCCTCACCTCTTTATAATCACTTTGCTGGTGAAATTTCCTTATCAAATAGCAGAATTCAAAAACCTCACCAGTTTATCTTTGAGATATAACAATCTTTTCGGACCAATCTTAGTGTCGCTCGGGTCTCTCTCCAATTTAGAATCCTTAGATATTTCATTTAACAATCTACAAGGTATTGTTTTCGAAGTTCATTTTGCCAATCTCACAAATTTGAAGTGATTTGATGCTAATAGATATTCGTTGACTTTAAACGTAACTCTAAGTTGGATTCCTCCCTTTGATCTTTCCTCTCTTGACTTGAGTGGTTGGAATATAGGTCCTGGGTTTCCAATGTGGCTCAAGTCACAAAATAATATTGAGAGCATAGCCTTGTCCATGACTGGAATATCTGGCGCCATTCCAAGTTGGTTCTGGAACTTTTCTTCACAATTAATCAGCCTGGACCTCTCTCATAACCATTTACATGGAGATATTCATGATTTTCTTTCTCTTTTTTTTATAGATTTGAGTTCCAATGAGCTACATGGTTCAGTACCTCGTACCTCAGATGAACTAGAGTGGTTAGATTTATCTAACAACTCCTTTTCTGGGGAAATTTAAGGTCTTCTTTGCAATTCTCATAGTAGTGGTGCAAGGGTACTTCGTCTCATAGACAACCGTTTACAAGAAAATATTTCAAACTGTTGGGAGCATTGGAATAGATTGAATATGATAAACTTGCAAAATAATCATCTGATAGTTCATATTCCAAGCTCTATAGGTTTGTTGAATGCGTTAAGATTCATTGAACCTGAATAATAATAACCTCATTGGAGAAATACCAAACTCACTAAAAAAATTGTTTAAACTCGAGAGCTATCAATCTTGGTCGTAATAAGCTTGTCGAAACAATTCCACAATGGATAGGAAGTCTTACCAAACTGAGTCTTCTCATTCTTCATTCAAACAAACTGAGCAGTAAAGTCCCATATAAACTTTGTGCGATTGATTATCTCCAAACCCTTGATGTCCATCTATATGGAGCCATACCAAAATGTTTCAACAATGCATTTGCAGCGACTCCGAACTATGAAAGTAACTTAATGTTCTATGTCGGAAACAACAATATACACCATGTAGGCACATAAAAGGCAATGCTTGTGACTAAAGGGAAGAAAAATGAGTACGAAATCATCCTTGGTCTCATGACTTCCATCGATCTTTCAAGAAACACCTTATCTAGAGAGATCCCCGAAGAGTTTTCAAGCCTCCAACAACTACGATTCTTGAATCTCTCCAGAAATGATCTTCGTGGAAGCATTCCAAGGAACATCGGTAATATAACGGCATTGGAGTCACTTGATCTCTCATGGAACAAATTGTCTACTCAAATTCCTCCTAGTATCATCAATCTAAATTTCTTGAATTTATTGAGCTTATCCCACATTAAATTCTTTGGATCAAGCTTCGACGAAATTCAATTCCTTTGTGGAGATCTATTGCCCAAGCGATGCAGAGATGAAGACATAGAAAAACCGAACGTGAGCGTTCCGAAAGAAGATGATGAAGAATATTGGTTTCGGCTCGGCGTCATAGTCGGATTTGGGGTCGGGTTTCTCTTGATCTTTGCTTCATTGATGATATCTCAAATATGGAGACAAGTGTACTTTTGGTTTTTTCAAGAATGCATTTGGTACAAAATTTTGGACTGCATAATCAAGATTAAGTATGCCACTGGAGTGACTACGCCCATCTAATTTGGGAATATCACCAACTTGTGTTATGTGTTGTGGTTGTTATTGGAGTTTTGTATAACTAAATGTTTGTGTTATGTCTTATTTTATTGCATTTTAATAGTTTGTAATTTTGTTGATTTCAGTTTATTATCCCTCTTAGTTCTACTATTCAGTTCATCACGAGACACACAAAAAAAACTCATAAATATAGTGAATTATTGTATTTGACTCAAAATACAAAGTCTGAGTTTCAAATTATTTATACTTTGTTTTATCTTTTCTTACTAGCCTATCTTAAGATTAATACAAAGAATATACAAACCATTATAGTAATAAACTTCCGTTTCCAAAATATAGTCGACAATTTTTAAATGTAATCTAAATTGACATATCTACGTACTACGGTAATAAGTTTCAGTTTAAAACAGTAGTCTAATAAATAAGACTTCAGTCAATAGACAGTAGTCTATATATTACTTTATAAACATGAACACTACATTTAAACATAGTAGTCTAATAGTAAGACTACAACAATAATCAGTAGTCTATATAATATATATTATTTTTTAAATATGAACACCGAGTTTATAAAATGTAGTATTTATTATCGGATACTATAAAACTATTGTTTTAAGTCGTAAGCAAACTTTCTAAAAATAGTAGTCTCTATCAAAGTAGAAAGACAACACCGTAACAGACAATTGACCGTAGTTTATCTTTAAAGACTACATGCAAATGATGTAGTGGATATATGTTTTTGTGGTAGTGATGTGAGAAATTTGAGTTTGGTTTGAAATATCAAAGATACACCCACTATACCCACTATGTCATTTATATTCTAAATTAAATTTTTTACTCCTTTTCGAACAAAAGTACCATTAACTCATTTTTTTGATATTTTTTCCGATGATTTGCGATTGTTTGCAGTGGAATTTGATGATTTGTGATAAAAAGAAATTGCGACAGATTGTAATAAATTGTGATAATTTATGATGATTTTAAAAAATATAAAATATATTGCAAATTTGTGATGAATTTGATGAAAATAAAAAAATTGATGTAAAAAGTATAACATTTTACCCGGCGAACTCCGCCGCCTGATTCCGATGAATTTTGATGGATTGCGGTAAGGGTTTTATTTTCACTTTAAAAGTATTTTTTATCCAAAAATAGATGCAAAGTCCATTTTAAAATAGAGTTGAAATAAGATATGCAACATGCCAAATTGAACCCGTAATAAGATATTTTTCTTACATATACTCCAAGTATATTTAATCTCATATTTATTTTTGGTTAAAGCGTAAATCATCACTAAAATTCGTTCTAGATAAAACAAATATTTGGATTATGCTTGACCGGTTACATCTAATTCTCAATATTTCATGCTTTTTAATTAAATAGCCAGAATAAATATATATTTGTTTTATTATTTTATTGGAATTTTCTAATAATATAAGAAAATTATTCATGATAAAGCTTTTCAACAGATCCTGAATATTGGTCAATCTTAACTATCAGGTAACTTACATATAATTTGATGATTATTAGTTAGTTACAGAAGTAGCATATTAACAAATTCAATTGAGTATAGCAATTAAAAACTATAATTTGAAAACTAGGTTTGTCTGCAGACTACATTATTTTAGTGTAAAAATATTCAAATATTTATTATTTGAAGTATCATTTATATTTGTTTATTTTTACTTAAGTATTCTTTTATCTGTTTATTTTTATTCATAAAATTAATATTAAATAGATAAGAAATAATTATCCATGGATTACACTGTTCAATTTATAATTTTAATCAGATTCAGATCCAAACCTATTAAAAAGAAACGAGTACAGTAGAATATGATTTTTAGAAAAATGAGTAAGGTCGTGTTTAAAAAGACCCTACTCATATATTACCCACTGTCATTTCGAGTTATTTTCTATAAAAAAAGTTAAATAATATTTACATGAGTAATGATTCTATCTAAAACTCAACTTTTTAAATAAAATTGTGCTAAAAATGATATTACCAATCAAGAAACCAAACTGTTTGCATTGCAACGGAGACCTAACTTTAGGACTGTGTGGCTCACATTTCTTTCAAGAAACCAACTTTTAAACATTTATAATCTTTTAAAAAAGACATTTTAAATAATCATTTGAACTTTGTATTTTAAATATCATTCAATAGATTAAATAATAAAAACTAATTCAAATACAAATGATAAGTTACATCGTCTAAACATCATATAATTTAAGTGGTGTAAAAATTAAAACTATTGTAATAAGCCGCTACAATTTATAAATTGCAAAATATTCAACTAATTCTTATTTTACTCCAAAAAAAAAAAGAATTGGAGAATGTTTTACTCAAATTTGTAAACGTATATTTCATAATAAATTATTTATTCTGAATTTTTCATCTATGCATGTTTGTAAGTGATAAACAAATTAAACTACCCATTATAAACTAATATGGATAAAAATCAGATTCAATATCAAATAAAAAGAAAATTAATTATAAATGCGACAAATGTCGGATCTAAAAAAAAAACAAATTTTTTAATCAATTAAGCATTTGAATTATGAAGGATAATTATATTCTACTTATAAATTTTAATTTGTAGATGCGTCGCATTTGATAGTTTCAAACTGTTATAAATTTTGACGATAAATTTTTTTCTTTTGAATGCGATTTGTTTTATATGAAAGTCATTTGTGTCAGAAAATAATATTTGCAGTAGTCACTATAGTTTTGCTATTTAGCAACACTATCCTATTGTTAGTCGAATTCGATTTAAATTACAAAAATTTCTCTTAAAAACAAAATAAACATTAACATTATTGTTTGACCATTTTTTTTATTTATTTATTTATAGTAAATAGTCATTCAGTATGACATGTCTGTTAATAATTACTACTAATTTGTTACTTTTGAGGTAATATGTACAAGTTTATTTTAGTTAGTGGCTATTAATTTATTTTTTACAAACATTAACTATATGAAAATTAATGTGTTTCAAAGTGCTATATTACTACTTATCCCTTTAAAGTATTATAATAAAAATACATAAAATCAAATAACTGATATGTTACATTTTATTATCTTATGAAAACGTCTTTAAAAATGTATTATTCGTATTATTCAAATTGTGTCAAACTTTTACTAATATGGAAATGAAAAATCAGTAATTGATTTACTAATTATATTAAATTTATAAATTACCAATTTTTATTTATATCAAGTTTTATATTAACCAAATAACTAGTGTTGCACTACAATATTTATTTTAATATTATTATGATTTATGATATATTTCTATAACATAAAAATAAATAAATTATCAGTTACAACTATACCAAAATAACTTAAATTGAAGCTTAAATAATTTCAAATATATCTAATTTTGTTATTGAACAATTAAATAATATATTTTACATGATGAACAATGTCAATGAGTTTTATTCACTTACATAATGAATTTCAAAAGCGATGTCTGATCAGCATTCATTGCAAGAGCTCTCCACTGCGCCTACTCGGATTCGAAATCAAACAAGCGTCACCACTGACCATACTGTCCCTCTTAGTTTCGAGTCTTGTGGCTCGCCACTCTTTCATTTAAAACTGCCTGGTAAGAAATTTGGATGACAAATTGCCACCGATCTGTGGCTCCTAAACGAGCCAATTTGGATGAAATCTGGTTAGTGAACGGCCTTCCTGCTGATGTTTTCAATTTTTCTACCAAAGCACAAAAATACTTGAACTCTCAATAGTATGATTTCATGTTTTCAATGCCCAGGTTATGTCATTTTATGTGATAAAGTTAAACATTAATAAAGAAGAAGACCATTCAGATAAGAAACTGAAATTTATTCAAATCCTCAGATACAAACTAAGGTTTTTAAATAGCTTATATTTTGGTTAGGTTCACAGGATACACGATTTTAAAAACTGAGATTCTTAGCCTTACGGATACACGATTTTTTTGGGCGTTGCTGACTACCAACGATTTATATTTTCTTGAGAGATTTTTGTGGCAGAGAAACAAAAAAAGAGAGACTATGGATTTTTTAAAGTTTATTTTTTTGTCGTCTCCTCTGGTAGACAATCAAATTATTATAAAAAAAAAAAATAGAATTCAAAAAAGAAAATAGACATAAAAATCAGATTTCTTATCATAATAATGACAACTTCAAGTTTAAAGCTTTACACATAAATGAAAGAAAATAAATAACAAAGAAAATAGATATCATGCACCAATGAACTTCTCTTGTACATAAATAACCAACGAAACATAAAAGTTCACGCTGAAAGAAATAGAAACACCTCTGCCTATTTTTGAAATTCCGTTTTCTTTTCCAACATTTGTATGGTCATGGATCTGGTGATTTCATTGTGTTTTGAGTTAAATTTATATTTTTGAAAATAGGTTCGAATCCAATTTGTATTTACAAAATTTATACCTTTTCCACAAAAGATATATTTCTGGATTAGATTTTAAAAAGAAATTCATATTGCTAGAAACAAAAACCACAGAAAGTCAAGCCTTCAAAAAATTAATGGGCCATAAACAATAGAAGCTAATAATTCACCTGATATAATCACATTGACAATAAACCCGTCTTTCATAAACATCACAATAGACGATTGGGGTTGATTCGGAATCCAAATAGACCTTCAAAGTTTTAAAACAAACATAATCCAGATTCCATGTCAGCGACAGAAAGAAATTATTGATCTCACCAAATAAGTTGCAAGTGAGATATAAATCAACACCTTCAAACAAACAAGTCAACAATTCCCCTTCACAAAAAGCCTTCCAGATGCGTCACAAGTATAACCCAAACAACCCCTATGAATTCAACGTGTTTTCGTGGGGGAATGTCGTTTGGGACCACTTTGTGGTGAGCGTGCTGACCATCATTCAAAAAGTCCATGTCCTCTGAAGCCCTGAAAAGACAAAGAAGGCCCATGTGAAAGGCTTCTTATTGTCATTGCAAATACATTAAAAACAATTTTTAATTATTTTATGTTTAGCATATTCAAAATCAATTTTTTGACAAGTTTGAAAATTTGTGTACATAGTTTAAATTAGTTCTTTGCACTTCTAGTTTAAATTAGTTATTAAATATTTTATATTATGTTGTTTATTTTTTATTGTGTTTAATTATTAATATGTTAATATAACACACAATTGAAATCAAAACATACAATTAAAATGTTTCAATAAATCTCTTTCTCTTTACACCTAGATCCGATGTGCTTTTAATTATTTTTCAAATTTTGGACAAATTGTTATGGCTCAGTAAAACGGGCATAACTCTTTAATCCGACCTTGAAAATTAGTGGTTCTTGAACCAAATTAAAGGTACGGATGGTAGCTATCCAATGCAATTGGTTTCATCTTAATTGGATACCGGATGTGTCATTTATGATATTTTAAATCCGAAGTGTACGGCAGTCCGCGAGTCCAGATTTTTTAATCCGGATTTTGCGACTCCTAGCTTTCTCCCGTCTTCTTAATGTTATCGTGGTTTTCCGACATTCTCGCGCTCCACCACCATGAAGACGCCTTGAAGGAAGATGTCATGAAGATATATATATATATATATATATATGTATATATACATATATATATATATATACATATTAGTTTTACGAGATTTTTTTTAATCTCAAAAAGTTTCAAGTGCAAAAGTGACGATTTATTAATCGCACACACTTTTCTTAGGAAAAATAAATTAATAGAAAAAAAAGATCCGAGTATGTTCCTTGTGCCTTAGTGCATTAACACTGCTCTCCCCTCACAAATATTAATTTTAGGGTTCTTTTTTCTAGTGATCCACTCTATCTCTCTTTGCTAATGGAAATATGTTTCCTATATGTACAAGAGTAGACGTGCCATTTTTCCAAAAATTAAGTGGGAGGATTGCACTTGTTTGCAGTCCAGTGTCCCCTTATTTTTCCCTAAAAACTAAGTGGGAGGGTTGTACTTATTGTTTGCAACCCGCGATCCCCAACACTAATGTGAAGTGCACATGTCGCCGGACTAAGAGTCACCCTCGTGGCCCTCTCTTAAATGAGAGTACTCATAGACGCATTGCTCCTAACATTGCTTTTATAGCTACGTTCAAAAGTGAAACAATGAGACAAGGTCTCCCCTCGGCGGATTTTTTTCAAAGTAGATCTTGTTGAACTAAGTTGTTGGTTACACACACTTAGACTCAAACTCTAGTAATCCTCCCTCGAGGCCCTGCGAAAAGTTTTGAGTGATCAAACATTTTTATAAGGTGGCTAGTCAAACACTGATGTATTGACATCATGACTATGCATTAATGATGTGTCATTTACTTATGAAAGGCGACTCTTTGCGGCCTTCCCTCAAAGGAGTAAAGTGTCATTTTAGTCATAACACCTTTGGATTTTTCCTTGTCTAAATAAAATTAAACTTAAAATCCTAAACAAAAGACTAATCATAAATTGTTTCAACTATCAGCAACATGTCTCTAAACACTTTCTCAATCATCCTTTCCTCAAATTAACTGGAACCGGAAACTACGTAAATAAGAAACATAACCTAGACATCGTCCATTCGAAGGACAAGCACAATTAGGTACTCACCACCTCATGTCCTCCTGAAACGAATAATGATTATACTCAAGAGGACAATGGCGCCCTAGTAGCCCGAATCCGATCAGATGAGATTGTGAGATGCTATGTTTAGCATCGATGAACAATATGTTGCAACAACATCATCGTGATATTGATTCGGCCTAAACCATGCTCTTCAATCTCTATGAGATGTTTGAAGGGCAAAGGCGCCATGCTAGATAACAAGCTGTTCGACAGTTTGTGAACTATTGTATGAAAGCTAAGACTCTTGTTAGAGAACACATGATATTGATCATAAGTTATCTCAATGACATGGAAATCTTTGGATCTGAGATTAATGGAGAAATCAAATTACATATGATCTTAGAAACTCTCCCTGAATCTTTCGATACTTTCAAACTGAACTACTCCATCAATAAGCTAGAGTAAACTGTTACCGAGCTGATGAAGGAGATTCACACCGCTGAGGGACTCTAGCATAGAAACTGTCCTACCTACCTCAAGGCTAAAGGAAAAGGTATTGTATTGATTACCGAAACTTGTTTAGTAGCTGATAATGTATCATTGTGGATTCTTGACTCCACTGCTACTAACCAAATTTGTTGTTCCTTGAATGGGTTCAGGAAAAGCAAAAGCTTAGAGGATGGCGACTTCTGTTTCAAGTGGGGTGATGGGAGCCTGGTGTCTACTAAGGCTGTGGGATCCGTGACACCGTCTTTCGAAGACAGGACTTTAAATTTGAATAATGTGTATTATGTTCCTTCCTTTGGGAAAAACTTAATATCTGTAGCTCAAATTGTTGAGCAGAATTATTATTTAAAGTTTATTGATAATGGAATTCGTATTACGTCTTCCAATTCATTTGTCACTGATGCATGATTAAAGAATAGTTTATACTATATTTATCCTACACGACCTTTGCTATTAGACACTGAAATAGATAATGATCTAATTAGGGAACCCAAGAGGATCAAACATAATGATTCCTCTAATCTAATAAAATCAACACATCTATGGCACTTAAGACTTGGTCATATTAGTCAAGATAGGGTTAAGAGACTTGTGAGGGATGGTCCACTCAAAGCCTCTGCAATAGGCTCACTGCCGACTTGTGAATCCTGTTTAGAAGGAAAAATGACCAAACGACCTTTCTCTGATAAAGGTCGAAGAGCCACTGAGCTGCTAGAACTAATACATTCTGATGTATGTGGTCCGCTCAGAATTCAGGCACGGGGAGGATACGAATACTTCGTTACCTTTACCGATGATTACTCAAGATATGGATTTGTCTCTTTGTTCAAACACAAATCTGAAACCTTTAACGTATTTAAGGTTTTCCGGGCCTTAGTGGAAAAGCAAACTGCCAAACATATCAAAACCCTTCGATCTGATCGAGGTGGTGGGTACTTCTCTGAAGAGTTCGATGAATTTCTTAAAGAAGAAGGTATCGCTTCTCAGCTTACAGCACCTGGCAGACCTCAACAAAACGAAGTGTCAGAGAGAAGGAATCGAACTTTGATGGATATGGTTAGATCAATGATGAGTTACTCATCACTCCCTAATTCCTTTTGGGGATATGCCTTCGAAACTGCCGCATATATTCTGAACCAAGTTCCATCTAAGACAGTCCCTGGTACTCCTTATGAACGATGGACTGGGCGTAAAGCTCGTTTAAGCCACATCAGAATTTGGGGTTGCCTTGCACATGTGCTAAGGCAAAAGACTTGCAAGTTGGCTAGTATGTCAGAATTGTGCGTATTCATTGGATATCCAAAGGAAACTAAAGGTTTCACATTCTATAGTCCCGAGGAGGACAAAACGTTTGTCAACACTAATGCTCATTTCCTTGAGGAGGACTATATGAAGAATACGAAACCTAGAAGCCAAATTGTGCTTGAAGAAAAGTTGGGTGAGGATGCTTCTACCTCATCTGTAAGAACTGTTCTTAACAATTCAGAATCTCGTCAAGTGGTACTTCGACGTACTGGGAGGATTTCTGAAAAAAAACCTGACAGGTACATGTCTTATGGCGATACCCTCGTAGCCGTTGTTGACATAGATGACCCTGTTTCCTACAGCCAAGAAATGACTGGTTCTAAATCAAACCTTTGGCTTGATTCCATGAAAGTTGAGATGCATTCGATGTAGGTCAACAAAGTCAGGAAACTTGTAGACCTACCTGAAGGGGTTAAACCTGTAGGGTGTAAGTGGATCTATAAGAAGAAAAGGGGTCTAGATGGGAACGTTGAGACGTTCAAAGCACGACTAATCGCTAAGGGTTATACCCAAAAGCAAGGCATCGATTATGAAGAAACCTTCTCGCCAGTCGCAATGCTTAAATCCATCAGTATACTTCTATCCATAGTTGTCGCTCTCAATTATGATATCTGGCAGATGGATGTCAAAACTGCCTTTCTGAATGGAAATCTTGACGAGCGCATTCTCATGGCTCAACCAGACGGTTTCGTGGAAAGTGATCAAGAGAACAAGGTTTGTGAATTGCTTAAATTCATTTATGGATTAAAGCAAACATCTAGATCATGGATTATTAGATTCGATGAAACTGTAAAAGACTTCGGTTTTGAACAGTCAATAGATGAGCCTTATGTCTATAAATTGATACATGAGGGCAAGGTTGTGTTTCTAGTATTGTATGTCGATGATATACTACTCATTGGTAATGATGTAGGAAAGTTATCCGAGGTTAAAATCTGGTTAGCTAAGCAGTTTGATATGACGGGGTATACCGATTCTGACTTAAGGATCTGTGTTCATCCTGAATGGTGGATCTGTAGTTTGGAGGAGTATCAAGCAATCTTGCATTGGTGACTCTACCATGGAAGCAGAATATGTGGCTGCTTGTGAAGCATCCAAAGAGGCTGTATGGCTTAGAAAATTTCTTAAGTATTTGGAAGATGTACCGAATGTCAACAAGCCCATGACACTTTATTGTGATAATTGTGGGGCTATTGCTAACTCAAAGGAACCTAGAAGCCATAAGCGCTCTAACCATATTGAGAGGAAATACCATTTGATAAGAGAGATCGTGCAGCGCAGAGACGTGGAGGTGAAGAAAATCTCAACGGTTGAGAACCTGGCAGATCCTTTCACCAAGGCCCTATCCAACAAGGTCTTCGACCAACATCGAGACGGATTAGGCATGAAGGACTACTCTCATCTTCTTTGAGTCAAGTGGGAGTTTGTTGGCAGAGATGCCCACAAGAAGATTGTTTATTTACATATTGATGTAATATATAAATCTTTATAAAGTCCTTATTATAATTTGCTGATTAAATTAATAAAAGTTGAAACGTTCATTTATTTCTTTTTTAGTTTAATTGAAGGTTTATGATTTTCAATAGTCTTATAGTCCTTAATCAAACCTAACAATGTAAAATGTAGATTTGCGTGAACAAACTCTTCATGGTTTGACTAAAACGATATATTCGCAATCTAAAGATCAAGGGACTATTGATCCGAGTATGATTGTTGGAAGAATCTAGGATGTCTGGTTACGAGGCATAGAGAGTTAGGAACTCTATATTTCTTCCAATGTATCTTTCGAAGATACTGAATTGACCAATGCACCTTTCGAGACAATAGAAGAACAAATCATTTACCATCTTCTATCTCAAGGTCACTATATATGAATCACATCATGCTTACCTAAATCTTGAAATGAGACATGTCATTTCATAGCATTAATACTCTCATTTGAGAAAGTCGAATTCTAGGTCCATTGCGTGATCTAGACAAGGGCTATTGGTGAGATATTAAGTTGTTGAAGATGTCATGAACCAACTTTGTGAAGTTCTCATAGATATGGAATTCATGTACAGGATTGTGAATAAATGAACTACGCAGTATCCAAAATTAAGTAGCGACTTTATTTGGATGAAACAATGTGACTTGTTAGCTCCTCGTCAATACATTGTTTCTAACTTATTCACAAGTACTAAAGGAGTTGAGGAAATAACAACTAGAAGGGTAAAATGGTAATTTTATAATCCCAACTACTTGATGGTATTCATGAAGGGTAAACATAGATAACATTCAATGGATCCGCTCAATATAATTAAGTTGAATTTGAGTAGAAAATAAATTCATTTGAACCGAGAGATTCTCAGTGTCAACTCTTTAGTGGAGTCACTTGACATTAAGCTAATACTCGGAAAAGATTTGTGAACTTTTGAGTCCGAGTATAGAAGCTCAAGCTTTGTTCATTTGAATCCATAAAGTCACTATTAAAGGTCATTAGAGTAAGATTGTTAAACTAGAAGTTAAGTCAAAATAAGTTCAAATGTTGAACTAGACTTTTTCTCGGAAAATATCTAAATGGTAATTTTTCCACATGGACATAAAATGATGTGAATGTCAAATTAAGATTTTGAATATTTTCATATGATGAAATATAAATTATTTTCTAAAACCGAAAAGTCGTTTGAGGCATTATGAAATTAATTTGGTTACTAGTGAAATTGTAATTCTACAATTGGTATTTTAAGAATTGTTTTAATAGAAATAAAAAGCATCTAGAAGCTTCCCGCTAGGTAGAATTTTGACCAAAATATGCATCAAGATGAGAGTTTTATTTCCCTTTAATTATAAGGATAATTACCCAAAAGAAAAAGGGAAATGAATTTCCTTGAGAAGGAAATAAATAAGCTAAGTGAGGAAACAAATTTTCCTCCTTGCTTGAGGTGTATGGCCGGCCATCCTAAGAGAGGAAGGGGAAGGGAAAATCAAATATTGTGTCATGAATGCATTATTCTTTCATGGACGAATAATTGACCTTTATAGATTTTTTTTCTTCTCCTATAAATAGAGCCTTATATAGAGATGTGAAATTTTAAGCTTTTGCCTTGTTCTCTCTTGCCCTTGGCCGACCTCTCTCCCTCTCTCTCTCTAGAAAATACTTCTTTTATTTTGGCACCTAAGTCCTCATTGCACTTATGCTAAATTAGCTCTTTAGCTCATAGACTTGTTCTTGAGTTATTTTGTTTAATAGTGGCCACACACAAATCCTTCTAAACCTATATAGACTCTTGTAATAGAAACCTTAGGTTTCTCAAGTTCAAGACTAGGACGTGAAGGAATCGAGCCAAGGAAGAAGATCCACCTTTCCCAAGGCGCTTTAAGTTTGAAGACACAAGAAAGGTTAGTATTCAAGTAGATTAAATAATGTTTTTAATTTATAACATCTATATGCACTTTATCTAGGTTAGTAAAAATTGAACCAGTAAAAGAAATTTTTATATTCCACCACTAATATGATTAATGATAAATTTTTCTTAACCCTAGATCTATTCCAAGAGGTACTCCCCCGACAGTTCCTCTCGGTGCTTCTTCCTCGACTTCCTCTCCAAAAGTCGAGGTAAACATGTTGTAATGCAACTAATTAAGATTTTTGGAAGCTAAACACCGTTTTGAATCTAACTAATTAGAATTGTAGATAACTAAACACCGTTTTGAATGTAACTAATTATAATTATAGATAACTAAACACCGTTTTGAATGTAACTAATTAGGATTGTAAGTAACTAAACTTAGTTTTGTATGTAACTAATTAGGATTGTAGTTTACTAAAATCTGTGTTGAATGTAACTAATTAGGATTTTAGATAATTAAACACCGTTTTGACTGTAACTAATTACGATTATAAGTAACTAAATACCGTTTTGAATGTAACTAATTAGGAATTTAGGTAACTTAACAATATTTTGAATGTAACTAATTAGGAATGTAGGTAACTAAACAATATTTTGAATGTAACTAATTAGGATTGTAGGAAACTAAACACAGTTTTGAATGTACCTAATTCGGATTCTGTGTAACTAAACACATTTTTTAATGTAACTAATTAGGATTGTATGTACCTTCTTGTTGTTTTTGTTTGTCGGAGAGGTTATGCAAGTTGGAGACGGACTTCCAACGACTACAGTCCGACTTCACCTCTCTAGCTGGTGAGGTGAATAAAAAATAAGAGGACCTGGCCCATGTTCTCGAGACCATCAATACTTTAATGGTCAAGAAAGCTTCGCGAAGAAGAGGCAGAACATTTGGCACAAGTCACCCTCCCCCTCCCCCCCCCCCTAATCCATACAATCAAATCAACACGAACAACTACAAACAAAAAGCTGAAGCATCATCGGATTCTTCAAGCGAGGAGAACAGTAGTGATGACAAAGAGAGAAGTGAAGAAGAGGTGGAGAAGAAGGCTAAGGACAAGAAGAAAGATGAGAACGAGGACGACGACGATGACGATAATGATGGCGAAGATGATGATGATAGTGAGGAGGAAGACATGAAGAAACTTGAGTAGAAAAAAGAAGAAAATCGTGACGACATAACATACGAGAAAGATGAGGACAAGAAAGAGAACGATAAAAAACAAGAGAAGAAAGATGAGGAGCAAAAAAGAAGAAGAATGAAAATGAGAAAAATGAAGATGAGAAGAACGAAGAGGAGAAGAACAAAGATAAGAAGAACGAATAGGAGAAGAACGAAGAGGAAGTGGTTAACCTCGGGGGAGGAGATCAAAGTCCTGATTTCATCTCAGGCACGTTGAAGTCCTTCCGTTCCGGAGATGCGTACAAGTATGGCGGAGTGGAGTGTTTTGGTCCCAGGCCCTACGACGAGAGTTCCGACGACGATAGTTCCTAGAAGGTGATCACCATCGTAGATTCCCCGGAACGACAAAAACGTGTTAGGCGTCGGGATTTTATATTTACACCTAGTAGCCAACCCGAAATCATCAAAACCTTCACAAGAGGTCATCCAAAACCTATGAAGCATCCGTTGAAGGACCCATTCAGGGGCGCTAGTACTACTGATATCAAGTTAATGAAAAATTGGCTTGTGCTTGGAATTATGAGGTCAGTTACGTTGGTTTGGATTCATCTTATATTTATTTTTTAATGAATGTAACTAATACGTATCGTGTACAGGGTCTGTGACTTCAACATGGTGTATACCGCCGATGAGGAACTGCTACAACCATGTCCTTTTGATTATCGGGCAGATATTATTGAGCATAAGACATTGTTCAATAAAATATGGAACTCAGCGTACTGGCTGAGAAGATAGGTAAGTTTTTAGGGTATTGGATGTTTGGATGTTGTAAGTCGAATTTGTTATGTTTTGAAATTTTGATTTCATGTACTTTAAATTATTTCGTGTTGAACTATTTCCAACTGAATGACATTTGACTCTCATTTTTGTCAGCTCATTGAAAGGACCCATGCCGAGTGGACTGAGAACAGAATAGAGTACGACTGGTTCCGGCGTAGTTCTTTGGTCGAGGCCATCTTGGCAGAGAGGCCCAAATATCGAGCAGAAATGCCATGGGTCAGGACGGGCTACATATATGACATGTCCATGTGGCGAGTAATCATTAGGTGCTTGCTAGGGTATGCATACACAAAAATCACATCAACGTCTACGATTCCTTGTATGCATCGGACCAGACGTATGACGAGATAGAAAGATGGTTGACTTGATACCGGCCATCCTGTTCAAACGTGTGTGGAAAGTCAGTGGAAAAAAGTATGCGTCTCCCCTCAATCACCTACAAGCCATATATGCCACGACAAGCGAACGAGTAATAACTTTAAATGAATTGACATTACATTCACCCTTATCTTCTCTAATACTTTATTTGGCTGATGGGACTGCAGAATGTCTACAATCAAAGTAGCCAAATTTCTCGCGCACTTTGAGCCTGTGGGATTGTTAAAAGCATCCGACATGCAAATGTACCGGAAAAAACTGTGTATCAAACTATTCAAACATGGGGTAATCAAGAGCACAAACTCATGTCCTTACAGATAATGAGGAGTGAAGTTTAGGGTTTATGTATGTCACATTAAAGTTGTAGTATTTGTAACTAAAATGGAATACTTGTAACTAAAATGGAATAGTTTGTAACTGAAATGGAATACTATGAAACTTTATAGAAATATTGTGTTACTAAAATGAAATACTTTGTAACTAATTGTGTAAATAAAAATAGAATACATGTAAGTACAACAAAATAACGATGATCTGTCTTTATTGATAACTAATTAGAAATAACATTATTAAACATGTTGGGATTGGTGCCCACAAAAGAGAATATTAGACGTTTTATTTATTATTTGTAATATTTTGCTGAAACATTAATATTAATAAATAAGCATTCTTTTCCTATAGTTTGTATTTATGTATGTATGCTACGCTCTGAAACTGTCATCAACGAAAATGGTGTTAAGTACATATTTGACATGATAACCCCTTGTGACTAGTTTAAACCATTTGTTCGCAATCTTAAGACCGATTGAGCATTCGAGTCTAAGTAACGATTGTTTGAATGAATGATGATATCTTATCATGTGATATAGAAAGTTGTGACTCTATGATTTCATTCTTGACATCTTATAGAAGATATTGAACAAGACCTAGTGATTCTATGGAAGCTCGATATAAAACCGTTTAATCTAGAAGCTCCAAGATCACCATACGAGGGGTACTTCGATAACTACCTTAATCCTGAGGTGAGTGCGTAGTCGATGCTACACTTTATGTCATTTGATTTTTCAATGGGCGATGGCCGTGTAATGGCTGCATCTGACCCGACGGTTGGTGACATAATGTTGTAGTGTTGGATTATGTGATTCACAAATATGGTATTCGTGTACACATAATGAAAGTCATTGTATCACACTATGCTTTGTTACGAGATAGTGAATGAATTAATCTGGCCAGATAATCATTGAATATGAGATTCCTTAATTAAAACATGTGACACGTATTGACGTCTCACTTTATGTTTTTTCTCATTCACTGGTAACAAACGAGTTAGTGAAATAATAACTCTAGGGGTAAAACGGTAATTTTACATTCCCCGGACTTACTGATACACACGAAGGGTATTTTGGTAAAGTTCACCATGGATCGAGTACAGAAAAATTCTGTGACTTCAAACGGAAAAATATGCGCGCATGAACTTAGAGATTTTCAATATTGGTCCTTTAGTGGAGTCAACCATTATTAAGAATTATAAGCCGAAAATAATTTGTGAATTATTGAGTCCGTGCTTTATTCTGAAGCTTCGTTCATGTGGGTCCATAAGGTCTCAATGATGCATATTTAGAAGAGATTAATTGAACGCAATAAATTGATTTACTCATAAACTACAAATTGTGATTTGTATAGAGAAATTTATAATAACAATATTAAACGATAAAACGTTTCTCGTTTTATGTTATTAGATAACTATGAAACAATTTAATAACAAAGTTATTAAATAGATTAGAGTTCTAAATTAAGTCGAATTTGGAAATTAAATCAAGGAAATTTGGTAAACAAAATTGAGAGACGAGTAGGACATAGGGGTCAGCCATTAACATGGTTTTGGGCTGAATATTGATTCAACGAAATCCCACATGAGAGCCCATTAACAATGCCTATAAATAAAGGGTTTGAGGAAACCCTAGGAAAAACCTTTGCTCTCTCTCTCTCTCTCTCTCTCTCCCACTTGGCCGACAATTCCAACACCTGGGAAGACGACATTTCTTTTTTGTTTTCTCGTGTGCGTTCATCTCGAGCCCACAATCATCTTCTCATATTCTTCTTGTGTCATCGTTGAATCAACTTGTGGTTGTTTGGTCCATTTTCGTTAAAATATATTTTTCTGGAAATCTTACCTCCGAACCAAAGATTCAATAAATCCGACGAATCTGAGTCTGGAAATTCAGATCTCTTTTCGAACCCTTTAAGTCAGTTCATTTCCGACGCAACGCAAAAAACGACATCCCGATCCGAGCTTCCTAGAGCTCTCGGCGTCGTCGCGAAGTTTCGCCTGCAATCTGCCTGCTCCAGACTCTGCCCGACCGCGCCTTAGCGAGTCCCAGCAGCCTGCCGCCTTGTCCTGCCGGGTCTGCCTCTGCCCAGGACGCTGCCGACGTCCCTGCTATTTCTCCGCCTGAGCTTAGAGGCGCCTGCCCCTCACAGCCGCTCCGGGGTCTCCTTGGGCCGCTGCCTCCTACGTCGGACGAGTCCCGCCGCTGCCGCCCGTTCCCAGCCTGTCGTGGACCGCGCACATGCGCTGCCAGCTTCCCCGACCAGCCCCAAGGCAGCGCCTCCTTGTTGCCTTCGCTGCCCGTGTTGTCGAGCCGAGGAAGATTCTTGCTACCCGGAATCGGAGAAGCTTGAAGATTCTCGCTTCGAACTCGAACTTGAAGATGAGACAAACTCGCGAAATCAGTATGTTGTACGGACAATGGAACTACAGCCGACGATGAAACGTCAATGTCAGGCAAATCCCATACGAATCGATGATTACAATCTTCGACGACATTCCATTCCCCTTTTTCAGGATTTCGAGGATCAGGCAAGTAAAACACTTGTTTGGCTTGAGTAGCGAGTATAAAAGGCTCATCTGGAAACCATTCTTTCGCCACATATGCACTCGTTGTTCCACATACATTATCTTTGCGAATGCGTCTGCGTGAATCGTGCTTGTCACCATACCAACGACACCAAAATAGTACCACTCTGCAATCATGTCGATAGTTCAGCACGACAACATCGTCCATCCTTCCGTAGAACGTGTAGCCGTCCACAGGTACGCAAACACCACTATTTTGAGTAGTACGCATTGAATCGCGACGAGAAGTGATAAATTTGACGCCGTTCACCACACAACTCGGATAAATGTGAACATTCAGTAATGGTCCGACCGACAATGCATACAACTCGTCAGACACATCGACTCCGCCAATTTTTTGGTCATACACTTTTTTGGCGAACCAGTCTCGAAATTCTTTTCGATGCGCTTCATCAACATCATAGCGACGTTCAGATTCCATGAGATTCCAATGCTCACTGTTTATACGTTCAAGAAGTTAGAGAAATAAAAAAAAAGAAATGCAATTTATATGATTAAGAATACTCACGTCATATACGGATCAATTTTGGTACAATTTGTCAAGATGTACCACTCTGCCATTTCCCTCGACTTGTCGTCTAACCGTGTCGGACTCATCTTCCCATAAGGCAAACACTTCTCGGATTGAAAAATAGAGAACTCGTGAGGCTGAATGACATCAGTCGAGGCATCTTCAAAGTACCTTGCAACGAATGCCAAAGCTTCTTCCACAACGTAAGCCTCAGCTATAGATCCTTCGGGTCTCGCTTTGTTTCGAACAAAATGTTTAAGTGTTCCAAGATATCTTTCAAATGGATACATCCATCTCATATGCACTGGACCACCTTCGAGAGCTTCCTCAGGGAGATGAATGATTACATGAACCATGATCGTAAAGAAAGCAGGCGGGAAAATTATTTCCATCTTACACAATATCTCAACGATGGAGTTTTGGGCTTTCTCGAGATCCTCCACTCGTAACGTTCTTGAACAAATGAGCTTAAAAAAGCTTCCAAGTTCTGCAATCGTCTCTTGGATTTGTTTCGGAACATAAGGACCAATACCCACTGCCAACAACCTTTGTATTATCACGTGCAAATCATGTGCCTTTAAGCCGGTCAATTTTCCATCGGGAGTGACATTCTTTTTCAAATTCCCTGCGAGACTGTCGGGAAACTTAATTGACTTGAGAAACATATTTAAATTAACAAATTAAGTAACTACTTATCACATTCAAATTAATATAACTAACAAATATATATATCTATATTTAACAAATTAAGTAATTCAAATTATTAATACCCTTATTAATATCGTACATTCATAACAAATTACTTTATTTAACAAATTCATTGATTTAACATATTAATTATTCAATTACATACTTACATGAGCAAATTAAATATATAACAAAATTACTAATTTCGATTGCATACCTAAATTACTAATTTCAATTGCATACCTACATTATTAAACATAAATTTCAAGTAAACATAAATATCTAACCTTGGCGGGACGAGACGAGCAAAGTCTACACCCAACGAGACGACGCGACGAACAACAAACGCACAAATACCTAAATACAAATAAAACATAAAATTAAAACCGTAAAACAAAATATAACTACAATAATTTTAAAACTAACATATATATACCTTAAGAAACAACGATCCGAGTCGAGGAGTTAGGTTATAACGAGTCGCGGGTGCAGCGACAAACGACCGGTGACGAGGCTGCGACGACAATAATAAATTAAAACTAACAAAATATTTATAAACAAAATTAGACTAACCTATAACAATATTATACTAATTATAAACTAAACATACCTTGACGGAGGAGGGGGAGTCGGAGCTCGGCGGTGGAGACGCAGGGGAGGAGCACGGCGGAGGAGGGGCGGAGAGCGAGAGGGAGGGCGGAGGAGGGCAGCGGCGAAGATGAGAAGGGGAGGAGGGGGAGGGACGGAGGCGGGGGAGGGGGTACGGGTAGGGATCTTAAACAATATGAACCAAGAACAATTCTTGGATCTTAAGCTAATTCTCTAGATCAAATATGGATCTAGGTGCAAAAATAAAAAGTGATTTCTAGAAAGAGAGAGAGAGAGAGGGAATGGTCGGCTAGAATAGAGAGAGCAAGACCAATAATGCAACTTATCACATCTCTATGTGAGGCTCTATTTATATGAGAAGGAAAAATCTATAAAGGTCAATTATTCATTCATGAAAGAATAATGCATTCATGACACAATATTTGATTTTCCCTTCCCCTTCCTCTCTTAGGATGGCCGACCATACACCTCAAGCAATGAGGAATTTGTTTCCTCACTTAGCTTATTTCTTTCTTTTTCAAGGAAATTCATTTCCCTTTTCCTTTTGTGTAATTATCCTTATAATTATAGGGAAATAAAACTCTCCTCTTGATGCATGTTTTGGCCTAAATTCTACCTAGGGGGGAGCTTCTAGATGCTTCCTTATTTCTGTAGCGGTCGGTTTTCACCGAGGCTCTTTCAGTCACAAGGATTAATAACAACCGTTAATATGTGAGGATATAATTAATGTGTTTATATCCTTGAGTTTATGTATATGGGAGCTCGGTCTTTCCCGTTTATTAGCTTGGAAGCTTGTCAACGAAATACAAACGATGATGAACAGTAATGGCTAATATCTTTTTCTAGGGTTTTCTATTCGATCCTCTCTATGTGGTTTTTACATTGATATTTATATTCCCCCTTCTTTTGGTTTGTCCCCTTCTCTCGGGTCTGTCCCTCCATTAGGGTTTCCTCTTTCGGCCCGGGCTCTCTCTGACCGGTCCCGTGATTTCTTCCTGATCTTTACCTACTAATTCCCGTGATTGCCGCTCTTTCGACTGACTCTCTGACGCCAAGTCTTCTCGAGCACGCTTCCGCTTTCCCGCCATTTTCACAGCAACGATACCTCTCTGAGGCAATACCCCTTCGCGGGTGGAACGAGGAGGGATTCATCGAGGGGATCTCCTCGTAGGAAAGACCCCTTTGCGAAGGATCTTCCTCGCGAAAGATGTGTCTTCCTCGCTCAGGGCTAAACTCCCCTCGTGGAGGCGAATCCTTCTCCTCGCACTGCTGTCGCCAGCCGCGGGCCCCGCTTGCTTCTAACCATTTCGTCGTTTGAGGGCCGAAACGACATGTGTTTAGGTTAAGAGGGATTCGACGAAATCCCACCTTAACAGTCAGTCCCCCATTTTATCAAGTGTGAGCACTTGGTAAAATAATACAAAAGATCCTGTTGATGGGCCCCTGTTCATTGGACCGAGCCCTCTGTTGATTGACTACCCGTTGGCGATTCTGCCCTCCTCGCTCCTTTTTAGGCGCGTGGTCTTGGTTCCCGTGAACCTCCTTGCGGGCAGAGTACTCGAATACCTGTCTCCGCATAGGACTGCTCCTCTCACCGCTTCTATCCGTACAACAGTTCCCCAGGATGTCTTTTTGCTCAGCGTCCCTTCGCATTCCATCCGTCGATTCGCCTGCGTCGTTTCGGATTTCCACCGTTGGATCTGCCTGTTTCCCTCCTATAAATTGTGGGTCTTAGTGGGGAGTGAGATTTCAAACGTTGCGTCCTTTCGTTCTGCTGTACTCCCAAATTGGTATCCCGCCTAATCCTTATTATTCAAATTTTATTCCGCCGTTACCCTCTTGCTTTCTCAATGGCCTTGACCCCAACTTCGCCAAGTCTCGGCCGCGTCCTCAGACGTGGCCCCGACCACTCCGCCACGACCCCGGAGCGGCTCCGCGCTATCCAGGAGAGGTGTTGTGACGGGGACGTCTGTCAAGTCCACCTTCCGTACCCCGGCGAGCGGCCGGAAGACCCCTTGGACGAGGGATGGGTCGCCGTCTACGAGGGTTTCTTCCTCGACGCGGGGCTCCGCTTCCCAATCCCATACCTTCTCCTCTCCTTCCTTCATGCGTTCGGCATCCCCATCGGCCAGATGCATCTCAGCGCCATTCATCTCATCCTGTGCACCATGGGAATCGCCGCCAAAAAGGGGGTTTTCCTGGCCCTGGAGGATCTGATGCGCCTGTACAGGCCATTTCAGATTGCCAGACACCTAGGGCGTTTCACGCTCATCCCCTTCGATCGGGACCTGATCTTCCTCAACGCTCATGTCCACGCGCCGGGATGGCAGAGCTGCTATTTCTTTGTCAGGGTCGACAACAGCTCCTTCGGCTACCACCACGAGTCATTGCCCACGCGATGGGTAGAGATTGACCAATCTCCCTCGGTTTACTCGCCCAGCTCGGGTGACCCCCACGAGACCATTTTCAGGGGAATTCATCGGGCCCTCCTTTCGAGCACGCGTCGCGACTGGGGGCGGTTTTTCTGAGATCCTCGGCAGCTGTTGGAACTCGGAATATACCGAGAGAAGTTCATTAGTGGCCCGCCTATCTCTGACTGCTTCCCGGTTGGGTTTCACGGACCGGGGCTCGCGATTGGCGGCCCTTTCCTCGACGCGACCATGGCAGGGGCGAGCTCGGTACCACGACTTGAAGAGGAAGATCCTGAAGACGAGGAGAGCTCGCCCGAGCGACCCCTCCTACTAAGGCATAACCGTGCTCCTCGCTCGCCGAGGGGTCTCCCGGAGGCCTCGTCTCGTGCCGAGATTGCTGCGGGAAAACGACCAGTCGGAGGTGGTACTAGTGACCGTAACGCGAAGAGGGCTAGGAGTGAAGGTACATCCGGCATAGCGCCGCGTACCGCGGGGGTTCGCATAGCTTCACAGCAATGTGCTCCTCCAGGCGCTTCTCCGGGATCTCCTCAACCGGAGCTTCCCCAGCGACGGCCGGGTCGCCCATGCCTCTCCTCTCCTCCTCCTTCAGCCTCCGTTTCTTCTCACTCTTCGCTTCCTCTTCTTTCTCACTTTTCATCCTCCGCTTCTTCTCACTCCTCCTCTTTTGTTTCTTCTCACTCCTCGCCTTCCGTTTCTTCTCACTCCTCACCTTCTCTTCCTTCTCACTTCTCACCCTCTCTTCCCGCTCTTCTGTCCTTTGCTTCCGCTCCTCTCCATCCTTCACCTCCTCTTTCTCCCTGCCGCCATCCCCCGGCCGGTCCTCGTCCGCCTCCCCTCGTCACTCCCGGTGAGCCTAGCTGGGACTCGCCCATCGAGGTCTGGAGGGAGTACTCCTTGCGCACGTACCAAGACCTGTCCAAGGGGACCTCCGGCTCCTCCGCTGCTCGTCACTCTATCGAAGAGGTCGAGGGATACTCCGAGGCGGTGGCCTTTTTGCTCGAAGGGGTTGCCCGGGTGAACGATGTCGTCCTTCGCGAGGCCGACAGGTCCTTGATGGCGGAGGAGTCCATTGACGCCTCCCATCAGACATCAGCGCTCCAGGGGCAGCTCGATCTCTCCCTTCACAGCGAGCGCCTATCTCGGGGGCGGATCGCGAGGCTAGAGTTTAGGTTAAGAGGGATTCGACGAAATCCCACCTTAACAATTTCTTTTAAGACAATTCTTAAAATACCCATTGTAGAATTACAATTGCAATAATAACGAAATTAATGTCATAATGCCTCAAACGAATTTTTGGCTTTAGAAAATAATTTATATTTTTCCGAGTATTAGCTCAATGTCAACTGACTCCACTAAAGAGTTGACACTGAGAATCTCTTGGTTCGAATTAATTTATTTTCTACTCAAATTCAACTTAATTATATTGAGCGGATTCATTGAATGTTATCTATGTATACCCTTCATGAATATCATCAACTAGTTGGGATTTATAAAATTACCATTTTACCCTTCTAGATGTTATTTCCTCAACTCCTTTAGTACTTGTGAATAAGTTAAAAATAATGTATTGATGTCGCTACTTAATTTTGGATACTGCGTAGTTCATTTATTCATAATCCAAGTAATAAAGCATGAGGTGATATATATTGCATCTCAGCAATCTTGTACATGAATGCCATATCTATGAGAACTTCACAAAGTTGGTTCATGACATCTTCATAACTTAATATCTCACCAATTGGCGTAGTCTAGATCACATAATGGATCTAGAATTTGACTTTCTCAAATGAGAGTATTAATGCTATGAAATGACATGTCTCATTTCAGGATTTAGGTAAGCATGATGCGATTCATACGTAGTGACCTTGAGATAGAAGATATTAAATGGTTTGTTCTTCTATTGTCTCTAAAGGTGCACTGGTCAATTTAGTATCTTCGAAAGATACACTGGAAGAACTACAAAGTTCCTAACTCTCTATGTCTCGTAACCAGACATCCTAGATTCTTCCAAGAATCATACTGGGATCAATAGTCTGTTGATCTTTAGATTGCGAATATATCGTTTTAGTCAAACCATGAAGAGTTTGTTCATGCAAATCTACATTTGTCTCTTCATACATTGTTAGGTTTGATTAAGGACTATAAGACTATTGAATATCATAAATCTTCAAACAAACTAAAAAGGAAGGAATGAACGTTTCAACTTTTATTAATTTAATCAACAAATTACAAAGATTTATATATTACATCAATATGTAAATAAACAATCTTTCAATAAGGACTTTACAAAGATTTATATATTACATCAATACGCAAATAAACAATCTTCTAGTGGGCATCTCTGCCAACAAAATCTCACTTAACTCAAAGAAGATGAGAGTAGTCCTTCATGCCTAATCCGTCTCGATGTTGGTCGAAGACCTTGTTGGATAGGGCCTTGGTGAAGGGATCTGCAAGGTTGTCCACCGTTGAGATCTTCTTCACCTCCACGTCTCCACGCTAGACGATCTCTCTAATCAAATGGTACTTCCTCTCAATATTCTTAGAGCGCTTATGGCTTCTAGGTTCCTTTGAGTTAGCAACAGCCCCACTATTATCACAATAAAGTGTCATGGGCTCGTTGGGATTTGGAACAACTTCCAAATACTTAAGGAATTTTCTAAGCCATACAGCCTCTTTGGATGCTTCACAAGTAGCCACATATTCTGCTTCCATGGTGGAGTCAGCAATGCAAGATTGCTTGATACTCCTCCAAACAACATATCCACCATTTAGGATGAACACAGATCCTGAAGTGGATTTCTTGGAATCCTTATCCGCCTGAAAGTCTGAATCAGTATACCCCGTCATAGTCCGATAGTTCATGATGATTAATGCATAGATTCAATGAAACAACAGATGAGATACACAACATCCGGTCAGTACCTGAATATGTAAGCATCAAGTTCCTAGTATTCCTAAGATACTTAAGAACATGCTTAACAGCAACCCAGTGCTAGGGTCCAGGACTTTATTGGAAACGGCTAACTACGCCAACTGCGAAACATATATCCGGTCTAGTGCACAGCATAGCATACATGAGACTTCCTACGGCTGAAGCATAGGGAACTTTTCTCATGTCCTCAATCTCTTGTGCAGTCTTGGGAGACTGGTCCTTAGAGAGTGAGACTCCATGTCTAAATGGGTTTTCACCCCTCTTGGAGTTCTGCATGGCAAAGCGATCCATCAACTTATCTATATAAGATGCTTGAGAGAGCGACAAGGTCCGGTTCTTTTGATCTCGAAAGATCTGAATCCCCATAATGTATGCAGCTTCCCCTAGATCCTTCATATCAAACTGTTTGGTTAACCAGATTTTAACCTAAGATAATTTACCTACATCATTCCCAATGAGTAGTATATCATCGACATATAATACAAGAAACACAACCTTACCCTCGTGTATCAATTTATAGACACAAGGTTCATCTATTGACTGTTCAAAACCGAAGCTTTTAACAGTATCATCGAATCTGATATTCCATGATCTAGATGCTTGCTTTAATCCATAAATGGATTTAAGCAATTCACAAACTTTGTCCTCTTGATCATTTTCCACGAAACCATCTGGCTGAGCCATGAAAATTCGCTCGTCAAGATTGCCATTCAGAAAAGCAGTTTTGACATCCATCTGCCAGATCTTATAATCGAGAGCAGCTGTTATGGATAGAAGTATATGGATGGATTTAAGCATTGCGACTGGCGAGAAGGTTTCGTCATAATCGATACCTTCCTTTTGGATATAACCCTTAGCCACTAGTCGCGCTTTAAACGTCTCAACGTTCCCGTCCGGACCCCTTTCCTTCTTATAGATCCACTTACACCCTACAGGTTTAACCCCTTCAGGTAGGTCTACAAGTTTCCAGACTTTGTTGACATACATCGAATGCATCTCAACTTTCATAGCATCAAGCCAAAGGTTTGATTCAGAACCATCCATTGCTTGGCTGTAGGAAACAGGGTCATCCATATCAGCGACGGCTACGAGAGTGTCGCCATAGGACATGTACCTGTCAGGTTTTTCCGAAACCCTCCCACTACGTCGAAGTACCACTTGACGAGATTCTGAATTGAAAGATTGAATTTCAGTTGGGGTAAGAAGAGTTCTTACAGATGAGGTAGAAGCTTCCTCACCCAAATTTTCTTCAAGCACAATTTTGCTTCAAGGTTTCGTATTTTTCATATAGTCCTCCTCAAGGAAACGAGCATTAGTGTTGACAAACGATTTGTCATCCTCGGGACTATAGAATGTGAAACCTTTGGTTTCCTTTGGATATCAAACGAATACACATAATTCTGACCTACTAGCCAACTTGCTAGTCTTTTGCCTTAGCATATGTGCAAGGCAACCCCAAATTCTGATGTGGCTTAAACTAGCTTTACGCCCAGTCCATCGTTCATAAGGAGTACCAAGGACCGTCTTAGACGGAACTTGGTTCAAAATGTATGCGGCAGTTTTGAGGGCATATCCCTAAAAGGAATTAGGGAGTGATGAGTAACTCATCATTGATCTAACCATATCCATCAAAGTTCGATTCCTTCTCTCTGACACTCCGTTTTGTTGAGGTGTGCCAGGTGCTGTAAGCTGAGAAGCGATACCTTCTTCTTTAAGAAAGTCATCGAACTCTTTAGACAAGTACTTACCACCTCGATCAGATCGAAGGGTTTTGATCTGTTTGCCAGTTTGTTTTTTCCACTAAAGCCCGAAAGACCTTAAATACGTTAAAGGTTTCGGATTTGTGTTTGAGCAAACAGAAAAATCCATATCTTGAGTAATCTTCGGTAAAGGTAACAAAGTATTCGTATCCTCCCCGTGCCTGAATTCTGAGCGGACCACATACATCAGAATGTATTAGCTCTAGCAGCTCAGTGGCTCTTCGACCTTTATCAGAGAAAGGTCGTTTGGTCATTTTTCCTTCTAAGCAGGATTCACAAGTCGGCGGTGAGCCTATTGTAGAGGCTTTGAGTGGACCATCCCTCACAAGTCTCTTAATCCTATCTAGACTAATAAGACCAAGTCTTAAGTGCCAGAGATATGTTGATTTTATTAGATCAGAGGAGTCATTAAGTTTGATCCTCTTGGGTTCCCTAATTAGATCATTATCTATTTCAGTGTCTAAAAGCAAAGGTTACGTAGGATAAAGATGGTATAAACCATTCTTTAAACATGCATCAGTGACAAAAGAATTGGAAGAAGTAATACGAATTCCATTATCAATAAACTTTAAATAATAATTCTGCTCAACAATTTGAGCTACAGATATTAAGTTTTTCCCAAAGGAAGGAACATAATACACATTATTTAAATTTAAAGTTCTGTCTTCGAAAGACAGTGTCACGGATCCCACAGCCTTAGCCGACATCAAGCTCCCATCACCCCACTTGAAGTAGAAGTGGCCATCCTCTAAGGTTTTGCTTTTCCTGAACCCATTCAAGGAACAACAAATATGGTTAGTAGCAGCGGAGTCAATAATCCATGATGATACATTATCAGCTACTAAACAAGCTTCGATAATAAGTACAATACCTTTCCCTTTAGCCTTGAGGTAGGTAGGACAGTTCCTACGCCAATGTCCGGGTTCATTGCAATGGTGGCAGTTGTCCTTCGACTTGTCCACCTTTGCAGTCCGAGGCATCTTCTTCTTCTGAAACTTGCTAGGGTTCTTCTTGTCGGCTCTATGAGATCTCTTCTTAGGTCCAGAGGTTGAGACTCTGTGCTCAGTAGCATGAGCTTCTCCAGTAGTCCTCCTTTTCTTCAAGAGTCCCTCAGCGGTGTGAAGCTCTTTCATTAGCTCGGTAACAGTGTACCCAAGCTTATTCATGGAGTAATTCAGCTTGAAAGTATCAAAAGATTCAGGGAGAGTTTCCAAGATCATATCTATCTTGGTTTCTCCATCAATCTCAGATCCAAGGATTTCCATCTCGTTAAGATAACTTATGATCAGCATCATATGTTCTCTAACGGGAGTCCCTGCTTTCATACGACGATTCATAAACTGTCGTACCGGTTGTTGCCTAGCCTGACGCCTTGCCCTCCAAAACATCTCCTGGAGATTGTAGAGCATTTCATAGGCTGACCCAATATCACGATGTTGTTGTTGCAACACATTGTTCATCGACGCTAAAATATAGCATCTCGCAGTCTCATCGGATCTGAGCCAGGCCGCAAGGGCATCCTTGCCCTCTTGGGTCGAATCATCATTCGTCTCAGGAGGACATGGGGTGGTGAGTACCCACTTGTGCTTGTCCACGGTAAGGACAATGTCTAGGTTACGTTTCCAATCTACGTAGTTATCACCTTCCAGTTTATTCGAGGAAAGGATAGTAGAGAGGGGGTTTAGAGACATTGCTGAAAAGTTGAAACAATTTATGATTAGTCTTCTGTTTAGGATTTTAAGTTTAATTTTATTTAGACAAAGAAAAATCCAAAGGTGTTATGAAAAAATTGACACTTTACTCCTACGAGAGAAGGCCGCAAAGAGTCGCCTTTCATAAGTAAATGACACATCATTAATGCATAGTCATGATGTCAATACATCAGTGTTTGACTAGCCACCTTATAAAAATGTTTGATCACTCAAAACTTTCGCAGGGCCTCGAGGGAGGATTACTAGAGTTTGAGTCTAAGTGTGTAACCAACAACTTAGTTCAACAAAATCTACTTTGAAAACAATCCGCCGAGGGGAGGCCTTGTCTCATTGTTTCACTTTTGAACGTAGCTATAAAAGCAATGTTAGGAGCAATGCGTCTATGAGTACTCTCATTTAAGAGAGGGCCACGAGGGTGACTCTTAGTACGGCGACATGTGCACTTCACATTAGTGTTGGGGATCGCGGGTAGCAAACAATAAGTACAACCATCCCACTTAGTTTTTAGGGAAAAATAAGGGTACACTGCATTGCAAACAAGTGCAATCCTCCCACTTAATTTTTGGAAAAGTGGCACGTCTACTCTTGTACATATAGGAAACATATTTCCATTAGCAAAGAGAGATAGAGTGGATCACTAGAAAAAAAGAACCCTAAAATTGATATTTGTGAGGGGAAAACAATGTTAATGCACTAAGCACAAGGAACATACTCGGATCTTTTTGTCTATTAATTTTTTTTTTAAGGAAAGTGTGTGCGAATAACAAATCGTCACTTTTGCACTTTTTCCGAGTATTAGCTTAATGTTAACTGACTCCACTAAAGAGTTGACACTGAGAATCTCTCGGTTCAAATGAATTAATTTTCTACTCAAATTCAACTTAATTATATTGAGCGGATCCATTGAATGTTATCTATGTTTACCCTTCATGAATATCATCAACTAGTTGGGATTTATAAAGTTACCATTTTACCCTTCATGAATGTTAACTAAACACGTAGTTGATTATAACTAATTGGATCTGGCCATAACTAAACACATATTTGATTGTAACTAATTGGATTTAAATGTAACTAAACACATATTTTATCGTACCTAATTGGATCCGTACGTAACTAAACACATATTTTATTGTAACTAATTGGATCTGGCCGTAACTAAACACATATTTGATTGTAACTAATTCGATCTAAATCTAACTACATATATATTTGATTGTAACTAATTGGAACTGTACGTAACTAAACACATTGTTAATCGTAACTAATTGGATCTGAATTTAACTAAACACATATTTGATTGTAACTAATGGGATCTGAATGTAACTAAACACAAATTTGAATGTAACTAATTGGATCTGAATGTAACTAATTGCAATTGTACGTAACTAAACATATATTTGATCATAATAATTGGATCTGTCAGTAACTAAACACATTTTCAATTGGAACTAATTACATTTTTATGTAACTAATTAAACATTTATTTTAACTAATATGATATGAAAAACCTTACCTCCGAATCTGAAATATACGAGTTTGCTTCAATTGGACTGCACGCACGCTCCACCTACAAGTCGTCACGGCAGACCACATGGTTTAATAATGTGCTAGACGTACTAACCTTGAAAATAAAATGGTTTTTTATTGCATACATCACCAAATATTTTTGCAACGCATATTTTTTCGCGTACAATCCTATGTGCGGTACCCTCAGCGGGGAGTGTATGTCTATCACGTCCAACACAGTAGAATCTGCTGATTGATCAGGTGTCCTACACTTTTAGGATGGACCACTACTTTGTTCACCTGCGTCTGCGTCGGAAGCTGGATACGCCCCCTGTGCCCCATCTGCTCCACTTTCGGCCGGGGTGCTATGTTCTCCGGCACCATGAGAAGCGCTATGTTCGCCATGGGCTGAAGGAGTTCTCGGTTCACGCTTAATTTCTACTGAGTTTGGATTAGAACGAATTGTTGGAATTTAGTTAACAATTAACCTAAATAATTATGAAACATATCAATATATGGCGGAAATTCATAATTCAATTTAACATGTTAAAACGTTTTAAAACATATTCAATAACCATGCCATTAAAACTAATCTAGCATGTTAATAAATTTCTAAACATATTAATAGATTCATTCAAACATGCGAACGAGTAATCTAAAATTTCTAACAATCCTACAATGATTATTACATTAAGATCCAACTCGTTTATAGAAGACTTACAGTAGGTTCGGATCTGTGAGAATCAGCATCGGGGTGTGCGTCAACGTCCACGGCCGAAACTCCTTCCCACGCGCGTCTAGAATGTCTCGAAATTCGTTCTGACTTCGTTGCTCCAAAAAGTGGCCGGCCCTGTGGATTAAATATCAAACAACTACACGATGAATGAATGATAATTCTCTAGGAGTTTTTAGGAGATCAAGAGGGTGGTGGGCTCTTTGTATGAACAAGGGAAAAAGGGGAAACTCAAAGAAAAGGAAGGGCTGTCGGGAAACAAATTTCCTCTCTCTTTCTCTCTTAAATTCGGCCAAAACCTCTCAAGCACAAGGGGGGAGAGGTTTGGCTGAGTGCTACTCGAAATTAGGCTAGGGTTATCAAAGAGAGAGCCTCCTTTTATATCAGAGAGAATGGGTTTAAGTTAGGTCAAAATCCAACTAAGACTCATTAGTCAAACTTAAGCCCAAAACTCTTTTTCATGAGTTTAAACAATTTTTCCATCCCATAAAATCCTTATTATGGCCGGCCATATTGTCTTCTCCCAAATTTATTTGATTTATTTCTAAACTAATATTTAATTAATTTAGAACATCTCATTTATTTAATGACAAATCATTAATTATTTTCATACTCTTCAATGTAGTACGAAACGAGAAAATATTTGTTTTCATCGTTTATTTATTTGAATCATCAAATTATATTATTATCAGTATAATAACATAACATGATTCGCTAAATAAATATAATAATAAATAACCAATTATTTATTTAATTACTTAGAAAATAATTTTCTTAGCGTAAATCACAATTTACGTTGAATGAGAAAATCAATAATTTCTTGTTCACCAAAATCTCGTCCGAGAGTCTATCATTGAGACCTTATGGACCCACATGAACGAAGCTTTAGAATAAAGCTCGGACACAAAAGTTCACAAATTTTTTCCGACTTTTAATTCTTAATACTAGTTGATTGCACTAAAGGACCAATATTCAACATCTCTAAGTTCATATGCGTTTATATTTTCGTTGGATGTGACAAAACTATTCTTTACACGGTCCACGGTGTATTTTACGATATTACCCTTTGTGTGTATCATTAACTCAAAGGAATGTAAAATTACCGTTTTGCAGCTGAGTTATTATTTCACCAAGTCCTCTGGTATTTGTGAACGAGAAAAACATAAAGTGAGATGTCTCAACATGACATATGTTTTGTTTCAAAAAATTCATTATTCGATGAATACCAGGCCTGGTTTATTCGCTCACACTCTCATAACAGAGTATGGTTTGATACTTATGCCTTACCATTGTTTCAACACAAATTAAATATTTGAGAATCACATATTTCAACGAAACAGTATTATGACACCAACCGTCGGGTCAATGAAACTTCACTTAGCCATTGCCGATTGACAAATCCAATGTCATAAAGTGTTAGAAGAAGATATGTACTCACTTCAGGATTTAGGTAATTACTAAAATACACCTCGTATGTGAGTTTGAGGTTTCGAGTGATTAAACGATTTTATCTCGAACTTCAAAACTTCACAGGTCTTGTTCAATATCTTCATTAAGATATCAAGAATAAATTACAGAGTCACAACTCTTCATATCACAAGATAAGATATCGGTTAATTTATTCTAACAATTATTACTAAGAATCGATTGCCCAATCAGTCATCACCTGAGTATGCAAGCATATAGTTTCTCGTTCTCCGGAGATACTTGAGAACATGCTTGACTGCAACCCAGTGCTCGGGTCCAGGATTCGATTGGAATCTACTCACCACGCCTACTGCGTAACAAATATATGGCCTAGTACAAAGCATCGCATACATGAGACTTCCCACGGCTGAGGCGTAGGGAATGTGCCTCATGTCCTTTATCTCTTGAGGAGTCTTAGGAGACTGCTCACTAGATAGATGCACTCCATGTCTGAAAAGTGGAGTTATGCATACTGAAGCGATCCATGATCTTATCAATATAAGATGCTTGAGAAAGCACTAACTTCCGGTTCTTCCGATCTCTAAAGATCTGAATCTCCAAAATGTAAGCCGCTTCTCCAAGATCCTTCATCTCAAACTGCTTTGACAGCCAGATCTTAACCTTTGATAACTTTCCCACATCATTCCCAATGAGTATTATGTCATCTACGTAAAGGACTAAGAAGACCACCATGGCTCATCTAATGACTGATCAAAGTCGTAGCCTTTCACAGTCTCGTCGAATCTAATATTCCACGATTTAGATGCTTGCTTTAGCCCATAAATGGACTTAAGCAACTCACAAACCTTGCCCTGTTAGTCTTTATCCATGAACACGTCTGGTTGAGACATGTAAATGCGCTCATCAAGGTTGACATTCAGAAATGCAGTCTTGACATCCATCTTCCAGATTTCATAATCTAGGGCGGCATCAATGGATGAAAGAGTACGGATGGACTTCAGCATCGCCACAGGGAAGAAGGTATCTTCATAGTCGATACTTTCCTTTTGTGTGAACTCTTTCGCCACAAGTCGTGCCTTAAATGTCTCAACATTTCAATCCGGTCCTTTTTTCTTCTTGTAGATCCATTTACATCCAACAAGCTTGATGCCTTCGGGTAAATTTACAAGTTTCCATACCTCGTTGACATACATCGAATGCATTTCAATGTTCATGGATTCTTGCCATAGGTTTGCTTCAGAACTCTACATCGCCTGGGAAAATGATACTGGATCATCTTCCTCCTTGTATGCGATTGCAGCAAAGGCCTCCCCGATGTACATCAATCGCTCAGGTTGTCGTATAATCCTGTTATTGCAAAGAATCGTCGGAGGCTCAGGTTCCGAGTGTGGTTCTTTTACTGTTGGTGTAGGACTCGTCCTATCTTGTGAAGTACCAGCTACTTTGCCCAACATCTCCTTCAGCACAAGTTTGCTTCTCGGTACAGTATTCTTCATGTAATCCTCTTCAAGAAACCTTGCGTTCGTGCTAACAAACGTTTTTTTGTCAGTAGGACTATAGAATGTGTACCCTTTTTTTTCTTCGGGATATCCTACGAAAAGGCATAACTCTGAACGACTAGCCAACTTGCGAGTCTTTTGTCTCAACACGTGTGCCGGACAACCCCAGATTTTGATGTGGTTTAAAACAGGTTTCTTACCACACCATCTCTTGTAGGGAGTGTCGGGAACCGTTTTTGACGGAACCTGGTTTGGAATATGAGATGCCGTTTCTAAGGCATATCCCGAGAATGAATCTGGAAGAGATGACTAACTCATCATCGATCTCACCATATCTAGTAGAGATCGATTCCTTCTCTCAGACACACCGTTTTGTTGTGGAGTGCTAGGTGTTGTAAGCTGAGAATGGATGCCTTCTTTTTTAAGAAGATCCTCGAACTCATCAGAAAATTACTCTCCGCCTCAATCCGATCGAAGAGTTTTGATTTGTTTCTCTCTTTGCTTCTCAACCAAAGCCCGATATTTTTTGAACATTTCAAAAGTATCAGATTTGTGTCGCATGAAGAAAACATGACCAAAACGTGTCTAGTCATCAGTGAAGGTTACAAAGTATTTGTTATCTCCTCTTGCCTGGATATTGATTGGACCACATATAGCACTATGTATGAGTTCCAACACTTGTGGGGCTCTTAGACCTTTTGAAGAGAAATGTCTCTTGGTCATCTTGCCTTCAAGACAGGATTCGCACGTGGGCAAAGATCCTACGTTTAGAGATTTCAAAAGACCATCCTTTGTTAACCTCTTAATCTTATCTAGGCAAATATGTCCAAGACGTAAGTGCCATAGATATGTGTCATCCTTTAAGTGAATAACTATTCACCTCAGTATCCAAAATTTTCGGCTCATTCGGATATAGATAATAAATAGAATCTCCACGACGAGCTTTAGTAATAAAACAACCATTAAGAAAAATTTCAATACCATTGTTGACTTTAAATTCAAAATGTTGTTCTTCTAAACGACCAAACGAAATCAAGTTCTTGCAAAAATCTGGAACATAATAAACATTATTAAATAATAAAGTTTTATTCCCAAAATTCAGCTCCATGGTCCCGACAGATCTGGCTCTGACCTTTGTTCCATTCCCCCAGTTAAACGTGAACTTCTCATCACCTAAGCGTCTGGTTTGCCTGAAACCATTCAGATTACACACAATATGATCAGAAGCCCCGCAGTCTAAAATCTAGGGTGATTCTTTATATGTCGTGTAACATGCTTGGGTGACGAAAACCATACATTTCCCCTTGATAGTCTTGAGGTAGGCAAGGCAGTTCCTTCGCCAATGACCAACTTCTCCGCAATGGTGGCACTTTTGTTTAGACTTTCCCACCTTTGCGATGCCCTTGCCCTTGACATCCGCAGCCTTCTTGTAAGGCATCTTGGATCACGTTCGGTTGGATTTTTTGGGACCATTCATCACTCTCTTAGAACCAGGAGTGGAAGCCCTATGTTCAGCAACATTGACTTCACCAGTTTTCTTCTTGGTCTTAGGGAGAAGTCCCTTGGCAGTCTGCAACTCCTTCATGAGTTTGGTTATAGAATAATCAAGCTTGTACATGGAGTAGTTCAGACGAAAGCTATCGAAAGATTCGGTCAGAGTCTCCAAGATCATGTCGACCTTGGTGATTCTATCGATCTCCGATCCGAGAATCTCCATGTCGTTCAGGTGACCTATGATCACTAGCATGTGGTCCCAGACTGACGTTCCTGGCTTCATCCGGCAATTCATGAAATTGCGGATTGCCTATTGCCTCGCCTGACGCCCATGACATCCAAACATGTCATGAAGATTATAGAGCATGTCATATGTCGTGGCAATGTCCATGTGAGATTGTTACAACACATTTCTCATGGAACCCAAGATATAACACTTGGCAATCTCATCGGACCTAACCCACGTGTCATAGGCGTCCTTGTCCTCCTGTCTTGAGTCAGCACTCGGAGCTGGAGGACACGGGATAGTAAGAACATAATTGTGCTTTTCCACCGTCAATACAATGTCGATGTTACGTTTCCAATCAACGTAATTCTCACCCTCGAGTTTGTTGTAACTCAATATAGATGCAAGTGGATTCATGATATATTGCTGAAATTAAATAAAATGAATATATTTAGCATGTGCTACAATTTCGAATTATGATGCATGTATACAATCCTAAATAGATGAGGAAAGCGATAAATAATTCATGGTATTATGAACAAAAATGATTGATTGCTTTTCCTAGGGGAAACCGCAATTGGTCGCCTTTCATAGTCGTGACACATCAATATTTAGTTCGAACCATACAAGAAATCACAACTTCTAGTTCTTGCTAATTACCATGGACTTTGGTCACTTATTTTTCACGCATAGCCTCTATGGAGGGTTACTTTTCACGCATAGCCTCTAAGTCTAAGCGTGTAACCAACATGTGGGCCCTTATCCAAGTCACTTTGAAAACGGTTCTCCTAGGGGAAACCCTGCTTCATCGTTCCTCATTAGAGCTTAGTTCGTAACAATTCAATTAACTATGTGCTTCTGAAATACTCCCAATAAAGGGAGGGCCACGAGGGTGACTCTTAGTTCATTCACACAAGTTAATTAAATTCATGTTGGGGACCTTGGGTTATTTCAACGACAAATAATCCTCCCAGTTAGTTTTTGCAAAAATCATATTTTTGTGGATGGAGTTCAATTTACTAGTTTTATAAATTAAACAACAATGATGCATGAACAATTTCATATAGTGTTGGCGTTCTATCGTATATGACATGTGAGTGAATATGAGATAAGTTTAAATAAATAAAAACATAATATTTAACTTATCTAAGGGCCCATTTCTAAATTTACAATCCTTTACAAAAAGAAAAATAAAAAAAACTATTTACATTCTTGTCTTGCGTCGAGCCGTTGAAATTTCGAGTTTTAAAACCTAGAGACCAATATCTCCCACTCAAATAACTAAATTCACTTTTATTATTTCAAAAGGTAATATAAGCAAATTTAATTATTCAAGATTTTAAATTTATTCGGAAACAACTCTCGAATCTCGGTCGTCGAGCCTAACCCTAGCTAGCACGCGCGCGTCCGAAGACACACGACCACGCTAGGGTTTTGGCCGATCCAAACAGCCCTCATGTGTCTCATACACAGATCCTTGGGCCATTCAAAATGGTCTGGGATAGCTCCCACGCGTTCCATACAGCGCGGCCATTCCCGGTGGTAGCCCCATTTCTTCTTGTCCTCCCGGATTACAAATTAATAAAATTTAAATTTACAACATATTACAAATTTAAATAAAATAAAATAAAACCGGGACGTAACCCAAAAATAATCCTAGGGCCAATTAGAATAAGGATCCATCCATAAAACCCACATACATTCACAAATGCAATTCATACAAAAACGCCAACACATAAAATCGATTTTAATGACAATTATGGCTCTGATACCATTTGTTGGAATTTAGTTAACAATTAACCTAATTAATGATGAAACATATCAATATATGACGAAAATTCATAATTTAATTTAACATGTTAAAACGTTTTAAAACAAATTCAATAACCATGTCATTAAATCTAATCTAGAATGTCAATAAATTTCTAAACATATTAATAAATTAATTCAAACATGCGAACGAGTAATCTAAATTTTTTAACAATGCTACAATGATTATTACAAAAAGATCCAACTCATTAATAGAAGACTAATAGTGGGTTCGGATTATTGAAAATCAGCCTCGGGTGTGCATCCAAGTCCACGGCCGACACTCCTTCCCACGCGCGTCTAGGATGTCACGAAATCCACCATCGCTCCGTTGCTCCAAAAAGTGGCCGGCCCTGTGATTAAATATCACTCAAACAACCACAAGATGAATCAATGATAATTCTCAAGGAGTTTTTAGGAGATCAAGAGGGTGGGTTCTTTGTGGGAACCAGGAAAGAAGGGGAAACTCAAAGAAAATGAAGGGCTGCCGGGAATCAAATTTCCTCTCTCTCTTTCTCTCTAAAATTCGGCCAAAACCTCTCAGCTGAGTGCTGCTCGAAATTAGGCTAGGGTTATCAAAGAGAGAGCCTCCTTTTATTTTAGAGAGAATGAGCTTAAGTTAGGTCAAAATCCAATTAAGACCCATTAGTCAAACTTAAGCCCAAAACTTCTTTTAATGAGTTTAAACAATTTTTCCAGCCCATAAAACCCTTATTATGGTCGGCCGTATTTTCTTCTTTATCTCCCAAATTTATTTGATTTATTTCTAAAATAAAATTTAATTAATTTAGAACATCTCATTTATTTAATGACAAATCATTAATTATTTTAATACTCTTCAATGTAGTACGTAACGAGAAAATATTTATTTTCATCTTTTATTTATTTGAATCATCAAATTATATTATTATCAATATAATAACATAAAATTATTCGTTAAATAAATGTAATAATAAATAACCAATTATTTATTTAATTATTTAGAAAAATATTTTCTTAACGTAAATCACAATTTACATTGAATGAGAAAATCAATCATTTCTTCTTCGTCAAAATCTCGTCTGAGAGTCTATTATTGAGACCTATGGACCCACATGGTCGAACCTTTAGAATAAAGCTCGGACACAAAAGTTCACAAACTTTTTCCGACTTTTAATTCTTAATATTAGTTTATTCCACTAAAAGACGAATATTGAACATATCTAAGTTCATATGCGTTTATATTTTTGTTTGATGTGACAAAACTATTTTTCACACGGTCCACGGTGTATTTTACGATATTACCCTTTGTGTGTATCATTAACTCAGGGGAATGTAAAATTATCGTTTTACCCCTGAGTTATTATTTCACCAAGTCCTTTGTTATTTGTGAACGAGAAAAACATAAAGTGAGATGTCTCGACATGTCACATGTTTTATTTACAAGAATTTCTTATTCGATGAATACCATGTCTGGTTTATTCGCTCACACTCTCATAACTGAGCATGGTGTGATAGTAATGTCTTACCATTGTTTCAACACAAATTCCATATATATGAATCACATATTTCAACGAAACAGTATTATGACACCAACCGTCGGGTCAATGAAACTTCACTTAGCCATTGCCTATTGAAAATCAAATGTCATAAAGTGTTGCCAGAAGATATGTACTCACTTCAGGATTTAGGTAATTACTAAAATACCCCTCGTATGTGAGTTTGAGGTTTCGAGTGATTAAACGGTTTTATCTCGAACTTCAAAACTTCACAGGTCTTGTTCAGTATCTCCATTAAGATATCAAGAATGAATTACAGAGTCACAACTCTCCATTCCACAAGATAAGATATCGGTTAATTCATTCTAACAATCATTACTAAGAATCGATTGCCCAATCGATCTTTAGATTGCGAACTATCATTTAAACTAGTCATAAGAATTTATCTTGTCAAGTCTGTACTTAGCACTTCTTTCGTTGATGACAGTTTCAGAGCGTAGACATTCATGCATAAACACAATCTTAAAATAAGAATGAATATTCAATTGTGCCTCAACCCTGGTCAGATTGGCGCACCTAAGTCCCTCGCCGGATTTCCTTGCGCGCGCCTAGTGTGCTTGCCTGATTTCCTTGTGCTCGTCTCACCTTGAATTAAATCTTTGGTCGGCCCTATGCAATTGAATATCTCACACAAACACCACAGTGATTCAATGATAATTTTCTCGGGTTTATTTAGAGATCAAAAGGGTGTGTTGTTTAATTGAACAACTGGAGAAGGGGACAACTCAACGAATCAAGATCAAGAATCAATAAAATAAATTTTCTTCATCTTTTCTCTCTCACTCTCTCGACCAAGAACACACTAGGTGAGGGGATAGGTTGGCCGAGTATAATGAACTAGGTTTAGAATTTTGTCTCATAAAAACTCTTTTTTATATCTGAGAGTATGGGATTCACTTAGGTTAAAATTCAATTTCGGCCCGTTGGTCAAACTTAAGTGCAATGATACTTTTAATGAGTTTAAAAATAATTTTTCAACGCTTTAATTAATTAATTAGGGCTGGCCAACATTATTTTATTTTTTCCAAATTTATTTGATTTATTTCTAAAATAATATTTAATTAAATTAAAATATCTCATTGATTTAATGACATGTCAATAATTCCTTTCATATTATGCAAACAAATAAGAAACGATAAAATATTTCTTTTCATCTTTTATTTATTTCAATCTTCAAATTATATTATTATCAATATAATAACATAAGATGATTCATTAAATAAATGTTATAATAAATAACCAATTATCTATTTAATTACTTAAAAAAATAATTAAAAAAATAATTAAATCACAATTTACATTCAATGAGAAAATTAATCGTTCTAGTTCAATAAATCTCGTCCGAGAGTCTATCACAGAGACCTTATGGACCCACATGAAAGAAGCTTTAGAATAAAGTACGGACACAAAAGTTCACAAATTTTTTTAGACTTATACTTAATATTAATCGATTCCACTAAAAGACTAATATTGAAACTCTCTAAGTTCATATGCGTTTATTTTTCCATTTGATGTGATAAAAAAAATTCTTCACACAATACACGGCGTATTTTACAATATTACCCTTTGTGTGTATCATTAACTCAGAGAAATGTAAAATTACTGTTTTACCTCTGAGTTGTTATTTCACCAACTCATTTTTTATTTGTGAATGGGAAAAACAAAGAGTGAGATGTCTATACATGTCACATGTTTTATTCCAGGAATGTTTTATTCGTTGAGTATCAAGTCCAGTTTATTCGCTCACACTCTACAACAAAGCATGGTGTGATACTAATGCCTTAGTATTATTTCAACATAAATTTTGTATATGTGAATCACATAATTCAACGAAACAATATTATGACACCATACGTCGGGTCAATGAAACTTCACTCAGCCATTTCTCATTGAAAAATCAAATGTCATAAAGTGTTACAAGAATATATGTATTTACTTCAGGATTTAGGTAATTACCAAAATACTCCTTGTATGTGATTTTGAAGTTTCGAGTGATTAAAGAGTTTTATCTCGAGCTTCAAAGCATCAGTGGTCTTGTTCAATGTCTTCATTAGGACATTAAGAATAAATAACAGAGTCACAACTCTCTATATCACAAGATAAGATATCATTGATTTATTCAAACAATAAATACTCAGATTCGATTGCCTAATCGATCTTTAGATTGTGAACTATTATTTAAACTAGTCATAAGAGGGTGATTGTCAAGTCTGTATTTAGCACCTATTTCGTTGATGACAGTTTCAGAGCGTCGCAAACATACATAAACACAAACTTAAATAAGAATGAATATTTAATTTTATTTAAAGTTTCAGCAAAATAAAATACAAAAGTATGTTCTCTCAAATGAACAATGTCGCATCAGTTCCTCCGTGCCCGTCAAAAACCTGCCTCAAAATCTTCGTCAGAAACCGCTAAAAACTAAAGTTTTTGAGAAAAAAAAAAATCAAACCCCGTAGAAATCTCCGGGAGATGGAAAGTTTTGAGGGTCGAGCTTTGTCTGAGATGCTCGCTGAGATCGTCTATACAGATTGTCTACAGTGTCTCAATGAACTTTTTATCAACTGAGATGACGTTCAAAACAAGAATCCCCAAAAATATATTTAAAGTCTAGCCTTATGTCTTATATTTTAACGAAGAAGATATGAAACATTTATAGATGAAAGTAAAGTTGAAGAAGGTGGTCGACGGCGGCTGACTTATGGAATAAGCGGCGGCGACGGTTTCTAGTCGTAGATGAATATGGATATGCATAGAAAATCCTAAAGAAAATAAAAAATGAGAAATGTGCGGTGAGCGGTGGGTTAAAAACTAAATATGTACACTAAACTCAATAGTAGCTAAAAATTTAATATGTCGCGTATCTTTTCAGTATCATTTCAGAAGACTTGTGATTGACTGAGACTCATGAACGATAAAATATTATAATATTTATCAATATTAGGGTAGATGGGGTAGATATATTGTGAGGTTGGGCTGTTCACTAAGATTGCATTATATAGTCATACTGATTTGATCAGTTATGCATTTGAGATTTGAGCTTACCATTTCGTATTATTGACTAAAATTAATTACATAAAATATTAACGGGTATTATAAGTAAACATTTAATGTTTTTAGTTTATTACCGTTAATACTCATTCTTTAAAAATTAAAATTTTATTTTATATGCCTTATTTGCAAGATGTAAGGTTGATGTGGTCTTCAATTGATCAGGAGTGACTTCACGAATTAATGAATGTAGGGTAAATCCTTGAATGTTTGTGTACCGGTGGATTAGGTAATTAATGGTAACTCGTGATAAAGTGAGGTTTAGTAGAGACCAAGTATTTTTGTTCGATAACTCAAGCCATATAATCTATTTGTGGTTGTATGTGCATAATAACTTAAATACTCCCATTAGATCTTTGACAAAAACTAAACAGTAATTTAGAAACTCTTCACTTACTCACAATTTTTTTATTCAAAAAAATATAACTAGCTCTTTAAAAGTAAAAAAATTTGGCGAATTGATCATACTTTACAAATATGATTGATTTTGTCCAACGTTTTGTAAAAAAATTATAAATGTCCATAACGTTTATGTGGCACATAAATAGGGACGGTTTAGCTACTGTAATACCCTTTAATTTTCAAAAACTTGATTGTCTAAATTTTTTTCCAAAATTTGAAAACTAGTCCTTAATTATTTAAAAATCTGGCTCGTTTGGTTATATAAGATTCTACAATTTTTAGTAGTTAATTGACTCACTAATTTTTGCATAATTAATTATTTTCATTTCCGTTTTTACTGGTTTTAATTATTTTTTACAGCTTCATATCCATTTATTTCTGGAAACAGTTAATAATTTCCGAATTCTCAATCTTTTGATAACAGATCTAGTTGTTCATATATTTTTTTTCAAATTCTCCATTTACATCGTCTACTATTATGTTCGTTAATTGATATTCCATTTACACTAAAATGGAATTGTTTCAACGTAAATTGAGTTGCGTTTTACAACGTTAATTAATTTTTTACAACGTAAACTGAAGTTTTTCATCGTTAACTGCATATTAATTAACAAAATACGATTTTTTGTTATTTTAACTAGAAGAAGATGAAGAGGAAAAAGAAGAACGAAGGTCGTGTTCATGAAAATCAAATCACAAAGAAGAAGAATAAAAAGAAGAAGAAGAACGAAAGTCGTGTTCATGAAAGTTTCGCATTCTTCTCTTCCATGAAAGTTTCACATCATTCGTCTTCTTTTTCTTCATCTTCGCCGTCGTGTTCCTGTAGGTCAAGAACATTAACCAGAAACAAGAGATGAAGAATCTGATTCTAACAAAATCGATGTGCAGAAAAGATTTTCAAAAACAAACACAAATTAAATATAAAAAAAAGAACATAAATACATGTTAATATCCAAAATTGGTTGTAAAGATAAAACCATTTTATCAGTAAATCGTCGTCTAATTTACCAAGAATTGTTCTTCACGATGGATTTTGATTTCTGAGAGTAAAAATTTTGAAAATGATTTTTTTGCATGCGAGAGATATTTCTCTATCTTCAAAGATCGTGTATATCAATATCGGTAAATTGCGTGGGGTTTTTTGGAAAGCAATTAACCGGAAATTATTTATTTTAAATTTAATTTTATTTTGGGGGGATTATTATTTTGGGGGGATTATTATTTTGGGGTAAAATTGAAACAAATTTTATGTTAATTAAAAGGGTGGACATTTACAAAACGTTGGACAAAATCAAATTCTCAAACATATATAGGGGTATTATATACATTAACCCTTAAAAAAAACTAACGTCGTCAAAATCGTCAAAATAATAAAATTCTCCAACATCGTCAAAATCGTCGTCCTCTTCCACCGTCGTGCTTTCTTCTTCTCGCTCGCCTGCGTAATCGGTCTGTCGTGATCGTCACTCTTCCCGCTCGCCCACGACGACTGCAAGGAAGAGCGACAACGGCTGCGTGAGAAAACAAGAGAAAAAAGGCACGGTGGTGAAAGTGGACGCAGATTTTTTCGACGGTGAAAATAAAGTTTTTCGACCACTTTATTTTGAAGAGTTGTTTTTTTCGAGTAGAAAAATGGTGAGAAAGTTAAAAAAATTTGATTAAAATTAAGTTTTGGTCACATCTTATCAAAGTATTTAGGTCATTATACACATATAAATTATAAGTATTTATATGACATATAAAAAAACTGCACATAAAAAATAAAATTTCATGATATTTTAAGTAGAATAGTCTATATGAAATTTCTCATAAAAAATAGTCTGTGTGTGATGGAGGCTTCACATTCGATGACGTGGCAATAAATCTTAGCCACTAATCTAGAGACATAAAACAATGATACACACAAGAAAGGCAAACGAAGCGATAGACAACCCAATCACCAAAAAAACATGGCAACTTCTCAGCTCTCCTCATCTTTCCGCCTCCTCAACCTCTCCCACTCCCACCACCGAAGACCTTCCGAGTCGCGACCCGTTCGGACTCGGACCCGACTCGCTTCCCGTAGGAGCTTCTCCGTCCGCGCAGACCAGACCGACATGCTTGGAGACTTCGGGGCTCGGGACCCATTTCCGGCGGAGATTGAGAGCAGGTTCGGCGAGAAGGTGCTGGGAAACATGAACACAGAGCACAAGATTCTCATTCCCAACTTGGCAGCCTTGTCTCTGTCCACGCTTCAAGTACAGCCTCTGTCTCCACTTCAGCCTCCCATGTCAGAAGATGATGCCAAGAAGCTTCTCCGAAAGGTGATTTTTTTCTCCCCTTCATGGTGTTCGACGAAATGACTTACTGGGTGCTTGATTATACTGTGAACATCAGTATAAGTAACTGGTGGTGTAATGAGGTCCAAGATTTAATTTTTTTTTAACGTGATGAGGTTCTTGTACAAAATTAGTCAATTTGAAAGTTTTGAATAGAAATTGTGATAGGGTAAGGTTTGTGTGAAATAAGTCAATTCCACAAAATTGTACAGAACTTGGCTATTTTGCTAATCATATTTATTTTGAATGAAAAAAATTTACATTCTTAAGGAAAAAAAAAAAAAACTGAATTTGAATCTTAGGAGAGTTATTTATTTTGGAGTATTGGATTTATTTATACTGTTGATATATTATGAAATAAGATATTATACTAAACCCTAAAATATTATGCATTTTGGGCTGTAAGAATTAGCTTACTCTAAATAATTTCCTGTCCTAGTAACTGAAAATTATGAATTCAAAATTTATTGATCCTTTTATGTTTCTTAACAATTAAAGCTTTAAAATTGAGCTTTATGAGCAGGTTCTTGGTTGGAGACTGATCAATGAAGAAGGCGTACTGAAGCTGCAATGCATATGGAAACTGAGAGACAAACAATGTTGTGTTGATCTCGTCGATATGATAAACAGGGTTGTTGAATCTACAGGTCATTTGCCACAAGTCAACGTGGAAGAGGCTAATCAAGTCAAAGCTACAATGTGGACATCATCCATTGGTATACAATAGTCTTTCTTTTGATTTTTTTTTTAATTTTAAATAATTGGGTTGAAGCTGAAAAGGGTTTGGGTTTGACTGAATTTGCCATTTGCAGGAGGATTGAGTATGAATGATTTTATCGTAGCAGCCAAAATAGACGAGATTAAAACATCAGATCTTGTCGCAAGAAAAAGAGCTTGGGCATAAATATTTATGCCTAGTTAAGATTATTTATGTTGCGTTGATGCACATGTTTATAGAGGCTTTCGACCTACTTGGAATGTAAGTAATAATGAAGCAACGGATGCACTTTTCTTTAGAAGTCAACAATTTTTTAGATAGTTATTTTATACGTATAATTATGCGCAAAGTCAAACTTTGTAGATATTGAGCAGTTCTTGGATGTTTTTTCGCACACCGGCGTTATTGCAGTTTTAGTATTACTCGTAATTTTATCAGAATTTTAGCAGAGTCCGAACTGTCTGGTATATATAATGTGTTGTAGCTTTTCCAATTATTTAGACCATCGCTTGTATAATCACAGCCATCAGTATCTTTTTATATCTAATTTTGATGTTTCGGTTGCAACATTCAATCTCATATTATGAAATCCCCGTACCGCAGGTCCTAATGGCAAAATAAATAAGTTATTTCTACTATGTCAACTTCAATGAACGTGACTGTTTGCATCCTTGCGTGTAGTTGGCAAAATATTGTGGTCTTTGTTAATTGCGTTTTTGGAGTAGCATTTAGAACCGCCTGTGACTACTTATAACCGGACTCTAAAAGTATTCTCTTTCCGTAGTCTTGCCCATGAATATTTTTTGTATCTCTCATATTTGTCCCGCTCGACTCACTATTTGAATCTTTGGGTATTCGACTCTCTGGATATTGGGATGTTCAGCCATAGTGGTATTCTTCATCAAGTATTTGCGTTTCCGCGTCTTTGAGTCTTCAATCTTTTGAATCTCTGCTAACACTTTGTCTTCAACTGGACATTTTCTGTATCTTTATCTTCAGCCTTTATTTCTCTTGAATCAGTGTCCTAAACCCTTTGATTTCCTCTTCGAGTAATCGTGTTGTTGTCTTTGGTTCTTGGCAAACATCTTATGGATGTTTCTATTTTTCTAGAGACATAAAGTCGTGTTGTCAATTTGGTAGAGTTTTGAGAAAGTCTCCTTTAGAATGATAGTCACATGAGTATTTTTATGCTCTGGAGGCACTTTCATTTGGTATCAAAGTGGACTTTGGCGGCAATCTGGGTTGGAAGCACTTTAGGTTCGCAACAAGGTAGAAGTTGGCGACAACCCGAGATGTAGGCACTTCGAGTTGGCGTCAAAATGGATGTTGGCGGAAACTTGAGTTGGACGCACTTTAGGTTGGCCCCAAATAAGTGCAAGTTGGTGACAACCTGAGTTGGAGGCACATTGGGTTGGCGTCAAGATGGAGGTTGCCGACAACCTGAGTTAAGAGTCCCTTTGAGTTGGCATTAAGGTGGAGGTTGGCAACAACTTGAGTTGAAGGCACTTTGAGTTGGTGACAAAGTTAAAGTTGGCGAGAACTTAAGTTGGATGCACTTTGAGTTGGCGTCAAAATGGACGCTGGCGAAAATGCAAGTTGGAGGCACTTTGAATGGCACCAAGATGGAGGTTGCGACAAACCAAGCTGGTGTCGAAGTAAAGCTTGATGACAACCTGAGTAGAAGGCACCTTAAGTTTGAGTCAAGGAGTTTGTGGTAAAAAATGAGGAGGTGTGTTTTAGGTTGCGACATAACCTTCAAAGTGGGTTTAGTACCTGTATATATATAGGCATCCGAAGGGGAAGCCCTCGGCCGAGTAAGTTGGGGCCAAGCCCTGGCCGGGCTTTATCGAGAAAGGGCTCGGCCGGCCTTCACACAAGAGTCCCCTAGACGCTCCCAACCAAAGGGAACTGGCTATGCGTGATAGGACCAGGCTCGGCTAGGACGAGTGAAGCCTGGTTGGCCCATGACCGAACGGTTGATCGGCGCCCAACTGATGGGCATTGACCGACTATCGTTGAATCGGGCCCGTTAAACTCTTTTTAATCTGATCGCTGGCGGCCTGTGGGTTTTGCCCAAGCGTCGGAATTCCATATAACATCACCTGTTCGAGACGGAACAATAACAAAAATCACTTATCCAAGTTTTACCAAAAAGTTATTCCACTGCCTGATAATGTACGTAAAATAAACGAAAAATAACTTAAAACTTGATTTCGCAACTAATTAGACTACAAAAAAAGAGAATAGTTTAAAATAAATCAAGTTAATTGTGTATTAAACTTACATAGTTTGATTGCAATCAAAACATTGGCGACACGATTTTTCTAATGCAATTTTTTACTGCGAGTGAGATCGAATTCACGATCTTGTAACTTAAAGTCATACGCCGTCACCACTAGACTAGATGGACCTATTTTTATTTAATAAATTTTAGTTAAACTTCATATAATATTTTTATTTAATCAATTTTAGTTGAACTGTATATAGTAATGAGATTGTTAAATGACTAATAAAACAAAGGGTTAATGAAGGTAATAACCCTATAGAGATTTCCGAATTTGGATTTGTCCAAGGTTTGGTAAAACTTTGGAAAATGTCCACAAATTCAATTAACCAAAAATTTGTAATAAATATACCCCTAAATTATATCCCCGCCCAACATTATTTGCAGCAAAATTTTCGGTTAATTAATTGATATTCCTGCCCAACAAATCGAATTATAAATTTCGGCTAATAAAAAAATAATAAATGCATTTAAAACCAAATCCAATCAGTTAATCAATGTTATAAAACCGCCCAAATCTTTTGGGTATTAATTAGTTTCGAAAATAGGAGGGAGAATTATAAACCCAATGTTGGAAATTAAACAATAATATTATATAACACATCTATATGTGGCGGAATTATATAATATGATCTACATTAAAAATCATAAATATGTCAATAAACAATTTATTTTAAACATGTCAACAAATTGAACCAAAACATCTAAGAACTTATAAACACATTCATAAATCATTAAAACATATCCAATTCGTTTAGAACACTTACATGTGAGGTTGTAAACAACTTCGTGCGTTGCTAACTAACTCCTGAAGGCCTCGTCAAAATTCTGAAATCTGACCCGCTGGATTGGAAGACAAGACCCGCCAGATTGGAATCTGTCTCGCCGGACAGAAACGTGCCTGCGTCGCTGTTGCTTCGTCCAGTGGAATTTTGCCGTGAAATTTTGCAGAAATGTGAGAGAGGCCGAGAGGAATGACCCTGTAAAATTTCGTGAACATAAACGTCCTGAGTCGCCGGTGGTAGCTTAGGCACACTCGCAGTCCGATGACCAATCCGGCGACCGAATCCGGTCAGCAGGCTAAAATGAGCTTCCCTCCGTTTCGCTCGATTTCTTCGCGTCTCGCATGGATACCTGCGTCTACAAAGTCACTCAAACACCAATAGAAGAGTTAATGGTAATTCCCTCGGGATTTGATGAGATTAAGAGGGTAGGCTCTTCAATTGAACAACAAGCGACAATCGGGATCACTCAAGAACTTTAGGGAGATCAAGAAAAAAGTTCTTGATTTCTCTCTCTCTAAAATTTCGACCAAAGAACTCAGGAGTAGGGTAAGAGAGAGGTTGGCCGAATTTTTGTGATTAGGGTTAGGGTTAGGATTTTCAGAAAAATCCTTTAAATAGAGAGAGAGCGGGCTTTTCTTAGGTCGAACCCAATAGTCAAACAGAAGCACATTATTCTTTTAATTAATTTCAAAAATTAATTCTCTGACCTAATTCATTAATTGTGTATCAGTAACTCAGAGGAATGTAAAATTACCGTTTTACCCTTGAGTTATTATTTCACTAACTCCTTTGTTATTTATGAATGAGAAAAACATAAAGTGTGATGTCTTTACATGTCATGTTAATCAAAGAATGTTACATTAACACTCTCATAACAAATCATAGTGTGATACTGATCCATTGGCATTGGTTCAACATGACAACGTTATGACACCAACCGCCGGGTCAGATGCAACTATAATTTTAGCCATTACCCATTGACAAATCAAATGTCATAAGGTGTCACATCGATTATGCATTCACTTCAGGATTTAGGTAAGTACCAAAATACCCCTCGTATGTGATCTTGAAGTTTCGAGTGTTTAAACGGTTTTATCTCGACCTTCAGAGTATCACAGGCCTTGTTCAATATCTTCTATAAGATATCAAGAATGAAACACGGAGTCACAACTCTCTATATCACAAGATAAGATATCATGATCCATTTAAACAATCATTACTCAGATTCGATTGCTCCATCGATCTTAAGATTGTGAACAAATGTTTAAACTAGTCATAAGGGGCTATCTTGTCAAGTCTATACTTAGCACCCCTTTCGTTGATGACAGTTTCAGAGCGTAACATACATACATAAACACAAACTTAAATGTAGAATGAATATTTAACTTTATATAATGTCTCTATAAAATCAAATACAAAGTATTTATAATGTCCTAAATCTCCTTTGTGGGCACCAATACCAACAAACTCCCACTTGACTCAAAGGAGATGCAAATGATCCTTTAGTCCCAATCCTTCTAGGTGTCCCTTGAAGACTTTACTCGTTAAAGGCTTCGTGAAGGGATCAACAAGGTTTTCCAACGTTGAGATCTTCATGACTTTAGCGTCCCCTCTATGAACGATGTCTCATACAAGGTGATACTAGTGCTCAATATGTTTTGAGAGCTTGTGACTTCTTGGCTCCTTACAGTTAGCAACAACCCCACTATTATCACAATAAAGTGTGATAGGCTCGCTTGCACTTGGAACCACTTCCAAGTACATAAGGAATTTTCTCAACCACACAGCCTACTTTGCAGCTTCACAAGCTGCCACATACTCGGCTTCCATGGTCGAGTCAGCAACGTAAGATTTCTTGATACTCCTCTAGACCACGGATCCATCATTCAGGGTGAACACAGACCCTGACATGGACTTCCTGGAATCCTTATTCGCTTGAAAATCGGAGTCGGTATATCCCCTCGTATTCAGGTCACCACCTGAGTATGCACGCATGTAGTTTCTCGTTACCCAAAGGTACTTGAGAACATGTTTGACAGCAATCTAGTGCTTGGGTCCAGGATTTGACTGAAACCTACTCACCACGCGCATTGCGTAGCAAATATCTGGCCTCGTGCGAAGCATAGCATACATGAGACTTCCCACGGCTAAAGCCTAGGGAATATGCCTCATGTCCTAAACTTCTTGAGGAGTCTTGGGAGACTGCTCACTTGAGAGATGCACTCCATGTCTGAAAGGTAGCTGTCCTTTCTTGGAGTCTTGCATACTGAAGCGATTTATGATCTTATCAATATAAGATTCTTGGGAAAGCGCTAACTTCCGGTTCTTCCGACCTATATGAATTCCCAGAATGTAAACTGCTTTTCCTAGATCCTTCATCTCAAACTGCTTTGACAACCAGATCTTAACCTCTGGTAACTTTCCTACACCATTCCCAATGAGTAGTATTTCATCCACATATAGGACTAATAAAACCACCTTGCCATCGTTTATCATCTTATAAACGCATGGCTCATCTACTGACTAATCAAAGCCGTAGCCTTTCACAGTCTTGTCGAATATGATATTCCACGATCTACATGCTTGCTTGAGTCCATAAATGGACTTGTGCAACTCACAAACCTTGCCTTTAGGACAAAAAAGGCATTTAGAAGCGACAAAAAGTCGCTTCTAAAGGCCAAAAAGTCGCTTCTAAAAGTCCTTTAGAAGCGACTTTAGAAGTGACATTGCCGCTTCTAAAGAGTCGCTTCTAAAGGTCTGGAAGCGACTTTGTCGCTTCTAAAGGTATTTTAGGTGTCGAAATTAGAAGCGACAAGTTGCCCCTAAAGCCGCTTCTAAGGGTCCCAAAAACGTGGAAAATAAGGCTGGTAAAATTTGGCGGGTGACGTTTAGAAGCGACATTAGAAGCGACATTGTCGCTTGTAAAAGTAATACCCGCCAAATATAGAAGTGACATTGTCGCTTCTAAATGTCAAAATGAATTTATTTTATTATTTAATTCCGATTTAATTAATTTAAATATTAAATTTTAAATTTATTATTAATTACTTAAAATGTGTATGAAATGTAATTAAAATTAATAATAATTAAATATACTAATTAAATTTAAATAAATGAAAACGAAATAAATATTAAGTCGAAATGTTAAACATTCAAATGTCGATGATTCATAAACACGTAAAGTTCTGAAAATTATAAACGAAGTAGTTATAAAAGTCGATAAATATACAACATGAATAAAACTAAGATCTTCTTCCGCGTCCTCGGCTTCGTCCTCCGCGTCTTCCGCTGGGTCCGGAAGGAGGCTCGGTGTCGGGCTCAGGGTCGGTGGGAAATGATGAAGGCGAAGACTCGTCTAGGCGTCGACGTTGCTGATCCGGAGTAGTGTATTGCGAACCCAAAGCGCTCGAGGGTCCGAACCGAGACATGTATGTGTTCAGTGTCGCACTAAACGCAGGATCGACATTGATGCTCGGGTTCTGGCTCAAACTTGCGGCCATGCTGAACACAACATCTCTGAGAACTGCCAACTCTTCCTTCTCATACGACGACTTTGAACTCTCGGTCCCAACGGGATAAGATGAGTGGTCGTAGGCCTTGGCTTCAAGGAAGTCTGAGCGCGGGATGAGTGGCCCAATGCCCGTAGCCCAGTAACGTCGCATCCCGAGAACTTTGGTCATAGCAATCTCCTCGAAGTTAGTCGTGTCCATTGGTTGTCCCAAAACCCGAGCTTGCTCTTGTAGATCAGCGACACGAGCTACTATCCGAGCCTGCAAACACAATATGAAATTATTTATTAATAATTTAAATTATAATGTAAATTTAGAAAAATATTTATACTTACTTATAGTTAATTTGTAATTGAATGAAAATATACGTACGTGACTGTGACGATACTCGAGAAATGAGATCGTGCCTTGTCGGCTCTTCGTGGTCTTTTTGCTCTGATTTTGTTTGTTTGTTTTGGACGTTTTCTGTAAATAAACATTGGTTAGGGTAAGAAAACTTGTTTCTAAAATTAAAGGTTTAATCGATCTAATTGATACTTGAAACTCCTCTGTGTCCATCCTATCTATCAGCTCAGACCACATTTGGTTCAACATGCCTTTGGGCGTCTGCGCGAGTGCCTTTTCTCGATCTCCGCTGCAGTCGATCCGGTAAATCCGACTGTACTTCGCCTCCCGTCACGCAGACGCTTCTTCACGTCGCGAACAATGGTCTTCGCGATGAGTCTAGAGTGGCACGCCGCCGGAATGAGTTCTCCCGAATCATTCTCGTACACAAAGTTGTACTCTACATAAATGCCAGAAAAAACCGCTGCTTGTTGTTGCGGCGAGACGCTATTCCAGTTTGGCGTTGTCGGAGGGATGCGCTCTCGCACCAAGACTCCAAGGCTGTTGGCAAACGTCCCAACGCGCTCGCCATTTTTTACACTCTCTCCTTCACCCCTATTCAAAGGAGGATAAAACTGGAGGCAAACAGGATCGAAGACAATGACCACTTTCTTTCCTCGTCTAGCCTTCTGCGAAGTTTGACCCGTGGTCAAACCTCGTCCGGACGGAGGCGTTCGAGGGTCATCGCCGCTAGTCGACATACTGCAAAATATAAAAGTTAATTTAGAAATTTAGTTTATAACATACATAAATATAGTTTAAACAATACATTAAATTTAGTAAAAAAAATTACTCAGTCTTCATCATCATCAGTTATGAAGTCAGTTTGATCTATTTCGAGATCATCGTCAACGGTATCTCCGAGAAAACGATCAACGTCGTCGTCATGATCATCGTCTATGAAGTCATCGATAAGATCATCTTCAGTAGCATCATCCACCAGAGTTGGTTCACAATTATCATGAAGATGAGACAACTGATTGAAGTCATTATGTTGTACGGTCAATGGAACGTCAGCCGATGATGAAACGTCACTGTCAGGCAAATTTCACAAGAATCGGTGATTATAATCTTCGACGACATTCCATTCTCCTTTTTTAGGATTTTGAGGATCGGGCAAGTAAAATACTTTTTTGGCTTGAGTAGCGAGTATAAATGGTTCGTCTGGGAACCATTCTTTTGCCACGTAAGCACTCATCGTTCCACATACGTCATCCTTGCGAAAGCGTCTACATGCATCATGCTTGTCACCAAACTAACGACATTGGAATAGTACGACTTGGCAATCATGTTGATAGTTTAGGACGACAACATCATCCATCTTCCCGTAGAAGGTATAGTCTTCCACACGTACGCTAACACCGCTATTCTGAGTAGTACTCATCTCATCATGACAAGATATAATAAATTTCACGCCGTTCACCACACAACTCGGGTAAATGTGAACATTTTGAAAGGGTCCGACCGAAAATGCGTACAACTCGTCAGACACATCGACTCCACCGGCTTTCTAGTCGTAAACTTTTTTAGCGAACCAGACTCTGAATTCTTTCCCATGCGGTTCGTCACTTTGATGTGCATTAATTGGACCAAGAAAGATAATGATGAGAACTCTGTACAATCGGGATACAACTCTGCATTTAACTCGGCAAATAGATAGCGATTTGCTCTTCTTCAGCCACATCTTCTGCAGTTGGATCATTAAAATCGTCATGATCAATATCAATATCATTCCTGATATCTTTGATTGCGTCATGGACTCCACCAACATCGTCTTAATGGTTTGAATCATGTAGCGCAGGAACGACCTCTTCACGTGACTCTCCATGGTGATACCACCAAGTGTGATACAGAGTAAATCATTTGAACATGACATGCGCTCGAACCACTGGGATTTGTTGAGTTAGCGCATTATTACAACGACGACAAAGACATTTAATTATGTGCTCGCTGTTCATTTGGAATCGTGCAACTCGAATAAATTCGTTAACGCCCATTTCGAATTCAAGACTACATCGGTTATTTTCAGTTATCCAATCTCGACTTGGATTTGACATGACGCTGAATGTTGAAATTAGGAAAGTTGTGAGATTGAGAAGTATTGGAAAATATACATAGTATATAGGAGTTAATTGTTGAATTTATCGGAAAGTTGTTGAATTTAGATATTCCTAATTAATGATCTGTTTGATCGATTGTTTTATCGGAAAATTTACATAAATTTGGGCAGAGTTTCCCCTAAAATATAGACAAACAAAAAACCTAAAATTTGTACAAAACAAATAGATACCAACCAGAACTATCCTATTGTACATATTCAAATTAATTCATTTCGACATATTTAAGTTATTAACATATTTAGATTAATTCATTTCAACATATTTAAATTATTAACATATACAAATTAACTTAAATTCAACATATTCAAATTAACATATTCAACTAAACTTAAATTCAACATTTAAATCATCATCTTTAAATTAACATATTCAACTAAACTTAAATTTAACATATTCAACTAAACTTAAATTCAACATTCAAATCAACATATTTAGATTAACATATTCAACTAAATCTAAATTTAACATATTCAAATTAATATATTAAACTTAACATAATTAACAGAAAAATAATCTTGTGAGAGGAAACGAGCAAAGACAAACTAGACGGCGGTCACTACAAGGGTGCGATCAACTTGACCATAACGCGAAAATCTAAATAAATATTAAAACTTTATTAAAACAAAACTAAAAATTAACGCTATATAAAACATATTAACAAACTAAAAACAAATTAATAAAAATTACCCGAAAAGATGACTGACGAAGGTAGCAAATGGAGGAGTCAAAGATTCGGCCGGAGGAGACTCGGAGGCTGCGAATAATGCTAGAACAACGTTAAAATTATAAACAACGATATAATTATAAACAACGAATAATACTAGACTCGAAGACAAAAGAGAACCTACCGGATAGACGCCGGCGGAGGGAGAGATTCGGCAGGAGACGGCGGAGGGCGGCGGAGGTCGGGCAGAGGAGGCTCGGCCGGAGGAGGCGGAGGAGAAGCCTGAGGAGGGGAGGCCGGAGGAGGGAGCTTCCGGTCGGAGGAAGGGACGGAGGGGGAGGCCGGAGGAGGAGAAGGAGGCCAGAGGAGGAGAGTGAGGCCGGAGGAGGGGAGGAGGAGGGGAAGCCGGAGGAGGGGAGGAGGAGGGCAGGCCGGAGGAGGGAGCTACCGACAGGAGGAGGGGAGGGCGGACGGGAGGAGGAGGCCGGAGGAGGGAGGGGAGGAGAGGAGAGGAGAGGCCGGAGGCCGAAGAAGAGGGAGGGGAGGGCGGAGAAGACGGAGGGGAGGGTAGAGGGGAAAAGGGGGAGAGCGAGGAAGGGAGGGGCGGTGGCGTAGAAAGAGGATAGGGAGGGCGGAGGAGAGGGAGTGAGGGCTGAAAATCGGAGGGGAGGGGGAATTTTCGAAGGAGGGGGAAGAAATGGGGAGGGAGGGGAGAGGGTCGGGACATTTAAAGCCCTAGGGACATTAGAAGCAACTTGTCGCTTCTAATGTCCCTCAACACCAAAACGACGATGTTTTGGGAAGTGAGGGCATTAGAAGCAACAAGTCGCTTCTAATACCCAAAATCCTTGGCTGCAATGCCCAATTTCCAACACTTAACAAAATTTTGGTGGAGAAATTTTGGAGCAAAATAATTTGGGCATTAGAAGCGATATTAGAAGCGACAAGTCGCTTCTAATGCCCCCGCATACTGAAATATTTGGCGCGGAGGGTGCGAGCTAATACTTTTTTTCCTTTAGAAGCGACTTGTCGCTTCTAATTGTTTGACTTGGACAATTAGAAGCGATTTGTCGCTTCTAAAGGTCAAAAATTACATTTTTTGGGAAACATAAGGGTGTTTAGGTTAGAAGCGATTAGTCGCTTCTAATGGTAAAAAGTCGCTTCTAAAGCCATCTGTCATTTTTAAAGGTCATTTTTGTAGTAGTGTGCCCTGTTAGCCTTTCTCCATGAACCCGTCTGGTTGAGCCATATAAATGCGCTCGTCAAGATTTCCATTCAGAAATGCAGTCTTGACATTCATCTGCCAGATTTCATAATCCAGGGCGGCAGCAATAGATAAAAGAATGCGGATGGACTTCAACATTGCGATTGGCGAGAAGGTATCGTCATATTCATAACCCTCTTTTGTGTGGACCCCTTCGCCACCAGTCGTGCCTTAAATGTCTAAACATTTCTATCTGTTCCTCTTTTCTTCTTGTAGATCCATTTACATCCTACAGGCTTGATGCCTTCGGGTGGATCTACAAGTTTCCAGACCTCATTGACATACATCAAATGCATTTCAGGGTTTATGGCTTCTTGCCATAGGTTTGCTTTGACACCTTGCATCGCTTGGGAAAATGATGCAGGATTATCTTCCTCCTGGTATGCGACTGTAGTGAAAGTGTTGGAATTTAGTTAACAATTAACCTAATTAATTATGAAACATATCTATATATGGCGGAAATTCATAATTCAATTTAACATATTAAAAACGTTATTTCGAACGATTTTATCTCGAACTTCAAAACTTCACTGGTCTTATTTAGTATCTTCATTAAGATATCAAGAATGAATTACATAGTCACAACTCTCCATATCACAAGATAAGTTATCGTTTAATTCATTCTAACAATCATTACTAGGAATCGATTGCCCAATCGATCTTTAGATTGCGAACTATTATTTAAACTAGTCATAAGAAGGTATCTTCTCAAGTTTATACTTAGCACTTCTTTCGTTGATGACAGTTTCAGAGCGTAGACATAAATGCGTAAACACAATCTTAAATAAGAATGGATATTCAATCTTTATTTAATTTCAAAGCAAAACAAATACAAAAGTATTTAATATCAAAAATCTCCTTTGTGGGCATAAATGCCAACAAACTTCCACTTGACTCAAAGGAGATGCGAATGATCTTTCTGTCCTAATCCTTCTAGGTGTCCCTCGAAGATCTTACTGGTTAAAGGCTTCGTGAAGGGATCAGCAAGGTTGTCCAACGTTGAGATCTTCATAAACGTCGCGCCCCCTCTATGAACTATATCTCGTACCAGGTGGTATTTCCTCTCGATGTGTTTTGAGCTCTTGTGACTTTTTGGTTACTTACAGTTAGCAACGGCTCCACTGTTATCACAGTAAAGTGTAATGGGCTCGTTGGCACTTGAAAGTACTTTCAAGTTCAGGAATTTCCTCAGCCACACAGTCTCCTTTGCAGCTTCGCAAGCTGCCACATACTCGGCTTCCATGGTCGAGTCATCAATACAAGTTTGCTTTATACTCCTCCAGACCACAGATCCACCATTCAGGGTGAACACAGACCCTGATGTGGATATTCTGGAATCCTTATCCGCTTGAAAATCGGAATCGGTATACCCAGTCATATTCAGGTCATCACCTGAGTATGCAAGCATATAATTTCTCGTTCTCCGGAGATACTTGAGAATATGCTTGACCGCAACCCAGTGCTCGAGTCCAGGATTCGATTGGAATCTACTCACCATGCCCACTGCATAACAAATATCTAGCCTAGTGCAGAGCATTGCATACATGAGACTTCTTACGGTTGAGGCGTAGGGAATATGTCTCATGTCTATCTCTTGAGGAGTCTTGGGAGACTGCTCACTAGATAGATGCACTCCATGTCTGAAAGGTAGCTGTCCTTTCTTGGAGTTCATCATACTGAAGCGATCCATGATCTTATCAATATAAGATGCTTGAGAAAGCGCTAAATTTCGGTTCTTCCGATCTCTAAAGATCTGAATCCCCAGAATGTAAGCCGCTTCTCCAAGATCCTTCATCTCAAACTGCTCCGATAGCCAGATCTTAACCTCTAATAACTTTACCACATCATTCCCAATGAGTAGTATGTCATCTACATAAAGGATTAAGAAGACCACTTTGCCATCGTTTATCATCTTATAAACACATGGCTCATCTAATGACTGATCAAAGCCGTAGCTTTTCACAGTCTCGTCGAATCTAATATTCCATGATCTAGATGATTTTAGTCCCTAAATGGACTTTAGCAACTCACAAACCTTGCCCTGTTTGCCTTTCTCCATGAACCCTTCTGGTTGAGCCATGTAAATGCGCTCGTCAAGATTTCCATTCAAAAATGCAGTCTTGACATCCATCTGCCAGATTTCATAATCTAGGGCGGCAGCAATGGATAAAAGAGTACGAATGGACTTTAGCATCGCAACGGGCGAGAATGTATCTTCATAGTCGATACCTTCCTTTTGTGTGAACCCCTTCGCCACAAGTCGTGCTTTAAATGTCTCGACATTTCCATCCGATCCTCTTTTCTTCTTGTAGATCCATTTACACCCAACAGGCTTGATGCCTTTAGGTAAATCTACAAGTTTCAAGACTTCGTTGACATACATCGAATGCATTTCAACGTTCATGGCGTCTTGCCATAGGTTTGCTTCAGAAATCTGCATCGCCTGGGAAAATGATACTGGATCATCTTCCTCCTTGTATGCGACTACAACAAACGCCTCTCCGATGTACATCAATCGCTCAGGTTGTCGTACAATCCTGCTACTTCGACGAATCGTAGGAGGCTCAAGTTCTGAATGTGGTTCTCTATTGTTGGTGTAGGACTTGTCCTATCTTGTGAAGTACCAGCTACTTCACCCAATATCTCCTTCAGCACAAGTTTGCCTCTCGGTACGGTATTCTTCATATAATCCTCCTCAAGAAACCAAGCGTTCGTGCTAACGAACGTTTTCTTGTCAGTAGGACTATAGAATGTGTACACTTTTGTTTCTTTCGGATATCCTATGAAAAGACATAATTCTGAACGACTAGCCAACTTGCTAGTCTTTTGTCTCAGCACGTGTGCTGGACAACCCCAGATCTTGATGTGGTTCAGAACAGATTTCTTACCACACCATCTCTCGTAGGGAGTGCCAACCGTTTTTGACGGAAACTGGTTCAGAATATGAGCTGCCGTTTCTAAGGCATATCCCCAGAACGAATCAGGAAGAGCTGAGTTACTCAGCATTGATCTCACCATATCTAGTAGCGGTCGGTTCCTTCTCTCTGACACACCGTTTTGTTGTGGAGTGCCAGGTGCTGTAAGCTGAGAATGGATGCCTTCTTCTTTAAGAAGATCCTCGAACTCATCAGACAAGTACTCTCCGCCTCGATCAGATCGAAGGGTTTTGATTTTTTTATCTCTTTGCTTCTCAACCAAGGCCCGATATTGTTTGAAATTTCAAAAGTATCGGATTTGTGTCGCATTAAGAAAACATGACCAAAACGTGAGTAGTCATCAGTGAAGGTTACAAAGTATTCGTAACCTCCTCTTGCCTGAATATTGATTGGACCACATACATCACTATGTATGAGTTCCAACACTTGTGTGGCTCTTAGACCTTTCGAAGAGAAGGTCTCTTGGTCATCTTGCCTTCAAGACAGGATTCACACGTGGGCATAGATCCCACGTTTAGAGATTTCAAAGGATCATCCTTTGTTAACCTCTTAATTCTATCTAGGCCAATATGTCCAAGACGTAAGTGCCATAGATATGTATCATCCGTTTCATCACTATGAAATGTATTACGCTTCCTGAGTGAATCACTATTCACCTCAGTGTCCAAGATTGTTGGCTCATTAGGATATAGATAATAAATAGAATCTACTCGATGAGCTTTAGAAATAAAACAACCATTAAGAAAAATTTCAATACCATTATTGACTTTAAACTCATAATGTTGTTCTTCTAAACGACCAAGAAATTAAGTTCTTGCAAAAATCTGGAACATAATAAACGTTATTCAATAATAAAGCGTTATTCCCAAATTTCAGCTGCATGGTCCCGACAGATCGGACTCTGAGCTTCGTTCCATTCCCCCAACTGAACGTGAACTCATCTTCACCTAAGCTTATGGTTTTCATAAAACCATTCAAATTACACACAATATGGTCAGAAGCCCCGGAGTCTAAAATCCAGGGTGATTCTTTATATGTTATGTAACATGCTTGGGTGACGAAAGCGATACCTTTCCTTGACAGTCTTGAGGTAAGCAGGACAATTCCTTCGCCAATGGCAGACTTCTCCACAATGGTGGCACTTGTGTTTAGACTTGTCCACCTTTGCGATGCCCTTGCCCTTGACATCCACAACCTTCTTGTAAGGCGTCTTGGATCCCGTTCGGTTGGCGTTTTTGGGACCCTTCATCACTCTCTTCGATCCAGAAGTGGGAGCCCTATATTCAGCAACATTGGCTTCACCAGTCTTCTTCTTGGTCTTAGGGAGAAGTCCCTCGGCAGTCTGCAACTCCTTCATCAGCTCGGTTACAAAATAATCGAGCTTGTTCATGGAGTAGTTCAGACGGAAGCTATCGAGTGAATCCGTCCGAGTCTCCAAGATCATGTCGTTCAGGTGACCCATGATCACTAGCATGTGGTCCTTGACTGACGTTCCCGGGTTCATCCGACAATTCATGAAATTTCGGATTGCCTACTGCCTCGCCTGACGCCCATGACATCCAAATATGTCATGAAGATTGTAGAGCATGTCATATGTCGTGGCAATGTTCTTGTGAGATTGTTGCAACACATTGCTCATGGAACCCAAGATATAACACTTGGCAATCTCATCGGACCTCACCCACGTGTCATAGGCGTTCTTGTCGTCCTGGCTTGAGTCAGCACTCGGAGCTGGGGGACATGGGGTAGTGAGAACATCCTTGTGCTTTTCCACCGTCAGTACGATGTCGACGTTACGTTTCCAATCAACGTAATTCTCACCCTCGAGTTTGTTATAACTCAGTATAGATGCAAGTGGATTCATGATATTGCTGAAATTAAATGAAGTGAATAAATTTAGCATATGCTACAGTTTCAAATTATGATGCATGTACAATCCTAAATTAGTGAGGAAAGCGATAAATAATTAATGGTATTATGAACAAAAATGATCAATTACTTTTCCTAGGGGAAACCGCAATTGATCGCCTTTCATAGTCGTGACACATCACTATTTAGTTTGAACTATACTGAAGTCACAACTTCTAGTTCTTGCTAATTACCATGGACTTTGGTCTCTTATTTTTAATGCATAGCCTCTATGGAGGGTTACTTTAAACAATAAGTCTAAGCGTGTAACAACATGTGAGCCCTTATCCAAGTTACTTTGAAAACGGTTCTCCTAGGGGAGACCCCGCTTCATCGTTCCTCTTTAGAGCTTAGTTCGTAACAATTTAATTAACTATTTGCTTCCGAAGTACTCCCATTAAAGGGAGGGCCACGAGGGAGACTCTTAGTTCATTCACACAAGTTAATTAAATTCATGTTGGGGACCTTGGGTTATTTCAACGACAAATAACCCTCCCACTTAGTTTTTGCAAAAATCATATTTTTGTGGACGAAGTTCAATTTCATAACAAGGTATATAAATTAAACTATAATGATGCATGAACAATTCATATAGTGTTGGCGTTCTATCCTATCTGACATGTGGATGAATATGAGATAAGATTAAATAAATAAAAACATAATATTTAACTTATATAATGGCCCATTTCTAAAATTACAACCCTTTACAAAAGAAAAATAAATAAACTACTTTATTCCTAGTCTTGTGTCGAGTCGTCGAATTCCGAGTTTTAAAACTTAGAGATTAATATCTCCCACTCAAATAACTAAATTCACTTTTATTATTTCAAAAATAATATAGGCAAATTTAATTATTCAAGATTTTAAATTTATTCGGAAACAATTTCCGAATCTCGGTCGTCGGGCCTAACCCTAGCTAGCACACGCGCGTCCGAAGACACACGGCCACGCTAGGGTTTTCGCCGATCCAAACAGCCCTCATGTGTCTCATACACAGATCCTTGGGCCATTCGGAATGGTCCGGGATAGCTCCCACACGTTCCATAACGCGCGGCCATTCCCGGTGGTCGCCTCCATTCTTCTTGTCCTCCCGGATTACAAATTACAAAATTTAAATTTACAACAAATTACAAATTTAAATAAAATAAAAAATAAAAACCGGCACGTATCCCGTAAACAATCATAGGGCCAATTAGAATAAGGATCCATTCACAAAACACACATACATTCACAAATGCAATTCATATAAAAAACGCCAACACATAAAATCGATTTTAATGACAATTATGGCTCTGATACCATTTGTTGAAATTTAGTTAACAATTAACCTAATTAATTATGAAACATATCTATATATGGCGAAAATTCATAAATCAATTTATCATATTAATGCCTTAGCATTGTTTCAATACAAATTCCATATTTGTGAATCACATGTTTCAACGAAACAGTATTATGACACCAACCGTCGGGTAAATGAAACTTCATTTAGCCATTGCCCATTGACAAATCAAATGTCATAAAGTGTTACAAGAATACATGTACTCACTTCAGGATTTAGGTAATTACTAAAATACCCCTCGTATGTGAGTTTGAGGTTTCGAGTGATTAAACGGTTTTATCTCGAACTTCAAAACTTCACTGGTCTTGTTCAATATCTTCATTAAGATATCAAGAATGAATTACAGAGTCACAACTCTCCATATCACAAGATAAGATATCGTTTATTTCATTCTAACAATCATTACTAGGAATCGATTGCCCAATCGATGTTTAGATTGTGAACTATTATTTAAACTAGTCATAAGAAGGTATCTTGTCAAGTCTGTACTTAGCACTTCTTTCGTTGATGACAGTTTCAGAGCGTAGACATAAATGCGTAAACACAATTTTAAATAAGAATGAATATTCAATCTTTATACAAAAGTATTTACTATCAAAAATCTCCTTCGTGGGCATAAATGCCAACAGAAAGTCTCACCGATACCCATGTATCGATCAGGTTGTCTCTCAATCATGTTACTGAAATGAATCACAGGAGGCTCTGGTTTCGAACGTGGTTCTTCCACTGTTGGTATAGGAGTGGTCCTATCTTGTGAAGTACTAGCTACTTCACCCAACAACTTCTTCAACACAAGTATAATTCTCTGCACAGAATTCATTATATAGTCTGCTTCAAGAAACCTAGTGTTCGTGTCAACGAACATTTTCTGATCAACATGACTATAAAAGAAGTACCATTTTATTTCCGGTGGATATCCCACGAGAAGGCACAAGTTTGAACGACTAGCCAACTTGCTAGTCTTTTGTCTTAGCACATGTGCTGGACAACCCCAGATCCAGACGTGTTGTAAATTAGACTTTCTACCAGTCCATCTCCCATAGGGAGTGCCTGGGACCGTCTTAGATGGAACCTTATTCAGAATATAAGCTTTCGTCTCTAGGTCATATCCCCGGAATGAATCGGGAAGTGATGAGTAACTCATCATCGACCTTACCATATCTAACACAGTTCGATATTAACTTGTCAAAACATAACATTAAAGTGTCAAAACGTAATTTTAACTTGTAAAAAACGTAGCTTTAACATGTAAAATTGTAACATTAACTGGTCAAAACGTTCCTTTAACTTTTCAAAACGTAACTATAACTTCTCAAAACGTTATTTTAACTTATGAAAACATAACTTTAACTTGTCAAAAATGTAACTTTAACTTGACAAAACGTAACTTTAACTTATCAAAACGTAACCTTAAACTGTCTAAACGTAACTTTAACTTGTCAAAAAGTAATTTTAACTTGTAAAAAACGTACCTGTAACTTATCAAAATGTAACATTAACTAGTCAAAACGTATCTTTAAAATATCAAAATGTAACTTTAACTTGTGAAAACGGAACTTTAACTAGTAATAAACATAACTTTAAACTTTCAAAACGTAACTTTAACTTGTCAAAACATAATAAAGTGTCAGAACGTAACCTTAACTTGTCAAAACATAACTTTAACTTTTCAAAACGTAACTTTAACTTGTCAAAAGGTAATTTTAACATGTAAAAAACGTAACTTTAACTTGTCAAAATGTAACATTAAGTGGTCAAAATGTAACTTTAATATATCATAATGTAACTTTAACTTGTGAAAACGTAACTTTAGCTTGTGAGAACGTAACTTTAGCTTGTGAAAACGTAACTTTAGCTTGTCAAAACAGAACTTTAGTTGTCAAAACAGAAATTTAGATTGTCAAAACAGAACATTAACTTATCAAAACGTAACCTTAAACTGTCAAAACGTAACTTTAACTTGTCAAAACATAACATTAAGTGTCAAAATGTACCTTTAACTTGTGATAACAAAATTTTAACTTGTAAAAAACGTAACTTTAACTGGTCAAAATGTAACTTTAACTTGTCAAAATGTAACTTTAACTTGTCAAAACGTAACTTTAACTTATCAAAACGTTACTCTAATCTATGAAAATGTAACTTTAACTTGTGAAAACATAACCTTAACTTGTCAAAACGTAACTTTACAGTGTCAAAACGTAACTTTAACTTGTCAAAACGTAATTTTAACTTGTAAAAAACGTTACTTTACCTTGTCAAAATGTAACATTAACTGGTCAAAACGTAAATTTAACTTATCAAAACGTAAGTTTAAGTTATAAAAAGGTAACTTTAGCTTGGGAAAACGGAACTTTAACTTGTCAAAACATTACTTGAAAGTGTCAAAACGTTTTAACTTGTCAAAACGTAATTTTAACTTGTAAAAATCATAATTTTAACTTGCAAAAAACGTAAGTTTAACTTGTCAAAATGTGACATTAACTAGTCAAAACGTAACTTTAACTTATCAAAACGTAACTTTAGCTTGTGAAAACGGAACCTTAACTTGTCAAAACATTACTTTAAAGTGTCAAAATGTAACTTTAACTTGTCAAAACGTAATTTTAACTTGTAAAAAACGTAATTTAACCTTGTCAAAATGAAATTTTAATTTGTCAAAATGTAACTTTAACTTTTCAGAACGTTACTTTAACTTATCAAAATGTAAGTTTAACTTTTGAAAACTTAACTTTAACTTGTAAACAATATTACTTTAGCTTGTCAAAACGTAACTTTAACTTGTCAAAACATAACATTAAAGTGTCAAAACGTACCTTTAACTTGTGATAACGTAATTTTAAATAGTAAAAACGTAACTTTAACTGGTCAAAATGTAATTTAACTTGTCAAAACGTAACTTTAACTTGTCAAAACGTAACTATAACTTGTCTAAATATAATTTTAACTTTTCTTTACGTACCGATAACTTATCCAAACGTTACTTTAACCTATGAAAACGTAACTTTAACTTGTAAAAAATGTAACATTACTTGTCAAAACATAACTTTAACTTGTCAAAACGTAACTTTACAGTGTCAAAACATAAGTTTAACTTGTCAAAACGTAATTTTAACTTGTAAAAAACGTAACTTTAACTTGTCAAAATATAACATTACGTGGTCTAAACATAACTTTAACTTATCAAAACGTACCTATAACTTAACAAAACGCTACTTTAACTTATGGAACGTAACTTTAACTTGTCTAAAATGTAAATTTAACTTTACAAAATATAACATTTACTTGTCAAAACGTAACTTGAACTCATCAAATTGTAAGTTTAACTTGTGAAAACGTAACTTTAACTGAAGAAAACGTAACTTTTACTTGTAAAAACGTAACTTTAAAGTGTCAAAACGTAATTTTACTTGTCCAAACGTAATTTCAACTTGTAAAAAACGTAACTTTAACTTGTAAAAACGTAACTTTAGCTTGTCAAAACGGAACTTTAACTTGTCAAAACATAACTTTAAAGTGTCAAAACGTAACTTTAACTTGTCAAAAAGTAATTTTAACATGTAAAAAACGTAACTTAACCTGGTCAAAATGTAATTTTAATTTGTCAAGATTTAACTTTAACTTTTCAGAACGTTACTTTAACTTATCAAAACGTAACTTTCACTTTTGAAAACGTAACTTTAACTTGTAAACAATGTAGCTTTAACTTGTCAAAATGTAACTTTAACATGTCAAAATATAACAGTAAAGTGTCAGAACGTACCTTTAAATTGTCAAAATGTAATTTTAACTTGTAAAAAACATAACTTTAACTAGTCAAAACGTAATTTTAACTTGAAAAAATGTAACTTAACCTTGTCAAAATGAAACTTTAACTTTTCAGAAAGTTACTTTAACTTATCAAAACGTAAGTTTACCTTTTGAAAATGTAACTTTAACTTCTAAACAATGTAACTTTAAGTTGTCAAAACGTAACTTTAACTTGTCAAAACATAACATTAAAGTGTCAAAACGTAATTTCAACTTGTAAAAAACATAACTTTAACTTGTAAATTAAACAGTAACTGGTCAAAACATTCTTTTAACTTTTCAAAACGTTACTTTAACTAGTCAAAATTTAACTTTAAAAATATAACTTTAACTTTCCAAAACGTAACTATAACTTATAAAAACATTACTTTAACTTGAGAAGAGGTAACTTTAACTTTTCAAACATGTAAGTTTAACTTGTCAAAACATAACTTTGCAGTGTCAAAACGTAATTTTAACTTGTAAAAAATGTAACTTTAACTTGTCAAAATGTAACATTAACTGGTTAAGACGTAACTTTAACTTATCAAAACGTAAATTTCACTTGTGAAAACGTAACTTTAGCTTGTCAAAACGGAACTTGAACCTGTAAAACCATAACTTTAAAGTGTGAAAACGTAACTTTAACTTCTCAAAACGTAATTTTAACTTGTAAATAATGTAACTTAACCTTTTCAAAATATAACTTTAACTTTTCTGAATGTTGCTTTAACTTATCAAAACGTAACTTTAACTTTTGAAAACGTAACTTTAACTTCTAAACAATGTAACTTTAACTTGTCAAATAATAACTTTAACTTGTCAAAACATAACATTAAATTGTCAAAATGTAATTTCAACTTGTAAAAAACGTAACTTTAACTTGTAAAATCAAACATTAACTGGTCAAAACGTTCTTTTAACTTGTCAAAACGTAACTTTGACTTGTCAAAATGTTACTTTAACTTGTCAAAATATAACTTTAACTTTCCAAAACGTAACTATAACTTATAAAAATGTTACTTTAACTTGTGAAAAGGTAACTTTAACTTGTCAATCATGTAATGTTAACTTGTCAAAACGTAACTTTACAGTGTCAAAACGTAACTTTAACTTGTCAAAACGTAATTTTAACTTGTAAAAAACGTAACTTTAACTTGTCAAAATGTAACATTAACTGGTTAAAACGTAACTTTAACTTATCAAAACGTAAATTTAACTTGTGAAAACGAAACTTTAGCTTGTCAAAACGGAACTTGAACTTGTAAAAACATAACTTTAAAGTGTAAAAACGTACCTTTAACTTGTCAAAACATAATTTTAACTTATAAAAATCGTAACTTCACTTGTAAAATTGTAATATTAACTTGTCAAAATGTTTCTTTAACTTGTCAAAACGTAACTTTAACTTGCCAAAATGTTACTTTAAATTGTCAAAATATAACTTTAACATATCAAAATGTAACGTTAACTTGTGAAAACGTAACTTTAGCTTGTTAAAACGTAATTTTAACTAGTATTAAACGTAACTTTAAACTGTTAAAACGTAACATTAAGTTGTTAAAACGTAATTTTAACTTGTCAAAACATAGCTTTAAAGTGTCAAAATGTAACTTTAACTTATCAACACGTTATTTTAATTTGAAAAAATCGTAACTTAACCATGTCAAAATGTAACTATAAATTTTCAGTACGTTACTTTAACTTATCAAAATGTAAGTTTAACTTTTGAAAACGTAACTTTAACTTGTAAACAATGTTACTTTAGCTTGTCAAAATGTAACTTTAACTTGTCTAAACATAACATTAAAGTGTCAAAACGTACCTTTAACTTATGATAACGTAATTTTAACTAGTAAAAACGTAACTTTAACTGGTCAAAATGTAATTTAACTTGTCAAAACGTAACTTTAACTTGTCAAAACGTTACTTTAACTTGTCTAAATATAACTTTAACTTTTCATAACGTAACGATAACTTATCCAAACGTTACTTTAACCTATGAAAACAAAACTTTAACTTGTCAAAAATGTAACTTTTACTTGTCTAAACATAAGTTGAACTTGTCAAAACGTAACTTTACAGTGTCAAAACATAAGTTTAACTTGTCAAAGCGTAATTTTAACTTGTAAAAAACGTAACTTTAACTTGTCAAAATATAACATTAACCGGTCAAAACATAACTTTAACTTATCCAATCGTAACTATAACTTATCAAAACGTTACTTTAACTTATGGAATGTAACTTTAACTTGTCAAAAATGTAAACTTAACTTGACAAAATGTAACTTTATCTTGTCAAAAAGTAACTTTAACTTGCCAAAAATGTAACCTTAACTTGTCTAAATGTAACATTAGCTGGTCAAAACGTAACTTGAACTCATAAAATTTTAACTTTAACTTGTGAACACGTAACTTTAACTTATTAAAACGTAACTTTAACTTGTCAAAACGTAACTTTAAAGTGTCAAAACATAATTTTACTTGTCCAAACGTAATTTCAACTTGTAACAAACGTAACTTTAACTTGTAAAAACGTAACTTTAGCATGTCAAAACAGAACTTTAACTTAAAAACATAATTTCAACTTGTAAAAAACGTAACTTTAACTTATTAAAACGTAACTTTAACTTGTCAAAACGTAACTTTAAAGTGTCAAAACATAATTTTACTTTTCCAAACGTAATTTCAACTTGTAAAAAACGTAACTTTAACTTGTAAAAACGTAACTTTAGCTTGTCAAAACAGAACTTTAACTTAAAAACATAATTTCAACTTGTAAAAAACGTAACTTTAACTTGTAAAATTAAACATTAACTTGTCAAAACATTCTTTTAACTTGTCAAAACATAACTTCAACTTGTCAAAATGTAACTTTAACTTGTCAAAATATAACTTTAAATTTCCAAAACGTAACTATAAGTTATAAAAAAGTTACTTTAACTTGTGAAGAGGTAACTTTAACTTGTCAAACATGTAACTTTAACTTGTCAAAACATAAGTTTACAGTGTCAAAACGTAACTTTAACTTGTCAAAACGTAATTTTAACTTGTAAAAGACGTAACTTTAACTTGTCAAAATGTAACATTAACTGGTTAAAACATAGCTTTAACTTATCAAAACGTAAATTTAACTTGTGAAAACGTAACTTTGGCTTGTCAAAACGGAACTTGAACTTGTAAAAACGTAGCTTTAACTTGTCAAAACGTAGTTTTAACTTGTAAAAAACGTAATTTTTAATGGTAAAATTGTAATATTAACTTATCAAAATGTTCTTTTAACTTGTGAAAACATAACTTTAACTTGCCAAAATGTTACTTTAAGTTGTCAAAATATAACTTTAACATATCAAAATGTAACTTTAACTTGTGAAAACGTAACTTTAGCTTGTCAAAACGGAAGTTTAACTAGTATTAAACGTAACTTTAAACTGTCAAAACGTAACATTAACTTGTTAAAACATAATTTTAACTTGTCAAATCATAACTTTAAACTATCAAAACGTAATTTTAACTTATCAACACGTAATTTTAAGTTGCAAAAAACGTAACTTAACATTGTAAAAATGTAATTTTAATTTCTAAAATGTAACTTTAACTTGTCAAAATGTAACTTTTACTTCTCAAAATATAACTTTAACTTTTCATAACGTAACTATAACTTATCAAAACGTTACTTTAACTTATGAAAACGTAACTTTAACTTACCAATAATGTAACTTTAACTTGTAAAAATGTAACTTGAACTCATTAAATTGTAACTTTAACTTGTGAAAATGTAACTTTAACTTATAAAAACGAAATTTTAACTTGTCAAAACGTAACTTTAAAGTGTCAAAACGTAACAATAACTTGTCAAAACGTAATTTTAACATCTAAAAAACGTAACTTTAAGTTGTCAAAATGTAACATTAACTAGTCAAAACGTAACTTTAACTTATCAAAACGTAACTTTAATTTGTGAAAACGTAACTTTAGATTGTCAAAACAGAACTTTAACTTGTCAAAACATAACTTTAAAGTGTTAAAAAGTAACTTTAACTTGTCAAAATATAATTTTAAAGTGTCAAAATTTAACTTTAACTTGACAAAACGTAATTTTAACTTGTAAAAAACGTAATTTAAAATTTTCAAAATGTAACTTTAACTTGTCAAAATGTAATTTTAACTTCTCAAAACGGAACTTTAACTTATCAAAACGTAACTTTATCGTTTGAAAACGTAACTTTAACTTGTAAACAATGTAACTTTAAGTTTTTTAAAAGTAACTTTAACTTTTGAAAACATAACATTAAAGTGTCAAAACGTACCTTTAACTCGTCAATACGTTATTTTAAACATTAAATAACGTAACTTTAACTTGTCAAAAGTGTAACTTTAACTTGTCAAAACGTAACTTTAACTTGTCAAAACAAACTTGAACTTGTCAAAATATAACTTGAACTTGTTAAAATATAACTTTAAGTTTTCAAGACATTACTTTAACTTGTGAAAACATAACTTTAACTTGTCAAAAATGTAACTTTGAGTTGTCAAAATGTAACTTTAACTTGTCAAAACGTAACTTTAAAGTGTCAAAACGTAAATTTAACTTATCAAAACGTAATTTTAACTTTTAAAAAATGTAACTTTAAGTTTTCAAAATGTAACATTAACTGGTCAAAACGTAACATTAACTTATCAAAACGTAACTTTAACTTGTGAAAACGTAACTTTAGATTGTCAAAACAGAACTTTAACTAATCAAAACATAACTTTAACTTGTCAAAACATAACTTTAACTTGTCAAAACGTAAGTTTAACTTGTTAAAAACGTACTTTAATTTGTAAAAAACGTAATTTTACTTGTTACAACGAAACTTTATCTTGAAAAACGTACTTTAACTTGTAAAAAACATAATTAAACTTATCAAAACGTAACTTTAACTTGTAAACAATGTACTTTAACTTGTCAAAATGTAATTTTAATATGTCAAAACGTAATTTTAAGTTGTTAAAACGTAACTTTAACTTGTAAAAAACGTAATTTAACTTGTCAAAATGAAACTTTTACTTGTTCAAAACGTACTTTAACTTGTAAAAAACGTACTTTAACTTGTCAAAAAGTAACATTAACTTGTAAAACACCGTCTTTAAATTGTCAAAAAGTAACTTTAACTTGTAAAACACCTACTTTAACTTGTCAAAACGTAACTTTAACTAGTCAAAACGTAAGTTGAACATGTTAAAAACATATATTAACTTGTAAAAAACGTAATATAACTTTTCAAAAATGTGGTTTAACTTGTAACAAATGTACTTTAACATGTAAAAAACTTACTTCAACTTGTAAAACACGTACTTTAACTTGTAAAAAACCTACTTTAACTTGTCAATACGTAACTTTAACTTGTCAAAACGTAAGTTTAAGTTGTTAAAAAAGTTTAACTTGTAAAAAACATGTTTAAACGTGTCAAAATGTAACTTTAACTTGTCAAAATGTATTTTTAACTTGTTAAAAAAGTAATTTAACTTGTAAAAAAGTAATTTAACTTGTCAAAATGTAACTTTAACTTGTCAAAACGTAACTTTAACTTGTTAAAAACGTACTTTAACTTCTAAAAAACCTACTTTAACTTGTCAAAACGTAACTTTAACCTGTCAAAACAAAAGTTTAACTTGTTAAAAACGTACTTTAACTTTTAAAAAACGTAATTTTACCTGTCACAACGAAACTTTATCTTGTAAAAAAACGTACTTTAACTTGTGAAAAACATAATTAAACTTATCAAAACGGAACTTTAACTTGTAAAAAACGTATTTTAACTTGTCAAAATGTAATTTTAATGTGTAAAAACGTAACTTTAAGTTGTTAAAACATAACTTTAACTTGTAAAAAATGTACTTTAACTTGTTAAAAACGTACTTTAACTTGTAAAAAACGTAATTTAACTTGTCAAAACGTAACTTTAACTTGTCAAAACGTAAGTTTAACTTGTTAAAAACGTACTTTAACTTCTGAAAAACCTACTTTAACTTGTCAAAACGTAACTTTAACTTGTCAAAACAAAGGGTTAACTTGTTAAAAACGTAATTTAACTTTTAAAAACGTAATTTTACTTGTCACAACGAAAATTTATCGTGTAAAAAACTAATTTTACTTGCAAAAAATATAATTAAACTTATCAAAACGTTACTTTAACTTGTAAACAACGTACTTTAACTTGTCAAAATGTAATTTTAATGTGTCAAAACGTAACTTTAAGTTGTTAAAACGTAACTTTAATTTGTAAAAAATGTATTTTTACTTATAAAAAACGTACTTCAACTTGAAAAACACTTACATTAACTTGTAATAAACGTACTTCAACTTTAAAAAAACATACTTTAACTTTTAAAAAACGTATTTTAACTTCAAAATGTAACTTTAACTTGTCAAAACGTAACTTTAACTTGTTAAAAACGTATTTTAAATTGTAAAAAACGTAATTTAATTTGTCAAAACGTAAGTTAAACTTGTAAAAAAAGAACTTTAACTTTTAAAAATTGTAATTTTAGTTGTCACACGGAAATTTATCTTGTAAAAAACGTACTTTAACTTGTAAGAAACATAAATAAACTTGTAAAAATGTAACTTTAACCTGTAAAAAACGTACTTTAACACGTCAAAATGTAATTTTAATGTGTTAAAACGTAACTTTAAGTTATTAAAATGTAACTTTAACTTCTAACAAACATACTTCAACTTGTAAAACACGTACTTTAATTTGTAAAAAATGTATTTCAACTTGTAAAAAACGTAGTTTAACTTGTAAAAAAGTTATTTATCGTGTCAAAATGTAACTTTAACTTGTCAAAACATAACTTTAACTTGTTAAAAACGTACTTTAACTTGTAAAATACCTACTTTAACTAGTCAAAATGTAACTTTAACTTGTCAAAACATGAGTTTAAATTGTTAAAAACGTACTTTAACTTTTAAAAAACGTAATTTTACCTGTCACAACGAAACTTTATCTTGTAAAAAACGTACTTTAACTTGTATAAAACATAATTAAACTTATCAAAACGTAACTTTAACTTGTATAAAACGTACTTTAACTTGTCAAAATGTAATTTTAATGTATCAAAACGTAACTTTAAGTTGTTAAAACGTAACTTTAATTTGTAAAAAACATACTTCAACTTGATAAACACTTACTTTAACTTGTAAAAAAATATTTTAACTTGTCAAAATGTAACTTTAACTTGTCAAAACGTACTTTAACTTGTCAAAACATAACTTTAACTTGTAAAAAACGTACTTTAACTTGTCAAAACATAACTTTAACTTGTAAGAAACCTACTTTAACTTGTCAAAACGTAACTTTAACATATCAAAACGTAAGTTTAACTTGTTAAAAACATACATTAACTTGTAAAAAACGTACTTTAACTTGTCAAAAATGTGGTTTAACTTGTAACAAATGAACTTTAACTTGTAAAAACGTACTTCAACTTGTAAAAACGTACTTGAACTTGTAAAAAACCTACTTTAACTTGTCAAAACGTAACTTTAATTTGTCAAAACGTAAGATTAACTTGTTAAAAACGTAATTTAACTTGTTAAAACGTAACTTTAACTTATAAAAAACGTACTTTAACTTGTCAAAATATAATTTTAATGTGTCAAAACGTAACTTTAAGTTGTTAAAACGTAACTTTAACTTGTAAAAAAGTGTACTTCAACTTGTAAAATACTTACTTTAACTTGTAAAAAACGTACTTCAACTTGTAAAAAACGTATTTTAACTTATAAAAAACGTATTTTAACGTGTCAAAATGTAACTTTAACTTGTAAAAACGTAACTTTAACTTGTTCAAAACGTACATTAACTTGTAAAAAATGTACTTTAACTTGTAAAAAACGTAACTTTAACTCTTCAAAACGTAACTTTAACTTGTCAAAACGTAAGTTTAACTTGTTAAAAACGTTCATTAACTTTTACAAAACGTAATTTTACCTGTCACAACGAAACTTTATCTAGTAAAAAACGTACTTCAACTTGTGAAAAACATAATTAAACTTATCAAAACGTAACTTTAACTTGTAAACAAAGTACTTTAACTTGTCAAAATGTAATTTTAATATGTCTAAACGTAACTTTAAATTGTTAAAACGTAACTTTAACTTGTAAAAAACATAATTTAACTTGTCAAAATGTAACTTTAACTTGTCAAAATGAAACTTAAACTTGTTAAAAACGTAATTTAACTTGTCAAAGCGTACTTTAACGTGTAAAAATGTAATTTTAATATGTCAAAACGTAACTTTAACTTGTAAAAAATGTACTTTAATTTGTAAAAGACATACTTCAACTTATAAAACACAATCTTTAACTTGTAAAAACGTACTTCAACTTATAAAAAACGTACTTTAACTTGTAAAAAACATATTTTAAGGTGTCAAAATGTAACTTTAACATGTCAAAATGTAACTTTAACTTGTTAAGAACGTACTTTAACTTGTTAAAAATGTACTTTAATTTGTAAAAAACCTACTTTAACTTGTCAAAACGTAATTTTAACTTGTCAAAACGTAAGTTTAACTTGTTAAAAACGTACTTTAACTTTTAAAAAACATAATTTTACTTGTCACAACGAAACTTTATCTTGTAAAAAACGTAATTTAAGTTGTGAAAAACATAATTAAACTTATCAAAACGGAACTTGAACTTGTAAAAAACATATTTTAACTTGTCAAAATGTAATTTTAATGTGTAAAAACGTAACTTTATGTTGTTAAAACATAACTTTAACTTGTAAAAAATCTACTTTAACTTGTAAAACTCTTACTAAAACTTGTAAAAAACGTACTTCAACTTTTAAAAAACGTATTTTAACTTATAAAAAACGTATTTTAACATGTCAAAATGTAACTTTAAATTGTCAAAACGTAACTTTAACTTGTAAAAAAGGTAATTTAACTTGTCAAAATGTAACTTTAACTTGTCAAAACGGAACTTTAACTTGTTAAAACGTACTTTATTTATAAAAAACGTACTTCAAGTTGTAAAAAACGTACTTTATCTTGTAAAAAAGTTATTTTAACGTGTCAAAATGTAAGTTTAACTGGTCAAAACGTAACTTTAACTTGTTAAAACGTACTTTAACTTGTAAGAAACCTACTTTAACTTGTCAAAATATAACTTTAACTTGTCAAAACGTATGTTTAACTTGTTAAAAACGTACTTTAACTTTTAAAAAACGTAATTTTACTTGTTACAACGAAACTTTATCTTGTAAAAAACGTACTTTAACTTGTAAAAAACATAATTAAACTTATCAAAACGGAACTTTAACTTGTAAAAAACGTACTTTAACTTGTCAAAATGTAATTTTAATGTGTAAAAACGTAACTTTAAGTCGTTAAAACATAACTGTAACTTGTAAAAAATGTACTTTAACATGTAAAAAACGTATTTTAACGTTTCAAAATGTAACTTTAACGTGTCAAAATGTACATTAACTTGTGAAAAACATAATTAAACTTATCAAAACGGAACTAGAATTTGTCAAAATGTAATTTTAATGTGTAAAAATGGAAATTTAAATTGTTAAAACATAACTTTAACTTGTAAAAAATTTACTTTAACTTGTAAAACTCTTACTATAACTTGAATAAAACGTACTTAAACTTTTAAAAAACGTATTTTAACTTGTAAAGTACGTATTTTCACGTGTCAAAATGTAGCTTTAACTTGTCAAAACGTAACTTTAACTTGTTAAAAACGTACTTTAACTTGTAAAAAACGTAATTTAACTTGTCACAATGTAACTTTAACTTGTCAAAACGTAAGTTTAACTTGTTAAAAACGTAATTCAACTTGTCAAAACTTACTTTAACTTGTCAAAATGTAATTTTAATGTGTCAAAACGTCACTTTAACTTGTAAAAAATGTACTTTAACTTGTAAAAAACATACTTCAACTTATAAAACACGTACTTTAACTTGTAAAAAACGTACTTCAAGTTGCAAAAAACGTACTTTAACTTGTAAAAAACGTATTTTAACGTGTCAAAATGTAACTTTAACTTGTTAAACGTAACTTTAACTTGTTAAAAAAGTACTTTAACTTGTAAAAAACCTACTTTAACTTGTCAAAACGTAACTTTAACTTGTCAAAACGTAAGTTTAACTTGTTAAAAACGTACTTTAACTTTTAAAAAACATAATTTTACCTATCACAACGAAACTTTATCTAGTAAAAAACGTACTTTAACATGTGAAAAACATAATTAAACTTATCAAAACGTAACTTTAACTTGTAAACAAAGTACTTTAACTTGTCAAAATGTAATTTTAATATGTGAAAACGTAACTTTAAGTTGTTAAAACGTAACTTTAACTTGTAAAAAACGTAATTTAAATTGTCAAAATGTAACTTTAACTTTTCAAAATGAAACTTTAACTTGTTAAAAACGGACTTTAAGTTGTAAAAAAAATTAACTTGTAAAAAACGTACTTTAACTTGTCAAAAAGTAACTTTAACTTGTAAAACACTGTCTTTAAATTGTCAAAAAGTAACTATAACTTGTAAATCACCTACTTTAACTTGTCAAAATGTAACTTTAACTAGTCAAAACGTAAGTTGAACTTGTTAAAAACATACATTTAGTTGTAAAAAACGTAATATAACTTTTCAAAAATGTGGTTTAAGTTGTAACAAATGTACTTTAACATGTAAAAAACTTACTTCAACTTGTAAAAAACGTACTTTAACTTGTAAAAAACCTACTTTAACTTTTCAATACGTATTTAACTTGTTAGAACGTATTTTAACTTGTAAAAAATGTATTTAAACGTGTCAAAATGTAACTTTAACTTGTCAAAACGTATTTCTAACTTGTTAAAAACGTAATTTAACTTGTAAAAAACGTAATTTAACTTGTCAAAATGTAAGTTTAACTTGTCAAAACGTAACTTTAACTTGTTAAAAAGGTACTTTATCTGTAAAAAAAGTACTTCAAGTTGTAAAAAACGTACTTTAACTTGTAAAAAAAGTATTTTAACTTGTCAAAATGTAACTTTAACTTGTCAAAACGTAACTTTAACTTGTTAAAAACGTACTTTAACTTGTACAAAACCTACTTTAACTTGTCAAAACGTAACTTTAACCTGTCAAAACGTAAGTTTAACTTGTTAAAAACGTACTTTAACTTTTAAAAAAAGTAATTTTACCTGTCACAACAAAACTTTATCTTGTAAAAAAACGTTCTTTAACTTGTGAAAAACATAATTAAACTTATCAAAATGGAACTTTAACTTGTAAAAAACATATTTTAACTTGTCAAAATGTAATTTTAATGTGTAAAAACGTAACTTTAAGTTGTTAAAACATAACTTTAACTTGTAAAAAATGTACTTTAACTTGTAAAACTCTAACTAAAACTTGTAAAAAACGTACTTCAACTTTTAAAAAACGTATTTTAACTTATAAAAAATGTATTTTAACTTATAAAAAACGTATTTTAACATGTCAAAATGTAACTTTAATCTGTCAAAACATAACTTTAACTTGTTAAAAACGTACTTTAACTTGTAAAAAAAGGTAATTTAACTTGTCAAAATGTAACTTTAACTTGTCAAAACGGAACTTTAACTTGTTAAAAACGTACTTTATTTATAAAAAACGTACTTCAAGTTGTAAAAAACGTACTTTAACTTGTAAAAAACCTACTTTAACTTGTCAATACGTAACTTTAACTTGCCAAACGTAAGTTTAACTGGTTAAAAAAGTAATTTAACTTGTCAGAACGTATTTTAACTTGTAAAAAACGTATTTAAACGTGTCAAAATGTAACTTTAACTTGTCAAAACGTATTTCTAACTTGTTAAAAACGTAATTTAACTTGTAAAAAACGTAATTTAACTTGTCAAAATGTAAGTTTAACATGTCAAAACGTAACTTTAACTTGTTAAAAAGGTACTTTATTTGTAAAAAAAGTACTTCAAGTTGAAAAAAACGTACTTTAACTTGTAAAAAACGTATTTTAACGTGTCAAAATGTAACTTTAACTTGTCAAAACGTAACTTTAACTTGTTAAAAACGTAGTTTAACTTGTACAAAACCTACTTTAACTTGTCAAAACGTAACTTTAACCTGTCAAAACGTAAGTTTAACTTGTTAAAAACGTACTTTAACTTTTAAAAAACGTAATTTTACCTGTCACAACAAAACTTTATTTTGTAAAAAAACGTTCTTTAACTTGTGAAAAACATAATTAAACTTATCAAAATGGAACTTTAACTTGTAAAAAACATATTTTAACTTGTCAAAATGTAATATTAATGTGTAAAAACGTAACTTTAAGTTGTTAAAACATAACTTTAACTTGTAAAAAATGTACTTTAACTTGTAAAACTCTTACTAAAACTTGTAAAAAATGTACTTCAACTTTTAAAAAACGTATTTTAACTTATAAAAAATGTATTTTAACTTATAAAAAACGTATTTTAACATGTCAAAATGTAACTTTAAATTGTCAAAACATAACTTTAACTTGTTAAAAACGTACTTTAACTTGTAAAAAAAGGTAATTTAACTTGTCAAAATGTAACTTTAACTTGTCAAAACATAACTTTAACTTGTTAAAAACGTACGTTATTTCTAAAAAACGTACTTCAAGTTTTAAAAAACGTACTTTAACTTGTAAAAAACTTATTTTAACGTGTCAAAATGTAAGTTTAACTTGTCAAAAAGTAACTTTAACTTGTTAAAACGTACTTTAACTTCTAAAAAACCTACTTTAACTTGTCAAAACATAACTTTAACTTGTCAAAACGTAAGTTTAACTTGTTAAAAACGTACTTTAACTTTTAAAAAACGTAATTTTAATTGCTACAACGAAACTTTATCTTGTAAAAAATGTACTTTAACTTGTAAAAAACATAATTAAACTTATCAAAACGTAACTTTAACTTGTAAACAATGTACTTTAACTTGTCAAAATGTAATTTTAATATGTCAAAACGTAACTTTAAGTCGTTAAAACGTAACTTTAACTTGTAAAAAACGTAATTTAACTTGTCAAAATGTAACTTTAACTTGTCAAAATGAAACTTTTACTTGTTAAAAACGTACTTTAACTTGTAAAAAACGTACGTTAAATTGTAAGAAACGTACTTTAACTTGTCAAAAAGTAACATTAACTTGTAAAACACCGTCTTTAAATTGTCAAAAAGTAACTTTAACTTGTAAAACACCTACTTTAACTTGTCAAAACGTAACTTTAACTAGTCAAAACGTAAGTTGAACATGTTAAAAACATACATTAACTTGTAAAAAACGTAAAATAACTTTTCAAAAATGTGGTTTAACTTGTAACAAATGTATTTTACCATGTAAAAAACTTACTTCAACTTGTAAAACACGTACTTTAACTTGTAAAAAACCTACTTTAACTTGTCAATACGTAACTTTAACTTGTCAAAACGTAAGTTTAAGTTGTTAAAAAAGTAATTTAACTTGTCAAAACGTATTTTAACTTGTAAAAAACGTATTTAAAAGTGTCAAAATGTAACTTTAACTTGTCAAAACGTATTTTTAACTTGTTAAAAAAGTAATTTAACTTGTAAAAAAGTAATTTAACTTGTCAAAATGTAACTTTAACTTGTCAAAACGTAACTTTAACTTGTTAAAAACGTACTTTATTTGTAAAAAACGTACTTCAAGTTGTAAAAAACGTACTTTAACTTGTAAAAAACGTATTTTAACGTGTCAAAATGTAACTTTAACTTGTCAAAACGTAACTTTAACTTGTTAAAAACGTACTTTAACTTGTAAAAAATCTACTTTAACTTGTCAAAACGTAAGTTTAACTTGTCAAAACGTAAGTTTAACTTGTTAAAAACGTACTTTAACTTTTAAAAAACGTAATTTTTTCTGTCACAACGAAACTTTATCTTGTAAAAATACGTACTTTAACTTCTGAAAAACATAATTAAACTTATCAAAACGGAACTTTAACTTGTAAAAAACATATTTTAACTTGTCAAAATTTAATTTTAATGTGTAAAAACGTAACTTTAAGTTGTTAAAACATAACTTTAACTTGTAAAAAATGTACTTTAACTTGTTAAAAACGTACTTTAACTTGTAAAAAACGTAATTTAACTTGTCAAAACGTAACTTTAACTTGTCAAAACGTAAGTTTAACTTGTTAAAAACGTACTTCAACTTGTCAAAACGTAACTTTAACTTGTTAAAAACGTAATTTAACTTTTAAAAACGTAATTTTACTTGTAAAAAATATAATTAAACTTATCTAAACGTAACTTTAACTTGTAAACAATGTACTTTAACTTGTAAAAAATCTACTTTAACTTGTCAAAACGTAAGTTTAACTTGTCAAAACGTAAGTTTAACTTGTTAAAAACGTACTTTAACTTTTAAAAAACGTTATTTTACCTGTCACAACGAAACTTTATCTTGTAAAAAAACGGACTTTAACTTCTGAAAAACATAATTAAACTTATCAAAACGGAACTTTAACTTGTAAAAAACATATTTTAACTTGTCAAAATGTAATTTTAATGTGTCAAAACGTAACTTTAAGTTGTTATAACGTAACTTTAATTTGTAAAAAATGTATTTTTACTTATAAAAAACGTACTTCAACTTGAAAAACACTTACATTAACTTGTAATAAACGTACTTCAACTTTTAAAAAACATACTTTAACTTTTAAAAAACGTATTTTAACTCCAAAATGTAACTTTAACTTGTCGAAACGTAACTTTAACTTGTTAAAAACGTATTTTAACTTGTAAAAAACGTAATTTAATTTGTCAAAACGTAAGTTAAACTTGTAAAAAATGAACTTTAACTTTTAAAAATTGTAATTTTAGTTGTCACAACGAAACTTTATCTTGTAAAAAACGTACTTTAACTTGTAAAAAACATAAATAAACTTGTCAAAACGTAACTTTAACCTGTAAAAAAAGGTACTTTAACACGTCAAAATGTAATTTTAATGTGTTAAAACGTAACTTTAAGTTGTTAAAATGTAACTTTACTTACTTCAACTTGTAAAACACGTACTTTAATTTGTAAAAAATGTACTTCAACTTGTAAAAAACGTACTTTAACTTGTAAAAAACGTATTTTAACGTGTCAAAATGTAACTTTAACTTGTCAAAACATAACTTTAACTTGTTAAAAACGTACTTTAACTTGTAAAACGCCTACTTTAACTAGTCAAAATGTAACTTTAACTTGTCAAAACGTGAGTTAAACTTGTTAAAAACATACTTTAACTTTTAAAAAACGTAATTTTACCTTTCACAACGAAACTTTATCTTGTAAAAAACGTACTTTAACTTGTAAAAAACATAATTAAACTTATCAAAACGTAACTTTAACTTGTAAAAAACGTACTTTAACTTGTCAAAATGTAATTTTAATGTATCAAAACGTAACTTTAAGTTGTTAAAACGTAACTTTAATTTGTAAAAAATGTACTTCAAATTGAAAAACACTTAATTTAACTTGTAAAAAACGTACTTAAACTTTTAAAAAAACATACTATAACTTGTAAAAAACGTATTTCAACGTCAAAATGTAACTTTAACTTGTCAAAACGTAACTTAAACTTGTTAAAAACGTAATTGAACTTGTAAAAAACGTAAGTTAACTTGTCAAAACGTAATTTTAACTTGTCAAAACGTAACTTTAATAACTTGTTAAAAACGTACTTTAACTTGTTAAAAACGTACTTCAACTTGTAAAAAACGTACTTTAACTTGTAAAAAACGTACTTTAACTTTTAAAAAACCTACTTCAACTTGTCAAAAACTAACTTTAACTTTTCAAAAACGTACTTTAATTTTGAAAAAACATAATTTTACTTGTCACAACGAAACTTTATCTATTAAAAAACATATTTAACTTATAAAAAACATAATTAAACTTATCAAAACGTAAGTTTAACTTCTAAACAACGTACTTTAACTTGTAAAAATGTAATTTTAATGTGTCAAAACGTAACTTTAAGTTGTTAAAACTTAACTTTAAGTTGTAAAAAATGTACTTTAACTTGTAAAAAACGTACTTAAACTTGTAAAACACTTACTTTAACTTGTAAAAAACGTACTTCAACTTGTAAAAAAGGTGATTTAACTTGTAAAAAACCTATTTTAACGTGTCAAAATTTAACTTTAATTTGTCAAAACGTAACTTTAAGTTGTTCAAAACGTACTTTAACTTGTAAAAAATGTAAATTAATTTGTAAAAAACGTACTTCAACTTGTAAAACACTTACTTTAATTTGTAAAAAAATCGTACTTCAACTTGTAAAAAACGTACTTTAACTTGTAAAAAACGTATTTTAACGTGTCAAAATGTAACTTTAACTTCTCAAAACGTAACTTTAACTTGTTCAAAACGTACTTTAACTTGTAAAAAACGTACTTTAACTAGTAAAAACGTATTTTAACTTGTCAATATGTAACTTTAACTTGTCAAAATGGAACTTTAACTTGTTAAAAACGTACATTAACTTTTAAAAAACGTACTTTAACTTGTAAAAAACGTACTTTAACTTGTCAAAACGTAACTGTAACTTGTCAAAACGTAACTTTAACTTGTAAAAAACATACATTAACTTGTAAAAAAAAAAACTTTACCTTGTCAAAAATGTGGTTTAACTTGTAAAAAATGTACTTTAACTTGTAAAAAATGTACTTTAACTTGTGAAAAACGTATTTTAACGTGTCAAAATGTAACTTTAACTTGTCAAAACGTGATTTTAACTTGTTCAAAAGGTAATTTAAGTTGTAAAAAACTTACTTTAACTTGTAAAAAAGTATTTTAATTTGTAAAAAAAACGTATTTTAACGTGTCAAAATGTAACTTTAAATTGTCAAAAAGTAACTTTCACTTGTTAAAACGTACATTAACTTGTAAAAACCTACTTTAACTTGTCAAAATGTAACTTTAACTTGTCAAAACGTGAGTTTAACTTGTTAAAAACGTACTTTAACTTTTAAAAAACGTAATTTTACCTGTCACAATGAAACTTGATCTTGTAAAAAATGTACTTTAACTTGTAAAAAACATAATTAAACTTATCAAAACGTAACTTTAACTTGTAAAAAACGTACTTTAACTTGTCAAAATGTAATTTTAATGTATCAAAACGTAACTTTAAGTTGTTAAAACGTAACTTTAATTTGTAAAAAATGTACCTTAACTTGTAAAAAACGTACTTTAACTTGTAAAAAAATATTTTAACTTGTCAAAATGTAACTTTAACTTGTAAAAAACGTACTTGTAACTTTAATTTGTCAAAACGTAAGATTAACTTGTTAAAAACGTAATTTAACTTGTTAAAACGTAACTTTAACTTATAAAAAACATACTTTAACTTGTCAAAATGTAATTTTAATGTGTCAAAACGTAACTTTAAGTTGTTAAAACGTAACTTTAACAAGTAAAAAATATACTTTAACTTGTAAAAAGTGTACTTCAACTTGTAAACTACATACTTTAACTTGTAAAAAACGTACTTCAACTTGTAAACATACTTTAACTTGTAAAAAACGTATTTGAACGTGTAAAAATGTAACTTTAACTTGTCAAAACGTAACTTTAACTTGTTAAAAACGTACTTTAACTTGTAAAAAATGTACTTTAACTTGTAAAATACTTACTTTAACTTGTCAAAACGTAACTTTAACTTGTAAAAAACCTACTTTAACTTGTCAAAACGTAACTTTAACTTGTCAAAACGTGAGTTTAACTTGTTAAAAACATACATTGACTTGTAAAAAACAAACTTTAACTTGTCAAAAATGTGGTTTAACTATAAACAAATGTACTTTAACTTGTAAAAACGTACTTCAACTTGTAAAAAACGTACTTGAACTTGTAAAAAACCTACTTTAACTTGTCAAAACGTAACTTTAATTTGTCAAAACGTACATTAACTTGTTAAAAACGTAATTTAACTTGTCAAAACGTAACTTTAACTTATAAAAAACGTACTTTAACTTGTCAAAATGTAATTTTAATGTGTCAAAACGTAACTTTAAGTTGTTAAAACGTAACTTTAACTTGTAAAAAATATACTTTAACTTGTAAAAAAGTGTACTTCAACTTGTAAAACACTTACTTTAACTTGTAAAAAACGTACTTCAACTTGTAAAAAAACGTACTTTAACTTGTAAAAAACGTATTTAAACGTGTCAAAATGTAACTTTAACTTGTCAAAACGTAACTTTAACTTGTTCAAAACGTACATTAACTTGTAAAAAATGTAAACTAATTTGTAAAAAACTTACTTCAACTTGTAAAACACTTACTTTTACTTCAACAAGTTAAAGTACGTTTTTTACAAGTTGAAGTACTTTAACTTGTGAAAACGTAACTTTAATTTGTCAAAACGTAAGATTAACTTGTTAAAAACGTAATTTAACTTGTCAAAACGTAACTTTAACTTATAAAAAACGTACTTTAACTTGTCAAAATGTAATTTTAATGTGTCAAAACGTAACTTTAAGTTGTTAAAACAAAACTTTAACTTGTAAAAAATGTACTTTAACTTGTAAAACACTTACTTTAACTTGTAAAAAACGTACTTCAACTTGTAAAAAACTTACTTTAACTTGTAAAAAACATATTTAAACGTGTCAAAATGTAACTTTAACTTGTCAAAACGTAACTTTAACTTGTTCAAAATGTACTTTAACTTGTAAAAAACGTCTTTAACTTGTAAAAAACGTACTTCAACTTGTCAAAACGTAACTTTAACATGTAACAAACCTACTTTAACTTGTAAAACGTAACTTGAACATGTCAAATCGTAAGTTTAACTTGTTAAAAACATACATTAACTTGTAAAAAACGTACTTTAACTTGTCAAAAAAGTGGTTTAACTTGTAACAAATGAACTTTAACTTGTAAAAACGTACTTGAACTTGTAAAAAACGTACTTGAACTTGTAAATAACCTACTTTAACTTGACAAAACGTAACTTTAATTTGTCATAACGTAAGATTAACTTGTTAAAAACATAATTTAACTTGTCAAAACGTATCTTTAACTTATAAAAAATGTACTTTAACTTGTCAAAATGTAATTTTAATGTGTCAAAACGTAACTTTAAGTTGTTAAAACGTAACTTTAAGTTGTTACAACGTAACTTTAACTAGTAAAAAATATACTTTAATTTGTAAAAAGTGTACTTCAACTAGTAAAACACTTACTTTAACTTGTAAAAAACGTACTTCAACTTGTAAAAAACGTACTTTAACTTGTAAAAAACGAAATTAAACGTGTAAAAATGTAACTTTAACTTGTCAAAACGTAACTTTAACTTGTTAAAAACGTACATTAATTTGTAAAAAATGTACTTTAACTTGTAAAAATGTAACTTTAACTTGTCAAAACGTAACTTTAACTTGTTAAAAACGTACTTTATTTGTAAAAAACGTACTTCAAGTTGTAAAAAACGTACTTTAACTTGTAAAAAACGTATTTTAACGTGTCAAAATGTAACTTTAACTTGTCAAAACGTAACTTTAACTTGTTAAAAACGTACTTTAACTTGTAAAAAATCTACTTTAACTTGTCAAAACGTAAGTTTAACTTGTCAAAACGTAAGTTTAACTTGTTAAAAACGTACTTTAACTTTTAAAAAACGTAATTTTTTCTGTCACAACGAAACTTTATCTTGTAAAAATACGTACTTTAACTTCTGAAAAACATAATTAAACTTATCAAAACGGAACTTTAACTTGTAAAAAACATATTTTAACTTGTCAAAATTTAATTTTAATGTGTTAAAACGTAACTTTAAGTTGTTAAAACATAACTTTAACTTGTAAAAAATGTACTTTAACTTGTTAAAAACGTACTTTAACTTGTAAAAAACGTAATTTAACTTGTCAAAACGTAACTTTAACTTGTCAAAACGTAAGTTTAACTTGTTAAAAACGTACTTCAACTTGTCAAAACGTAACTTTAACTTGTTAAAAACGTAATTTAACTTTTAAAAACGTAATTTTACTTGTAAAAAATATAATTAAACTTATCTAAACGTAACTTTAACTTGTAAACAATGTACTTTAACTTGTAAAAAATCTACTTTAACTTGTCAAAACGTAAGTTTAACTTGTCAAAACGTAAGTTTAACTTGTTAAAAACGTACTTTAACTTTTAAAAAACGTTATTTTACCTGTCACAACGAAACTTTATCTTGTAAAAAAACGGACTTTAACTTCTGAAAAACATAATTAAACTTATCAAAACGGAACTTTAACTTGTAAAAAACATATTTTAACTTGTCAAAATGTAATTTTAATGTGTCAAAACGTAACTTTAAGTTGTTATAACGTAACTTTAATTTGTAAAAAATGTATTTTTACTTATAAAAAACGTACTTCAACTTGAAAAACACTTACATTAACTTGTAATAAACGTACTTCAACTTTTAAAAAACATACTTTAACTTTTAAAAAACGTATTTTAACTCCAAAATGTAACTTTAACTTGTCGAAACGTAACTTTAACTTGTTAAAAACGTATTTTAACTTGTAAAAAACGTAATTTAATTTGTCAAAACGTAAGTTAAACTTGTAAAAAATGAACTTTAACTTTTAAAAATTGTAATTTTAGTTGTCACAACGAAACTTTATCTTGTAAAAAACGTACTTTAACTTGTAAAAAACATAAATAAACTTATAAAAACGTAACTTTAACGTGTAAAAACCTACTTTAACATGTTAAAATGTAATTTTAATGTGTTAAAACGTAACTTTAAGTTGTTAAAATGTAACTTTACTTACTTCAACTTGTAAAACACGTACTTTAATTTGTAAAAAATGTACTTCAACTTGTAAAAAACGTACTTTAACTTGTAAAAAACGTATTTTAACGTGTCAAAATGTAACTTTAACTTGTCAAAACATAACTTTAACTTGTTAAAAACGTACTTTAACTTGTAAAACGCCTACTTTAACTAGTCAAAATGTAACTTTAACTTGTCAAAACGTGAGTTAAACTTGTTAAAAACATACTTTAACTTTTAAAAAACGTAATTTTACCTTTCACAACGAAACTTTATCTTGTAAAAAACGTACTTTAACTTGTGAAAAACATAATTAAACTTATCAAAACGTAACTTTAACTTGTAAAAAACGTACTTTAACTTGTCAAAATGTAATTTTAATGTATCAAAACGTAACTTTAAGTTGTTAAAACGTAACTTTAATTTGTAAAAAATGTACTTCAAATTGAAAAACACTTAATTTAACTTGTAAAAAACGTACTTAAACTTTTAAAAAAACATACTATAACTTGTAAAAAACGTATTTCAACGTCAAAATGTAACTTTAACTTGTCAAAACGTAACTTAAACTTGTTAAAAACGTAATTGAACTTGTAAAAAACGTAAGTTAACTTGTCAAAACGTAATTTTAACTTGTCAAAACGTAACTTTAATAACTTGTTAAAAACGTACTTTAACTTGTTAAAAACGTACTTCAACTTGTAAAAAACGTACTTTAACTTGTAAAAAACGTACTTTAACTTTTAAAAAACCTACTTCAACTTGTCAAAAACTAACTTTAACTTTTCAAAACGTAAGTCTAACTTGTTAAGAACGTACTTTAATTTTTAAGAAACATAATTTTACTTGTCATAACGAAACTTTATCTATTAAAAAACATATTTAACTTATAAAAAACATAATTAAACTTATCAAAACGTAAGTTTAACTTCTAAACAACGTACTTTAACTTGTCAAAATGTAATTTTAATGTGTCAAAACGTAACTTTAAGTTGTTAAAACTTAACTTTAAGTTGTAAAAAATGTACTTTAACTTGTAAAAAACGTACTTAAACTTGTAAAACACTTACTTTAACTTGTAAAAAACGTACTTCAACTTTTAAAAAAGGTACTTTAACTTGTAAAAAACATATTTTAACGTGTCAAAATTTAACTTTAATTTGTCAAAAAATAACTTTAACTTGTTCAAAACGTACTTTAACTTGTAAAAAATGTAAACTAATTTGTAAAAAACGTACTTCAACTTGTAAAACACTTACTTTAATTTGTAAAAAAATCGTACTTCAACTTGTAAAAAACGTACTTTAACTTGTAAAAAACGTATTTTAACGTGTCAAAATGTAACTTTAACTTCTCAAAACGTAACTTTAACTTGTTCAAAACGTACTTTAACTTGTAAAAAACGTACTTTAACTAGTAAAAACGTATTTTAACTTGTCAATATGTAACTTTAACTTGTCAAAATGGAACTTTAACTTGTTAAAAACGTACATTAACTTTTAAAAAACGTACTTTAACTTGTAAAAAACGTACTTTAACTTGTCAAAACGTAACTGTAACTTGTCAAAACGTAACTTTAACTTGTAAAAAACATACATTAACTTGTAAAAAAAAAAACTTTAACTTGTCAAAAATGTGGTTTAACTTGTAACAAATGTACTTTAACTTGTAAAAAATGTACTTTAACTTGTGAAAAACGTATTTTAACGTGTCAAAATGTAACTTTAACTTGTCAAAACGTGATTTTAACTTGTTCAAAAGGTAATTTAAGTTGTAAAAAACTTACTTTAACTTGTAAAAAAGTATTTTAATTTGTAAAAAAACGTATTTTAACGTGTCAAAATGTAACTTTAAATTGTCAAAAAGTAACTTTCACTTGTTAAAACGTACATTAACTTGTAAAAACCTACTTTAACTTGTCAAAATGTAACTTTAACTTGTCAAAACGTGAGTTTAACTTGTTAAAAACGTACTTTAACTTTTAAAAAACGTAATTTTACCTGTCACAATGAAACTTTATCTTGTAAAAAATGTACTTTAACTTGTAAAAAACATAATTAAACTTATCAAAACGTAACTTTAACTTGTATAAAACGTACTTTAACTTGTCAAAATGTAATTTTAATGTATCAAAACGTAACTTTAAGTTGTTAAAACGTAACTTTAATTTGTACAAAAAGGAACTTTAACTTGTAAAAAACATACTTCAACTTGAAAAACACTTACTTTAACTTGTAAAAAAATATTTTAACTTGTCAAAATGTAACTTTAACTTGTAAAAAACGTACTTGTAACTTTAATTTGTCAAAACGTAAGATTAACTTGTTAAAAACGTAATTTAACTTGTTAAAACGTAACTTTAACTTATAAAAAACATACTTTAACTTGTCAAAATGTAATTTTAATGTGTCAAAACGTAACTTTAAGTTGTTAAAACGTAACTTTAACAAGTAAAAAATATACTTTAACTTGTAAAAAGTGTACTTCAACTTGTAAACTACATACTTTAACTTGTAAAAAACGTACTTCAACTTGTAAACATACTTTAACTTGTAAAAAACGTATTTGAACGTGTAAAAATGTAACTTTAACTTGTCAAAACGTAACTTTAACTTGTTAAAAACGTACTTTAACTTGTAAAAAATGTACTTTAACTTGTAAAAAACTTACTTTAACTTGTCAAAACGTAACTTTAACTTGTAAAAAACCTACTTTAACTTGTCAAAACGTAACTTTAACTTGTCAAAACGTGAGTTTAACTTGTTAAAAACATACATTGACTTGTAAAAAACAAACTTTAACTCGTCAAAATTGTGGTTTAACTATAAACAAATATACTTTAACTTGTAAAAACGTACTTCAACTTGTAAAAAACGTACTTGAACTTGTAAAATACCTACTTTAACTTGTCAAAACGTAACTTTAATTTGTCAAAATGTAAGATTAACTTGTTAAAAACGTAATTTAACTTGTCAAAACGTAACTTTAACTTATAAAAAACGTACTTTAACTTGTCAAAATGTAATTTTAATGTGTCAAAACGTAACTTTAAGTTGTTAAAACGTAACTTTAACTGGTAAAAAATATACTTTAACTTGTAAAAAAGTGTACTTCAACTTGTAAAACACTTACTTTAACTTGTAAAAAACGTACTTCAACTTGTAAAAAACGTACTTTAACTTGTAAAAAACGTATTTAAACGTGTCAAAATGTAACTTTAACTTGTCAAAACGTAACTTTAACTTGTTCAAAACGTACATTAACTTGTAAAAAATGTAAACTAATTTGTAAAAAACGTACTTCAACTTGTAAAACACTTACTTTTACTTCAACAAGTTAAAGTACGTTTTTTACAAGTTGAAGTACTTTAACTTGTCAAAACGTAACTTTAATTTGTCAAAACGTAAGATTAACTTGTTAAAAACGTAATTTAACTTGTCAAAACGTAACTTTAACTTATATAAAACGTACGTTAACTTGTCAAAATATAATTTTAATGTGTCAAAACGTAACTTTAAGTTGTTAAAACAAAACTTTAACTTGTAAAAAGTGTACTTTAACTTGTAAAACACTTACTTTAACTTGTAAAAAACGTACTTCAACTTGTAAAAAACTTACTTTAACTTGTAAAAAACATATTTAAACGTGTCAAAATGTAACTTTAACTTGTCAAAACGTAACTTTAACTTGTTCAAAATGTACATTAACTTGTAAAAAACGTCTTTAACTTGTAAAAAACGTACTTTAACTTGTCAAAACGTAACTTTAACATGTAACAAACCTACTTTAACTTGTAAAACGTAACTTGAACATGTCAAATCGTAAGTTTAACTTGTTAAAAACATACATTAACTTGTAAAAAACGTACTTTAACTTGTCAAAAAAGTGGTTTAACTTGTAACAAATGAACTTTAACTTGTAAAAACGTACTTGAACTTGTAAAAAACGTACTTGAACTTGTAAATAACCTACTTTAACTTGACAAAACGTAACTTTAATTTGTCATAACGTAAGATTAACTTGTTAAAAACATAATTTAACTTGTCAAAACGTATCTTTAACTTATAAAAAATGTACTTTAACTTGTCAAAATGTAATTTTAATGTGTCAAAACGTAACTTTAAGTTGTTAAAACGTAACTTTAAGTTGTTACAACGTAACTTTAACTAGTAAAAAATATACTTTAATTTGTAAAAAGTGTACTTCAACTAGTAAAACACTTACTTTAACTTGTAAAAAACGTACTTCAACTTGTAAAAAACGTACTTTAACTTGTAAAAAACGAAATTAAACGTGTCAAAATGTGACTTTAACTTGTCAAAACGTAACTTTAACTTGTTAAAAACGTACATTAATTTGTAAAAAATGTACTTTAACTTGTAAAAAACGTACTTTAACTTGTCAAAACGTAACTTTAACTTGTTAAAAACGTACTTTAACAAGTTAAAGTTACGTTTTGACAAGTTAAAGTACGTTTTTTACAAGTTAAAGTACATTTTTTACAAGTTAATGTACGTTTTGAAAAAGTTAAAGTTACGTTTTGACAAGTTAAAGTTACATTTTGACACGTTTAAATACGTTTTTTACAAGTTAAAGTACGTTTTTTACAAGTTGAAGTACGTTTTTTACAAGTTAAAGTAAGTGTTTTACAAGTTGAAGTACACTTTTCACAAGTTAAAGTATATTTTTTCCCAGTTAAAGTTACGTTTTAAAAACTTAAAGTTATGTTTTGACACATTAAAATTACATTTTGACAAGTTAAAGTACGTTTTTTATAAGTTAAAGTTACGTTTTGACAAGTTAAATTACGTTTTTAACAAGTTAATCTTACGTTCTGTCAAATTAAAGTTACATTTTGACAAGTTAAAATAGGTTTTTTACAAGTTCAAGTACGTTTTTTACAAGTTGAAGTACGTTTTTACCAGTTAAAGTACGTTTTTTACAAGTTAATGTATGTTTTTAACAAGTTAAACTTACGTTTTGACAAGTTAAAGTACGTTTTTTACAAGTTAAAGACGTTTTTTACAAGTTAATGTACGTTTTGAACAAGTTAAAGTTACGTTTTGACAAGTTAAAGTTACATTTTGACACGTTTAATTACGTTTTTTACAAGTTAAAGTACGTTTTTTACAAGTTAAAGTAAGTGTTTTACAAGTTGAAATACACTTTTTACAAGTTAAACTTTATTTTTTACTAGTTAAAGTTACGTTTTAACAACTTAAAGTTACGTTTTGACACATTAAAGTTACATTTTGACAAGTTAAAGTACGTTTTATATAAGTTAAAGTTACGTTTTGACAAGTTAAATTACGTTTTTAACAAGTTAATCTTATGTTTTGACAAATTAAGGTTACGTTTTGACAAGTTAAAGTAGGTTTTTTACAAGTTCAAGTACGTTTTTTACAAGTTGAAGTACGTTTTTACAAGTTAAAGTACGTTTTTTACAAGTTAATGTACGTTTTTATCAAGTTAAACTCACGTTTTGACAAGTTAAAGATACGTTTTGACAAGTTAATGTAGGTTTTTTACAAGGTAAAGTTACGTTTTGACAAGTTAAAGTACATTTTTTACATGTTAAGGTACGTTTTTAACAAGTTAAAGTTACGTTTTGACAAGTTAAAGTAGGTTTTTTACAAGTTAAAGTACGTTTTTAACAAGTAAAATTAACGTTTTGACAAGTTAAAGTTTCATTTTAACAAGTTAAAATACGTTTTTTACAAGTTAAAGTACGTTTTTTACAAGTTAAAGTACGTTTTTTACAAGTTGAAGTACGTTTTTACAAGTTAATGTAGGTTTTTAACAAGTTAAACTTACGTTTTGACAAGTTAAAGATACGTTTTGACAAGTTAATGTAGGTTTTTTACAAGGTAAAGTTATGTTTAGACAAGTTAAAGTACATTTTTTACATGTTAAGGTACGTTTTTAACAAGTTAAAGTTACGTTTTGACAAGTTAAAGTAGGTTTTTTACAAGTTAAAGTACGTTTTTAACAAGTTAAACTCACGTTTTGACAAGTTAAAGTTTCATTTTAACAAGTTAAAATACGTTTTTTACAAGTTAAAGTACGTTTTTTACAAGTTGAAGTACGTTTTTAACAAGTTAAAGTAAGTGTTTTACAAGTCGAAGTACGTTTTTTACAAGTTAAAGTACATTTTTTACCAGTTAAAGTTACGTTTTAACAACTTAAAGTTACGTTTTGACAAGTTAAATTACGTTTTTAACAAGTTAAACTTACGTTTTGAGAAATTCAAGTTACGTTTTGACAAGTTAAATTAGGTTTTTTACAAGTTAAAGTACATTTTTTACAAGTTGAAGTACGTTTTTACAAGTTAAAGTTCATTTGTTACAAGTTAAACCACATTTTTGACAAGTTAAAGTATGGTTTTTACAAGTTAATGTATGTTTTTAACAAGTTAAACTTACGTTTTGACATGTTAAAGTTACGTTTATACAAGCTAAAGTAGGTTTTTTAGAAGTTAAAGTTACGTTTTGACAAGTTAAAGTACGTTTTTTACAAGTTAAAATACGTTTTTTACACGTTAATGTACGTTTTGAACAAGTTAAAGTTACGTTTTGATAAGTTAAAGTTACATTTTGACACGTTTAAATACGTTTTTTACAAGTTGAAGTACGTTTTTTAAAAGTTGAAGTACGTTTTTTACAAGTTAAAGTAAGTGTTTTACAAGTTGAAGTACACTTTTTACAAGTTAAAGTATATTTTTTACCAGTTAAAGTTACGTTTTAACAACTTAAAGTTGCGTTTTGACATATTAAAATTACATTTTGACAAGTTAAAGTACGTTTTTTATAAGTTAAAGTTACGTTTTGACAAGTTAAATTACGTTTTTAACAAGTTAATCTTACGTTTTGACAAATTAAAGTTACGTTTTGACAAGTTAAAGTAGGTTTTTTACAAGTTCAAGTACGTTGTTACAAGTTAAAGTACATTTGTTTATAGTTAACCCACATTTTTGACAAGTTAAAGATTGTTTGTTACAAGTCAATGTATGTTCTTAACAAGTTAAACTCACGTTTTTACAAGTTAAAGTTACGTTTTGACAAGTTAATGTAGGTTTTTTACTAGTTAAAGTTACGTTTTGACAAGTTAAACTATGTTTTTTACAAGTTAAAGTTACATTTTTTACATGTTAAAGTACGTTTTTAACAAGTTAAAGTTACGTTTTGACAAGTTAAAGTTACGTTTTGACAAGTTAAAGTAGGTTTTTTACAAGTTAAAGTACGTTTTTAACAAGTAAAATTTACGTTTTGACAAGTTAAAGTTACATTTTAACAAGTTAAAATACGTTTTTTACAAGTTAAAGTATGTTTTTTACAAGTTGAAGTACGTTTTTAACAAGTTAAAGTAAGTGGTTTACAAGTTAAAGTTACGTTTTAACAACTTAAAGTTACGTTTTGATAGGTTAAATTACGTTTTTAACAAGTTAAACTTACGTTTTGAGAAATTGAAGTTACGTTTTGACAAGTTATATTAGGTGTTTACAAGTTAAAGTACGTTTTTTACAAGTTGAAGTACGTTTTCACAAGTTAAAGTTCATTTGAAACAAGTTAAACCACATTTTTGACAAGTTAAAGTATGTTTTTTACAAGTTAATATATGTTTTTAACAAGTTAAACTTACGTTTTAACAAGTTAAACTTACGTTTTGACATGTTAAAGTTACGTTTTGACAAGTTAAAGTAGGTTTTTTACAAGTTAAAGTTACGTTTTGACAAGTTAAAGTACGTTTTTTACAAGTTAAAGTACGTTTTTTACAAGTTAATGTACGTTTTGAACAAGTTAAAGTTACGTTTTGATAAGTTAAAGTTACATTTTGACACGTTTAAATACGTTTTTTACAAGTTAAAGTACGTTTTTTATAAGTTAAAGTTACGTTTTGACAAGTTAAATTACGTTTTTAACAAGTTAATCTTACGTTTTGACAAATAAAAGTTACGTTTTGACAAGTTAAAATAGGTTTTTACAAGTTTAAGTACGTTTTTTACAACTGGAAGTACGTTTTTACAAGTTTAAGTACATTAGGTTATAGTTAAACCACATTTTTGACAAGTTAAAGTTTGTTTTTTACAAGTCAATGTATGTTTTTAACAAGTCAAACTCACGTTTTGACAAGTTAAAGTTACGTTTTGACAAGTTAATTTAGGTTTTTTACAAGTTAAAGTTACGTTTTGACAAGTTAAAGTACGTTTTTTACAAGTTAAAGTACGTTTTTAACAAGTAAAATTTACGTTTTTACAAGTTAAAGTTTCATTTTAACAAGTTAAAATACATTTTTTACAAGTTAAAGTACGGTTTTTACAAGTTGAAGTACGTTTTTAACAAGTTAAAGTAAGTGTTTTACAACTCGAAGTATGGTTTTTACAAGTTAAAGTACATTTTTTACCAGTTAAAGTTACGTTTTAACAACTTAAAGTTACGTTTTAACAAGTTAAATTACGTTTTTAACAAGTTAAACTTACGTTTTGAGAAATTCAAGTTACGTTTTGACAAGTTAAATTAGGTTTTTTACAAGTTAAAGTACATTTTTTACAAGTTGAAGTACGTTTTTACAAGTTAAAGTTCATTTGTTACCAGTTAAACAACATTTTTGACAAGTTAAATTATGTTTTTTACAACTTAATGTATGTTTTTAACTAGTTAAACTTACGTTTTGACATGTTAAAGTTACGTTTTGACAAGTTGAAGTAGGTTTTTTACAAGTTAAAGTTACGTTTTGACAAGTTAAAGTACGTTTTTTACAAGTTAAAGTACGTTTTTTACAAGTTAATGTACGGTTTGAACAAGTTAAAGTTACGTTTTGATAAGTTAAAGTTACATTTTAACACGTTTAAATACGTTTTTTACAAGTTGAATTACATTTTTTATAAGTTAAAGTAAGTGTTTTACAAGTTAAAGTAAGTGTTTTGACAAGTTAAATTATGTTTTGACAAGTTAACGTAGGTTTTTTTACAAGTTAAAGTTACGTTTTGACAAGTTAATGTAGGTTATTTACAAGGTAAAGTTACGTTTTGACAAGTTAAAGTACGTTTTTTACAACTTAAAGTACGTTTTTTACATGTTAATGTACATTTTTAACAAGTTAAAATTACGTTTGGACAAGTTAAAATTACGTTTTGACAAGTTAAAGTTACGTTTTGACAAGTTAAAGTACGTTTTTAACAAGTAAAATTTACGTTTTGACAAGTTAAAGTTTCATTTTAACAAGTTAAAATACGTTTTTTACAAGTTAAAGTACGTTTTTTACAAGTTGAAGTAGGTTTTTAACAAGTTAAAGTAAGTGTTTTACAAGTCGAAGTATGTCTTTTACAAGTTAAAGTTACGTTTTAACAACTTAAAGTTACGTTTTGACAAGTTAAAGTAGGTTTTTTACAAGTTAAAGTTACGTTTTGACAAGTTAAAGTACGTTTTTTACAAGTTAAAGTACGTTTTTTACAAGTTAATGTACGTTTTGAACAAGTTATTGTTACGTTTTGATAAGTTAAAGTTACATTTTAACACGTTTAAATACGTTTTTACAAGTTAAAGTACGTTTTTTACAAGTTGAAGTACGTTTTTTACAACTTAAAGTAAGTGTTTTACAAGTTGAAGTACACTTTTTACAAGTTAAAGTATATTTTTTACCAGTTAAAGTTACGTTTTAACAACTTAAAGTTACGTTTTGACACATTAAAATTACATTTTGACAAGTTAAAGTACGTTTTTTATAAGTTAAAGTTACGTTTTGACAAGTTAAATTACGTTTTTAACAAGTTAATCTTACGTTTTGACAAATTAAAGTTACGTTTTGACAAGTTAAAGTAGGTTTTTACAAGTTGAAGTACGTTTTTTACAAGTTGAAGTACGTTTTTACAAGTTAAAGTACATTAGTTTATAGTTAAACCACATTTTTGACAAGTTAAAGTTTGTTTTTTACAAGTCAATGTATGTTTTTAACAAGTTAAACTCACGTTTTGACATGTTACATTTACGTTTTAACAAGTTAATGTAGGTTTTTTACAAGTTAAAGTTACGTTTTGACAAGTTAAAGTACGTTTTTTACAAGTTAAAGTACGTTTTTTACATGTTAAAATACGTTTTTAACAAGTTAAAGTTACGTTTTGAAAAGTTAAAGTAGGTTTTTTACAAGTTAAAGTACGTTTTTAACAAGTAAAATTTACGTTATGACAAGTTAAAGTTTCATTTTAACAAGTTAAAATATGTTTTTTACAAGTTAAAGTACGTTTCTTACAAGTTGAAGTACGTTTTTAACAAGTTAAAGTAAGTGTTTTACAAGTCGAAGTACGTCTTTTACAAGGTAAAGTACATTTTTTACCTGTTAAAGTTACGTTTTAACAACTTAAAGTTACGTTTTGACAAGTTAAATTACGTTTTTAACAAGTTAAACTTACATTTTGAAAAATTCAAGTTACGTTTTGACAAGTTAAATTAGGTTTTTTACAAGTTAAAGTACAGTTTTTACAAGTTGAAGTACGTTTTTACAAGTTAAAGTTCATTTGTTACAAGTTAAACAACATTTTTGACAAGTTAAATTATATTTTTTACAAGTTAATGTATGTTTTTAACAAGTTAAACTTACGTTTTGACATGTTAAAGTTACGTTTTGACAAGTTAAAGTAGGTTTTTTACAAGTTAAAGTTACGTTTTGACAAGTTAAAGTATGTTTTTTACAAGTTAAAGTACGTTTTTTACAAGTTAAACTTACGTTTTGACATGTTAAAGTTACGTTTTGACAAGTTAAAGTAGGTTTTTTACAAGTTAAAGTTACGTTTTGACAAGTTAAAGTACGTTTTTTACAAGTTAAAGAACGTTTTTTACAAGTTAATGTACGTTTTGAACAAGTTATAGTTACGTTTTGATAAGTTAAAGTTACATTTTAACACGTTTAAATACGTTTTTACAAGTTAAAGTATGTTTTTTACAAGTTGAAGTACTTTTTTTACAACTTAAAGTAAGTGTTTTACAAGTTGAAGTACACTTTTTACAAGTTAAAGTATATTTTTTACCAGTTAAAGTTACGTTTTAACAACTTAAAGTTACGTTTTGACACATTAAAATTACATTTTGACAAGTTAAAGTACGTTTTTTATAAGTTAAAGTTACGTTTTGACAAGTTAAATTACGTTTTTAACAAGTTAAACTTACGTTTTGAGTAATTCAAGTTATGTTTTGACAAGTTAAAGTTGGTTTTTTAGAAGTTAAAGTACGTTTTTTACAAGTTGAAGTACGTTTTTACAAGTTAAAGTTTATTTGTTACAAGTTAAACCACATTTTTGACAAGTTAAAGTACGTTTTTTACAAGTTAATGTATGTTTTTAACAAGCTAAACTCACGTTTTGACAAGTTAAATTATGTTTTGACAAGTTAACGTAGGTTTTTTTACAAGTTAAAGTTACGTTTTGACAAGTTAAAGTACGTTTTTTACAAGTTAAAGTACGTTTTTAACAAGTAAAATTTACGTTTTGACAAGTTAAAGTTTCATTTTAACAAGTTAAAGTAAGTGTTTTACAAGTCGAAGTACGTCTTTTACAAGTTAAAGTACATTTTTTACCTGTTAAAGTTACGTTTTAACAACTTAAAGTTACGTTTTGACAAGTTAAATTACGTTTTTAACAAGTTAAACTTACGTTTTGAAAAATTCAAGTTACGTTTTGACAAGTTAAATTAGGTTTTTTACAAGTTAAAGTACAGTTTTTACAAGTTGAAGTACGTTTTTACAAGTTAAAGTTCATTTGTTACAAGTTAAACAACATTTTTGACAAGTTAAATTATATTTTTTACAAGTTAATGTATGTTTTTAACAAGTTAAACTTACGTTTTGACATGTTAAAGTTACGTTTTGACAAGTTAAAGTAGGTTTTTTACAAGTTAAAGTTACGTTTTGACAAGTTAAAGTACGTTTTTTAAAAGTTAAAGTACGTTTTTTACAAGTTAAACTTACGTTTTGACATGTTAAAGTTACGTTTTGACAAGTTAAAGTAGGTTTTTTACAAGTTAAAGTTACGTTTTGACAAGTTAAAGTACGTTTTTTACAAGTTAAAGTACGTTTTTTACAAGTTAATGTACTTTTTGAACAAGTTATAGTTACGTTTTGATAAGTTAAAGTTACATTTTAACACGTTTAAATACGTTTTTACAAGTTAAAGTATGTTTTTTACAAGTTGAAGTACTTTTTTTACAACTTAAAGTAAGTGTTTTACAAGTTGAAGTACACTTTTTACAAGTTAAAGTATATTTTTTACCAGTTAAAGTTACGTTTTAACAACTTAAAGTTACGTTTTGACACATTAAAATTACATTTTGACAAGTTAAAGTACGTTTTTTATAAGTTAAAGTTACGTTTTGACAAGTTAAATTACGTTTTTAACAAGTTAATCTTACGTTTTGACAAATTAAAGTTACGTTTTGACAAGTTAAAGTAGGTTTTTACAAGTTCAAGTACGTTTTTTACAAGTTAAACTTACGTTTTTATAAGTTAAAGTTACGTTTTGACAAGTTAAATTACGTTTTTAACAAGTTAATCTTACGTTTTGACAAATTAAAGTTACGTTTTGACAAGTTAAAGTAGGTTTTTTACAAGTTAAAGTTACGTTTTGACAAGTTAAAGTACGTTTTTTACAAGTTAAAGTACGTTTTTTACAAGTTAAACTTACGTTTTGACATGTTAAAGTTACGTTTTGACAAGTTAAAGTAGGTTTTTTACAAGTTAAAGTTACGTTTTGACAAGTTAAAGTACGTTTTTTACAGGTTAAAGTACGTTTTTTACAAGTTAATGTACGTTTTGAACAAGTTATAGTTACGTTTTGATAAGTTAAAGTTACATTTTAACACGTTTAAATACGTTTTTACAAGTTAAAGTATGTTTTTTACAAGTTGAAGTACTTTTTTTACAACTTAAAGTAAGTGTTTTACAAGTTGAAGTACACTTTTTACAAGTTAAAGTATATTTTTTACCAGTTAAAGTTACGTTTTAACAACTTAAAGTTACGTTTTGACACATTAAAATTACATTTTGACAAGTTAAAGTACGTTTTTTATAAGTTAAAGTTACGTTTTGACAAGTTAAATTACGTTTTTAACAAGTTAAACTTACGTTTTGAGTAATTCAAGTTATGTTTTGACAAGTTAAAGTTGGTTTTTTAGAAGTTAAAATACGTTTTTTACAAGTTGAAGTACGTTTTTACAAGTTAAAGTTTATTTGTTACAAGTTAAACCACATTTTTGACAAGTTAAAGTACGTTTTTTACAAGTTAATGTATGTTTTTAACAAGCTAAACTCACGTTTTGACAAGTTAAATTATGTTTTGACAAGTTAACGTAGGTTTTTTTACAAGTTAAAGTTACGTTTTGACAAGTTAAAGTACGTTTTTTACAAGTTAAAGTACGTTTTTAACAAGTAAAATTTACGTTTTGACAAGTTAAAGTTTCATTTTAACAAGTTAAAGTAAGTGTTTTACAAGTCGAAGTACGTCTTTTACAAGTTAAAGTACATTTTTTACCTGTTAAAGTTACGTTTTAACAACTTAAAGTTACGTTTTGACAAGTTAAATTACGTTTTTAACAAGTTAAACTTACGTTTTGAGAAATTCAAGTTACGTTTTGACAAGTTAAATTAGGTTTTTTACAAGTTAAAGTACAGTTTTTACAAGTTGAAGTACGTTTTTACAAGTTAAAGTTCATTTGTTACAAGTTAAACAACATTTTTGACAAGTTAAATTATATTTTTTACAAGTTAATGTATGTTTTTAACAAGTTAAACTTACGTTTTGACATGTTAAAGTTACGTTTTGACAAGTTAAAGTAGGTTTTTTACAAGTTAAAGTTACGTTTTGACAAGTTAAAGTACGTTTTTTAAAAGTTAAAGTACGTTTTTTACAAGTTAAACTTACGTTTTGACATGTTAAAGTTACGTTTTGACAAGTTAAAGTAGGTTTTTTACAAGTTAAAGTTACGTTTTGACAAGTTAAAGTACGTTTTTTACAAGTTAAAGTACGTTTTTTACAAGTTAATGTACGTTTTGAACAAGTTATAGTTACGTTTTGATAAGTTAAAGTTACATTTTAACACGTTTAAATACGTTTTTACAAGTTAAAGTATGTTTTTTACAAGTTGAAGTACTTTTTTTACAACTTAAAGTAAGTGTTTTACAAGTTGAAGTACACTTTTTACAAGTTAAAGTATATTTTTTACCAGTTAAAGTTACGTTTTAACAACTTAAAGTTACGTTTTAAA